>OY728128.1:1904000987-1906500987 GCA_963277665.1 Viscum album | reverse complement strand
AAATCATAAGTTTCATAAAATATCATTAGTGGCAATTTTGACACAATTCATTACATTGACTTTAAGAAACTCAGAAAAACAAGATATATTAAAAAATAATAATTTAATACACCCCTAAAATATCATAATCATATATAAGATTTTTTTATTACCCTAATTAATTCAAATTATATTTATTTTAGTATCTCTAATATCATTTAATTGATTGTTTCATTAATTGAAAAATTATTGCATCACAAATGTGTAATTATTCATGATAATTGTTTTTTAAATAAAATTTCAAACTAAATTTACATGATTTATAAAAACCTTATATATTTCATAATAATATTTATAATCTAGTATATATTCCATTTAACCCCATATTAATAATATTATACTTATTAAAAGCAAGAGTGTGTCGTCTTGTCACTCTCTTTGATTTTAATAATATATAAGACATTTTTATATTAAAGTGTTTATTAAATAATTAAATTTAGAACATCAGGAGATAATGTTATAATTAAATTCATCCAAAAACATTTGGGAACGTTTTAGGGTTTTTGATAATATTTTTAATATTATCATTACCCTTAATTTCCAAATTTACCCTTAATCATGGTGATAAAAATTTCTAAAGTTTATATTCATAATGTAAAAAAATAAAAGAAAACTATTTAATAAAATTGGAAATTATGATTCAAAATAAGAAATAAATTTTTCACTATTTTATTCATAAGTTTGGTAAAAATTAATTTAAAATTAATCACAAATACAGGACGAAACGATGAGGTTTCAAAGTAGAAAATTCCAAAACGTTGAAATACTTTTATTTCAAATTGTAAATTTTATTAGGTTCCAATGACCTAAATTATTTTAATTGATATATAATTTCAATAATTATACTTTAAAACTAATTCAAAAAAATTATTTAACTATATAAATAAGTTAGGAGAAAAAACCGTTTTTGAATTAAAAATTACTATTTTTTACTATTCATAAAAACATGAAACTTCTCAGAAAAATACCAAAAGGTCACCAAATGTATATTTTGATATTAAAATTTCGAAAATAATTTATATTTCATATAATAATTATATTAGTGTCAAAATTATATTTTAAATTGGTTCTCCATTTAATGGCGGTAAAATTGCCCTTCTAAAAAAACATATTTTTTATTCATAAAATCAGATTTATTCATAACTTATTCCTATATAATCAATTGGATGTGTATAAAAAATTTATTGAATATGTAATATATAATTTTAATAAGACATTCATCAATAGTGGTTTGATTAATTTCTAGAGATAAAATGGTGTTTGTACATAGAAAAATAGTTTTCTTATAAAAGAGATTTCTTTATTTTCAAATAGTTCTTAATTTCATTTTTAGATAACTGATAAAAAAAGATTCATTTTATATACATTTTTGTATCATATTTTCATAAATTAGTTAATCTTATTTTTAATTTCCATTCTAGTAACTATGTGGTAACAATAATAATATTTCAATAAAATTATTAATAGTATTTTGTAGTTCGATAAAACTCAATATTACATGTAATGAAAGATATTGAAAGAACTTTGAATTGTGTTTAACACAAGTCACACATAGTATTGCGTGTACAATAAGCTAATTTAAGTGTTTCATGTAGTGAATTCTTAACTTTGTGGTGTATATAATGCAAGACAAATATAGTTCTTTCATATAAATATATATATATATATATATTCAATTTTGTGTGAAATGAAATATATAAAAATATTAAATTAATTTGAAAAAAATCCCAAAATATTTATGTGTAAGATTATACCCCCCCCTTAAAATGTATTTATCCCTTAAAATTCATATGTGTTATCAATGGATTAATACTTGAAAGTTCCTTTCATAGAAACCCACATCTTAATAATGAATACTAAAACATCCTTTAAAAAAGAGAGCTAGAAACATAACGATTACCCAAAGTAACTCATAACTAGGTTTTCTAATTGGAGAACATAGGTATCACGTAAAAACATGGACATGGAAGAGAAAGATATCTATTAGGTTCTGATAGAGAATGATAGAGAACATGGTTTTTAAAAATTTAACAATCACAAATCCATAACCCAAAGAGTTTTGAAAAAGGTCATTGATATCATCCAAAAGGATGATTAGAGGACCATATTTTATTTCAAGACCCATTTCTTAATGTTTAATAATTTTCATGAGAATGTATCCTTACTAGATTTTACCAAAATCTCACAATTTTTTATTCCATGTCCAATTTCTACTTCATCTCTTATTCCAAGAAATGAGAAGAATTTTCCATTTCTCAAGTATTATCAGATCATGAGATCCATAAATTGAATGATAGGTCATTTCATATCTATTTATCACAACTATAATGACCCTACTTTTTCTTAAATGAAAATTAGTTCATTTTAAATATAATAAAAATAGTAGTGTTACAAAACTAGGATCCAAAGGTTTAGTGTCTTGGGGAAATTAGGACCATACATAATTTTTACATAATATAACATAAACATTTATTTTATTCATTTTTCTATAGATTATTATTGGACCTCGTGTTCTCCTTAGTACAGTTATCCACTTGAGGATATACATTAAAATAAGGGGTGATCTAAAATCCCAATAAGAGGATGAATAAGAGACATGAAACATCGATGAGCATAATCATCACCACCTTAAAATAATAAAAATTTATTCACCATAATCATGACAGAAAGCATTATATAAAGGCATGGAATGTGGAAATGCATAAAAATGAAACATCATGTCTTAGTGGTCAACTACCAAACATTGTTCACATTATTTCATGATATAATTCACATTACAAAATGTATTGAAGCACTATATAATTCTAGTTTCACCAATCACATCATAACATTTACATTCACTATATAATTCTAGGTTCACCCATCACATCATAACATTTACACTATCTTGCATGCCACATAGAAATATATCGATAATTAATATAAAATAACCCATTGAAATAAATGGGTTTCATTTCAAAAAGAATACATTCTGGAATAAACTATTATGTTCCAAAAATAAATAATTAATGATGTACTTGGTATAAGAATCATCAATCTTGGGTGAAGAAGAAATAATCTCATGAGAAGTAAAAGATGTGTTTTTAAAAAGAAGAGTTCTTTTGAAAAAATCCATTAATTTGTCATAAAACTTGATTGGTTATATTTATATCCTAGAAAAATATGATAATGATAAATAAATGATATTTATGGAAAATTAAAGGAAAATCCATACTGAAAATGGAGTGAATGAGGGAAAACCCAAATAAAGAGTGTTGGGTTTGAGAATCCCCTTACCTTATATAAGATTTCTTATTTCACTTTAATATCTAGGATAATCAAATTAAAATAATTTATTAAAAAATAAATAACCTTCTATATATAAATTTGATTCATTGTAGTTTTATTAAGTTCATTTATGGGATTTTTAATGAGTTATAGAGTTAAATTTCATCATTTAGAAGTGTTCGTTTTCTTGGTTTTCATGATCAGTTTGCCTGTATATGGGTATGGAAGTTCAGGTAAAACTGGAATAATTATATTTAATTGAGAGTATATGTTATTAATTATCATCCATACTTTAAAATTATTATATATATCATTTGGTTAAATTGTTTGAGGGTGAATCATGAGATAAAACATTAGTGATAATCATTTAAATTATTTTTTTTGTTTTTCGAACATCACAAACTAGTTTTGGTCCATTATTTATTATTGTGTATATAAGTTATTTCTAGAATATTAAAATGGATATAAAATATATTTTACAATATTTAACGACTATTATTGTTTTTTATGACCATCCGTTAAGGTGATAAATGAAAATAAAAATACATCATCCACGATGTTGGTAAATGGACACATCGCGGTTGATGATTTCATTTTTAGAAGAGAGAGAGAGAGAGATGTGTTTTATGATTGATCTCCCATTAACATGATATAATTAAGGTATATTAATAAACTATATTTATCATGCGCATTTGTATAGAAGAAGTGAGGAGAGGATAAGAAAAGAAAAATTAAAGAAAATTAAAAGAAAAAGAAAGAGGAATATACCTCTTGGATTCTCATATTTGAGAACCTCTTTAAGGAACATAGGATTGGTATTTTTTTAGACCAAAAACATTTGGATGTGGGTAAGAAGATAGGTAAGAATATTTGGAATAATTTTCTCAAGCTTCAAGTTTGTTGTGTTGTGAGGAGAAAGTGCCTGAGGGGTGGTATTTACAGGAGAAGAGGAGTGTTTTGTCATTATTTTATTCTTTAGTTTATTATTTTGGATCAATAATATGATTATTTTTATCCTTATCATTAAATATGTTAAAAATATTAATAAGAGTTTGAAATTTTGTGCTTACATCAATCATACATCACCGAGGACTTTATAATTAATGTATTTAGCTTTTATTGTAAATTATCGTATTTTAATATTCACCAACAATTCAAGTATTTTAAAAAAATACCAAAAAATTAACCTCTCCATTTTTAATGTGTATAATTGAAAAATTAAATTGTCCAAATATTATAATTTTAGTTTTTAATTAAAATCAACACTTGAGAAATAAAAATTATAATTATAACAGATTTTATGACAATTTGAAAAATTAATTATGGTCGTATAAAATTTTCCTAAAATTTTAGGAAAGAAATATTAATTTATGAGTCTATTTTTGAAAAAATATTTCGTTTAAATTGATATATTAATTATAAAATTTTAAATAAACATTTAATTTTTATAAATAATACCAGTACTTAATTTATAATTTTAAAAACATTTATTTATAAATACCATGATATAATTTTGTCATATTTTTATTTCTAATATACATAAAATTTATTTATAATTTCATAGGTGTGGTTATTATTATATTGGATGGATTACTATTCATAAGGGTTATGTTACAATTCCAAAGGTCAAGTTTCTATTCCATCAGTATGGGTTCCTTAATTTTTGAAGAAGCCTTTTATTTCCGTCATTATTTATTATTAAAGTTTTTATTGTAATATCTACGTGATTATATTTGATTTATACTATATGACATAATTATAAGAAAGGGTAAATTACATTGATAAAAATTTCAGTCATTATATTCTTCCCTCCTTTTGATATTTTCCCATCAAAATTTTATTTTAGAAACTAAGGAGAAAAAAGGCGAGTGAAATTCTCCTTCATCACATCCTATGGTTCCCAGGTAGCTTCTTCACACTTATGATTCCTCCAAAACACTCTTAAAATATGTGTTTTCTTTTTTTGTAGAACCCTGTCTATCTGGTCTAGAATCTTTACCGGTTGATCCTTTTAAGATACATCATCTTCCAACTATACCACATCTAATTTCAGTGCATGTGATGGGTCAGTTATGTACTTACTTAAGAGATATAAATAGATAACATCTGTAATTTTATCTATACTTAGTGGAAGTGAAAGCCAACAGGCCAAACATCCTATGCGATCAATGATCTCAAAGGTGCCAATTTACCTTGGTCGTAACATCCCTTTATTTCTAAACCACATGACTCTATTCCATAGTGATATTCAAAGGAAGACTATATCTACAACATTTATAGAAACAAAAGATTGGAATATATGGATATTACATCATTTTAGATGAATATTCAGTACATTACAAAAATACATTTCTGATGACAGTAATAGTTTATTGTCTTTAGAAACATGGAAACAAAATCTTCCATCCTGATGAAAGATCTTCAACATCTCCCATAAAGATCTCCACCTTTAGTAATTATAACTAAAGCCCTTAATTATACCCTCAGGAAAGGAAACATAAGAAAGGGGTTGATATCAGATTCCCAGTAAGGTAACACAAAGTAAATTCATAATCATAACATAAACAAAGGGGTATGGAACTTGAGCATAAAATTTCAATATCATGCCCTACATATTAGAGAACATAATAAATAATGGCATTTAATAAGACATAAATCATATGGAAATAAATTAAATTGGACCAAGAATCATAACATAGGGAATTACATGGAATTTTTGGCATGCATGTTGGTTTATAACGTTGTGAACATGAATAAGTAGAAACAGGTTCACCCATTAAGTTATGGACATAAAATTGGGCCCCATCATCAAATTTTAGACATGAAAAGAGGACTATGCATAACATTTGGAACATGTAATGTGGTTCGTGCATAACCTTAAGAACATAAAACCTGGTCCATTTATAACATGGTGAACATGTAATCAGGTTTATGCATAACCTTAAGGATATGAAACCAGGTGCATGCATAACACTGTGAACATGTAATCAGGTTCACGAAGAACCTTAAGTACATGAAACTAGGTCCATAAAAAACATTATAAACATGTAATCAGGTTCATGCAAAACATTGTGAACATGAAATTAGGTTCATGCATAAAATTATGGATATACAAAATGTTCCATGCACAACATTGTGAACATGTTAGAAGGTTCACTCATAACATTTAGAACATATAATCAGGTTCATGCAGAAACTTTTGGACAAGCAACAAGGTCCACACATGACATTATGAACATGTAATCAGGCTCACAAAAAATATTATGAGAATGTTCTCAGGTTCACACATACACTTGTGGACATACAACCAGGTCCATGCATAACATTGTGTATATGTAATCATGTAATAACCAGGATTTTCCCCAGGCCCTTACATTGTGAAGATCTAGTGTTTAGGTGTTCTGGGAGCCATCAGTGGCCATTTCAAGAGTTTCCAAATTTCCAGTTTTCCCATAGACATGTCAGTGTGTCAGCATGGTAGTGTGTTGTCATGTTAGTGTGTCAGCATGACAGTGCATCAATAAGTTAAAAGGAATCTGCATTAGTGAGTTAAGTAGTGTCGACATTGGTGTGTCAGGGTTGTTGGCATCAGCGAGAAAGGGGTGTCGGCATCAGTGAGTCTGGAGCATCGACATCGGTAGTTCAGGTTTTCGGTAGGTCAGGGCATCGGTAGGTCAAGGTGTCGGTGAGTCATGGGATTCAACATCAATGATTCAGTGGTGTCGACATCAGTGATTCAGGGGTGTCAGTATTGGTAGGTCAGAGAATTTCTAGTTCATTGCATTGATAGGTCATGGTGTTGGTATCTTAACATCAGTGACTCTCCTATTAATGACTCATTTCTAGTTTTTCCCAGTTTTCCCAGTTTCTCCCCTTTTACGTGTTTTTCTCCATTTAAAGTTAATCTATCAACTCATAGTTATCCATTGGTATATCTCCACAGATTCCAAGGGGAATTATTAAATCCCAATTAATTCCAATGTGTGAAGCCACCCAGCCGTGCGTTCAAACCATGATATGACATTTAAGTACTTCAAAATCGTCTCTCTGGTTTTAGGATTTTACCTCTTCTTAAGTCAAGATCCTCTCCCCCTTCTTGCTTTTCATTTATCTTGACACTCTTAGATAATTACTCCTGAGAGGAGTCATGAACTCATGCTAGAAACATTCTAGATTAACCTTTGAGTTTTTCTTACAAGTCACACCATCCCCTGTTCTTGGAACAAGAAGGAAATTCGATTTTGATTATCCTGGTAGGGATTTTTTTTCTCATTAATTATGCATCACGTGGGGTGGGTATGTTAATGGTTCCTTTTAAGAAATTATTGGATACTATTCATGAAAATAGAATTAAACAAGGATTTAATATGATCAAATGATAACTCGTATAAATAAAATAATTGGTTGGGTGTGGTTTGATGTTGGTTGCATGTTTTAATTTCTTATCATTGATATACTTATGGATATTTTGGTTGTATGCCTTCTGAAAATCATGGTTTTTGGTGGTATTTTCTTGTGTACCGGAGGTGTTCTATTTCTTTGTGATTTTTTTATGTATATATGTAACATGAAATCTGATTAATCATGTACACTCAGTTAAATAAATAAATGTCGCATGATCAAACTTTTTCTATGATCTCCCCGGTTATATTCATGTAGAAATTAAGGAACCCCCTTTCGATGAAATTTGAATACGTTTGGTTTGATGGTTGTGATTATGGTCTGTGTGTTCTCGTATGCGTTCTATGGGTTTGGTATGTGGGGTTGTACAGGGGTTTTGTTGGTGTCTCAGTCTGAGAGATTGATTGATTTCATAATGGATAAACTTGTAGGTTGCTGAACTTCCTTTATGTTGTGTTGTGGTTGAAAAGTGATGTCGCGTAGTGGGACTACATTGGGGATTTTTTTGGGTAGTGGGGATGTAGGTATGGGATGTGAGATAGGGAATGAGCGGTATCACTTTGAGGAACGATAGTTGGTAGGAGTTGAATGGGGATGTGTAGTGTAGTGGGACTGCAAGTCTAGTTTTGTGTTGTTGTGCAGTGGGACTCTAGTTTGGTTTTGTGGGTTGCTTGGCATGGTTACAATTGTTAGTTGACCAATCATGTTGTAATAATTTTAAACTGAATACCCTTAAATAAATAAATAGAAACTAAACCAAAATTGGGTTGGGTTTATACTTGGCAGTGGTCGTTGTATGGTTGTGCATATAGGAGTAGCAGCAAAAGTGGTGCTGGTGTGGGCTTGCTATCTATTTGTGTGAAACCCCTATGTTGGGTATGAGTGTTTGTTTACTTATATATATATATTTTAATTCCTTGTGATTTCTATACTCACCCTACCCTTGTTGAGCAGTATATTCTAAACACCTCCATTTCATGGGGGAGGGACTCTTTCCCAACGTACCAGTAGGAGGATGGATGGTTGATTACTAATTTTCTCCGTCGCACCCTCTTCTAGATCATTCCACTCAGGCATATATGGGCAGGCGGTAATGGATTGAGGCTTACCATAGTCCATGATTTTTTGGTTAAGAGTTTCTTTGGACTAGGGTCTCAGGTGTTTTTTGTATAGGAATGTTTTCCCTAGTATATTTAGGATTAGGATCAGGTGTCTACAGTCATGGTGTGTGGTTTTTGAGGCCCATGATTATTCATGAGTTGAAGTAGTTGTTATTACCTAGGTGTCTTCGATCATGGTAGTATTTTCTGTTTCCTGGGTTTCTATTGTCATGGTTGTGTGTGGCTTAAGGCCCAAGTTTGTGCAGGTAGGTTGTGTCAGTGGGATTGTGTGTGGGAAGAGTGGTAGTGTCAAGACGTCAGATCATTAGGAATGAGAATTTAACCAGTGGTAAAGTGGTGTGGGGTACCCAAATATCATTTTATTATTATTAATTTACTTGAAATGCTTTACTTGGGTGACTTTGCATTGTTGAGGTTGGGGTGGTTAGCATTCCTTGGTAGGTGCTTGAGGTTCTATTGTTTTCTCACATGGGCATTAGTATTTTCCCTCACTTCTGTATGGGAATCTTTAGTTTCCCCATAGAGTATACTTGTATGCTCACCCCATGTATAATTTTTTTTTCAAGTTTCTAGGAGGATTTTGAGGACTGTTCTAGATTTTACTAGCCCAGGAATTGTGATATTTGATGTTTCAATTTAGTTTCTTTTCATTCATATATTATTTGGTAGTTTTTTCTTACTTTGAATCATCTTTACAATTGAAAATGTATATGGGAATGGATTCTTGGCTTTACTTTTACCTTTAGTCCTTGGTGTTGTAGAGATTTACCGATTTATCTCTTGACCTTATTCTATAAAAAGGTTAATGCCTCCCATTTTTGTGAGATTACATACCCTTAGTGCTAGTCACCACTCTAAGGCATACTGAATGTGGGACTCAGCGGTCATCATCTCTCCTTCATCATGGGGATGGAAGGGTAGGGAACTTCTCCATCCCTTCCCTCATCAGGAAGAAGGTGGGTCATGAAATAATGGTTTTAGAGGCTAATGGTTGAGATATAGGATGGATTTTGGTGTTAGGAATAGTGAGGATGGAAAGGGATGGTAGGGAAACAGTGATAGAAAATTTTGGTGTGTGTAATAAGCCAAGGAAGACCGAGTATGACATTGAATTTTAGGGGCCCCACGATCCGATTTAAAACATTGGACCTACTAAACGACCAGGTGAGGATACACTGATTGCTAGTTAGAGACCCTAAGAAAGGTTCATGAATCATAATGACTTGTGTTCTTGTGTGTCTTGGGTGTTTTGGGAATTAAAATGAATAAAAATTTCAAACAAAAATTTAAAGGAAATTTCCAAACAACCCGGGTTTAGGAGTTTCTTGTTTTCCTTTTCAGCTATGGTACCCGGACGTTGTCCACTAGGGATACGCGCAGTCAAGGGCCAACAGGTTGATCTGGTTGATCAGTAGAGAGCTGATCGAGAGGAGGAGGATGACCAGCGATAGAATACACTTTTTTCATTCTAGAGGCATGCTTTGGGAATACGAGGTAAGCATATCAGACATGGAGACAGAGAGCTGGATCAAGGATATAGTGATCACTTTCAACTAGATCTAGGATCCGAATGTATACTGGGTTCCTCTGGTAGTGATCCAGATGCAAGAAGAGGCACGTCAGTGAGCCATATGCAAGGAGAGTCACTCCAAACTTCTCTTCAGTATGTTGTCACCACCTTCACTCTACCAATATACATGGAGTCTCAGAATAAGGATAATGTAGGGGAGAGGATGTACATGATGGGAGGTGTTTCGCGAGTGGGGAGAAAACCGATTTCGTCAAAGGGGGTGGTCCTCTGCAGCATGGCTCCAGTGTCAGGGCCTTCCATGTTTCGACCAACAGGAAGTAGGCCTCAGAAGTTCCAGTTATGATCTCTGGGTATTTTCCTTTTCTCCACGGTACTAGGAATGAGGTTTTATAGGTGGAAGTCATGGGAATTTTTGAGATTAGTTCCATTTATGAGTGCAGTACAATGGGGTGGGCTAGTTCAGTGCCCACCTTAGTAGCAGCAGTTTCCAGCCAGGCCCTTCCAGTAGTAGGGTCAACAAGCTCCCTTTCCACCGAGGGTGTTCGGTTCCAGAGGAGGTCGTCCTTAAGGATATCCTTAGGGACCTCAACTAGGGTATGGTCGGGGGGGCAGTCGACAGCCTAAGGGTAGAGGGGTTGGGCATGGGCTGTCACACTCCACAGAGGTTGCAGTTCCAGCAGGTCCAGAAGTTGTTCGAGGTACGATCAGTCTATTTTGTACTATTGAATGTGCCTTGTTTGATTTAAGATATTCGCATAACTTTTTTAAACCTATTATTTCTTATTCCTTGGATTTATAAGTAGAGATACTTTCTATGCCCCTGGTGTAGAGTATGCCAGTTGAAGTTCATACTAGTCTGTTTGATGTTTTTCGATAATGTAGACTCATGTTGGGGCCACATCAGTCTAGTGGGGATCTCCTTCAGCTACAAATGCATCCATAAGATATCATCCTATGCATCGAATGGCTATTTCCCATGCACACTATTATCGAATACTTCTGTAGAAGGTTTTTGTTCTCATGTATGGTTGGATAGAGTGTAGATTTAATTGGAGATCAGTGTTTCCAGAAGGGAATCCAACATGTGGAACCCCTCATTTACTTATTAGCCAAGCTATGAATGGCATCAGCAGAATTAGAGATGGTGGAAGTTATAGGGATTGTCAGTGAGTTCCTGGATGTCTTCCTCGAAGAGGTTGTGACTCTACCCCCTCGACGTTAAGTTTATGTCGAGATAAAATTACATCCAGGTTTCTATTTGATTTTGATGGATCCATAAAGGATTTCACCTTCTGAGTTGCGGGAGCTCCATATTCATTTTGATGACCTAATGAAGAAGGGTTTCATCATACCAAGTGTATCACCATTGGGTGCTCTAGTCTTTTTCGAGAAGAAGGCAGACGGTGGTCTCAAGGTTTGTATAGATTACCGAAGACCTAATCAAGTGACAGTCAGGAACCATTACCCCTACCATGTATCAATGACCTTTTTGACTAGTTGAAGGGAGTAGGTTGGTTCTCTAAGATCGGATTGTGGTATATATATCACCAGTTGAGGGTGAAGGATGTTGACATCTCGAAGACTGCTTCTAGGTGCAGGTATGGGAACTTTGAGTTTGTGGACATGTCGTTCGACATTACTAAAGCACCAGTTGTGTTCATGGAGATCAAGAACATTGTTTTCTATGAGAATCTAGACTGGTTTGTGGTCGTCTTAATTGATGAAATTCTGATCTTCTTAAGGTTGGAGGAGGATCATGTTGAGAATCTAAAGACAGTTTTGTAGTCCTCTAACACCACCATCTCTACATAAAGTTGTCCAAGTGAATGTTTTGGACACAAGAGGTGCAATTCCTTGGATATGGGATGTCCCAACAGGGAATAACAGTGGACCCATCAAAGGGTGAAGCAGTTTTTTCTTGGGCAGCACCCAAAAATTTGGCATAAGTTCATAGTTTCCTCGGTCTGGAATGTTTCTACCAGAGGTTCGTACATAACTTATCTCATGTAGCAGCTATGATTATAGCTTTGACCATAACAGATTAGGATTTATTTTGGAGTGAGCAGTTCCATGCCAGTTTTTTTATCTGAAAGGGAAGTTGGTAAGTTCCCCAGTGTTGTGGTTTCGAGAAGAAAGGGTGATGTTCGATGTTTTCTGTGATGATTTTGGTCTAGGCTTGGGGTGTGAGTCGATGTAGCAACGAGGAGTGATATTTTATGTATCTAGGTAGTTACATCATCAAAAATATAATTATTCCACCCATGACCTGGAACATTCTGTAGTTGTGTTCACGCTGATGTTTTGGTGGCATTACCTCATCGGGTAACACTTCATGGTCTTCAAAGATATCAAGAGCTTGAGGTATATCTTCTTCTAGCAAGATCTGAACATGTGGAAGCGGAGGTGGATGGATTTTCTTCAGGACTATGACTTAAATATTTTCTACACCTTAGTAAAGGTTAACGTGGTGGCTGATTCCTTGAGAATAAATTAATAAAAGGATGTAGTTCAGAAGTTCATAGATTCTTGGAAGTCAATGGAGGATATGGTTACCTTACATATGGGCTTGAGAGTGGAGGATGGTAGAGGCTGTCTATTTCAGATGATAGTGCAGTGTTCCTTGGTATGGAATGTGGAGGTGTCTTAATGGGGAGACTCAAAGGCTGAAGTGATGTGTGATCACGTTATCTATGGTGATTCTCATGAGGGATGATCGATGTATAGTCAGAATCAGATGATGTTCTGTGGGAATATATTTTTCTCTGTGGAAATGTGCAAGGGAGTTATCATAGATTTCCATAACTCACCAATAGTGGTAAATACAGAAGTCTCCAAGATGTATCGGGGATTGATAGGTCAGTTTTGGTAGCCTGGAGTGAAGTGGGCAGTGGAGGAGCTTGGGGAAAGGTTCCTAGTGTATCAGTAGGTGAAGGCTAAACACCATGTTCTTGGAATTATTTTGCATCCCTTAGACGTTCCCAAATGGATTTTGGATGATTTCACAATTGATTTCGTTATAGGACTACCTAGTGATGAGGGAGGCTATAATTCCATCTAGGTAGTGGTGGATTGATTGATGAAATCATCTCACTTCTTAGCTGTTAAGGAGTTGAGAACAGTGGATTCCTTAGCACATAGGTATGTGGGTGAAGTGGTATGGCTACACGGGGTTCCAAGATCAATCTTTTAGGATTCGGATAAAAACTTTTCTTCACAAGTCTGGAAGTGATTACAACATTCTTTTGGAACCCAGTTATACCTCAACACTGCATTCCACCCCCAAAAGAATGGGAAGATAGAGAGGATCATCCAGACATAGGAAGATATGTTACGAGCATGTGTTCTAGACTTTGGATGATCCTGGGTATGACACTTTCATCTGGTGGAGTTTGTCTATAATAATATATATCACTCTACAATTGTCATGGAACCATTCAAATCCTTGTACGGAATACCATGTCGTTCAGTTGTGTGGTGGACAATGGTTGGTGAGGTAGGTGTTCTTGGCCCTGAGGTAGTGCAGAGCACAATGAATACGGTTTAGATTTTTCATAAATGGATGAAGGCAACTCAGGACTGACAGAGGTTGTATTTTGATCATAGGAGAACACCCTTGTAGTTTGAGGTTGGGGACCATGTGTTCTTAAAGGTCTCCCCTTAGTGTGGATAGTAGAGGTTTGGTAGGGGGGTATTCCCTCTCCTGGGTTCATCAGTCTTTTCAAGGTGTTGGGATGAGTCGGTGAGGTGTCATACCAATAGGAATTTCCACCACGGTTGGTGAGGACCCACAACATCTTTCATGTCTCTCAAATATGTCGGTATCTACACGATGACTCAAACATCCTAGATTTGGTGGAGTTGGATATCGAAGATGATGTGACGTTCACAGATTGGCTGGTGAGAATTAAGGATCGTAAGGAGAAGGTTATTTGTGGGGAGACCATTCCCTTGGTTTGTGTGTTATGGAGGAATGGTGGCCTCGGGAAGAGTACCTAAGAACGGGAGGCACAAATTCATACCCAGTACCCAGATCAGTTTTGAGTTTTTCTCTTGTGTTTTCTTTATTCCTTTATTATGATGTAATGTTTCACCTCACTTGCTGTATAATAATTTGTTTCTCTATTATTTTATTTTTTGTTAAAATTATTGGCAATGGGGAGGGGAGAACCGGATCCCTAATCAAGATGCATTAATATTGATGCGATTAAACCTATCGGGTGAGTTAGTGCCACCCAAAGTGGTTATTATCTTGACATGGAGGAACAAACTTGCTAATCCATGTGTCTGGACAGTGTGACTTTTAGTGTTTGTGTGGTTACTTGAGGGAGCAGAGCGGTAGTGTTTCTATAGTTATTCAGGAGGTATATGTCGAGGAGGTGTCCTTAGATGTTGATGGTTTCTCTCTAGCTTCAGTACAACATAGGGTTGTTTACTTTTGAGAGGTATCATAAGGGATGGTTGTTAGGACTTCTTTTTCTTATGGGTCAGTCTTGAAATTCTCAGGGAGGAGAATAGGTTGAGAGGTATCTAATGTAATAACCCAGATTTTATACAAACCCATCAATTATGAAAATCCAGTGTTGAGGTGTCTTGGGAGCTATCAGTGGATCATTTCAAGAGTTTCCAAATTTCTAGTTTTTTTGTTAGTATGTCAGTGCATCAGTTACTCCATGGGAATCGTCATTAGTGAGTCAAGGGGTGTTGACCTTGGTAGATCAGGGTGTCAATAGGTTAGGGAATCAGCGATTCTGGGGTTTCAGCATCGATGAGTTATGGTTGATAGAATCAATGATTTAGGGGTGTCAGTACTGGTAGTTCAGGGCATCGGTGGGTCAGGGCATCGATTGGTTAGGGCATCGGTGAGTCAGGGGCATCGACATCAATGAGTCAGGGGAATTGAGATCAATGAGTTAGGGGCGTCAGCATCAGTAGGTTAGGGAATTGGTAGGTCATTGTGTAGGTAGTTCATGGCATCGTTATCTCAACATTGGTGACTCACCCATTGGTGAATCATTTCCAGTTTTTCCCAGTTTTTCTAGTTTCGCTCTTATTACTTGTTTTTCTCCATTTAAAGTTAATCTATAAACTCATGACCATCTGCTGGTCAATATCCACTATTTCCAAGGGGAATTATTAAATCATAATTAATTCCAACATGTGAAATCTCCCAGCCACATGGTCAAACCACGATCCAACTTTTATGAACTTTGAAATGGCCTCCTCGATTTTAGGATCTGGCCTCTTCTTAAGACGAGATCATCTCTCCCTTCCCCCTTCTTATTTCTCTTTATGTTCCTAGAGACTTCCTCTTGAGATGAGTTGTGAAACCATGTTGGAGCCCTTCCCATTCATCCTTGGAGTTCTTCCTACAAGTCACTTCATCCCTCGTTCTTGGTGAAAGAAGGAACTTCGACCTTTGATCATCGAGGTAGGAATTTTCTTTTACTCAGCATAAATTGTGAATCATGCAGTGTGGGTATGTTAATGGTTCCTAATAAGTAATGTCTCGATTCTAGTCTTGAAAAGATAATTACATAGTTATTTAATATAATAAAAAGATAACTCGTGTAAATAAAATAATGGGTAGGGTGTGGTTTGATGTTGGTCACCTATTTTATTTTGATATCTTTGATCCTTTTATGGAGGTCTTTATTATATGAATTCTGAAGATAATGGTCTTTTGTGTTATTTTATTATTCACTGGTGGTGTTTTATTTTATTTTTATGTTTTTATGTACAAATGTAACATGAAATCTGTTTAATCATGTACACTCGGTTAAAAGAAGACATGCCCCAGGATCAAACCTATTCTATGATCACCCCGATTAATTCACGTGGAAATTAAAGAAACCCTCATTGAAAAAATTTGAATACATATGGTTTTGTGGTTGTGGTTATGTGTTGTGTTTTCTGGTCAAGATTCTATGGGTTTCGTATGTGGGGTGGTACAAGGGGGTGTGTTGGTGTCTTAGTATGATGGATTGATTGATTTTGGAATGGATAAACTTATAGGTAGTTGAACTGCCTTTATGTTGTGTTTTGGTCTTGAAGCGATTTCGTGCTGTAGGAGTAGATTGGGGATTTTTTTGGGTAGTGGGGCTACATTTCTGGGATTTTAGAGAAGGAATGGGTGGTAACACTTTGAATAATGATAGTTTCTAGGAGTTAAACATGCATGTGCATTGGGACTACAATCCTAGTTTTGTGCGGTAGTGGACTGGGAAAACTGTTCTGTTTTGTTTGTTTCATGGCATGGATGCGGTTGTTAGTTTCCTGGTAGTTTTAGAATAATTTTAAAGTGAATCCCCTTATGAAAATATATTGAAACTGAACAATAAGGGGTTTGGGTTTATTCTCGGCAGTGTTCATTATATGGTTGTGCATATAGGAGTAACAACACAATCAGTGCTGGTGTGGGATTTGTATCTATTCGTGTGAAACCTATAGGTTAGGGATGATGGTTTATTTTCCTATATATATATATATATATATATATATTAGTTCCATGTTATTTCTATAAAAACCCCACCCTTTTGAGCACTATGTGATGAACACCTCCATTTTATGGTGGGTGTCTTTCCCAACATCCTGGTAGGAGGACGGATGACTAATTACTAATTTTCTTCCTCGCACCCTCTTCCAGATCTTGTCACTCAGGCATATCTAGGAAGGATGTAATGTCTTTAGGCTTACTGTAGTCCAATATTCTTCGAGAAGGGGTTTGTTTTCTACCAAGGGCTCAGGTGCTTATAATCCATGTATGTTTTCCCAATTATCTTCAGGATGAGGCCCATGTGTTTTCAACCGTAGTGTCTGGTTTTTGAGGCCTAGGTGTCTTCGGGCATAGTGATAGTTGTTGTAGACTAGGTGTCTTTGGGTGTGGTGGTAGTTGTTGTGGCCTAGGTGTCTACAGACGTGGTTGTGTGTGGATTGAGGCTCAAGTGTGTGCAGGCAGGTTGCGGTATTGGGACTGCGTGTGGAAAGTGTGGCAGTGTCAAGACGTGACATCATTAGGAATGAGAAGTTAACCATTGGGAAAGTGGTGGGGGTACCCAAATATTGTTATTTTTTATTATTACTTTACTTGACTTGTGTTACTTGGGTGAGTGTTCCTTGGTGATGTTGAGCTGGTTAGAACTCCTTGGTAGGTGCTTGAGGGTATATTATTTTCTCATAGGGGCATTGGTATGTTCCCTCACTTTTGAAATAGTAGCTTTAGTTTCCCTACTGAGTATACTTCTATGCTCACCCAACATATATAAAACTGTTTTGAGGTTTCTAGGAGGACTTTAAAGACCATGATAGACTTTAGTAGCTTGGGCATCGAGATAGTTGTTGTTGTTGTTGTTGTTTAGTTTCTTTACTTTGGTACATTATTTGGGAGTTTTATCTTACTTTGTATTAGCTTTACTTTTGAACATGCATGTGGGAATGGATTCTTGCCTTTACTTTTACATTTAGTCCTTGGTGTTGCAATAATTTACCATCTTATCTATCGATCATGTTCTATAAAAATTTTAATGCCTTCTATTTGTGTGAGATTCTATACCCTTCATTTTGAGGAAGAAAGGGCAGGTCACTTTTCCATCCCACCCCTCATCTTGAAGAATGTAGGTTATGACAAATTAGGTGCATGCATAACATTATGAAAATGTAATCAGGTTCATGCATAAACTTATGGACATGCAACCAGCTCCATGCATAACATTTTGAACACATTATAAGGATCACTCATAACATTTTGAACATGTAATCAGGTTCTTTCGTAACATTGTGAACATGAAATCAGGTTCACGCAAAACATTTAAACTTATGATTCATCCATTTTTACCCAACGCATTAGAGGGATATATTAGTCCCTCCCATCTCATAAAAATTTCATTCATGCATGTGATACTATATAATAAAACATTCATCATATCATGACACATAAAATGATATAGGTTTTATAAACATCAAATAATAACCCATGAAATGAAATGGGTATAATTAAAATTTCATCATAGAGAAACCTATGGAAAAGAGATATGTTTCATAACCATTCCATCAAAGCATAACCCATCAAAAGAAGTGGGTTTCATAAACATGTAACTTATGAAAGGGAAAAAATCTTCATAAATACCATGACATTAAGAATATCCTATTTATAGAAAGGATATGAATGGGACCTTTTTATAATTTTTTATAAGGGAATGAGTAACATCAACAGATAAAATCTTAGATGGAAAATAATTTTAAATATCTTTCAAAAACATTTCTTGTGGAAAATATCCTTTCTTTTTTGAAACTGTCTTTTTATAATGTAAAAACTTTTTAAAACATTTTCCTTGAAAATATATTTAAAGACATATAATGGAGGATTTGAAAACAATAAAAAAAAATTATAATCTTTTTCCCTTGGAATTATCTTTAAGTATCATTTGAAAACATTTTTGAAAACATTTTAAAAATCATTGTTTTTGAATACAATAGATTTTCAACTGAAGAGATAAACATTAAAATTTAACTTAAAAACATTTTCTTAAGTATCAAAGGGTGGAAAAAGGGTAATAACACATGAGTATATATTTAAAAAATTTAGGAGAAAGAAAATCATGAGTGTTCTTGATATATGGATCATCATATTTATTTAGAGGAAGCATAGAAATAAACAATCTCAAAAAGAGATGAAATTGCCTCAATAAAATCTTTTAACTCGGTAACTTGGGATTATACTCTTCATGTAAGAAAAGAAGAAGATTTATGATATAACATTCAAAATAAAAATATATACACCTCAAAAAATAGTTTAGCTACATAACAAAACATGAGTTTGAATGAAGGAAAATTGGGACATAACATTTTTACCAATTTGGTGACTTTTGAATCTTAAACCCCATGGAATAAAGATCATAAAACAGACATGTGAATACTCATAAATATATATATAAGAAACATAGAACACAATCATGGGAAGTTAATAAACCACTAAAAAAGTAAAGAGTGGATAACATATCATGTATCTCATAGAAATTAAAAGTGAGATGAAATCCCCATACCTTATGTCTTGACTCTCTTTGTGATCCTTCAAACCACCTCTAAATCGTGTAACATCTTTTGGTTTGTGCCAAAAAGAATCTTTGAGAGGATTTTTTCCCAAAGGTGGGGTTTATATGTTGAAGGGAGGATTTTTTTAAGGCTACTTGGTTAGATCCTGGCTGAACATAAAAGGTTTTGGAGGTGTGAGGAATGGGTAGAGGTAGTGGCCTTTTATAGTGGAGGAGTGGCACTCTTGTAAATATTTAAAGATAGAATTTTTCCCATGTTTTTCATGTTGAAAGTGGATCCCATAATGAACCATGTTTGAGAAAATTGATGATAGGGTACAAATAGTGACATCCAATGGGTGTTGGACATGTGTCTGGGTTATTTTGTGTCTTAAATTTGAGGTTTAGTACTTCATTAACCTAATTTTTCTCTTGACCGATGTAATTAATTTTAATCACCTTCACTACTATTTTTTTTCAAAAGAAAATTAACTTAATAGAAATTATAAATTATTATTATTAAAAATATGGAATCCATTTTTCCAAATTATAATCATATAAGTGGAAAAAATGTAGTTTAAAATTAATCCCAATGTCGGGACGACACTGTTGGTTTTTATAGTAAAAATGATCAAAAGTTTGCTATGTTTTTATGTAGAATTTAAATGTTTAAATGGTTCAAATGAACAAAATTGGATTACATGATAAGAATATTATCTAATTAAACATTTAAATCAAATTAAAATATATGTTATCTTTATAAATAAATTAAATTAAAAAAAGTTTTAAATTAAAATCCTGTTTGTTTAACTATTCATTAAAAGATGAAAAATTAAATAAAAAACCAACATTTTTTCCTAACATAATTTTTATGTTTAACTTACAACAATAAAGTTCATTTTCATATATTAAATCTATAAAATTCCCAAAAATTGGAATGAAAATGAATTATCCATTAAAAAATGGTAAAACTGTATTTATAAAAATATATGTTTTAAGCATAAAATTGGGTTTGTTCATATCTTATGTATATAAAATCTATGCGATAAATATATTTTTTTAATATATAACATATTTATTAAATTAATATTACTTATAAATTGTAATTAATTATATTTAATATGTTAAAATATCTTTGTGACCATAATAAAATTTTCCTTTATATTCAACTAGTTTTCAAATTCATTACTGGTAATCATTGAATTCATCTTGTATTTGTATACACCACATGTTTCCATAATTTAGTTAATAAAATTCATATAAATAAACATAAAAACTAGTTTATATTCCATTATCATAATATTTTTAATAGTATATTATAGTTAGGTAACACTTGGCCTTGTGTGTTACACAAGCCATCAAGGATGGTCAATTTGGATGTAACATACGCTAATATTTTTTCTTTGTGTAACATACATCGTGTTTGGATTGTGTGTAATATACACCAAGTCAGATATGTGAGAAAGGAATATTTGACTTATTGGAAAGGTATTTTTAGTGTTTCATGAAGTGAAAAATAACAAAATATTAAATTAATTCAAAACAAAATTCACCAAAATCTCGTGGTGTTACATTATACCCCACTTAAAATGAATTTCTACCTCAAAATTATTCTGGGTAATCAATGGTTTAATTAATTAAATTTTAATTCAAAGAAACCCACATCATAAAAATTGATTCGAAAATTTCCCTTGAAAAGTGAAATTTGGGACCATAAATGCTACCCAAAGTAACAAATAATCATGTTTCAAAATAAGAGAACATAGGTTGGGAGTGAAGATTTGACATAGAGGAAATGATTATATATTTATAGGGTGTGATTGAATTCATCAATCACAAAAAATTGAATGGTCAAAGGAATGTTGAGTGCCTCAAATTCATAAATATGTGATGATTCAAGATGCCATTGGTTCAATAGAACTTAAGGTATTAGGACAAAAACAAATTGATCACATTCAGAATGTTAATTAATTTTTGATATATTTATATAAAAAAAACTTCATACATAGTATTTATTTTGAAGAATTTCCAATACAACCATTACCTCGAGGAATAAATGTCAGAAAATACACCCTTAATGGATCTTAAGGCCCAGAAAAATTAAAAGTCTAACTACCAATGCACATGAATCTATAAACATAAAAAGTAATGCTACTAGTTTATCATAAATATTTATTCAAAAAAATTTCAATAACCAGGACATAATGTAGGCCAGTGGTTGGCGCAAAACCCTTATTTTCCTTCAGTCATGGGTTCAAGAACCACGAAATTATCGGACTTGATTGGTTGTCACCTGACATACATGATGAACTTTTTCTAAAACCACACTAATATAACATAAAATATGGATATCCTTGAAATAAGGTTAAACACTAATTATCCTTTTAAAAAAGTTTTTCAATACAAAATCAGTGCACAAATACATCCTTTGAAGTGAAACATACACTTTTCATGGATAGTTAACCTTATAACCCTTCTAAAAGGTGAACATCCAAAACATTAGAAAGATAGTCCCAAAATTAGATTAACATTGATTACCATATAAATCAAAAAGTAGATCTTGGTTGTCACATTTAAGACATGCGAATACCCTTATCATATATTCTCTTGAAACATGGTAACAACCTGAATTTCCATAAATCCTTTTGGAAAACATCCAATATTCCTTATTGAAAATTGTATTGGATATACTCCTTATATCCGAAAATGCTATAAACTTCATCAGTGATAGTATAAAAAAGCCTATTTAAAAATCCTTACTTATTTACAAGGTAATAGATATTGTCCAATTTACTTATTCATATCCAACATATCTTTATCCAAGCATCATTATCTCAACTTCAGACACTAATTATGGTTTACCTTTCAATAATAGAACTATCACATTTCCATGAAATCACCTTTTTATTTATAAATCACCATTCATGGTGTACTTTTAAATCTTTAATGAAATACTTATGTATTGCATGACTCCTATAATTTAATCTATGAATTCCAAAACATAATTAATTCATTCATCAAACATTATTCTTAAACCATTACTCAGGCTTCATCAACATATTCCTTAATACCTCTTTACTAGAATATGAAATATGAATCATGTATTATGGTTCTCGAACCTTAATCTAATCATGATTCGTATGTTTAATGTAACAAATACGATAAGAACATCACATACCTTTCACATTTCAATTGTGATCTCTCTATCTTCAAAAGTATAACCAATATTCAAAACACCTTTTTGATTATATTTATAAGATTTACACTAGGGAAATTGATTCTCATAATACCCATACCTTCAACATATGAAACATTATGTGCTAACCAAGTTCATTCAAGTTATCCTAATTAATAAAATCAAAAATCATGGGGTGAGAAACACATATCATATAATAAAGCCACATAATCATGGAAAATTACTTATATGATGTCTAAATCATGACACAATCCTTAATATATGACACCTTAGGTTTATACTAGGTTATTCATAATCAAATTCAGTTTAAATTCTTCATGATCGTTCATGAAGAGTTTGTGAATTCTCAAAGAATATCCCCCCTAGGACTGTCAAACCAGGTGTGCTGCAAGGCCAATTGTCATGTACCAGATTACCCCAAGTGAAGCCCAGAACATCTTGTCAGAGTTTTTACCCCTTGGTTCATCTGTTCTATAGCCACGTCCCCTTGTAGTATCCACACAAGGAGGTATTTCTAGGAAACCACTCACTATATCCTTTACTAAAATTCTAGAACATTTTCCCAAATGTTAACTCATCTTAATACTTATCCTTAGAGAAATCCCTAGACATATACTTAGAAATATACCTAGGGATATAACTATGGTTTTACCATCCTAGTTTCCAAAATGATGACTAAACCATTCCTTTATTACTAACAATAGTGACCCAATATTCACATACATGGATGTAACATCATTTTAGATAAATATTCAATACATTGCAAAACTAAATGCCCGAGGGCCATAATAGTTTAGTGTCTTTTGAAACATGGAAACAAAATCTTTTATCCTAGTAAAAGAACTCCAACATCTCCCATAAATATAACCACCTTTATTAATTCTACCTAAAACCCTTCTTCATTCCCTAGGGAAATTAAAAATAAGATAGTAGGTGAGATCATATTCTCAGTAAGGGTAAATGAAGGAAATGTACAAGCATAACATAAACAAAAGGCTATGGCACTTGAGAATAACATTTAAAGATAATGTCCTTCATATTAGAGAACATAATAATGAATTATATTTCATAAGATATGAATCCTAAGGAAATAGATAACATAGTCCAAGGAAGCATAATATAGGAAAATACATAGAATTTATTGCGTTTGCATTGGTTTATAACATTTTGAACATATATAAGTAAAAATAGGTTCATCTAATAAGTTAAGGACCTAAAATCAGGCCCCAAAATCTATATGTGGACATGCAACTAGGTCCATGAATAAAATTGTGAACATGTAATCAGGTTCATGGATAACCTTAAGGATATGAAGCCTAGTCTATGAAAAACATTGTGAACATGTAATCCAGTTCATGCATAACCTTAAGGAAATGAAACCATGTCAATGCATAACATTGTGAGCATGTAATCTGGTTCATGCATAACATTGTGAACATGTAATCAGGTTCAGACATAAACTTATAGGAAAACAACTTGCCCCATGAATAACATTGTGAACAAATAATAAGGATCACTCATAACATTGTGAACATAAAATCTGTTTCACACATGAACTTATGGAGATGCAACTAGATCTATGCATAGTATTGTGAACATGTAATCTAGTTCACGTATAACATAATGAAAATGTAATCAGGTTCATGCATAAACTTATGGAAATGCAACCAGGTCCATCCATAACATTGTGAACATGTAATCAGGTTCCCATATAACATTATGAACATATAATTTAGTTCATGCATAAACTTAAGGACATGAAACCATATATATGAAAAACATTGTGAACATGTAATAAGATTCACTCGTAAAATTTTAATCATGCACTTAGGTTCACATATGATATTGTAAACATAAAACTAGGTTCACATATAAAAATCATACTCATGAGTCATCCATCGTTACCCAATACATTGGAGGGAGATATAGTACTCCCCCATCTCATAATTAAATCATTCATACATCTTCCACAAGATAATAAAACATTAATTATATCATGACCCATTAAAATGCATAGCTTTTATAAACATAAAATCATAAACCATAAAAGGAAATGGGTATCATAAAAATTTAATCACATAAAAAAGTATGGAAAAGAGATAGGTTTCACAACTATTTCATCAAAGCATAACCTGTAAAAAGAGGTGGGTTTCATAAACATGTCACCTGTGAAAGGAAAATGAGCTTTAAAAATACCATGACATTAATCATAACCCGTTTATATAATGGATATTAATGGAACATTTAGACCATTTCCTATAAAGGAATGTGTAACATAAATGGAAGTCATCATCTATGGAAAATAATTTTAAAATATCTTTCAAAAACATTTCCTGAGGAAAATATCCTTTCTTCTTTGAAAACATCATTTTTATAACGTAAATACTTTTGAAAGCCTTTTTCTTTGAAAATATATTTGAAAAAATATAAAGAAATATTTGAAAACAATAAAACATTTTTAAAATTCATTTTACTTGAAAATTATATTCAATGATCTTTTGGAAACATTTTTGAAAACATTTTTGAAAACATGGTTTTTGAATACAATAGCTTCTAGATCGAAGAGAGAGACTACTATATTTTAATTAAAAAAATTATGTTAAGTACCAAAGGGTGGAAAAGGGGTAATAACACATTAGTATATCTAGAAAAAATAGAGGATAAGGAAAACCATGAGTGTTTTAGAGATTTGGATCATAATATTTCATCATCAAAGGAAGGATAAACATAAAAAATCTCAAAAATCGATGAGATTTCCTAAAAAAACTCTTATAACTCGGTAACATGGGGTTATACTCTCTATGTAAGAAAAAAATTACATGAAGTAGAAGATATCATGAAAATAAGTAGATTCATGATATAAAATTTAAAATGGAAGTATTTACACCTTGAAATAGAGTTTATGTGTATAAAAAACATGAGTCTCAAAGAAGGAAAATTGAGACAAAATGTTTTTACCGATTTGGGATCTTTTGAAACCCAAACCCCAGGAAAGAAGGATCGGAAAATTTATATGTTAATAACCATAAATATATGTATAAGTAAATAAACCAAAAAAGGAAATAGTGTTGAATATAAAATGTATCTCATAGAAAAAATTAAAAGTGAGATTAAATCCCCTTATCAAGTATCTTGACTCTTGTCATACTCATTCAAACCACCTCTACATCAGGTAACTCCTATTCTTTTGTTCAAAAGGGATTATTTGAGAGGAATAATTCCCAAAGGGTGGATTCAAGGTATAAGGGAATATTTTTTTGAGGCAACTTGTTCAGATCATGTCCAAACATAAAAGGTTTGAGAGGTGTTAGGAATGGATATAGGTGGTGGGATTTTATAGTGGAGAAGGAGTAACACTTTTGTAAATATTCAAAGAGAGAATTGCATCCCCATTTTCTTGTTGAATGCGGATCCAATAATGGACCAAGGACTAGCCGATTGAATATATGGTTGATATATGGACATCTAATGGGTTTTTTTTCTTGTTTCTAATTAATTTTCGATCTTGAATTTGAGGTTTAGTACTCTATTAACCTATTTTTTCTCTTAAGTGATGTTGTTAATTTTAATCAACTTCACTAATATTTTTTTGTCAAAAACAATTTTGACCTTATAAAATAGTATTAATTATATTTATTACAAAAATTGAGTCCATTTTTCCAAATTCTAATAACAGAAGTGGCATAAATTAATTTAAACATAATCTCAATGTTGGGACGACACTATGGGTTTTCATAGTAAAAATGATCAAACGTTTGCTAAGTTTTTATGTAAAATTTACATGTGAATATGGTTTCAATGAAGAAAATTGGATTAAATGATAAAATTATTAACTAATTTAACTTTTAAATTTAATTTAAATATAATTTAACCTTATAAATAAATTACTTTAAAAAGATGTTTTGAATTAAAATGCAATATTTTTCATTATCCATCAAAAAAAGAAACATTAAATTAAAATATCAAAAATTTATCCTAACCTAATTTTTATGTTTATATTATAATTATAAAGTTTATTTTTTACATATTAAATCTATAAATGTTTGAAAAATTGGATTCAAAATGGGTTCTCCATTAAAAGGTGGTAAAACCACATTTATAAAAAAATATGTTTTTAAACTTAAAATAGGGTTTATTATTTTCTTATGTCTATAGAATCTATGAGGCGAATATCAAAAATATTTTATTTATTATATAACTTATTTATTACATTAATCTTACTTAACAATTGTAATTAAATAAATTTAATAGTTAAAATAGATTTCAGACTATAATAATGTTTTCCTCTATATCCAATCAGTTTTCATGTTCATTAATTGGTAATCTATTAATTCACCTTAAATTTGTATACACCATGTATTTTCATAATTTAGTTAATACAATTAATATCCATCAAATTAATGAAAATTTAATATTCCATTATAGTAATATTTATAACAGTATATCATAGTTAGGTAACATTTGGTCCATCATAATATGCAATCCATCGAGGAAGGTCAATATTGTATGTAATGTATGCTAAATTTTTTGTTCCATGTAACGTATGCCAAGATGGGATTGTGTGTAAAATACACCAAGTTGGATATATGTGAAAGGAATGTTTGACTTAGTGAAAATCTATTTTTAGTGTTGCGTGATGTGAAAAATATCAAAATATTAAGTTAATTTGAAAAAAAATTCCCCAAAATCTTGGGGTGTGGCAACAATAAAATCCAAGTCCTTCTAAAATTTGTCGGTATAACTCTTTTAACAACTCTAAGCTGCTTTGATATGTCATTTCATAGCCTAAGCCTTCTTTGTCATATCTTGCACAAAATCAGTTCCTAGTAGATTTTGTTTTCCAGCTTCATCCCAACTGGCCGGAGTTCTACATCACATTCCTTATAGAGTATCATATAGAGCTATCTGAATACTCAAGTAGAATATTTTGTGGTATGGTAACTCAACCAATGGTATATTATAATCCCATCCACCTTTGAACTCCATTTAGTGGGCTCTTAATATGTCTTCGAGTTTCTTAATATTCCTTTTAGATTATCCATTAGTTTTGGGGTGATAGATCATGCAATATTTCAATTAATTACTCCTGGGATATTGAAGACTCCTCTTGAATATGTATGTGACTGTTCGATCATGATCATAGAAGATTGAAAGTAGAACCCCATCTAGCTTGGCCACTTCCTTCATATATATCTTAGAAAGTTTTACAAGTGGTAGAGCTTCCCAAATATCATTAAAGTGGGAAGTCTTGATGATTCGATCCACCACAACCCATATTGCATTGTTTCTTTTTGCTGTATTTGGGAGACTAGCAAAAAATTCAATAGTGACATTTTCCCATTTCCACATGAGTATAGGTAATGGTTTCATCATCCCTTCGGACTTTTTCATTCCACTTAAACTTTATAACATATTAATTAACTGGAGATTTAATATGCAATCCCCTTATACATTTTTTACTACCAAAAGTGTTATTAGATATCGTAGTAAATCTTGGTACTTAAATGATGTATAGATAAATATGAGTTATGTGAATTATCATATAGAACCTTCTTTATCTCAGGTTATGATGGTATAAAAACGCCTTGTTCCAAAACGAATTACACCATTATCATCAATATGGAACTATGGCATTTTCCCTTCCTTTTCACTGTAATCCTTCTTTTGAAGCTCTAGATTATCCCTTTGTACCCCCATAATCATCCCTTAGATAGATGGTTGGGAAATCAGTTCAGAAATGTAGGATGTATTCCTTTTCCTTATGATTTCCAAATCATTCCTTTTTATACCCATGAAGATAGTTTCTTTATCAATCCACTTCATGGGTGGAGTATCAAGTTCTTTTATACTAAGATCCTTAGCTACAATATTCATCTTTTTAGGATAATAGTGAATATATAAATTGAAGTCTTTGATTATATCTAACCAAATACGTTGATGCATGTTGGTCTCCTTTTCTGTGAAAATATACTTTAGGCTCTTATGATCGGTATATATGTCACAATTCTCACTACAGAGATAGTGCCACTAGATTTTCATGGAAAGAATCTTGGTTGCTGCTCCAAATCATTTTTTTCATAGTTTTTCTCATGGATAATCAAATTTTGTGAGTCGTAGGCTATGACATTATCATTTTTCATGTGTAAACAATGAAATATATTCTTTTAAGCATCATTGTATGTCACAACAATTTCTCCACTTGTCTGTAATGAGAGTACTAGTACTGTGATCAACATCTTCTTTAGATTCTTGATTCTTTCTCACATTCTTCTATATAGAAATACTTTACCAATATCCATTTTAACTTAGTTAGTGGGCTAGAAATTCAAGGGAAAGTTCTCACAAAACATCATTAGTACCCCCACTAAGATAATAAAACTGTGAATTTCCATCACACTATAGGGACAGGTCCATTCCTCAATCACTATTTTCTTCGAAGGGACCACAAAAATTTCCTCACTTGTGATCACATGTTACAAGAAAGTTACTTTCTATATCCAAAAAACACACATTCTAAACTTTTTGTACAATTTATCCTTCCATAAAGTCACAAGAACAATCCTTAGATATTATTCATGATTCTTCTTTCTCTTGGAGTAGATGAAAATATCATCGATAAACACAACTAAAATTTTTTCATGGTAATGAATAAATAATATATTCATCAAATTTATGAATATTGGAGGGGAATTAGTAAGTCCAGAGGGAATCACTAGAGACTCATAGTTCCCATACCCTATTCAGATTGAATTATTGTAAATATCTTCCTTCTTCACCCTCAACTAATGACATCCAAAACAATGATCCACCTTTGATAAGTATCGAGATCCTCATAGTTGATTGAACAAGTAATAAATATTTGTAAGAGGATACTTGTTCTTTTTGGTGATCTATTTGAGTTCCTGATAGTCAATACATAGAAGCATTGATCCATCCTTTTTATTCAAAAAGGGAACCAGCATACCCCACGGTGATGTAGTAAGGATTATGAACCCATTATCTAAATTCTATTGTAGTCGTTTCTTTAACTCTTGTAGTTCGATCAGGTCTATAATGTAGGGAAATTTTGAGATAGGCGTAGCTCTAGGTTTCAGTTCTATTAATAACTCTACCTCGGAATATATGGGATATATGGGTAACTCTTTGGAAATTATGACATTGTATTCTCTCACAATGCTAATTTTCCAAAGGTTGATACCCTCATTTGACTCAACCATTTGGGAAAGGTTTTATTCTTTATAAGGAATCATCACCCACACCATTGAGAGATCTTCCAAATAGGATTAATGGTCTTCCTTTCATTTGTATAGAGGCATGGGATGGTTCAAAATAAGAAATGATATTTCTTTTACCCTACCGTTATTGTGTGATCTATATAATGAGAGGAAATCCATCGCCACTATAGAGTCGAATTCTACCAGGGGATGTATCTTGAGATTTTCGGGATGAATCTTCTCATATACACCAACAGGAGTATATTACAACACTTGGGTTGCAATGATTTTAAAAATAATTGTTTTTATATATATCTCTACTTCATGGTTTTAGGGATTCTATTCAATAGTTTTGATAAACTTTCAATATATGAAGGAATGTTTATAACCAAAATCAAATAATAATTTTTCCATTCTTGAGTGAATTGAAAGTGTACCTTGTATGAATTCATTGTTTTCTTCACTTCAATAGTAGTGATGGTATAAACCATCCCTTGATTCTTCTGATTTTTTGGTTGTTGATGATGATTACCTTTGAGGACCCAATATTTTTTTAGCTAACTTGTATAGTTCCTTTGTTCTCTATAGTTTCATCATTAATCTATTGGTGGTTCTCTCCTTACATATATTGTATCAGCCAAATCATTTATCTCTCTTCAATATTCATGAGATTGGTGGCCTTCTCTCCCACACTTTATCAATATCCCATTCAATTTTAGGTAGTTACCTTGATACTTATTCCCACATTTTTTACATGTGTGTGGTTTATATTTCTTTACACCTTCCTCATTAGATCCCCTATCTTGAAACCCAATCTTTCGTTTCTTATCACCATAATTGTGGGACCATTCTCTGAACTCCATATCTACTCTAATATCAAATAAAACCACTTCATCATAACTCCCAATGTTTTTGATTTCTAGATCCATTCAAAGGTTTGGTTTTAAAAAACTAAAGAATCTATGATTTTTTCATTCTTGAAAACAAACCCCATGGATTACTTTACAAGCACTGTGAAATTTTATTTTTAAGTCATGACATGTTCCCATTTCTTTTTCTTTAACTCAATAAATTCTCTCTCCATCTTCATATGAAGTGTTAAATGGAAATACTAATTAAGAAATATTTTCTTAAATACTTCCCACTCCATCTCTACAATTTTGTCCTTCAGATTAGTGGTTTAAGTCAACACCCACCATTTATCGACCTATCCATCTAAACAATAAACAGTTAGAGTCATCTTCCCCATGTCAGAATAGAGAAGCATAGAAAATATCTTCTCTATTGAGTTGACCCACTATTCAATGACTTGTGGATTAGAAGATAGACTATATATTTATGGTCATTTCCATATAAAATAATTGATATATAGTTTCTCTCTCTTGGGTGAAAGAGGACGTTCCACATTACTCATGTTATTATTCACAACTTGAGACAGCTTCATAATAATCACTATAAAATTTTTTAACTCTTCATACCAAGTCATATAAGATGTAGTTTGTTAAATCACTTCATTGTCCCTCACATGTGTCGTTGTCCTAGTTTCTCTTAGTTACAATCGTTTTCGTAAAATATAAAAGGTTATAAAAAAGTCAAAAAGTCATGAATAAACAAATTATTCATTTGTACAATTAACTATAAATCTATATCTTGTGGGATTCCTATGTTTTTCATTTTTCCAAAACAAATATTGTTTGGTGCTTACTTATAGTTAGTCTCATACTAAGGGTTTCCACTAATGTTCTCTAATATTAATTCTCAAATTAACTAAATTGTGCTTGGATACCAACTATAATGACCCTAATTTTTCTTACATAACTGTTACATAATTTTAAATATAATCAAAAAATTGGGGTAGAAAAACTATGATCCAAAGGTTTAATGTCTTGTGAAAATTAAGGGCCTACATAAATTTTACATAATAAAACATTAACATTTATTTAATTAATTCTTCTCTAGCTTTTTATTGTCCCTCATGTTATCTTTAGTACAAGTATTCACATGAGGATATACATAAAAAGAAGGGGTGTGGTAAAATCCTAGTAAGAGTATGAATAATAGACATGAAACATGGTTGAGAATAATCATCATCATCATAACTTAAGAAAATAATCATCATCCTAACAATGAGAGGGAGCATTATATAAAGGCATGGAATGTAGAAATGTAGAAAAATGAATCACCATGTCTTAGTAGTTTACTACCAAACATACTTCACTTTATATCCCGAGATACATAACATTACCCAATACATTGGAGTGATATATAATTTTGGGTTCACCCATCACATCATAACATTTATATGAACTACATAATTCTAAGCACACTCGTCACATCATAAAATTTACTTTAACATGCATGCCACGTAGAATGTATATCAATCTTGGACATAAAATAACTCATTGAAGGAAATGGGTTTCATTTCATAAAGAATACATTTATGAATAAACATTGTTGTTCCCAAAATAAATAGGGAATAAGATACATGGTATAAGAATCATCAATCTTGAGTGAACACGAAACAATCTAACAAGAAGTAAAAGATGTGTTTTTATAAAGAAAAGTTCATTAAAAAAAATATATGAATTTATCATAAAACCAGATTGGTAATATGTATTTAATATAAAATGTAAGATAAGGATAATGAGACTATATTAAATGAATACTAAAGGAACCTCTATACTGAAAAGGGAGTGAATGAGAGAAAACCCAAAGAAAGAGAGTTAGGTTCGAGAATCCCCTTACCTTATGTCGGATTTATTTCTTCACTTTAATATCTTGTACAATAAATTTAAATTCATTAATTGAAAAATATGGATCATTTAATACATTCATTTTATTCATTATTGTTTTATTCATTAAAGTTTTATTAATTTTGACCATTTTGTTTTCAGAAAATGGGATCTACAGGACGCGCCGTAATGGGGTTAATTGATAATCATCACATGATGATACAATTTGATTAAGAGGATGATTTAATTTGTGCTTGGTCCAATACTCCTCACAGATGCAACAGATGAAAATTACTTCTTCTTCGATGGTCATTCAACCTTTTCATGAACTGGGACCCTCCTGTGGTAGCGACATGGGTAAGTATGCTGAATCTCCCTTTTCCCTTTCAAAATCCCTCTATAATTCGTATGATAGGCAACCTTTTTGGTCAATTTTTATGCTCTGATGGTTGCACATACTCTGTGAGACACCTGGTAAATCCATTCCTTTGTGTTGAAGTGGATGCTTTGAGGCCACCGGTCTATTGGATATGGATTACTATAGGTGAGGAGTTCTGATGGAGGCAGACTGTGGTTTTTGAGGATTGGGTTGATTTATGCTCAAGTTGTTGCTGCCTGGATCATTTGGCCAGTCATTGTCTTGGTGGAGAAAGGAGTCGAAGTTCGGCAGCTGTGTTGAAGAGTCTTGGTAGGCCATCTGGTCAGGGGCAGAGATGTACAGATGCTGGCAAGCATGGAAATACTGTTGAGATGGGTGGTTCAGAGTTGGGAAAGAATGTGTGGGAACACATTAATCTGACTATGGCTACGGTTTTTGACAGATAGAAGCAAGATCTTCAATTGAATAATGGTGTGAATGGTCCTGGTATTGGTGTTGGAGGCAACTCGGGAGTGTTTGACTCCTCTGGGGCTACATTGCATCGCATGCATCGGCTGAGTCAGATGCTGCTGGTGAGGGCAGTGGGCTATTTTTTTCTGGTGATGAACAATAGAAGGAGGGAGAGCGGTCATTGAGTCCAGCCGGTGATTGGCCAGTTCATGATGAAAGTACCCTTTTCTGGCTATTCTTGAGCAGGTGCAGCCAACATCTGATGGTGTTTTGCAGATCACAATTAACACTTGTAATCAATTCCAGGAGCTATCTCATGATAAAGAGGAGGGGAGCTCTTCAATGAGGAATAAAAGTTTTCAGGTCGCCTTGGAGGGTGGATTAGGGAAGGAGGTTGATGCTGGTCATGCATTTGTGGAGCCTCCAAAATGTTTGGCTTTGATTGACAGTAATGGACGCTATGAGAAGGTCCAAGCTCCTTGCCAAAATGATCTTGTTAGTGGAAAATGGGGGATGTGTCAGAGAGTAAAAAAGAAAACCAGAATGGTTTAGTTAATCCCTCTTATAATGATTTTTTCAAGGATTGGAAGAATAAATCTTTAATGGAGGAACCTCCTCCAGTTAAGAGAACACCGAGGAAGGATTATTTTTCTTTGCCAAAGCCATTGAAAACTAGGTCCTCTATCAAGAAATCCTCTAAGGAATTGATATCTATGGAGAAACTGAACCTCATAAGGAAGTACGCGAAGATCCTCAAGCACTATGAGAGCTCGGATTGAGAATTAGTAATTCCGGAGGATTTTCATGGGTGCAGAGACGAGTATGAATTTTATGACATGTAATTGGTACCTCCCATTTTGTTTGCTTTTTCACTGGACTTTTCTTTTCTTAATAAATGGCCTGAGGCTTTAACTCAGTCTGAGCTTTCCTGGTATAAATTAGTTCCAAAAAAAGGGTTTAAAAAAAAAATTAAACTATGTATCATCCATTATAGTGGTTTTATGATTATCCTTGGATTTTTAAAGTAAAATTAAAACACATCACCCACGATGTTAGTAAATGGATATATCACAGGTGATAAATTCATTTTTAAAATAAAAAGAGGGAAATGAGTTTTATGATTTATCTTTCATTAACATTATGGGATTATAGTATTTCGAGATACTAGAATTATAATTGAAATTTAGATATAGGAGGTTATGATAGGATTAGAAAATAAAATTGAAAAGAAATTAAAAGAAAAAGAATGAGGAATTTACCCCTTGAATTCTCTTCTTTTAGAACATCATTAAAGAACCTCGGTTTGGTCATTTGTTGATTAAATAACCTCATGTGCTTGGGGGAATATGATATGGAAGATTATTGTAAATAATATGGCCAAGCTTCATGGATTTTGAAGTCTGGAGAGAAGAGGGGGTGAGGGGTGGTATTTATAGGGGAGGAGAGGGGTGTTTTCTCATTATTTTATTCATTAGTTTATTATTTTGGATCAAGACTATGAATAGTTTGAGAATTATCACTAAATATATTCAAATTATAAATGAGAGTTCCGGAATTCTGTCTTACATTAGTCATACATGACCCATGACTCAATAATTACTGTATTTAGATTTTATCTTAAATTATCATATTTAACTATTTATAAAAAATCAAATATTTTAGAAAAATACCGAAATTTCACCCTAACCATTTTTTAATTTTTATAATTAAAATATTTAATCCCTTTTCTGATAATAATTCTCTAAATATGAGGCATGTAAATTTTAATTAAAATAATCTTTTAATTGAAAAATACTGATTAAAATTATAAATGAATTTATGACACTTTGAAAAATTAATTATGGTTGCATAAAATTATCTTATAATTATGGGAAAATAAAATATAAATTTATGAGTATATTTTTGAGAAAAATTATTTTCAATAATGATATTAATTAGAAAATTTTAAATAAAAATTTATGTTTTTTATAAACACCAACACATAATATATCATTTTATAAACATTTATTTACTTATACTATGATATAATTCTATCATATTTTTATTTATAATATTAATAAATTTTATTAATACATTAATAGGCGATGTTACTATTCTATTGGTTGCATTACTATTCCCAAGGGTTATGTTACTATTCCAATGGTCAGGTTACTATTCCAATGGTACAGGTTCCTTAATTTTGGAAAAAGCCTCTTATTTCATTCATTCTTAATTTATAATGTTTTTATTGTGGTCTATATATGATTTTATTTGATTTATACTATATGAAAAAGTTATAATAATGGATAAATTCCTTTGATAAAAGTTTAGGTCGTTAGAATAATAAAATTGTTAGCACAAGTTATCCAATATACATACATATTTATTTGTAGTGATAATTATTTAATATTTAAAACCTCATCCAAGTTTAACATAAACCATTTCATTAATGGTTGACCTTGTAACCCTTTCGAAAGATGAAATTCAGAAACTTTAGAGATGAGGTCACTAAATTTCTCATAATCAGCTCAAAATTGATTCCACATATATCATAAAGAAGCTCTTATTTTTCACATAGAAAACATGTGAATACCTTCATCATGTGCTCTCTTTAAACATGATAATAGCCAGAATTTCCATAAATAATTATTGAAAACATTCATGATTCCATATTCTAAAGATTATTGGATATATTCCTCAAATCAAAAAATTCTTGAAACTTCATCAAATATAGCACAATCCACTTTTCCAACAATTCCTTAGTCAGTTCTAAGGTAATCAGTTCCATCCTACTTACTTATTCATATCTAATAAATATTTATCCAATCTTTTTTATCTTAACATTATGAACATATTAAGGGCAATATTTCTCATAATCTTGTGTTTCCCATGAATATAACTTTTCCTTTAAATAAATTTTCTAAGTCTTCTTCACTATTCAACATATCCTTTTCAATCCATAATGAAAATATTATACTGAAAATAGTTATATATTTCATGATTTGTATAAAATAATCTTAAAATTCCAGAAAAATATATACTTTAATTATCCAAATTTATTCTTAAAACAATAATCATGCTTCATAGTATTATTCTTTGCTTGAAAATGAAATATGGATATTGTCTTTAGGTTTCTCAACCTCAATCTACTCATTATTATTATTTTTAATGTAAACAATAATATTTGAACATCTGATAACGTTCACATGTCAGTAATAGCCTCTTTATCCTCAATAGTATAACCAATACTAGTACCACCTACCTGATTCTCTCCATGTTATTTTAACATAGTACGTCAATTTGAATAATTCCCATAATTTTCGCATCTAAACCATTCAATGTTAACCCTACTCTTCAAGTTCCTATTATTGAGTAAGAACAAAAAGAATAGTGTGAGAAACACATATCATATCAGAAAAACAAATAATAATGAAAAATTACTTATAGGTTTCCTAAATCATGACACCTATTTTTAAATCTATGAAACCTTAGGCTTATCAGAATAGAAATCCCTACATATATCCATATAAATATTCCTATGGATCTTACTAAAGTTTTCTCACCTGAGTTTCCAAAGGTTGACTAAATCTTTTCTCTGATACAAACTATAATGACCAAATATTTTTATACATATACATTACATGAATTTTTTGGAATGTTTAATACATTACATAAACACATTCCCAAATACTGTATTAGTTTAATACCTTTAGAAACTTGGAAACATAAATAACTGGTTCATAATGAATCAACATCTTCTCCTGCCTATTTCATCGTAACTAGATTCCTTTTTACATATCATACTTAATACCTTTCTTCATATCCTGTGGAAAAGAAATATAATAAATTGTTATCTAAGATTCTTAATAATAGTAAATAGGGGAGATAAATAAGCATAACATGAACATAAGGGTTTTAGAACAAAAGAAAAAAAATTGAATATCATACCCTTCATGTCAAAGCTCATATACAAGAGTCATGGCATAAATATTGCAAGTTCATAAGACATAAATAATAATATAGTCAAAGGAAATGATCCATGAGAGTATAAAAATGGAAAAAATATAGAATTTGTGTCATACACATATTATAAGAATATCTTATGTCAAATGTACCTACCAAAACAATAATTGTATTATAGTCTTGGGATAATCACTTATGTACCAAATTCAGTCTAGGGATGAACTCCGGTGTAGATTCTATTTTTGGGATTAGGATGACCTCATGTTTACCCTCTTGCTGGGGCTTAGGATTTCCTCTTGTTTACCATCTTATTACAGTCCTTGGATGACCACCCATTTACCATCTTTTTATGAGCTTAGTATGACCTCACATATACCCTTTGAGATCATAAAACACTTATCATTACCTAATGCTTTGGAAGGAGATTTAGGCCCCACCAGAAAAATAATGAAAACCATATATATGTGTGTGACAATAACATAAATTAATAATAATAAACATAAACTGAATATAGAATGAATAGTGATAGTTTCCTTGAATTCTATCCCCTATATATCATAAGTAACATCGACAGAAGTCATCTTAGATTGAAAATAATTTAGAAAGATCTTTTTAAAACATTCCTTGAGAAAAATATCCGTTTGACATTGAAAAATGATTTTAAAACATAAAAAATTAATCTAATCTTTTTCATTGAAAAGAACTTTAAAAACAAATAATGGAATCTTTGAAATCAATTTTAAGCATATTTGAAATCCTTTCCCTTGAAAATGTATATAAGATCATTTAAAATGCATTAAAAACATTTTTAAAAAACATTGTCTCAAAAAAACACATATTTACAACTTAAGAGAAGATAAAATTACATAAAACATATATAATTATAAAAATTAAATGATTCATATTAAATCCTATCAAATAAAATTATATAAACCTTTTTAAATAATATAGTTTCATAACATAACATGTCTCTCAAAGAAGATATATTGAGACAAAATTTCATTATCGATTTTGTATATTTTAAACCATAAACCCCATGAAATAGATATAATAAATTTTTTATCTAAATAACCATAAATTAATGAATAAGGATCATGGAATTCATTCATGAGTAGTATACACACCAAAAAAATAAACTAGTGTGGAATATAGAATAAGACACACAGAAATAAAAGTGAGTCTAGAAATCCCTTTACTAGAAGTCTTGAATTTATTTATATACATTAAATCATCCAATATAATACATATAAGTTTATTATAAATCTAACCAAGAATGATATTCATATATATAATACCATATAAGACTAACTTATTACTTTATATTACTCATTTATTAACGATTCCATGTTATATTTAGGTTTTCGGTAATTACTGCTTTGTTATTCATACATGTTTTGACTTATTATTCTTTGTACCCTTACTTAGATCATGATTTATTCATATCTAAAATTATAAAAATGACATAAGAATCATATATATTCAGAATATATTTATTTATGGTGATTCATAAAATGTAGAGTTATAAAATAAGATACACTCTTCTTGGAGATGGTAGGCCATACGTACGCATAAACACTGTTTTCATTTTTCTTTTAGGTTTTAAAGAAATAAAATCATATGATATATTTTTTTTATATAATAAATTTTACTATATATATATATCACATATTTGTATTCAGACTATTCTCAATACATTCCACGTAATGTGTTAATGAATCGCCTCTTTTTGTGATGTGGTGGTCTGACGTATGCACGAGTGATGTTATCGTATTCGCACAAAATGGAAAGCATGAATGTATGTGTGATATAAAAATTAAAGAATCAGAATAAAATTATAAAACTAATATATATAATATATGGATTTTAAATTCATAATTATTCAAAAAATTGAAATGTGGTTATGGAATAATGAACGACATTGGTTCATGAGGCGGTAATCCACCTTACATAAGAACGATGATATCATATCCCATTTTATGGAAATGTGTGAAGTTGGAAATCAGACCCTTAACTTAAAAAAATATAATTATATTAAATATATTGAGTTTTTTATATAAACATGAGATAAAAAAGTTGAAGGGGTTTAAGTAATAAATAAAACAAAATGTATTTCGATGAATATTACATCTTCTTCGGGTATTGCCATTTGATTTGCACAAACATAATTCCAATGATGAATTTATGAAAAAAAAAGAAAGTATTTTAGGATTTAGGGACTGAAGTCGGGAAGATATTTTGGGAGAGTTTTTTCAAAAAATATTGGATTTAAAGTGTTAATAAAAGAGAAGAATAATTATCATTTTAAAAGATACGAAAAGGGCACTCTTAGAACTTCTCAAAATATTAATTTATCATAAATTATATCTTAATAAAAATACCTCCAAATAGTAATTTATTCAATGATAAGATATTATAAGGTCTCAATATCATCACCTAATATAACTTATCCAACTTTTGGTATTATTTTAAACCTTATCATTTTGACTAACCCTTAGTTAACCCATTTTAATTTTAACTATGGCAACAAATTTTTTAATATAAAAAGTATTTTTTTACTTATAAAGTAAAAATTTGACAAAAATGGAAAATTTAAGATATTTTAGACCATACCTAATACATTTTTCCTAATTTAATATTTTTATTATTTATAAATAATTTAATAAAATATTATTTTCAACAAATATCATATGATTCAATTTTGAAAGTATTCATTACTTTGACTTTAAGAAACTCATTAAAACAAGATATATTAGAACCAAATAATTTAATACACCCCAAAAGTATCATAATAACAAATAAATTTCTTGGATAAACCTAATTATATCATACTATATTTCTTTTAATATTTCTAATATCATTTAACTAATTGTTTCATTAATTGAGTAATTACTACATCATCGTTGTGTAATTATTTATGATAATTATTTCTTCAGTAAAATTTGAAAATAAATTAACATGATTTGGATAAACTATTTATATTTCAGAAGAATATTTATTGTATATAATAGATTCTATTTATCCCCATATTAGAAATATAATACTTATTCAAAGTAATAGTGTGACATTTTGTCACTCTCTTTGATTATAAAACTATTTATGTTATCTTTATTTAAAAGTTTCCATTAAATAATTAAATTTAAAAACATAGGTGTTAAGGGTTTAATTAAATTCATCCAATAACATTTTTCGAAATTTTAGGGTTGTTTAATAATATTTATAATATTATTTTAACCCTTAATTACCTGATTTACACTTAATGATGTTAATAAAAATTACAAAAGTTATAATTCTTATTGTACAAAAATAAAATGGAACTATTTAATAAATTTTCACATTCTGATTAAAAATATAAAATCCATTTTTCGTAATTATAATCACATAAGTCACAAAAATTAATTCTAAATTAATCCCACATACAGGATGAGATGATGAGTTTTTATAGTGAAAAAGTGAACAGGTTCGAAATGTTTTTATATGCAACTTCAATTTGAAATTAGTTCTGAAAACATTTTTTGAATAATTTGATTTAAAAATGTACTAATAATATTTTATAAATAATTTAAAACATAATATATATTATATAATGAATATTGAAAAAAAATATTCAATTAAAATTCAGTATTTTTTACTATTCATCAAAATATAAAACTTCGCAAAAAAACAAAAAAAAATCACCCAAAGTAAATTTTTATTTTACACTTTCAAAAATAAGTTTTATTTTTTGTATAAAAAATATAAAAGAGTAAAAAATTATATATTAAATGGGTTGACTAAATTTTTTTTGTAAAATTACCCTTTTGAAAAATACATCTTTTTATTCAGAAAATTAGATTTAATCTTATCTTATACCTATCAAATATATTGTAAGTGTGTGAAATTTTTTTATTGAATATTTAAAATAATAATTTTATTTAAAATATTCATCAGTAATGGTTTGTTTAATTTATATATATACAATGGTGCTTGTACATAGAAAAATAGATTCCTTAGAAAATAAATTTCTTTATTTTCAAATAGTTTTTACTTTCATTTATAGATAATTGATAACCAAATGATTCATTTTATATACATGTTTAAATAATATTTTCATAAATTAGTTAATGTTATTTTTAATTTCAATTCCAATGGCTCTATGGTAAGTATAATAATTTTTTGATAACAATATTATTCGTATATTGTAGTTCGGTAAAACGTAGTCTTGCATGTAACAAAAGATATCGAAAGAACTCAGAATTGTGTGTGACACAAACCAAACATAGTATTGAGTGTATGGAAATCTAATATCTGTGATGCATGTAGTTAAAGGTTAAATTTGGTGTGTGTATAATGAAAGACAAAAATAGTTCCTTATTTTAACAAAAGCTATATTACGTGTCTATTGAAATAAAAAATATATAAACTATTAAATTAATTTAAAAAATAATCAAAAAATATAAGGGTGTTAAAATACCTATATGTTGTAGTTTGGTGAGGTTTATTATGATAATATAGTTTACTTTCAGAGTTTCAAACCAATGGTGTTGGTTATGTTATGGTAGAGGAAATTTCATTCTTTCTAGAATTAGAGTTTATCAAAGAATGATGGGAGTGTTTCCAATTTATAATGAAATAATGTCTTGAAGAGCTAGAGTCTGTGTTTAGTTTGATCCATTCTTAAGTTAATTATTTGGTTCCATTGGAAGTTAGTCATATTAGAGGATAGTGATGTTCATGGTGGATGCTTTATCCTAGATAGATATATAAATCACATGTATCCTGAACTGATTTCCAGGATTTCTATTTGGAATTTTTATATTCAATGATGAGGGAAGGGAAGCAATATGAGTTGATCTCTCTCCATAAATAATGAATTTCCATGTAGGATCTTAGGATTAGGTTTTAGGGGATTCTTTATTTTTCCCCTAACCTTCGTATCAACAGGGAGTCTGGAGAATGGTACCCTAAGGAGGCATTAATCCGACTATCATATATGCAGTCACTAAATGTACATTTCTTCTATTCATTGAGGTAAATAATGAATATAATGTGATAAAAAGGATGCACTCTCATGCAGTAAAACTAATATTTTAGAGATGTATATCATTATATGGAGGGTATCAAATGTTTGAAAAGTTGAGAATCAGACCCGTAATGAGTTGATATGAGCACTCAACATCCCTCTATTATAGAGTGATAAATTCTCATGAATCCTCTAGGAGCCTCTATATTTGGTCATTTAGTTATGGAGGCCATGGAAATTAGTAGAGGAAGTCCCCATCCATCCTTGGGAGTCAGTTCTACATGGTTGGTTGGATTCCATATCCACCTTAGTAGTAGCTTCCTCCTAGGTAGTTCTATCATTCGTGGATGGCAGTATTTCTTTATAAGTATGGAGATTAGAGATATGTTCCTATGAGAGGAATAAGAGATGGTACGGTTCAACTTCATGACATACATCACTCCCATTGACCTATATATGAGCATGTTAATAAAGGTAGACATCAGTAGGCCCAACACGGTTTAGGAGATTCTTATGGGTAGTTACATTCCATTATAGTTCCAGTACCAATAGGGATAGAGATTGTTTGAGGTATGATTTTCTTATTATCTATGTTCGTTTACAGATTTTTTGATTTAAAAGAATTTAATTGCATCATCTCTCTTGACTTAGTCCATAATTTGGGACAATTGTGTGAGAGGTTTTTGGTTCCCTTGGTGATGACTAAAAAAGTCAATGATCAATGGAGTTTGTTTGATATATGTTGAGACTATGAATTGGTGTTAGGGAAACATCAATTATCTATAGATTCATTCCCAATATAGATGAAAGTGTGTGATATAATACTTTTCAATTATTGGTCATGTTGATGCACATGGTTATAGATTGATTCCCAATGAGGGATGAATTTTGTAATATAGATGGTCAGCACACAATGTTTTTTGGTTAGTGATATTATTGAATGGGTTGTAGGTGTTTGGAGTCACTATTTATGAAACTAATATCTTTGACCATAGATCTGGTGGAGGATCAAATAGTAGATTTTTTTAAGGTCATTAAGGAGTAATCATGAATTTCACCTTAAGTTAGTTGTGACTCGACTCCCTAAACAATACAACAAGTCCATGATAGTAATGTAATTGGGTTCATTACCAATTTTTATGGATCTTTATCAGATAGATCCTTCTGTGAAATGGGAACTATGGATCTAGTTTGATGATTTGATGTATAAGTGATTCATGCAATTTAACATATCTATGTGTTGTGCTCTGATGTTGTGTTATAGGAATCCATATGTTGTTTGAAGTTTTTGTTGTTTATGGGATATTGAATAAGGCAAAGATCAATAATTTCTATACCCCTCTAAAGATAGATAAATTTTTTATTATTTAAAATGATCTAGTTTTTTTAAATGATTTACTTGGGCTTTGAGTATCATCAGATGATGGTTAAGGGGGAGGAAATCTATAAGACTAGTTTTTTGTGATACTATGGGTAGTTTGAGCATGTTTTCAAAAATTTTGGTGTCAAAAACACATACTCTATGTTCATAGGACTCATGAACTCAATGTTCCTTAAGTTCATATACTATGTTTTGGCCACATTGAGCAATAGAATTCTTGTATTCTTGAAATAAGTAGATGATCAACAAGAACACTTGGAAGTTATCTAATAAAATCATTGAAATATCTATTTTTAAAAAATATTTTCAAGTGAATGTTTTGGATATAGGAGTTTTACTTCATTATAAATGTGGTGTCTCTTTGATGAGTTGTAGGGGATACATTTAATGTTAATGTAGTTGGTTTTTAGTCTATAAAAAAGAACATGGTAGAGGTATGTAGCTTTTAGGGTCTAATAGGCTCTTAATGGAGGTTTTTGTTTGACTTATCTAGAGACTTAGACCTATTGATGGCCTTGACTGGGAAGGAACATGATTTTTTATAGGCTGGTTAGTGTTAGGAATATTTTCACTACTCAAAGAAGAAACATATCAGTTCTCACATTCTTCGGATTCTAGAGGAAGGAGTGGTGTTTGAGGCCTTCTAGATTTCTTTTTGTCTAGGTTTCATATGTGTTCTGATGCACTAGATGGTTAAGGTAACCTATGGATCTTTAAAGTTATTTCTCCTTGTGCGTATGTATTCCACCCATGAAATTTATTTAGAAACTATTCCTTTCACACTCTTGTTGTGGCAACATTATGTCATTTGTAACGACCCATGTTTTAGAAAAATGTTCCTCTTTTAATAAAAAACTTTGATCATTATATTTCTCCACATGCAAGGCCAAAACCTAAAAAAATATTCCATTGTATGGAAGTCGTATAAATCGATGGTATATATAGAAGTGATAAAATTATGAAATATATATAAAAAAGAATAAAACAAAAAAACACATTAAATATCAACTCAATTGGTGCAGCTACGAAACTAATAAAATATTTTTTCTAAAATTTAATTATTTTTCAAGTATAAAATATTTTTATTTGAATAATGTATTGGAAATAGTATAATTATTAATTTATATGAAACATGAATAATAATAGATAATATTCCAAATTTCATTTTTCATTAAAAATAGGTTTTACTATGTTATCCATTTTAAATTAAAAAAAAGTTATTATTTTTTAGGATAGGAAGATGAAAAAATTAACTTCATTTATAGAATTATCATATAAATATTATCTTAATATTAATTTTTTATAATTAAAAAAATGATTTCCATGTGAATAGTAAAATATACTGTTTTTACAAATGTAGTGCCTTTTATAGAATTATTAGTTGATACGAATAATTTTAAAATTTATTAAACCCTTTTGTAGATAAAATATTGATTTTATTTGTTATATTATTATGTTAAAAATATTTAATTTATTTTAGAATCCAATCATTATAGTTCAAGATCTTATGTAATATTTTTCTATTGAAAGAGTTTTTAATACATTATATAATTTTTATTTTTAAAATAATTTTTAGGAATATTAGAAATTAAATCAAATTGAATAGATTTTAAAATTTGGAATTAGTTTTTCTAAATTATATAATAAGTGTCATTTTATTATTTAATAAAAAAGGTTATGTTACATAGGTAAAAACTAGTTACTATAGTAAAAGAAAAAAATTGTAAAAGTAATGATCTATGAGTAAATAACATCAGACATAAAATAAGTATTTGGGATCTTTCATGACTGTGTCACTTATACCATTCATTATTTCTCAAGTTTGGAGCCACTTTACTTAATTGTTACATAATTTTATTATGAAGTTATGGATATTAACAAAAATGTAGTCAATTATTACTTAAAGAAGGGGTTATCCTTTCATCACTTTCATTCATATCATAAAACCCTCTGTTCATCCCAAAAAGTACACAAACCTTCCCTTAGTATGACTATCCGACATAAATAGGTTTTTCTCTTCTCAAAGAACCATCACTCAAAGGTTTAACCCCATCCACAATGAATTTAATCCATGTATTAAGGTATCTATTTCTAAAAAAACCATTCTGTTTTCTATTTCTTTATATACACTTATTCTTCCTCAAATTACATTACACCATCTTAAACTAATAAAATAATTATAAATTGTATATTAATATGTTATTATAATGACGGTAAGCACATTAACTACCTTTCCCTTTAGGACTCCCCGACCCTACTCACCTGATAATAGTTTCTTAATCGGTGGCCACATGGCCTCATGTGAACATCCATGTACACCATATGAATTCATCTAGTAGTAAGGGTCATTAGTAGTATGGTGGGGATACTATAAACTCATGATCATAATGAGTCACAATAGAATAATAATACAAATAAATAATATAAGAGTAATAAACAACCAACAATAGTTATTAACTCATCCAAACATTATAAATAAAATTTTATAAATGTACCCAATGTCATATAAAAAACTATTTCATGTTTGTATTCTAAAAAAATGGGAATAAATAGGTTATAGAGGATCTTCCATATATAGCATTCTATATAAAAAATAATCAAAGGAAATATAAAATAGCATATAGATCATAAGCTCATCCCTCTCCTCTCATACTCCATCATAGTACTAAGAAACCCGACATCCAATGCTAGACTCTTCCCTTCTTCCATTACTATAATCATAAAGTCTATACTAATAATAATTGATAGCCCAAAAAAGGTGTGAGATATACTCAGTAGGCCACCGATAATACTACCTAATTCTATCCAGGCACTGAGTGTATAATTAATCTATATATAGGTATTATTGGAATATGTAGACAAAATATGTAGTACCCTTGTCAGTTTGAGTTCCTAGTGGGACATTCAACCAATACCATCTTATTTTCAATATTCCATAATATCACTGAGTGTTTTTAAATTTTGATTTAATTTTTCAAAGAGGCTTAGGATCCAGCTCATAGAAAAGGCATTCCTATATTCTCTATATGGGATGAACACATCCCATTCATTATAGTTAATAAAGGAAATATAAGAGGGTAGTCAATTATATAATATATTGACCAAATCCATGTACGTTATTTAACTCATCATACATTCCATTTTGATTAATTAGTCAATTAATTTATTTGAAAAATGATCCCATGCATGTAATTTGGTATGAGTAATCAATGTATCACTCTAGATGTACTATCAACCCTTCACCCTATAAGCCCATATATAGAATTCCTCAATGGATCCATGGAATCACTCTATGAATGGTATAAAGAAATCATCCACTGAGTCCATCCTTGGAATTCCAAATAAGAATCCAAAGTGTCACTCATGGAATAATATAGTGAAGTTATCTCTATGAATGTCATTGGTATTCTATACTAGGAACCCAAGTGTCACTCTTGGAATAACATAATCAACCTTCCAAGTTTTCTTAACCATGTAATTCATATATGAACCCCTGTATCTCACTCAGTGTGATATAAATATATTTAATATTTATATTAATATAGTAAGCCTGATGATATCATATGTGGAATTTTGAGTTAGAACCCTTGTATCACCTTTGGTATTCCATAACAAATGGTTTTGGGATCTTGGTCTCACTATACAATTTAACACCACTATTAAACAAATTGAGCCACATCATTTATAAAGGACAATTATAACTCGCCTCCAAATGTAGTTCAATTTAATATCTTACGATTTAAGGAATATCATGGCATAAATCATTCCGTTCAATTTAATTATACCCCTTTTGATTTAATTAATTGTATTCTCCCTATTACAACGGGTAAATAAGTCAGCTCAGAAGGCGAAACAAATTCATAAGCAACTCATAGTTGTTTTTTCTAGATTACCAACACATCTAAAGGGGTGTTTCTATGTGGGTTCCTCATCCCTCACTAATGATTGTGGGTCACATGGTATACATAAAATAATCCCACACATTTCATATATGAAAAATACATTTAAGAGCTGATTCTTGGAATTTCTAGTGTGCGCAATAGTGGAAAAATATATAGATAACAAGACATTAATGGGAAAGAATGGTACAGCCTATCTTAAAAGTGTAGTGGATGCATCATGAATTATTAACCTCTAATATGGGAAAGAATATAAGAAATCAAATAAATATTAAAATTCCCTAAGAATAGGGAATATTAAATCTCATAAATTTAGCATTAAATACAGTGAGATAAACAAAGAAAGGAAGCTATAGGAATGTAGAGCATGCCGGTTTCTGTCCAGTGCAACTGATGATGAACAATTCCAACACCATATGATGAAGCTATCAATAATCCATGATTTTATATAGAATGGAGATCCCAACAAAGAGGATTATGTTTTGTCTGAAAATGGTAGAAAAAAATAGTGTCAAAGCTTAAGTGGAAGTAGGATAATTTTGGGAATTTCACCCATTTTTAAAGAGGGAACAATTTGGTAAAAATGTGCATAGCCCGTGTGTAACATCTCGAACCGAACCACTGAGTTTGATCTTTAATTTCACATGACCTCACGTGCGTCTCCCTGTATGAAATAGGCTTACGAATAGCATCAATGGTCTGATTTTGTCATTGGGGAGATTATACCCTCAATATCATTTCATATAATCAATTTTCAACAATAAAAAATATGATAAATAATTAGAGTAAACGTGTTGAATAATAATGATGACATACATGTAATACAAATAAATAAGCTCATGTAAGTGGCATGAAAGTCCATAGGAAATAAAGAAGGTAAATTAAATAAATAAATAGTAAATGAGTTGGAGTCTGTCCTAGACTACTACTAGCTCTATGCTGCTTCTCTCTCTTATCCAGCATAGGGCCCATTCCCTTCACCAGACCCCTCATGAAATCTTCAAGAGCATCAAAATTCTCGAGTAGGGTGTGACTACAAGACTCAGTAGGACACCAATAATGCATCCTTAAACTAATTTTCTCTAGTATAAATGTTAATTATATAATAATAATAAATTCATAACAATAATAGAAACACACAATTAAAAAACATGTGGTCATGCACTAACCAAGCCTCCACAAACCCCCGACTATACCTTCTTCAGATCCATGTCAAAAAATTTACTATATGTCTATTTATATCCAAAACCATCCATAAGTTTTTTGTCGAGTCTCTAAAAGATCCTCATGGCATTGAGTGAAAACAACCTACCTGGAATACAAGAGGCATCGGGTAATGCTCGGAATCTACAAGGCATCGACTATCTCTAACCAACCCAGAATTGAAAATGATTTTGGTAACACTAAGAATCCACAAGGCACCAATTGTAAGCCATATACTTGAAATCCACTAGGCATCAAGTTGATTCCAGGTTATAAGGTTATATTTCTACATCATGCATGCATCCCATAATGAGTAATCATACCACAATGATCACATTACAAGTACAAACATACCAATCTTCCAAAGGAAAACATAAAAAGTCATAGCATGATAAAAAACATAGAACATGTCATGATAAAATATGGAATCCACATATACATCAACATGTGAATAAAACATCATCATGGAATCAAGTTATCACGTCAATCTCATAGAATCAAAACATACTATATTATGGGATACACAGACACACGCACATGTTATCACAAGTCAAACACAATATCAAGAAAGTCAACATATAAATTAAATGTAGAAACATGTGTGAACAAGATCTCAAAAGATAAATAAATTCCTATCTCAAAAGTTTTCATCATCAGTGGAAAAAATAAACCACCCTATGTGGTTCGATACTCCACCTCACGACCTAAACATCACATCTGTCGACACATCAAAGCTCAATGTTCATCAAGGGTTCCTAGAACAAATACCAATTATTTTATTTGAAAAATAAATAAAATATCACAGATGATGATACTTTCTATCTCCTATATAATTTTTGAATTATCAATTAGATCAAAGCATGTGCTCTCTATATTCTCCACAAGAATATTTATCTTTTAATAATTTATCAATAATCATCCTTTTATAATAATATTTTATAATTTTATCCTCAATTATCCTATATAATTATCTTTTGATATTTTATTAAAAATTTTACTTTATAATTATATTTTTATAATTTATTATAAATTATCCTTTATAATTATTTTTTGATAATTCATTATAAATTATCAGTTATAATTATTATTTGATAATTTAATTACAAATTATTCATTTATAATTATAATTTATTATTATCTCTGAAAATTAATTATCCACTAATAATTACCTTTTAATAATCTCTAAAAAATTATCGTATAATAATTTTAGATTATTACTTAATATTTATCCATTAATAACTCATGTAATTACACATTGATAATTTTATAAATTACCCTCTAAAAATTATATTACAATAATATCTTATAAATTATCATATGATAATTTTATATTATTTATTTATAATTACCCTTTAATAATTAGTATAAATTATCTTCAAAAATATCATGCAATTAATCCTTGACAAAATCAAGGTAAATATTGTCTGTCAAATTCAAAATATTTATCCATTTATAAATTTATTTTAATTATTCATAAATAATTTATTTACTATTTAATTATTCCTAATCCCAAATAATTTAATTTTTATAAATTAAATATATTATCCATAATTATACAATGTGATTATTAATATATATATATATATAACTTTTGATAATTTATTTTAATTTTTTTATAATTTACATTATAATTATCTTTTGATAATCCAAATAATTTTTTTGTTTGAAAAATTTTTGGATTTTCATTTTTCTTTCAAGATCAAACTTCTTTCCTTTTTTATGTAACAATATTTCCAAAATTTAGGTAGAATAATGGAATAAAATAATAAAATTAAATAAAATACAAAACAAATCACAAACGGGATATCAATGTTTTGCAATGCATTGAACGAAAATATTGATTGGCGGATACATGATGTGTGTTAGAAAAGAGTTGATCAGTCATGCCAAAGAAGGTTTCAGTGTTACTTGAAATCAAGGAGATCAATCCAGGGAGGAAGATGAGTGTTTTAGGTATTTAAAACCTCATATTCATATTCCATCCCATATCCTAATCCCAAATCTCAATCTCTGATAAAATATTTCAATCGAAACATAATTATAAATGTAACACCCCAAGTTTCCACTGTATGTTTCCCTTCGAATAATGCAATAGCTTGCATTGTACGCAAGTTCGAGTTCTAACACAACGCAACTAATCAAAGTAGCCGTTATGAATAGTAATAACCACCTTTTAAAATTATAGAAATTTTATATTTCAAAATGGACTTCATTTTTGAATTCGTAATATCGAAATTATCCTAAGTTGAATTTTTTGTAACTTTCTGAGAACTTCCAATTTTTTATGAATAGTGAAAAATACTTAAAACAACTTTTTTAATCAAAATAATTAATTGTGATAAATTATACTATTTAGTGGTTTTAAAGTATAATTAGAATATATTTTTACCATTTTATCCAATGGTGGTCATTGGAATTAATTTAACATTGAAATCGAACATAAACAATTGCCAATCTTTTGATATAAATTGTTTCTTAAAAACACGCTATTTGTTCTGACAGCGGGAATTAATTATAAAATTAATTAATGCAACTTATATGTTTGGAATTTTGTAAAATAGACATCATTTATGAATTCGGAATATCAATTATATCTTAGGGTGAAATTTTGGCATTGTTCTGAAAAACTTCAATTTTTGATGAATAGTGAAACCACTAAGTGGTAGTTAAATAACTGATTTTTCGTTTAAATGAAAGTTTACCACTAATGTGTATTGAATTTTGAAAATCCGACATACATGGTTGTCATTAGTATGTAAAATGTGGTTCAATGGGATAAAAATAATTTTTTGGTGAATAGTAACTTATTAAGTCTTAATCGCGATTAGTGGTAATTAGTGTAGTTTAAGGTATAAATAATACTTTAATAATATGAAATGACCTAGACACATGTCCCAACCTCATTGGTTGTGTCATGGCCGACCAAGACAAGCCATGGCCTAACTTGGGGACCCCATGGATCCACTTTTGTTGGGAAATAACATAAATTAATTTTTATTTAATGTTAAAGTGAAAATGACACTAACATAAAGTGTTTTACTGAAACAATTTTTAAGTAGGGTTACACAAGTCCAAATTTTGACTATAAATATTCATTAGAAAGCTAAAAAGATTTCCTACATCATAGTATTTGTTTTATAATTTTTAGACATTAAATAAATTAAATTATTTATGACATCATTATGATGTGGCGATGACCTCATTATTTAACGATTTAAATAAAATGAGAAGATAATGCAAAATCCAAGGCTTACACTTGTCCAAAGCCTATTGGATGAAGAGATTTCGAAACCTTATCACCTTAGCCTCGAATTATATAAGTGTGGGACCTTTAGAATCCGAAAAGCATTGTGAAATAATGTAACATTTCAATCTTTCCAAAAGTGCCCCTCCTCTCCTCTTATAAAAGGCCCCCACCTCTACCACCTTATTCACACTTCCAAGCCTTTTGGTTCGGCCAACCCCTGCCCAAATACTCTCCCAACTTCTCTCCCTTCGTCCTAGAATCTTTACTTTAGTCAGAAAGCCATCCTAAGGAGTCCTTTTGATCAAATCAAAAGGAAGAACCCGAAGAAGAGGTAACATTTTCATCACCCTCTTTCAAGTTTCTTTCTTCTTCCACTCCCTCTTTGTTTATTATTTCAATTCTAAAATTATAACTCCAGTATCTTCTATATACTGTGATGTTATTATAAATATGGAACAACCATATTCAGTATTCTACCCATCATTTGAATGACATGTCACCATACGTGCGTACGTACGGCTTACCGTCTCCACGTCGTGGTGTAATTATTATTCATTATATTATTATTTAGATGGGTATAATAATGATATGTAATTCATGTAAATAATAAATATAACATGATAATGATTCTTTATATATGATACACTATCCAATTATATATTATTTTAATATCAAAATATTGATATTGTCGCTCGTGCGTACGTACGGACTACCGTCTCCACGAACGCGATGAGATTCATTCTCCGTCGTATCCATTCAAGTATAATTATCATTTTATGATTTAAAAATAATGTTTAAGGACATGATATCATTCTGGATATGAATAATATACAACCTATCCATGAAAAACAAGACTTACATGACAAAACATATAAAAGAAAACGAGTAAGTTAACACCCAAAACAACGATAAATCTAAGATATTGTTAACAAAGCAATGTTAAAAGATCATATATGATATCATATGAATGTATATGATTCTTGTATAATTTAATAACAATTATTTCACCATTATACAGGAGGTTAACCTACCCCAACCAAGGAAAAGTACAAGGTAAGGGTTTACTTCACAACCTCTTCATTATCCAAGGTTGTTTATACATAATTATCTACTGGGACCTCGTTATCATCCAAATCCATGTTTCTTAAAAATGTCTTTCAAAACATTTTTACTATTAAATGGAAAATGGGTTAAAGTCTTTTATACCCTTATACGTTTTTGAAAAGAATCTCACCGTCGTTTTCCAAACAATGTACTTTTTGACCTTTTTGACAAATTTAAGGTAAGAGAATTTTCAAAGTAAATGTATTATTTTATAATTATGGGACTTTTAAATGATTTAAAAAAAAAGGAGAGATATTTCTCTCAAATAGCTTTGATTCCATCCATTTCAACATCCTTTGATGGGTTTTAAGTTTAATTGAAATTGATTTATGATACAAAACTTCCATTGAGCATTTCGTGAAATATTTGACTGAGGATGTGTTATTTTATACCATCCATAGTTTATGGAGAAATTGTTGACATTTCGTATGCTAGTTTTAATATGAATATTTATGTTATGTTTTAACCTATTCATATGAGGAATGTATTGGACTTAATATGTGACGGGTGGAGCCCGCTATAGCTCCTCGATGCATCGGTAGGTCTCATGAGACAACTAGACGTGGAATTGGCCGAGGCCCTTTCCCAATTTGATTTATGGTTTTGGCCGAGGCCTTAATCATTTTAGATGTCTTGGCCGAGGCCTTGACAAAATGTTTCAGAATGTCCGGCATTATACATTCCCTCATTATGGAAGTGGTTAATGATATTTCATGTGATTATTCGACTAGTAGAATATCCATGTGAGTAAGTAAATGGCATTATTTCAGTTTACTTTTGCCATATTATGCTAAAGTTCATGTTCAATAAGGCTTTTGTTTTAGTTATACATTGCCTTAAATGTTAATGTTTATTTATGAAAGCTTCCGCAATATTGTTATCCTTACTGAGCATCTGAGCTCACCCCTTTCAATGTTTAAAAATTTTCCAGGATGTGAAGAAGTGTATTATGACTGACTTGCAAGAATAGTCAGTGAAGATATGAGTGTGGGCTATGAAGACCATGTTATTGTAGTTTGTTTAATTTTGATGTAATGAAAGACTTATGAATGTATCTAGTGTTTCCAAGGCTACTAAACTAATCGGTCTTTCGAGACTTGATCTTTTGTGATCATGCCAATGTTACGAAGTAATGCACCGACTCTGGGTAGCTGGGGTCGGGGCGTTACAGTTGGTATCAGAGGCAGTTTAGTACTAACCTTGGAAGCTATATTTAGATAAACTCTGATTAGAGCACATAGCCCAAAGATAGACTTTGAGGATTAGTATAGAAGAACTTCCTAGAATTTTGGTATTATAGAGATGTTATGACTTTTCCGAGCAATACATCCCTGTCTGGATACGAGCAGGTAGAGGCGGCTCTGGCACAGATGTACCTAGGGGTAAAACCCGAAAACACCGCTTTGAGCTAGACTCGAACGGGAACTGGTGCACGACAACGGGCCTTGCTGCACTCTTGGTTACGACACTCCCGGGGGATATGCTTAGGATAATTCTCATTTTATTTACAAACCACTATGAAGGGTTATGAGTATATACTTTCTCAAAGAAAACATTTCTTTTTATGATTATGGATTATATCCATAAATAGTTCAATTTATGTTAAGTGTTTTATAAGTATGGAATTATGTATTTTGATTCATAAACTAATCTAGTTTATGCCATTGTTTAGAAATGGCGCCTAGTGGAAGGAATGGAAACCGTATCAATGCACGAACTCCGTGTAGGGATTGCCCTCCTGATCAAGATAATTATTGTGGATCTGGAGATACAACTGGTGCTGATCAACTTATTACCATACTGGGACAACTCACTCAGGTTATGAATAATAACCTTACTCGTATGGAGCACCCTGATCCGCAACGTGGAGGATCAATGCTAGATCGTTTCATGAGGCAACAACCACCAACCTTTAATGGGAGTACAAATCCCTTAGTAGCCGAGCAATGGATAAATTCCCTAGAGAAAATATTTCAGGCGTTGGGGAGTAGTGAAAGGGAGAAGGTTGTCATGGCAGTTTACCGCCTCACTGGAGATGCCGATCAGTGGTGGTCGCTGATTCGAAACACAAAGGAAGATGATGACGTATCGAATATGGAATGGAGGGAGTTCAAAGAGCTTTTCTTAGAAAAATACTTTCCTCGTGACCATCGAGCAGATATGGAAAGGCAATTTCTGAGTCTGAGGCAGAAGGAGGATGAGAATGTCGCAAAGTATGAGGCTAACTTTACAAGGTTAGCGAGGCATGCTGCCGATTATATACGTAACCCAAGGAGTAAGATTGATCGTTTCTTTGATGGGTTAAAACCATTTCTCCGACGAGCTTTAGTATCACAATCCTTCTCATCATACGAAGATATAGTCTCATGTGCTATCAAGACAGAAAAGGAATTCTCTAAGTCTTATGACAACAAAGTAAAGCAAGAGAAGAAGAGAACGGTGGAACAAGAGACAGATAAAGGGAAAAAGGGAAAGAAGGATTTTCCATTATGTGATAATTGTGGGAATAATCACCATGGTACTTGCCTAAAAGGAATGGGAGTCTGTTATAAATGTGGAGAAAAAGGTCACCAGGCACGTGATTGCAAGGGAAAGAAAGAGGCTGTCAAAGTTGAATGCTACAATTGTAGAGAAATGGGTCATTACGCAAATGAATGTCCTAAGCGTCAAGGAATCTTACCTCAGAAAAGGCCAAGGGATCAAGGACAATCTTATGCTATTACTACAGTTGAAGCAGAATAACTAATGTATTGATGCTTTCGGACTCATGGATTATATTCTGGTTATTAGAATAATGTGATCTATATAAGGATTGTACTGCAGTACTTGTTGGTTTCAGTAAGGTTTTAATATGATTAAGGTAATCATATTTTTAGTATGTGACAATAAGAGAAACTTTTCTTTGTTTGGGGAATCTGATGTTACAATTGATTTTGGAATTAAGAGACCTTTTAGAGAAAGTTTGGACAGAGGTATTTTGGATAACTATAAATGTTGGGATGGATTAAGTTGAACTTTGAATAGTATTGTTTAAGGTTAAAACTTTTCTGAAGATTATTTCTGGAATACTATAATACTATATTTTTAGAAAAAGGACAACCTGCAGGGTGGGGAATAACCCGTCGCGTCGGACACAGCTGCAGGAATCGAACCCACAACCATAGTGCGACAAGCCTTTATTTCCTACCACTAGCCTACAGGAAGTCCCTGGTTATTACAAAATCGTTTTACTAATCTAAATGGTATGTGTTAACATTTGGAACCTTATACAATTAGGATAAATAGAATATTTTTGAGTTCCGTTACCATTTGGAGTAAAAGTTGGGTTTGTGGTAAAAATTTATTAACGAATGAAAGTATACATAACAAGTATGTATATTCCCCTACGTTCTTAGTAAATCTCATAAATAAATTCCTCAACATTATAAAAGGTAACTTAAAACAAAAATGTTGTCGGTTAACTTTTCCAACTGGGGATTCAATGACCGTTTAACCAATCACAAGTTTGTGATTTTCTTGTGGTTAAACATTCTCCTAATCCTGTTTTCTATAACTCTCCATCAGACCTTGATGGTTTGTTTCTCCTCCATATCCATATTTTCATAGAATCCTAGAATGGGCTATATCGGGTGACCTTTGTACTTATCCTGCTTTCTTTTAATGTTATATATTTATTAACCTTATTTCCGATGTGGGTTTTCCACAAAGGTATTTTCTATTTTCAGCCTTTTATTATCAAAGAAAAATTTCAAATTGCGAGGACGCAATTATTTGAAGGAGGGGAGAATGTACCACCCCAAGTTTCCACTGTATGTTTCCCTTCGAATAATGCAATAGCTTGCATTGTACGCAAGTTCGAGTTCTAACACAACGCAACTAATCAAAGTAGCCATTATGAATAGTAATAACCACCTTTTAAAATTATAGAAATTTTATATTTCAAAATGGACTTCATTTTTGAATTCGTAATATCGAAATTATCCTAAGTTGAATTTTTTGTAACTTTCTGAGAACTTCCAATTTTTTATGAATAGTGAAAAATACTTAAAACAACTTTTTTAATCAAAATAATTAATTGTGATAAATTATACTATTTAGTGGTTTTAAAGTATAATTAGAATATATTTTTACCATTTTATCCAATGGTGGTCATTGGAATTAATTTAACATTGAAATCGAACATAAACAATTGCCAATCTTTTGATATAAATTGTTTCTTAAAAACACGCTATTTGTTCTGACAGCGGGAATTAATTATAAAATTAATTAATGCAACTTATATGTTTGGAATTTTGTAAAATAGACATCATTTATGAATTCGGAATATCAATTATATCTTAGGGTGAAATTTTGGCATTGTTCTGAAAAACTTCAATTTTTGATGAATAGTGAAACCACTAAGTGGTAGTTAAATAACTGATTTTTCGTTTAAATGAAAGTTTACCACTAATGTGTATTGAATTTTGAAAATCCGAGATACATGGTTGTCATTAGTATGTAAAATGTGGTTCAATGGGATAAAAATAATTTTTTGGTGAATAGTAACTTATTAAGTCTTAATCGCGATTAGTGGTAATTAGTGTAGTTTAAGGTATAAATAATACTTTAATAATATGAAATGACCTAGACACATGTCCCAACCTCATTGGTTGTGTCATGGCCGACCAAGACAAGCCATGGCCTAACTTGGGGACCCCATGGATCCACTTTTGTTGGGAAATAACATAAATTAATTTTTATTTAATGTTAAAGTGAAAATGACACTAACATAAAGTGTTTTACTGAAACAATTTTTAAGTAGGGTTACACAAGTCCAAATTTTGACTATAAATATTCATTAGAAAGCTAAAAAGATTTCCTACATCATAGTATTTGTTTTATAATTTTTAGACATTAAATAAATTAAATTATTTATGACATCATTATGATGTGGCGATGACCTCATTATTTAACGATTTAAATAAAATGAGAAGATAATGCAAAATCCAAGGCTTACACTTGTCCAAAGCCTATTGGATGAAGAGATTTCGAAACCTTATCACCTTAGCCTCGAATTATATAAGTTTGGGACCTTTAGAATCCGAAAAGCATTGTGAAATAATGTAACATTTCAATCTTTCCAAAAGTGCCCCTCCTCTCCTCTTATAAAAGGCCCCCACCTCTACCACCTTATTCACACTTCCAAGCCTTTTGGTTCGGCCAACCCCTGCCCAAATACTCTCCCAACTTCTCTCCCTTCGTCCTAGAAGCTTTACTTTAGTCAGAAAGCCATCCTAAGGAGTCCTTTTGATCAAATCAAAAGGAAGAACCCGAAGAAGAGGTAACATTTTCATCACCCTCTTTCAAGTTTCTTTCTTCTTCCACTCCCTCTTTGTTTATTATTTCAATTCTAAAATTATAACTCCAGTATCTTCTATATACTGTGATGTTATTATAAATATGGAACAACCATATTCAGTATTCTACCCATCATTTGAATGACATGTCACCATACGTGCGTACGTACGGCTTACCGTCTCCACGTCGTGGTGTAATTATTATTCATTATATTATTATTTAGATGGGTATAATAATGATATGTAATTCATGTAAATAATAAATATAACATGATAATTATTCTTTATATATGATACACTATCCAATTATATATTATTTTAATATCAAAATAATGATATTGTCGCTCGTGCGTACGTACGGACTACCGTCTCCACGAACGCGATGAGATTCATTCTCCGTCGTATCCATTCAAGTATAATTATCATTTTATGATTTAAAAATAATGTTTAAGGACATGATATCATTCTGGATATGAATAATATACAACCTATCCATGAAAAACAAGACTTACATGACAAAACATATAAAAGAAAACGAGTAAGTTAACACCCAAAACAACGATAAATCTAAGATATTGTTAACAAAGCAATGTTAAAAGATCATATATGATATCATATGAATGTATATGATTCTTGTATAATTTAATAACAATTATTTCACCATTATACAGGAGGTTAACCTACCCCAACCAAGGAAAAGTACAAGGTAAGGGTTTACTTCACAACCTCTTCATTATCCAAGGTTGTTTATACATAATTATCTACTGGGACCTCGTTATCATCCAAATCCATGTTTCTTAAAAATGTCTTTCAAAACATTTTTACTATTAAATGGAAAATGGGTTAAAGTCTTTTATACCCTTATACGTTTTTGAAAAGAATCTCACCGTCGTTTTCCAAACAATGTACTTTTTGACCTTTTTGACAAATTTAAGGTAAGAGAATTTTCAAAGTAAATGTATTATTTTATAATTATGGGACTTTTAAATGATTTAAAAAAAAAGGAGAGATATTTCTCTCAAATAGCTTTGATTCCATCCATTTCAACATCCTTTGATGGGTTTTAAGTTTAATTGAAATTGATTTATGATACAAAACTTCCATTGAGCATTTCGTGAAATATTTGACTGAGGATGTGTTATTTTATACCATCCATAGTTTATGGAGAAATTGTTGACATTTCGTATGCTAGTTTTAATACGAATATTTATGTTATGTTTTAACCTATTCATATGAGGAATGTATTGGACTTAATATGTGACGGGTGGAGCCCGCTATAGCTCCTCGATGCATCGGTAGGTCTCATGAGACAACTAGACGTGGAATTGGCCGAGGCCCTTTCCCAATTTGATTTATGGTTTTGGCCGAGGCCTTAATCATTTTAGATGTCTTGGCCGAGGCCTTGACAAAATGTTTCAGAATGTCCGGCATTATACATTCCCTCATTATGGAAGTGGTTAATGATATTTCATGTGATTATTCGACTAGTAGAATATCCATGTGAGTAAGTAAATGGCATTATTTCAGTTTACTTTTGCCATATTATGCTAAAGTTCATGTTCAATAAGGCTTTTGTTTTAGTTATACATTGCCTTAAATGTTAATGTTTATTTATGAAAGCTTCCGCAATATTGTTATCCTTACTGAGCATCTGAGCTCACCCCTTTCAATGTTTAAAAATTTTCCAGGATGTGAAGAAGTGTATTATGACTGACTTGCAAGAATAGTCAGTGAAGATATGAGTGTGGGCTATGAAGACCATGTTATTGTAGTTTGTTTAATTTTGATGTAATGAAAGACTTATGAATGTATCTAGTGTTTCCAAGGCTACTAAACTAATCGGTCTTTCGAGACTTGATCTTTTGTGATCATGCCAATGTTACGAAGTAATGCACCGACTCTGGGTAGCTGGGGTCGGGGCGTTACAATAAAGGCATTGATTTTACCCCATTAAGGATTTTAAAATTTATTCAGGTCAAAACAGTTGATTTTCCATGATTTTAGGTCAAGGGGAGCACGGATATGGTGGGTTTAGCGTATAGAGAAGAAAATGAATTGTGATTTTTGTAATACTTAAAATAATAATAAAATTAATAATAAACATAATCTAGAGAGTGGAAATATCAGACACACTATGATTATATAAATTTATTCCCCATCCAGGGAAAGATATGCATTTTGGACCAAATGGTGGTATCATATTTCTCATACGACATACCGTTTGGGAGATATTAATTATTTTTTAATTGAAAATTGGAATAAATAATTAATTAAATATAAAAAAGTTTTTTATCACAAACAATTCATCCAAATGTCTTATTATTACATATTTTATACCCTACCTAGAGTAAATATCATTTTACATACCTTACGGCGGTCTAAGATTTTTCATTCAAAGAACCGTTTGAGAGATATTAAATTTTGTAAAAGTAATAATATATTAAATATTATATAATAACTTTATCAGACGAGAAAAGAATCTAAACGTCCAATTACTTCAAATTTTATATCCATCATAAGGTAAAAACCATATTTTGGACTTGGAGGTGCTGTCAGATTTATCATATGACGCTATGTTTTGGAGTTATTCAATTATTTTGAATAAATGTAGCGTGCTTTATATAATATATTAAACATTTTAATTTTATCTTTTTCAAGACTTTTCAAGGATCAAAATATCATACCAACTCAGTATCTTACTCATAAAATATTCAATTGAATATTTTAAAGTGTTAACTGAGATTTTACCCTTATGAAAAGCCATTAACACATTTTAAGTTATTTTTCACTGATAAATAATTTTTTCACATTTGAAATTTATAATTTATCAAAAGGAGGTATTTATTATTATTTTAAAAATCAGGATATTAAAATTCTCCCCATCTATTGACTTCTCATCCTGAAGAAGTTTCTCTAGAATTCATGTTCAAACAACTCAAGCCACTAAGATCGAACATCAGACTCATGCTCACACGTATCATCCTGGATCCGCTCATGCTACCACAAAAACTGGGCTAGTTGTATCGTCTTTCCACATAATGCATTATCGATTCGATCAATGATATGCACCAGACACTCCTCACATGATGCATCGGTCTCAAGAATAATGTCCTCCCAATCAATAACATACATAGGGTAGTGTACGTACCTCTAAAGATGTAAAACATGGAACACATCATGTATACCTCATTAGCGATAAGGGAGGTCTAGATAATACACCACTACCCATATCCACTCAACAATCTCAAAGGGTCCAAAAAACGTGGTTCTAGCTTTCCCTTCTTCCCCAGATGTCTGCGTCCCAATTATGGAGACACTCTCAAGGAAACCAGATCTCCTATAGTAAACTCCAAGGGTGTCCTCCTACGGTCAGCATATGATCTATGTCTTCAATGAGTGGTGATCAATCTCTTCTATATTAGTTACACTCTCTTGGAGGTATACTAAACCATATTGGGGCCAACAACTAATGTATCACCCACCTCATGACAACACAATGATGAACGACATGGCCTCCCATAAATATCTTCATAATGTTTCATCTAAATCAAAGCCTAATAACTATTATTTTATGAAAACTGAAACAATTATTGGTGGCCATCCCATGATCTGAAAAGGTCTATCACACAAGATCAAATCATATCTTCTGTTATGCGTATAGTATACTCAGAATATCTGTCGGCCTGAGGATGGTACATTGTGCACAATATCAGCTGAGTCCCAAGGGATTTTTGTAAAACCTTCCCAAATCATGCAGTAAAACTTGCATATCTCCCATAAACAATGCTCAAGGTAACCACATTTAGGTTCACAATCTATTAGACCTAAATAATCTCCATCCCTTCTACTGAGTGAGTCTCTTTGATCGATATGAAGTGAGAAGACTTCATTAACTGATCAAAAATCACCCAAACATTATTATGACTCCTCGGGGTCCTGGTTAACCTAATTATGATGTCCATCATGATGTTTTATGACTTCCACATAGGTATTGGGAGTGGCGGAAACAACCCACCAAGATGCCTGTTCTCATCCTTCTCTCTCTGATAGGTGGTAAATTAAGAAAAAAACCATCAATGTCTCTCTTCATCCCTACCCACCAGAACTTCCCCCTAAACTCACTATACATCTTGGTCCCACCAAAATGTACTACTCATCTATAGGTATGGTAATCCGTCAACATATCCTCTCTAACAGAAACAAGAGCTACTACTCCCCCATGTAAATTGATCACATCATCAATTCCCATTAACCATCCAGGCATTGAGTCATCATCAGCTAGTTATTCCTTCATTATAACACACTCAGATTCTAACTCATGTTCATCTTTTACCCATTCAAAAAGTGACAATGTGACTATTAGAAGACAAAAATTAATAGAACCAAATTACTCAAAGGAATCCATCATACAATCATCCAATAAAATCATCATATTCCACTACTCCTCAAAGGGCCTCTTTTCATGTCCTTGATCTGCATTAGTCTTACATCAAAGTTCATATGCTATGAAATTTCCCTTCCCAAATGTATATGTCATCTTAAAGTCAAATTTCTGCATATAATCATCCCAACACCTCTTCCTTAGATTTATATTTAGTACCCTCTGTGTGAATATATATCAAATACTCTTGTGGACCTTTTAAACAATAAACCTATCACCAAAGACATTGCATCTCCAACACTTAGAAGTGTGAACCAATACATATAGATCTAAGTAATGGGTAGGTTAGTTCTTATCATGGGGTAGTAGATGATGATACCCATAGGAAACTACCTCCTATCTTTTCATCAGTACTACTCTGAGGCCAATGTCTGATGCATAACAGTACACTGCATAACCAATACAAATCTAAAATATTGTCTTTAATGGATTTGTTTTCAATATTCCCTTTTTCTCAAGGGAAGAATATTTACACTAGTCTTATCAATGGAACCTCACTCCCTTCTTTGTTAGCTATCATGGGTGAGGATTATTGATAAAATTTTGGGACAAACCACTGATAATATCCTGCCAATGCCAGATGTTTCCTAATGTCCAACACGTTTTGAGGATGGGTCTAAGACATGATTGCATTGATCTTATTTGGGTTTATAGATATATTTCTATCAGACATCACATGTCCTATATATTTCACCTCTTAAATCCATAAGTCACACTTAGATAGCTTAGAATATATATTGTGTGATCGAAACATACCCAAAAATATCTCGAGGTTCCTAGAACGTTTCTATGGTGCCACGGAGTAGATGAGGATATCATCGAAGAATACTATGATGAAAGTATCCAAGAATGGATGAGAGATCTTTTTCATGTGGGCCATAAACATAGCTAGTTCATTCATCTACCATAAACTCACCACTAAGTACTTATACAGTCCATACATGTTCCAAAATACAATCCTTGAAATTCCTCCACTCTAACTCATAACTATTGATAGCCTGATTGAAGGTCAATATTGGAGAACCACTAGATCCTCATAGTTGATTAAAAATGTCATTGATCTTATGTAATGGATATCAATTCTATAGAGACCCAAGTTTGACATACATGGAAATTACATTACATTTTTGGAATACTTAATATATAAAACAAACAGACACCCAAGGACCGTAATATTTTAGTGTCTTTGGAAACTCGGAACATAATCTTCTAATCATAGTGAAAGATCTTCATCATCTCCCATAAAGATATTCACCTTTTTTTCATACCTAAAACATTTCTTTATATCCTGGGGAAAAGAAAACATATAAACAGTGAGCTCGAATGCCCATTAAGGGTAAGTATGGAGAAAATAAAACAAACCATATACATCTGAACATAAAAATATGAACATAAAGTTTAAACCACAAAAATATGGAGTTGTGAAATAAATCATGGCAATACGTAAGGCATAGATCATAAAGGATCATTAATCATGATATAATAACATGGAAATAAAACATGTAATTGTTGAAAAACCATTAAGCACATGATATGATTTCCATAGTATCCAAGGAATTTCTTCCAAGACTATCATAGTGGACAAAGTCCGTTACTTAACCGGGTTTACATGCCATTCCAGCCCTATATTACTAAACCAGATTTGCTTTCCATTCCAGACATGTATATCTCATGAGATATAAATCTTTACCCAATTCATTGGAGGGAGATATAGGTCCCACCTAGCTCATATTGAAATCATTCTTACGTGTGCCAAAAAATAATCATAAATCATTCATCATAACCCAAAGAATAAAATGGGTTTCATAAACATCTTCCCTTCATAACATAATCCATATAAAAAAATAGATATCATTTCATAATAAGAAAAGTCATACCAAGTAAATAATAGATAAATTATACTTGAAACAGAAAAATAGTAAATAATTTCATCTTATGTGGAAAATAGTTTTGATAAAACACTTGAAATGAATTCTTGAGGAAAATATTCTTTCTTCTTCAAAATCATTTTCTTTTCATAAAATGCCACAAAATTTAAAAATAAAAGGATTCTATTGAAAATAAACATTAAATATTGTAGAGGAATATTCATGAAAATAAGGTGTTATGAAATCATAAAAATCTATTCATGCTGTATAAGTTAAAAAAAAATTCTCATACTTTTTCCGGAAAAGTAAAAAAGGGCCTCGTATGGTAAACAAAATAAAGAGTCCTTCCATACCATGTGGTAGAAGTCAAAAAAGGATAGAAATGACTTTAAACATACATGGATGAATTTTAAAAATTTTATGAAAACATTTTTTGAAAACATGGACATGGATGATAAACATAACCCCAGTAAATACTTATGAATAAACAATCTAAGATAAGAACGAGATTGGAATAATTATCTGTTACCTTAGGTTAAATTTCTTCTGTTCGTGTCTGAACCTCATGTATAATGATTTAAATAATGTCATTGAATTATTAAAGATTCACAGTCATTTTTATGATATCATATAGGATTCACTTATGACTTTATATTACCCGTTCATATGTCAATTCCATGTTGAAGAAATGATTTGGGTAATAATCGTTTCATTTATCGTACATGTTTGGAATTTTTATTCTTGATATTATTACCTATATCATGATTTAATTACTTCTATAATGTAAAAAAATATTTATATATCATATATATATTTAGTATATATATATATAATAGATAGATAAATGAAATGAAATGCATCATTCATGGAGACGATAGGCCGTACATACCCATGAACGTTGTTTTCCTTTCCTTATTGACTTGAATGGAGGTAAGTAGATGACATATATGTCACGACCCATCCTCGGGGCTCATGTCGTGACTACCCAGAGCCCGCCTTCCATAGGCCAGGGGATGACGACTAGCACCAAAGGCGTAAATCCCGTTAAAAAGGGAAGGCATTGCCTTTATGAAATGTAAACACACACACACAACCAGAGTACAAGTGGAAGCAAACACTATGCAAACAGTATAACAAGTGTGCTGCAAGTACAAAGGGGCCAGAATAAAAGCCCAACAGTAAAGGTACAACTACAACTGAAAGTAAAGTACAACTTAAAGGAAAACAGCTGAAAAGTGACAAGCAGCTCCTGGATCGTCCCCCAGGTTCCTACCTGAAGGGTAGGTATAGATGTCCTCCTCAGCACTCCACATCGGTCCGTCTCCTCCGGGTACCGACTCGTCGTGAGATCCACCTCCAGATACCGACTCGTCATGAGATCCACCTCTGGGTATCGTCCAGCTCTACAAGCCTCAACCACGATCAGTGATGTCCGTTGTCTGCAACCAACATAAAGAGGTGTGGGAAAATCCCGTGCTGGGGTGAGTATACGATACTCAGTAGGGACCCCGAGACCCTCAAGGTATCACTAAATCCAACAAAGATAATCACAAATAAAGTTCCCAACAGATAACCCTTACTTAGGTATAAGCCCATAATTATACCTAAGTTACCAAGTAACCCATATCAGCCACGAGGTATCACACATATACGAAGTCGACGGATAAACACTAATTAGGTATATGCCCATACATATAGGTAATTTATCTAGTAACCCATCTCAATCATGAGGAATACACAAGAGTTATTGACTCAGATCAAACTAGGATTTTATTCATGATGTCGAAACAATAGCTGCTGGGGAACTCCCCCTCTATCGAGTTCAGTGGGTCTGCCGCTACAACCAAGCGCTTCCCACTAACCTTGGACTGTGGTAGTACTCCACCTGTCGAGTACTGTGGGCCTGCTGCTACAACCAAGCGCTTCCCACCCTGGGTCTACCACTACAACCAAGCGCTCACCCTCATAGCCTACAGAGGTACTCCTTCTGTTGAGTACCGCAGGTCTACTGCGACAACCAAGAGCTCCTCCGCCGTGGGTCTGCCGCTACAACGAAGCGCTCCCCACAGGGCTATCAAAACACTACGAGTCGATCGATCAGCAGTCGTCAAGTCTCAGCCAGCTCTAGGATTTCTGCACATAGCAAGTTCGTTCTGGGAGGGTCTTCTCCACTATCCAAGAGGTTGATACATAAACTGTCACATAGACCGGAGTTTATGTATCGCAATGTTCCGCCACGTCAATAGAACACAATGCGACAGATGGCCCGTCAATCGGACAACCGATCTGAGAGTTATTGGCTTTTTCGTTCCAGGGGCCCGGTTGGTTTTTATGTCAAAACCAACCCGACTGTACTCCAAATGCGTCCAAACATTGACCAGAGTAATCCAAAAGGTCCGTCTCACTAAGAGGAAACCAACAAAGTCGACGGCATGTCAAACAGACGTCCAGAGCTCAAGTTATAAGCGTTTCTTCTCCGAGGGCCCGGTTGGTTTCGTGTTCAAACCAACCCGGACATACCCAAAGTTCTCTGAAACCTTGAGTGTAATATACTTAAACGACCGTATCAGACCAAGGATCTCATCTCAACTGACGGTGTGTCGATCTGAGGTCCGTAGCCCAGGTTACGGATGTTTGAACGAATCTGTCCGTTTTTAGGGGGGTTTGGACCCTCCAGCATGGGCGGCTCGACCCTGGCCGAGCGGGGCGGCTCGGAACTGGCTGAGTGAGGCGGCTGGATGCTGGCCGAGTGGACACAGAAGGGGGGGTGGTGCTTCCCCCCTTGTTTGAAACAGCGGCCCCCACATGGGAGCCTGCTCCTTTGCCAGTCGGGGGTTACGACCCCCAGTTCTTCCGAAAACGGACGGCCGAGTTGGCCGGCTGGTGTGCCACCGTGGGACCCCCGTGGGTCTCGCCGTCAATGCATTAGCGTCCGACAGTTCCGGCCGCCCCTCCCTGCATTGTCGCGTCCTTGAGCCGCGGCCTTGTCCGACCGACGCGGCGCACCGACGTCGCACCCCTCCACCGCGGCCCACCCCAGCCGCGACCCTTCGTGATGCTTCGGCGCGGCACGATGGCGCTGTGCTCCTCCACCGTGGCTTCCTAAAGCTTCGTCGGCACGGCGCGAAGGCTCCGCGCACTTTCTACACGTTCATCCTTATTTCTGCGCGGTGTCGTTGCACCACGGCGCCTCCGTTCCAAACCACGTCGATGATCAACAACAAGGGGAGGAGGGTCGGCCGTGTTCGTGCGGTCCGGACCCCTCCCGTTAATTCGATAACAAGCTGTTAAGGAATATATCTTTGGATGGAAAAAGATTATTCATGAACACAAACCAAACTCCTACCTTGAAGAAGGCATTCATTGGCGTCGCGGTAGGCGGCGTCGCGGTATGCGGCGTCGCGGTAGGGGGCGTCGCGGTAGACGGCGTCGTGGTAAATGGCGTCGCGATAGACGGACATCTTTCCGTCAATGTCGGGAAGAATGAAGCCGAGGGTGGCATAGGCATTCTTCATTCATCGTAGGAGGAAGAGGAAAACTCTCCAAGTGCTGGGTTCCGTTCTTCACTGCTAGCGTTCCGCCGCTTGAAGAAGTCATCCAGAACTCCTCCCCCCTAGCCTCCTTTAAATAGGAGTGGTGGGTTTTTTGTTGGCATGCAAGACTTAAATGGGGGATTTATGACATAGGTCCCCACCCAATTAATCCGTTGCGTAGGAACATTAAAAAGGGGAGGAATGATCCTCATTAATTAAAAACATTGGCATTTAATTAAAGAGAGGTAGGGAAGGTTCCTCATAAACTTTAGGGGTTGACATGTATTAAAGAGGGAGAGAGGGTGAGTTATAAAATAATGGAGGGTTTTCCAAATTTAAGAGAGTTTAGAGGAATTTGAAGAAAGGTGGGGCTTGTGTGGGGCCCACCTAACTAATATCCTATCAATAAAAGTTAGGATTTAGTGGGTCTCATCTCAACTTCCCCACGTAGGTTATAATTACAGAGTAGAAATAAAATTGCAGTATGTATATTATTTCACTCTTTAATTAAACAACTTTTTTTTAAAACACCTCCCGAGAAAACAAAACTCTAGTGAAAGTATCCTTAATCCAAAACCGGCGCTGCGGTTTCATCGGTGCCCTCGGAGTTCGATTCCGAGCATCAGTTCAAAAGTTAGAAAAACCCGCTCGTTCGTTCACTGAACGTACCCGAGCTAAATTTCGGAAATTGATTCTGGGCACATCGGGCTTTAGAATCAGGTGCCGTCAGAAACTGCGTACTTGTAATATCCCAAAGAAAATTTTAAAAAAAAATATCTTGAAATTTAAGGATCTTTACATTACTCCCACTTCAGGGATTTACGTCCCCGTAAATCTACATCAAAAACTAGGGAAACAAAAATGGGTGTTGTGCATGCATATGAGCCTCACGCTCCGATGTGCTCCCTTGGAGGTTCCCATGCTTCCATCTGATGCGCACTAGAGGAATCAACCATCCTCGTAGGAGCCACTCCTGTCAATCCTCGATCTCTACCGGGACCTCCGCAAAAGCTGCCCCGTCATCGATGTTCAGCTCCCCATGGTTGATGATATGCATTGGGTCGTGCACGTATCTCCTCAGCTGAGATACGTGGAAAACGTCGTGCACCTGGTGAAACTGAGGTGGATGGGTCAAGCGGTAAACCACCTCACCTACCCTGTTGAGGACCTAGAAGGGTCCGATAAAGCACAGAGATAACTTGCCGCCCCGGCCAAAACACCGTAATCCACATCGAGGTGAGACCCGTAGGAAAATGTGGTCGCCATCCTCAAACTCTAGTGGTCTCCGCCTCATGTCAGCATAAGACTTTTGTCGGCTCTAAGCTATCCTCATCCGCTCTTGGATGACCTGGACCTTCTCTAGTCCTACAAGAGCTGCTAATATTTCTTCTTTTCTGATAAGAGAAATTTAGTCTCATCCCCAGGATGAACCACGTTCTTTGCCTAATACAGTCAATCCCGACATGGATGATACTAATCCATAACAAGGATGAAGTCGTAAGGCCTCGACGCTACTACCAAGAGATCCAACCATTACTCTCGCCTCCAAGGGTTGAGTCACACTATCGGCATCAGTGTGTGGTCACTAGGACTCCTCCAGTAGGTATCTCAAAAGCGAGGGTCAAGTCAACAGTTTAAACCGGAACCTCTTAGTACACAAAAAGGAAGGAAGAAAATTTCACAAGGACAAGTGACTATTATTATTGTAGCTCAAGTACAAAGACACACAACAATGACAACAAGGAAACTAGAGGCACCAAGATCAAAGGACCCATGCCTGGAACTAGTCCCACTCTTGTCTGACAACTTCCGGAGCTCCACAGTCAAATGCTTCAGCTACATGAAGTTGAGCTCTACCATGTCCACCTGTTCCCTGCGGTCGGGGTGGACCTCCTAGTAGTGGTGCTGGCAACACCTCGAAGTGTCATCGACCTCTAGCTGCACGGCCAGCTGCCCTGCCTCGTTCTCCTGATCCTTGCGATCTACCCCGATCTAACCTCTACCTCTGCCTGGTAGGTCTTTCGTTTATCTGCTGGTCATCTGTATGGCGGGTCAGAAAGTCACGTGCCATGTGACCACCCCTGCCACAATAGTTACATTGTCCGCTCCTGGTAAGTCATTCTCCACCCCAAGTGCCTCGTACACACGAAAATGTGTCATGCGGTCGATCACCTGTAGGTCTGGTCCTCTTGGACCTCTGCGTCATCTGTCTACTGCCCGCTGCAGAAGACTCTGCCTCATGCTAGCTAGTGGTGGGTCCTACTACTAGAGTCTGCTCAGCAAGGAAACTCTCCACTAAGAGGGCTCTCTCCAACACCCCTATCTACGTTGGGATGCTGTGAGAAACAACTGAAGCTCTAATCTCTCACTTGAGTCCCTGATCAATGGTTCGAGCCTTGAAGAACGAGTCTTGTACCATATCTGTGGAGTAACACGAGAGATCAGTGAACCTCGCTGAATACTGTGCCACCGTCATGCTACCCTGCTGAAGATGAAGTAGCTCCTATATGCGCACCGCTCGAAGGGTGGCTGGTACAAACTCTGCCCGGAACATGCTCTCGAAGTCTGCCCACATAAGGGATGCCTCGTCGTGCACCTGGAGCATCAGGCTCCACCATCTGCCTGCTGCTTCCTGAAGGAGGCTGGCATCACGGATCACCATGAAGTCTGCTGGCGTCCCTACCAATATTAAAACACGAAAAACAGCCTCCAACTAATCCTTGGCTGCCTAAGGGTCCGTCTCCCCGCGGAACCTGGGCAGTCTCTAATGCTGAAATTCCTGCAGTGCACTAAGGCGACGTGCACTATCAGCGGTTGGGGCTGGTAGCATCAGTGGCTCGGTGGGTAGAGGTATCACCGGTGCCTCTGCTGTAATGGGGCCCTACAGTGAGGCCTCATCGCTCGGTGGGCTGTCGTCTCGCACAAAGCTCTGAACCTTAGCTGACTGCCATCATGGGGCCATCCTGAAAAGAGACAGGTGTGCTATGGTCAAAACAGTATACCTGGTGAGCTGACACAAGAAATCACAAAGAAAACATTGAAACACACATGCAATAAATGTTTTCGTGTATTGAGTCGGAAATCAGAAGTCAGGGTCCTGGTGTATGGATACGTCGACTTCCGCACCAACACTGGACTCCCTGGACTAATAACCACACTCAATACCCTTAACGTTATTGCTTCACATAGAAGAAAGATCAGAGTCATGATTTTTGCGGTAGAACCGAACCTCCATCTGATACCAATTTGTCATGAGTCGTCCTCGGGGCTCGTGCCATGACTACCCCAAGCCCGCCTTCCATAGTCCAGGGGATGGCGACTAGCACCAAAGGCGTAAATCTAGTTAAAAAGGGAAGGCATTGCCTTTATGAAACGTAAACACACACACACAACCAGAGTACAAGTGGAAGCAAACACTAAGAAAACAGTATACCAAGTGTGCTGAAAGTACAAAGGGGTCAGAATACAAGCTCAATAGTAAAGGTACAACTAAAACTGAAAGTAAAGAATAACTCAAAGGACAACAGCTGAAAAGTGACAAGCATCTCCTGGATCATCCTCTGGGTTCCTACCTGAATAGTAGGTATTGATGTCCTCCTCATCACTCCACGTCCGTCTGTCTCCTCCGGGTACCTACTCGTTGTGAGATCCACCTCCGGGTACCGAATCGTCGTGAGATCCTCCTCCGGGTACCGTCCAGCTCTTCAAGCCTCAACCAAGATCATTGATATCCGTTGTTCGCAACCAACACAACGAGGTGTTGGCAAAGCCCGTGCAGGGGTGAGTATACGATACTCAGTAGGGACCCCGAGACCCTCAATGTATCACTAAATCCAAAAAAGATAATCACAAATAATGTTCCCAACAGATAACCCTTACTTAGGTCTAAGACCATAATTATACCTAAGTTACCATGTAACCCATATCAGCCATGAGGTATCACACAGATACGAAGTCGACCGATAAACACTACTTAGGTATATGCCCATACATATATGTAAGTTATCTAGTAACCCATCTCAATCATGAGGAAAACACAAGGGTTATTGACTCAACTCAAACTAGGATTTTATTCATGATGTCGAAAAAATAGCTGATGGGGAACTCCTCCTCTATCGAGTTCAGTGGGCCTGCCGCTACAACCAAGCACTTCCCACTAACCTTGGACTGTTGTAGTACTCCACCTGTCGAGTACTGTGGGCCTGCTGCTACAACCAAGCACTTCCCACCATGGGTCTGCCGCTACAACCAAGAACTCCCCCTCATAGCCTAGAGAGGTACTCCTTCTGTTGAGTACCACGGGTCTACCATGACAAACCAAGAGCTCCTCCGCCGTGGGTCTGCCGCTACAACGAAGAGCTCCCCACTGGGCTATTGAAACACTCTGAGTCGATCGATCAGCAGTCGTCAAGTCTCAGCCAGCTCTAGGGTTTCCGCACATAGCAAGATCGTTCCGGGAGGGTCTTCTCCACGAGCCAAGAGGTTGATACATAAACTTTCACGTAGACTAGAGTTTATGTATCGCAATGTTTCGTCACGTCAATAGAACACAATGCGACAGATGGCGCATCAATCGGACACCCGGTCTGAGAGTTATTGGCATTTTCGTTCCAGGGGCCCGGTTGGTTTTTAAGTCAAAACCAACCCGACTGTACTCCAAATGCGTCCAAACATAGACCAGAGTAATCCAAAAGGTCCTTCTCACTAAGAGGAAACCAACAAAGTCGACGACACGTCAAACAGACGCCCAGAGCTCATGTTATATGTGTTTCCTCTCCGAGGGCCCGGTTGGTTTCGTGTTCGAACCAACCCGGACATACCCAAACTTCTCCGAAACCATGAGTGTAATATACTGAAACGACCGTATAGATACAAGGATCTCATCTCAACTGACGGTGTGTCTATCCGAGGTCCGTAGCCCATGTTACGGACGTTTGAACGAATCTGTCCGTTTTTAGGGGGTTTGGACCCTCCAGCATGGGCGGCTCGACGCTAGCCGAGCGGGGAGGCTCGGCACTGGCCGAGCGAGGTGGCTTGATGCTGTCCAAGTGGAAACAGAAGTGGGGGGGGGGGTGGTGCTTCCCCCCTTGTTTGTAACAACGGCCCCCACGTGGGATCCCGCTCATTTGCCAGCCAGGGGTTACGACCCCCTGTTCTTCCGAAAATGGACGGCCGAGTTGGACGGCCGGTGTGCCACTGTGGGACCCCCTGCGGGTCCCGCCATCCATGCATTAGCGTCCGGTGGTTCCGGCCGCCCCTCCCTGCACTGTCGCGTCCTTAAGGCGCGGCCTGGTCCGACCGGCGCGACGCACCGACGTCGCACCCCTCTGTCGCGGCCCACCCCGGCCGCGGCCCTTCGTGATGCTTCGGCGCGGCGCGATGGCGCTGCGCTCCTCCACCGTGGCTTACTAAATCTTTTTTAGCACGACGCGAAGGTTCCGCGCACTTTTGCCACGTTCATCCTTGTTTCTGCGCGGTGTCGTTGCACCACGACGCCTCCTTTCCAAACCACGTCGATGATCAACAACAAGGGGAGGAGGGTCGGTCGTGTTCATGCGGTCCGACCCCCTCCCGTTAATTCGATAACAAGCTGTTAAGGAATATATCGTTGGATGGAAAAAGATTATTCATGAACAAAAACCAAACCCCTACCTTGAAGAAGGCGTTCGTCGGCGTCGCGGTAGACGTCGTCGCAGTAGGCGGCGTCGCGGTAGACGGCGTCACGGTAGATGACATCGCGGTAGACGGACATCGTTCCGTCAATGTCGGGAAGAATGAAGCCGAGGGTGGCATCGGCGTTCTTCGTTCTTCTTAGGAGGAAGAGGAAAACTCTCCAAGTGCTGGGTGCCATTCTTCACTGCTAGCATTCCGCCGCTTGAAGAAGTCGTCTAGAACTCCTCCCCCACAGCCTCCTTTAAATAGGAGTGGTGGGTTCTTTGTTGGCATGCAAGACTTAAATGAGGGATTTATGACATAGGGCCCCACCCAATTAATCCGCTGCGGAGGAACATTAAAAAGGGGAGGAAGGATCCTCATTAATTAAACACGTTGGCATTTAATTAAAGAGGGGGAGGGAAGGTTCCTTATAAACTTTAGGGGTTGACATGTATTAAAGAGGGAGAGAGAATGAGTTATAAAATAATGGAGGGTTTTCCAAATTTAAGAGAGGTTAGAGGAATTTGAAGAAAGGTGGGGCTTGTGTGGGGCCCACCAAACTAATATCCTATCAATAGAAGTTAGGATTTAGTGGGTCCCATCTCAACTTCCCCACGTAGGTTATAATTACAGAGTAGAAATAAAATTGCAGTATGTATTTTATGTCACTCTTTAATTAAACCACTTTTTTTAAAAAACACCTCCCGGGAAAACAAAACTCTAGTGAAAGTCTCCTTAATCAAAAACCGGCTCTATGGTTTCATCGGTGCCCTCGGAGTTCGATTCTGAGCATCGTTTCAAAATTTAGAAAAACTCGCTCGTTCGTTCACTGAACGTACCCGAGCTAAACTTCGGAAATTGATTCTGGGCACACCGGGCCTCAGAATCAGGTGCCGTCAGAAATTGGTACTTGTAAGATCCCAAAGAAAATTTAAAAAAAAAATCTTGAAATTTAAGGTTCTTTCCATTAATCCCACTTCAGGGATTTACGTCCCCGTAAAGCTACATCAAAAACTAGGAAAACAAAAATGGGTGTTGTGCATGGATATGAGCATCACGCTCCGATGTGCTCCCTTGGAGGTTCCTGTGCTTCCATATGATGCGTACTAGAAGAATCAACCATTCACATAGGACCCACTCCTGTCAATCCTCGATCTCTACCAGGACCTCCGCAAAAGCCGCCCCGTCATCGATGTTCAGATCCCCATGGTTGATGATATGCATTGGGTCGTGCACGTATCTCCTCAGCTGAGATACGTGGAAAAAGTCGTGCATCTAGTGCAACTAAGGTGGATGGGTCAAGCGGTAAACCACCTCACCTACCCTGTTGAGGACCTAGAAGGGTCCGATAAAGCGCAAAGATAACTTGCTGCCCCGACCAAAACTCTGTAATCCACGTCGAGGTGAGACCCGTAGGAAAATGTGGTCGCCATCCTCAAACTCTAGTGGTCTCCGCCTCATGTCAGTATAAGACATTTGTCGGCTCTGAGCTATCCTCATCCACTCTAGGATGACCTGGACCTTCTCTAGTCCTACAAGAGCTGCTAAGATTTCTTCTTTTCCGATAAGAGAAATCTGGTCTCATCCCTAGGATGAACCGCGTTCTTTTCCTAATACAGTCAATCCCGACATGGATGATACTAATTCATAACAAGGATGACGTCGTAAGGCCTCGACTCTACTACCAAGAGATCCAACCATTACTCTCTCCTCCGAGGGTTGAGTCACACTATCGGCATCAGTGTGTGGTCACTAGGACTCCTCCAGTAGGTATCTCAAAAGTGAGGGTCAAGTCAACAGTTTAAACCGGAACCTCTTAGTACACAAAAAGGAAGGAAGCAAATGTCACAAGGAAAAGTGAATTTTATTATTGTAGCTCATGTACAAAGACACACAACAATGACAACAAGGAAACTAGAGGCACCAAGATCAAAGGTCCCATGCCTGGAACGAGTCCCGCTCTTGTCCGCCAACTTCCGGAGCTCCATAGTCAAATGATTAAGCTGCCTGAAGTTGAGCTCTCCCATGTCCACTTGTTCCCTGCGGTCGGGCTGGACCTCCTAGTGGTGGTGCTGGCAACACCTCAAAGCGTCGTCGACCACCAGCTGCACAGCCAGCTGCCCTGCCTCGTTCTCCTGATCCTTGTGATCTGCCCCGATTTAACCTGTGCCTCTGCCTGGTAGGTCTTTCGTTTATCTACTGGTCATCTGTATGGCGGGTCGGAACGTCACGTGCCATGTGACCACCCCTGCCACAAGAGTTACATTGTCCGCTCCTGGTAAGTCATTCTCCACGCCATGTTCCTCGTACAAACGATGCCGTGTCATGCGGTCGATCACCTATAGGTTTGGTCCTCTTGGACCTCTGCGTCATCTATCTACTGCCCGCTGTAGAAGACTCTGCCTCATGCCGGCTAGTGGTGGGTCCTACTACTGGAGGCTGCTCAGCAAAGAAACTCACCACTAATAGGGCTCTCTCCAACACCCCTATCTTCGTCGGGATGCTGTGAGAAACAACTGAAGCTCTAATCTCTCACCTGAGCCACTGCTCAAAGGTTTGAGCCTTGAAGAACGGGTCTCGTACCATATCTGTGGAGTAACGCGAGAGATCAGTGAACCTCGCTGAATACTGCGCCACCATCATTCTACCCTGCTGAAGATGAAGTAGCTCCTATATGCGCACCGCTCGAAGGGTGGCTGGTACAAACTCTGCCCGGAACAGGCTCTCGAAGTCTGCCCACATAAGGGATGCCTCGTCGTGCACCTGGAGCACCAGGCTCCACCATCTGCCTGCTACTGCCTGAAGGAGGCTGGCAGCACGGATCACCATGAAGTCTGCTGGCGTCCCTACCAATATTAAAACAAGAACAATAGCCTCCAACCAATCCTCGGCTGCCTGAGGGTCCGTCTCCCTGCGGAACCTGGGCGGTCTCTAACGCTGAAATTCGTGCAGTGCACTAAGGCGACGTGCACTCTCAGCAGCTGAGGCTAGTGGCATCAGTGGCTCGGCGGGTAAAGGTATCACCGGTGCGTCTTCTGTAATGGGGCCCTGCACCGAGGCCTCATCGCTCGGTGGGCTGTCGTCTCGCACAAAGCTTTTAACCCTAGCTGGCTGCCATCATGGGGCCATCCTGAAAAGAGACAGGTGTGCCTTGGTCAAAACAGTATACCTGGTGAGCTGACAAAAGAAATCACAAAGAAAACATTGAAACACACATGCAATCAATGTTTTCGTGTATTGAGTCAGAAATCAGAAGTCAGGGTCCTGGTGTATGGATACGTCGACTTCCGCACCAAAACTGGACTCCCTGGACTAATAACCACACTTAATACCCTTAACACTCTTGCTTCACATAGAAGAAACATTAGAGTCATGAGTTTTTCGGTAGAACTGAACCTCCATCTGATACCAATTTGTCATGAGTCATCCTCGGGGCTCATGCCATGACTACCCCAAGCCCGCCTTCCATAGTCCAGGGGATGATGACTAGCACCAAAGGCGTAAATCTAGTTAAAAAGGGAAGGCATTGCCTTTATGAAACGTAAACACACACACACAACCAGAGTACAAGTGGAAGAAAACACTAAGAAAACAGTATACCAAGTGTGATGAAAGTACAAAGGGTCCGGAATACAAGCTCAATAGTAAAGGTACAGCTACAACTGAAAGTAAAGAATAACTCAAAGGACAACAGCTGAAATGTGACAAGCAGCTCATGGATCATCCTCTGGGTTCCTAACTGAATGGTAGGTATAGATGTCCTCCTCAGCACTCCACATCCGTCTGTCTCCTCCGGGTACCGACTCGTTGTGAGATCCACCTCCGGGTACCGAATCGTCATGAGATCCACCTCCGGGTACCGTCCAGCTCTACAAGCCTCAACCACGATCATTGATATCCATTGTTCGCAACCAACACAACACGATGTTGGAAAAGCCCGTGCAGGGGTGAGTATACGATACTCAGTAGGGACCCTGATTCCCTCAAGGTCTCACTAAATCCAACAAGGAAAATCACGAAGAAAGTTCCCAACAGATAACCCTTACTTAGGTATAATCCCATACTTATACCTAAGTTACCAAGTAACCCATCTCAGCCACGAAGTATCACACAGATATTATGTCTAAGGATAACCACTACTTAGGTATATGCCCATACATATATGTAAGTTATCTAGTAACCCATCCCAATCATGAAGAAAACACAAAGGTTATTGACTCAGCTCAAATCAGGATTTTATTCATGATGTCGAAACAACAACTGCTGGGATCTCCTCATCTATCGATTTCAGTGGGCCTGCCACTACACCCAAGTGTTTCCCACTAACCTTGGACTGATGTAGTACTCCACCTATCGATTACTGTGGGCCTGCTGCTACAACCAAGCGCTTCCCACCATGGGTCTGCCACTACAACCAAGCGCTCCCCCTCATAGCCTACAGATGTATTCATTCTGTTGAGTACCGCGGGTCTGACGCTACAACCAAGCTCTCCTCCGCCGTGGGTCTTCCGCTACAACCAAGCGCTCCCCACTAGGCTATCGAAACACTCCAAGTCGATCGATCACCAGTCATCAAGTCTCATCCAGCTCTAGGGTTTCCGCACACAGCACACTCGTTCCGGGAGGGTCCTCACCACGAGCCAAGAGGTCGATACATCAACTATCACTTAGACCATATTTGATGTATCGTAAAGTTATGTCACGTCAATTGGAACACAATGCGATAGACGACGCGTCAATCGGACACCCGGTCTGAGAGTTATTGGCTTTTTCGTTCCAGGGGCCCGGTTGGTTTTTAATTCAAAACCAACCCAACCATACCCCAACTATGTCCAAACATCGAGTGGAGTAATCCAAAATGTCCGTCTCACTAAGAGGAAACCAACAAAGTCGACGTCATGTCAAATGGACATCTTGAGCTCAAGTTATAAGCGTTTCCATTCTGAGGTCCCGGTTGGTTTCGTGTTCGAACCAACCCGGTTGTACCTAAAGTTCTTCGAAACCTTGAGTGTAATATACTAAAAATACCGTCTCGATCCAGGGATCGCATCTCAACTAACGGTTCATCGATCGGAGGTCCGTATCCCATGTTATGGATGTTTGAACGAATCTGTCTGTTTTTAGGGGTTTTGAGCCCTCCAGCCTGGGCGGCTCGGCGCTGGCTGAGCGGGGTGGCTCAGCACTGGCCGAGTGGACGCGGAAATGGGGGGCGCGCTTCCCCCATTGTTTGTAATAGCGGCCCCCACATGGGGGCCCGCTTCTTTTCCAGCCAGGGGTTACGACCCCATGTTCTTCCGAAAATGGCCGACCGAGTTGGCCGGCTGATGTGCCACCGCGGGACCCCCCACGGGTCCCGACTTCCATGCATCGGCGACCGAAAGTTCTGGCTACCCCTCCCTGCACCGTCGTGGCCTTAAGCCGTGGCATTTTCTGACCGGCGTGGTGCGACGGCACCGCGCCCCTCTGCAGCGGCCCACCCCGGCCGCAGCCCTTCGTGATGCTTCAGCGCGGCGTGATGGTGTCACGCTCCTCCGCTGCGGCCCATCCTTGGTTGTGGCTTCCTAAGGCTTCGCCAGCGTGGCGCGACGGTGCCACACACTTTCGCTGGGTTCATCCTCATTTTCGCACGGTTTCGTTCCACCGCGCCGCCTCCGTTCCAAACCACGTCGATGATCAACAACAAGGGGAGGAGAGTCGGCCGTATTCATGCGGTCCGGCCCCCTCCTGTTAATTCGATAACAAGTGGCTATGTAATTTATCGTTTGATGGAAAAATATTATTCATGAACACAAACCAAACCCCTACCTCGAAGAAGGAATTCATCGGCGTCGCGGTAGACGGCGTCACGGTAGGCGGCGTCGCGGTAGGCGGCGTCGCGGTAGGCGGCGTCGCGGTAGGCAGCGTCGCGGTAGGCGGCGTCGCGGTAGACGGCTTCACGATAGACGGCGTCACGGTAGACGGCGTCTCATTAGATGGGCGTCGTTCTGTCAACATCGGGAAGAATGAAGCCTAGGGTGGCATCAGCGTTCTTCATTCTTGGTTGGAGGAAGAGGAAAAATCTCTAAGTGTTGGGCGATGTGCTTCGCTGCTAGCATTCTGCCGATTAAAGAAGTCATCCAGAACTCCTCCCCCCTAACCTCCTTTAAATAGGAGTGGTGGGTTCATCGTTGGCACGAAATACTTAAATAGGGGATTTATGACATAGGGCCCCACCCAATTAATCCGCTGTGGAGGAAAATTAAAAAGGGGATGAAGGATCCTCATTAATTAAACATGTTGGCATTTAATTAAAGAGAGGGAGGGAAGGTTTCTCATAAACATTAGGGGTTGACATGTATTAAAGAGGGAGAGAGGGTGAGTTACAAAATAATGGGGGGTTTGCCAAATTTAAGAGAGGTTAGATGAATTTGAAAAATGTGTGGCTCGTGTGGGGCCCACCTCACTAATATCCTATAAAGATAAGTTAGGATTTAGTGGGTCCCATCTCAACATCCCCATGTAGGTTATAACTACATAGAGTAGATATAAAATTTCAGCATGTATTTTATTTCACTCTTTAATTAAACCACTTTTTTTAACAACACCTCCCGAGCAAACGCAACTCCAGTGAAAGTCTCCTTAAGAAAAAATAGGCGATGTGGTTTCATTGGTGCCCTCGGATTTCGATTCCGAGCACCGGTTCAAAAGTTAGAAAAACTCGCTCGTTTATTCACTGAACGTATCCGAGCTAAACTTCATAAATTTATTCTGGGCACACCGGGCCTCAAAATCATGTGCCGTCAGAAACTGCGTACTCATAAAATCCCAAAGAAAATTTAAAAAACATTTCTCTTGAAATTTATGGGTCTTTACAATATATGTATATATACATAAATAAAATAACATTAATATGACATATATCTCAGTATTATTTATTATATATTCTTTATAATGATTCTATAATTGTTAACATGGAGAATGAATCTCATCGCATCGTGGAGATGATATTCAGTACGTACGCATGAGCGATGATATCATTCACATAATTATTGAATGGAAATGGAGTGGATGATATAATATCTAATAATTAGTATCATGTTATAATAATCATATATTAGTTAATATTTCCACCATTATACCCATCCAATTAAGGTGGTGGTGGAAAAATAGATTACACTAAAGCGTGGAGACGGTATTCCGTACGTATGCACACATAGTGATTTCATTTTTCATAGGATGGATAGAAGGTAAAATAGGGTTTTTTCATATTTATAATAACATATCATTATGTTAGTAATAAGTATGTTATTACTTTATAATGAAACAACTAATGAAGAGAAAGTAGAAGAAGAAATAAATTTGAAAGAATCGGTAGAAGATATTACCTCTTCCTCGAAGTGCCTTCTTTAAACTTCCTTTTAAGGCACTAGAGTTGGACTTTTGGGAATACAAAGACATATATAATTTAACTAAAGAGGTTTATAAGAGGAATTTTCAGGGTTTGGCTGAGCTTGAAGGCTCAACATTTAGTGAAGAGGAGAGGGAAGAAGGTGCCCTTATATAGGAGAGGAGAGTGGCACTTTTGGAATCTTCAAAAATATTAATTTATAATAAACTAAAACCCCACATAAAAACATCAAAAGTGAATCAAATTTGGATATGAGATAATATAGGGTTGTAATATCATCAAACAATTAAATTTAGACATGTTTTCATTTTATTATAAACCATATCATTTTGATTTATCCTTATTGAATCTATTTAATTTTATTTGTGTTAATAATGTTATAAATTTTAAATGGTTATAAAAAATTACTTAATTGTTGTTAATTGTACATAATATGATACTTTATGACATGGTAGACCATATAAATTTTAATTTGTAATTTTTAAGTATTTTGCTGATTTTTAAACAATTTAATAATATGTTATTTCTATAAAATGATACTTTATTGAGCATATTATGATATTTCTGATGAGGTATAATAACGATGTTTTACCTTCCAAATCTCATTTCATTTTATTGATCAACAAGAATATCATTCCATTTTTCATCATATTCTCCATTAACATGAATCTTCCTATTTCCATCCATTTTCTAAAACCCATAAAGAATACTGTGAGAGGCAAAAATTGCACTTGGAAAACAACATAATCAGTGGGAGTAATTTCAATATCTAACATCTTAGGTTTAATGCTAGGTTATTCATGGTCATTATAATAATTCTAGGACTGTAACCTATACTTATACTTATCCTTAGGGACATCCTTATACATATCATAGAAATATCTCTAGGGATCTCACTAAAGTTTTCACATCCTAGTTTCCAAAGGTTAACTAAACCTTTCCTTGAATACAAACTGTAGAGACCCAAGCTTGACGTACATGGACAATTCATTAATTTCGTGGAATAATTAATACATAACAAAAATAGACACCCAAGGACCGTAATAGTTTAGTGTCTTTGGAAACTTGGAACATAATCCCCTAATCATGGTGAAAGATCCTCAATATCTCCCATAAAGATATTCCCCTTTTGTTTTCTTACATAAAACCTTTATTTATATCTTGGGTAAAAGAAAATAGATAAAGGGTGTGATCAAATTATCAGTAAGGGTAAGCATGGAGAAAATAAAACAAACCACATACATTTGAACTTAAAAACATGAACATAAATATTAAACATCAAAATCATTAGTTGTGAAATAAGTCTTTGCAGTACGTTAGGGATAAATCATAAAGGAACATTAATCATAATAAAATAGAATGGGAATAAAACATGAAATTTTTGAAAACCATTAAGAGCACGATATGATTTCCATAATAGCCAAGGCATTTCTACCAAGAATATCATAGTGGACAAAGTCCATTACTGAACTAGGTTTACTTGTCGTTCCAGCCATGTCTTACTGAACCGGATTTACTTGCCGTTCCAGCCATGTCTATCTCAAGAGATATAAATCCTTACCCAATGAATTAGAGGGATATATAGGTCCCACCCATCTCATATTTAAATCATTGTTACATGATCAACAAAAAAATCATAAATAATTCATCATAACCCAAAGAATAAAATGGGTTTTATAAACATCATCCCTTCATAACATAATCCATATAAAACAAATGGATATAACTTCATCATAAGAAAAATCCAACCATGTAAATAATAGAGACATTATACTTGAAACATAAACATATTAAATAATTTCATCTTATATGGAAATGTTTTTTGATAAAACACTTGAAATTAATTCTTGAGAAAAATATCATTTCGTCTTCAAAATCTTTTTATTTTCACAAAATTCCAAGAAATTTTAAAATAAAAGTATTTTGTTGAAAATAATCATGAAATATTGTATAGTAAGATTCATGAAAATAAGGTGTTATGAAACTGTAAAAATCTGTTCATTCTATATAAGTTAATAAAACATTCTTCTTGTACTTTTCCCAGAAAAGTCAAAAAGTACATCCTATGGTTAACAAAAGAAAGAGTCATTCTATACCATGTGTTAAAAGTAAAAAAATGGTAGAAATGACTTTAAACATACATGGAAGAATAGTAAATATTTTATCAAAACATTTTTACAAAACATGGACATGGATGATAAACATAACCCCAGTAAATACTTACGAATAAACAATCTCGAATAAGAATGATATTGGAATAATTATCCCTTACCATAGGTCTAATTTCTTCTGTTCGTGTCTGAACCTCCTATATAATGATTTAAATAATGTCATTTACTTATTCAAGAATCATAGTCATTTTTATTATATCTGTTGGTCGGATTGGATACTCAAGAGGGGGGTGAATTGGGTTCCAATTAAAATTTCTGTTTAAAAACATTGTCTTAAAAACCCCAAAGAAAATACTGAATTAAACTATACTGTATTTATATCAAATTAAAGGTTCTTTTGGGTTCTCAAGGGATTGATTATTTCCCAGTTAATCAAAACAGAAGAGTTGATTAACTTTTGAAACTAACTTACTGATTTAAAAATAATATAAACACTTGCGAGTTTAATTATCAAAGTGACTTTAAAACAGTTTTGGTTTTAAAGTAATTAGCAGCGGAATAAAGAAATAACTTTGAAAGAAATATCACAACATATATAACCAAGAGGTTCAGTCTCAGGCCAAGACTTAGTCCTCTCAAAAATTTATATAAATTTGATCCACACCCTGGATCAGGGTTCACAATAGTTTACAACTGTACCGGTCGAAGACCTCTACCACTGTTATTCGTGAGAAACAAAACAATAGCAATCGGATTTCCAGGTCACACATGAACTCTACCACTCTTAAAATGGGAAATGAATGATGTAAAGAGTTTGCTGAGGATTTACAGATCCTCCAGTTAATGTACAGGAGACAGTGTGTGCGTTAAATACAGTAGTAACACACACTGCTCGAAATGTAAAATAATGAATCACAGAGCAGAGATGTAGAGTTTAGAAATGGCTCTAGTGATTGCAGTAAAGCTTTGGACTCCTTGAGTTTTATCAGAAAAGGTTTTGAGTCCTCTTCTGGTTTTTTTTTCTGAAAAACAGAGTGTTGTCTGCTTGGCATCTAGGTTTAGAGATAGTGAAAAATGTAGTCGATGAAGTTCTTCAATGTCCTCGTGAATGTACATAACTCTTCTTGATTAAGATTGAGTGTGTATGAGCTTTTCTCGCGTCTTCCACAACTATCTCATCCACCACTCTTTGCACTCATATGTGTCTCATCCCTCCCTTTGCACCAACATGGACTTCTTGTATTTATGGCATAAGCTCTAACAAAAGAAATGATTTCTTTTTGCAGGTATGAGGTACGGTTCCCTGACATCAAACAACCTCCATTAAATAAATGACAGAGCATTAAAATATACCTAATATGACCGTTGGTTAAATTAAATAAAGATAAATAAATTCAAACAGTTGTTTATGACTATCGGTGAGTCAAGTGATCGGTAGGTCATCAACATCAACATCGGTGGCTAGACATCGGTGTGTCATGATCGATGACTCATTTGATCAGCATCAGTGTGTCATGATCGGTGACTCATTTGATCAGCATCGATGTCTCATGATTGGTGACTCATTTGATCAGCATCGGTGTGTCATGATCGGTGACTCATTTGATCAGCATCGGTGTGTCATGATCGGTGACTCATTTGATCAGCATCGGTGTGTCATGATCGGTGACTCATTTGATCAGCATCGGTGTGTCATGATCGGTGACTCATTTTATTAGCATCAGTGTGTCATGATCGGTGACTCATTTGATCAGCATCGGTGTATCATGATCGATGACTCATTTGATCAACATCGGTGTGTCATGATCGGTGACTCATTTAACCAGCATCAGTGCGACCGTTGTCTTTTGATATGGATCGGTGCGATCATTGTCTTTTGATATGGATCAATGTGACCGTTCACTTAACAGAACACCAAGTGTCTGTTTGATCCAGAAGACTCCAAGAATACTTGTAAATCAATAACAAGTATAGATAAAAACATGATCCAACCAATATAAATAGATTCACTAAAAGATTTTCATTATGTATATGATAAATCCAACCGGATTAAGTAATGATGATTTGTGATTTTTAAAATAGAAATCATAGGATGAATTCAACAATCTTCCAGAGGGCTCAACAATCTCCCCCATTTTGATAATCACAAATCTTAGTCATAAATAGAAATAATATATCATCAATAATAGTGACAAGGAATAATAAGAATAAAAACACATTGAGATATAAATCTCCCCCTGAATTTATGCCTTTGTAAATTTATGTAAACATTTCTCCCCCTGGGATAGTATGTTTCTCCCCCATAGATATAAATCTCCCCCTTTGGGATAATAAAAAAGGAGGAAAAACAGATGAAGAAGAGATTAAAAGAAGGCATCTTAGAGAATAGAGAGTGGAAAAAAAGTTTGTAAAGTACATCAGAGTACAAATAGAACATTGTTCACCCTATCAACACCAAGACACAACTATTTCTTAGGATGTAACGAGGCTTTTCCTTTTTCAGAAGGATCAATGGTTGGTAAGTTGGAAGGCTTGGAGACAGGATGAACTGGGAGAATTTGAGAAGGTGGTAAGATGACTCTGAAAGGTGGAGGAGAGGATGCCACAAAGATTTGTTGTGGAGCAGTAGTAGATGGTTGAGAAGATTGCTGAAGAACTGACCATAGTTGAGATAGATCTTGAGAAACGAAGATCTGATTTGGAGCAACATCAGAGGCACCGAGAAGTTCAGCAGTAGAAAGCACAATGGAGGTGTCTTGTTCATTCAGATAAGGCTTCAAAAGATTTATGAAATCCTGAATAACTTCTGCACCATACTGCATAGCCTTCTCCAAATCATCCTTATTCTCCATGAACTGTTCCAAGGTAGGAGTAAAATATTGCAACTGATGAACTTGAGTCTTGAAAGCTTGAGTGACTGGTGGTAGTTTCAGATTATCATCCAACACCAAGAAATTCGCGGTCATCTCATGCTTGGTATAAATTTGTGAAAAGTAATGATCAAACTTTTCCTTGATCTCTTTATGAGCTTTACTGGCATCTGCTGAATATACTTTTACCATCTTATGAATGTGATCACTGTGATCCTTAATCTTCCTCAACGAGTCCAAATCAAGAACTTGTATAATAGCGGCCAATTCATCACGCACAATCTGCCTTACAGCCTCTAGCTCATGAGTAGTGATTTTGGTTACTTTGGCTGCACTGGCTTGAGCAACTATCTAAGTTATCTTAGCTTTCAACTTCCTCATATCAGACTTCTTAAGATGTTCAATCAGATTCCTCAACACTTCCATCATACCAGAGGTGGTTGATCTAAATTCATTTGATAAAGAAACTAAGCCAGATTGTAGATCCTTCAGAGTCTGATTTAGAGAGGCTATGTGCCTTCCAATAAACTCACCATTATTGGCCAGGTCTGGTCTAATAACATTTGATACTCTTATTGAAAAGGCTTCCAAAGAATCTTCAGAAACATGAAGAGAAGCTTGAGTAAGAGCATTTTCAATTTCTTCTCTGGCTGTATCTTTCACAGCAGCAAGCAAATCAATTTTGAACTTATCAAAATCATACTAAGAGACAGTAGAACTGGGTAGATGGACATCTGCAGCATCAACAACATGAGCAGACCTTGCCTCAACTGGTTGGATTTCCTTCACAAACGCAGTAGATTCTGATTCTTCCTCTTCTTCTTCAAGATACTCTAAACCCAAAAAAGCAAAACTAGGGTAATCATCCCAGACAGCAGTACACAGAGTATATTTCGGTTTATCATAACTTGCTTTTCCACTGATTTCTAGAGAATCTCTCTTGCCACTGGTGTTTGTTTCTTGCACAGTTTGATGTGGTTCTATTGGAGGTACAGCAAGAGCATACACTGGCCGGTTATCACCATCATCATCATCATCATCATCATCATCATCTCCATTCCTATTTCCATTCTTCACAGAGTCATCACTGTCAGATACTTTAGTGTTAGTATCTTCTTCATCACCAAGAACTGGTTCTGATTCAGGTAAGGCTAAAGGTGGACTCACAGGTCCAATGTCCGTTCTTCTCTTAGGGCTCACAGTATCAGGATCACTCCCATCATAAGGAGGTGACATACTTCCTTATTCTGTTTCAGCTTCTTCCATCCCTTATTTACCATACTCTTCAGTGTCCTTATTCCTTTCAACATCTACTTCTTCCTCATCATGAGAATAAATTGGCTCGTCATCTGATTTCAAACCAGGGTCTCTCAACCCCTTCGGCCTCTTTCCATAATCAGTGGTATTGTAGGATTCATACAACTTGTCCTCATCAGCAACCCAACATTTTTTCCATGGGTTACAATTTATTTTCATCCCTTTACAAATTTCTTTGTTAACACAAAAATCACTATCAGATTCAGCTATCTCATCAGCTTCATCAACACATTCCAGATTCTTTAACACAGTAGAGATCATTTTGGAATAGAACAGGGCAGTGGATTTCTTAGAAGGTTTCAACATTCCATCTATATGCACCATTAGATATCTACACAAATTGATCTTCTCATGGGTCTTTAGTAAAAACAATAGAAAAGCATCTTGGAATTTTACAGCAGCAAAATCTCCTTTCCTAAGTAAAATTTGGTACTGAATAAATTTAAAGAGAAGTCTACATTCACCATCCAACTCTGAGGATGTGATTCTCCTTGACTCTCTATTTCCAGTAAAAATCTCTAAAGCTAACTCATAAGAGAAGTATTCAGTGGTTGGAGGAATGTTTCCAGCAAAATCCTCATACCGACCTTCATGGGGTACATTTAAACATTCAGCCCATTGTTTAGATGAAAAAGATATTTTCTTTCCTTTCACTACAGAAGACATTCTGGTAGCCTCTACACCATCTACAGTAACATTCATATTTATATAAAACTCAAGCATTAGATTTGGTTAGTACACACGAGTGTTATCTGAGAACCAGGATTTCCATCCTTGCGATTCTAAAACTTGTAACAACAGCGACTTACTTGTCAAAATCCAGGAAGAACTGACTTCCTTTTCTACAGCAACAATCCGAGTTTCCAGGTTCGGATTTACTGATCTTTGAGTGGTACTACTCGACTCCCCTCGAGCATGATTTGAAGGTACATGACTATCTGATCCTTTGCATGGTCTCTTTTTCTTAGCCATTTGAAGATTTTGGGGGAATGTAGGAGTTTGATGGTTCAAATTAGAGGAGAAGAGAGGATATAAGTCTTGGCGGGAAATGAAAGGTCGACGGTTTGGGGAATAGAAATAGTCGCGTATCATTTATTTCATCATTCAGGGTTCCCATAATAAAGATAAAAGTAATTAATTAATTACAACATAATAAAAAGAAATAGAAATATAGATCGGTTTGACTGATCGGTTTCACAGATCGGTTTCACAGATCGGTTTCACAGATCAGTTTCACTGATCGGTTTGACAGATCGGTTTCACTGATCGGTTTCACAGATCGATTTCACAGATTGGTTTCACTGATCAGTTTCACTGATCGGTTTCACAGATCGGTTTCACTGATCGATCATACACAACTCTTGTTTAATAAAATTCATTCTTTCAGAGCATAAAGGATTTGTAAAAATATCAGCTAATTGATGTTCAGAACTAATACATTCTAGAGAAATATCACCTTTCTGATATTGATCTCTTAGAAAGAGATGTCTGAAATCAATGTGCTTAGTCCTAAAGTGAGACACATGGTTCTTAGATATGTTGATCGTGCTAGTGTTGTCACAGTTAATTGAAACATGTTTAAAATTAAATCCATAGTCCAATAAAGTGTGTTTCATCCACAGAATATGTGCACAGCAACTACCAGCAGCTATATATTCTGCTTCAGCAGTAGACAATGCAACTGAGTTCTGTTTCTTACTACACCATGATACTAGGGACTTTCCAAGTAAATTACATGTTCTAGATGTGCTCTTCCTATCTAGATTACATCCAGCAAAGTCAGAATCTGAATAACTAGTTAGTTCAAATGATTGTCCTTTTGGATAAAACAAACCTAAATTCACAGTATACTTAAGATATTTAAAAATCCTTTTAACAGCCAGTAAGTGTGATTATTTAGGATTATCATGAAATCTATCACACATACACACACTAAACATAATATCTAGTCAACTAGTAGTAATATAAAGTAAACTCCCAATCATTCCTCTGTAATTGGTTTGATCAACTGGTTTCCCAGTTTCATCAACATCCAATTTATAGGTAGTACTCATAGGTATATCACTTTCCTTAATACTATCCAAACCAAAACATTTTAATAAATCCTTAGTATATTTACTTTGATTTAGAATAATACCATCTTTAGTTTGAAAGATTTGAAATCCAAGAAAATACTTAAGCTCTCCCATTAAGCTCATTTCAAACTCATTTTTCATAAACTTTGAAAAATCAGTACATAAAGAATTTTTAGAAGATCCAAAAATAATATCATCAACATAGATTTGTACTATTAAAACATCTTTTGAAATCCTTTTTATAAAAAGAGTGGGATCAGCTATTCCTTTTGTAAATCCTTTTGAAGTAAGAAAGTTTGAAAGTCTTTCATACCAAGCACTTGGAGCTTGTTTTAAACCATATAAAGCTTTAGAAAGTTTAAAAACATGATTTTGAAAATGAGGATTTGAGAAACTATGTGGTTGTTCCACAAAAAAATCTTCAATAAATAAACCATTTAAAAAATCACTTTTCACATCAATTTGATATAACTTGAAATTCAGATGTGATGCATAGGCAAGTAAGATCCTAATAGCGTCTAATATAGCTATAGGTGAAAAGGTTTCCTCATAGTCAATTCCTTCTTCTTGATTGTAACCTTGTGCAACTAGCCTATCTTTGTTTCTAATAATATTTCCAGATTCATCAACTTTGTTTCTAAACACCCATTTTGTGCCTATGGTTATAGTGTCCTTAGGTCTTTCTGCTAATTTCTGGACTTTGTTTCTTTCAAATTGATTTAGTTCTTCTTGCATAGCCATTACCAAAAATTCATCATTGATAGCATCATTGATATTTTTAGGTTCTAACTGTGAACGAAAAGCTTGATGATCAACCTGATTTCTTATAGAATCTCTAGTCTGTGTTCCTCTATCTAGATTACCTACAACAGCATCTTAAGGATGGTTCTTTAAAATTCTAGTTAGTCTAGAAAAGGTAGGGCTAGAGATTTCAGATTCATCTACAGGTTGATGTTCAACAGAAGAAGGTTCTGGAAAACTTCCAGAATTGGATGTTTTAACTACAGGTCTACTGTCTTTATCATTAAGATTCAAAATATAGAGATCATCTTCAATATTTTCAGGAGTGGTATTAGGTTCATGTGGATCAGTTTCATCGAATTTGATGTGAACAGATTCTTCCACACATTTAGTTCTCTTATTCAAAACTCTATATGCTTTACTAGAAATAGAGTAACCTAGGAAAATTCCTTCATCACTCTTGGATGCAAATTTTTCATGATTGTCTTTAGTATTAAGAATAAAGACTTTGCAGCCAAAAACTCTGAAGTAGTTAACCTTAGGTATCCTATGGTTCCACAACTCATAAGGGGTCCTCTTAAGAATAGGTCTGATCAAGACTCTATTAATAACATAAAAAGCTGTATTTACAGCTTCAACCCAAAAATAAATAGGTAGGTCATACTCATTATGTATAGTCCTAGCAATTTCTTGCATGGTTCTATTCCTTTTTTCTACTACACCATTATGTTGGGGTGTCCTAGGGGTAGATAAATTGTGACTATAGCCACTGTGTGAGCAGTAAGATTCAAACTCATGATTTTCAAACTCATGGCCATGATCACTTCTCAGGGTTTTAATTTTAAGTCCACTAAGGTTCTCTACAGACTTGGAATATTTTACAAATCAAGAACAATCTTCACTTTTGTGAGATAGAAAATATACCCATGTATATCTAGAAAAGTCATCTACAAGAACATAAGCATAGTGCTTCCCATTTAAACTAGAAACTTTAGAAGGTCTAAATAAATCCCTTTGAACCAACTCGAGAGGTTGAGAAGTTGAAACTTCTTTCTTTGATTTAAAAGAAACTTTATGTTTCTTTCCCTTTTGATAGGGATTACAAACTTTGTCTGCTGAAAATTCAAGTTTGGGTAGGTCTCTAACTATGTTTTCCCTAGAATGTTTTCTAAGTGAATGTACATTGCAACGTCCTAATCTTATGTGCCAAAGACAAGACTCTTTATGAAAATCATTTAAAAAATTAATATTCTGCTTAGCTAAAGAATTTAAATCAACAGCATAAACATTTTCATTTCTTAAAGCAGAAAACACTAAAAAAAATTTAGAATTAAAAACATTGCAAGAACCGTTTTCAAATTTAACATAAAAACCATCATCAAATAACTGAGAAATACATAGAAATTTTTATTTAAGTCCATCAACAAATAAAACATTAGAAATTAATACTAAGTCAGTGTTACCAATCTGGCCTAAGATGACGATTTTTTCTTTTGAGTTATCACCAAAAGTGACAAAGCCTCCATCAACTTTTACTAAACTATTGAAGCATGAAAAGTATCCTAACATATGTCTTGAACATCCACTATCCAAATACCAAGTCTTTCTACCGGAGATCTTTAAGCAGGTTCCCTACAAAATAGATTTAGATAGGAAATGATTTTGGTACCCAGATCTTCTTGGGTCCAGACAGGTTAGCCAATAAAACTTTAGGTAACTATATTTGTCTAATGGGTCTCATAAGATTTCTAGAGTCAACAGATTTTGAAATATAAACCTTATTAGATCCATAACTATGAATATAACTAGTTGAATCATATGAAGTTCCAGAACTGGCTACATTCTGTCCAGATTTAGGAATGAATCTAGTTTTGGTAATTTTCCTTTGTCCAGGTTGGTATTCTATACCAGTAGTGTATCTAGGTGCTATTTTCTTACCTAGCATCTGAGTAAGAGTATATTTTCCATTGGTAAATTTCTCTATGTCTTTCTTGAGTTTCTCATTATATAATTTTAGTCCAGTGTTTTCTTTAAGAAACTGAGCATTCTTTTCCATTTCAATATCATGATCAAATTTATGTTTAACAGTTAAAGCATACTGTTTCTTTAAACCTTTTTATTTGTCTTTCAGCTCATTACAGGTTTCTTCTAACATATCAAAATATTCAAATAGTTTAGATTTTGACATGTTATCAGAGTCATTATAATCTTCAGAATAATAAGAATTTAAAGCAGGAGTTTCCGTTGTTACCTCAGAAGTGTTTGTCATAAAACACATGTTTTCCTTATTTCTTTGTTCAGTTTCAGAAACTCCAGATTCAGTGGAGCTATCCTCAGAAGCACTCCAAGTAGCCTTCATGGCTTTCTTAAACTCATTGTCATTGTATTCATAATTCTTCTTGTATTCCAACTTTGGACAGTCTGCTTTTATGTGTCCCTTTCTTTTGCACTCATAGCAGAAAACTTCATCTGATTTGTCAGATTTCTTCCAATCCTTTTTCCAATGTCCCTTGTTGTCATACTTACCTTTATAATTTTATTTTCTGAAAAACTAATTCTTCCTATAAAACTTCTTAAACCTTATGGCAATGTGATCCATCTCAGAATCACTATCAGAAGCACTTTCACTGTCTTCAGAGCTTGAACTTTCATTTATAGCTTGTAGCTTCTCCTTATCCTTGTTCTTTGAAGTTGAAGTCTTGAAAGCAAAAGACTTTCTTCTAGGTTCAACTTCTTCCTCTTTTTTAACCATGAGTTCCTCTTCATACATCATCAACTTTCCAATAAGTTCTTTGACTGGCAGTTCACCAATATCACATGATTCTCTAATTGAGACAGAAGTTCCTCTCCATCTTTCAGGTTGACATCTCAGAATTCTCATAATTTTTTCCTTTGATGGAACATCCTTTCCCAGAGAAGTCATTGTGTTGAAAATTTCATTAAACCTGAGATACATGTCAGAAATGGGTTCATCAGGCTTCATCAAAAAATTATCATACTTAATAGTATAAGTATTCAATCTCATTTCTTTTACATTAGTTGTTCATTCATGTGAAACGGCTAAGGTATCCCAAATTTCATAAGCAGTTTTACTGGAAGATATTCTATTAAATTCCTCATATCCTAAAGCACAGTACAAGGAATTCATATCTTTGCAATTATTATTGTAGGGAGCCTTAGTAGCTTCATTCCAAATAGATCTAATAGTAGTAGGAATTTTATATTCTAATTCTATAGCAGTCCAAATATCAAAAACCATGCTCTCTAAATGAATTTTCATCTTGATTTTCCACTGAGCATAATTAGTGCCATTGAAAAATGGAGGTCTATTGGTAGCAACACCTTCAAGTCTGTTATCCATGATAGCTTACATAAAGCAAATATTTTAAAGAGATAAAAATTTAGAAATAACATAAATTTTAAGAACTTTAAAATAGAACTAAAATCACTGTTAAAAAATTAGAGTACTTTTGAAAATATTTTAGATCCTCTGATACCAAATGTTGGTCAGAGTGGATACTCAAGAGGGGGGTTAATTGAGTTCCAATTAAAATTTCTGTTTAAAAACTTTGTCTTAAAAACCCCAAATAAAATACTGAATTAAACTGTAGTGAATTTATATCAAAGTAAAGGTTCTGTTGGGTTCTTAAGGGATTGATTATTTCCCATTTAATCAAAACAGAAGAGTTGATTAACTTTTGAAACGAACTTACTGATTTACAAATAATATAAACACTTGAGAGTTTAATTATCAAAGTGAATTTAAAACAGTTTTGGTTTTAAAGTAATTAGCAGCGGAATAAAAAAATAACTTTGAAATAAATAGCACAGCAGATATAACCAAGAGGTTCAGTCTCAAGTCAAGACTTAGTCCTCTCAAAAATTTATATAAATTTGATCCACACCCTGGATCGGGGTTCAAAATAGTTTACAAATTTCTAGGTCAAAGACCTCTACCACTGTTATTCATGGGAAACAAAACAACAGCAACCAGCTGTCCAGGTTAGAAACGACCTCTACAACTCTTACATTGGGAAATTAAAGATGTAAAGAGTTTGCTGAGGATTTACAGATCATCCAGTTAAAGTACAGGAGATAGTGTGTGTGTTGAATACAGAAGATAACACACACTGCTCGAAATGTAAAATAATGAATCACAAAGCAGAGATGTGGAGTTTAGAAATGGCTCTTGTGATTGCAGTAAAGCTTTGGACTCCTTGAGTTTGATCAGAAAGGGTTCTGAGTCATCTTCTGGTTTTTTTCTGAAAAATAGAGTGTTGTCTGCTTGGCATCCAGGTTCAGAGATAGTGAAAAATGTAGTCGATGAAGTTCTTCAATGTCCACATGAATGTACAGAACTCTTCTTGAGTAAGCTTGAGTGTGTATAAGCATTTCTCTTGTCTTCCCCAACTATCTCATCCACCACTCTTTGCACTCATATGTGTCTCATCCCCTCCCCCCCTTTGCACTAACAGGGACTTCTTATATTTATGGAACGATCTCTAGAAAAAGAAATAATTTATTTTTGCAAGTACGAGGTACGATTACCTAACATCCAACAACCTTCATTAAATAAATGACAGAGCATTAAAATATACCTAATATGACCGTTGGTTATATTAAATAAATATAAATAAATTCAAATAGTTGTTTATGACTATCGGTGAGTCAAGTGATCGGTAGGTCATCAGCATCAGCATCAATGGCTAGACATCGGTGTGTCCTGATCGGTGACTCATTTGATCAACATCAGTCTGTCATGATCGGTGACTCATTTGATCAGCATCGGTGTGTCATGATCGGTGACTCATTTGATCAGCATCGGTGTGTCATGATTGGTGACTCATTTGATCAACATCGGTGTGTCATGATCGGTGACTCATTTGATCAGCATCGGTGCGACCGTTGTCTTTTGATATGGATCGGTTCGACCATTCACTTAACCGAACACAAAGTGTCTGTTTGATCCAGAAGACTCCCAGAATACTTGTAAATCAATTAAAAGCACAGATAAAAACATGATCCAACCAATATAAACAGATTCACTAAAATATTGTGATTATGTATATGATAAATCCAACCAGATTAAGTAACGATGATTTGTGATTATTAAAATAGAAATCATAGGAAGAATTTAACAATCTTCCATAGGGCTCAACAATATCAAATATGATTCACTTATGACTTTATATTACCTGTTCCTTTGTCAATTCCATGTTGAAGCAACATTTTGGTTAATAATCGTTTCATTTATCATCCGTGTTTGGACTTTTTGTTCTTTATATTATTACTTATATCATGATTTAAATTATTCTATAATGTAAAAAATTATTTATATATCATATATATATTCCTTGTATATATATAATAGAAAGATAAATGAAATGAAATGCATCTTTCATGGGGACTGTAGGTCATACGTATGCATGGACTCTGTCTTACTTTCCTTATTGACTTGAATGGAAGTAATTAGATGATATATATATATATACACATAAATCCAGTAGCATTATTAAGTCATATATCTCCTTATTATTCATTATATATACTTTATAATCATTCTTTAATGGTTAACATGGAGAATGAATCTCATCGCGTCGTGGAGATGATATTTCGTACGTACGCATGAGCGATGATATCAATCCCATAATTATTGAATGGAATTGGAGTGGAAGATATAATATATAATAAATATTATAATGTTATAATAATAATATATAGTTATTATTTCCACCATTATACCCATCCAAGTAAGGTGGTGGTGGAAAAACAGATTACACCACAGCGTGGAGACCGTATTCTGTACGTACGCACGCCCAATGATTTCCTTTTTCATAGGATGGATAGAAAGTGAAATAGGGTTGTTTCATATTTATAATAACATATTGGTATATGAGTGATACTGATTTTATTATTTTATAATGAAACAACTAATGAAGAGGAAGTAGAAGAAGAAATAATTTTGAAAGAATCGGTAGAAGATATTACCTCTTCCTCAAAGTGCCTTCTTCAAACTTCCTATTAGGGCACTAGAGTTTGTCTTTTGAGAAGAACCGCACATATATAATGTAACTATAGAGGTTTAGAAGATTAATTGGCAGGGTTTTTCAGATATTGAACGGCCAAAATTGGGTGAAGAGGGGAGGGAAGGATGTGCCCTTATATAGGAGATGATAGAGGCACTTTTGGAATCCTCAAAAATATTAATTTATAATATACTCCTACCCCACATAAAAACTTCCAAAGTGACTCAAATTTAGATATGAGATAATATAAGGTTGTAATATAATTAACCAATAAAATTTATACATGTTTTGATTTTAATTTAAACCTTATCATTTTGATTTATCCTTATTTAATCTATTTAATTTTATTTGTGGTAATAAAGCAATAAATTTTAAATGGTTATAAATACATACTTAGGTGTTTTTAATTGTAGATAATTTGATACTTTATGACATGTTAGACCATATAAATTTTAATTTGTAATTTTAAATATTTTTTTTATTTTTAAACAATTTAATAATATGTTATTTTCATAAAATATCAATAGTGTCAATTTTGACACAATTCCTTTAATTCAATTTAAATAAAATCTAATAAGAACATATTTTCGAAAAAAACTATTTAATAGATTTTTAAAAAGTAATATCCATCTATAAAATTCGTGGATCACATTAATTAGTTCATATAATATTTATTTTAATACATTTAAAATCATTTATTAGATATTTCCTTAATAAAATAATTACTACAACATTTTTGTATAATTATTTAATATACTTATTTGATGCATAAAAACTAAAAATAAAACACTATGTTGAATAAAAATAAAATAAAATTCATAAAAATACTTTTATTAGAATTTATATTTTAAAACACCCAACGTTTTAAAATGTTATGTTTATTAAATTATGAAGGTGACACCTTTGACATCATTTAATATAAAATAATATAAATGTCAAAATCTATTTTATAAGGCTCAAAATTGTCCCAAATTAGACACTGTGATGCTTATGGTGTAGATATACTCTACCAATAAGATTTGATCAAGTGTTTGGGTCTTTTTATGGGTATTATTATTTTAATAACAACTATATTATTGATTTTTCACTAGATAAATAATTTCTGCATCATTAATGTATAAGCTATTATGGTAATTATATATTTCTTAAAAATTAAAAATAAATTACCATGATAAATAAAAACATATTATATTTCAAATGAGTATTTATAATTGAATTTATATTCAGTATAACCTTATATTAAAAATAACTTAATTATTAAAATTTGAGTGAGACATATTTAACTTTTCTTTAAAAAAATAAAATAAATGTCATAATCACATACAAGTGGGTTACAATAGATACCATTTCGACCCAATTATATTTTAGGACGAAATATAATCTTCTAATTATATTAATACAAGTATTAGGGTAATTTTAAAATATTATTTTTACCCTTAATTACCTAATTTACCTTTAATTATGGTAAATAAACTTTACAGTAGTTACTATTCATAATGCCCAAAAATAAAAGTATACTATTAACATAATTTGGACATAATGATTCCAAATATGAAATCCATTTTTCCAACTTCAAAACACAGAAGTTTCAGTAATTAATTTAAAATTAATCTCATTGTTGAAAAAACGGGTTTTTGTTTAAAACATTACAAAAGATTGAATTGTTTTTACCTATGAATTCAATGTCAAATTAATGCTAATTACATAAATAATATTAAATGGTGAAAAAATATTCGATTTATACTTTAATAAAATTTAATATTATAATTTAACCATATAAATTATATTGATCAAAAAAGTAGTTTTTAATTAAAATTAATCGTATTTTTACTATTCATCAAAATATGAAGGTTATCAGAATAATGTCAAAAATTTATCCAAAGTAAATTTTTATATCCTGATTCAAAAGAAGAAGTTTAATTTGTCAAATCGAACTTATAAACTTGTCAAAATTTAGGTTTAAAATGGGTGTGCCATCAAAAGGTGACAAAACTGCATTTTTAAAAAAAATACCTCTTTTATCAGAAAAATTAATTTTGATCTCATACCATGTTCTAGAATATCTTTAAAATGAATGATAATGTTATAAAATTAAAAATTTGGTTAATACTATTCATAACAGCTGGTTCATAATAATATTATAACAATATATCATTGTTTAGTGAAACTCAGTATTGCGTACAACACACGCTATTGAGGAAGGTCGCTCTTAAGTGCAACACAAGCCAAGAACAGTGTTTGCATATACTATAAGATAATATGGTGTTTGTATAGCACAAGATAATCTTGGTGTAGCGTACAACACAAGACATCAAATAAATTAAAAATAATATTACTTATAAAATCCTGAGGTGATACATTCTACCCCCCTTAAATAGAATTTCGACCTCGAAATTCGTCAGGGTTATAAATGGTTTACTAAATGAATGTTTCTTTCATATAATCCCACATCATAAAAAGGAAAACTAAAACTTTATTTTAAAAAGTAACGTTAGAAACCTAACGGATACCCAAAGTAACTCATCACTGGGATTCTATATAGGAGAATATATGTGAAAATATGGATATCGAAGAGAAATCTAACCATTAAGTTTTGATGGAGAGTGGTAGAGAACATGGATATGAAAAATCCAATGATCACAAAGCCATAAATTTGTGATTATATAAGGTACCATCTGATTCATTGGATATGAGGGTACATGGAAAAAATTTTAGGTTTTCAAGATCATTTCCCTAAACATGATTAATTCTTCCATAAAGAGAAATACTTACTTGATTTTAGTGGAATATCATTGTTGGTCATTCCATGAAAAATTTCCACTTCATCTCTTATTTAAAGAAATGAAGTTGAATTTTTCATTCTTGAAGTGTTATTAGATCATGCGATAGAATGATAGTTCATTCCATATTTCTCTATCACAAAAAATTTTGGCACAAGATATAAAATAAACATAAGTCCATCTATGGTGAGGTTAATCGTTTATGGTTCCAAAAAATGGACTTATACTTCATCTATCATAATTTTTAATAAAATAAAACTAATTTCTACTAACTATGGATAACCTATAGGGCAGTGGTAGGTGATAAAGGCCTGTCACACTTTGGTTGTGGGTTCGATTCCTATAGCCTTGTCTGACTCGAAGGGTTGTTGCATGTCCTATGAGTTGTTATTTCTCTAAAACTATACTATTATAACATTTCAGAAATAATATCAAAAAGTTATAGCCTTAAAAAATACTATCTAATGTCTAACTTAATTCATTCCAACATTTAGGCTCATCCAAAATACTTCTGTCCAGACTCATTGAATAAAGAAAACGATTACCAGAAAGGTCATATAACAATCATGTGAATACCGTCATTTATCCCCCATATATCATAACATATATATTTTTGGTCACATTAGAAACATGTGAATACTTTAATAATGTATTCTTGGAGCATGAATTACCATAGAACCTTAGTGAAAACGCAAATGCTATCAAAAGTTAACTTTTTCCACATACTAAAATCCCAAAAATTCTATATACTCGAATCATGATATCACATTGTCTCTGTATCAGTCATGAACTCATTAATAGTATCCAACATATTATTTTCTCCTTATCTATTCATTATGAGCATATCATCTGCTTTCCAAAAATATTTCAGTCACTTTTCATGGTTACCAGTACCATTCAATATATACTTTCAAATAATTTAGATAAAACAATAGTTTAACTATCCTTATATTTTTCCTTATTCCGTAGTACCATTAAAATACCCATACACCATTACTCTTGATAAACATAAAATCATTCCACTACCTTCTTAAACCATTGACCTAGTTTCATCATTTTATTCCTCCATAGTTTTTCCATCTCAAATATCACTTGTAGTATCTTCATCATCATCAACATAAATAATACCCATACCACCATGTTGATTATATTCATGATATTTTCCCTTAGGGAATTGGTTTTCATAATTCCCGTACATTCCAATTTTAAAACATTTAACTGTTGTTGATGTATTTGCAATACCATTATCCTTGTCCATATTGATAATTGAACCCTTTTCTTTGCAATTACAGTCTTTATGTCCTTCTTTTCCACACCCAAAGAATCTACCAGTTCTTTTGAAACATTATCCATGATGTCTCTTTCCACATGATTTATATGAGGAAAATTGAACTTTCATTCCTCTATGATCATCATGAAACTCTATCTTTCTCTTATTATCTGAGTCAGGAAACATTCCAAAGTTTAGATTATTGATCATATTATGGTATTGATGATTAGGCATAACAACGATGTTTCACCTTCCAAATCCCGTTTCATTTTCTTGATCATGTAGAATATCATTCCATTGTCCATCATATTCTCCATTAACATGAATATTCTTGTTTCTAGCCATTTTTTAAAACCCAAAAAGAATAGTGTGAGAGGCAAAAATCACACTAGGAAAACAACATAATCTGGGGGAGTAATTTCAATCTCTAACATCTTAGGTTTAATGCTAGGTTATTCATGATCGATATAATAATTCTAGTACTGTAACCTATACTTATACTTAACCTTAGGGACATCCATAGACATATCTTAGAAATATCTCTAGGGATCTCACTAAAGTTTTCCCATCCTAGTTTCTAAAGGTTAACTAAACCCTTACTCTGATACCAACTGTTGGGACCCAAGCCTGACATACATGGACATTACATTACTTTTTTGGAATACTTAATACATAAAAAAAAATAGACACCCAAGGAACGTAATAGTTTAGTATCTTTGGAAACTCAGAACATAATCTTTTAATCATGGTCATAGATCTTCAACATCTCCCATAAAGATATTCCCCTTTTGTTTTATTATCTAAAACGTTTCATTATATCTTGAGGAAAAGAAAACATATAAAGGGTGAGCTCGAATTCTCATTAAATATAAGCATGTAGAAAATAAAACAAACCATATACATTTGAACTTAAAAACATGAACATAAAGCTTAAACATCAAAATCTTGAGTTGTGAAATAAATATTGGTAGTATGTAAGACATAGATCATAAATGAACATTAATCATGAAAAAATTACATCTAAATAAAACATGTAATTATGAAAAAACTATTAATCACATGATATTATTTCCATAGTAGCCAAGGCATTGCTTCCAAGACTATTATAGTGGACAAAGTCTATTACTGAACCAGATTTACTTTCCATTCCAGGCCTGTATTACTGAACCAGATTTACTTGTTTTTCCATCCATGTCTATCTCATTAGATATAAATCTTTACCCAATGAATTGTATGGAGATATTGGTCCCACCCATCTCATATTGAAATCATTCTTACATGTGACACAAAACAATCATAAATCATTCATCGTAACCCAATGATTAAAACTAGTTTCATAAAAATCATCCCTTCATAACGTAATCCATATAAAACAAATGGATATTATTTCATCATAATAAAAATAAAACTGTGTAAATAAAATAGAAATTATACTTGAAACTAAATCACACTAAATAATTTCAACTTATATGGAAAATAGTTTTCATAAAACACTTGAAATGAATTCTTGAGGAAAATATCCTTTCTTCTTCAAAATCTTTTTTTTTCAGAAAATTCCACGCAATTTTAAAAGAAAAGAATTTAGTTTAAAATAATCATGAAATCTTATAGAGGAAGCTTCATGATAATAAGGCATTATGAAACTATAAAAATATGTTCATGTCATATAAGTTAAAAAAACATTCTTCTTGTACTTTTGTCGGAAAAGTCAAAAAGTACCTCGTATGGTATAAAAAGAAAGAGTCCTTCCATATGTTGTGGTAAAAGTAAAAAAAGGGTATAAATTAATTTAAACATAAGTGGAATAATAGTAAAAATTTTATGAAAACATTTTTAGAAAACTTGGACATGGATGATAAACATAACACCAGTAAATACTTACGAATAAACAATATCAGATACGAACGAGATTGGAATAATTATCCCTTACCTGAGGTCCAATTTCTTACTTTCATGTCTGAACCTTCTATATAATTATTTAAATAATGTCATTTACTTATTCAAGAATCATAGTCATTTTTATTATGTCATATATGATTCAATTACTACTTTATATTACCTGTTCATTTGTCAATTCCATGTTGAAGCAACGTTTTGGGTAATAATCGTTTCATTTATTGTACGTGTTTGGACTTGTTATTCTTGATATTATTACTTATATAATGATTAATTACTTCTATAATGTAAAAAATGATTTATATATCATATATATATTCCATTTATATATATATAAATAATAGATAGATAAATGAAATGAAATGCATCGTTCATGGAGACGGTAGGCCATACGTACGCATGAACGACGTTTTCCTTTCCTTATTGACTCGAATGGAAGTAAGTAGATGAAATATATATATATAAATAAATCCTTTAGAATTATTATTTAATATATCTCAGTATTATTAATTATATATACTTTAAAATCATTCTTGAATGGTTATCATGGAAAATGAATCTCATCGCGTTGTGGAGACGGTATTCTATACATATGCATGAGTGATGATATCATTCCCATAATTATTGAATGGAATTGTATTGGATGATATAATATCTAATAATTAGTATAATTTTATAATAATTATATATTTTAAGTATTTTCACCATTATACCCATCCAGGTATGGTGGTGGTGGAAAAACATATTACACCACAGCGTGGAGACGATATTCTGTACGTACGCACGCGCAGTGATTTCATTTTTCATAGGATGAATAGAATACAAAATAGGGTTGTTTGATATTTATAATAACATATTATTATATTAGTGATACTGATTTTATTAATTTATAATGAAACAACCAATGAAGAGGAAGTATAAGAAGAAATAAATTTGAAGGAATCAGTAGAAGATATTACCTCTTCCTCGAAGTTCCTTCTTTAAAATTCCTCTTATGGCACTAGAGTCGGTCTTTTGAGAAGACACACACCTATATAATGTAACTATAGAGTTTTAGAAGAGTAATTGTCCGGGTTTGGCCAAGCCTGAAGGTTCAAAATTGAGTGAAGAGGATAGGGAAGGAGGTTCCCTTATATAGGAGACGAGAGTGGCACTTTTGGAATCCTCAAATATATTAATTTATAATAAACTCAAACCCCACATAAAAACTTCCAAAGTGACTCAAATTTTGATATGAGATAATATATGGTTTTAATATCATCAACCAATCAAATTTAGATATGTTTTTATTTTATATTAAACCTTATCATTTTGATTTATCCTTATTTAATCTATTTAATTTTATTTTTGGTAATAATGTTATAAATTTTAAATCGTTATAAATAGTTTCTTATGTGTTTTTAATTGTACATAATTTGATAATTTATGACATGGTAGACCATATAAATTTTAAATTTTAAATTTTATGTATTTTTGTGATTTTTAAACGATTTAATAATATGTTATTTTCACAAAATATCAATAGTGTCAATTTTGACACAATTCATTTAATTGAATTAAAATAAAATCCAGACAATATATTATAGAAAAAAAAACTATTTAATAGATTTATAAAACATCATATTCATCTAGAAAATTCATATAGAACATTAATTAGTTCATATAATATTTATTTTAATATGTTTAAAATCATTTATTTGTTATTTCTCTTAATAAAATATTTACTACAACATTTTTGTATAATTATTTAATATACTTATTTTATGTATAAAAATTAAACATAAAATACTATGATGAATATAAATAAAATATATTTATTAATAATACTTTTAGTCGAATTTATATTTTAAAACACCTAATTGTTTAAAATTTCATGTTTATTAAATTATGAAGGTGACAACTTTGGCATCATTCAAAATAAAATAATATAAATGTCATTATCTGTATTATAAGACTCCAAATGGTTCACAAGTCGACACTTGGATTCTTATGGTGTATATATACTCGACCAATAAGTTTTGGTCAAGTGTCTGGGTCTTTTAAGGGTATTATTATTTTAATAAAAACTATAATATTGATTTTTCACTAGATAAATAATTTCTGCATCATTAATGTATACGCTATTATGGTAATTATATATTTCTTAAAAATTACAAATAAATTACCATGATAAAGAAAAACATATTATATTTCATGTTTGTATTTATAAACTAATTTATATTTAGTATAACCTTATTTTAAAAATAATTTAATTATTAAAATTTGAGTGAGACATATTTTACTTTTCTTTAAATAAAATAAAATAAATGTCTTAATCACATACAAGTGGGTTCTAATAGATACCATTTCGACCCAATTATATTTTAGGAAGAAATATAATCATCAAATTATATTAAGACATGTGTTAGGGTAATTTTATAATATTATTTTTACCCTTAATTACCTAATTTACCTTTTACTATGGTAAATAAACTTTACCGTAGTTACTATTCATAATGCCCAAAAAAAGTAGCCTATTAAAATTATTTGGATCTAATGATTCCAAATATGGAATCCATTTTTATAAATTCCTAACACAGAAGTTGGAGTAATTAATTTAAAATTAATCTCGTTGTCGGAAAAAATGGGTTTTTGTTTAAAACTTTGCAAAAGTTTGAAATGTTTTTACCTATGAATTAAATGTAAAATTAATTATAATTAAATAAATTATATTAAATGGTAAAAATATATTCTATTTATACTTTAAAACCATTAAATATTATAATTTAACTATATAAATTATCTTGATGAAAAAAGTATTTTTTAATTAAAAGTTAGCGTATTTTTATTATTCAACAAAATATAATGGTTGTCAGAATAATGTAAAAAATTATCCAACGTAAATTTTTATATCCTGATTCAAAATAAGAAGATTACTTTGTCAAATTGAACTTATAAACTGGTCAAAATTAAGATTTAAAATGCGTGCACCATCAAAAGGTGACAAAACTGCATTTTTTTTAAAATACTTCTTTTATCCGAAAAATTAATTTTGATCTCATACCATGTTCTATAATATGTGTAAGATAAATAATAATGATATACAATTAAAAATTTGGTGAATACTATTCATAACAGCTAGTTCATAATAATATTATAACAATATATCATTTTTTAGTGAAACTCGGTTTTCCATACAACACACGCTATTGAGGAAGGTCGCTCTTACGTGCAACACAAGCCAAGAAGAGTGTTTGCATATACTATAAGCTAATACGGTGTTGTTTATAGCACAAGATAATCTTGTTACAGTATACACCACAAGAAATTAAAGAAATTAAAAATAATATTTCTCATAAAATATCGGGACGTTACATTCTACCCACCTTAAAATGAATTTCACCCTCGAAATTCATCGGGGTTATAAATGGTTTACTACATGAGATTTTATTTCATAGAAATCCACATTGTAAAAAGTAATACTAATAATTTATTTAAAAAAGGAACGTTAGAAACATAATGGATACCCAAATTAACTCATCACTCAGTTTCCACGTAGGAGAATACAGGTGAAAATATGGATATGGAAGAGAAATCTAACCATCAAGTTATGATGGAGAGTGGTAGAGAACATTGGTATGAAGAATCCAACGATCAAAAATCCATAAATTTGTAATGAGCTAAGGCACCATCTGATACATCGGATATGAGGGTATTAGGACAACATTTTTTGTTTTCAAGATCATTTCCCTAAAGTTGATGAATTTTTGCATAAGGAGAAACACTTACATGATTTTAGTGTAAGATAATTGTTGGTAATTCCATGAACAATTTCCAATTCATCTGTTATTTAAATAAATGAAGTTTAATTTTTCATTATTGAATTGTTAGCAGATCATGCGATACAATGATAGGTCATTCCATCTGTCTCTATCACAAAAAATGATATCAGAAGATATAAAATATACATAAGTCCATATATGGTGAGGTTAATCATTTATGGTTCCAAAAATGGACTTGTACTTCATATATCATACTAATTAATAAAATAAAACTAATTTCTACTAACCAGGGACAACCTGTAGGCTAGTGGTAGGTGATAAAGGCATGTCGCACTTCGGTTGTGGGTTCGATTCCCGCAGCCTTGTCCGAAGCGACGGGTTGTCGCATGCCATATGGGTTTTCCTTTTTCTAAAACTATAATATTATAACATTTTAGAAATAATATCAAAAATTTTGAGCCTTAAACAATACAATCTGATTTATAACTTAATCCATTCTAACATTTAGGCTTGTCCAAAATACTTCTGTCAAAACTCACAGTATAAAGAAACTGATTACTAGAAAGCTCATATAACAAGCATGTGAATACCATAATTTATCCCCCATATATCATAACATATATCTTTTTGGTCGCATTCAAAACATGTGAATCCCTTAATCATTTTCTCTTAGAACATGAATTACCATAGAACCTTAGAAAAAACATGAATGCTGTTAAAAGTTAACTCTTTCCACATACTAAAATCTCAAAAATTATATATACACAAATCATGATATCACATTGTCCTTATATCAGTCATGAGCACATTAATAATATCCAAAATATTATTTTCTCCTTATCCATTCATTATGTGCATATCATCTGCTTTTCAAAAAAATTTCAATCACATTTCATGGTTACCGGTACCATTCAACATATACTTTCAAATAGTTTAGAAAAAAACATAGTGTAACTATCCTTAGATGTTTATTTTTTCCATAGTACCATTAAATTACCTATACAACAATACTCTTGATAAACATACAATCATTCTACTACCTTCTTAAACCATTGACCGAGGTGAATCATTTTTTTCGTCAACACTTCTTTAATCTCAAATATCATTTGTAGTCTCTTCGTCATCATCAACAAAAATACTACCCATATGACCATGCTGATTCTCTCCATGATATTTTACCTTAGTGAATTGGTTTGCATAACACTCGTACATTCCACATTTAAAACATTTACCTGTTTTTGATGTCTAAGCAATACCATTATCTTTGTCCATAGTGATAATTGAACCCTTTCCTTTGAAATTACTGGATTTGTGTCCTTATTTTACACACCCAAAGCATCTTCCAGTTCCTTTGAAACATTCTAATTGATGTCTCTTCCCACATTATTTACATGAGGAAAATTTAACTTTCTTTACTCTATTATCATCATGAAAATCTATCGTTCTCTTATTAGCCGAGTCAGGAAACTTACCAAAGTTGAGATTGTTGATCATATTATGAGATTTATGATTAGGCATAATAACGATTTTTTCCATTCCAAATCCTATTTCATTTGCGTGATCATGAAAAATATTATTCCATTATCCATAATATTCTCCATTAACATGACTCTTCCTGTTTCCAGTCATTTTCTAAAACCCAAAAAGAACAGTGTGAGAGGAAAAAATCACACTAGGAAAACAACATAATTAGGGGGAGTAAAGCATCTTCAGTTTAATACTTGGTTATTCATGGTCATTATAATAATTCTAGGACTGTAACCTATACTTATACTTACCCTTAGGGACTTCCCTAGACATATCTTAGAAATATCTATAGGGATCTCACTAAAGTTTTTTCATCCTAGTTTCCAAAGGTTAACTAAACCTTTCCTCTGATTCCAACTGTAGAGACCCAAGATTGATGTACATGTACATTACATTACTTTTGTGGAATAATTAATACATAAAAAAAATATACACCCATGGATCGTAATAGTTTAGTGTGTTTGGAAAATCAGAACATAATCTTCAAATCATGGTGAAAGATCTTCAACATCTCCCATAAAGATATTCCCCTTTTGTTTTCTTACCTAAAACCTTTATTTATATCCTGGGGAAAAGAAAACATATAAAGGGTTAGCTAGAATTCTAAGTAAGGTTAATCATGGAGAAAAGAAAACAAACCATATATATTTGAACTTAAAAACATGACCATAAAGTTTAAACATCAAAATCTTGAGTTGTGGAATAAATCTTGGAAGTATGTAAGGAATAGATCATAAAGGAACATTAATAATGATAAAATAGAATGGGAATAAAACATTTAGTTGTGTAAAACCATTAATCACATGATATTATTTCCATAGTATCCAAGGAATTGCTGGCAAGACTATCAGAGTGGACAAAGTCCATTACTGAACCGGGTTTACTTGTCGTTCCAGCCACGTATTACTGAACCGTATTTACTTGCCATTATAGCCATGTCTATATCATTAGATATAAATATTTACCCAATGCATTAGAGGTAGATATAGGTCCCACCCATGTCATATTGAAATCATTCTTACGTGTTCCACAAAACAATCATAAATCATTCATCATAACCCAAAGAATAAAATGGGTCTCATAAACATCATCCCATTATAACATAATCCATATAAAACAAATGGATATCATTTCATCATAAAAAAAATCAAACCATGTAAATAATAGAGACATTATACTTGAAACATAAACATACTAAATAATTTCATCTTATATGGATATTTATTTTGATAAAACACTTGAAATGAATTCTTGAGGAAAATATCCTTTCTTCTTCAAAATCATTTTCTTTTCACAAAATGCCAAGAAATTTTAAATGAAAAGGATTTTGTTGAAAATAATCATGAAATCATGTATAGGAAACTTCATGAAAATAAATCGTTATGAAACCGTAAAAATCCATTCATGTCGTATAAGTTAAAAAAACATTCTTCTCGTACTTTTGTCGAAAATGTCAAAAAGTACATTGTATGGTAAACAAAAGAAAGAGCCCTTCCATACCATGTGGTAAAAGTCAAAAAAGGGTAGAAATTACTTTAAACATACATCGTTTAATAGTAAAAATTTTATGAAAACATTTTTAGAAAACATGGACATGGATGGTAAACATAACCCCAATAAATACTTATGAATAAACAATCTCAGATAAGAACGGGATTGGAATAATTATCCCTTACCTTAGGTCCAATTTCTTCCATTGCTGTCTGAAACTCCTGTATAATGCATTAAATAATGTCACTGACTTATTCAAGAATCATAGTAATTTTTATGATATCATATTTGATTCACTTATGACTTTATATTACCCGTTCATTTGTCAATTCTATGTTGAAGCAACGTTTTGGGTAATAATCGTTTCATTTATTGTACGTGTTTGGACTTGTTGTTATTGATATTATTACTTATATCATGATTTACTTACTTATAGAAGGTAAAAAATATTTATATATCATATATATATTCTGTGTATATATATATAATAGATAGATAAATGAAATGAAATGCATCGTTCATGGAGATAGTAGGTCGTACGTATGCATGAACGTTGTTTTCCTATTCTTATTGAATTGAATTGATGTAAGTAGATGAAACATATATATATACATAAATAAAGTAGCATTATTATATCATATATATTAGTATTATTCATTATATATACTTTATAATCATTCTGTAATGTTTAACATGGAGAATGAATCTCATCGCGTCATGGAGACGGTATTCCATACGTACGCACGAGTGATGATATCATTCCCATAATTATTGAATGGAATTGGAGTGGAATATATAATATATAATAATTACTATCATGATCTAATAATCATATATAGTTAGTATTTCCACCATTATACCCATCCAAGTGAGGTGGTGGTGGAAAAATATATTACACCACAGTGTGGAGACGGTATTCCGTAGGTACGCACGCGCAGTGATTTCATTTTTCATAGGATGGATAGAAGGTGAAATAGGGTTGTTTCATATTTATAATAACATATCATTATATGAGTGATACTGATGTTATTACATTATAATGAAACAACTAATGAATAGGAAGTAGAAGAAGAAATAAATTTGAAAGAATCGGTAGAATATATTACCTCTTCCTCAAAGTGCCTTGTTTAAACTACCTCTTTGGGCACTAGAGTTGGTATTTTGAGAAGACGCACACCTCTATAATGTAACTATAGTGGTTTAGAAGAGTAATATTTAGGGTTTTTCCAAGATTTAATGATCAAAATTGAGTGAAGAGGAGATGGAAGGAGGTTCCCTTATATAAGAGAGGAGAGGGGTACTTTTGGAATCATCAAAAATATTAATTTATAATAAACTCAAACCCCACATAAAAAATTCCAAAGTGACTCAAATTGGGATATGAGATAATATAGGGTTGTAATATCTTCAAAAAATCAAATTTAGACATGGTTTGATTTTATTTTAAACCTTATCATTTTGATTTATCCATTTTTAATCTATTTAATCTTATTTGTGGCAATAATGTTATAAATTTTAAATGGATATAAATACTTACTTATGTGATGTTAATTGTCCATAATTTGATACATTATGACGTGTTATACCACATAAATTTTAATTTGTAACTTTTAAATATTTTTGTGATTTTTAAACAATTTAATAACATGTTATTCTCATAAAATATCAATAGTGTCAATTTTGACACAATTCATTTAATTGAATTTAAATAAAATCCACAGGGAATATATTTTTAAAAAAACTATTTAATATATTCCTAAAATGTCATATTAATCTATAAAATTCTTTATCACATTAAGTAGTTCATATAATATTTATTTTAATATGTTTAAAATCATTTATTTGATATTTCTCTTAATAAAATAATTACTACAACATTTTTGTATAATTATTTAATATAATTATTTTATGTATAAAAATTGAAAATAAAATACTATGATGAAGATAATTTAAATTTATTTTATAAGAAAACTTTTAGTTAATTTTATCTTTTAAAACACCCAACGTTTTAAAATGTTATGTTTATTAAATTATGAAGGTGACAACTTTGACATCATTTAAAATAAAAAAATATAAATGTCATAATCTGTTTTATAAGGCTCAAAATGGTCCACAAGTAGACATGTGGATTATTATGTTGTATATATACTCGACAAATAAGTTCTGGTCAAGTGTTGGGGTCTTTTATGGGTATTATAATTTTAATAAAAACAATATTATTGATTTTTCACTAGATAAATAATTTCTACATCATTAATGTATAAGCTATTATGGTAATTAAATATTTCTTAAAAATTACAAATAAATTACCATGATAAAGAAAAACATATTAGATTTGAAATGAGTATTTATAATTGAATTTGTATTCATTATAACATTATATTAAAAATAATTTAATTATTAAAATTTGAGTGAGACATATTTAACTTTTCTTTAAATAAATAAAATAAATGTCTTTATCACATACAAGTGGGTTCCAATAGATACCATTTCGACCCAATTATATTTTAGAACGAAATATAATCATCCAATTATATTAAGACAAGTGTTAGGGTAATTTTATAACATTATTTTTACCCATAATCTCCTAATTTACCTTTAACTATGGTAAATAAAATTTACCATAGTTACTATTCATAATGCCCAAAAATAAAAGTAGCGTATTAACATACTTTGTAACAACTGATTAAAAATATGGAATCCATTTTTCTAAATTGAAAACACTGAAGTTTCAGTAATTAATTTAAAATTAATCTCCTTGTTGAAAAAAACAAGTTTTTGTTTAAAATATTGCAAAAGAATGAAATGTTTTTACCTATGAATTCAATGTAAAATTAATGATAATAACATACAGTATATAAAATGGTAAAAATATATTCGATTTATAATTTAAAACCATTAAATATTATAATTTAACCATATAAATTATCTTGATTAAAAAAGTAACTTTTAATTAAAATTTAGCGTATTTTTACTATTGATCAAAATATGAAGGTTATCATAATAATGTCAAAATTTTATCCAATGTATATTTTTATATCCTGATTCAAAATAAAATGTTTACATTGCCAAATTGAACTTATAAACTTATCAAAATTTAGATTTAAAATGTGTGTGCCATCAAAAGGTGACAATACTGTATTTTTTTAAAAATACTTCTTTTATCTGGAAATTTATTTTTGATCTCATACAATGTTCTAGAATATGTGTAAGATGAATGATAATGTTATACAATACAAAATGTGTTTAATACTATTCATAAGGGCCAGTTCATAATAATATTATAACAATATATTGCTGTTTAGTGAAACTCGGTATTGCATACAACACACGCTATTTAGGAAGAACGCTCTTGTGTGCATGTTGTCACTCCTTTTCATAAAAAAATATAACGAATGAAAAGGGAAAATGCCTTAGCACAAATTGATTCATCCTTTGAAGAAACATCAAAAATTGACAAAGTCATGAAAGAGGATTTGTTTTCACTTGGGTTGCACAAGTTTCATCATGGTCGCGCAGGGTACCTACGCTCCCTATTTGATTTTCACCCGGCGTCTTCAGAATCCTATAAATAACCCTTGTGGGCCCCCCATTTCAGGGAAGAGAAATTCCAAAATCCATATTTAAGCTCCCGGTGCCCTAGTATCTTCTGGAAATATTCCAAACACTTCTAAGGTAATTTCTTTCCTAGAATGCAAGCTCTAAATAGGGGGAACAAGGCCTAAGTGTTGAAATTTATCAATACCTATGCGCATAAGTGTCTAAAACCCTTAAAGTAAATGAAGACACCTGCGTGTCACCTTATCCCTTCACCAGAACCTGCGCACCACTCTTTTGGACCCCCTAGGGATAATACTAAGGGCTTGATCCAAGCCTCTCCCAAGTACTACCCCATGGGTTAACCGTCGTGCAAGTAAGAATGTGTCGTGCTGGTACACCTACGTGACCAGGACTTGCGCGCCTAATCAAGACTTGCACGCCTCTCTCTTTTTGGGTGCCTCTCCTGCTTATTCACTTATTTTCTTCAAATCCACCTTTCCTCTTCAAGATTTATTCTTCTAGACACTCTTCAAAGCCATTTATGGCATGTTTCCTTGATTGGATTCCTTATCTGAAAGGAATTCTGTGAAACATCTCTCAAAACCTAGTGATTTACATGTCTTCATATCACTAAGGTGATAGATTTTATTCATTCAACCTCATCCTTTAAGATGAGAAGATCTTTAAATCTAGGTCTCCTTCTCAGGAGTAAGTCCCAATCTCAAATTCTAATATATTGGGCATCCTCACCAGGAGTGAGCCCTATGTTCCCAAATATGTGCATCCTCCTCAGGAGTATGCCCCAATTTCAAAGTTCCCTATTCATGGGCCTTATTTTCCGGAGTAAGACCCAGTACAAGTTCTCTTAACCTGGTCTTCCTTTTCAGAAATAAGCCCCAGTCCAAGATATTTAATCTTGGAATCCTCCTCAGGAGTAAGCCCCAAGTTCCCAAATATGGGCATCCTCCTCAGGAGAAATCCCGAAGTTCCAAATTCTCTTAACCTGAGATTACTTTTCATGAGTAAGCCCCAGTCATAATTCCACTTAACTTGGGCCTCCTTCTCAAGAATAAACCCCATTCATAATTTTTCTTTAACCAGTCTTAATTTATTTTGATTTTGTTTTCCTTATCAGGAGTAAAACCCAATCATAAGTCCCCTCTAATTTGGGAATCCTTCTCAGGAGTAAGCCCTAAGTTAAGTATCTAAATCTCCATAAATCAAATATACCTTTATGGACCTTATTCTCAGGTTTCTTCTCTAAAGTAAATCCCAATCCTCATATACATGGTTCTTCATACATACATAAGCCCCACATTATTTTTATGATTGCATATTTCGTGGTACAATTTTCGTGTTTTACCAATACCTCTTGTTTCTCACACCAAGCATGACTCATGTGATATTAGAGTATAAAAGTAATTATGACATCTTTCTTTGAGTCATCAATCATGCATAAAATTCATAATCATTACTCGAACTACGTGGGTTCTGATTCCTTTTGTAAAATAAAGTATACGTAGGTAGCCCATCTACAGGTATGATCCCACCTCTGAAATAATCCATTTCCTTATGAATGACAATAAACTTCAAGTTCCCCACTGAGTGGATTTAAAACCAGTATGGTTATCATAATGACCAAGATATTTCTATATAATGTGTTGAACGATATCATTGACTAAGAATCTCTAACAAATACAGATGATTCTCTATCGATGAAGAACCTCTAATACATATAAAAGATTCTCTAAATATTCTATATACTAATCACTGATTGTTAAATCTAAAGGAAAGATCATTTTCATACTTGGTATTTTAATAAGGATTCACGAACATTACTTAAATCTATAAAGAGAGTCCCGGAGTAGACAATAATTCCTCCCAAAAAGGTTTCATGAGTCCGACCTGCCATCCTCTCGACCAATAAAAATTCTTAAGCCTCATCGGTTCATAAATAATGAGCACCTACCTTTGGAAAGTAGGTCTAAATAGATATAGAATCATTGGATGTTTCAGGTTCTATGAACAAACCCGTTAGAAACCGATTGAAATGTTTGAACCTTAAATAAACGAGGTCATCCCCAATTCCAGCGCGAAACAAAAAATGGTGAACCTGAAGTGAATCCTTAACCATGTTAAAGTAATATTTTACTTATTTGGTAGGCCCCTATTTAAACTCAATGAGATGGCCAACAAAACAATCAATAACATATGTGCTCATCCAAAAGATGTAGTGGTCGAACTTATCTTGATTATGTCTATTATATCAAATAGGCACTCTTTTCCAAGATCTTCTGCATTACAAAAATGGATTCTCTTAAGTTCACACTTGTGAATAACACTGCAGTGAAAGCCTCTATTGCTACTTCTGTTGGATCGCGTCTGCTCTGAGAACAACATCACATACTCTGCGTCTTCAAAACTGGGTATCAAATGCACTTGTTAAGGAATACCATCAAAACGGTACTATTTCGACTCTCCAGGCGTTCGGCTCAGGTTCCTCGAACCCGAGCAGGCAAGACGAACCACCAGAGGCGACGACCGGTCACCAGTGAGCACGTTCTTATCTCTGCCATTTCTGAAGAAGTCCACCGACCTAACTTGGTGGAAAGCAATGAGCAGGAACATAAACATGTCCGTTTTAATTTCACGTAGACTCGTCTGGAAGAAACACACCAATCCCGCTAAGAAATTCCATCGGAGTACTTTATACAGAAACATACACCTGTTTATAAATCATCAGCTATTCAGCAGGCTTGTCTGACTACATACGATGAAGCCCGCCAACCCAATGTCTTGACAACTGGTAAAGAGTAATATACACCTCATTATACTCATCAATCCTACTAGCAGCCTCATATATCAGTATTGAAGGAAGTTCATCAACCACGTTCGGCGGAGTGAAATCAGCAGGCACATACACCTACTAGTATTGCTCATCCCTACCAACAGTGTCGTTTGGTAGCACCCGGAGAAGTCAATTGGAAATCCCCAATGAAAAACAGGAGGCAGACTCAACTCTTTACCCCCACACTTGAGTACTGTCAGAATTCACTGACAGTAAAAGGAGGATAAGAGCAGACACATACACCTTCTCCAAGAACAGAATGGACATATATCCCCATTCTAGTAACTGAAGTCCCCAAGAATATTCTGTCAATGGTGAAAGATTAGAAGAAAATCCCTGCTCATATTCTGGATGCCTGCCAGAATATTATAAAATATTCAGCAGCATCACAGGGAAAGAAATGAAAATCTATCCCTACCAGTGGAGTGACACATCAACATATCACTCTGGAACAGGCACACAACTCTGTTCCAGTCCGAGAGGGTTGTGGGGCATACTCCCCCATGTCATACGGATAACCAAGTCAGGCACATACACCTGATTTGAGTGGAGATAATCAGCCTAACCTGATCATTTTTCTTGAGCAGGCACATACACCTGCCCATTGTAACCAATTTCATCAACAAGTGGTTCCTAAAGTGAGTAAGAATACGTCTAAAAATACGACCTTCCCAGAATAGTCAAGAAATCAAGAGACAATTTTTAATAAGTCGTTGCTCGATGCTGGAGTTCTTGAAGCCCTCAGACAATTATCTTTTGGAATTCAAGATTCTACTCTCTCATTTCTCAATAAAGGGAACATTAATTATGAAGGTCTTCATTATACACTTCCTCATTAAGGCTTTCTTCATGACAGTTTGGTCGATCTTGAAGTTTCATATTTAGATGAGATCCACAAGAACCCTCTTTCTGGCCAGAAGACCAAGGAGAAAATGTTTCATCTTTTCCTATAACCCCCTATGGTGTTCCTTCCCATGATGTTGAATTTAGCTGCGAAAGTCCTCTCCGTAGTAGTAATTCACATTTCCTGGAAAATTCTTCAATGGACAATGTAGTGATGAGAAAACCCTATTATCTTGAGGAACTTGAAAAATGTGAAGCCATCCATGGTTGATGCTTTACCGCTAGCAGGTGAAATTCTTTCTCAATCAAGAGATAGCACGGGGTGTAGGTCATTCTCCAAACCACCCCTAGTTCGTTCATCTTCTAATTTAATCAGTGAATTCTCTACCAATCTTATTGAATCTAATGAAGAAAAAAATAATCACCAGATATTGTCTAATCAAGTAGAAGAATTTTCATTGAATGATAAAGAAGAAGTGATGAATATGAGAAAACAAATGGCGAAAGGTGAATTGCCAGTTATCTTTTGGCCTCTGGCTGACTCTCAGTATGACATTCTAGGGATGTTGAAAAAAGATGGAATCCATGATATTCATCTCAACATATGGAAAACTCATTGTCAGTTGAAAAAGAAAATATTATTTTATGATGAATATGAAAATCATGTCAAGATAATATAATGGTTACAATGCCAAATTGACTTGACATATCTCTCAGTTTCTCGATATCCGAAGGCTGATAAGTAGTAGAGAGCCCTTCAGCATTAATTCCTTGGCGCACTAAGAAGATTGCGCCAGTTAATTACCAATGCCCCATATGGTATTCATATCAGGGGATGGGGTGTTCATGGAGCACTACATTTCACTGTACTCACTAATCAGAAAAGCCCACCAAAAATGGTCTCATGCAATGTTATTGCCCATGGTCGGCCACAACCAATTGGCTTTGTTTGTAATCAAAGGTGTTCTCAGGAACATGCCTCAACTAGTTCTTCCCAAAGTCAGGCATACAGAGAACAAGTTGTTGAATTACTCCTACATCAAGAAAATGAGAATATTGAACAGGCCTCTCGTTTTGAGCGATCATATCATTAAGTGAAAGATCTATCAGAAATCATCCAGCATTCATTTGAGATAGGAGATATGAATGGATGTAGGTTGATGCATCCAGCCAATTTCTAGACTAAAGTCTGCAAGATCAGGATAGCTTTTAAGAAAGTCTCATATATAGCAGCTCAAGAACCACCCCATCTTTCCAGACTGGGGACTCTTTTAACCCAACCATCAGAATCAAAAAATAGGATTCGAGGAGTTGATTAGAAACAGCAGGAACATCCCCAGTCCACCAGACTGGGGACTTTTTCAAATCCTCAATCTCTTCCTCAGAGAAAGTCAGTCTTCTCTTGATTAGGGAAGAAGCAATAAGAGGAACGAAGAGAAGAATTATCAGGAGATTCCCTCCAAATTACAGCTCATCAAGAAGTTACTAAGGGATCAAATCAACAATAGGCAATGTCTCATTAAAGACATGGAAAAATACAGTATCACATAAATGTCGATAGAATGGGTGAAATTCATTATGCATCAATTAATGCCATCAACGCCGATGTTTCTGATCCTCTAGAACATGAGGCTCACTCATAGGGATTAGATGAAGAGGTTTCTTCTCAAGAAGTTGTACGCATAGACACAAATGAAGAAGGTGTGCGTACATGAAATCAAAGGCTTACCCAGAATCTGGGTATTCCTTCAAATAACCAGCATCCCCCTCTCTGAAAGGCATCCAACAAGGGGAAAGGAAAGAATCAGGTTACATACCCTTCCTCTGGAGAAGTCCAATAACTCTCACTAGAGAAAATATTCACACAACAAGAGGAATAAATGAAGGAATTGAGGAGATTGAATGCAGAACTACTTCAAGGTAGTCTTCCTTCTAAGCGTGCATGAGTCAGTCAGCCAAGGGAATTTGTTGCAGCTACTTAGATGGATCAAGAATATCCTCCTTTATTATTACACCCTCATAGGTATAATCCTATGGGTCAGGTGCAACAACCAGTGGTGTTATCATCAATTGTGGCACCAGCCACCACATCTATCCAAACTCCAGTTATTTCACCTACTAGGGTCCAAGCTCAACTGGATGTTTCTCCGAAGTTAATAACTGCTATTGAGTCATTAACAGCTCGGTTGGAAGCTATGGAGGGAAAATGTGCTCAAATTCAACCAGAAAAGAGATCTTACCCTGAATGGGTTGATGTAATTTCTCCCCCATCTAATTTTTCAAGTACCACATTCCCAATCTTTAAGGGTTCGGGAGACCCAAAGCAACACTTAACACATTTTGTTTCTCGTTGTGATCCTATGATGGGAACCCCTCAGCAACAGGAATCATTTAAGCTCGGGTGTTTTGTACAGTCATTATAAGGGCCTGCCTTTGTCTACTATTCATGCTTGCAATCCCGGTCAATTACCAGATGAGAGGATCTCCACCAACGATTCCTTCTTCAATTCAGCTCAACTTTTCCAAAGACAATAGTTTTTTATCATAAAAATTGTAAGAAAATAGAGAATGAAAGGGTTTCAGATTTCATTGCTCGCTGGAAGAGATTAACATATTCCCTAATCATAGAACTCCCTCAAGAAGTGTTTTTTGAAATATGAGTGGAAAATTTGCATGATGAGTTATGCACACCGTTGATCCCTGTAAAATACATAGGAGGGTTTCAAGACCATACTTAAATCACTCAAAATATTGAAGACTATCTTACGAAGACTAAGGATAAATCTTGTGTAATTCCATCATATCCAGGAAGGAGAATGCGTAGAGTAGAGACTACTACAATTACGCTTAAACAAGCACCTGAACCTACTTCTACTTAAACACCTTCATCTCTTCGAAGGGTTCCACATCTTGAATGTCAAAAACAAAGGCCGTTTTGTCAAGATGATCAAAGAGATGAATGATGGAAAAAATTTGAGGATCTGAATAGAAAATTTTAATCCTTCCAAAATGAACAAGTTCCTGGTTACTTCATTTCTGCTCTGGAGAATAATTTGGTTCAATTGCCAAGGCCCAAAAGGCCAAACAAGTAAGGAGATGAAGATCATCCAAAATATTTCCCATTTTATCAGATGTTGGTGCATCCCATTAAAAAGTGTTTTTTCTTTAAGGACCTCTTGAAAGAAATGATCTACTCGGGACAAGTAAAATTGAAAGGTTCTTCAACTCAGGTAGCATGTGTTACTACTACAGATTCAGATGAATAAGGTGAGTGATAAGAAGTCAAAATAAAAAACGCGCAGAAATATGATTATTGGATGGTCAGGAAAATGATCAACCGAACTCATGCCATTTTGTGAACGCAATTTAAGAATCCAATTGTGTCTTCTGCTATGAATGCCCCAAAAAATCCCCCTTCATCAAAGGTAGAATCCTCAGAGAAATGGCATAATTCAAAGAAAGAAGAGAAATCAGAAAAAGATGAGATCATATCAAAGACCAATCTATCTTTGACTCTGGAAGATTTTATGCCATCTACTTCGAAGCCACAGGCACCGCCCCACCAAACGGAACAGCCTAAACTATCTAATCAGGCAGAGTCTTCATCAGATGAAGAGTTGATCTTTGGTTCTATTAATATGATTCACCTAACAGATCCTTATGCTAGTCACAGTTTCGATCTTGATGAACCTGAGTTCCTTGTATCAAATAGAGGAATTAGAGGGAGTTCCCAAGGTCCGGGATACATAGGAAGACGTGTATATCCCAGAAGACACTATTTCAACTCTACCCCTTATAGAACTATGTATGCAGCACAAACTCCTGGCAGAGCCCTTCAACGAGCTCAACAAGAACAAGCAATTTCTTCCACACATGGAATATTTAGTCCTGGTACAGTCATTATAGAGGATCGGTTAGAAGTTATACCTTCTTCCTCTTAGCAGATAAATATACCTAGTCAGTCTAATCTTCTAAATCCAGGAGTATTTCCAACTCCTACCCCGATACAAGATGCATCTACTTCCAAAGCATCAACTTCTAAGGCACCTGCAAAACCACATGTTCTTCTTGGGAAACGCAGACCTTTGGATCAAAAATATGATTTCCTGAAACATTTGGCCCAAGTACCGGCCATGTTATCAATTCTGGATGCCTTGAATCTATCAAAGGATCTTCGGGAGGCACTCATTGAGGATTTTTCAAGTCCTTAGTAATTGGAAACTTAAATTTCTACACCTTAAGTCTACCATGTAGAGAATGATCCGGCAGAATTCCATGCAGTGATATCTTTTACAGATGAAGATGAAGATGATGTTGTGCATGGACATATTAGACCTTTGTAGTTATATGTCATGGTCCATGATGTAGACATCCTCAGAGCTTTCATTGATAATGGTTCTTGATTCAACCTCATCCCCATCTGTACACTTCATCGATTGAGCCTCACCGAATCTGACTTATCTCCTTCTAATCTGATGTTACAAGGATATGATAAAAATGAACAAGAGCCTCTGGGCGAGGTCACACTTAGAAATCAGTTTGGAGATCTTGTATCCAATTAAGATTTCATGGTTGTTCGTCATGACACAGCTTTCAAAATTTTTCTTGGAAGACCTTGGCTACATAAACATGCAGATATCCCTTCGTTATACCATCAATGTCTCAAATATTGTTTCAATAGTCAAATTGAGACATTTTATGGTGATAAATCCCCATTAAAAACATGTGAATCTCAATACATTGAGGCGGAATTCTATCACATGGAGGGAAAGAAGAAATCTACAACAAGGGAGGTTACCAAAGTTAATGATCCATATGGTTTATAAAAGATTCCAGTAAACCCATTCATACATGTGGGTACAGATTATGTGTTGCCTGTCTGTAAAATTTATAGGATAGAACCAAATCCAAATACTCTTATGGAATCTTCCATAATGTCAATTACGGTAATCAAGCCAGGCAGCATGGGAGAAATTGGTGATTCACCAAGCAATGATGAATGCTCAAATGGAGATGTATTCATTCCATCCGCTAAAATCCAGTAAGTCTATACTTCGCCAATCAGGCCAGAAGAAGTTATAGCAATGTCAGAGGTGAACCACTACTGGAAATACACTATTTCCCAACGGTTCACAACCGCTGGGAAAGCCCCTCAAACCGTTGGTATATGATATACCAACGGTTCTCCCAACCGTAGGGAAGTAAGCCGTGGGGAAAACCTTTCCCAAGGGTTTACTGGAAACCGTTGGGGTAGGCTGACAGAAGGCACTCTATCCCAATGGTTTGGATGAACCGTTGGGATAGTTTTTCCCAACGGTTTCTCCCAAACCGTTGGGAAAACCAAATATACCTTAACTATCCCAACGGTTCTTCAAAACCGTTGGGATAGTTTTCCATGGGTGAACTCTTTCCCAATGGTTCTAAACCGTTGGTAAAAGAGATATTTACCAATGGTTCATTGAACCGTTGGTAAAAACTTATTTAGGATTATATGCCAATGGTTTAAAACCGTTAGCATACCCTATGCTGCAAATTGCAGCAGCCTACAATTTGCACAGCCCCTCTCCCCTGTACATCAGGCACCTCTCATCTCATCAGGCCTCATTTTCACCTCATTTTTGATCCAACTATTGTACCTGTAATAAAATAAAACATACATATACAATTAAGAACAAATTCATACACATTTAACATATAATGGATCCTGAAACTATACACATCCATAATTAAATTACAAATCATAAACATACATAATTCATATATAATTCAATTTAAAATTTAGATGACAATTATATGTGGAATCTGATTGAGGCGGGGATGATTGGTACACGTCACATATGACCCATGGATCATTCTCCTAAAGTTTCAATGGAAACCGAATGCGTTTGGTCAGTTTTGCGTATGCCAGTTCTTTTCACTTATAATCCTTACCATTTTAAACAAAACAGACACAGTTAGAGCGGTGTTGGCCACACCGCACCTCGGATTGAGGCGGGGATGATTCGTACACCTCACATATGACCCATGGATCGTTCTCCTAAAATTTCAACGGAAACCGAATGCATTTGTCGGTATTCCGTATGTACTAAAAATGATGTCCATTTTAATCAAAAGAGAGCCACTTAGACTGATCTCGGCCACACCGCGACTCGGATTGAGTCCGAGTGGGCTCGTACATGTCACATATGACTGATGGATCGTTCTGATAAATTATCAACAGATTCGGAATGCGTTTGGTCGGTTTTGCGTATGCCAGTTGTTCTTTTTACTTATAATCCTGTCCATTTTAAACAAAAGATACACAGTTAGAACGGTGTCGGCCACACCGCTCCTTGGATTGAGGCGGGATTGACTCGTACACGTCACATACGACCCATGGATCCTTGTGCTAAAGTATCGACACAGTCCGAATGCCTTTGGTCGGTTTTTCGTATGTCACTTGATGATTTTCACTTAAAATGACGTCTTTTTGAAACAAAAGACCGACACATTGAGTGGTTTCGGCCACACCGCGTCTCCGATTGTGGCGGGGTTGATTCGTACACGTCACATATGACCCAGGGATCGTTCTCCTAAAGTTTCACAGGAAACCGAATCCGTTTGGTCGTTTTTCCGTATGTACTTAAAATGGTGTTCATTTTAAACAAAACAGAGACACTTAGACTTATCCCGGCCACACCGCGACTCGGATTCATCCCGGGTTGGCTCGTACACGTCACATATGACCCATGGATTGTTGGGATAAATTATCAACAGATTCGGAATGCGTTTCGTCGGTTTTCCATATGCCAGTTGATGCTTTTCACTTAAAATTACGTCCTTTTGAAACAAAAGACGGACACTTTGAGTGATGCTAGCCACACCGCATCTCCGGATTGAGATGAAACCACCGTGAAACATTCTAATTATTATTCGTGACATGTACGCGCATACGGCACGTCAATCGGACGTGCGGTTTGAGCGGTACGACTCAATATTCGTGTTTTAAGTGATGCGCGCGCTTCGTAAACACGCGTGAGGTGGGTCCAAACGGGACGAACGAAGTCGGAATGACATGAAATCAGACGAAAAATACGGGTGAGTGATTTCTGAAGTGGTCGAGTAGACGGCACGTCAATCGGACGTGCCGTGTGCCCGCGGTGACCGACAACGCAGTTCTGGTGTCATAAACGGCCAAAACGGGCGTCCAACGATCAAATTCATAGCGAACGACCTTCGATTGAGCTGAAACCACCGAGAAACATTCTAATTATTATTCGTGATGTGTACGCGTAGACAGAACGTCAATCGGACGTGCGGTTTGCGCGGTACGGCTCAATATTCGTGTTTTAAGTGATGCGCGCGCTTCGTAAACGCGCGTGAGGGGGGTCCAAACGGGCCGAACGAAGTCGGAATGGCCTGAAATCAGACGAAAAATACGGGACAGTGATTTATGAAGTGTTAGAGTAGACGGCACGTCAATCGGACGTGCCGTGTGCCCGCGGTGACTGACAACGCAATTCTGGTGTCATAAACGGCCAAAAGGGGCGTCCAACGGTCAAATTCATAGCGGCCGACCTCGGATTGACCTGAAACCATCGGGAAACATTCTAATTATTATTCGTGATGTGTACGCGCAGACGGAACGTCAATCGGACGTGCGGTTTGCGCGGTATGGCTCAATATTCGTGTTTTAAGTGATGCGCGCGCTTCGTAAACGTGCGTGAGGGGTGGTCCAAACGGGTCGAACGATTTCAGAATGGCCTGAAATCAGACGACAAATACGGTTGAGTGATTTATGAAGTGGTCGAGCAGACGGCACGTCAATCGGATATGCCGTGTGCGCGCGGTGACCGACAACGCAGTTCTGGTGTCATAAAACGGCCAAAACGGGCGTCAAACGGTCAAATTCATAGCGGACGACCTCGGATTGAGGCGGGGTTGACTCGTACACGTCTCAAATGACCCATGAATCGTTTTCTTAAAGTATCAACACAATCCGAATGTGTTTGGCCGGTTTTCGGTATGCCAGTTGATGTTTTTCACTTAAAATGATGTCCTTTTGAAACAAAAGACATACACTTTGAGTTGTTACGACCACACCGCGCCTCGGATTGAGGCGGGGATGATTGGTAGACGTCACATGTGACCCATGGATCGTTCTCCTAATGATTCAATTGAAACCGAATGCGTTTGGTCGGTTTTGCGTATGCCAGTTCTTTTCACTTATAATCCTACCCATTTTAAACAAAACAGACACAGTTAGAGCGGTGTTGGCCACACCGCGCCTCGGATTGAGGCGGGGATGATTCGTACACCTCACATATGACCCATGGATCGTTCTCCTAATGTTTCAACAGAAACCGAATGCTTTTGGTTAGTTTTCCGTATGTACTTAAAATGATGTCCATTTTAATCAAAAGAGAGCCACTTAGACTGATCCCGGCCACACCGCGACTCGGATTGAGCCTGAGTGGGCTCGTACATGTCACATATGACTGATTGATCGTTGTGATAAATTATCAACAGATTCGGAATGCGTTTGGTCGGTTTTGCGTATGCCAGTTGTTCTTTTTACTTATAATCCTGTCCATTTTAAACAAAAGATACACAGTTAGAACGGTGTCAGCCACACCGCTCCTCGGATTGAGGGGGGATTGAATCGTACACGTCACATACGACCCATGGATCCTTGTGCTAAAGTATTGACACAGTCTGAATTCCTTTGGTCGGTTTTTCGTATGTCACTTGATGATTTTCACTTAAAATGACGTCTTTTTGAAACAAAAGACTGACACTTTGAGTGGTGTTGGCCACACCGCGTCTCCGATTGTGGCGGGGTTGATTCGTACACGTCACATATGACCCATGGATCGTTCTCCTAAAGTTTCAACGGAAACCGAATCCATTTGGTCGTTTTTCCGTATGTACTTAAAATGGTGTTCATTTTAAACAAAAGAGAGCCACATAGACTTATCCCGGCCACACCGCGACTCGTATTCATCCCGGGTTGGCTCGTACACGTCACATATGACCCATGGATTGTTGGGATAAATTATCAACAGATTCAGAATGCGTTTGGTCCGTTTTCCGTATGTCAGTTGATGCTTTTCACTTAAAATGGAGTCCTTTTTAAACAAAAGACGGACACTTTGAGTGGTGCCGGCCACACCGTGTCTCCTGATTGAGATGAAACCACCATGCAACATTCTAATTATTATTCGTGACGTGTACGTCTATACGGCACGTCAATCAGACGTGCGGTTTGAGCGGTACGGCTCAATATTCGTGTTTTAAGTGATGCGCGGGCTTCGTAAACGCTCGTGAGGTGGGTCCAAACGGGACGAATGAAGTCGAAATGACATGAAATCAGACGAAAAATACGGGTGAGTGATTTCTGAAGTGGTCGAGCAGACGGCACGTCAATCGGACGTGCCGTGTGCCCGCGGTGACCGACAACGCAGTTCTGGTGTCATAAACGGCCAAAACGGGCGTCCAATGGTCAAATTCATAGCGGACGACCTCAGATTGAGCTGAAACCACCAAGAAAAATTCTAATTATTATTCATGACATGTACGCGTAGATGGCACGTCAATCAGACATGCGGTTTGCGCGATACGGCTCAATATTCGTGTTTTAAGTGATGCGCGCGCTTCGTAAACGCACGTGAGGGGGGTCCAAACGGGCCGAACGAAGTCGGAATGACCTGAAATCAGACGAAAAATACGGGACAGTGATTTCTGAAGTGTTCGAGCTGACGGCGCGTCAATAGGACGTGCCGTGTGACCGCGGAGACCGACAACGCAGATCTGGTGTCATAAACGGCCAAAACGGGCGTCCAACGGTCAAATTCATAGAGGTCGACCTCGGATTGACCTGAAACCACCGGGAAACATTCTAATTATTATTCGTGACATGTACGCGCAGATGGAACGTCAATCGGACGTGCGGTTTGCGCGGTACGGCTCAATATTCGTGTTTTAAGTGATGCACGCGCTTCGTAAACGCACGTGAGGGGGGGGTCCAAATGGGCCGAACGATTTCAGAATGGACTGAAATCAGACGAAAAATACGGGTGAGTGATTTACGAAGTGGTTGAGTAGACGGCACGTCAATCGGACGTGCCGTGTGCGCGCTGACCGACAATGCAGTTCTGGTGTCATAAACGGCCAAAACGGGCGTCAAACGGTCAAATTCATAGAGGACGACCTCAGATTGTGGCGGGGTTGACTCGTACACGTCTCAAATGACCCATGGATCGTTGTCTTAATGTATCAACACAATCCGAATGCGTTTGGCCGGTTTTCCGTATGCCAGTTGATGTTTTTCACTTAAAATGATGTCCTTTTGAAACAAAGGACATACACTTTGAGTTGTTCTGACCACACCGCGCCTCGGATTGAGGCGGGGATGATTGGTACATGTCACATATGACCCATGGATCTTTCTCCTAATTTTTCAATGGAAACCGAATGCGTTTGGTCGGTTTTGCGTATGCCAGTTCTTTTCACTTATAATCCTACCCATTTTAAACAAAACAGACACAGTTAGAGCGGTGTTGGCCACACCACGCCTCGGATTGAGGCGGAGATGATTCGTACACCTCACATATGACCCATGGATCGTTCTCCTAAATTTTCAACGGAAACCGAATGCGTTTGGTCGGTTTTCCGTATGTACTTAAAATGATGTCCATTTTAATCAAAAGAGAGACACTTAGACTGATCCCGGCCACACCGCGACTCGGATTGAGCCCGAGTGGGCTCGTACATGTCACATATGACTGATGGATCGTTGTGATAAATTATCAACAGATTCGGAATGCGTTTGGTTGGTTTTGCGTATGCCAGTTGTTCTTTTCACTTATAATCCTGTCCATTTTAAACAAAAGATACACAGTTAGAACGGTGTCGGCCACACCGCTCCCCGGATTGAGACGAGATTGACTCGTACACATCACATACGAACCATGGATCCTTGTGCTAAAGTATCGACACAGTCCGAATGCCTTTGGTCGGTTTTTCGTATGTCACTTGATGATTTTCACTTAAAATGACGTCTTTTTGAAACAAAAGACCGACACTTTGAGTGGTGTCGGCCACACCGCGTCTCCGATTGTGGAGGGGTTGATTCTTACACGTCACATATGACCCATGGATCTTTCTCCTAACGTTTCAATGGAAACCGAATCCGTTTGGTCGTTTTTCCGTATGTACTTAAAATGGTGTTCATTTTAACAAAAGAGAGCCACTTAGACTTATCCCGGCCACACCGCGACTCGGATTCATCCCGGGTTGGCTAGTACACGTCACATATGACCCATGGATTTTTGGGATAAATTATCAACAGATTCGGAATGCGTTTGGTCGGTTTTCCATATGCCAGTTGATGCTTTTCACTTAAAAGGACGTCCTTTTGAAACAAAAGACGGACACTTTGAGTGGTGCCAGCCACACCGCGTCTCCGGATTGAGATGAAACGACCGTGAAACATTCTAATTATTATTCATGACGTGTACGCGCATACGACACGTCAATCGGACGTGCGGTTTGAGCGGTACGGCTCAATATTCGTGTTTTAAGAGATGCGCGCGCTTCGTAAACGCGCGTGAGGTGGGTCCAAACGGGACGAACGAAGTCGGAATGACATGAAATCAGAAGAAAAATATGGGTGAGTTATTTCTGAAGTGGTCGAGCAGACGGCACGTCAATCGGACGTGCCGTGTGCCATCGGTGACTGACAACGCAGTTCTGGTGTCATAAATGGCCAAAACGGGCGTCCAACAGTCAAATTCATAGCGGACGACCTCGGATAGAGCTGAAACCACCGAGAAACATTCTAATTATTATTCGTGACATGTACGCGCAGACGGCACGTCAATCAGACGTGCGGTTTTGCGCGGTACGGCTCAATATTCGCGTTTTAAGTGATGCGCGCGCTTCGTAAACGCGCGTGAGGGGGGTCCAAACGGGCCGAACAAAGTGGGAATGGCCTGAAATCAGACGAAAAATACCGGACAATGATTTCTGAAGTGTTTGAGTAGACGGCACATCAATCGGACGTGCCGTGTACCTGCGGTGACCGACAACGCAGTTCTGGTGTCATAAACGGCCAAAACGGGCGTCCAACGGTCAAATTCATAGCGGCCGACCTCGGATTGACCTGAAACCACCGGGAAACATTCATAGCGGCCGACAAAGGGCTGACGGGAATGATGTCGGAGTATTTGGCAAGCGTCGCCAGAAAACACCGACATTGCTGCCCTGTTTTCTCAACCATCTGATTGTCTTCATTATATTCCACCATAACCTGTGTGCGACGGTTCCACACCGAACGCATGCGTGTACGGCCCCGCCCCTGCCTCCTGTCAGTAGATGTATCTGTCATTAAAGAAAAACAAATATTTTATCAAAACATGTTATAATGAAAATAAATATTGCTATAAAAATTTGTTAGGGTTTTATAAATATACCTGTGCTAGTCTGATCAATGAGTAGCGCCGGATCCACAGAACCTGATGGAACACCCTCTGGTGGAACATGAGTCGAAGACGATGGAATATAAAAGCTCGGAGAGATAGAAGTAGAAGGAAAATAAGATGGAACAGCTGTATGACCTAATGCGGACTGGGGAGTGGGAATCATTATGGGATGTGAAAATGATGGGGCAGAAGATGCAGAAGGTAGCGAAAACATGGGAGGCCTAAATACCCCGTGTGTCCCTAACGACACACTGGGATCAGAATGTGGGAAGGCTGAAATGTCAGTGGGAGGGTCAAGGTCAAGTCAGGCACGCGCAGCTCTACGTCCCCCTCTGGTACGAACCCTCCTCGTACCACCGGCCTGAGTACTAGGACCAGTACTAGGCTCCTTGTCAAATAACTGTCGACGTAATGATGGATCCTACAAAAAAGTTTACAAAAAAATTAATCACATGACATTATATATTCTGTAAATATATATATATATATTTGAAATAAAGTACTCACTATAGGCACTAATGGTGGAATGCCCATCTCCTCCATCCGACGATTGTTCTCCGCCATTTTTTTTCTTCGTCTCTCTTCAATTGGCTGCATTTCCTGCATTTGAAAACAAATATGTAATTAATTAGAATAAGAAAATTAATGTGTATACCAAAAAACTAAATATATGAGGGAATGAGGGGATTCATTGGTAATTTAGCTATCAATTGTTTTAGAAGAGCTTGAATGAATTTAATAAAACATACAAGTTGTAATGTTCACCAAGTTAGAAATATTGTTTGATTTGGTTTGAATACAGTTCAATTCCAAATTAGAAAATGAAATTCAAATAAAACAGCAACCAATAAACATTGAAAATTCACATAACGTTCAAGTCAGCTAAAACATATTTGTGATCAATACTAAATAAATATGAATATTACCAACCTTAACAACCCAACTCGAGATAAACCAAAATAATTGAGAACATGGATGAATGATTCTATATATTTCCAACCACAACTTCAGGTTCACAATCAACTCTGACAATTGAGCTATTGGAGTCATCAAAAGAAATAAATGGATCGCTTCCAATGGCAATAGGGGCAGTGTCAATTCCATCATCAGCATCATCAAAAATATGTCTTGGAATTACTTCAACTATGACACCAAATTCAGGTTGAAGTTGATCTTTGACATAAAAAACTTGTTTATCCATTGATGCCAACACATATGGTTCTTCGCTAGCAAGAGTGCGGGTCATATTAATTACTCGAAATCCACAATCATCAATAAATGTGCCATGTCTCGTCATCGAATCAAACCAATGGCATTTAATCATTGTGACTCGTCCATGAGAGTAATAATCCAATATTATTATTTTCTCAACGACTCCATAATAACCCACATTTTCAAGTCGCAGTCTACTATCTGATGCACTGGCATAACAATCTGTTGTGGCAGTAACCATAATACCATCATGTTGTGTTCTCATGTTTTTGGCTCGTTCCGTGACAATAAATCTGTACCCATTGATAACAATTGATTTACAGTCACGAACCACGGTATTAGGACCAAAAGGCAAAGCTCTTATTTCCTCAGAGATAGAGTCAGTAGAAAAACTCAATACCTGCAATATAAATGACAGTTAAACTTATGTAAATATTGAAATAATTAATTTAAACAGTAATATTTTCACCTTCAATTTTAACCAAGAAGAAAACTCTTTGCTATGCAAAGTCTCTCTCCTTCTCAAAGATAAAGAACGATGCTTCCTATTTATCATTGTTTTATGTTCCCTGTAGATAAAAAAAATATGAATAGTTTAATAGATATATATGTAAGATATACATATTCAATTTTGTTACCTGATATAGTCATCGAACAAATCACAGTTGAACAAAACTGTGTGATGTGCCATCTCCCGCTCTTCATGGCTTAATGTCTTCAATGTATATGATCCAGGAATTCCTCCTATTTGAGGAAGTGATGGAAAACTGGGTTCAATTTGCTCATATTGTTCTTCTTCATTTCTCATTGTTCTGTTCATTCTTGTAGTAAGATCAGACAAATACATTGAACAGAAATCCATACATTCTTGAGCTAAGTAACCGTTCACGATAGAACCTTCAGGATGATTCTTGTTTCGAACATAAGACTTTAATGTGAACATATTTCTTGCAGTTGGATACATCCAACGAAAAGAAACAGGTCCTCTGAGAAGTATTTTAGTTGGAATATGGACAGTCAGATGCAGCATGCATGTGAAAAATGATGGGGGAAATATTTTCTCCAACTCACACAAAATTAATGGGGCATCTGTCAACATTTTTTGAAAGAAAGACTTGGACAACTTCTTAGCACAAAGATCTCTAAACAAATGGCACAACCGAATAACACCCACCCTTACATTATTGGAAAAAAGATGACGGATTGCTATTGGAAGCAACTCATGCAGTAGAACGTGATAATCATGAGTCTTCAAAGATTTTAGCTTCAACTCTCTTCTGTTGACCCGTTTAGATATGTTGCTTGAATAGCCATTAGGAACTCTAATAATCTCTAATACTTCCAATTTTTTTTTTCAGTAGGTGTCATCACATAAGAAGTACATGGACGTTTCCATTTATTTTCACTGATACGCACAGGATGCAATTCTGGTCTGATTCCCCAATCCACCAAGTCACGTCGAGATCGTAAATCATCTTTTGTCTTCCCCTTGACATTTAGAAGAACTGAAAGCAAAAATTCACATATATTCTTTTCAATATGAATTACGTCTAAGCAATGACGTAGCAAATTGGTTGACCAATAAGGCAAATCAAAAAAGATACTCCTCTTCCTCCAATTGTAACAGGTTTCTGTGGAAATATTCTTTCTCTTTCTAGATTTCATTTGACCCTTCCCGAACGAAAAACTGAAATCTTTCAATTCATTAAGCACATCAGTTCCAGACATATGCTGAGGTGGATCATCGGTCTCTATAGTATTATCAAATCTTCGACGATTCATTCTATATGGATGATCCTTTGGCAAAAATCATCGATGTCCCTTAAAACTGAAACTACAACGATGTTTCAGTCTTATGGATCATGTATTATTCATACAAACTGGACATGACAGTTTTCCCTTCGTGCTCCATCCAAACATCATTGCATAAGCCGGAAAATCATTGATTGTCCACATAAGCGCAACGCGCATATGAAATATGTCTTTCGAACATGCATCGTATGTGCGCACACCCACATCCCAAAGAAGTTTCAACTCTTTTATTAAAGGTTGCATGTATACATCAATATCAATGCCGGGATCAGAAGGACCAGATATGAGTATACTCATGAAAGTGAAAGATTTTTTCATACACAACCATGGGGGAAGATTATAAATGTGTATAAAAACTGGCCATGTGCTGTGCGAAGTAAGCATCTGCCCAAACGGATTAAAACCATCGCATGAAAGACCCAGCCTCACATTACGCACGTCAGCTGCAAAATCAGGATGTCAAGCATCAAATCTCTTCCATGCAAATCTATCTGCAGGATGAGCCAACTCATCATCAGTCTTCTTTCTCTCGGTATCATTCCATCTCATTTTTATTGATATGTCATCAGACATAAAAAGATTCTGGAGTCTGGGGATCAATGGAAAGTGCCACATTACTTTCTGTGGAATGCGAGATGGTGTTTCATCAGATTTTGACTTCCAGCGGGATGTGCCACATTTTATACATTCATTTCGTTCAGCGGTTTCCTCCCAGAATAAACTGCAATCTTTCGGGCAATCATGAATTTTGTTTCTTGAAAATCCAAGTTCCTCAACTATCTTCCATGCCATATAGTGGTTTGAGGGAATATCTACATCATCTGGAAGTAAATCCTTCAAGAGGGTAAGAATGTAATCGATTGCTGTATTAGAAATCCCATACATAGTTTTCCCATGAAATAATCGGATTAAAAATTCCAGCTTTTTCATTTTATCGCATTGTCGATATACTGGAGTCGTGGCAGCATCATTCAATTTTTTCACCCTATCAATATCATCATTTTCACTAGATGCATCAGTTGTCCTCATATCGAAGTCTTCTTGAGTCGAAATCCTTTCTTTTTCATGATGACGAATAAACGGAAACCGATCATCTAACAAATTCTCCATTCCAGTCTTTTCATTTCGATCATCACCAATTTGAGATTTCGTTTTCTCCCCATTGTGATACCACAGAAAGTAGTTTGATTGAAACCCATTTTTGGTTATGTGGTAGCTGACTTCTTCACGGCTCAACCAAGGTCTACCAACACAATTGGAACATGGGCAGTGTATGCGACCACTATCTGAAGCATTGTGAAATGAAAAATCTATAAAGCTCTCCAAATTGTTTTGAAAATCGTCTGAGATCCGATCGGTTTCATACATCCAACTTCTGTCCATTCTGTAAAAAGAATTTATATAAGTCATTTTATCATAAACAATTCAATAGGCATTAACTATAATAGAAAATACATTTAAGTAAATGATAAAGGAAGAAACTAATCAAGGTATCAACTACACATGTCAAAAAAACATACAAATGTGTTATTGAAAAAATGTAAAACCAACAAGAACTTAATGTGTTATATCACATAACAGCATGACTCATCCCATAACCATATTAGTAGGGTATCATGAACATGAATAACATCAACCTTGTGCCATCCTCCTACCCTACAAGACCCTAACCACATGCCACGTCTTATTATAGCCTTATCACATCACACCTCACCGAAAAACACTAGGGAAATCATAGTACATCTCACCTGAAGACACATGGACAATCACATCGCATCTTGCCTAAAAACACATGGTCAATCACTTTTGATGGAAGAGTAGGGAAGACATGGTAGCTATCCAAACATATAACCACCATCCTAGATATTAGAAAAAATACTCATAACTCAAAACCTCTGATCGTTGGTAAGTTTATCCAACTCTGGATGGGAATGTGTAGAAATAACATAAAAATACATGATATATAGATAGAACAAAATACTCAACCTATGGGTTCACATTAACTACATAATCACACACTTCACTACTACCATAAAACACATAAACCACACCACCACCACACAAGACGCATAACATTGGAATATAATTCTACATTCAATAAGTCTATCTATGGAATTATCATAAGAATCTATGTATCAATTGTAATATAATTATACATTCAATATGTCTATCTATGGAATCCCTCCCTTGGATCCATGTATCACCCATGGCTTAATCAATATTCAAAGAAATGAGTCTATCCGTGGAATTCCACTGTGAATCCATTTATCACATAAAGAGTATAAGTTAATAGAAACAAGATTATATACCTGGAATCCTAATAGAATCCATGTATCACTATTTACTATTAATCATTTAATGAATTCCATTTCATTTAAACAATTCATTAAACATACCAAGGTCAAAAACAAAGGTATTTAATATAACTCACCTCAAAATGGCGACTCAATCAAATAATAACCTGAAAAGAATGAAGCTTCATTTACTCATGTTGTAATGACAAGATAATGAGATTCCCTTGCTTAATCAATCCATTCCATATCATGGTCTCAACATAACTCATAATGGCTAGCAATTCAATGAAAATTCAAGCACTCACATGGGAATTTTTAATAGAACACTCCTAACAAGAATATAAAGATATCACATGCATTAGTTATAATATATCTAACATGGTAACATAAAATATAAGATAAATTCAATCAGATTTCATAGATTCATAGCATAGTCTCTACTTTACTCACATTGTCAAGGCAATACAATTAAAACATGTGTTAAAAAATAATTGGCATTCATGTGTTAAAAGGGGAATGAAAACCATAAAATACCCTTAATTAATTTAATTTACAATTCAATTCAGAAATCGAACAATCAATTCGATTTATATAACCTTTCACAAATGACATCCCATGTTCAAGGGGTAAAATCCAAAAATGAATTTTCAAGAAAACTCACCCTTAGGCTGGTCCGGCCGGCAGTAGCTCCAAAATCGCCTAAACTGATGGGAAAAATGAAAATAAGTTTAAATACTATCCAAACATTTAAATACTATCCAAACATTTGAATATGTAGTGGTCGAACTTATCTTGATTATGTCTGTTATATCAAATAGGCAATCTTTTCCAAGATCTTCTACATTACAAAAATGGATTCTCTTAAGTTCACACTTGTGAATACCACTGCTGTGAATGCCTCTATTGCTACTCCTGTTGGATCGCGTCTGCTCTGAGAACAACATCACCTACTCTGCATCTTCAAAACTGGGTATCAAATGCACTCGTTAAGTAATACCATCAAAACGGTACTATTTCGACTCTCTAGGCGTTCGGCTCAGGTTCCTCGAACCCGAGCAGGCAAGACGAACCACCAGAGGCGACGACCGGTCACCAGTGAGCACGTTCTTATCTCTGCCATTTCTGAAGAAGTCCACCGACCTAACTTGGTGGAAAGAAATGAGCAGGCACATACACATGTCCGTTTTAATTTCACGTAGACTCGTCTGGAAGAAACACAACAATCCCGCTAGGAAATTCCAGTGGAGTACTATATACAGAAACATACACCTGTTTATAAATCATCAGCTATTCAGCAGGCTCGTCTGACTACATACGATGAAGCCCGCAAACCAAATGTGTTGACAACTGGTAAAGAGTAATATACACCTAATTATACTCATCAATCCTACTAGCAGCCTCATCTATCAGTATTGAAGGAAGTTTATCAACCACGTTCAGCGGAGTGAAATCAGCAGGCACATACACCTACTAGTATTGCTCATCCCTACCAACAGTATCGTTTGGTAGCACCCGGAGAAGTCAATTGGAAATCCCCAATGAAAAACAGGAGGCAGACTCAACTCTTTACCCCCACACTTGAGTACTGTCAGAATTCACTGACAGTAAAAGGAGGATAGGAGCAGACACATACACCTTCTCCAAGAACGGAATGGACATATATCCCCATTCTAGTAACTGAAGTCCCCAAGAATATTCTGTCAATGGTGAAAGATCAGAAGAAAATCCCTGCTCATATTCTGGATGCCTTCCAGAATATTATAAAATATTCAGCAGCATCACAGGGAAAGAAATGAAAATCTATCCCTACCAGTGGAGTGACACATCAACATATCACTCTGGAACATGCACACACCTCTGTTCCAGTCCGAGAGGGTTGTCGGGCATACTCCCCCATGTCATACGGATAACCAAGTCAGGCACATACACCAGATTTGAGTGGAGATAATCAGCCTAACCTGATCATTTTTCTTGAGCAGGCACATACACCTGCCCATTGTAACCACTTTCATCAACAAGTGGTTCCTAAAGTGAGTAATAATGCGTCTAAAAAGACGACCTTCCCAGAATAGTCAAGAAATCAAGAGACAATTTTTAAAAAGTCCTTGCTCGATGCTGGAGTTCTTGAAGCCCTCAGACAATTATATTTTGGAATTCAAGATTCTACTCTCTCATTTCCCAATAATGGGAACATTAATTATGAAGTTCTTCATTATACACTTCCTCATTAAGGCTTTCTTCATGACAGTTTGGTCGATCTTGAAGTTTCATATTTAGATGAGATCCACAAGAACCCTCTTTGTGGCCAGAAGACCAAGGAGAAAATGTTTCATCTTTTCCTATAACCCCCTATGGTGGTCCTTCCCATGATGTTGAATTTAGCTGCGAAAGTCCTCTCCGTAGTAGTAATTCACATTTCCTGGAAAATTCTTCAACGGACAATGTAGTGTTGAGAAAACCCTATTATCTTGAGGAACTTGAAAAATGTGAAGCCATCCATGGTTGATGCTTTACCGCTAGCAGGTGAAATACTTTCTCAATCAGAAGATAGCACGGGGTGTAGGTCATTCTCCGAACCACCCCTAGTTCGTTCATCTTCTAATTTAATCAGTGAATTATCTACCAATCTTATTGAATCTAATGAAGAAAAAAGTAATCACCAGATATGGTCTAATCAAGTAGAAGAATTTTCATTGAATGATAAAGAAGAAGTGCTGAATATGAGAAAACAAATGGCGAAAGGTGAATTGCCAGTTATCTTTTGGCCTCTGGCTGACTCTTAGTATGACATTCTAGGGATGTTGAAAAAAGATGGAATCCATGATATTCATCTCAACATATGGAAAACTCATTGTCAGTTGAAAAAGAAAATATTATTTTATGATGAATATGAAAATCATGTCAAGATAATATAATGGTTACAATGCCAAATTGACTTGACATCTCTCTCAGTTTCTCGATATCCGAAGGCTGATAAGTAGTAGAGAGCCCTTCAGCATTAATTCCTTGGCACACTAAGAAGATTGCGCCAGTTAATTACCAATGCCCCATATGGTATTCATATCAGGGGATGGGGTGTTCATGGAGCACTACATTTCACTGTACTCACTAGTCATAAAAGCCCACCAAAAATGGTCTCATGCAATGTTATTGCCCATGGTCGGCCACAACCAATTGGCTTTGTTTGTAATCAAAGGTGTTCTCAGGAACATGCATCAACTAGTTCTTCCCAAAGTCAGGCATACAGAGAACAAGTTGTTGAATTAATCCTACATCAAGAAAACGAGAATATTGAACATGCCTCTCGTTTAGAGCGAGCATATCATTAAGTGAAAGAACTATCAGAAATCATCCAGCATTCATTTGAGCTAGGTGATATGAGTGGATGCAGGTTGATGCATCCAGCCAATTTCTAGACTAAAGTTTGCAAGATCAGGATAGATTTTAAGAAAGTATCATATATAGAAGCTCAAGAACCACCCCAGCTTTCCAAACTGGGGACTCTTTTAACCCGACCATCAGAATCAAAAAATAGGATTCGAGGAGTTGATTAGAAACAGCAGGAAGATCCCCAGTCCACCAGACTGGGGACTTTTTCAAATCCTCAATCTCTTCCAAAGAGAAAGTTAGTCTTCTATTGATTAGGGAAGAAGCAAAAAGAGGAACGAAGAGACGAATTATCAGGAGATTCCCTCCAAATTACAGTTCATCAAGAAGTTACTAAGGGATCAAATCAACAATAGGAAATGTCTCATTAAAGACATGGAAAAATACAGTATCACAGAAATGTCGATAGAAGGGGTGAAATGCATTATGCATCAATTAATGCCATCAACGCCGATGTTTCTGATCCTCCAGAACATGAGGCTCACTCATAGGGATTAGATGAATAGGTTTCTTCTCAAGAAGTTGTACGCATAGACACAAATGAAGAAGGTGTGCGTACATAAAATTAAAGGCTTACCCAGAATCTAGGTATTCCTTCAAATAACCAGTGTCCCCCTCTCTGAAAGGAATCCAACAAGGGGAAAGGAAATAATCAGGTTACATACCCTTCCTCTGGAGAAGTCCAATAACTCTCACTAGAGAAAAGATTCACACAACAAGAGGAATAAATGAAGGAATTGAGGATCTTGAATGCAGAACTACTTCATGGTAGTCTTCCTTCTAAGCGTGTAGGAGTCAGTCAGCCAAGGGAATTTGTTGCAGCAACTTAGATGGATCAAGAATATCCTCCTTTATTATTACACCCTCACAGGTCTAATCCTATGGGTCAGGTGCAACAACCAGTGGTGTTATCATCAGTTGTGGCACCAGCCACCACATCTATCCAAACTCCAGTTATTTCACCTACTAGGGTCCAAGCTCAACTGGATGTTTCTCCGAAGTTAATAACTACTATTGAGTCATTAACATCTCGGTTGGAAGCTATGGAGGGAAAATGTGCTCAAATTCAACCAGAAAAGAGATCTTACCCTGAATGGGTTTATGTAATTTCTCCCCCATCTAATTTTTCAAGTACCACATTCCCAATATTTAAGGGTTCGGGAGACCCAAAGCAACACTTAACACATTTTGTTTCTCGTTGTGATCCTATGATGGGAACCCCTCAGCAACAGGAAGCATTTAAGCTCGGGTGTTTTGTACAGTCATTATAAGGGCCTGCCTTTGTCTACTATTCAAGCTTGCAATCCCAGTCAATTACCAGATGAGAGGATCTCCGCCAACGATTCCTTCCTCAATTCAGCTCAACTTTTCCAAAGACAACAATTTTTTATCATAAAAAATGTAAGAAAATAGAGAATGAAAGGGTTTCAGATTTCATTGCTCGCTGGAAGAGATTAACATATTCCCTAATCTTAGAACTCCCTCAAGAAGTATTTTTTCCAATATGAGTGGAAAATTTCCGTGATGAGTTATGCACACCGTTGATCCCTGTAAAATAAATTGGAGGGTTTCGAGACCTTACTTAAATCACTCAACATATTGAAGACTATCTTACGAAGACTAAGGATAAAGCTTGTGTAATTCCATCAGATCCAGGAAGGAGAATGCGTAGAGCAGAGACTACTACAATTACGCTTAAACAAGCACCTGAACCTACTTCTACTTAAACACCTTCATCTATCCGAAGGGTTCCACCTCTTGGATGTCAAAAACAAAGGCCGTTTTGTCAAGATGATCAAAGAGATGAATGATGGAAAAAATTTGAGGATCTGAATAGAAAATTTTAATCCTTCCAAAATGAACAAGTTCCTGGTTACATCATTTCTGCTCTGGAGAATAATTTGGTTCAATTGCCAAGGCCCAAAAGGCCAAACAAGTAAGGAGATGAAGATCATCCAAAATATTTCCCATTTTATCAGATGTTGGTGCATCCCATTAAAAAGTGTTTTTTCTTTAAGGACCTCCTGCAAGAAATGGTCTACTCGGGACAAGTAAAATTGAAAGGTTCTTCAACTCAGGTAGCATGTGTTACTGCTACAGATTCAGATGAATAAGGTGAGTGATAAGAATTCAAAATAAAAAACACGCAGAAATATAATTATTGGATGGTCAGAAAAATGATCAACCGAACTCATGCCATTTTGTGAACGCAATTTAAGAATCCAATTGTGTCTTCTGCTATGAATTCCCCAACAAATCCCCCTTCATCAAAGGTAGAATCCTCAGAGAAACGGCATAATTCAAAGAAAGAAGAGAAATCAGAAAAAGATGAGATCATATCAAAGCCCAATCTATCTTTGACTCTGGAATATTTTATGCCATCTACTTCGAAGCCACAGGCACCGCCCCACCAAACGGCACAGCCTAAACTATCTAATCAGGCAGAGTCTTCATCAGACGAAGAGTTGATCTTTGGTTCTATTAATATGATTCACCTAACAGATCCTTATGCCAGTCACAGTTTCGATCTTGATGAACCTGAGTTCCTTGTATCAAATAGAGGAATTAGAGGGAGTTCCCGAGGTCCGGTATACATAGGAAGACGTGGATATACCAGAAGACACTATTTCAACTCTACCCCTTATAGAACTATGTATGCAGCACAAACTCGTGGCAGAGCCCTTCAACGAGATCAACAAGAACAAGCAATTTCTTCCACACATGGAATATTTATTCCTGGTACAGTCATTTTAGAGGATCGGTTAGAAGTTATACCTTATTCCTATTAGCAGATAAATATACCTAGTCAGTCTAATCTTCCAAAGCTAGGAGTATTTCCAACTCCTACCCCGATACAAGATGCATCTACTTCCAAAGCATCAACTTCTAAGGAACCTGCAAGACCACATGTTCTTGTTGGGAAACGCAGACCTTTGGATCAAAAATATGATTTCCTAAAACATTTGGCCCAAGTACCGGCCATGTTATCAATTCTGGATGCCTTGAATCTATCAAAGGATCTTCGGGAGGCACTCATTGAGGATTTTTCAAGTCCTTAGTAATTGGAAACTTAAATTTCTACACCTTAAGTCTACCATGTAGAGAATGATCCTTCAGAATGCCATGCAGTGATATATTTTATAGATGAAGATGAAGATGATGTTGTGCATGGACATATTAGACCTTTGTACTTATATGTCATGGTCAATGATGTAGACATCCTCAGAGCTTTCATTGATAATGGTTCTTGAGTCAACCTCATCCCCATCCGTACACTTCATCGATTGAGCCTCACCGAATCTGACTTATCTCCTTCTACTCTGATGTTACAAGGATATGATAAAAATGAACAAGAGCCTCTGGGCGAGGTCACACTTCGAACTCAGTTTGGAGATCTTGTATCCAATTAAGATTTCATGGTTGTTCGTCATGACACAGCTTTCAAAATTTTTCTTGGAAGACCTTGGCTACATAAACATGCGGATATCCCTTCGTTATACCATAAATGTCTCAAATATTGTTTCAATAGTCAAATTGGGACATTTTATGGTGATAAAGCCCCATTAAAAACATGTGAATCTCAATACATTGAGGTGGAATTCTATCACATGGAGGGAAAGAAGAAATCTACAACAAGGGAGGTTACCAAAGTTAATGATCCATATGGTTTATAAAAGATTCCAGTAAACCCATTCATACATGTGGGTATAGATTATGTGTTTCCTGTCTGTCAAATTTATAGGATAGAACCAAATCCAAATACTCTTATGGAATCTTCCATAATGTCAATTACGGTAATCAAGCCAGACAGCATGGGAGAAATTGGCGATTCACCGAGCAATGATGAAAGCTCAAATGGAGATGTATTCATTCCATCCGCTAAAATCTAGTAAGTCTATACTTCGCCAATCAGGCCAGAAGAAGTTATAGCAATGTCAGAGGTGAACGATGATGTCGATTCTAAATCCATTATCTCCTATTTATTACCCAAGGAAGACCCTTCATTATCAATAGGGTTAGAAATGGAATCCTCTTCTTCAAAATGATCAAATTTTAACATCTCCCTTGATCCTAGAAATTTTGCTTCATTATCTGCTATGAAAGTAGAAACAGAAGAAATAACACATGTTGAAGAAGAATAGAAAGATCTCAGGGATGCTCCTCCAGTTTTTGAAGAGGGCATCTCTATCACTGTGGATGAACTCATAGAAATAAATCTGGGTATAAAATAAGATCCAAGCCCCACATTATTTAGTGCGGCCATGACTCTTGAAGAGCAGAAAATGTATATCATATTTTTGAATAAAAATAGAGATATATTTTCTTGGAACTATACAAAGATGCTAGGCCTTGATCCTGATGTTTCTACAAATCGTTTGGGTTTTCTAGAAGAACATAGAGGATTCAAGAAAGCCTCAAGAAGAACACTCCCAACTTATGCTTCCAAAATTGAAGCTGAAGAGGATAAGCTTATCCAAACTAACTTCTCCAGAGAATTTCAACATCCCAAATGGCTGGCTAATATTATCCCTATGAAAAATAAGAATGGAAAATTAGAGTTTTCATTGATTTCAGAGATCTTAATTGGACTTTTTATAAGGATGATTTTCCAGTTCCGATCACAGAACTCTTAATTGATGCAACAGATGGCTATGAAGCACTTTCCTTAATGGATGGATATTCAAGGTATAATAAAATCTGAATGGCTCTAGAAGATGAAGAATCTATAGCCTTTAGATCCCCTTAGGGTGTGTTTTGCAATCGGGTAATGCTCTTTGGCTTGAAGAATGAAGGCACAACCTATCCGCGTGCCATGCACGGTATCTTCAAACCCTTTTTAGGGAAATATGATGAATGCTATGTGGACGATTTAGTGCTTAAATCCAGACAAGGTTCTAATCACTTGGATGATTTGGAAGTCATATTCCACAAACTTCGACAACAGAATTTGAAGATGAACCCCTTAAAATGTGCTTTTGGGGTAACCTCAGGAAAATTTCTCAGCTTTGTTGTATGCCATCGTGGTATTGAATTCAATTCTGAGAAGACAAAGTCTTTCCTTGGTATGTCACCTCCTCGAAATTTAAAATAATTGAGGGGACTTCAAGGACACTTGGCCTATATTTGGTGTTTCATCGCCAATTTGGCAGGAAAAAGTTTACCCTTCACCAAATTGATGAAGAAGGGAGTCACTTACCAGTGGACTGAAGAATGTCAAGAAGCATTCAATGTTATCATGAAATATCTCTTGAGTCCACTGGTATTAATTACACCTATTTAAGGAAGGCCACGTATGCTCTACGTGACAGCTTTTGAGTGATCACTGGGTGCCTTCCTTTCCCAGAAGAATGATGTTGGGAATGAAAACATCCTCTATTATCTCAGTCAGACTATGCTTGAAGAAGAAACCCAATATTCAAGTATTGAGAAGTGTTGCCTAACATTAATCTTTACAGTTCAGAAGTTGAGACACTACCTGCAACATCATGAGGTCCAATTGGTATCTCGTAATAACCCGGTCAAATTCATCCTTAGTCATCCAATGCTTACAGAACGTTTGGAAAGGTGGGAAGTTATTTTGCAGTAATTTGATATCCAGTATGTGTCTCAAAATGTGATAAAGGGCCAAGCTCTGGCTGATTTCCTTGATGAACATCCTTCAATAGAAGATACATCTTTATATATTGAACTTCCTGATGAAGAAGTCTTTTATATTCAAGATAATCTTCAAACATGGGAAATGTACTTTGATGGTGCTTCCAGAAGTCCAATAGGGAAGAAAATGGAAGATCCTAAATTCATCAAAGATGGGTTAGGAAGTGTGCTCATTTCCCTAGAAAAGGAAGTGCTACCTTATTCCTTCTTATTGTGGGAAGGTGGTACAAACAATGAAGCAGAATACCAAGCTCCCATCACAGGATTGGAGTTGTCACTTCAAGCACAAGTGAATCACTTAAAGGTGATAGGTGATTCAAACCTAGTAATCAAACAAGTCAATGGGGATTCTGCCACCAGAAAAGAAGAGTTGATCCCTTTGTATGATTATGCCCGAGAGTTAATGGAAGAATTTTCTACGGAATCGACATTTTCTTATGTATCGCAATCACAAAATGATCAATCCAATGCACTGGACAATATAGTCACAGCTCTAGCAGATCCAAATCGGGATGAGACAATCATTAGTATTGCCCACCGTCGTACAATTTCACCTTATGTTCAAACCATAACAGAGGAAATAAATGAAATTAGTCCCATTTCTGAACCATATGGTCATACTACAGGATGGATGACACCTATCAGGGAATACCTTGAAAATGGAACACTTCCACCTGATAAATCCGGGAAAGAACAAATCTGGCGACGTGTGGTCAATTTTACTCTTTATGACATCCCTGGTCACCTAAAGAAAATTCTCTGCAAAAGTGGTTTTGATGGAGTTCTTTGTAGATGCATTGATGGTGAAGAGACAATGGGTTTCATGAAAGAAGTTCATGCAGGAGTCTGTGGGGCCCATCAGTCTGGATATAGACTATCTGATCAAATTCGAAGGATTGGATACTTTTGGCCTTCAATGATACAAGATTGTTTTGATTTCACAAAGAAGTCTCATTCTTTCCAATTATGTGCCAACTTTATTCCTCAAACCCCAGAGTTTCTTCATACATCTAAATACTCATGGCCGTTAGAAACATGGGGAAAGGATGTAGTGGGACCTTACCCTTCAGCTACAGCTAAGAAGTTTAAGTATATTCTTACTGCTAATGACTTATTTTCCAAATGGGCAGAGGCAATACCTCTCAAAGAAGTTAGTCCTAAAAGCATTATTGGCTTCATCAAGTCAAACATCATTACCAGATTTGGTATCCCTCATTCCATATTGACGGACAATGGCACCAACTTCTGTTCATCCAAGGTAAAGAGGTTGTATCAAGAATACAACATTAAATCTGACTATTATTATCGGTATCATGCAGCGGCCAATGGCCAGATATAATCCTTCAATAAGAATATTTAAAATATACTGAAAAATATGTTGGATAAAGATATGAAGTCATGGCCTGATAAACTCTTTCATGCTTTATGGGCTTATCGAACCACCACCCGCACTGCTACGTGGTCAACTCCATATTCATTGGTATGGAATAGAAGCACTCTTTCCCATTGAGGTTCAATTACCCTCGCTCAGAGTAGCCATTTGTGATTAGTCATCTACAAATAAAGAATCTTTAAAGCGATTGGATGAATTGGAACGATTAGATGAAAAAAGGTTGTGCACCCTACACCATTTGGAAGTCTCTCAGAATCGAATAGCACGAGGTTTCAACAAAAAAGTTCATCTTAGTTCATTCATTAAGGGAGAATTGGTATTGGTTATCAGAACTCCAATGATACCAGGAAATAAACCTCTCAAACTTGAACCAAAATGGGAAGGACCTTACTCAATACATAAGGTCTACTCTAATGGAGCTTATTCTTTAATTTCAATGGATGGAGAACTCATCACGACTCCAACCAATTCTATATTTCTGATGAAGTATTTTTTATAACTTAAATACAACATTACGGTCAATGCATATGACCTTAAACTATTCACACCATCATCCAACATGATGTTAAACTGTGTCTCCATTTTCCTCACTACAAGACATTAAATTGCATAGTAATACGTCCTAGTTACGTGACACTAAACTGTACATCACTCTATCATCCAACATGTCGTTAAACTGTATTTTCCGTTATACATCCAACATGACGTTAAACTATGACGTCATAGCTACATGATGATAAACTGTACAGAAGACCCTTACGTCCAGCAAGCCGTTAAACTGCATAACCATCGTCCTAGATACATGATGTTAAACTATGCACCTCTTCGTCCCGCATGATGTTAAACTTTGAAAAAGTACCTAATACGTCCAAACTACATGAAACTAAACTATACAAAGCTCCATCATCCAACATGAAATTAAAATGTATTGTCCATTTTCGTCTAACATGACATTAAACTATGTTGTCCTTACTGCATGACATTAAACTACACAGTCCCCAAATTCCTTACTGCAAGACTTTAAACTGCATAGTCCCCCATTGTCCAACATGATGTTAAACTGTGTTCATCCGCTTATATGTCCGATATGACATTAAAATGAGCATCGTTAGGGTTGTTTATAATTCTTGTTCCTCACACCGATTATGACTCACATGAGCTTAGAGTAAACGTCAACCTTAACACCCTCTCTGGGCCGCTAACCATGTGTAAGTCCCAACACCATTTTTTAGGTCGTTGTCCTCAAAGAACTACTTGATCACCAATTGATTCTTCAATTGAACTACACAGACTTTGATCCTTGCCTTCTAGGCTGGGTACGTAGGCAACCTCCTGAGATTCAAGCCCAAAACCAATCTCTTCACATCAGTTCACCTCCATCTCATATGATGTTGATTCATGAAGCCACCCCCATAATCAATATCGTTACATTGGTTCTCCTTTGTCCTTGCTATATGACGTTAAAATTTACATCATTTTTGTCCTGTACGACAATAAAATACAACATTCTTTGACAACATCACCTGAGAGGGAATCATTATTTACATTGATCTCCAATCATGTTATATTCCAAGACTATGTGCATACATGGAAATGCCGAAACCTTTTATCTTGGGTCAAACCATCATTGCACTAAAGTTCCCTTTTCACCCTTCACATGTACAACCCAAATCTGTACATAGGGTATTTCATGAACTACGTGCGGCTTGATTCCCATCCATACGGGATATATAGGAACGTTCGAGCGTCCCCCAAATCCATCCCCAAGTCTTTGGGCCTAACCCCAGATTTTACTTTCTGTCCCTTGTCTAAAAAGTCCCCTTGTGAAAACATGAATGTGGTATGAAATCCCTGGTCTTCATTCACATCAGGTTTATAACAAACAAACACTGTGTATTCCTTATAATGGTCCAATCTCTATGACCCTAAACTAAGATCTCCTACACAGTCATCCCACATGACGTTAAAACTGTATTTCAAGAACTACATTTGGCCTGATTCTCATTCTAATGAGATATGTAGTGAAGTCCAACATCTTAATTCAAGACCCAGCCACAACATGATTATGGTTATCATTGGTCTGTATATCTTTACATACACTGGAAAATGACCATTTTGATTCATCAAATTCCTAACATTAAATACTTCCACATGTCCATAACCCTTTTCTTGACTTATGATCACAAAATGTTCAATACCTGAGAATTCTTTTTCCTGACTATGCAACATGTGCCCTTAGGCGGCCTTGCATAAGAAGTCTACATAACAGACCTGTCAGCAAAAAGATGCTATTATTTGACTATGCATCCAATGACCTTAAGTGGCCCTGCATAATTCAACCCCCTAACGGGTTTGTCAAATAATGGTAACTTCATTCTTGGTAAGAAAACCTCTTTTTTCTTTAGTTTTCTTAATGAAAATATATAATGATCCACAGAAAATAGCCATCCTTAACATATTTTTCTCATACTCTTTTTCATGATCTGAAAGCATTCAATTCTATGGATTATATTTCCCTTCCCATTGTTTGGGTCAGACCTTCGTTGGAGTGACATTCATCTAATTCTTAGACAATATTGATTAGAAATATCCTCTCCATATACAAGTACCTCACTACATACAACAAAATCTATGATTTGGAAAATTTGAATCTCCAAAAACTTTCACTGGATTTTTAGCAGTAGAAAAGTAAATTTCTGAGAATTCTTTTTCCTGACTATGCAGCATGTTCCCTTAGGCGGCTTTGCATATTTAGTATACATAATAGACCTGCCAGCCAAAAGATGCTATTATTTGACTATGCAGCCAATGACCTTAAGCGACCCTGCATAATTCAACCCCCTAATGGGTTTGTTAAATAGTGGTAGCTTCATTCTTGGAAAATACTTCTTCTAATTCCTTTTATCCCTTTTTTCATATCATTCCTCGGATTCAAAATTTATTAAGTCATAGTTTACATATATTCCCTCATACTTGAATATGGTAATATGTTTTCAGATAAATTATCAAAGAATTGAGTCAATTGTAATCCATTCGGTCAAAGCTATTTCGATCGTAAACATTAGCCTTTTTTATGTCTGACATGCATGACTTTAAACTGCCCACAAAAGACAAGGGAACTCTGAACAAAATTCATGTCCCATCTCACTAAATATGCATTTCTTATGATTTAGGTAATATTGAGAAATTAAAAGATTAAAAGTTTGTAGGGATATTTTTATAATCCTAGTGAAAATAAAACTATGTTTACCAGGACCATTGGATTAGGTAAAAATTTAAAGCAGATATCACCACACAGGTCAATATACCTCTGTAGCAGCGCGACATGGAAAAAAGCACTGAACCGAAAAAAAAGACACTTGCGTGACGAAGGAAACTTGCGCGGTGAGAGCAGGAATCGTTGAGAAATGGTTTATTTCCACAAGGAATGGCCACATATATATGGGCAAGGCCGCACACCTGCGCGCCAAAGCCTGCGTGACTCTCACCTGCGCACCGATATCTGCTCGCTCAAAACTTGCACGCCACCTTTCCTTGGTTTCCTTCTTTAACTCAGAGTCACACCCTCCTTCTTTCGAATCCAACTCTAAGGGGGGAATTTTGTTGATTATCCTTTTCATCAAAGATTCTAATGAATGAAAAGGGAAAATATATTCAAACAAATTGATTCATCCTTCGAAGAATCATCAAAAATTGACAAATAAATGAAAGAGGATTTGTTGTCACTTGGGTCGTGCAAGTTTCATCATGGTCGCGCAGGGTACCTTCGCACCACATATTGGGCGCACAGGTGACCTGCGCCCCCTCTTTGATTTTCGCCCGGGGTCTTCAGCAGCCTATAAATACCCCTTGTGGGCCCCCATTTCAGGGAAGAAAATTCCAAAAGCCAGTTTTAAGCTCCCAGCACCGTAGTCTCTTATGGAAGTCTTCCGAACACTTCTAAAGAAATTTATTACCAAGAATGGAATCTTTAAAGAGGGGGAACAAGACCTAAGTTTTGAAATTCATCAATACCTATGTTCCTAAGTGTCTAAAACCCTAAATGGAAATGAAGACACCTGCGCGCTGCCTTATCCCTTCACCAAAACCTGCGTGCCACTATTTTGGAAGCCCCTAGGGATAATACTAAGTTCTTGAGCCAAGCCTTGCCCAAGTACAACCCCATGGGTTGACTGTCGCACAAGTACCCATGTGTCGCGCAGGTACACTTGTGCAACTAGGACTTGCGCACCCAATCAGGACTTGTGTGCCTCTCTATTTTTGGGTTCCTCTCCTACCTATTCACTGGTTTTCTTCAAATCCACCTTTCCTCTTAAAGATTTAGTCATCAAGACACTCTTCAAAGCCATTTATGGAATGTTTCATTGATTAGATTCCTTATCTAAAGGAATTCTGTAAAACATCTCTCAAAACCTAGTGATTTACATGTCTTCATATCACTAAGGTGAGAGATTTCATTCATTCAGCCTCATCCTTTAAGATGTGAAGATCTTTAAATCTGGCCCTCCTTCTCAGGAGTAAGTCCCAATCTCAAATTCCCATATATTGGGAATCCTCCTCAAGAGTAAGCCCCAAGTTCCCAAATATGGGCATCCTCCTCAGAAGTAAGCCCCAAGTTCCCAAATATGGGTATCCTCCTTAGGAGTAAGCCCCAAGATCCAAGTTTCCTATTCTTGGGCCTTCTTTTCAGAAGTAAGCCCCAGTCCAAGTTCTCTTAACTTGGGCTTCCTTTTAAGGAATAATCCCAAGTCCATGATATTTAATCTGGGCATCCTCCTCGAGAGTAAGCCCCAAGTTCCCAAATATGGGCATCCTCCTCAGGAGTTAGCCCCAAGTTCCAAATTCTATTAACCTAGGCCTCCTTTTCAGGAGTAAGCCCCAGTCATAATTCCCCATAACCTGGGCCTCCTTCTTAGGAATAATCCCCAATTATTATTTCTTTTTAACCAGTCTTAATTTCTTTTGATTTGGGCTTCCTTCTCAGGAGTAAGCCCTAAGTTAAGTATCTAAATCTCCATAAAGCACATATACCTTTATGGACCTTATTCCCGGGTTTCTTCTCTGAATTAAATCCCAATTCTCATCTAACTGGGCCATCATACATACATAAGCCTCACATTATTTCTTATGATTGCATCTTTCATGGAACAATTTTCTGGTTTTACCAATACCTCTTGTTTCTCACACTGATCATGACTCATGTGAGCTTAGAGTGTAAAAGTAATTATGTCATCTTTATTTGAGCCATCAATCATGCATAAACATCATACTTATTTACTCAAACTATGTGGGTTCTTATTCCTTTTCTAAAAAAAGGATACGTAGGTAGCCCATCTGTAGGTACGATCCCAAATATAAAATAATCCATGTCCTTCAGAATGACAATAAACTTCAAGTGCTCCGCTGAGTGGCTTTAAAACCAGTATGGTTATCATAATGACCAAGATATTTCTATATAATGTGTTGGAGGATATAATTGACTAAGAATCTCTAACAAATATAGATGATTCCTTATCGATGAAGAACCTCAAATAAAAATAAAAGATTCTCTAAATCTCTTACATACTAATCATTGATTGTTAAATCTAAAGGAAAGGTCATTTTCATACTTGGTATTTTAATAAGGATTCATGAACATAACTTATATCTATAAAGAGAGTCCCGAAGTAGACAATAATTCACCCAAAAAAGGTGTGATGAGTCCGAACTCCCATTATCTCGACCAACGCAAATTCTTAAGCCTCATCGGTTTATAACTAATGAGCACCTACATTTGGAAAGTAGGTCCAAATGGATATAGAATCATTGGATGTTTCTGGTTCTATGAACAAACCCATTAGAAACCTATTGGAATGTTTTAACCTTAAACAAACGAGTTCATCCCCAATTCTAGCGCGAAATAGTGCAACACAAGCCAAGAATAGTGTTTTCATATACTATAAGCTAATACAGTGTTGCGTGTAGCACAAGATAATCTTGGTGTAGCGTGTAACACAGTACATCAAAGAAATTAAAAATAATATTTCTCATAAAATATTTGGGTGTTACAGTTTCTTAACCCTCGCCTAGTTTAGTTTTCTAGAAATCAACGCATAGTCAAAGACTATGATCCTTCTTCTTGTAAGATGACATAGGTGAACCCCAGGGTAAAGTACTTGGATATTTTAATCCAATTATTCCATTTGAATGTTGACCTCATTCATCTCAGGTGGTTGCTTATGATATGGGTATTGATAAATCTATGCTCCCAACATGACCTCAATCACATATTAACATGCCGGTCTTTTATAATCTATACTAGGTCAAAGATTCCCAAAAATACGACAACTCGTTCTTCAGTATAATAAGAGACTCTAATGTTTTTTGAGGGATTAAGAATATTGGAGTTGGAAATCATTTCATATTTGACCTTAGTTATGAACTCTTATGCCAAGGACAAACACTATGTGAAATATTTCTAGTTGAAGTGGCCCGACCACCTATACTACAGTGAAATTGTGAGAGAAGGATCAATTTCATTCTAGTACACGTCTAGTGGTAATGTTGAAACATCTTCCATTGCAGAAGTATTTTGAATTACTTTACAAGTATTTCCATATTCTACATCAAGGTGACTTCTTATGTAACATGAAGGAATCACTTCATAAAAGAAACAAATTCGCTAGGATAGACCATAATTGTTTTGTGGTATGAAACTTGGTTTTCCTAACTTGTCTATGGGATAAAACAAGGTTTTCCTAGTAGTCTACCCTTAGCACAAGGTATACCCCTCTTTGAACTAACCCTTGTATGCATACCTACACATTATTTATAGTCATTATATATATACTGACATAGCATCATGATCCATTAAACTAATTAATGCCAATACAGATATATCACACAGCATGGAAACATAAATATATCACATGAAAAAACTATCCTGGACAGATAGCACAAATTAATGAATTTAAATAATGAACTACTATACAACATAACAATAGACATATATATGGAATGTTAACCTAAATTCCTAGTCATGATGTATGAACATACATAAAATATCATAAATCACATATAACACCATGTGGGTCACCAAAGGTGAATCAATAGTAATAATATAACATAAATTCCACACTTTATGGAAACTCAGAGGTCCACTAAACAGTGTTTTCTAGACACTGATATTGTTCCCCTACCTGAGTCCCATCCATCCTGACCTGGGTCTAACCTATCCCAAACTAAGTCAAAGTGAAGAAACAAGTTAGTGAAACTTCCTATGATACCATATTGTAACATCCCGACCCGACCCATCGAGTCCGATTTGGAATGCTCCCTGAACTCATGCACATCTCCTTGTATGAAAGAGGCTGTCGGCTTGTAGCGAGGATCTGAGTCTGTTAGTGGGGAGACTATACCCTTGATATCAGGTCTTATAACCAATAGTCAATAATTAAAATATAAAAAATAATCATAGTAAACATGCTAAAGAATAAAGACAACATAAATGTAATAAAAATAAAGCATCTCTCACAAGTGACAAGAATGTCCATAAGAAATAAACTATATAAAGTAAATAAATAAATAGTGAATCATTCATAGTCTGTCCTGGTCTGCTACAAGCCCCATGCTTCTACTTTCAACTATCGACTACAGGTCCCTTTACTTTCCCAGATCCCTCATACAATAAACAAGCGCATCAAAATGCCCATGTAAGGTGTGAGTACGATACTCAATAGGACACCACCAATCATCATTAATGTCATGTTATCAAGTATACAAGTGTATTAAATAATAATTAAAAAGGTATAATAACCATAAAATCACACAATCCAAAACCAAGCAGTCGTGTGCTAACCAAGCCACCACAAACCCTCTGTTGTACATGCTTCAGCTCCATGCTAGAAAATTTACTATATATCAATAAGTATCCAAAACCATCCATCAGGAAGTTGGTGATTCACTTCAAATCCACAAGTCTTTGAGTGAAAACAGCCTACTCAGAATCCATATGGCATTATGTAATACTTGGAATCCAGAAGGCAGCAAGTGTCTCTGACCAAATCGGAATCGACAAGGCATTAGGTATCACTCAGAATCCACAAGGCATCCAATGTCATCCATATACTTGGAATCCATAAGGCATCATGTAGATTCCAGGTTACAAGGTTATCATGTTGCGTCGTCATCATCGATGCACGTCATGTGTGCACCCCACGAGGTGTAATAATACCACAATGGTCACCTATCAAGTATACACATACCAATCTTCCAAAGAAAACATGAAATGTCATAACATGATAAAAACCTTAGCACACATCATGGGAAAATATAGAATCATAATATACATCAACATATGAATCAAACATCATCATGGAATCAAGTTATCACATCATTATCATGGAATCAAAACATACTATACTTTTGGCTTCACACACACCCACATGAGATGATAAGTCAAGAACGATATCAAGTATGTCAACACATAAATTAAAAATTGAAACATGTGTAAACAAGAGTTAAAAATATAAGGAAATTTCTTCCTCAAAATTATTCTTCATCATAAACAAGGATAAACCACTCTATGTGGTTCGATTCATCTCCTCGCAGTCTAAACATCACATTCGTGGACACATAAAAGGTTGAAGTTCGTCAGGGGTTCCTAGAACCAATTCCATTAATTTTATTTGAAAAATAAATAAAATATCCCATGCAATGGTAATTTGTCTCTCTTAGATAATTTTAGAATTATCAATTAGGTAAAATCATGTACTCTCAATATTCTCCTCAAGAATAGTACTCTTTTGATAATTTCTCAATAATTATCCTTTTATAATTATATTTGAAAATTTTACCCAAAATTATCCATTATAATTATCTTTCAATTATTTATTAAAAATTATTATATATAATTATTATTTGATAATTTATTATAAATTATCATTTATAATTATATTTTGATAATTCATTATAAATTATCCCTTATAATTATCATTTGATTTTTTTTACAAATTATCCTTTTATAATTATATATGATAATTATCCCTAATGATTAATTATCCTCCTATAATTGATTAACCACTAATACTTACCATATAATAATATCTTATAAATTATAGTATTATAATTTTAGATTATTACTTAATAATTATCAATTACTAACTCATGCAATTACACATTGATAAAATTATAAATTATCTTCTGATAACTATCCTTCAATAATATCTTATAAATTATAATATGATAATTTTATATTATTTCATTATAATTATCCTTTGATAATTTGTACAAATTAACTTTGATAATATCAAGAAATTATTCTTTGACAAAATCAATTTAAATATTGTATATCAAATTCAAAATATTATCCTTTGATAAATTGCACACAATTATCCATAAATAATTTCATTACTAATTAATTCTTGATAATCCATAATAATTAAAATTTTATAATTTTAATATATTATCCTAAATCATACAGTGTGATTATATATATATATATATATATATATCTTTTTATAACTTATTTTAAAATTATATTTTGATAATCCAAATAATTGTATCGGTCGATAAATTTTTGGATTTTTATTTTTCTTTCAAGATCATGCTTCTTCCTCATTTTATTTAACACATTTTTTTCTAGAATTTAGGTAGAATAATGGAAGAAAATAAATAAATTAAATTAAATAAAAAAGCATAACCTGTATATCAAAGTTGCGCAGTGCCTGGAACCAAAATATGGACATGAATATCCATGATGCAGGTCAACAAATAGTTGATTGATCATGCCAAAGAAGGTTTTAGGGTTACTCGGACTCAATAGGATCAATCCATGGTGAAAGACGAGTGTTTTAGGTATGTAGAACCTCATATGCACATTCCTACCCATATCCAAATCCTAAATCTCAATCTCCCATTTTATTAATTGTTTCAACGACTAGTAGAAAAGAGGCTTTTAGAGACTGTCATAATTCATCACTGAAGAAGGCCTATAGAGGCCACCTAGCATCTACCAACCGTCGAACAAATTAGGTTCATCGATGTTGTCTACATCTTCTTCCATTTGAAGGATGTTATAAATGGGGTCAGGATCATCTGTAGTGACCATCATTTGGTGGTCTCTATAGATGATATTTAGTTGGTCTATAGTGGTGGCCATTTAGTAGCCACTATAGACTCCTTCAGCATTGGATATAGTGACCAGTAAATGGTGGTCACTATGGCCCAACGTGACATGACCTGTAGAACCCACCAAATGGTGGTCACTATAGGTTTTTTATTTATTTTTTAAATATTTCACAACATCATTTAAAAAACCACTATTTCAAAAACACAAAAACTATTTCCAAAATTTCTTAAACTACAGACACATATATATATTTATATCATCATATTTCAATATTTACATCCATATTTGAATAAAACGGAATGAAAAATGATAATAAAATAATTTTTTCATAAAAAAATATCCCACAAAATAATTGAAATGCAATAAAATAATTCAATTAAATATTATTAAAACAGATCGAACATATTTGATTTTGAAAATATATTTATAATTTCTAATAATTTTTTAAAAATTTACAACCGATTATTTTGTCATTATGAGAATACCGCAAGTCCAATTGATGTGTTGACTACTTCAACACATAAAAATAATATTTAGTATGTTATCTTGTGATTTCATGTCATTCCAAGGTTTTTTCTATGCATTAGATGGTTGAACGCATGTTTTGGTATTTTATGAAACTAAGAGTGCATTTTCCATCATCTCATCCAAACAAAGAATCTTATGGACATATTATCTTCTCAACCATTTCGAAATTCACTCCATATTTTCTTTCATCTGATTTAATGACATTCAGAGGTTGTTCTGCTAGTTTTGATGCCCAAACACACACTTTTAAAAGGCGTTAAATATTTAAAAACCTCATATTCAGTCGTTATGCATAGAAAACATGTTAGATTGATATTCAATTTACTTGACCATCTCAAAATTCACTCTTTGATTGTTTTCATCTCATTTCACATTATTTGGATGTCGTCCGGTTGGTTTTTACCACTGGACGGACATTTTTAAAGGGTGTCAAATCTTTAAAAACCACAAATTTAGTCATTCCATGAAGACCACACATCTGATTGAAGTTTCATCTACTATTGCACATCATGAAAAATAATAACATAGTTTTAATGTGATTTTCATCTATTCTGAGGAAGTTTTCCATGGATCTAACCATCAAATGTGGGTTTTGGTGTTTTGTGACACTAAAAGTGTGTTTTCAGTAATCCTGCCCAAACAGTACATCCAGTTGATGTTCCTTATACTCAAAAAAATTTCAATTCACTCTATGATTTTTTTATCTAATTTCATGGAATTTAGATGTCATTCTGTTGGTTTTGACCACGAGATGAACCTTTGTAAAGGGAGTCAAACCTTTAAAAACAGCATATTTGGTAGTTCAAAGAGGACTGCACATATGATTGATGATATATCTACTCATTCACATAAGGAACAATAATAAGATGATTTTCCTATGATTTAATGTCACTAAAACGTCTTTAGCTATGGATCTGACCGTTAAACACGTGTTTTGATATTTTATGTCACTAAAATTTTGTTTTCAGTCATCCTGGGAAAATGGAACCTCATATTGACATTTGATATACACGAAAATTTCAACATAAATAATATGATTTTTTAGTATAATTTCAATAAATTCAGTTATCATTTAGTTAGATTTTACCCCCAGACGCACCGTTGAAAAGGGTGTCAAACCTTTAAAAATTGTATATTCGGTTTTTCCAACATACTGCACATCTAATTGATGCTCTGTATTCTCGTACACATTGAGAGTAGTAATAAAATAGTTTTACTATTATTTAAAGTCATTCTAAGGTCGTCAGTTATGGATCTGGCCATTAAATGCGCATTTTGGTGTTTTATGACACTAAAAGTACCTTTTTGGTCATTCTAGGAAAATAGAACTTATGATTAACATTCTATCTGGTAAAATGTCTCAAAGCTTGATATTTATTATTTTCACCTAATTACATAGAATTTTAATGTCATTAGGTTAGTTTTTATCCTTAGATGCACCTTTTTAAAGGGTATCAAACCTTTAAAAACTGCATATTCGGTAGTTCTGGGGAGACTGCACATCTGATTGATGTCTTGTCTCCTCGTGCACATCAATAATAAAAATAAGATGTTTTTCTGATTATTCTAATCCATTATAAGTTTTTTATCTATAGATCTGACCATTAAATGTGTGTTTTGGTGTTTTATGTCACTAAAAGTGCATTTTTTGGTCATCTCGAGAAAACAACACATCATATTGACATTTTTTATGATCGAACATTTCACAATTCACTATAAAATTGTTGTTGTCTAATTTTGATGGCATTCGAGTGTTGTTCGGTTTATTTTCACCCCCGAACACACCTTTTGAAAAGGAATCAATCCTTTAAAACCCTCATATTTGGTAGTTCTAGGAAGACTGCACATCCAATTGATGTTTTTTCTGCCCATGTTCATCAAGAATAATAATATAGTTTCCCTATTATTTCAATTCATTTTTAGGTCATTAGAAATGGATCTTACTATTAAACATGTGTTTTGGTGTTTTATGACACAAAAAGTGTGTTTTTTAGTCATCCCAGAAAAACACCACCTCAAATTGATGTTTTGTCTACTTTACTATTTCAAAATTTACTCTACAATTGTTTTCACCTGATTTCAAGACATTCATATATCATTTTGTTGATTTTTTACCCACAGACGCACCTTTTTAAAGTGTGTCAAACCTTTAAAAATGTATATTTTGTAGTTATGGGGAGAAAGCACATAAAATTGATGTTCCATATACTCTAACACATCATGAATAATAATAAGATAGTTTTCATGTGTTTTCAAGTCATTATGATGTATTTTCTATATATATGACCATTAAATGCTTGTTTTGGTTTTTTATGACACTAAAAGTGTCTTTTCAATCATCCTGGGAAAATGTCACCTTTGATTGAAATTTTTTCTACTCAAACATTTTACAATTCACTCTATGATTTTTGTTGTCTGATTTTAAGGTATTCAGATGTCATTCGGTTGGTTTTTACCCTAAAATTCCCTTTTGTAAAGGGCGTCAAAACTTTAAAAACTGCATATTTGGTTGTTCTAGGAAGACTACATGTTAAATTAATTTTTCATCTAATCTTACACATCATGAATAAAAATAATATATTTTTCCTATGATTTCATTTCATTCTGATGATGTTATATATATATATGATAGTTAAATGCATGTTTTTGTGTTTTATGAAACTAAAAGTCCATTTTTTGTCTTCTTGGTCAAATGACATCTCTGATTGATGTTACATATTATAGATCATTTCACAATTCACTCTATTATTGTGTTTATCTAATTCCACAACATTTGGATGTCGTTCGGTGGGTTTTTGCCCTCTGACACACATTTTTAAAGGGTATCAAACCATTAAAAACCACATATTCTGTAGTTTCAGGAGGACTACACATCTGATGGACATTTTTCCTGCACATTAACATCAATAATAATAATAATTTTATTTTCATATTATTTCAATTCATTATGATATATTTTTCTATATATTTGACTTAAACACATGTTATGGAATTTTATGACACTAAAAGTGTGTCTTCAGTCATCCTAGGAAAATAACACCTCTGGTTGAAATTTCATATTCTCAACCGTTTCACAATTCACTATATGATTTTTTTCCAATTTCATGGTATTAGAATGACGTTCGGTTAGTTTTTACCCCTGGACACACCTTTTTAATGGGTGTTAATTCTATAAAAACTACATATTCAGTCGTTCTATGAAGACCACGTGTCCAATCAATATATCGTTCACTCTTACACATCACGAATAATAATAACACATTTTCCTATAATTTTTAGTCATTCCTAGGATGTTTTCTATAGATCTAACATTAAATACACATTTTTGGGTTTTATGACACTAGAGTGCTTTTTCAGTTATCCAAGTCAAACGGTACCTCTGATTGGTGGTTTGTTTACTCAACCATTTAAAGAATCACTCTACGATTGTTTTTTTCTAATTTAACAGCATTCAAATGTTGTTTAGTTGGTTTTTACCCCTAGATTCACCTTTGTAAACGGAATCAAACCTTTAAAAATTGCATATTCGGTAGTTCCGAGAAGACCACACATCCGATTGATGTTACGTCTACTCATGAAAATAATGAATAATAATAAGATGGTTTTATAATTATTTCAATTCATTCCATGGTTTGTATCTATATATCGTACCATTAAATGTGTTTTTTTGGTGTTTTATGACACTAAAAGTGTGTTTTCGGTCATCTTGAGCAAACAAAACCTCTGACTGATGTTCCATCTACTCAAACATTTCACAATTCACTCAAAAAATGTTTTCATCTAATATCACAATATTCATATGTCATTCAGTTATTTTTAACCTCCTAAATAATTTTAAAGGATTTCAAATCTTTAAAAACCACATATTCAGTCATTCTGAGTAGATTGCATGTCCAATTGATGTGTAGTCTCCTTGTATAGATCATAAATAATAATATGACAATTTTCCTATGATTCTAAGTCATTCCAAGGACATTAACTATGGATTTTACCATTAAAAATCCATTTTGGGTTAAGGATATATCATGATATAGATATGTAGGATTAAGGTAATACTAGAAGTTCTAGTTTTTCTAGGGATACAAGCAGTCAGAATGTAGTTTTTCAACAAAAAGATTCAGATATAAAGAGTAATTAATTGGTTGTTCTTGAAGGTGTGGCTCAATCCTCATCAGGTTTTTAGAAGAACCAAGGAATTGATGAATGGATTTACTTTCAAAGCATAATATATTATTAATTCAATGATTTTGCATGTATGCATTCTGAAACATTAATCTTACACTTTTAAGTGTTCTAAAAATTATAAACCAATACGTGAAATTTAGACTAATTCAAAACTAACAATGTATAATCAAGAATCATTATGTAAGTAACATCAATTCATTACACAACGGATTATACCTAAGATTTTTTTAGAATGTCATAGGCACAATTTTTTATGTATTTGTTCCCTAGTTATGGACTTAAATTGAAATTGACTTTTGTCCATATAATTTATTTTCAACCCCAGCAAAAACAAAAAATGGAATATACCCATTTTTTGAACAAATTTTATATAAAATTTTCACTCAAGAGAAAAAATTTATAATTAAATCCCATGTTTAGAAATTATTTCAAATCAGAAGCTAAATAACCAATAATATAATCATCAACCACTAGGAAAACAATCCACATTTTCAAAAAATTAAGAGATGGAAAATCAGAAACTAAATTCCAAATACTTCACTCCATTCAGTTAAAATTATTAATATATTGGTGAAAACAAAATATTTTGACATGGTTTCATATAAGAATTCAACTATGAACTGGGCCAGTGCCACATGGGATCCAAGAAACCCAACACATTTTTGTTTCAAACTAATAAACCCACCATGTAACTTCAAATTGGAAATTAATTTTCTAGAAATTTAGATAATAAGATCTATAACGAAATCCACTCATTGACACCTATTAGTGATCCATACAGGATCATGTTGAGATGATTTATGGAAATATCTTGGTCTACAGAAGCATTCAAAAAGAATGGAAATTCATTATGTTCTATTTGCAGACATCACTTCTCACCTCCCACGTGCATGGAAAAAAGGTTTCATATGATCTATTTTACTAAATCCTTCTAAAGTGGAAAAACAAATACGTAGTAAAAAAAATATGTACGAAATGAAAATATGAAAACATAGGCATTCACACCAAAAAAACATCATATTATAGAAACTATATAAAGGATATTATTGATCTCGCCTTGATTTAGTCAATAAATAATGTTCTTTGAGTAATTACAGATCCTCCTAGAAACAACATGTCATCGATAATTTATTGATTAACCATTATTAAAACAGAAAGATGTGTATTATAGCGACCCATACTTTACATACATTGTTAATACTTCAAAATTGAAGCACATTTATTACACCATATGACAAAACCACAATGGATCGTATAGGTATAGTGTCTTTAGAAACTGGGAAACATAAACAACTGGTTCATAAATCTTCTACAGTGTCTCCCATTTATTTCATCATATCTAGGGTCCCTTTTAGCATATTCTACTTAATATCCATCTTCTTGACCTGGGGAAATGAAAACATACAAAAAAGGGTGAGCTCAAATTCTCAGCAAGGGAAAATAAAGGAAATAAAAATCATATCATATCTTTTTGAAAATCATAACCTACAAAAGAGATCATAATATCTTAACATGGAATAAATCATAGAAGTGAAAATGAGATCCCCATAATCATAACATAAAACTTGAAACTTTGTGGCATGCACACATAATCATGGAAAATCATTTCTTGTTAGTCAGGACTCATTTCCAAGACTATCTTAGCGGACGAAGTCCATTTCTGAACCGAGTTCACTCCTCGTTTCAGTCCTGTATCACTGAACCGAAATAACCTTCTGTTCCAACCATGTCTATCTCATGAGATATAAAATCTTTACCCAATGCATTGGAGGGAGATATAGGTCCCACCCATCTCATAATGATACCATTCTTATGTGTTCCACAAAATCATAAATCATACATCATTTCATAACCCATGCAATAAAAATGGGAATCTTAAACATCATGACATCATAAAACAATTCATATACGATAAAGGAATTCATAAAAATAATTCCATCATAATAAAATCAATGTATTAATAGAGATAAAAACAGAACCCTTTATTATCTTATATGGAAAATAATTTTGATAAAACACTTGAACTTCATTCTTGAGGAAAATATCCTTTCTACTTCAAAAATACTTTTCCTTTCTTAACATGTCATACAATTTTAAACTAAAAGAAGTTGACTAAAAATAAACTTGAAAACTTTTAATGGAAGCTTCTTGGAAATAATGTTTTAAAAATCCATTCATTCCGTATAAGTTAAAAAAACATTCTTCGCGTACTTTTTGTCGGAAAAGTCAAAAAAGTACCTCGTACGAAAAACGACAAAAGATTCCTTTCATATCTTTTACTAAAAACTCACCGAAGGGTAAAATAGGATTTTAACATTTGTAGGTGAATTGAAATAATATTACATATTGAGGAAACATGGATGTGGATGATAAAATACACCCCAGTAAATACCAAAGTATAAACAATATCGGATAAAAATGAGATTGTGATATTTCCCTTACCTTAGGTCTGATTTGCTTTGTACGTGTCCGAAGCTCCTGTATAATGGTTTAAATAATGTTATTGACTTATTCCAGAATCATAAATATTGATATGATATCATATATTGTCATATTATTAGCTTCTTATTAGTAATATTTCATTGTTACTTGTTACTTGGGTCTTTATAGCCTTTTGTTCTTATGCCTGTTTTGCCAAATAAATTCTTATTATTCATTTAAGGTTATAGATACCTTATATATAGAATGGTGTTAGTGTAAAATATATCATATTTATTCATTCAATTCATTTATATAATTACTATGTAATGATGATCATGTAGAACGAGTCGCATCACATCATGGAGACGGTATTCCGTACGTACGCACGAGCGATGATATTGTTCCCAGGATCGTGGAATTGTATTTATCTGTATTTATAATATTTCAGAATCAATATAACTTTATAATAATCATATATAGTTACTCATTACATCATTATACCCATCCTTGTAAGGTGATGGTGTAAAATAGATTACACCACGGCGTGGAGACGGTATTCCGTACCCACGCACGCGCGGTGATTTCATTTTTCCGTAGGATGGATAGAAGGTGAATTAGGGTTGTTTAATATTTATAATAACATATCAGTATGTAAGTAATACTGATGTTATTACTTTATCATGAAACAACTAAAGAAGAAGAAGTTGAAGAAGAAAGAAATTGAAAAGATCGGTAATGGATATTACATCTTCTTTGAAACGCCTCTTTGAATCCTCCACTTAGGGAACTAAGATTGGTCTTTAAAGAAGACCAGGACTTATAGGATTATTCTAGGGAAGTGGAGAAGGGATTTTGGCAGGGGTGGCCGAGCTTGAGTGCTCAAATTGGTGTGAGGAGAAGGGGGAGGAGGTGCCCTTTTATAAGGGAGGAGAGGGGCACCTTAGGAATATCTCAAAATATTATTTTATATTAAAGTCAAAATCGGTTTATAATGGTTCCAAAGGGTCTTATTTCGAAGGTATAGTGGGGATGGGTCGAAATCCTATCAACCAATAGGATTTAGAAAAGTTTAGGTTATTATTTTAAACTTACCAATTAGATTTAACTCTAAGTAAAATAATTTAACTTTTACCGTGACTTTTTGTTTTCTTACACTATATGGTTAACACACTTACTATAACATTCCAAACGAACCCAAAGTTGTTTATTATTAATATATATATCTTTATCTAAGTCATTTGGCCGAACCTTAGATTTTTAGGAATAAAATAACAATTAATAATATAATATTTTATTTAAAAACTATTTTGTGTCAATTTTGACACTATTTGATATATGATTTTTTTGAAAGTCATAACAGAATTATATGTTCGAAAAAAGTTGATTACATAACCACTAATATATCATAGTGACCTAGAAAATTAGTGTAATTCATAAAAAGTCTCAAATTACATTTATTTGAGCATTTATAACATCAATTATGTTAACATTTCCTTAAAAGGGTAATTACTGCATCATCGTTGTGTCATAAATAAATTAATTTAGTTAAAGTCTAAAAATTATAAATAAAATATCATTATGTAGGAAATCTTTTTATCTTTCTAGTGAATACTTATAGTCGAATTTATCTTATGTATAACCCCATATTAAAAATGTTTTAGTTATTAAACTTTGATTTTAACTATTTTAACTATTCATTAAATAAAATAATATTAAATGTCATAATCTAATCCACGTGGACCTAAATGGTAATATTATATTCATAAGGTTGTTTTTGGTCGAATTACACTTATCCAATAGAATTAGGACATGTGTTAGGGTAATAGTAATATGATATTTACCCTTAGTTACCCTATTTACTATTAACAGCGGTAAAAAAAGTAAAAAGTTACTATTCACCAAAAAATTATTTTTATCTCATTGAACCACATTTTACTTACTGATATCAACCGTGTCTGTCGGATTTTCGAAATTCCATTCACAGAAGCGGTAAAATTAAGTTTTATGCAAAATTCAGTTTTTAACCTACCACTTAGTGGTTTCACTATTCATCAAAAATTGAAAGTTTTCAGAAAAATACCAAAATTTCACCCTGGGCTAATTTCGGTATTCCGAATCCAAAAATGAGGTCCATTTTGAAAGATAAAATTTCAAAAAGTGGTTATTAATATTCATAATGGCTATTTTAAATAATATTTTAATAGCATATCGTCGTTTAGTGAAATTCGGTATTGCGTACAACACAAGCTATCGAGGAAGGTCATGATTGCGTGTAAAGTAAGTCAATATAGTGTGTAGTGAAAGATTCCTTTGACTATATATATATAAAATAAAAACAAAATATTACTCATAAAAATCCCGGGTGTTACATTCTACCCCCCATAAAAAGAATTTCGCCCTCGAAATTCGTCACTTTGTAACAAACAGATGAGGATACTTCTCCCTCATCATATCCTCAAGCTCCCATGTAGCTTCTTCAAGTTGGTGGTTCCTCCATAAAACTTTCACCAATCGAGTGGTCTTGTTTCGTAGGACTTTTTCGCTACGATCCAGAATCTCTATCGGTTGTTCTTCATAAGAAAGATCTTTCTCCAGTGGTACAACTTCTGAGCTGAGTACATGTGAAGGACCAGGTATGTACTTTCTCAGGAGAGATACATGGAACACATCGTGAACTTGAGAGAGATTCAGTGGAAGCGCCAATCGGTAAGCTACCTTTCCAACACGATCCAGTATTTCGAAAGGGCCGATATATCTAGGGCTCAACTTCCGCTTCTTTCCAAATCTCACAACCCTCTTCCAGGGAGATATTCATAAGAACACTTTATCACCCACTTCAAACTCTAGGTATTTTATTCGGTTGACGGCATAACTTTTCTGTCGACTCTGAGCTGGTCTTATGTGTTGTTGAATAGATCTGACCTTTTCTGCCATTTCATCAATGAGATCAGGTCCTAATACCTTTCTTTCCCCAACATCATCCCAGCAAGTTGGAGTCCTGCATTTCTTTCCTTAGAGAGCTTCATAAGGAGCCATCTGAATACTGGAGTGAAATCTATTATTATAAGAAAGTTCCACCAAAGTTAGGTGTTGATCCCAACCTCCTTTTAAATCCATAGAGCAAGCTCTCAACATATCTTCTAGGGTTTGAATTGTTCTCTCAGACTGACCGTCTGTCTGAGGATGATAAGCAGTGCTGAAAGTCATCTCTGTATCCAGAGTATGCTGAAGACTTCGCCAGAACTTCGAGGTAAATCTCGGATCCCGATCAGATATAATAGAAAGTGGTAATCCATGCAATCTTACCACTTCCTTTACATATATCCTGGCAAGCTGATCTGGAGATAAATCCTCTCCAATAGCAATGAAGTGTGCAGACTTTGTAAGACGATCAACTATGACCCAGATAGCATTATTGCCTTTGGATGTTTTAGGAAGTCCTGTGACAAAGTCCATAGTGATGTTTTCCTATTTCCATTCGGGTATGGGTAATGGTTGTAACATCCCCTTAGACTTCTGTCTCTCAGCTTTAACTTGTTGACAAACCAAGCATCGAGAGACATATTCAGCAACATCTCTTTTCATTCCATCCCACCAGAAGTACTCTTTCAGGTCCCTATACATCTTTGTGCTTCCAGGATGAATAGAGAATGAAGAACTATGAGCCTCATCCAGCATCTCCTTCTTTAATTCGGGGATGGGAGGAACACAAACCCGATTCCTGAACATTATTATCCCATCACAATCAAGGTTGAATTCAGGAACATTTCTCACCTTCTTTTGTAACTCGACATCTTATTTCTGTGCCTCTTTAATCTTCACATGTATAGATGGTTTAACATTCATTTGAGAAAGATAAGATTTTCCCCCTTCCATTATAATTCCAAGATCCATCCTTTGTAAATCCATAAATATTGGATCTTTTGTGATCCTCATCATGGATAAACTAGCATGGTCTTGTCGACTTAATGCATCTGCCACCTTGTTTTCTTTCCCAGGGTGGTAATGGATTGAGCAGTCATAATCCTTAATCAACTCCAACAATCTTCTTTGACGCATATTCAGCTACTTTTGTGTGAAAATATACTTTAAACTTTTATGATCAGTATAAATATCACACCTTTCACCATAAAGGTAATGCCTCCAAATCTTTAATGCAATGATTATCGCAGCTAACTCCAAATCATGTGTTGGGTAATTTTGCTCATGGATTTTCAACTGTCGTGAGGCATAAGCTATCACCATATCATTTTTCATAAGAACACACCCCAATCCCTACATGGATGCATCACTGTATATCACAAACCTTTCTCCACTACAAGGCAGTGTGAGCACAGGTGCACTGGATAACCTTCTCTTCAACTCCTTGAAATTCTCTTCACATTCCTCTGTCCAAACAAACTTAACTCCTTTCCGAGTCAACTTGGTGAGTGGGTTAGATAATCGTGAAAAATCTTTTACAAAACGTCGATAATATCCAGCCAAACCAAGAAAACTTCGGATCTCAGTTACTGTTGTTGGTCTCGACCATCTTTTGATAACCTCTGTTTTTGCTGGATCCACAGATATCCCCTCTTTTGAGATTATGTGACCCAAAAATGAAACTTTTTAAAGCCAAAATTCACACTTGGTAAATTTGGCATAAAGCTTCTCCTTTCTCAGGGTCTTCAATATAATTCTCAAGTGATCTTCATACTCTTCCTTGCTCTTTGAATAGACAAGAATATCGTCTATAAAGACTACCACAAATTGATCAAGATAGTCTCTAAATACTCTATTCATTAGATCTATGAAGATAGCAGGGGAATTAGTAAGACCAAATGGCATCACTATAAATTCATAGTGTCCATACCTTGTATGGAAATCCGTCTTTGGTATATCCTCCCTTTTGAACCTTAATTGATGATACCCTGAACGAAGATCAATCTTGGAAAAGTATTGAGCTCTGCGTAGTTGGTCAAATAAGTCATCAATGCGTGGGGGGGGGATATTTGTTCTTGATAGTGATATTGTTAAGTTCTCGATAATCAATGCAGAGTCTCATTGATCCATCTTTCTTCTTAACAAATAGAACAGGTGCTCCCCAAGGTGACGCACTAGGGCGTATGAATCCCTTATCCAGATTCTCTTGGAGTTGCTTCTTCAATTCCTGCAACTCAATTGGGGCCATTCTATAAGGTGTATTTGAAATAGGCAAAGCACCTGGTACGAGTTCTATTGAAAACTCAACTTCACGATTTGGTGGAAGACCCGGTAATTCCTCCGGAAATATATCATCAAACTCCCGTACGATGGGCATATTCTTAATCGCGAGTTTCTCACCAACCATTTGAGATAAATAACCTTCATTTAGTGGAATCAATACCCATAAAATGGAAGCAATTTCCACGGGAAGGTTATGTTCATCCTTGCATTGATAGACGATCATAGATTGATCTGGAATATGAAATGTGACTTCCCTTCTTTGGCAATTTATATGAGCTCCGTATAAAGAAAGCCAACCCATGCCAAGAATCACATCGAATTCCACTAAAGGAAGGATCACCAGATTTTCAGGAAGCACTTTCCCACAAACTTCGATCGGAGAAGAATTATAAACTTTTGATGCGATTGATGTGCCATTAGGTGTTGTCACAGCTAACTCAACATCTAATTGTTGAGGTAATACGGTGATACCCTTAGAAAATTATTCAGAAATAAAAGAGTGGGTGGATCCAGAATCAAATAAAACATTTTCTACTTTAGAGTGGATGGTAAGTGTACCTTTCACCACTTCGTTATCGTACTCCACATCGCTGATAGAAATTGCATGTGACTTTCCTTTGTATTTAGCCTTAAGAGTTTATTGACGTCGACCATCATCATCAACCCTTGGATTTGGGCATTGATTGGCATAATGCCCCATCTCCTTGCACTTGAAACATTGAAGTGTAGTAGGTTCATTCTGTGTATCCCTTCCTTTGTTTGCATCATTTGACATATTCTTCCCATTATCGCGGCATTCAAATGCCCGATGACCTTCCTTTCCACATTTGAAACATTTACTTGTCCCTTTAAGACAACTCCCTCCATGTTTCTTTCCAAACTTTGAGCATAAGGGAAAGCTCATCTTCTTTTCAGTGTGCTCTTTAGATTTACCTTTGAATTCCATTTTCCTCTTCTTATCATACCCATATGACTAATGGGTTACTCCAATCTCTATGTCGACTTTGAGAGTACATCGAATGATTTCCTCATAGCTATTGAAGTCCCTTGTGGCTAACGCCCTTCGAAGACTTGGTTTTAAGCCACTAAAGAATCGATCGATCTTACTCTCAGGTTGGATAATAATACCAGAAGCGTACCTTGCAAGTCTTGTAAAATTTTCTTCATAGGTACCAACAGATTCATCATCCATTTGCTTCAGTTCAAGAAACTCTTTCTCCATCTTTGTTCGGAGAATACGAGGGAAGTACTTATTGAAAAATAAGTTCTTGAACTCGTCCCATTCCATGGACTCAATTTCATCCCTTTGCCTCGTATTCTTAATAAGATTCCACCATTTATCAGAATCTCCTTCCAAACGATACACTTCTAGGATGACTTTATCATGTTCAGAACATTGAAGAACTGAAAATATCTTCTCAATAGTACTAACCCATTGTTCAGCAACTAATGGATCAGTAGACCCGCTGAAAGAAGGTGGACGCTGCCTCATGAAGGATTCAACTTCCTTTTCTCGTTTGGAAGTCCTGCATGATTCATAGCTTGAGAAAGTTGTGTGAGCATGGCTACAAGATTTTTCATTCCAGCTCCCATATCGTTTGGTTGCTCAGGGGGACAATCATTTCATTGCCCATCGCATTCCGCATTAACACGGTTTCTTCGGGTTCCATGCATTGACTAAAACCAAGAAGAATAGTGTGAGCAACACTAATTATAATTGGAAAACCACATAATTCAAGAATAAAATTTTCACGCTTAAGGTATTATCCTAGGTTATTCATGGCCATTTCTAAAACACTAAGATTGTGTTCTATGCTTAGACTTATCCTTAGGGTTCTTACTAAGGCTTTCACATCCTAGTTTCCAAAGGTTGACTATACCTTTCCTCTGATACCAACTATAACGATCCATACATTATTAATACTTCAAAATTGAAGCACACTTATTACAACATATGACAAAACCACAAAGGACCGTATAGGTATAGTGTCTTTAGAAACTGGGAAACATAAAAAACTGGTTCATAAATCTTCTAGAGTGTCTCCCATTTATTTAATCATATCTAGGGTCCCTTTTAGCATATTCTACTTAATATCCATCTTCCTGACCTGGGGAAAAAAACATACAAAAAAGGGTGAGCTCAATTGCTCAGCAAGGGAAAATAAAGGAAATAAAAATCATATCATATATTTTTGAAAATAATAACCTGCAAAAGAGATCATAATATCTTAAAATGGAATAAATCATAGAAGTGAAAATGAGATCCCCATAATCATAACATAAAACTTGAAACTTTGTGGCATGCACACATAATCATGGAAAATCATTTCTTGTTAGTCATGACTCATTGCCAAGACTATCTTAGCAGACAAAGTCCATTTCTGAACCGAGTTCACTCCTCGTTTCAGTCCTGTATCACTGAACTGAAATAACCTTCCGTTCCAGCCATGTCTTTCTCATGAGATATAAAATATTTACCCAATGCATTTGAGGGAGATATAGGTCCCACCCATCTCATAATGATACCATTCTTATGTGTGCCACAAAATCATAAATCATACATCATTTCATAACCCATGTAATAAAAATGGGAATCTTAAACATCATGACATCATAAAACAATTCATATACGATAAAGGAATTCATAAAAATAATTCCATCATAATCAAATCAATGTAATAATAGGGATAAAAACAGAACCCCTTATTATCTTAGATGTAAAATAATTTTGATAAAACACATGAACTTCATTCTTGAGGAAAATATCCTTTCTACTTCAAAAATACTTTACCTTTCTTAACATGTCATAAAATTTAAAACTAAAATAAGTTGATTAAAAATAAACTTGAAAACTTTTAAATGAAGCTTCTTGGAAATAATGTTTTAAAAATCCATTCATTCTGTATAAGTTAAAAAAACATTCTTCGCATACTTTTGTCGGAAAAGTCAAAAAAGTACCTCGTACGAAAAACGACAAAAGATTCCTTTGATATATTTTACTAAAAACTCACCGAAGGGTAAAATAGGATTTTAAAATTTTTAGGTGAATGGAAATAATATTACATATTGAGGAAACATGGATGTGGATGATAAAATACACCCCAGTAAATACCAAATTACAAACAATCTCGGATAAAAATGAGATTGTGATAATTCCCTTACCTTAGGTCCGATTTTCTTTGTACGTGTCCGAAGATCCTGTATAATGGTTTAAATTATGTTGTTGACTTATTCCAGAATCATACATATTGATATGATATCATATATGGTCATATTCTTAGCTTCTTATTAGTAATATTTCATTATTACTTGTTACTCGGGTCTTTATTGCCTTTTGTTCTTATGCGTGTTTTGCCGAATAAATTCTTATTCTTATTTTAAGGTTATAGATAACTTATATCCAGAATGGTATTAGTGTAACATATATCATATTTATTCATTCAATTCATTTATATAATTACTATGTAATGATGATCATGTAGAACGAGTCTCATCACATCGTGGAGACGGTATTCCGTACGTACGCACGAGCGATGATATTGTTCCCATGATCGTGGAATTGTATTTAAGTGTATTTATAATATTTTAGTATCCATATCACTTTATAATAATCATATATAGTTACTAATTACATCATTATACCCATCCTTGTAAGGTGATGGTGGAAAATAGATTACACCACGGCGTGGAGACGATATTCCGTACGTACGCACGCGCGGTGATTTCATTTTTCCGTAGGATGGATAGAAGGTGAATTAGGGTTGTTTAATATTTATAATAAAATATCAGTATGTAAGTAATACTGATGTTATTACTTTATCATGAAACAAATAAAGAAGAAGAAGTTGAAGAAGAAAGAAATTGAAAACATCGGTAATGGATATTACCTTTTCTTTGAAATGCCTCTTTGAATCCTCCACTTAGGGAACTAAGATTGGTCTTTGAAGAAGACCAGGGCCTCTAGAATTATTCTATGGAAGTGGAGAAGTGACTTTGGCCGGGGTTGGCCTATATTGAGTGCTCAAATTGGTGTGAGGAGAAGGGGGAGGAGGTTCCCTTTTATAAGGGAGGAGAGGGGCACCTTAGGAATATCTCAAAATATTATTTTATATTAAAGTCAAAATCGGTTTATAATGGTTCCAAAGGGTCTTATTTAGAAGGTAAAGTGAGGATGGGTCGAAATACTATCAACCAATAGGATTTAGACAAGTTTAGGTTATTATTTTAACCTTATCAATTAGATTTAACACTAAGTTAAATAATTTAACTTTTACCGTGACTTTTTGTTTTCTTACACTATATGGTTAACACACTTACTATAACATGCCAAAAGAACCCCAAGTTGTTTATTGTTAATATATATATCCTTATATAAGTCATTTGGACGATCCTTAGATTTTTAGGAATAAAATAACAATTAATAATATAATATTTGATTTAATAACTATTTTGTGTCAATTTTGACACTATTTGATATATGATTTTTTTTGAATGTCATAACAGAATTATATGTTCCAACCAAGTTGGTTAAATCAACACTAATATATCATAGTAACCTATAAAATTAGTGGAATTAATAAAAAGCCTCAAATTACATTTATTTGAGCATTTATAACGTCAATTATGGTAACATTTCCTTAAAAGGGTAATTACTGCATCATTGTTGTGTCATAAATAAATTAATTTATTTAAAGTATAAAAATTATAAATAAAATATCATTATGTAGGAAATCTTTTTATCTTTCTAATGAATATTTATAGTCGAATTTATCTTTTGTATAACCCCATATTAAAAATGTTTTAGTTATTAAACTTTGATTTTAACTTTTTTAACTATTCATTAAATAAAATAATATTAAATGTCATAATCTAATCCAAGTGGACCTAAATGGTCATATTTTATTCATAAGGTTGTTTTTGGTCGAATTACACTTATCCAATAGAATTAGGACATGTGTTAGGGTAATAGTAATATGATATTTACCCTTAGTTACCCTATTTACTATTAACCGCGGTAAGAAAAGTAAAAAGTTACTATTCACCAAAAAATTATTTTTATCTCATTGAACCACATTTTACTTACTGATATCAACCGTGTCTGTCAGAGTTTCGAAATTCCATTCACAGAAGCGGTAAAATTATGTTTTATGCAAAATTCAGTTTATAACCTACCACTTAGTGGTTTCACTATTCATCAGAAATTGAAAGTTTTCAGAAAAATACCAAAATTTCACCCTAGGCTAATTTCGGTATTCCGAATCCAAAAATGAGGTCCATTTTAAAAGATAAAATTTCAAAAAGTGGTTATTACTATTCATAATGGCTATTTTAAATAATATTTTAATAGCATATCGTCGTTTAGTGAAATTCAGTATTGCGTACAACGCAAGTTATCGAGGAAGGTCGTGATTGCGTGTAAAGTAAGTCAAGCTAGTGTGTAGTGAAAGATTCCTTTGATGATATATATATAACATAAAAACAAAATATTACTCATAAAAATCCCGGGTGTTACATGTATATAGAAAAAAAATTCAGGAATAATTATTAATTACGAATTCATGTACGATATTAAATTGGGAATGTAAATTAACTCATGAATGATGTTCATCTTCATCCGGATCACCAATCACACTAAGATGTCCAAAAGATATATCTAGAGCCTACAATATATATATATATATATATATATATATATATATATCATGTATATTAATTATATCAATAAAATTCAATATGAGTATGGTTTATTATCCATTTTACATATAGAACCACTTGTGTTCCATAAACAGGACATTGCATTGTCACTTTGTTAATAAATACTGATATATGTGATAATATCTCCTCATACTCTGCACATAAATGTTGAAATAGCTCATATGTACCGTGCTGCATAGCCTGCATGGAAGCATCTATATCAATCTTTGTGCACATCCCTACATCTCTATATGCACCCATCACCTATTCTCTAATAACTTCACATTATGGGACACCAATTCCATTAGTCAAAGAATAACCATGACTATCATGCCTCAGGACACGCTAAAATATCTTATCTCTACGTATAGTACTATAATTTCCTTCCCTGGTATCTCTTCTAACTCATCCTAAATTTGACCGTGTAGCAGATACATAATGAATTAATTAACAATTATTTATAAATTATAATAAATAAAAATACATTCATTACTAAATAATTTTCTTATTATAACACTGGAAACATTGGGATCACCCGCCCTAAGAGTCTTCACCCATATTGAAATATGATAGGTCATCAAACCTCATTGGTGTAACTATAATAAAGGGGTACAAAAAATACATATTTATATTCATGTTATACTACAATATTTTTAACCAATGAATGAATATAGAATTTTAAACTTGCATCATGTCTAAGCTGTGACATGTGTCGAGTACCAAGTCTACAAGGCATGCCCTGCATCACCCGATTCTGGGAATAGTGAGTAGAATCAGTCTAAATTAAACATATTCAGTTAATATACATATGAAAAATTAGTCATTTATAGATTAAAATCCATAAAGTTTACCATCATTTCCTCAATCGACCAAAACACAACCAAATCCTGCCATTTCAGGGAAAGAATGCCTGGTGGGACTCATTATAGAATGTCTGGAACACTCGCAAATGGTATCCAATGATCTCTCTTCACCCTTCCACTATAAAAATTTCATATTTTTTTGGGATTTGGTGATTCATACTACCTGAAAATAATCTGGACAGGATGTCAAATTATCCTATTAATAATATAGTCAGTAGCTGCGATAATAATAATAATAACTCTTGAAAAATTAAACATTTAATTTACCTGAACCTCCCTCCGTAATCTTTCAATCATATCTTGGGGAAAGAAGTCCAATAATTTGTCGATAGAGGGAATATATGGGGACTCATATCATATGCCCAAACTGAGGAATAAATACACTTTCACATTCTCCAAATGGATGAAATGTGTCATCAAATAACACATCCAATAGGGATCCAGTGTTCGAGGATCAATCCCCTCTACTAGGATCGCTACGTCTACTGGAAGATGCACCAGATCCTGATAAATAGAAATTCATAATGCAACTACAATATAACTGAATGTCTAATTAAAAATTATAAATAGTTAGGGAAACATACACTGAAAATTATAATAAATATACTTAGAAAAATTAAAACATACATACCGATAACATCAAGTGAACCAATCTGACCACCCCGTGACATACCTACATTAATAAAAAATCATATGGTTAAATCAAGAAACTTATATACATATAATTAATAACTATTTTTATAAACATTAACTAGGAAAAAATCTACATCCTTTCACTGATCATGCAAGTATACCATATCTCCTTCAATTTTATATCTAGCCCATTTTATATCTTCTTCTCATACAAAAATAGTTCTTTGGTGAAGTGTTTGATTAGAAAAGGTGAAGAAATCTGTCTCCTCTTATTCAATAAGAAAAACCTCTCTTTTAGACATTTACACCACAAATTTCCAATCAGAATCAATGCCGAAAAAGTAAACACGCTCTGCATGTGATGTTAGTATTAAGGGCATGTTACTTACATTGTAATATATATATTGAATATTGTTAAATATTACTAATGTGAATTTTAAGTGATCAAATTTCATTCCATAAACCTGATCAAAACAATCACCCCTTAACAATATTTTTTTTAATCCACAACTATAAATAACCTCAATAATATCCCTCAACAATCCATAATAATAACATGCATAAAAAAATTAACAACTAACCCCACTATTTTGTGTGTCTTGTTTGATGTCAACATTTCTAATATGGAAACAAAATAATTTATCATCCAAAAACTTATAGCGATGATCTATAATAAATAGTCCATTAGCTAGTTGGTTGAGTTCTTCGATCACACTATGAGTACTTAAATCAGGCATCTTTTGAATATGTATATTTCAATTTATTCAATGGATAACTTGTTTGGAAAATACAACTATGTTTCACTATAAAATTATTAAATCAATTATTTATTTTTATGTGAGTCTTGAACTGCTCATGAAATGTGATGAAATGATGTTTTTGGATTTTATGGTCAGTTTCATAGGGCCTTTCACATTTTGACTCACCTATATGCATCCTAAATCACAACATAATAAAAGGTAATTAATAAAATCAATATAGAAACATATTACATAATAGATCAACAATGAAACTTACTATATCAATTGCATAACCAATAGAGTATTGAACAACACATATCAAGGAGGTTGAACCCTATCATCATTGAGCATAACAAATGTTAACCCCTCTCTAATTAGACCACCATCATTCATGGAGGGTTTATAAAAAAAATCAACCTCATCAATATATGAAGCGTAAAATTAGTACACTCATTCATTAAATATCCCTTGGAAATTGAAGCTTTCCGGTGATCTTTGTTACGCACATACCATTTAAATGTAGTTAAGTATCTCTCTATTGGATACATCCACTTGAATTACATGGGACTTTCAAAAATGACTTATCCAGTTAAATGCATAGTCAAGTGAACCATGAAATCAAATAAATTGCAGAAATAGTTTTTTTTATGTGACATAGTACAAGTAGAATCTTATACTTTTACTTTCTCAAATCACTCATTCAATGATTCCTTGAACAAAGCTCTCTGAAGAAATTAGAAACATCAATCAATGGATCAACAACCTTGATAGGTAATTAATCAAAAATTTCTATAGGGATTATCTTTTGAATAATAATATGATTATTGGGAATTTTTAACCCTTGAAATATCGGTCTGATCATATTAACATACTTTTAAATATTAGAGAAATAACAATCTGTCATATTAATGGTCTTGAAAATTGATAGAAATGTTTTTTCTCTTTTTTCATCATTAGGTACTACTCATTAGGGATGTATTCCAAATTACCATCATCTGGTTATAAATTTAAATTTTTTCTCAATCCCATTTCATGAAAATCACATTGATCATTGGCATTATCCTTTGATTTCACCTTAATAAAAATTGGTGCACAATATATTATAACATAAATCTTTTTCAATGTGAATCACATCCAAAATATATCTTAAAATATTATATTTAAAATAAGGAAATTCAAAAAAATAATTTATTTCTTCCAATTATAACTGCACTACCTATTTTTAGCAGGAATAGACGGCAATTCATGAGCTAATAAATCTTTCAAATCATTCATTATATGGATTTTTTCTTGATCAAGTTGTGCACAAATTTGAACACCATATGTTATTTATGGTGATGGGTCATGTTCTCTATTCCCATGAAATAACACACTATTAATTATGATCCTATTAAATGGGGGAATAATGTCTTTGTGACCATGATATTCCTACTTTCTATAGTGCTTAATCCATATATATTTCTTACTTTTATTACAATAAGGGCAGGTGAATTCTCTTTTTGTATTGTAACCTGAAAAGTTAACGTATGATGGGAAGTCATTAATTGTCTATAATAAAGTATACCATAGTCTAAAAATTTCATTAGTTACTAATTCATAACTCATTTTACCATCTTCTTAAAATTATTGTATCTCATCAATCAAAGGTTGTATTTAAAATTGATTTTATCACTAGGTCCTCTCAGTCTATCAATTAGTGTCGAAAGTAACCAAAATGGTTGCTTCATACATACCAATGGCGGTAGGTTGTATAGAACCCACACCAATAGAAACATACTATGTGTGAACCAACCAAGGACTGAAATTGGTTAAAACCATCTGCTTCCAAACCCACTCAAACATTACGATCATCTCGAGAAAATTCCGTGCATCTTTGATCAAACTCTTTCCACACCAAAAACATTGTTGGGTGACTTAATTTTCCAACCAATTTGTTTATCTATGAATGAAAATTCATCAATTTAATATTTTTAGATATCATGAATAATCTATTCAGTCTCAATACTAGTGGGAAATAACGTATCTTCTTAGCATAAAATTGTTTCCATTGTTTCAAGACCATGTAGGGAAGAATCTGACTACCTCGATTAATATCATTGGACTTACACCTTGATCAGGAGAAAATAATACAAGTATTTCATTGTGGATTATCTTTTATGAATAACATATAGTTATTTTGGAACACATTATTTGTCTCATATGAAAAAACAATGGTCATCGGATAACTTCTGTGCTTGATAGAATGACTCTATATTCTTGTCTTCAAGAGGGAGTGTCTTCTTCACCAATACCAAAAACATGTCGAATGACATGTATGACCACTGATTCAAGGACTTAAAGTGTAAAAAATCAATAATGAATGAAAATTAACTAAATTCAGTGCATCCATGATATAATTTAGTACATGAATTATCAATAATTTCATTGAATTTCAATGCTTCTCCATCCGTAAGAGAACGAGGATTACTCCAGCCAACATTAGCATTTTTGACATTACTATCTTCAAGTTGAAACTCATGCATCATATAATTGATCATTATATTCATCAAATCAACTATTATTGAATAAAAATCTATATGTATACTTTTTGATTAGTGACAAGAAATAGAATCTTCTCTATAGTGTGTCCATGTCTTATAGTTTTTCAAATACCCATTCAAAAAATGATGTTCACTAATACTATCTCGTTTGAAGAGATATCTATTTTCAAATTTTTGACATGGCAAACTAATCAAAAAAGTTTGAAATTCTCTAGTTAAATCCACAAATTTCTTAATCCTCTCATAATGTTTATCAGAAAAACTATATGGAATATCAATCTAGCTATTATCCAAATGTGTATTAAATAAAAAGAAAATAATTTAAATATATTATTTAAATTATAAAAAAACTCTTATCATTAAAACCTATGAACCAATGAGTTCAAAACTATTTTTAAGGAAAAATAAATGAAAGAAAATATATGTATATTGGAGAAGATATTTGAATAGAAATTATGTACATTTCAACAAGATAATAGTTTCTATATTTTAATATTTGATATGAAAATATTTTTTGGAAGATATTTAACCTACATTGAATAATGATCTCAAAACCAAAATTTATAGGTTTTCCAATTTTCAAAAATATAAATTATCCCATCCAATTTTAATTGATAATATTTAAATATTTTTTCTTTTAATATAATATAATATTGAGATATTGAGAAATACCAACCTTGAATAACTTCTAAATAATAATGAATTGGTATTATTGAAAAAAGGAGAGTATAATTGGTTATATAAAAATAAAAGATAACTATATTATTTATCATCAATATTTATTTTATACAATACATCTATAAACTTTATCTATGATTGAACACAGAGCTAGATGATAATATCAATATATTAATGAAAAACCATATTAGAGATTCATGAAGATCTTTTTCATTGAGTTATAACATCAATGTGTATAATATGGATCCAATATAATTAACGAAGCCCCTATTAGCCTCACATCTATTGAGAAATATAGTCCCCTTATAATTCTTTTGAAAAATAATATTGAATTTGATGGATGGTAATGGAATTATATCATGGTGTCCCTATCAGAAAATAATTTAAACAAATTGGATGTAGTAAAGTCTACAAAGTATATTTAGGATAATATTGAGAATATCTATGAAATAAATGATAATGTAAAAAAATTCCAACTAAAAAAATATTAATAAGTTTGAAGTTGTGAAAATATCTAATGATGAAATGATTTATGATTTTTTTTAAAAAAATCATTGAAATTACATAACACATCAACAGATTTAGACAAAAATTAGAGGACTCTGCCATGTTGAAAAATCAATTATGGTTTTTTCATAATATATTTGATACCAAAATTTCCTCAATTAAATAAATATATTTGATTCTACTATCTCAAGATGAACTATAAAGTACACATTATTCATATGAGATAAGAAATCCCTTTCATTTAAGAAGATTTTCAAGTGAGAGAATGTTATTTCATTGACGGCCATGAGAAAACCCAAACTGAAGTAGAAGAGGGAATATTTTACTAGTAACTCTAAATATGATGAATAATAAGATAAATAGTTTCAAAAAAACGTGTCTCTCATATCAAAAAAATTGAAAAGAGAAGGATGGAGATACAAAGGTAATCGTTCTTTAAAATTCTTAAATTGTTGTAAAATTAGAAAATTATATTTTAACTATCCAATGAATAAAAATATTGAAAATATATATTATGAGAAATAATTCATCATGAATTATAAAGGTTTTATATATAATGTTTTTTCAAAAGGAACCATTTTTCTTGTAGAACACACACTCTAAGTAATAAATTTTAGCATTGGTGTTGTTTAATGCTTGCAAAAGCTACCTCCAAACACCAGCAAGTGTATATTTTCTTGTCATAGACACACATTTAACTTTTTAATTGATAAACTATTTGTTTTATTTATTTTTCAGGATTATTTAGTTGGAAGAAGTGTGCCCTTTTTGTTCCTTGAGTGATTAAAAGATGATTACAATTTAAGAGTGGGGGACCACACCCTCTTAGAATAGATTATGATGATTATTTATTTGAAGACTGTTTTAGAATTTCATAAAATATTGATAAGGAATTTGGACCTATATTTAAGTATCATATACATTATTTCAGGTACAATCCATAAAAAATGAGTAAGCTATCCAAATTTAATACTCAGATTGCAGAAGTCAAAGAAATAATGTGAACAACTTACCTAGAGGAGAATCGAATATGGGTAAAGGGGGGGGGAGAACATATTGGGGATCCATGAAGAGGTGTAGGGGCTCGAAGATAAGGTTTTAATGGTGGGGCTTGGCAGGGCAGGATGACTTGATGAGGGCGGTATGTCTTGATGGAGGCGGGGGCACAATAGGGCAAGGTGTGTTCAATGGTAGTAGGATGGGAGGGATCGAAGGTGGGGCGTGACGGGGATGGTAGGGCTCGATAATGGTGGGATAGTCCGAAAGCATTGTGCATAGGTGGTGGGGGTCACGGGGTCATGATATAGTCATGGTGTCATATTGCAGGAGAGGATCACGGGGCCGCGAGAGGGTGAATGAGAGGGGAGAAGAAAAATTGGGTCACGGGGTTAAAAAGTACACTGACTGCTAAATAGACGATGCTAATAATATCAATAGTGACTGGAAAATGGTAGTTTCCCAAAACAGCCACCCTACAAAATGTAAATTTCAACTATTTAACCAAAACATAATTATGTGGGCTTTAATTTTACCCCATTAACATTTTTCAAATTTATTCGGGTCAAAACTTTTGGTTTTCCATGATTTTTGTTCAAGGGGAGCATGGCTATGGTGGGTTCAACATATAGAGAATAAAATGAAAAGTGATTTTCTTTTTTAATATTTAAAATAAAAATAAAAAATTTAATAAGCTTAATCTAACAAGTGGAAAGATAAAACTCACAACACGCATAAAACATTATGCCACATCTAGGGTAAAACATTCATTTTAGACCTAACGATGATCTCATATTTCTCATATGACATAAGATTTTAAAAAAATTAATTATTTATTAATTAATAATTATAGTGAATGATTAATTATATATAAAAATATTTATCATGAACAATCCACCCAAATATCCAACTCTTACAAATGTTATACCCCGCCTTGTGTAAACATGATGATACAGACCATACAGTGCTCCCAGGTTTTTCATAAGACACATCATTTGATATATATAATGCTATTTAAAAAGATAATAAATTAAATATTATTTGATTACTTTATCTCATGAGTGAGGAATCCAAACGTCTGACACCTTTGAATGTTACACAAATCATAGGGTAAAAATCACATTTTGCACCTAACGATGTTCCCAGATTTGTCAGAGGATAGAAAATTTTGGAGCTATTAAATTATTTTTAATAAATATTATGTGCTTGATATAATATATTAATTTTTTTTATTATATCTTTATTGAGGCTTTACAAGATTCTAAGTCTTTCACCAACTGGGTGTCTCAATCCAAAAATATTCCATTGAATTTTACAAAGTGTTAACTGGGATTTTACCCTTATAAAAAGGATTTAACACATTTTAATTTATTTTTCACTACTAAATAATTTTTTTCACATAAGAAATTTATAATTTATCAAAAATTAGGATTTATTATTGTTATAAAAATTAGGATATTACATTATGTGACCCTCTTCAGCACCCACCACAGTTTACCAAAACCATGTACCCTCATGTGAACTGTTTAAATAAACCATGTGGCATACATGCTTTATCCATATTTAGTGATCCATGCTCCGAAATATCCCTATAAATCGTCAAAATATTTCTCATAATCTTATGAAATTATACATAAATTAGATGAAAGATTTAAACCAAAATTTAAAGGATCTGTACCTCGTGAGAAAATCTGAGATCCAATAATATCCTCTGCTTGAAACAACTCATCCAAAAGTTTCCCTTTTGAGGGTGGTGAAGTTCTTCTAAGAATAACTCGAACTATTGAGCACATACATAGAACTCTTTTTCCTAGGTATCATCTTGTACATGACCATGCCACCACAACACATGTACTAGAGGAACTGACCTACCTCGGATAACCTTCATCTTCTAATCAATGATATGTATAGGGTTCTATGAAAATGATGCATATACCTCTAACTCAGCCTCATCATGATGAATAATTTGAGATTTGTCTGAATAATACTAGAAAATATGAGATACATGGAATATTTTATGCATGGATTGGTTCCACTAAGGTGAATTTAACTGATAGTCTACCATTCTGACTCCCTCTAAAATATTAAAGTTCCCAACATGATGGGTTGATAGATTCCCTCTTTTTAGAAAATCCATCTATTCCTCAGTATAGGGGAAATATGAACCAAAACATGATCCCCAAAATTGAAGTCTAGTGGTCAGTGAAAATGATTTTTTTAAGAATTATGCCTAGACTATGTGATATGCATAGACTTCCTGGTAATATTTACCTCCTTGAAAGTTTACTTACCAAGATGAGGCCCCAGTAGGGGTGTCACTCCTTCCTGTACCCAGTGTAGAGATGAATAAGATGACCTGCCATATAAATACTCATAAGGAGAAACCCATATAGTCTCTTTAAAGTTATTACTATAAGATAACTTTTTTAGAGTTAATAGTTTCTCCTAAGAACATCCAAAATATTTAATTCATTCCTGGATCATGCCATATTACACCTAGATCAGATTCCTAGACTTATTTTCAATATGTGGATGATAGTTTATAATCATCAGTACCTATAAACCCATTTCCATCTACAAACCCTATAAGAATCATGATATAAAACAATTTTTAATACCTTATATGATAGTACACGGAACTCCGTGAAGTTATATGATCTCTATAAAACATATCCTTCCTAGATCATTCACTAAAAAGGCATCTCTGATAAATAAGAAGTTATATAACTTTGTCAATATTTCTAAAATCACCCATACTGTGTCTTAGAACTGAGGTGACCTAGGTAATCCCATAAAAAAATTCATATTGACGTCTTCCCATTTCCAATAAATTATGGGTAATGACTGATAAAACCACTTAGCCGCTGGTGTTCTGTCAACACCTACTAATAGGTGGAAGAAAAGTCATGAAACAATGTATCTCCCTTTTCATTCTAGTCATGTCCAACCCATGTAGAGGCATGATACTATTTCATAAACTCCTACTGTATATCACTAGGTTCCCATAATCACTCATTAATGTGAATGATCTCATCCACATCCACAACCCAACTAGGTGGTGGGCCCACAACTGAAACACTCTCCCATACGACCAAACCCTTGAGATCTAAAAGTTTCCTCTTATTCACTCTATCCATAAGTGAAGACTAAACTTCCAAATATTATATTATTGGTTATCCCTAATGGTCCTGCACCTCTATATTCATCTTATAAAATAAGGACATTAACTTCCACTCTCTACTGATCTCATAGACTGCATGTGTCTGAGTTTTCGGATTCAACAAATCAACAAAAATATTTTCCTTCCTCGACATATAAGTAATATAAAAGATGAAGGACTATAGGTATTCAACCCACCTTCTCTGTCTATGGTTAAATTATCACTATTTAAATATATTAATAATGATTTTTTGGTCTGTTTACACCCATAAAAACTCTCCCAAAAACTAATTCCTCCAATAATACAAGGCAGTAACCACAAATGCTAGCTCATGGTCATGTTTTAGGTAATTACACACATAATGCATCAAATTACATGACCCGTATTTGGAAAATTACATATCCAAACATGATAAATAATCCTAGTCTGATGCTTGATGCATCCGAAAAAAACATAAATCCTCTTCTTGGTGAAGGTAAAAAAATATCACTGCTAATGTCAATCTCCATTTCAGTTTCTAAAAGTATTTTTCACACACTTTCGATCATGTAAAATTGAAACTGTTTTGGGTAATCATGGGATTAGTGCATTAAGATGTGATAACTCATGTATAAATTTCACCTAATATACACCTAGCCCTAATAAACTCTTTATATACATGACATTCATGTGCTGACCACAAGAAAAAACGACTCTAACCTTCTCTGGGAGAACATATACTCTTTTCTATGAGATATTATAACCCAAGGAGTAGACCTGATCAATCCAAAAATGGAAATTGGCTAGCTTAGTATAAATCTAGTTCTATATGAGTGTGCTCAAAATGCTCTCAAGTTGTTGAGAATGTTCATGTCAATTATGTGTGTATACCAAGGTGTCCACCATGATGACCACCAAATATGAATCTATATATGGGTGAAGAAAATAGATTTATCAAATCCATGAATACTATAGGTGTGTGTTTAAGATCGAACAACATAAGAAAGTACTAGTGCAAGCTATATCTACTATGGAATGTTGTTCATGGTATATCTTGTAACACCCTGATATTTTATAAAAAAATATTTTTTTTAATTTCATTAATGTCTTGTGTTGTACGATACACCAAAAGGAGCTTGCACAACACGCATCCCTGACTTGGATTGCATTACATGCAATCGTAACCTTCCACGATAGCGTGTGTTGTACGCAATACCGAGTTTCACTAAACAACGATATGTTATATAAACTAGTCGTTATGAATAGTAATACCCACTTTTTGAAATTTTATAAATTTTATCTTTAAAAATGGACATCATTTTTGGATTCAGAATATTGAAATTAGCCTATGGTGAAATTTTGTATTTATCTGAAAACATTCAATTTTTGATGAATAGTGAAAGCACTGGGTTACAATTTAAAAACCGACTTTTTATTTAAATAATTATTTATTTTGTTTAAATTTATTTTAGGTCAAAATTGATAAAAAAATACCTATATAAGTTCAATTAAATTCATTGGAGTTATTTTATAATAATTTCAGATATTTAAAAATGTTATTGAACTTTTCACCGTCTTTTACCCATCTCCTAGGAGAATTAAAAATTTTACATAAAACTTAATTTTACCACTTCTGTGAGTGTAATTTCAAAAATTTGAGAGACACGGTGAATATCAAGGACTAAAATGTGGTTCAATGACATGAAAATAATTTTTGGTGAATAGTAACTTTTTTACTTTTTTTAACACGGTTAAAAGTAAATAGGGTAATTAAGGGTAAAAATGTTATTATTATTACCCCCAAAACATGTACTAATTCTATTGGATAAGTTTAATTCAACCAAAAACAATCTTAGTAATAAAATATGACCATTTAGGCCCACTTGGATTAGATTAGGAAATTTATTATTAATTTATTTAAAGAAGGGTTAAAATAGTTAAAATCAAAGTTTAATAACTATATAATTTTAAATATAGGGTTATACATAAGATAAATTCAACTATCAATATTCATTTGAAATATAAAAGTATTTCCTACATAAAGGTGTTTTAGTTGTAATTTGTAGACTTTAAATAATTTAATTTATTTATGACACAATGATGATGCATTAATTATCTTATTAATGAAATATTGACATAATTGATGTTATAAATACCCAAATAAATGTAATTTGAGACTTTTTATGAATTAAAATAATTTTATAGGTTAATATGACATGTTATTATTGATTTACATAACTTTTTTTGAACTAATATTTATGTTATGATTTTAAAAAAAATCAATTACCAAATAGTGTCAAAATTCAAATAAAATAGTTTTTAAAAAATAATATTATATTATTAATTTTTATTTTATTCTTAAAAATATAAGGTTCGGCCAAATGACTTAGATAAGGTTATAGATATTAATACTAAACAACTTGGGGTTCTTTTGGCTTGTTATAGTAAGATTATTAACCTTATAGTGTAAGAAAACCAGAAGACACGGTAAAAGTTAAATTATGTAACTTAAAGTTAAATCTAAATGATAAGGTTAAAATAGAACCCTAAACTTGTATAAATTCTATTGGATGAGATTATTTCTACCCATACCCACCTTATAATCAAAATAACTCAATTTGGATCTATTAAAAACCGAATATGACTTTATAATAAAATAATATTTTTTGTTATTCCAAAGGTGCCCCTCTCCTCCCTTATAAAAGGGCACCTCCTCCCTCTCTTCCTCACACCACTTTGAGCCTTCAAGCTCGGAAAAACCCTTACAAATTCTCTTCTATACTTCCCTAGAAACATACTAGAGGTCCTGGTATTCTTCAAAGACCAATTTTAGTGACCTAAGAGGGGGTCTCAAAGAGGCGCTTCAAAGAAGAGGTAATGTCCGTTACCGATTTTTTCAACTTTATTTCCTCTTCTACTTCTTCTTATTTAGTTGTTTCATTATGAAGTAATAACATCAGTATAAATAATATACTGATATGTTATTATAATTATGAAACAACCCTATTTCACCATCTATCAATCCTACGTAAAATGAAATCACCGCGCGTGCGTACGTACGGAATACCGTCTCCACGCTGTGGTGTAATCTATTTTCAACCACCACCTTACTTGGATGGGTATAATGGTGTAAATAATAACTATATATGATTATTGTAATGTGATATTGATTCTTAAATAGTATACATACACTCAAATACAATTCCATTATCAGGGGAACGATATCATCGCTCGTGGGCACGTACAGAATACCGTCTCCACGATGTGATGCGACTCGTTCTACATGATCTTATTTGCATAATGATTATATAAACGAATTGAATGAATGGATATGATATATATTACACTAATAAAATTCTGGAAATGAGGTATCTATAACCTAAAAAGAAGAATAAGAATTTATTCAACAAAACACGCATAAGAACAAAAAGTAATAAACACCCGAATAACAAGTAGCAATGAAATATTTCTAATAAGAAGCTAAGAATATGACCACATATGATATCATAAAAATAATTAAGATTCTAGAATAAGTCAATGACATTATTTAAATCATTATACAGGAGGTTCGGACACTTACGAAGCAAATTGGACCTAAGGCAAGGGAAAATCTCACAATCTCATTTTTATCCGAGATTGTTTATACTTCAAAATTTACTGGGGAATATTTATCATCCACATCCATGTTTCCTCAATATGTAATATTATTTCCATCCACCTAAAATTTTTTAAATCCAATTTTACCCTTCAGTGAGTTTTTAGTAAAAGATATGAAAGGAATCTTTTGTTGTTTTTCTTACGAGGTACTTTTTGACTTTTCCTACCAAAGTACAGGAAGAATGTTTTTTTAACTTATACGGCATGAATGGATTTTTAAAACATTATTTCCAAGAAGCATAATTTACAAGTTTTCAAGTTTATTTTTAATTAACTTCTATTAGTTTAAAATTGTATGACATGTTAAGAAAGAAAAAAATGTTTTTGAACTCGAATTGATATTTTCCTCAAGAATGGAGTTCAAGTGTTTTATCAAAATTATTTTCCATCTAAGATAATATAGGGTTCTGTTTCTATCCCTATTATTACATTGATTTGATTATGTTGTGATGGAATTATTTTTATGAATTCTTTTATCTTATATGAATTGTTTTATGATGTCACGATGTTTAAGAATCCCATTTTTATTACATGGGTTATGAAATGATGTATGATTTATGATTTTGTGGCACACATAAGAATGGTATAATTATGAGATGGGTGGGACCTATATCTCCCCCCAATTAATTGGGTAATGAATTATATCACATGAGATAGACATGGCTGGAATGGTAGGTTAAACCGGTTCAGTGAAACAGGACTGAAACGAGGAGTGAACTCGGTTCAGAAATGGACTTTGTCTACTAAGATAGTCTTGGCTATGAGTCCTGACTACTAAGAAATGATTCTCTATGATTATGTGTGTATGCCACAAATTTTCATGTTTTACGTTATGATTATTGGGATTACATTTCATTACTATGATTTATCCCTTGTTATGAAATTATGATCTCTTTTGCAGGTTCAGATTTCCAAAATAATATGTTATTATGAATATGATGTGATTGATATTTATTTTGTTTACCCTTAATTAGAATTTGAGCTCACCCTTTTTATGATTTCTTTTCCACAGGATATAAAGAAAGGTTTTAGGTAAGAAAACAAAAGGGTAAGATCTTTATGGGAAAAGTTAAAGATCTTTCACCATGATTATAAGATTAAATTGCGAGTTTCCAAAGACACTAAACTATTATGGTCCTTGTGTGTCTGTGTTTGTTATGTATTACATATTCCACAAAAGTAATGTAATGTCCATGTACGTCAATATTTGGGTCTCTACATATCTGATGGTATAACATGCACTTTATGGTATCCCAACCCAAAATCAAACTTGGAGAAAACCCTTACTCCATAGATATAATAAAAGAGGTCATATATATGTTGAAGTAGATACTAGTTCTTAACTGTGAACTAGTTCAATTGATGTTAGTCCACATAAAGCTGAAGGGTACCATCCCCCTTCTTGGCCAAAAAGACTAATGAACCCCAATGGGAAGTACTAGGCCTTATAAAACCCTTAGATTCCAAGTATCTTAGTCTCCTCTATAACTACTCTAACTTAGTAGTAGACATTATATATGGAGTAATGGATACTAGTGTTGCACCTAACACCTGCTCAATATTAATATCTACCTCTCTCTCAGAAGGTAGTCTAGTAATATTGTCTGGGAATACATCCCTAAAAAGATATACTACCGGAGGAATATTATTATGACATGTTCCCATACCATCCACATAAAGGCTAGTAATCTGGTATGCCACTCTGCGAAGCCCACGATTCTATATCCCATATCTACATTCATGGATATCCCATTAAACCTTGTGAATATATCAATCACCCTTAAGATATGTAAACGATACACTTCAGTGATAAAAATCCATATAGCTATGATAAGGAACCGAACAGTCTATCATGAAAATGGTATCAAGTCCCATCATCTCAAGGATGAAGAGGTCCCATAATAAATGATAACCATATAAATCAAGGTGGAATTTCTTTCATTAGAATAAAATTTATAATCAAATTCCTAATGGGTTTTTTATTATAATTATGGCATAAAAATATTAAACCTCGATCCCATGGATATCCACAATTTCAACAGATATGAAGGAGTGGTAAGAACTTGTATCAAATAATGTATATAATAAAGTAGAATCTACTAAGATCATACCTCTAACTGTATATAGACGGTTACTCTATTCTGTAGGGATCACCTACCCTGAATACATATTTACCTACCCACGACCTTTGATATTGCATGAATACCCTTGGTAGGGCTGGTCCACTAGTGCTGTAATTCCAATATTTGTCTCCCTTTTACATGACCACCACGTAGAACTAAATGGATTTTAATACAAAAGATCATTTCTGGATAAGGGGATGTTGACCCCAATCCTAAACATGGAGTTGGTATATATCCTGTCTCCTTGGCCACTAGAGGTAAAGGTATACAAATGAACTAAAGATAAACCATCTTTCCACAATCCCAACACTGAACTAGATCCTTGATAGATTGGGTTATCATATGTCTAAGACCCCCACAGAGATGGTATACTACGTAAATACCATAAAAAACACTCAAGCTACTGCTTCTCCTATGAAAATACTCAAAACAGAACTTCTTACTTCTCGTCTAAGTTATTCCGGGTCAAAAAGATGAACTACCATGGCTCGCACCTTGATCCTCTCTTAGGTTACACTTAGTAATGAATACTTGATTTATTATACCAAATACATTAGTCAATCATAATATATTAACCTATGATCAAATTTTATACCTTAGACCATCCTTGAATAACATATCCCTAAATAACTTACCACCTTTAAGAATCTGCATGACGCGCTGGAGCTATTTGTAATGTGCCCAATAGTCCATAATTGATAAAGATCTCTACACTAGGTGTATAGTCTCTTTGGATCTGTCAACCCTCAATGTATCAAGATATAAATAGTCATAAAAGTACATATGTAAATCCATACAAACAATATCTTGATGATTTTTTTCTTGGGTAATAACATCCCACCATCTCATGGAGAAATATCTTTCCATATACCTAGAGATATTCACACTCATCTGAAGAGGTGTCTTAAGATGATCAAAAATAGATATCATGGACTCTATCCATGAATTCATATCATGTGGACCACCGTACCTGGAATGTGGGGGTGGATGAATCTACATAAACTGTCACATAAACTATGACATAGTAAGGGAAGGTCATGGGGAACCCTGTATAGTCTACATTAGCCATAATAATCCATCTCAAAAAAGAGCATCAACACCCAAATTTGGTATAGCAGTAGGTGATAAAATTTGAACTACTGATGGTAATACTAGTGGTTTATGGATCACCATCTCAAGAGTATAGTCATTTCCACTCTCTTCGAACACAACTTTATTATCTTATGGTGTCATAACTCTATAAATGTCAAGCACACACCTCATATAATATTTAACAAAAGATTGGATCATAGAAAATAGAATTTGATAGGTACCAGCCTTCCTATAGAAGACTCACACCCTTATTAATTCAACTATATATAATTATAGAGGGCTTATAAAACTAATGATAATCACAAGATATAAAGCTTGATTCCCACTTTTATGGTCGTGTCAGGGTCATGTTCTCTGATTCATATCAGGGGTCCCGGTATAAAGTGTGTTAATTTTAATTTAGAGATGAAAACACCCATTAAGTTGGAATTAGAATCACTATTTAACAATAACCATTTCATTTAATTATTAATGAACAACCATTCATACTCATTTACGTATATAATGGTCCAGTTAGATGAGTCATCATTCCATCGTTATAAACAACAATGCTTTATAAGTTGAAATTGGTAGGCATGTAATTTCTATCAGAACATTACATATGGCATCATAATGTAACCAATATATAATGATACCTTAATTAGATGGATCCCCATTCAAAATTTATAAAAGCTCTAGATTTATAAACAATAATTTTAATTCATGTGATCACAGATAACTAACATTTTAACTCATGTAACCTTAGTTACATGGTTCAAACATGTAACAATTGATTAATTAAGGTGAAACCATCATGATATATTGGAAAATATATTTAGATTGATTTATATACTTTAATTAACTAATTAATTATCCATTTCCATTGATAAATGTTAGAAAAATTCTCTAGATATAGAAATCAAGGCACTAAACATGTTAAAAACAATGAATGACATAATATAATAGTGGCATAGTATATATATGAAATATAAATCCTTAATATTATATAATAATGCAGGAGTTAATGACTCTTTATCATACCTATACAAAGGTGAAAATCTATATAAATATTAAAAATAATAATTCCATATGTCTTGTGAATGACCCAATATTTAAATCAATAAAATTTTAATAGGCATAATCTAGAAAATAAATTCCCTTAAAAGGTAATTTGGATTTTCCTTATACATGGATTAACTACTCCCATGAATAACCTCATTACCAAATCCTGAAACATTTCTAGTCTCTTATCCAATAACCCAAAATGTAAGACAAAGTGAAAATAACCATCTAATACCACATGTGAGGTCCTGTCCCAGCCCACTCACTAATAGTAGCCCAACCAGCCTCAAATGTGCATCCATGTATGCCAGAATCTCACGACTAGTGACTAGGGTTTGCAATAGTATGATGTGGAGACAATACACTCATGATAAGAGTGGGTTACAATTGAATCATAGTTTAAATAAATAATAGAATCACAATAATTAACCAACTATGAAATATTAAATCATCCAGATATCATAAATATTCTGGTAGAAACTGTACCCAATCTCAAATCCAAAATAATTTTATGTCTAAATGTTATACATAAATGGAATACGTGATATACAAAGAAGAATACATATACAAAATGCTATAAAAACGTTAAAAATATAAAAAAACTATCTCCAATTACATATTGAGAATAATATTGATGTTCTACTCCCGTACTCCATAATAGTACACTAAAATCGACATCTAAGCTTGGAACATTCCCGTTTTACATACCGTTAATCATAATGTCTTCCTTGGTGCCAATTGGAAACCCAAATAGGTTCTGATACATATATAATAGGCCACTATAAACGGTGTCTAATTTCTTTTAGTCCAAGAGTATATAATTAATTAGTGTGCAGGTTTTACTGAAATCTATAAATGAAATATGTAATAACCATGTTGTTCCAAGTTCCCAATGGGACACTCAAACAATATTATATTCCTCAGCCTTTTCAAAAATAACTTTGAGTGTTTTTTAGTTATGATTAAATATTTTAAACAGGCTTGGGAAACAACTTATAGAATGGCATCCCGTATTGATCATATTCAGTGTATGGGATAAACACATCCCCTTTCATAACACTTGATAAAGTAAATATGATAAGGTTTTCCAGTATAAAAAGAATTAAACAAATCCCAGGATGTTATTTGACTGGGAATATGTTCCATTTGGATTTATCAATTAATCAATTTATTGTAAACCTAATCTGTCCAAGGTTTCCTATATGAGGAACCCAAGTATCACTCTAGATATACTAGAAAAACATCTCCATACAATCTCATCCAAGTCGTTCCTTAAACGAACATAGTTATCTCTCTATGAATGGTATAAAGACATATCCCTTTGAGTTTTTCCTTATAATTCCACATAAGACACCCAAGTGTCACAAATTTCATAATACAGTTAACATCTATCTAAGCTCATCCTTGCCATTCCATAATAGGAACTGAAGTGTAAATCAAGGAATAATATAATTAACTTTTAATGTGCTCCCATCCATGTAATTTAAATAAGAACCCATGTATTGATAATGATGTGACATAAATCTAATGATGATTTATTTTAATTTAATATGCCTGATGTTTCCATCCATGGAATTTTGAGTTAGAGCCCATGTTCCACCCTCATCATGGAATAATGAATGATATTCGGCTCTCAATCTAACTATACTATTTACCATAATTCATAATCTAATCGAGACACATAATTTATAATGGATTATTCTAACTCGCCACAGAATGTGTTTTAGTTTAGTTTCATTTGATTAGAAGTCATTCAATGTCATAAATCATTCCTTTAAATTTAATTAAGTTCATTTTTATTTAATTAGTTATAACATTCCTATATTAAGGGGTAAATAACTCAACTTATAAGGTGAAACAATTTCATATGAAAAAAATGGTTTATTTGTATGTTTTAGTAACACTCCTAAAGAGATGGTTCTATTTGGGGCCCTCAACCCTCATTTGTGATTACATGCCAAATGGGTCATATAACATAGGACCAAAAATTTAATTTAAGAAAATATCAATTTAAGAGGAGATTATCAGAAATTACAATTCATGGAAAAATGGCACAATATATAGATGATTAGACATTAAGGAAGAACCATGTGACCACCTTCCTTAGATGTGTATTGGATGCCTCATCTTTTATTTTCCTCTAATAAGGTCTAGAATGTGGGAAATAAAATAAATAGACCAATTCCCTAAAATATTGAATATTAGCTCACATGGATTTTACATTTCATATGGAGAGATAAATGAAGAAAAACATCAGGAGGATTGAGGAGCTTATCAGAAGCTATATCCAACACAAATGACGATGAACGATTCTAAAACTATATTAAAAAAATCAATCTCAAAGCTTATCTTTGATAGAGGATAAATATCCTAATGAATAAGAGGTTTCCATGAATGATAAATAAAAAATAATTGATGATTAAAACTTAAGTGGGTTATGGAAAAAATTAGGAGTTTACCCAATATTAAAAGGTGCATGGTTTGGCTGCATGATTTAGCCATACAATGCACCATTCATGTGCGCCGATTTCTAAATGGGTAGTAATTGTGTGGGGTAGGTGCATGTTTTGGTAATATCATGCATATCCTATTTTCCCATCAATATACCATATGGAACACTGCTCACAGTGGAAGAACTCCTTTAAGAATCAAGTGTACAGTATGGGAATTTGGTGACTCAAATCTCTTTCTTTGATTTATATATTTTCTATTAAACTTTTAACTTCAATGTTCTATATATTCAACGATCTCCTTTAACATTTAATGTCCAATTTTATGTTTGTAAGGAAAATAACTTATTAATTAAAATTCCCTTTCATGAATCATTTTCTTTTCCATAAAGTTAAATAATCATTTCAATAATTTCAAGCCTCCTAAGAGTTTATTTCACTTAAATGTCTCTTTCATTCATATCTAAGTTTTCACATACCGCTACTGTTATCCTTTCTCATTTTGAAATCCATTTATGTATCAATTTTTATTATCTTCATACATTCCTTTTAAATTTAATATTTTTTACTCTATTTTATGATTTTTCTTATGTTTTCCTCATTATCTCAAAATGAATCAATTGTGTATGGTGATTTATTTTATAAGTCAACCTCTAAATGATTTTATGAATTTTTTCTATTAGCTGGTTTACTTTGGTATTAATTGATATTGTTTATTTGGTTATTTATTTGATACCTTTAGAAACGTAATTTGAAAGTCTTTCTTAATCTATGGTTTTAATGATTTTATAATTTGATGTTTTCTTGGGGAATATATGTATAGTTAATATTTAAGTGATAGGTGTACCCTATATTACCCTACAATGAAAATTTGGCTTCTAATTAGATATTGGTGAAATGGTTAGGGAAAATTGATATAAAAAAAGGTAAATAGGTTGTAATTCATGATCTATTATGGGAAAAATTTTGTGATGCCTTATCCTCTTTAGGTATAGGTTTTGAATCTAGATACACTATAGGAATCATGTTGTCATTCCTTGTCTGTTATAGGAAATATGTTTTTATACCTAATCCACTATAAGAAACATGTGGTGATTCCTAATCTAATTTGTTTTTGTTTCTATACTTATATTGGTGCCACACTACTTTGATATGTGACTATTTTATTGTCCTTATCTCATTATTTATGTATGTTTTTTCCAATAATTAAACAATGTTATATATTTTATCATATGTGATTACTTTTTCTCTTATCATACCAAATAATCTATTTTTGTGGTTCCATGTTATTTTAACCTAATATTTCTCTCCTTTATATATTCTTATCATATTCTTATCATATTACCCTAGGTATCATATTGATATGTTTATTTATCTCTTATTGGGTGTCTCAGATTATTTGTTTTTTATATTTCTATTTCCAAGATAATGAGGATGATTTTAATTTGAGATATGTTTATAAGAAGACCTTGAATGATGAAATTATGATGAAATATTCACTAGAATTTTAAAATTAGTTTCATATGTTTCTAATATACAAATAAAATAATCTCATTGACTCTTAAGTTGTTGATATTATTATTTAATGTAATATTCTTATTTAAAAAAGATGTATAATAAAGGATTTTTTAGTTTTGGTGGCCTCAATTTCTATTAGGGGGAGGTTTAGTTATTTTTAGAGATTATTTTAGTTACCTCTGTTTTAGAGTTATATAATCTTACTGAAAACCCTATCGATGTGTATAGGAATAGGATGATATACTAAAATATTGGAAAAGTCTTGAGTATGTGGTTTTAATAGCAATACAATACCTATCACGATACTATAATTGGATGATGGATTCTAGACTTATGTACCTATGGTTAGTAACCTAAAAATGGTTTTCTGGTTACTAACTCAATCATAACCTCATGCATGAAAAAGAGGCCTAATTGTACACCTTGTTTTAAACTCCAAGGGTATATGCTTTGGTTGATCATATACACTTTTTTAACATCTATTAAATATTGATTTCTTAATTTATTTTAGGGATTGGGTTGAGAAGTTTAATATTAACAAACATAAATTAACCTAGGATCAATATTTGTTGAACTAAAGGAATCAAAGGATTATGTGATGATGTAATTGTGTAAAAGGTTTTATGGTTGTGTCCCTTTTATGTTATTAATTATGAAAATTCCCCTATGATTTTAAATTCTTAAAAATCATGTTAACCCATTTAGGTTTTAGAGTTGTTTGGAACTAGAAGGAACCAAATTAATAATGGCGGTGAGTGATAATGCATCAAAATAACCAATGAAAACCTCAATGGAATGGGTATTTGAGTAAAAAACCTCATGTAAATTATCAACCAAATCTCACAAGTAATGAATAATAATTGAAATTTAATTAAGATCCTAAATAGACCAATGAGGGATAATGTTTCTTTTTTTTTCATGCAGTAATGTCCACCCGCTTTATGTGGCTCTTTTAATCCACTTATTTTCAAGAAAAGAATAAATGTGGTGAAAATTATATTATCCACTCACTAGTGCACAAAACATGAGAAGTTTTGTTTGAAAATATATTGATTGGAAATTGTGTCCATCCAATGGAGGACTCTAATTAGGATTATAATGAAGAAGGAGGAAATAGACTCTATAGTATTGGAAGAGTTTAATAACTTGTTCTTCAAAAATTATTTTCCCTTAACTCTTCAAACAAAAATTGAGAGGTAATTACTCAAGTTGAAACAAAAGGATAATAAATCCATTTAAACAAATAAAGAGAACTTACTAAGACTATTTAGGTATGCCTCCATCTTTGTTACAAATCCTGAGAGTAAGATCGAATAATTCTTTTATACAATTAAAGAAAGTCTCAAAATAGAAATAGATATAGAAGACTTTAGTATATATGATCATATTTTCCAATGTGAACTCAATGAGGGGGTGGAATAAATATAATATCATTTATATAAAAAAATAAATGAAATACGGAGCTTTCAAGTAACTCAGATGAAAAATATAATTAGAAAATAATATTCAAATCCATTCATTCCAGAAATATGGGATAAAACACTCGAGAAATTTCTGAATATGGTTCATAATATGTTTTAAATATTTAATAATTATCCACCAAAGTCACAAATTTTGAAATGATTCAATAATTAAAATAGAAGAGAAGAAGGTTCCCACTAATGATCTACCAACGTTTCAATGTTTAAATGTAAGGAGACTAGTAATTACTCAAATAAATGCCTAACCACATAGATAATGAAGAGAATATGAAAATAAAACATCTCAAATACATGAAAAAAGGGATTAAATACATAATCTTTATCATTTAGAAGTATCATGATAATAAAGTTATGTAAGGAAAACTTATTGCAAGTTCCATGCCTCAAACATTACATATTCTAGTGTTTTTTACCATGAATTCAAATTTCAGGATCTTTTAAGTTTAGAGTTTTGTAGAGTTAGGAACAAATCATTCATAGTAAATCCATTCATTACATGTGGAAAATTTTACTAAGTATCCATTTTCCCAACAAATAAAACATTCTAAAATAAAACATGATTTCTTTCCATGATATAACATCACAATTTTAATCTTGTACTCATACTTGTATATACTAATCCATTAACCATGTGATTTTTTTAAACCTAGGATGAGTACAAAAATCATGGCAAGGGACATAAGAAATATAGAAAACCATTACTCCATTTAAAAACATTAAAACCCATTTAATTTTCTCTTAATGAAAAAAACTTTTTCACATCAAAATAAAAATATGTTTTGATAAAATAAAATCATTAAAACTAATAGAAAGAAATTATAACTTCTTTAGGTGACTTAGAGAATCATATACATAAAACCATTTCAAAACATTTTAAAAACCCCTTCAATTGGAATAATTAAATGGATGAATTAGAATTATGCTATCATGGTCTTACCCAACACTATCAAGGCCACCCCAACTAAAGCTATAACGGGCTTACCCGGCGCTATCTAGGCTACTTCACATACTATAATGGGATTTACCAAAGATATTTGGGCGTCCCCATGTTAATCTATAACAATATTACCTAGAGTTATCTAGGACACACCATGTATAATATATATCAAGCTCACCTGTTTTCTATAATGTTTATATACCATATCATTAATAAAACAATTTCTTCATAAAACCCTTTGAAATAATCCTCTAATCCCGTAGGAAAAAAAATTCGTATACAAACAATATTTTATTTAAAAAACAATTTTCAATACTAAAAATAAAAAAAATGGTATAGGGTTATTTATTTAAGATAATATTAATGATTTAAAAGGAATTTAGAAATTAAATAATAGTCATGGCAGTGGAAAATTTATTTTCACCGTGTACATTAAGAATAGAACATTCCATTTTTCATTTGTCAAAACATTCTTTATAAAACCATAAAAATATTACTTTTGAAGAAAATTGAATAAAATTAAAAGTAGACATAAAATTTTCTTCATAATTCATTTATATCTATATAAATAAATAAATAAAATAATATCAAGAATATTTACATGGAGAAAAATATTTGATAATTAAATCTTTAAACATTCAAAGTGTCTCATACAACTTTAAAAATTTAAATCATAATCACCCTGAAATGATAGCATTTATGAAGAAATTAAATAACATTATAATAAATATAATTATGGTATTATATGTCAAATGAGGCTTTATATACACCTCATAAAAGAATGTGGGTGTATAACATCAAAACATTCCTTATTGAAATGAGATTAAGACGAAGTCCCTTACCTTGAGTTCGACTGATCACGTACTATATTTATATTCCTGAATAATAAACTTAGGTTAATAATTTTATTTATTGATAAAATTTTTGATGTTTATTATTATTTTTATTTCACTTAGTGTCTTTTTATGGTAGTAACTTAATTACTTAAGTTCATGTGAGGCGTTTTGATGATATTCGATAAATGAGTCCAAAATGATTTCATATATTGCCTATAGTCAAAAGTGGTCATAACCACTGAAATAATATTCATGAAATAATAATCACTTTTATACATAAAATATACATTTAAATCTATCTATTAAATATGGATATGAAAATCAAACTACATAATAATAATGGAGATAGTGAGTTGTACGTACGCATGAGTAACATTTCAATTTTTAAATGATCATTATGGAAAGAATGTTAACATAATTTTAACTTTAAAGAAATATAATAATATCTCATATATCATATTACTTCTTAAAATAAAATTATTCATATTATCCATGTGATATTGTGTTGAAAAACAAATCACATCGCTTCTTGGAGGTGATAGTTCACACATACGCACGAACACCCTTGTCATTTTTCCATTCATGGAGAGGTGGCAACATAAATGATATATTTTATTTTATTAATGACAAATATTTAATTAATATCATATTTAAATTTTAATTCCATTATCATAACCATTATTTAGATATGGTGAAGAAAAATGAATTATTTCAGTTCACGATGTGGTAGTTTTCCGTACACACGAACATAGATTATTTTACCATTTCATTGAAGTGGAGATAAATTTAGGAGATGATATTGATATAATGACATCTTATTATATTTATTATACTAGAGTTATTATTTCATCATGGTTTTTTAATATTTTAATAAAGTGGGAGAATAAATAAAAAATAAATACTTGATTAAAGATGATACCTCTTCCTTGGACCGCTTCTATTTCATAACACCTTAAGACCACTAAGGATAGTGTTATGACTAAAATAATAGATATATAATGTAGGGAAGTATTATATTGAGGTATTTTGGAAAATAATGGAATTCCAAAATAGGTTTTTAGGTGTGAATAATATAGAAGAAGAGGATCTCCTTTATAAGAGAGGGGAGGGGCACTCTTGCAATTATTTAAAATATTAAATTAATATAAATTAATTTTTGATTTGAAATGGGTAAAAAAAAAATTTAAGATAGAATTATTTTTGGTTTAAATTAATTCATCAAATAAAAAATAGATAAATTTTTACTAATTTTTAATCCTTATAATTTTTTAAACCTTATTTAACCTCTTTAACTCATATCGTGACAACAAGTGTTTTTACACTTTTGAGGTTAATATAGTTACTATAAAATTTCAAAAAATCATAAATGAATCATTGATGAAATTTTAAACCGTATCCCCATAATTTGGAATAATTTTATATTTTAAAAATTTTATATCATTTAATAAAATATTATTTATTTTAAAATTTCATTAATTTGAATTTTGACAGTACCCATTACATGACATTCTATAAATATTATTACAAAATATATTTGAAACAATTATCCTAAAACATCACTAAAATTTAAAATAAATATATAAAATTCGTGTATTACATTAACTACTTCAAACTTTTTTTATTTTAATATTTTAATATCTTTTATTTGATATTTTCATTAATCAATCAATTATTGCATCATTATTGTGTAATATTTTAAGGTGGTTAATTATTTCCTAAAAAATAAAAATAAATTTCTATGATGGAGATAAATATTTTATATTTCAAAATACTATTTATTGTCAAATATATCTTCTATATAATTGTATATAAGAAAATTTATAGTTATTAAAACATAAGTAAGATATCTTTGACATTTCCATAAAAAATACTATAAAAGGATTAAAGTCATCCACGTGGATCCAAGAGGTCATAAAATTGGAAAAAGGTTTATTTTGGTCTAAAATAACACATAAAATAAAATTAGTACATGTTTTTGGGTAATTATCCAATATTTATAATATTATTGTTTCCCTTAATTACCAGATTTACCCTGAAGTGTGGTAATAAAAAATTACTAAAGTTACTCTTCATATTTTCCAAAAATAAAAGGTAAATATTTAATTAATTTTTAACTTTTGATTTCAAATATGGGATTCATTTTCCAAAACTCAAAACATAGAAGTTGTATAAATTAATAAAAAAGCAATCCCACAGGAGTGAAAGAGGGAGATTTTTCTAATATAAAAATTGTTTAATTGTTCACAAAGTTTTTACGTCCAATTTCAATGTGAAATTGATTCAAATGATCTACATTGGATTAAATGATATAAGATTGATCTAATTATACCTTAAAACCAATCAAATATATGATTTAACACTATAAACTATTTAGATAAAAAAAACCATTTTCAATTAAAATTCAGTATTTTTCACTTTCGTCAACACATGAAATTTATAATCAAAATACTAAAAATTAAACAAAATTTGATTTTTATACTATAACATAAAAGTATACTTTTTTTTAAGTCAAATATAATTTATAAAAAGTGTGAAAAAATTTATTTTAAATAAGGCGTCATCAAAAGGAGACAAAACTGTCTTTTTAAAAAATACATCTTTTTTGAGAAAAATAGGATTTGTTCTTATATAATTTCTAGAAAATACATAGGATGAATGTTAAAAATTATATTTAATGTATTATAAATTTTATTAATATAATCCAATAAGATTGATAGTTTAATTTATTGGTATAAAACACACTTTCATATATTTAGATAGTTTTTCAGAAAAACATTTCCTTTTATTTTAACATGGTTTATATTTTCATTAATAATTAATTGGTAACCAAATAATTAAATATATATAAATTTTTAAACCATATTTATATAATTTAATTAATCCTTTTCATACCCACCATTATATTATCTATATGATAACTTCCATATTAAATAATAATATTTATTTTTCTATTAAAGATCAATGTGGCATATCATATATGCCAAAAAACATTGTATTTAATTTTAAAAAACTTGTGATGTTATATTCTACCACCTTCAATAAATATATTCCCCTCAATTTGAACTCATGTTTGGTTTCTATGGTTTGATCATTCAAATTAACTTTACTGAAATCCCACATTGGAATAAGGGTAAATAAAATTTCCAATTTAAATGAAAGAAAATGTTATAATGAAATTATTCTATGATAACACATACTACTATTACATATAGGAAAATAGGAACATTGAAGAGAAAAAACTAACTATCAAGTTCTAATGGATAGTGACAGATAACATGGACATGAGAAAGTTAACAATTCCAAAATGATAAATCTATTTTGGGATAAAAGGTCATTTATTTCTTAGTATGAAAAGTAAAAGGATATTTTTTTTTATTTTATCATCCTTTTCATAGAGTTTAGGAATTATTTTAAAACATAGAATAATAACATAAGAAAATATACTTACTTGAAAATTTAAGTTTCATCCTTTAATATATTGTTTTAATGTAGAAGGTTATCTTATAGCTCTCATTTTTTATCCAAACATATAATATCCTTAAATTATTAATTCATGAAGTATTTTATGTCTTGAAATTGGAAATTTCATCTCCCTATAATAAAATTATATTATGAATCAAAAAATCATACCTTGATCATGGTGTCCACATGATTTCATTGTCATCTTCTTTATGTAGCTTGAAGGTCCACATATTGAAAAAATTATTTAGAGTCTCTTCAATGTACCTTTATTCTTTTATCAAAATACACCTCATACAAATTGGGTTGTATGGGTGTTTATAGGGAAATAGTTTTGGAAAGTCATTCTTATGATATATAATTTAAAAATATTTGATAAAACATTATTTTTTATAACATCAGGAAAAGTATTATTTTGAAAATTTCAAACAAGGGTCCTTTGAAAATACCATATGAATGTGATGAAATACTGTATGTTAGAAAAAAATATAAATAGGTTACGCAAGGGTCTCCATCTTTCATATCTTTATCAAATTCATAATATCCTTCAATAATATTTGATGAGGTAAAATATTTTAAAATTCCTTGATAATATTTACATTTTCTGAAAATATGAGAACACTTATAAAATGGGATTTGGTTAAAAATAATCCTTGAACCATAGTGGTATTGAGGTATAGAGGAAGATTTTGGTATTTCATACAATTTTTTCAAAGATATTTTAATTTTATAAAAAGTTTTAGAATCATAAAAAAATAAAATTTCAATAATTATTGCAAGAAAGTCATCAGGAATATATATGAATTCCATTTGAGATCTTCCTCATTCCATTTGTAACAGAAAATCATCGGTCTTGAAAATTTTATATTACATGGATTTAACTAAAATAATATACATATAACCTTAACTTATGATTAACCAAATTTCATAATCCATAAATATGTCAAAACCTTTCATTTGATACCAATTGTATAGTGTTGACCTTAAACCAAACATATTCTAGTGTTTTTGAACTATAATTAACATTTTATGATCTTTTTAGTTTAGAGTTTTATAGAATTAGGATAAAATACTGAAAAGTAAACCCATGCATTATAATTGGACACCTTCACTCATTACCCATTTTTTACACAAAACAAAACATTATAAAATAAAAAACGGTTTATTTCCCCGATATAACATCACAATTTTCATATTGTCCACATCTTTGTCTCTACTCATCCCTTAATCCTATGAAAAAAAATTTAAAACAATTTACGAGCACCCAAATCTCAGTAAGGGAAATAAAAAATAAAGAAAACAATTATTCCAATTAAAAACATTAAAACCCATTTAATGTTCTTTGAGAAATTGAAAAAAAAACCTTTTTACATGAAAACACACATAAATTATTCTCAAATAAAGTCATTAAAACCAATAGCAAGAAATTAGAAAATTGGGTTAATAAAAGAATAATATAAATAAAACCCTTTTAAAGCCCCTTTTAATTATAATAACCATATAAAAAACTTCTTAATAAGATATTATGAGATTACCTGATGCTATCTCATCTACCCCATGTTATGCTGTAATGGGATTACCTGTCTCTATCTGTTCCACCCCATGTTAAGTTGTAATTAGATTCCTTAATGCTATCCAGGCCACCTCATGTTAATATTTAATAGGCTTACCCAACGCTATTTGGGTAACTCCATGTATAAAGTTATATTGGGCTCACCTATTTCCTATAATGATCAACTACTATGTCATTAATAAAAAAATTCATCATAAAACCCTTTTAAAAACTCTTTTAATCCCATTTAGATAACACTTTCATATAAGGGTACAATTTTATTTAAAAAAATTCAATAAAAATTTATAAAAATAAGTGTATATGGTTTTTAATTTAATAAAATATATAATATTTCAAAGGAATTTAGAAATTAAATAATAGTCACTGTGGTAGAGAAGTTATTGTTGCTGTGTACGTTAAGAATAGAACATTCCTTTTATCATTTTTGAAAATATTCTTTATAAAACACGTAAAACGACTCCTTTTAAAAATATTGAATGAAATTAAAAATAGACATAAAATTTTCTTTATTATCCTTTTTTATCTAAATAAATAAATATTTAAAATAATATCAAGAATATTGATATGGACAAAAAGATTTGATAATTAAATATTCAGACTTTCAAAGTGTCCCATATCACATTGATCAATTAAATGATAAGCCACATGGAATAATAAACATTTAAAAACATTAAGAATTATAATAAAAAAATTAAAGATTTGATATGTCAAAGGGGTATTTATATGCACTTCATAAGATAAAAAGGTTGTATAACATCAAAATATGCCTTAATGAAACGATATTGAGATGAAGTCCATTACCTTGTGTCTGACTCATCACACACAATCTCTATATTCCTGAATAATAAACTTATGTTATTTATTTAATTTCTTGTGAACCATTTTCATGTTTATTATTCCATTCATATTACTTATTACTATGTTATAAAAATTACTTTATTATTTAAGTTCAAGTTGGATGTTTTGATAATATTCAGTACATGAGTCCAAAATGACTTTGTTACGATGATTATAGTCAAAAGTGGTCATTAGTCCATCATCTAAAAAATAATATTCATGAAATAATACTAAAATTAATACATCAATGGTAGTATTAAATCCATCCCTTAAATATATATATATATATGAAAAATTGACTATGTTACAATAATGGGGACGATAAGTTATATATATGGATGAGAAAATTTTCCATTTCTAAATTATCATCATGGAAAGAAGGATAATATAATTTTAAATTTCCATATTGACAATGATATAATATATATCATATTATTTCTTAAAATATACTTATATATATTATCAATGTGATTTGGTGTTGAAAAAAAATCACATCTCTCTGCAGAGGTGATAGTTCACATGTACGCACGAACAATGCTACCATTTTTCAATGCATGGAATGTTATGAAATTTAATGACATAATATTTTCAATAATGATATATATATATATGTCATGTGTATCATATATAAACTTTAGTTCTATCATTATAACTATTACTGAGAGACTGTGATTGAAAATGAATTATATTGGTTCGCGAGGTGATAGTTCTTCGTAAACACAAATGATAGTTTTTTCAATTTAATAGAAGTTGAGATGGATTTAGGTGGAGAAAATAACATAATAAAATCTAATTATATTGAAGATAATTTATTTATAATTTATCATCATTATAGACTATTTTAATGATGTTTAGGAATAAATAATACATACATAGTAGATTAAAAATAATACCTCTTCTTCAGACCACCTCCTTTGGGTAACACCTTAAGACCACTAAGGATTGTGTAATTCCTAAAATATGTGTTTTAGAATTTGGGTAGTGATTACAGTAAGGTATTTTGGTTGTGAATGGATTAAAAAAATATCTTTTGATATGTGAATAAAATAGACAAAGAGTTTCCCTTTAATAATGGAGGGGAGAGGAAATCTTGGATTTTTAAAAAATACTAAATTAATAGAAAATAATCTACTATTAAAAATGGCCCAAAACATATTATTGTTGAATATTGGATTATATTGGGTCTAAATACATTATTAAAATGAAAATTAGATAAGCTTTTACTATTCTTTAATCCTTTTAATTTTTAACAATTATTTGACAACTTAAATTCTTAACATGACAACTTGTGTTTTTACTCTTTGAAGGTTATCATAGCTACTATAAAATTCCAAAAGAACCATAAATGGATTATTGAAAAGATTTTCAAACTTATCCTAAACAGTTTAGAGAATTTTATATTTTTATGATGTCACATACATGACTTCGTTTAAGGGTATTTTCATTTAATTACTATTCCTGTTTTTTTGTGGTGGTTTCTCAGGTAGTTTTGGAGGAAAGGGTGTGTTTTCATGATTTGGGCCAAACCATGAGCCCATTTAATATTTTAAAAAAATGGTTTTCTTTGTAACTCCTTCATTTTACAACATTTTACACCCATTCCACTTCTCAATTGGCATCCCCTGGTATATTAAAATGACCATATCCATTTGGACCTCAAAGGAATCCATAATCATAATGGATTTGGGTTTTCCATTAGGGTATTGGGCTATCCCGTAAGCCCGTTTATTGCTTTAAAAAAATTAATTATTTAATATATCATTCAATTTTTATGGTTTTTTAGTGATTTAAATTTTCACCCAAGACCACTTAGCCAAGGCGCACCCCCATTCTCTTTTCCCCCTCTTTGGAGCTTGTATTAATCACAAATTAGGGAAAAAGTTCTCTCGATTTCTCAAATCATCTAGATTTGAAGAGGTAACTTTTTTCTTTCATAACTACTTAATTTTTTAATCTTTCACCTCCATTTAAGTTCTTACATGACTTAATAATATTTATTATAACCTCAATTTCATTTTTGGATATTTGGAAATTAATCTACTGGTGTATTTGAGGTGTTTTATTGAAGATATCTTAAGTAACTGGGTTCTCTTCTTTCCTTCTCTAATTTGCTTAAGGTTTCTTCCTTTTTATTTGGGTTTCATCCATATTTTCTTGAATTTACTCTTCTACAAAAACTAGGTCTTTATAAATAGGGTTTGTCTTTGACTATATTGGTCTAATATTGAGGTTTTAGGTTGGTTTTCACTCCCTTGTGGTGTGGTAGTGGTGTGGTTGATGTTTCGCCCAAATTTTTCATGCTGTGACACAAAAGGTAGGTGATTTCATGTGTAATAAATTTTTTATGAGTTATGTGGCTTGATTTATTAATTTATCATGTTTCTAATATGTTGTGTGTGGGGCGAATATCATTTTTGGTAGCATTAGTTAAGCATTTAGTATTAAAGTAACATTTTCTGCTTGAAGTTTTGTATTTTTCAAATGTAACTCATGTGATATATTTTGTGATAGTTTTATGAAATATGAAATTTATTAATTAGTTGTTGAAAGGGGCTTCTAATTCTAGTTTGGTAATTATTTATTGTGATTTTGGCCTCAAAAGGGGGTTTTTGAATGGGTTTTATGTGAAAAACCATGTTATACATCTTGAAAGTGTTTTATGAAAATTGTAAATGGGTTATTGAGTTACACAAAGTGTGAAATGGATGTTTATGTACTATTTTCATGGGTGTATGTTTTTAAAATGGTTCATTCTGTTTTGAAAGCACTATTATGTGATGTTTACCATCTTTTAAATGTTTAATAAAATTGCTCAAAGGATTTATCGAATTGTGAAATAGATATGAAACATATTGCAGACTGTTTTCGAGTGAGTAAGATTTCAAACAGAAATTCAACGAAAAAGGGGATTATGTGACATGTGTGTGGGCTATTTGGTGTGTGTATGACTTGGAATTGTTATTTTCATGTGCAAATTGTATTTCCTGACTCATGGAACTTGTTTGAGCACAAGTGGGATAACCCAGGTATCTAGGTGGATGGCTATGTAATAGTATGTTAGTGATCCCGTAAGGTTTGGCCCCTATTTCACATAGAATGTTTGAGGATGATAACACTAACAAACATTAATGATGATGATGTTGGGTTACCACTAGGTTATGGGTAATCTCCCTACAAGTGACTTGTGTGCAAAAGAGTAGATATTGTGATGGTTATATTCACCAAGATATGAGGTACCTAGGACCCACAACGAGCTAGTTCCTAGGGTTGTTTCCCATTGCTATTATTCATTGAATAATTTATGATTACCATCAGAATACAGTGCATTTGGATAAAAAAATCAGTATCTTGTTCATTTTATTTAAAAGTGTTGATTCTATAAAATATCCCACTTGAAAACAATTTTTATTTAAAGTTGCATCTCTTTTAAATTCTAATTAGCATTTAATGTTTATGAATACATGAAAACTTTTCATCCTTGAATGTTTATCACATGGAATCTATTTTTGGTGGAATCATACTAGGCTTTGGATCAAACCCTACTTAAAAATGTGGGTGTAAGTGGACTTGGTAATGTTTTTTGAAGGTTTGGGTAAAGCTATTAGAACTATGTTTTTAGGTTTCTAGCGGTCCTTCGGGGTGTGGTATTGTGGATATGGATTGAGGGTGATTCCCCATTACCATGATGTGGTTATTGGGCAGTCTATTTAGGGTTTCTTCATTGGTTATGGTCTTTGAGAATTGTTTTAAATTATGTAATTAACTACGTAATTTTTTTAAAGATGGTTTGTTTTGAAAAATCAAGATTTGTTATATTGGATTTGTTTGTTGTTTTATGTTTATAAACTCAGGTAAATCATTCCCATATTCCATTTTTTGATACCCGAGCACTTGTTCCTATCTGTGGGGATTGGAAACAACTTTTTTCCTTTCCACAGGCCGGGTCAGGTTCCGATTTTGATGGAGATTAGATATAGTTTGTGAAAAAATGGTATCAAATGAGGTTAGGTTCACTCTTTGGGTCATGTTATTTGGAGAAGAGTATGTATATTCTAGTGTTAGGATTGTCGGGGCTTGACATTTTGATTATGAGTAGGGTGCCTAGATAGGACACCTTGTGATGTGATTTGAGTTTCCAGGGGATGTTGGGTTTAATCTGAGTCCTCTGGTTTTCATAGTTTGATGATGATTAGGGGAAATGAAAAAAGAGTTAGGTTAATGGTCTCAATTAGATCACAGGGCCTGGCTAGCCATGTGGAGCTGGGGATATTTTCTTAGAACAGTATATTTGATAGTGAATTGATTGACGTATAGTTGTCAACCATATTTCCAATTCACCCACTGAAACTATTTTCCTCTCCCATTATCTTGTGTCCTTTAGTTTTGGAATCTTGGATGTTTGGTTTTAAAGTAAAAATGACTTGGTTTTAAGAAGCATGATGTTTTGGGAAATGATTTTCCAATAAAGGGGGAATGGTTTGATTTGTGAAATAGTGGAACTCAATTTTCAGAATTGTTTTGAAATTGTAAATGGTGTATTTAAACTCTTCTAAATGTATAAATTACGTCAAAGTGGAGTTTGAAAATCTTTTTCAAATGGAACTTTTTGAATTATTGAAAAACTATTTTGAATGGAATAAAGTGTTTTTGAATTTTTGTGTGGAGATTAGAAATGGATTTTTATTTTGTAACTAGTGATAATTTGAAATGTTTTATTAATCATTGGAGCCTAGTTTTAAATAAGAAGATATGAGTTTTTCAATAAATGGATGTTGATCAAATTATGTTTTCATAAAACCACAATTGTTTTGAAAGGGGTTGAGATGTTTTGAAATTGATGTGAATATCTTGAAAGTGAGTTGTCATTTGAATGATTGTGCATTTCTGAAATGTTTTGTAAGCTGTAAATTGGGTTTTATTTTTTGGTTAGTGGTTTTTAAAAAATGTAAGTTTCAGTTGAGTGTTTTGGTTATGAAAAGTGGAAAGAATATTTATTTTAACCTTTGGTATTTTCATGAGCAACCACATACATGGGGTTATATGTAATGACGGATGGTTAATGGAATGGCCAGATGAGTGCTTAGATGGATATGAGGAGGGTACCTGGTGTGTCACAGCAACATGCATCTGTGAGGCCCATGTGGTACAATTGGTGGATATGCAAACCAACGAATCATTTATTTTAAAATAAATGATTTTAAAGGAAAACAGGATGTCTTGATTACTGGTTTGGGGGGTGTTTCTTATGTGTTTTTTGAAATGTTTTTGTTGTGGGATGTTTTGAGTCCAAGAACCCCTCTTGTTTGAATGGTGTTTTGGGTTTCTGTTTCTTTAGTAAGTTAGGTTGAAGGACTGGTTAGTGGTCTCTTCTGAGAAAAGTTCAGGAAGCCTTTACGGTGGTTCCCCTATGTGTTCGGTTTTGGTTTGTGGTACATTTTTACTAATGGACCAGCTTGGTCAGGTCCTTGGGTTCTCTCGTTGGATAAGATACACCCCTAATTAAGAGTTAATGCATGACTAACATGTGGCCCTTGCTGATTCGTCATTGGATGATCCTCTAGCTGATCAACATACAAAATATTTTTCTTGAACTTTGGAGATTGAGTCTACACCATTTCCTTTCTTGGTTATACAGTTCATCTTGTAGCGGGAGTGTGCTCGTGGAAGGTTGAAAGAGAACATAGTTTCTTAAGTTACCTGATTTTTTGAAGGTGAAAGTATTTTGGGGTTGTTAGTGTGGATGGTTTCTAAGAGGTCCTCTGGCTCCTTTATAGTCTCTTCGATGTAGGGGTTTGTGTTAAACCACTAGTGTAGGAAAGCTAGTCCTGATAGGTTGTTATGGCCACTTGCTGAAATTTTGTGTTGTTTAGGGACATGGTATAAGGTCCATTTCCATGTATTGTTTCTATCAGTCACAATGTTCATGTTCGGTGATGCCTTGGGATGTCATGTGCTCGTTTGACTATAAAGGTGAAGTTGTAAAATCTCTTGCGAGCCTTTTTTTATTAGATGTGTGTCTACCTTTGGGAAATCTCAACATCCTTTGTTTAGAGAAAGGTGTTTCCATATATCATTTCATCCATTCGTTTCTCATCAGAAGAAAAAATGGGTGATGTGTGTGCATCTTTGAAGCACTAGTTTTAGTGAAATGTTGGGTTAGGGTAAATTGAGTTTGGAATGTGTTATGCCTTGGTGAACCCATCTGGTATCAGAGTATAGTTTTCATGGTTCCAAAATGAGAAGTTCCATTCGGGGGTTTTCTAGAGCCTAACTGTGATGCTGAAGATTCTTCAATAATTTGTCCACCATCCATAGGTCTCAGAGTGAAGATGGCACGTAGTCAAGGAAATCCCAGGGTCATTAAAACCTTTGGTAAAATTTATATCCTTATTATAAAAGATGAGAATAGTTTAAAAGTCAAGTGTAGTGGCCTTGCTCCAATTGTTCATGTTTAGTGGAAAGAGGTGGGAGTACCTTGTTCCCATGTTTTAGCCTGATTTTATGTTTTTTCCCTTGGTTTCCCATTGATTATTTGGATAAAAGTTTAAAATTTAGGCAAGGTAGGTTGAAGCGCTTTATTTTCACACGGTTAGTTCTAACCGTGTGCCATCCCAGGGAACCATACGATAAGAGATAGTAGCTACCGCATGGTCTTTACACAGTCATGCGCCTCAGACCATGTAACTTTGGGAAGCTTCCCATTTGGATAGAATTCTCCCCATGGTTAGTGCACGATTTCCCAAACCATGTAGACTAACCATGTGGTCATGCCAACTCTTTAAATTTTGGTGTCTTTTTGTGTCGGCCCATGCTAGTCGGTTAATATAGTTGGTTCTTATGGTAAGGAGACCCACTATGAGTCTCATGTAAGTTCTTTTAGAAAATTTTAATGAAATTCTAACAATTATTCTAGAAGTCCATTCAGGCCTCCCCCTATTAGTGTCCTGATTCTATCTCAGAAAAAAATTGAGTATCCCCTTATAGTGGGAAGTCTATTTCTGTATCCCCACATCAGTAACTTGGTTTTTTCCCTAGTGTTGGTATGGTAATAGGTAATCTCATTTAGAGTTATTTAACTACCTAATTCCTCCTTCAGTAAATTTTGGGATTGTAGTGCACCCAATGGTTTTGTTGAAGTAATAATACGGTGACCTCATTCATTTTTGTTGTTCGTTCCAGATAATTTCTTGAGTCTTGTTAAAATTGTGTTTGAGGTGCTTTTCTTTGATATTTAGTTTGAATATGATTGATTATTTTAGGATGTTGGGTATGTTTTGGTTGGTGAGAGTATTCCTTGCTTTATTTATCAATTAGAGGAGTTTTTTCCTTTGAGGGTGGGAGAAACTAGGAAAAGGAGTCACTTTTGGATTTTTGGTTGGGTTTGGTTTCTGCTTTTGGCCTTGTAGTGGATTTCTGAGGAAGAAAAGTTTTATATTGGGGATAATTTTCACTTCCATAACTTATTTTAAGTTTATTTTAAATTTAATTACTATTCTTTATTTGTTTTTGGGTTTTCCCATGTAATTTTGGATGAAATGGTGTGTTTTCATGATTTGGGCCAAACCCTGAGCCCATTTCATGTTTAAAAAAAATTATAACTCCTTTATTTTTCAAAATTTTACAGCCATTACACTACCCAATTGGAATATCCTAGTATATTAAAACCAAGATATCCATTTTTACCTTATAAGAATCCATAATCATGATGGATTTGGGTTTTTTATTAGGGTATTGGGCCAGTCCGTAAGCCCATTTCCTGCTTTAAAAAATTAATTCTTTAATATCCCATTCAATTTTTAAGTTTTTTCAGTGATTACAACTCTCACCCAAGACCACTTTTCCAATTCAATCCCCCATGCTCTTTTCCCCCTCTTTGGATCTTTAATTCATCACGAATTTGGGAAAAACTTCTCTGGAATTGTCAAATCGTCCAGATTTAAAGAGGTAACTTGTTTCTTTAATAAGTCCTTTCATGTTTACCCTTTTTCCTCCATTTCAGTTCTCACATGACCTATTCATCCTTACTAATACCTCATTTTCTTTTTTTTTGTTATTTGTAAATTCATCTACTAGTGTATTTGGGGAATTTTATTCAATATATCTCAAGTAGGTGGGTTTACTTCCTTTCTTCTCCCATTTTCTTAGGATTTCTTCATTTTTCTTAGGGTTTTGTCCATATTTTCTTGATGTTCCTATTGTAAATCAACTAGGGATTTGTAACTATAGTTTTTATTTGATTTTCTTAGTCTAATAATGATATTTTAGGTTGGTTTTCATCCCCTTTTGGTGAGACAGTGGTGTGGTTGATGTTTCACACAATGTTTCGGTGTTTTGACACAAAATGTAGGTGATTCCATGTGAAAGAAATTATTTTTGAGTTATCCTGATTGTTTTATTAATTTAAAATGTTCCTAATATATTGTGTGTGGTAAGAAAATCATATTTGGTATCATTAGTTATGCATTTAGTATTAAGGTTTCATTTTTTTCTTGAAGTTGTGCATTTTTTGAATATAACTCATGTGATATATTTTGTGGTAGTTTTATAAAGTATGAAAGTGATTCATTAGTTTTTGAAAGGGGCTTCCAGTTCTGGTTTTGTAATTATTTATTGTGTTTTTTGACTCAAAAGGGTGTTTTGAATGGGTTTTATGTGAAAAACCTTGTTGTACTTCTTGAAAGTATTTTATGAAAATTGTAAATGGGTGATTGAGTTACACAAAGTGTGAAAAGGAAGTTTATGTACTGTTTAGGTTGGTGTATTCTTTTCAAATGGTCCATTTTTTTTGAAAGGGTTGTTATGTGATGTTTACCATATTGGAAACATTTTATAAAATTGCTCAAATGATTTATCAAATTGTGAATGAGATATGAAACTTGTTGCGGTCTGTTTAGGAGTGAGTATGATTTCAAAATGAATTTCAAAGAAAAATGGGATTATGTGACTTGTGTGTGGTTTGTTTTGTATTTTTGTGACTTGGAAGTGGTATTGTAATGTGGAAATGGTGTTTCAATTCTTATAGAACTTTTTTGATCATAAGAGGGAAAACCCGAGTATCTAGGTGGGTGGACATGTACTAGTATGCTATAGATCTCGTGGGGTTTGTCCCCTGTTTCACGTAGGAATTCTGACGATGAAGACACAAAATAAACTTTGATGATGATGGTGTTGGGGTAACACTAGGTTATGGTTATTATCCCTACTAGTGGCTCGTGTGCATGATAACGGATATTGTGATGGTTACTTTCACCAAGATATGAGGTACCTGGAACCCACAACGATCTAGTGCCTAAGGTTGTTTCCCATTGATAGTGCTCATTGGATATTTTATGATTAACATTGGCATACGGTGTGATTGTATGGAAACAAAAGTTATTAGCTTGTTGATTTTATTTAAAAGTATTGATTCATTAAAATAACCCACTTGAAAATGGTTTTTATTTAAATTTACATCTCTTTTAAATTCTTATTAGCATTTCATGTTTATGAAAACTTTCAATCTTTTTGTCTTTGAATGTTTGTCACATGGAATATATTTTTTGTGGAATTATAGTGGGCTTAGCATCACACCCTACATACAACTTTGGGTGTAAGTAGACTTGGTAATGTTTGTTGCAGGTTTGGGTAATTCTCTCAAAAATTGTTGGTCTTGGTTTCTAGTGTTCCTTTGTGGTGTGCTATTATGGAGATGGCTTGAGGGTGATTCCCCTTTCCTTGAGGTGGTTCTTGGGATTTCCATTTTGGGTTTATTCATTTGTTATGGTCTTTGAGAATGGTTTTAAATTACGTAATTCAATTCTGATTTTTTGTAAAAGATTGTTTGTTTTGAAAAATCCAGATTTCTTATCTTTGGATTTGTTTGTTGTTTTATGTTTATAAACTATGGTAAATTATTCACAAATTCGATTTTTTGATACTCGGGAACTTGTGCCAGCATGTGGGGATCGAGAAAACCCTTCGGGCCTTCCACAGGTGGGGTCGGGTACTGGTTTTGATGGAGACCAGATCTGGTTTGTGACATATGAATTTCATATCATTTAATAAATTATTATTTATTTTAAAATATAATTAATGTCCATTGAGACATTGTTCATTACCTAAAATTTTAAAAATATCATTAGAAAAGATTAAATTCAAACCAATTCATATAACACATCACTAACATGTCAAATTCTCCTATAAAATTATTATATTACATAATATTTTCAAATTATATTTATTTTAATATTTTTCATAACAATTATTTTAAACTTCTAATAATTAAACAATTATTGCATCATCATTGTTTAATCTTTTATGCTAATATTTTTTTTCTAAGAGTTGAAAATAAATTTCCATGACTAATATAAACATTTTATATTTAAAAAAAATAGTTCTAGTTGAGGATATCTTCTAAAAAACCATATATTAAAAAAATTATAGTTATTAAAATATAAGTATGACATCTTTGACTTTTCTTTTAAAAAAATACTATAAAGGGATTAAATTAATTAATTTTGCTTTAAAAGATCATAAAATTGACCCAAGGATAGTTTTGGTCTCCAATAACACATTAACTAAAATAATGACAAATTTTAGGGGAATTTTTAATATTTATAACTTTATTTTTACCCTTAATTACCTGATTTATCTTTAACCACATAATGAAAAATTACTAAACTCACTATTCATATATTCCAAAAATAAAAGGGACCTATTTAATAAATTTGGATGTTATGATTACAAATATGGAATCCTTTTTTCAAAATTAAAAACATGGAATTTGAAAAAATTAATGAAAAATCAATCCCACAGACGGAACAAAACAATGGGGTTTCTTAAGTAAAAAAATGTTCAAAAGGTCACATAATTTTTAAATTCAATTTCAATGTGAAATTGATTCTAATCAAATTTATTGGATTAAATGATCTAAATTTTATTTAATTATACCTTAAAACCAATCAAATATATAATTTAACACTAAATTATTTTGATGAAAAATTTGTTTTCAATTACAATTCAATATTTTTCACTATTCATCAAAAATTAAACTTATAAGAACAATACAAAAAATTCAACCAAAGTAAATTGTGATATTAATCGTTTGAGTAAGAAGTTTATTCTATAAAATTGAATTTATAAAAGTGTAAAAAACTATATTTATGTCAAGTGTGCCATCAAAATGTGGCAAAGCTGTCTTTTTAGAAAAATACTTCTTTTATGAGTGAAATTGGATTTGTTCTTATATAATGTCTATAAAACGCATATGATGAATGTTAAACATTATATTTAACATATTATATATTAAATTAATATAATAAAACAATATTTATTGAATATTTATTGGCATAAAACACACATGCTCATATTTAAATACTTTTTCAGAAAAACATTTCTTTTTATATTAAAAAGTGTTGTATTTTTATTTATAATTAATTAGTCACCAATGAATTAATCATAAATAAATGTGTAAAACATATTTTCATAATTAATTTAATAATATTTATACCCACCATTATAAAATCTATGTGAGAACAAATATATTTAATAATAACATTTAGTCATTTGTTTAAGCTCGATGTGGCATATCATGTACGCTATCGAACAGAGTGTTTCCTTTAAAAAATACAGGATTTGAAAATAATTTGACATTTTAAATATGTGATCACATTATTTTATTTTGGTTCATCATAATATTTTATATAACACAATTTTATTAAGAATATTGAATCATCACATTAATCATTGGATATTGAATGTAACACTGCATGTTTTTAAAAGAAGAACACTATGTTCGATAGCATGTACAACACAAAACACCGAGATTAAATGAATGATTAATTGTTTTTATTTTAATAGTAATATTATAACCAAGACATTGTTTTGGTGAGTATAAATTGGAATATCATCATTTTGAAATATATATAATGGTTTTACTCAATTCAAATGTTTTGATCGACACTTAGGAAATAAGTAATAATGTTTTTTAAATAAAGTCATATTATGCTTTAAAAATATTTTTCCTTAAAAAATTATTTTTATTGGTTGAAACTTTTAGAAAATTTATTTAATAAAATGAAATTAATTTTGAAAATCAACATTTCAAAATTATCTTAGAGTGAATTTTTAAGAATTTTCCCTCAGATTGACTTTTCATTGAATTATAAAAATAATGATTTTTATAGAAAAATATTTTTCTTTTTCATGAATTTATAAAGTTGAAATTTTCTTTAAACAATTTCAAAATAAAATTTTTATATTATATTTTGAATATTCTAATAAGTTTATTTTCATAAATTTTATTCTTGAATTTTGTATAAAAATATTTTCACACATAGAAAGGAATTTTTTTGAAAAGTAATTATTCGTTGTGTTCTACATTTTTATCCTAACATAATTTAATTCACTTAAATAAATTGAATATGGTAAAATAGATTCCATTTTTTAAATTAGGATTTTTATTTTTGGTAAATTAGACCCTTTTTTTATTCAATATGAGTAGTTAATGGGTAAAATATGGTGAAAACTTCGAGATAAGAATTTAAAATCTCTATAATAGTTGATTAGGACTTATTTTTTAACGAATTTCAGCCATTTCCATACAATTATAAAATATAGGGCCACTTGGTCCCATAATTATTTGATTATAACTTTTATATTAATAATGTCAAAAAATTCACACTATTGATTTTAATATATAAAATATTTTTTAATCTGGGTAAAAGGAGTTTATTTGGGATCCTTAATGTTTATTTAAATTATAAATTAATTCTCTTAATCATAGTAACTTATTTTCAATTTTTAGTGATTGAATAATTTCCCTAAATTCTTACATAAATAAATGATTTTAAGAATAATAAAAGTAGGTAAATTTGGATGAATTATAATGTTCCATGAATTTTTTAGATGAATATAATATATTATAGATGTTTTAAAGGTTTTTAAATGAATTATATTTCTATTATGTTGTTTTCAAAGTAAAATTATTTGAATAGTTTCAAAAATGACATTAATTATAATTTATGAAAAAAATATTTTATTAACTTATTTAAAAAACATAAAAAAAAAATAATGAGGAAAATTATGATGGGAAATGGAAGAAATTATCATCCATTGGCCATTTATGAGAGAATTTTTACATTATAAATAAAATTATAAATCTTTAAGAGAGAAAAGGGTGTTACCACGATTAAGGTTAAAATGGATCTATAAAGGGGTTAAACCAAAAGATAAGGTTTAAAACAAAACTGAAACCTACCAAAATTATATTGGATGATGGGATTTAAACAAAATAATTAATTATCATCAAATATTTTCACATTTGTAAGAACTTATCTTGATAATGATTTTATTATATTTTAATCTTTTATGAAATTCCATGAGTGACCCAATCATCACTTATAAAAGAGAACCAGTAGTTTATATTATTTATACCACTTTGATCCATCTAAATTAACGTAACCTAGAAAAATTAACTTATAAACTTACAAAAAATGAGGTATAGGTTTTTTGATTCATAAAATATTATTCCAAGGGTCCTTAGGAAGTGATCTAAAGGATGCCTACCAAAAAATTTGTAATCATATTAACTGGACGATTTTATTTCATTTCTTCGTATACCTCATCCAAATCCATAATATTATTCATGAAATAATAATTTATGTATCAATAATATACTAATATTTTATTACAATTATTAAACCACCATTATTGATCCTATTTTCTATCAAATGGGAGGTGAAAGTATCGCTCGTGCGTACGCATGACTTACCATCTCCACATAGCGATAAAATTTATTTTCCATCACCATATTTCGTGGATGTTTATCCTGAGGGGTTAAATATTTATATATTATATTAATTTAATAGTTATACTTTAAGAATATTAATATCATGTCTACAAACATACCTAAAATCTTTTGTAAATTGATAACATTGCTCGTGTGAACATGTGGACTACCTCTTCCATGATGTGAAGTGATTTATTTTTCATTTTTGATTTACATGTATGGTAATAAGAATATATTTAGGGAATAAATATTTTATATATTATATAAAAATTATTTTAAATGTTTAATTATTATTTAAATTTCTTTAATCCAATTTATTGAAAAGTGAAAAAACATTCATGCATACATAGAGCCTACAGTCCTCATAAATGGTGTAATTAATTTTTATATCTATAAAATTTATAGTTCAATATATATATATATATTATTAATATATCTAATATTTTTACCATGATTAAAATTCAAGATATGTTGGAACCATGATCAAATTATAAGGATCGGGACCACCGAACCAAAACATGCATAAAATACAAAGCGGTTATCACCCAAAATAGAAATTTTAATAAAAAAAATATTAATAAATGGTTGATAATATGTTATAAGTAAATCATATGTGTTATGATATATATTAGTATGGTCATATAATACCTTTATAATAAATCTATATTTATGATACAAGAGTTTTAAATGCGTTTGAAGAAAGAAAAGACAGGAGGTAAGTTATTTTTTTGTCTCGGTCCCATTTTATTCAGGATTGTTTATGCCTTAATTTCCATTGAGGAAATTATATGATAAATATTTGATAAATCCTTTTAATTTTTTATCCTATTCTTATTTCTATATAATACATATTTTCCTTCGCTCTTAATCTTTTAAGTATTCAAGTTACCAAAAAAATTCTTATGGAGATATAGCATTATTTATCTCTTCATTTGAAAATAATTTTTCTTCTATGTCAATGTTTTCTAAAAATGAATTTTAGAATGTTATTAATTTTTTACTATGGTTTTTTAAAGAAATTTAAACTAGTGTTTTAATTTTTTAAAAATGGTTTTAAATTAATCTTTTTATTGTTTTCTAAATCAGATATTTTTTTTATCTTACCAACAATATAAAATAATTTTTTAATTTATACACTATGAACATAATTTTCCACTATCATGACTAATAAATTAATTAAATATTCCATTAAAATTTTCCAAATTTATTTTTAAATGAAAATATTTCCATAATATTTCGGAAATTTTTTGGCTTTAAATAAATGGTTTGAAAATTATGAGGTTATTTTCCTCAAGAAATATTTAAGTGATATTTTAAATAAATTTTCATCTATGATAATATCCTTTGATGCTACTTATGTTTTACTGGAGATATGATCCAATGGTATTATATTTATTATTTTCTAGATGGTTTGTCCTTATAATGTAGAAATATTGATGAAATCCATTTTCTTTTCTATGAGTTAAGTTATGATGAATGCTATTATGATCTTGTTGTATACATATGAATGGATTTATGATTATGTGATGTGTGAGACCAAAATTAAATATCCCTCCAATAAATTGGGTAAATTTGGATGACTCATGAGATAAATATGTTATGCAAGAACTTGATTTCATGTACAAAAATTCACAGACTTAGTTTTAATGGCCATAATATTATCCACAAACATGGTTTTCATGTCTATAAGATTATATGCAGACCAGGTTTTATGTTCATAAGTTTATGTAAGGGTCTTATTTAATATCCATAACTTAATGAGTGAACATATTTTTATTTATAAATGTTCACAATGTTATAAGCCGATGTTTTTTTCTAGATTCCTATGTTTATGTAATTCCTCTATGGCTCATGTTCCTTTTATCCCTTATGATTTATATGTTATGGACTGTAAAGATTTTTGAAAAGACTCAATATTATGATCTATGATATTAAGGTTATGGTTTTAAAATATTAAACTCGTGTTATCATACCCTTATACTCATGTTATGATTAAATGATCATTTATATCTCTCTTTTTACGGTCAAATTGATGTGATTTACATGATTGATGCATTCAGTCCATCAAGGAAGGATCATCCACAGAACATTACTAGTCCTCTCTTTCAAATATTTGATAGCAAGTTATGAATCAGATTCAACCCTTAAAGAATTTCAATTATGATAAATGGTGTGTTTGACGGCATGAATTATCACACATAGTTCGGCCTCATGTGAAAAACCAATGATAATATAATACAGGATACAACATTTAACCAAATCATTGTAGGTGTAAAACACACTAGCAAAACCTGATGAAACATGTGTTATTGCAGATACATTGTCATTATAAACCTTAATCCATAGGGGAATCATTGGAATCAAGTTCATATAACTCATCACCAGCGGTTTTTGGGGCCTTACCTGTACACCTAACAATCTTGAATCATTGAGATCCTTAATATTATCATGTATTTCATCAACATGTATGCCTGATTCTACATGATCATTTCTATATAGCATTATGATCCCTTCATATATATTAGGAAGTTGATTATAAAAAATGAAAACTGTCTTAGTTGTACATAAAATGAAAAAACCAAGGCAACATCATGTAGATGCAGGTTATATACCTATCCACGTAGGCCACTCCTATTATTGTTGGCCATGAAATATTTCAGACTTATATTTGTGCATATATTGATATTAAATTTTCTTCCCACATATTTTTCAAAGCTTCTGAACAAATACAAATTCCATATACATATTTTATGTTTTCTCTTTATCCTTCAAACATAAATGAGATGCTAAAGGTTTTAAAAAGGAACCATGAATTTCATACAATGTACCTTTAATTTCATCAACCATGATAGGGAAATGAATGAAAAGGTGAATTTCAGTTTATAGTACTCTCTTGCAATAAATTGAATAATTTTATTAGGCTTCCATGTGAGTTTATCATATTCAAGGAAGGTATACTGTTTTATTTTCATACCAGTTGTGTTGGGACATAGATCCCGAATTATGTCATTAAGTTACAATAGCTCCAAAATTTTCATCTATTCCCAATAATATGGGATATCCATGACTTCATAGAGTCATTTTTCTAACCATGTTGTATTTCAGCAATTGAGATTATATAATTGACACACCATCCATTTTTAATTCTACATAATGTCAATATATGAATGCTTGATTGAAGCCCATAAAAAGGATTCCAGATGATGAGGATACCCATAAACCAGCCTCCTTTTGAAGCTTCTAAATAATTACTCAATAAAAAGATTATTATAATTAAAAATATCCCATGTAAATTTATTAATAATTCCATCCTTGAATATTCTAAGATCTTTGACACCAAGGCCACCCATCTCAATCGGATTGATACATTTTTCCAAAAAACCAAAATAAACTTTCTTTCATGCATCTACCTAATGAATATAATTTTCATGATCATGGGCTGAATCTCCCTGACAAGGCTTCTCTTCCATCAGTATAGAGAGAAAGAATAATCAAATTTTGAGGCGATCACAGAATTGATGAGGCACATTGTTTCATCTTGTGACATGGTTTCTCCCTTACATATAGCAATCTTATTAATGATGCATGTTTATATTCTTCAAGATATTGTATTTTTAATTTTTCTCAAAATAAGGGGACCCAAAGATAGTTAAAGAGAAAGGTTTTCCTCTCACTCCAAATTAAATATAGCGATCCAGATTTTTCTCCAATAGAGATTCCATCACTAAATAAAATTAATGATTTATTCTAACTAATGGAATATCCATGAATTTTTTCAAAGTGTTTAAATAAGTATTTAATGGCATTTACATTTTTCATTGAGGCCTGTCCAAAAAGAATAATTTCATCATAATACAATGAGTGTGATTGGATGAAAACATCTCTATCATATCTATTTTTTTAGAAAAAACCATATGTAAAAGTTCATTGAGGAATCTACTCATGTAATCTTCATAATTGGAAAATAGAATTTTTTAGAGAATATATACTTTCCTAACACCACTTGTGTAATGGAAAAAGCCTCTTGGTGATCTATTAATAAGAACATATATCTTCACAGATTCGATAATGGAGATAATTAAGAGGATAAAGCCACCTGATAAACCATATTTTTTAAGTAAAACAAAGAGAAAGCTTCATTTCAGCATGTTAAACGTCATAGAGATATCAATTTTTAAGGGAAAAGTTTCTTTCCATCTATTTTTTCTTCATGAGGTTAATACTTTTCTAGGTAGTGAATAAGGAAATTTTTATATTTTTCCCTCAAACAATTCAAAATAGATTTGTTGTCATATTTTCCTTAATCATTTCTAATATTCCATTCATAATGACCTTATTGATTATTTTGGGCATATTATTCACAAGGGAAACTAACGTGAAGTCCTTAATGTCGATAGAATTCTCCCTTTTGGGTTGCAATATGATAAATTAGGAATTTATCCCATGATACATGGAGGAATGAATAAAAAATTCCTTAATTTTACTATTTATCTATTCCTATATAATTCCCTAATAAAACATTAAAAATGTGTTAGTGTGACCATTCGGGTCAGCTGCACTATCAATGATGAGAGTAAAGAGAGGAATATTCACTTCCTCTATGGTGGGAGGCATAGTAAGGACTTTATTTTTATGTTCCTCAATATAGTGAGTAATATAACAAATCATATTTGATTTGAAGTCAATTCCATCATTATAATACAACCCTGTATTGCAACCCACCACAACATCAGAGATTTCATTTCCTGAGGTGTACAGGAATCCATCCATACTAATGTCTCTCTTACCAAATCTAATTATATTTTTTTATGAAATAAATGAATGAATTTTTTATATATTCACCCACATTTTATCCTTGTAATTTTATATTGGATTCTTCTCAGTCTTTCTTGGACAATTAGCAGATCATCTAGCCTAGTTGTAGCTATAATCTCCTCTCAAGATAGTCTATTTTGATACTAATTTTTGAGTTCACAGTCTGCAAGATTATTATTATCCTCTGTGATTTCAATCTCATGGTTAGAGAAGGGCCTTTAAATCTATTCCATTATCATTGTTTTTGAAATATTATGTTTTTTGACAAGTATATAGATTGGGATGCCCTAACACTTTATCATCCAAGCCTCAAGAATTATTTCCCTTCATTCAGGAATAACAGGCCATCCAATTTAAATTTAAAAGGCAATGGGACTGACCATTGTAAGTGAGTGGAGATATCCACAAATATAGGATTCTAAAATGAATGATTTTTGGGGGGTGATTGAAATGAGACCCCGATAATAACATTTATATAATAAATTTGGATAAAACATCTATCAAGTTTACTTTATTTTCTTCGATTCAAATTATATATATTCCATGTGAACAAAAATCCCACAATTGGTATCTCAACAATATTTAATTAATCAATTCATGTTGAAAACTCCAAATAATTAATCCTATTAAAATTGAGACCATATTTCTACTATAGATTCAAAATAGTGGTTAAGTTCCGCAAAATTATCCCTTTATTGTTGATAGTTTCATAATTTTCTTCAAACTCAATCCATAATTTTATACTCCAAATGTATTAAGTGGAATCATACAAAAAAGAAATATTTATAGTGGGACAATTAGCTTTGAAGGAAATAGATATACTCTATGATTTCTAAATTCATGTAATAATATTAATACAATCCTGATTGAGAATCCAAAGATGATCCCTTTTACCGTCATGCATCTTATGAGAGAAAAATTATATCCCATCGAGGCCCATTTGAAATCTTTCCTTTATCAAAGAACATTTTTTGCTTAGAAATTCCAATAATCATCTACTTTTAGGTTATAACAAAGTGTATAATATAATTATCTATTGGGAAATTCCCAATCCTTTGAAAATTAAAATATATTATTCTCATTTTGTATAGGCTTGACCCATTTTCTAGGGCCCTCTTTGATGATTCACAACCCCATGATCTTTCATATTTTTTAATTTATCATTTTCATTTCTTTTAAATTTAATTTTTCCCATTTTTTCTTGGGAATTATCCACAATTATTTTAGTGAAGAAATATTTGGATGAAATCATCACCTCAAACGAATTGGAATTTTTATTAGGGTCAACCTGGTCAATGTTTTGTGATTGGTCAGCTTCATCAGACCAAGGAACGCTACTCAAAGGAGTGAATGTTTTCATATATAGAATTTATTGTTTCAGAGGGTTTCGCCATCATTTTTATCCATCATGAAACCATATAAATTAATAATAGTGTTAAAGGACCGTACACATCAAAACCCATGGAAATATATATATATACCTCTATATTTTTCAGGTACGTCCAAACTTGTATTATAACTAGTGTATTATCATTATTATCCACCAATGGAGTTCCAATAGCCCCATCTAAAGATTACTCCACTATATATATAAAAGAATGATCATGATCACAATGAATAGTTTAGGTACCTCATATATTCTTTTGTGAACCCCCGTTAGTGCTCTCAGATACTTGAGCTTCCTCAACATTTGAGCAAGAGTCATCCCCCCACAAGATATCCCTTATTAAGCATTGATTCAATGAATTCATCCATTTGATACTATACATGATGATGGGAACTTGTGTCTTCATATATTGATGGGATTTTACCAACCCACCTATAGGGATCAGGACCTCTAACTCCTTCTATATGTTTCAATTCTACCTTAGAGTGTTCAGAATTTTTATGCCCAAGCATATAAGATGCGAGTCCCTTCCCCTTCCTCCTTTGATTATTACTATCATAATGCCCTTTGATCTTGAAAAGGATACATTCTTTTTCCCTATTTCAATCAGTTGTTAGGTGTCCAAATAATTAATGTAACACCCAGAGATTTTTTGAATACTTTTTTTCGAATTATTTTAATCTTATCATATTTTTCATTTCATGAAACTCTAAAAATTGTTTTTTTATTAAATCACTAATTCAAAAATTCCTTTCACACAACACTAAATTGGAGTATGTTACAAGGAACCAACTCAATTTATTATACATGAAACATTGACTTGAAATATGTTACATGCAACAATGACTTGGCGTATGTTACATAGAATACTGATGTTTCGACGAAAGATCATTTTACTGTTATAATTATTTAAATGAGATAATTATAACCTAGCTGTTAAACTTAGTAATGTGAATAGTAATAACTAATTTTAAAATATTTTTTATAATGGTTTTATATAAATAAAACATATTTATAATGAATGATATACGTTTTTGTAAAGACCTTATAGGTTTAACAATAATATTTTCTCACATAAACTACATTTCACGTCCTTCTATGAAAAACAAAAAAAAAATAGATTCATAATCATATAGAAATTTAATTAGATAAAAAAATCATTTTTTTAATTTATAATATATAAATTAACTTTCGGTGAATTTTTGAGATTTTTCTGAGAAACTTCATTTTCCATGAATAGAGAAAAATACAGTTTTTTAGTTAAAAATGCATTTTTTTAAATAATTATTAATGTTAAATTATATTTTAAATTTTTTACTATCCAATAAGATAAATTATAATTCTATTTATAAAATTTAGGTCATTATAATAAATTTCATTTTGAAATTGTTATACATTCTTAATAATCATTTGAACTTCTTTCAACCTTAAAAACCCATAATTTTGTCTTGTCTGTGAGATTAACCTTAATCTTATTTTTTCCAATTATATGAATTTAAATTCAGAAAAAACAACACACACCATTTTAGTCAGTATAATATTTATATTCTAATAATGTTAACTTAATTTTTTTACCAAAAATAATAGTAAAAGTGATTAAAATTAATCACAATGATTAAGGCGAATTAAGCTTAATTAGGGACTAAAACTTAATCTTAGGGGAGAAAATGACCTAGACACTTGTAAAAACCCATTTTCTAGACACATTTCGTACATAAACCATAGATTATTTTTTATGTTTGTTTTATATGACTTTTGATAGGTAATAACATATGTACATATAACTTGTTTTTAAAAATTCCATGTGAGTCCTTTTCCATCCCTATAAAAGGCCACCAACTCCCCCTCTTCTTAACACCTATCAAAACTATTAATTTCGGCCAATACATACCCAATAAACTTCCCAAAAATCCTTTCGTACTCCTATAATCCTTATATTGGGAATAAGGAAATCCAAGGAAGCCTTTTGGCACAAACCAAAAGGAGTTACCCGATTAAGAGGTAACTTCTTCTCTCAAACCCTTTCTTTTATTTTCTTTCGCCACACCCTCCACCTTTTTTTAAATATTGTAAAACAACACCAGTATCTTTAATATACTAGTATGTTTTTATTCTATGGTTTAATCCAAAAATTACACACACCACCATCTAATAATAACGAACTTATTGTTTATGTGTACGGTGAACTATCGCCTCACTAAATGATGATTGTTCAATTTTCCTTACTGCCTCTCATGGAGTACATTAATATAAAAAATCTATTTATATAATTTATATATAATATTTATTATTTCTTTAATCTTATATATTGATTTTTATATACATATCTTCTTTTAATTTTTATTTGGTGTTAATACAGTAAATTCGTTTGAGGAAGTGTGGACTACCACCCCCTCAAAGCAATATGATTCATTCACACACTACATGGATTATATTAAGGATAATTTTATTGAATATATAAGACATATATGATATCATAAATCTATTTTAAGGATGATATATAAATACAAATATATTTACATATATTAATTTATTTTTTCTTTTTTTCAACATGATAATTAAATGGAAATAGCGTTCAAGCGTACGTACGGGCTACTGTTTCTATGAACCATGTATTCTGTTTCAGACTTATATATTTTATAGATTATTATAATAAACATATAATATATAAAAAATATATTTATATCATTTTTTACATTATTTAAATCATGATATAAATTATAAATACCAATGATATAACAAAATAAGACTCGTGTGAATAATAAAGAGAATTTTACCCTAAGTGAAACCCTATCATAGGATTGTTAACAAGTGGGTAACATATGGTTGTAATAAAACAATATATGGTATTATATATATAAATATGGTTATGTAAAAGTTTTATAATGAATTTATAATTATTATACTTGTGGTTTTAATGAGTACGACGAGAGTCAAGACACAAGGTATGGGGTTTTCATCTCACTTTTTTTTTCTATGAGATACATGCTACGTATTCCATTCTTTTCTATTTCATGGTGTTTTTATTTCATATTATTGTATTAAATTTATATTATACATAAATGTATTGGTGTTTACATATCTATTTTATGATTTTAATTTCTTGGGTTTTATGTTTAAAATGTTACCAAATCAGTAAAATAATTTTTCCAATCAAGGAATTTTTCTAACCTTTTTATTATGAAATATAAATATTCATTTTACCTCGTAACACATGTATGGATTTAACCACTATAATTTCAATGAATTTTCCATTTCATGTTTAAAGGGTTAATTTTTAATAGTTTTTTCATCAAAAAAATGGTTTCCGAAATAACTTCAACCTCCTTTTATAAGCATTCAAGAAAATTGGTTTTTAAATATTTTCAAGCATTATTTATATGTTTTCAAATTATTTTCAATTAAATGGTTTTGAAAACATTTTCAATATTTATTTATATGTTTTCAATATATTTCCAAGGAAATGGTTTTCAAAAATATTTCATGATTTCCCTATAATATTTCAAAGTGAATTAAAAGAAAAAGGGTTTTCAAATGTTTTGAAGCTTATTTTATATGTTTTCAAAGAAAAAGTTTTTCAAATGATTTCATATATTTTTTAGAATTTTAACGTTTTTTTATAGGAAAATTATTTTTAGATTGTTTTATATATTAAAAATCCTTTTTCAAAGAAGAGAGGATATTTTTATTAATAATTTTTTTTAAAATATATTTCAAAATTATTTTTCATCTAAGATGAAATTTGTTGATGCTACTCATTCCCTTTTAGGAAAATATCTAAAGGTTCCATTCATATTTTTTCTATGAATGTGTTAATCTCAATATCTTGGCCTTTATGAAACTCATTTCTCTTTAATGGGTTATATGCTTTTGAAACCAGCTTCATTTCATGGTATATGTTTATGATAAAATTATTGTGAAACATATCTTATTCCATAAGTTATGATATGATTATATGTTTATAATACTCATTCCATTTCAAGGGTTATGATGTGATAATTTATGATCTTTTGTAACAAGTATGTATGATTTTATTATGAAATGGGTGGGACCTATATTTCCCTCCAATGCATTGGGTGAATATTTATATCCCATTAGATAGACTAAGATAGTCTTGAGAATGAACCTAGACTACTAATATGGCCATGGGAGTGAACCATGACTACCAAGATGGAATGAGGAGTGAACTCATTTTACTATGATAGTTATGGTAGTGAACCATGACTTCTAAGATGGTATGAAGATTGAACTCATGCTACTAAATTTCCCATGGGAGTGAACCATGACTACCAAGATGGTATGGGGAGTGAACCCACACTACCATGATAGATACTATGGAAATCATATTATATTCTTATGTGTCTATCATAATTCCATGTTTTGTTCCTATATTATTATTTTATGGCTTATGTTATTTATTTTCTTATGATTTATGTCTTACGAACTACCGTTATTTATGACATGATTCATGTATATGATATTTTATATGCATGGTATGATATTCTATTTTCATGATCATGTTCTCATACCCTTATGCTCATGAATATTCTTACATATCTCCATTGTTTACCCTTACTGGGTATTTGAGCTCTCCTATTTCTTATGTTTCATTTCCCCAGGTTATGAATAGAGGTTTTAGGTAGAATTACTAAAGGTGGAGTTCTTTAGGGGATATGTTTAAGATCTTTCACCAAGATAGAATATTTTTTCCATATTTCCAAAGACACTAAACTATTATGGTCCTCGAGCATGTATTATTGTAATGTACTAAATATTTATCAAAAATGGTGCAATTTCCATGTATGTTAAGCATGGGTAACTATAGTTGGTATCAAAGGAATGATTTAGACAACCTTTTGAAAATAGGATGAGAAATATTTATTGTGATTCCTCGGTATATTTCTAAGGATACATCTAGGTATGTCTCTAAAGATAATTATAAGGATGATTTAACGTTTAGGAAAATATCTTAGAATTTTGGTAAGGGATGGAGTGATTGGTTTCCATTAAATACATCCATGTATGGTTACTAAAATTGGATGTGGATTTGACCCAAATGTACCTAGGGGTAACAACTCTGAAATTTTTTTCCGGGCCTGACTCGGGGTTATCTGGTACACAACAATGGGTCTTGCTGCTCACCTTCTTGACACTCCCAAGATATATGCTTTTGAAATTCACAATATCTTCATGAACCATCATGAAGTATTTAAATATAGGATGAATATTAATAACCTATTATATAATTATGGTGGCATAGATTAAATAAACATGATCCATGATTTAGGCGCCCTATAGGTAATTTTCTATGATTATATGATATCCCAAAATGATGATTGTTTCTCACACTATGCCTTGTTGTTTTACTCAATGGATGGAACTCAAAGGAACATGGTTCACATTTAATGTTTCATATATTTAAAGTAAGGGTGTTATGTGAATAAATTTCCCAAGTTGAAATCTCATAAATAGAATCAGGAAGGTGGTACGCATACTGGTTATGCTTCTGAAGATGAAGATACCTCAAATGACATGTGAATGGTATGTAATTTTTTTCAGTATTGTTTACATTAAACATAATAAGCATGATAAAGGAATAATTTGAGGTTGAGGAACATTAAGACATGATTCATATTTCATATTCTAGGAAAGACGTATTAACAAATAAGTTGATGAGGCCTAAGTAATGGGTTAAGAATAAAGTCATAGGAATGAAGTAATTAGGTTTTGGAATTCAAAGATTATGTTATATGAAATATATGATTATTTTTAGTATATGTTTTTTTGCAGATTAAATAGGACATGTTTGATGGTGATGAAGACATAGAAAAATGATTTCATGGGAAGGTGATATTTTTACTAAGGTAAGGTAACCCCTAATTAGCACTTCATGTTGAGGTAATCATGTTTGGATAAAGATATGTTGTATATGAATAAGAAAATTGGATGGTATAGATTACCCTGGAATTTATTATTGTTAAAGTTTTCTATGTCATCAAGGATGAATTTTACAAATTATTGTATTTAAATATAATATCTAATAATCATTAGAGTAATGAATAAAGCATGTTTTCCAAAAGAATATACAGTAGTTAATGTTATTACCATGTTTTAAGAGAATGTACAACTAGGGTGTTCACGTGTTTGAAATTTGAAAATAGTTGGTACTTTTTGATATATGGGGGATAAATGTTAGGTCACTTTCATGAATCTCTTTATAATGCTTTCAATTTTCTTCTTTCAGATGGGTTATAAGGTTTACCATTTATGGAATGTTTAAGTTAAACTTTGGATGAAGTTTATGGAAATAAATTATTGTCTTACACATTAGGATTTAAGAATATTTGATAACCTATTATAAAAACATGGTGTTTATGGTAATTAATAATCAATAGGATGTAATATCATGGATCTCATGATCTGTTAGTGCTTTGGGAATGACAAATTCACCTTCCTTTTTAAGGAAAGATGTGAATTTGATCAAGGAACAAAAAAGGATGAGGTTTTCTAAAAATCTTAAAAGTATATCTTTTCTATGAAAATTATTTAAATTCGGGAAAAATGATCTTGAAACCAAGAATATTATCATAATACCCTTGTCTCCAATTATTCATATGGTCCATTAGTTAAATTCATAATTATGGATTTGTGATTGTTAAATTTCTCTTGACCTGTTTCTCTATCACTCTCTATTAGAATATGATGGTTATTTTTCTCTTCCATTTCCATGTTTTCACTTACCACTAATGTTCTTCCATGTAGAAACCTATTTATTTGTTACTTTGGGTAACCATTGTATTTCAGTATTCCTTATTTAAAAGGATGTTTTAGTATCCATTTTTATGATGTGGGTTTCTTGGAATGAAACATTGAATTATTAAACCTTTGATAACCCAAAACAATTCGAGGGATAAATTCAATTTAATGGGGGGTATAATGTAACACCTTGAGATCTTTTGAATTATTATTCTTGAATTAATCTATTCTTATGATATTTTTCATTCCACGCAACTCTAAAAATATTTTTTTTATTAAATCACTAAGTCAAGCATTCATTTCACATGACCCTCACTTGGAATATACTTCACATCACCAACTTGTCATATGATACATGGAAAATTGACTCAGAACACATTACATGCTACCATGACTTGGCGTAAATTACATGAAACACTGATGTTTATACAAAACATCATTTTACTTTTATAATTTAAATGAGATAATTATAACCTAGCCATTAAACATAGTAATATAAACAGTAATAACTACTTTTCAAATATTTTTTATAATTTTTTTAAATAAATATAACATATTGATAGTTAAAGATAAAATTTTTGGTAAATACATTATATGTTTAAAAATAATATTTTCTCAAATAAAATACTTTTTATATCCTTCCATGAAAAACAATAATATTAATTTTAGAAAAATATAGAAATTTAATTTTATAAAATAAAATTTATTTTTTAAAATTGGAATATTTAATTTAGCTTAGGGTGAATTTTTGGGATTTCCAAAGAAACTTCATTTTTTGATGAATAGTAGAAAACATTGTTTTTAGTTAAAAACTGCTATTTCATTTAAATAATTATTAATGTAGATTTATATTTTAAATTTTTTGTAAGTTAAATTTAGATAAATTATAAATATATTAATAAAATTTAAGGCATTATAATAAAATTGACTTTGAAATTTAATATAAAAACATGATAATATTTTGAACTTCTTTCTACCTTAAAATCACGTAATTGTGTCCCATCTCCGGGAAAAGCATTTATCATAACTTTTCCCATTCTATGAATTTAATTTTGAGAAACTGACATACACTATTTTAATTACTATAATATTTTTATTCTAATAATATCAACTTAATTTTTTACCAAAAATATTAGTAAAAGTGATTAAAATTAATCACAATGATTAAGGTCAAATTAAGATTAATTAGAGACTAAACCTCAATCTTCGAGGCAAAAATGACATTTACACTTCTACAAAACCCATTGGATGTCAATGTTTAGGCCATAAATATTAAATTATTTATTTATTCATTTTTATGACTTTTTTTAGACATGAACATGCGTGAACCTAACTTGTTCTCAAAAATTCCAAGCGAGTCATGTCCCTTCTCTATAAAATGCTGCCACTTATCCCTCTTATTCAAACCTCTAAAAACTCTAAATTTATTTCAATACCTGACCAATAAACGTTCTAGAAACCATGCCTTCCTCTTATAAGCCTTCCTTTAGTAAGAATCCAATCCAATGATTCCTTTTTGAAAAAACTAAAAGGAGTTACCCAATTAAGAGGCAACCTCTTCTCTCAAGTCAATTCTTTTATTTTTTTTCTCCACCCCTCCACCTTCTTTATTTTCATACTTGTATACAAGAATAGTGTCTTAATATACTAGGATGTTCTTATTCTATGTTTTCAACCTACACTTACACACACCTCCATCTAATGGATAACAAACATAATGTTATTGTGTATGGTGAACTATCGCCCTACGAAATGACGATTGTTCAATTTTCCTTACTGCCCCTCATGGTGAAAATTATGATTAAAACTCTAAATATATATTTTATATATTATATTTATTAATTATTTAATCTTATTTATTTTTTTATCGACACATGTTTTTTTACTTTCCATTTGGTTTTAATACGATAAATATTTTTGAGGAAGTGTGGGCTTCCGCCCCCTCAAAACGATATGATTCATTCATACACTACATGGATTGTATTAAAAATTATTTAATTGAATATATAAGACATATATGATATCATTAATATAATTTAATGAATATATATATACACATATATTTCTTTTAATTTCTTTATTAAAACATGATAATTAAATTGAAATAGTGTTCATTTGTACGTATGGCCTACCGTCTCCATGAACAGAGTATTCAGTTTAATACATATATATTCTACATCTTATTATAATAAATATATAATATATTGACATGATATTTATATCATGGTTTAAATTACGTTAATCATTATATAAATTACAAATATCAATGATATAACAAATTAAGACACATATAAAGAATAAAGCGAATACTACCCGATGTGAAACCTTAACATAGGACTGTTAGCAAGAGGGAAATATAAGGTCATAATAAAACCATATATAGTATTATATATAATAATATGGTTCATTAAATGATTTATAATAAATTTATATTTATTATACATGTGGTTTTAATGAGTATGATGAGTGTCAAGACACAATGTAAGGGGATTGCATCACACTATTTTTCCATGAGATATATGTTATGTTCACCACTATTTCCTTTTTTGTGGTGTGTATACTGAACATGATTTTATTGAATGTATCTTATAATTAAATTTATGGTTATTCACATATTTATTTTATGACTATTATTTCATGGGGTTTAAGTTTCAAAAGTTAAAAAACCGGTAAAATAGTTTTGTCTCAATTAAACTTCTTTGAGACTTGTGTTTTGTTATGCACCTAAATTCCTTTTCAAGGTGTATATACTTACATTTTACATTTTATATCATGAATATCCTAATTTTCATGACATTTTAATATTCATATAATTTCCTTTTTTACATGGATAATATAATCCCAAGTTACCAAGTTATAAGTATTTATTTAATGAATCTCATCACTTTTCCAGATTGTTTATATTTATGCTTTATTTGATGAAATATTATGATCCATATCTCAAAAAAAAATCATTAATTTCATTATCCTCTTGATATTTATAATATAATCATGTATTTATCCCATTTTTCTACACTTTGGTACAAAAGATAGTTAAGAAAGTGTTTTTAGGAAATCCTGACTTTACACTCTCTTCAGTTTGAAATTTTTATTATTTCAAAACCATGCTTTCTAAAAAGGACTTCCAAGAATATTATTTTAATATCATGTGATCATTGAATGAAATTTTAATCCTTTTTAACAATTTTAAAAGTAATATTCTTTTTTCTTTCTGATCAAGACATTTTTTAACCTTTTACCATGAAAAAAATAATATTAGTTTTACCTCACAAAACATGTATGGATTTACCTGTAATAATTTATTTGAAGTTTATATTAACTTTTTAAATAGTTAATATTTATGAAAGTGTTTTTTTTAAATTAATTTCAAAAAAATGTGTTTCAAAATTTTTTCAAACTCTTTTTATAAGTTTTCAGGAAAAATGGATTTCAAAACGTTTTCAAGCTATATTTATAAGATTTAAAATTATTTTCAAAGAAATGGTTTCCAAACAAATTCATGATTTATTTATAAGATTCCAATATATTTTGAATTAAATAGTTCTCAAAAAGATTTCAATCATTATTTATAAGATTTAAAGTATTTTAAAAGAAATGTTTTTTAAAACATTTTCAAGCCTTCCTTATAATAATTTGAGGTGTTTTCAAATAAAAATATTTTTAAAATGTTTGGACGATTATTTTATAAGTTTTAAAAGAAAAGGGTTTTAAAATGATTTCAATTATTCTATATAAGTTTTAAATTCATTTTCTATGAAAGTTATTTTTATATAGTTTTATGTATTAAAAATAATATTTCAAATAAGAAAGGATATTTTCCTCAAGAAATATTTTTAAAATATATTTCAAAATTAATTTCCATATAAGATGACATGCATTGATGTTACTCATTCCCTTTTAGAAAATTGTCTAAATGTTCCATTCATATTAATTATATTAATGTGGAATGATTAATTTCATGGTCATTATGAAACCTATTTCTCTTTCAGGGAATATATTCCATCAAAACCCACTTCTTTGTCATGGGTTATGTTTACGATGAAATGATTATGAAACCTGTCTTTTATCACATGTTATGATATGATTATATGTTTATAGTACCCATTTAATCTCCAGGGTTATGATTTGATTATTTAGGATCTTTTGGAACATGTATGTATGATTTCATTATGATATGGGTGTGCCTTATATCTCTATCCAATGCATTAGGTAAATATTTATATCTCATGAGATAGACTATGATGGTCTTGGGAATAAACCTTTATTACTAAGATAGACATGGGAGTGAACCATGACTACCAAGATGGTATAAGGATTGAACTCATGCTACTAAGATGGCTTAATAGTGAACTATGACTACCAAGATGGTAAAAGGAGTGAACTCATGCTACTAAGATAGCCATGGGAGTGAACCATGACTACTAAGATGGTATGGGAAATGAACCCATACTACAAATATGGTATGGGAAGTGATTCCTTAGATACTATGAAAATAATACTATATTCTTATGTTTATGCCACAATTTGATGTTTTATTCCTATGTTATGATTTCATGGATTATTTTCAATATTTCCTTATGATTCATGTATTAAGAACCAACATTATTTATTACATGATCCATGTATATGATCTTTTATATGCTGGTTATAATCTTCTATTTTCATGATCATGTACTCATACCCTTATACTCATGACTATGCTTACAAATTTCCCTTGTTTACCCTTACTGGTCATTTTTAGTCCCCCCTTTCTTATTTTTCCTTTCCCCAGGTAAACAAGAAAGGTTTTAGGTAGAAGTACTAAATGTGTAGATCATTATGGGATATGTTGATGAACTTTCAAGAGGATAGAAGATATTGTTTCCAAGTTTACAAATACACAAAATTATTACAGAACTTGGTCATGTATTAGTGTAATGTAAAACATATTCATTTAATATGGTGTAATATCCATGTATGTTAGACTTGGGTTTCTATAATTTACATCTCAAGTAGAACATTGATTTTATTTCATATTTTATATCAAGATTGATTCTATCATACATTATGGTTAGCACCACTTCTTCAATAACATTACTAGACATGTATTTAACCACAAGGACTCTGTCATAATGTCCAATCCTAGGATTATCAGTTTTGATGTCCATTCTCATGGGATTTCCAATAAATGAGGCAATATCCCAAATAATTCCCAGATTCTAGTATATCCAATTGAGTTTACAAACATGAATACATGTATGGTAATTCCTGATATTTTTAGGAATTAATTTTATATTCCATTATTGAATTCCTAAAAAACATGATTTAAGGAAACCAAACCATAGCTCCATGATCTTCTTTTTTATTTATAAGATGGAAAGACCACATGGTAATATCCATTCCCCATGTCCATCAGTATCCATTATTCAAATCCCCATATTTTCGTAATTGTTCTAGTAAGTTTATTAAATATCCACATCTTCTACACTTTTAGAATGAAAACCAATGCTATAATGGAATACTTTCAAAGATTCATCCTTTCTTCCAAAGATTCTCGATCAGCCGATACATGGGAAACTCTTCCCCTTCTTATGATTGTTCCATTAGGAGGAAGATCAAAAGGTGAGAAGGAGGGATTTGTAGCATATTTTACCACATCAGCAAAATTATTCCTTGTACCATCATTAATAGTGTAGTTTTGGTCTACCATGATTTTTGAGAAAAAACTAGAAGATATCATTATTTACAACATGATTGAACTAATTGATATCTGGAATAGAGAATTTTGGATTTGAGGAATTCATCTTGATTTCCTCATTTCGATTTTGGGATTTTGGGTTACCCCTCGATTCCTAATTATTTCCTTGTTCGAACATCACACGTTGATATAATATATATATATATATGAAATGTATATGTCACTATATATTGTATCATATGATAGGTTTAGTTAATATTTGGATATTAGGATTAGATTACTTTGACAAAATCCCTATGGATAAGTCTTGATACTATGATTACATCCTAAACTTTTAGTAAGGAAGGGATTATGTGGTTTTCCTAGAAATTAATCCCTTTTTGGATACTAAAAGTGGATGTGGTTTTTGGATCATATACATCTTTGGGTAGTAACCAAGAAAGCAGTGTTTGAGTATATATTTTCCATCATTATAGTTCACGGTGAGTGTTCCCTTAATTTACAACTAGTTGGTCAATCCTAGGGTATATACATAAATGAATTCCCATTTTATTTATAAACCATTTTGAAGGATTTGAATAGATGATGATAATGGATGACAAAGTATAAACCTAAGATGATACCGAATCAAAAGAAGTTGTCATTATTTTTTACATCCTATAAATATATTTTCATGATTATTATTTCCCACTATGATTGTTGTTGTTCTAACTATTATTTTTGGTTTTAGTCAATGGTTGGAACTAGGTGGAATTTTTTTAATACTAAATATGATAGAAATGTAAAAATATTCCTCATAAGAAACAAAGTGAAACAAGATCTAGAATACAAAACCATATAATTACACCTAATCATCTATATCATTGTATAAATAATAATAATATCATTGGTGAGTTTGATTACACACCTAATAAGGTAAAAATTGAGTTTCCTAATGATTTTGGAGGGGACAAGATTAATTTTCCTGAATGTCATGTATGATGGAAGAAGTACCTTAGGAAATGCGTCTATTGAATGGGAAGTTGCTTTGGGTGTAGAAAATAATGATATAGGAAACTAATTTTCAATGAAACAAATGAAATTTTAGGTTAATGGAACAGATGAAAATAATGGTTTACCTAAGTTATCATAAATATATGAATTTTATAAGATTTTAAATTTTAGAAATTAGGAAAATTAATTTCATAAGGGGAAAGATCAAAAAAATGACCAGAAATGTTGTACAAGTATATGATTTACTATTTATGATGAAGATACTATGAATTATATAAGAATAGAAGGATTAATTGATGAATACTATGATGAATCCTAGTTGTTGGTTTAATAATGATGTAGAATGATTTAAGTTTTTATGTATTTGAAATGTAGAATTATATTGTAGAAGTATTTTTTATCATTTTTATCCTAGTTATAAGAATCATGAAATATTTAATGATTCTTTTGCAGTAGTTTTTATTTAAGGATATTCATGAATGTATTGAATGATAATGATAAAATATAAGATTTATTTAATGGTAAAGTGATATTTTATAGAAACATAGATTATTAAAGGATAGATAACCCTTAGTATTACCCGAGTTCGAATAATATTTCTTAGTTGAGATAAAGGGATTATTGATAATGTAAATGAGATAGTATTGATGACCATGAAAATAATTACAAGTTTGATGACAATGCGGTTTATTTTGTATTTTTTAGAGTTTACAAATTTTTTGGATTTATGTAATATATGAGATAATTTTTTATTTCATTTATGGAATGAGGATATAGTTAATTTTTGGAAGAATGTGTGTTTTCATTGAGGTTTTATTGTAATTACATTTTTTACCATGTTTCAGGAGAATATATGATCAAGGTATTAAAATATTTTATATTTGACATTTAGAGATAATTTATATTGTCAAGGGTTAACATTTTGTTGATTTTAAAACTTTAATAACTTTATTTATAAATTATTAGTTTTTTAATTTTTCCAGATGTATTTTGGAAGGGTTTTGAGTTTAGTTACTTATGGAATGGTTTAAGTTCAACTTTGTGCATTATTGATTAATGATAAAAAATGATTTAACATATTGGATTACACCTGTTAATAATTTTTATTTTTATAAATATATTAACATAAGAGGAATGATTTATCATTTTTTACTGACATTATGATCAGTTAAAAAATAATTTAAGTGCTTCAGGTATGGAAAATTCTTCTAGAATATTTGTCTCCAAGAGTAAGAGATGAAGAGGGAATTTCTCGAAGCACAAGCAAAGGAAGAAATTATACTTATGATATGGAAATAAATTAAGTAAGTATATTTTTCCCATGTCCTCAAAATTTATACAAAAAAAATTCATCTACTTTAGTTAAATGATCTTGAAACAAAAATATTAACCTATTATAAGGATTTTATATGAATCGATACTCTTTTCACCAACAACATATGTATGGTTTTTCAGTTACTAACTTTCTCATTATGATGTTCTTTATCACTCTATATTCGTAATTGGAAACTAGTTTTCTCTTAGATGTCTATAATTTAACTTCACACTAGTTTTCTCCTTATATGAGAACTTGATTATATTCTATTACATGTACCCTTTATGTTTCCCACTTTCTATTTTTAAAGAAAGTTTTATTGTCCCTCTGTAGGATATAGATATTAAAAAAATTTATATTCAAATATTAAAATATTTAAGTCCAAGAAAAAATTATGAGTCTAAAATTTATTTAGAGTGGGGGGAGAATGTGACAAGAATAGATTTTGAGAAAAAAAGAATATTAAGTTTGATAATGTATATGACACACAACAAAAGGCATAAATAAAACACAAAATGTTATTTTGTAAATATGAAATTTATAACCTAGCTATTAAATTTGAGGGTATAAATAGGAATAACTATATTTTTTAATATATATAAAGGTTCCACTAAATAAAAAATTATCAAGTAATTCATGGTAAATAAGAATTAAATTTTTCATTAAAGTCATATTATGCTTGAAAAATATGTTTCCTTCAAACCTGAATTCTATTATAGGAAAATTTTAGAAAATGTATTTGATAAAATAAAATTAATTTTTATTTTAAACAGGTAAAAAAATTAGCGTGATTTTCTATGATTTTTTAAAAATGTTTATGTTTTAATGAATTGTAAAATATACTGATTTTTATTGAAAACTGAATATTTATTTCAAGAATTTACGAAGATATTTTTTTATAAAAAAAATCAAAGTATAATTAGTTCTATTATATTATAAATAATCTAGTTTAGTTCATTTTAATCAATTTAATTTCTAAATTTGGTATGAAAATATTAATATACATAAAAATAAATTTTGCTGAAAACTTGTTTTTGTTGCATTATATAAAATTTTCTTAAATTAATTTCTAGAACTTCTAGAAAAAAATATTTAAAAACTGTATTTCATATTTTGAATTTAAAGGTGAAAATATGATAATCATGCCCCTTTTATTTTTTTTTTCAATACTAGTAGTAACTAAAGTGAATTTTTTCACCTTGGTAAGATAAAATGAGTAAAATCGGGTTAAAACATAGGAGTATAGCCTTAAAATTTCCCTATAACATTCATTTATCCTATTGGATGGGTGGGGTTTGTCAATTAACATCCCTATGTAAAATATATGGACACATAGTTCCATATTTCATTTATTATGACCTTTATATTAATTTAAGTAAAAGATAATGTTAAAAAAGTTCGCACTCTTGACTTTAGTATCTTTTATATTTTATCATAAGGATAAAAGGAGGTTATGTTTGGTATTAAATGTTTATTCAAAGGAAAATTTTATTTTATTTATCATATTAATTTATTTTTAACTCTTTGTCATTGAATAATTACACAAAATGATTACACAACACTAATATAGTATTTACTCAATTTTTAGAAAAAGAAAATAAATGGTTTTAAAATTAATAAAAGTGAAACAATTTGGATGAATTATTATGTTAAACAGATTTTTTAGAAAAATGTAACATGTTAGTGATGTGTTAAATTATTGTTTTTTTTAATTTATCATGAAACCTGCCTCGAAAGTGTACCCATATTAAGCTGATAATGAGAGAAGGAAGGTGGTGACTTCTCGAGTCCCACCTCTAGTAAACCCCTGGTTGGTGACTAGCACCGAAGGTATAATAACCATGCATATGGGTGAAATTACCATCTAAGAGAACATTAAGAAGTGGGAGATAAGACAGATATAACAAAAAACACCAGCTCTAATATATAAAATGAAATCCCAAGAGAAAACATGCAACTCCATACAGTACTAAAACAACAAAAAAAGAAATTACAAGTTCCAAAAGGTATAGAATACATCGATCACAAAGGCCAAAATGCTCATGTAAATACCAAAGATAGTAATATCTAGGGTGATCTATATAATTATCTAGATGGCCTAAAAATATATTATATATCTAGGTTGAGTATAACAGTATACTCAATACGGTCTTCCATGAATCATCTCGTGCAAAAGATAAAGAAATCTTGATAATGAATAGTGAACAATAGTGAAACTAACTCATCACATAAATAGGTATATTAAGTCCATACACTAAACGTGGATAAATCTCACCAAGAATCATATACAAGAGAAAATACTTTTTAATAATGTAACATCAAGGGTACCATTCTCCCACTTCCGCATTGGTTTTCCACTTTTTCCAAATGTCTCACGTCTTTATCCATCTCTCTCTTAAATAAGAAAGTCTGAATATACATGGAAAAGTAATAAAAACATTATACTTTGGCATAAAATCATCACATAATACCATCCACATATCTGTATTTATTAACTGAGTAGTTTAAAAGAGGCACTACATAATGTATGACATATATCATACAACAGGTATTATACCTCAATCCATCACAACCCATACACTAAGTAATTACCTCATGCCATCACAACCTATACACATTATACCTATAATAATACTTTGGATACTATAACTGGGGATAAATTTGTGTGAATGACCACAGGTCATCAGAACCCTATACAATCATATATGGGGATACAGCCCTTCATGCATACAAACAAAAGTAACTACCAAGAGAAGAGAATGGGGGGAAAGGGGGTAGTTAGTCATCCATCATCCCACCAAGATGGTGGAAAAAACGCCCTATTAGAGTTTACTGGGTGACAGTAACCCTAACCAAAATGGGTGGGATGGTGTATGAAATCACGTAAAATATAGAATAAAACATATCTCATAGCCACACTATGGGCGTAACCTAGTCTTAGATTCAACTATAGCTAATGTTGCTCAGACTCTTGGATTCCACTACTATGACCAGATATCCTATAACCACAAAATAATTTAAAAGTGTTACATTAATTAATTATTTTCTTTTTTAAATTTCATTAATTTAATTAATTTATTATGAATTAAATGAACCATTAACATTATTTCAATATACATTCATTAAGCACCAGTGTGAAACCCACTTTTTCCAGGCATAATCTAAACTGAGTCCACAATTCCTCAAGATTAAAATCTTGTCAACATTTTCATTCCAACAACACAAACCCCATGAGCTAATAATTATTCCTTAATTTTTGGAATCATTCCCTAATCTATGTTGTCTAGGAAAACCATCCTAATCTACCACTAATGGGAAAACATGCAACCAAACATGTCTTTCTTCCTCAAGAAGACGGGAAAGAAATACAATTAAAATATAAAACCTAACCATCAAAAATTATATAGATTAGTAAATGAGAATTATATATATTAGAATCACATCATCATGAAAGACCAACTTCAACTCATTCCATCATCTCTGGTTCCATCTCTGACACCCACATGTATATCCCGATGTATCTCATTATGAGAGGTCTCAACTACTGCCACATCAACTGGACCTCCCCACCCACATCACATCAACCATCCCATGTTCAGTCATCCTAAGATAATATAACATAATATAGAAGAGTTCAAATCTAGATAACAACACAAAAAAAGAATCATGAATAAAACAAGAATGGCCAACAGGTAAATCTAGGCCCAAAAATATGGAATAAAACCTTCACACATAAACAATCTCTCACGGCTCCAAGCTCAAGGCACCCGACCATCTCAAGAATAATGGAAGCCTATTCCCTTGAAATTATATTTATAAAACAACTAGTTCTTAAACTATCTTGAATTAACTGATTCATTATTCATAAGTTCCAACTAATGGAAACCTAGAGAATTAAGCTATAACTTGATATCAAAAGCTAAAAATGCTCTTATCATTAAAACCAATTGCATAAAATATGAGAAAACAATTCTCAATTAACATTCCTTTTTTATTATTACCAACATTGACACCAAGAATTTTCATGCTTTAAGTTCTTAAGGAATTTCATTAACACATAGAAGATCATATTTTATTAATAATGAACAGTGCATCAATTTCATTATCATTAAATTTCAAGAAACACCAGATTCATTACAACATAACTATTCATTATTTATTACCAAAATTAATCAATAAATTCTGACTTTACATTATTTATTATTTTTAATCAAGAACAACTTGTGAATATATAGCATCAAAGGAAATTCTTATAAGAATAAAATAGATTTCACACCATATAAAAAATCAAGAGGCATACTATTATCATTGTAGAGAGAGAAAACATGGGATTACTACAAAAAATTATTTATTGATTCAATTTAATAATTATTATGTTAATTCCATTCTCATCTAAAGGGATAAACCTTATTCACTTTACAATTTCATGTAAATAAATAAGAGAATAAAAAATTCCCATACCACAAAGATTTCAATGTTCTTTGCATGGGAATGGACAAATGTCTTATATCTTGGTCACCCTTCCTACAAGAGTTGCATCCCTCCAAGGAAGTTTCACTACAACAACACTAAAAATCTACTAAGAAATTTATATTAGAATGACAGAGAGAAATCACTATCACATGGAAAGAAGAAGTGAGAGGATATATATAGAAAAATAACCATATAAGAGGTAGAATGTTCCTTGGGTCACCATGAATCGAAGATGGATGGCCTATACTCTATCCTCATCAAACGGATTCAAGAAATCCTATTGAAAGTGTCATGGGTATCCTTTAAATCAAGAGAGAATAAATAGGGTTTGAGAAAACCTAATATGTTTTGTATTATAATGGAATGTTATGTATTGGATTTTCACAGCATGGAATTATTTCAAGTTTTGTATGTATTGGGTTTTATGTTTTGTTGAAAAATGTATCACCTCAAACATTTTAAACATAAATTAATTCACATTGTGAAACACATCATGTGTTGAAATATTGGGTGACCTAGACCCAACTATGAAATACCATTTGATTACCTTATCATGTGTACAGTTAGTTATACATGACGTTATCTTACCATTATAGTGTAGATTTTTTTGTGTCCACTATTATAATGGTAATTTCCAAAGAATAATTATCGTATCAAAAGTATATATTAGATGCCAAACAATAATAAAAAACTCAAGATACTATGAAATTAATCGTAAATATATGTTTTATAGTCTAGATACATCATACTGAGTGAACATCGTAGATGTATGACTATCAGGTGCTGGGGGATCATAAGAATTGAGACTTTTTCTCATGAATTTCACACTTAATGATCTCTAGAAGTGAGATCACGAGGACAGACCCTCCAATAGGAACACCACATGTTTTGTGTGTCATTGGTTGTTCCTATCTGTAAACATGTGTATTGGTCTCATGACTTGAGATCATTACCAGTGTGTACATTTGATTATGTACTTTTATCCAAGGCAAAAACCATGTTTTTGTAATCGTAGAGGGTTAGCTTGAGTTGGGTGTGTCGTGGGTGGTATGGCATTGGTTGAATGGTCAAGAAAGAATTTTTCACTTCCAAGTTTAGAAAGTTGTATATCTTAGGCCTAGTTGATCAGGATGGTGCTGCGTTCATAAGTCTTTGACCAAAACAGTATAAAGATAAATCCAACTGGTAAGATCAAAAAATAATAAAGCAATAAAAAGGATAATGACATAATTGTGCATCCTACTTTAAGAGATATTTAATGACAAAAATATTATAGTACATAGTTAGTGTTAGTGATATGGTAGTAGTTTCTATGATTATCCTTATCTCTTTAGGGTCCATGATGGGTTGTTAGAATCCGCTCTTAGTCTATGGATTTTATTCACTACTATTGAGATAAGGGCCTAGAGGGTTACACACAATAGCGTATTCAATAACCTTTCCTATTAAATTGAATTGGTATATGGATATAGTGGGTCCTTCCATGGGGTTCCGGTATTTTCCATTGTATCGATCGACGAAATAATTAAATAAATTCATTAATATTCAAGTTATGAATATTTGGGATTGAATTTATTTAATGTATTTACACATTTAGTAAATACAAGATAATATTAATCGAATGAATGTTATTTTAATATTCAAGGTTCGTTTAATATTTATCAGGACATCGAGTCGAGTTAAATGTCTCGGTTTTTATCATGTAATATATTTTATATGTATTAAAATTATTTGATAAATTAATAAAAAAAATTTGAAGTTTAGTTCATCAAAATTATGTATTTATTGGATGTTGAAATAAATGGGGTCGGGGAACCCTATTGGGTATTTATCAAATCCACTATAAATATAAGAGGAGTGTCTCTCACATGTGTGGTTAATCACTATTCATTCACTTTCATGGAATGAAAATTGAGAGCCCCCCCCCCCTATCCTCTTACTCTCTAGAGAGAATTCTCTCGATCCAAGAAGATCCGATCACAAAATCTCTCAAACATCGAAGGCCTCTCAATGCGATGATCATTGGGATGTCGAAAGAATCGTTGGATATCCGCGATAGCACCCAAAATTTGACAATCGATGTTCTAAATGATTTTTGAATTGCTTGTGGATGATCTATAGGGATCCATCTATGGATCCTTCAAGCGATGATTTCCATCAACTAGTTGCAGTCAACCGTGTCCTTGGATTTGAAACGGGTATGTTTTCAATTTTTTGTACTCCTTATAATTTAAGCAAGATCCTCAGACCTCTACGGTGCTCAGATCGTCGGCGTCGATAATTCCCATTGATCTGCTGATGAAAATTTTAAAATCACCAACCCATTGAATTCCATTGCAGGCTCCGAAATCATTCAGTGGTATCAGAGAAATCGTGTAAATTTTATGATCCATGTAAAATCAATTTGAATTACAATTAAGTAGAGGGTTCAGAAAAAGTCTCATCGGTTCAAACCATGTGTCAATCCAATCTCAAACGGCCACGTTATGGCCATTTTAAATTTTAAAATTGGATCAAATTCTCTGTTTGATATTGGGTATTAAGTTTTAATTCATTTTTAAGAACCGATCATATTTTGATCGGTTCATCGAATAGAATTAAAATTTTAAAATTAGAAATTATATAATTTATATAATTTGTATACTAATTTTATTGATATAATAATATTTATTTTATTATAATAATAATATAATAATAATAATAAATTATTATTTTATTATAATAATTTCATTATTATTATTTTAAAGATCTATTTAAGAATTTTGAAAAATTTGGTAGTGGAAAATTCTCGAGAAGAATTTACTCCAAGTAAAATAGGGAAGGAGACTTTAAAAAAAGGAAGGGTGGAAGAGACTTTAAAAAAAGTCTCAAAGAAAAAAATTAAAAGGTATGGGTGGCGCTTAAAGAAAGAAAAAAATTACTGTTTCTTGCAGGGGATCCGTGTGGACTCCTTCTTCCATACACAGTGTAACCCTATAGGGCCACCACCATACCAGTCTGCTGGGCTCCATGCAGCAGCTCAGGACTCGCTGCCCGTGGATCCCTGTAGTAGGTGTCACTTAATTTTGGGCCCCTCACAATCTTCATTACTCAGAGCTAGCCACACCCACCTCAGCCTCCCCATAGTGTTTCGCTCTTCCCATGCCTGCAACTCGTTTAACGGATCTGCCACCTCATACCCCTCCGCTCTGGATCTAGCTGTCGGTCTACGACCCACCTCCTGGTCGACCTAGCCTCATCACTACTGAAGCCACCCTGGTCTCACCTCACACTAGGCCTCTTTCAGCACATCGTGGGGCCGACCCTCCTGGCTACTGCCCGGTCTTACCTCCCGACTGGTGGGGCGCTGCCCAGCGCACATTGACCCACAGGAGACCCGACTGTCAGAGCCCCGAGCCACACCCACTACTCAATGTCGACCTCCAAACGCTATGCCCTCCTCAGCTTCTGCCAAGCCTCCATGTGCCACCGGCTAGACCTCCCAGACCAAAACATCCATGTGGACTGAGACACGATCATTTTTGACTGAGAGGTATTCCCCAACCCGAATCATCCCATGAAGGGTATGGGTGGGTCTACCCAACTAGTTTTGGTTTCAGTGGACCTGCCTAACTCATCTATCCTAGTATGGGATTTTCCAAGCCTGTTACGGGTCTGGGTAAGTTTGGCGCAACCGACAATGGGCCATAGCAGGTGTTTTGGGACCCAATTTAATTTAAATTAATTTAAATAATTAATTTAATTACATAATTAATATAATTTATTAATATATTAATTGTGTTTGAAAAAATAAATAAATTTTAATACCTAGATAAAATTAGTTCAATTTGATTATTAAATTGAATTAAATTAATTAATTTAATTTTGATATTAAAATTAAATTAATTAGCGAACCAATAATTGAAAAAAAAAATATTTATTTATTTTATTTAATTTAATTAAATAATTGTCATACATAATTAATGAATTTTAATTTTATCACGCATCATTTACCCATCTACTAGTCTTGAGCACCGACCCTTGTATGTCTGTATTTAATTTTTATTTAATTAATTATTTAAGTGCGTGCAATGATTGTAATTAATTAAATAGACGGTCTGTGCATCATCTTTATTTTTTGGTTAAAATGTATAAGGTTCTGCGTGCCCAATTTAGCTGTTGTATATTTATTCCACTAGTCCCCCTCGCATGCACGCGAGTATTTTTGTACTTTGGATGAAGACGAAGAATGATGTAGAGGATGTGAGATATGACATCGACCCCGGCAAGATGAGGCGATGTACATTGATCAAGATGGAGAAAGACGACACGTGGATCCCACCAAGATTAGGCGATAATCCAAGACTTGAGGTGGACCCTGCCAAGATAAGGCAACACTTCATAAGAGAAGAAAACATACAAGATGAGGGCAAGTTCCATCAAGAGTCAATATTCGGCTCAGGTATAATGCCCTTAGGTTGTTTAGATGCTCAAGACCAGTCAGGTTGTAGTTTACCTTTATGAATTTATTTATTAATTTATGCATTTTAGAATAGTGGAAAAATTCATAAAATAATATATAATAAGATTCATAAAGAAGCGGCATATGTTTTTCTATTAATGATCAGTTGTGAGTATGAAAACATAGATGAAAAAGTTTAATAGAAACAAAGTATATTAATTGAGATAAAAATAAATTAAAACCCTCAGAGAAATATTAAGTCACATTGTCTTTCTATCATTAAAGTTTGAACAAAACTCAGTGTTTGGAGTGTCGGTCATGCCATAGCTGGGGGTGCCTCTTACTACCGAGGGAGTTCTAATTAGTTTGATGGGTTGACTTAACTAAAATAACATAAAAAATAGACATTTATAGCTTGTTATAATTTTAGAGGAAATCATTGAGTAAATCAAGAAATGATTTTTGAAGACGGGACTTCACTCAATAGATCAAGGAACCATGAGTTAATGAGGTTGGCCAGCCAAAATCCTACATTGAACCCTCTGAGTAGTGGTGTAGTCATAGTTTTAGACTATGAGGGAGGTTTAGGGATCCTTTCTACCAGAATACTCATATCATGGAGTATTCCAATTCAAGTATATAGGGTTCCTAGAATTCGAAAATATAGTGGGAGACATTTAAATGATTAAATAATCAGTTATGTCTAAACTGGTAATCAGCAAAAAAGTACAATTTGCTAATTTTTATTTGTAGATAATAGAAGGTAATACCACAATAAACCTATGATAAATATCAGACAATGTTAATTTCCAAACAAGAATAAAATTCAAATTGTAGTATAGGTGCTTGTGCACATTAATACTATATCAGATATTCAAGTTGCTTGTGTCCCAACCTGTTAAGCCAACTTAGGAAGCGAGGGTGTAAAATTGCTTACAGGAGACTCATGAATCAAGTATATGATGGTTTTTTCATAATTCTATAATCAATGTCTTATGTTAGCTGTAGTACCTACATCATGACATGGATGATATTGCATGAAGTCTCATCTTCAATCACTTTTCCAAGGAGAAAGCTAAGCAAGATTTGAATGTGATGGTTGACTCTGTTTGTGTCAAGTGAAAGACAATTCACAATCCCTCATGGAATCCCATTATTATACCTTATACACCCAATTACTATAGTTTAATTTAAGGAATTAAACAAATGGTATAGGGTAAGTGCTTCATTGCCTTTAAGGTAAGATTCTCTATGTAATAAGAATATTAAAGATAACACCATCATTTTGTTCTTATGGAGAATATTTTGAAAGACAAGGCAAAAAGGACTATGGAATGTTATATCAAAGGCACATTCATTATGTCCTTAATAGAAAAGTGGATGGTTATTTAACAGGAGGTTTTTTGAATCACACAATGAAATAAATTTTTGGATGTTCAAAAATGCAATTAACTAAAATACAAGAAGCAAGTTCCCGCTTCTTATTCAATTTATATTCATCAATAAAATGTATTGTTTCTCACATAATTATTAGGTATTAAATGAAAAGTGATTTTCACATATATGTATTTAAATAAATTAACTAAGTAAGTAAAGAAACATTACTAGGAGTAAGGTTTCTTCTCCAAGCAGTTGAGAAAGGGTGATTCCTAAGTCAGCGGTGAGAAACACAAAACTTATAATTGCCAAGTGATTGATTCAGTTTGAAAAATATGTTGAGTATAACCAAAAAATTTATCTCAAGTTCCCTTTTGGACATGATGAGACATTATTCCATATTTTTTAAGGAATATATTTTGTGGTAACAAACTCAACCAATAGTTCACTATTACTAGAATCAATGGCAATACATGATGAATATAAAATGTAAGACCTACCCAATTGTGGCAATATAGTTCATTATTAAGTAAAACTAAAAGTGGGTTTCAAGAATATATCCAGTATGGTATTTAGGATCAGAATAACTAAACACCTTTGGTATTATTGACAACTTTAGTTTAGACAAAAATCCTTTAGAAATAAAGGTATGCCACAATGCTTCTAGGGTTAGTTAAACAAGAGAACATGAACTGTTCCAAAGGAAAGCTAGAGGTAAATATACTTCATAATATTCCTTTAAGTTATTAAGGAATTTAATAGTAAAGTATATGTTTGGTATGAACATTTTAGTTGCTTCGAATCATCATGCTGAAGAATATCTTGACCAAGCATTCATTGATCATGAAAATGATGCGTGGAGTAATTCCTAAATGAATGTTACCTTATCTATATCACCATATTGATGTTCATAAGTAGGATCTATGAACAATTCTTACATTTTTACATTGATAAAAATGGTAGCGTAGATAAATTCCTAAACTCACATTTTATACATCAAAGTTATGATATAAGTAGTATCAATGTTACAACCTACAGAAACTTCCATTATATTTCATGATGTGCTTTTCCAATAATGGCGTAAACCCCAAACCAATATGCCAAATAAAATGAGAAATGGATATCATATAAGTTCTAGAATGATGAAAATCCATTATGTCATAGGATGTGTGTTAGGATACAAAGAGTTTGATAAGATATAAACAATCAAGCACAAACAAAACGCATAGTGCATCTAGGTAAATATCCTAAAAGATGCATATGATATTACATAAATCTCTAAGATTGAAAAGATGTAGTAAAGTATTATACTACATTTTTATATAAGGGTGAACATATTTATTAGATATAGTGGGTGCCAAGATTGAATTTTGTTTAGTCAATGCTTGTGATGCACAAATGGTTGGAATAGGAACAAGATTCACAAGTACATTTGGAATAGGAATATTCCAGTGACACATACTGCGTAGGAAGGATGAAACCATGGTGATGGTTTTATATTCACTGTGGTTGGTGATAACTTATTCTTTAAGAACAATAAATCCTCTAAGTATGTAGTACATGACAATTAGCTATGATTGACAACACAAATTAAAATTCATTAATGGATTCCATGTATCAAATTGCAAAGGGGATTATAAATTTAATACTGCGGTGTATATTCAAATGAAATTATACATGGATGGTACAATCATGGTACTAATAAGGCTCGATTGGTTTTACCAAGTCAGTATGCCTAAGTCCATTAGAATTTTACTTGTCACAAGCTAACCTCTAGGCTCATTATATAGGTCATTGGATGTTAAGATCATCTTTCTTGGAAGGTGTCTATACGACACAACTAGAAAGGGATGATGACATCATATGATTCCAATAAGAGTTGCAAGTTACTGAAATCTAGTTCTCGATTAAAGTAAGAAACGAGATCTTAGAGCATTCATTTCAAATGAATCTTTTATTTTTTATATCAAAGCTTAGTGGGAGCGCCAATTTTTTCCAAGAAACATATGTTCGAAAACATATGAAAAATAGATTATGATCTTATAGTTAGATAAGATCAGGATAAAAGCTATTCTCCAGTGATTGACTTAAAGTAGAAACGTGAGTTCTTGGGAACAGGATCTAGTGAGGTAGATCCATAGGTTTCTTGGACCTAGTCAATCGTACATAAATTGACATTGTATTGAAAAATACAGGTTGGAACAGTTCAAGTTTATAATTGTTGTCAATGTCACATGGATTAATCTCTCCAGGTTGACATGTTCGGAACATGGGAACAAATTAGATTTGTGATTTGATTTCCATATGCTTCAGAGATAGATCAATCACGCATTCCAGGTTATGTACCAGAATTTATATTTCCATGATATGCTTTATAGTAGGAAGATATCAATTATATCCAAGAGAACTGTATGTGAAGAAGTCAGAACTATAATCTTGTACTTTGGCGAGTACAAATGATATGTTCCTAGTATATGGAGAAGAAGTTATACTAGTTTTTGTGGGACACAAACTAGTAATACTGAGATCAATTTGATCTAATATCACAGTTAGTCAAAGGCGATGCTCGATTCAGGCTCATAAAATCTAGTGGTATCCCTACCTACAAATACCAAGTACGTTGAAGCTTATAAGGCAACTAAGAAGTAGTTATCAATCACAATGATTTGTTCCAGTTCATGGATCCTAGTGAGAAAAGTATTATCATAATGTAAATTATGATATTCTTACTTTCTAAGTTGTCATGTTATGATAATGAACAAAAGTGATATACTCGGGGAAACCTTATATTGAGAAGTTTTACTCAAGCAGATGAGGTTGCATGCATTAGATATGCCACACGGCGAAAATATGGTCGGCCCATCAGTGAAATCCATAACTCAAAAAATGCATGATCTTTATCCTGTGAGTAGCTAACAAGTTTGGTCAGAATTTTTTCTCTATTGTAAGTGGGAGTGTTGAAATAGTGGGAGCCCTAGACCCAACTATGCAGCAACATTTGATTATTATATCATGTGTATATTTAGTTATACATCATGCTATCTTACCATTATAGTGTAGATTTTTTGGTGTTCACTATTATAATGGTAATGTCCAAAGATTAATTTTCATATCGAAATGTTATAGCAGATCTCAGACAATAATGGGAACCTTGATATACTATGAAATTAATCTTAAATATATATTCTATAGTCTAGAGAAATATTACTGACTAGACATAGTAGATGTCCGACTATCAGGTGTCGAGGGCTCATAATCATTGAGACTTCTTCTCATAAAGTTCACACTTGGTGATATCTAGTAATGAGATAATGAGGACAGACCCAGCAATAGAAACACCAAATGTTTTGGGTGTCATTGGTTGTTCCTATCTATGAACATGTGTATTGGTCTCCTCATTTGAGATCATTACCAGCATGCACCATTTGATTACATACATTGATGGAAGGAAAAAACTATGGTATTGAAATCGTGGGGAGGTAGCCTGTGTTGGGTACGTCGTTGGTGGTATGAAATTTGTTGAATAGTCAAGAACGGATTTTTTGCTTCCATGTTTAGGAATTTCTATATCTCAGATCTAGTTAATCACGATGGTGAAACCTTCATATATATTTGGACAAAGCAGTACAAAGGTAAATCCATCTGGTAAGATCAACAAATAATAAAGCAAGAAAAAAATAATGACACAAGTGTACGTCCTGCTTTATGAGATATTTAATGACAAAGAGATTATAGTACACAGTCAACATTCATAGGATGTTAGTTGTTGCTATAACTATCCTTATATATTTAGGGGCCACGATGGGTTACTAGAATCCACTCTTGGTCTGTGGATTTTATTCACTATTATCGAGATAAGGGCCTAGAGGGTCACACATGATAGCGTATTCAAGAATCCTCCTTATTCAGTTTAATAGGTATTTGGACATACTGGACCCCGCCATGGGTTCTAAGTGTTTTCCAATGTATTGATCTCAAAAAAAATTAAATAAATTCATTAATGTTAAATTTATGAATATTTGGGATTTAATTTATTTAATGTATTTACATTTTTAGTAAATACAAGAAAATATTAATCAAACGAATGAAATTTTAATATTCAAGGATCCGTTAATATTAAGTGGGACATCGAGTCGAGTTAAAGGGCTCAGTTTTTATCACATAAAATTTTTTATATATATTACAAGTATGTGATAAAATAATAGATAATATTGAAGTAGTTCAGTTCGTCAAAATTTATTTATTTAGTGGACATTGAAATAAACGTGGGTCGGGGAACCCTACCGAGTATTTATCAACTCCAGTATAAATATAGGACGAGGCTCTCTCACATGTGTGGTTAGTCACTATTCATTCACTTTCATAGAATGAAAGTTGAGAGCCTCTATCTCATCTTGCTATCTAGAGAGAGAATATCTCGATCAAATAAGCATGGATCGAGAAATCTCTCAAGCATCGAAGGCATCTCAATGTGGTGATCGTCGAGACATCAAAAGTGTCGTCGGATCTCCACGCTAGCACCCGAAATTTGATGATTGATGTTCCAGCAGATTTATGAAGTGCGGGTGGATGATCTCGAGGGATTCTGTTATGGATCCTTCAAGTGAAGATCACCATATACTAGTTTCAGTCGACCGCAGCTTCGGATTTTAAATGGGTATGTTTTCAATTTTTATTTTTCTCCTTATAATTTATGTGAGGTCCTCAAACCTCTCTGGGGCTTGGATCATCGACGTCAACAAGTCTCGTCGGTCCACCAATAAAAATTTTAAAATCCCCAGCCAACCGGTATCTTCTACGGGCCCCAGAACATTTCACCATGAACTACTATTACTCAATTAGTGAATTGTACATTCACGATGTAAAAACCATACACATCATGAATTCTCCCTTCTTCTAACTGTTAGAATCTAAACACCTCCAGACCCCCTCTAGGCCTCTTCTGAGCACCTTATACTTCAAAAACAAAAAATTGGTCATACTAGATGGATCCATTCCCTTATATTAGATATCTCTACAAAAATTATCATCTTCGATAGTCTAAAACCAAAACCAAAGAGAAAACAAAATGGTATTATCTGAATAGTGACCCTATGGAATACATCTCAAGGATCCCACCATTATAGGATCTCAACCACCACATCAAAGGAATACTATGAAACTGTGAAATAGAAAGACCCACTACTAAACACTCTACCAGCGGAGATACATCTCAAATGAGAGTATGGTTACAAATAAGAAATATGAGCGAACCATTTCATAAACTAGAAATGTCATCATCCCTAACACGATCAATGTTACAATAGATGAGATAAACATTAAAAAACTAAGGACATCAAGTGTCCATCTGTAACTTATGTTCTTAGGTTTTATCCTCCACGCCACCATGCCACCACAAGACATGAATGAAGATAATATAATTCCCACACAATAGCTTATCATGGTGGTCCTGGATCTCCACAGTCCACTCCTCAAAGGTCACACCCTCATCAACATTGATCTCACCCAAATCGATTACGTGAGGGTCATCGTTAAGATAATAACGGATCTACAACACATGAAAAACATCTTGTATTCTTATCATCTATTAGGGAAGTTCTATATGATACTCTGTAGCCCTAACATTAGATAACACATTGAAGTTCCAATAAATCAGGGAGAAAGCTTACCCCCATGACCAAACCTTTAGTTCCCTTGGAGAGGAGTCACATTAAAGAACATGTGATATCCAATGTTTGACTATTGAGGTATCCTAATTTTATCAGCATAGGATTTATAATGATCCCATTCTACCTTCATCCTCTCACAAATTACCTATACTTTATTTTTTTATTCTCTACTAGTTCTATGTCGAGAATTGCTTCCTCTCCAACCACAATCCAAGAAAAATAGAGAACTGTTTGATCGACCATACAAATCTTCAAATGGAACCATACCAATGGTGGGGTGGTAACTATTATACTATAAAAACTCAACCAAGGGAAGTTGTGTCATCCATTAACCTATAGAATCTATCACACAATAGTGAAACATGTATTTAAGTGTCTATATATCCCACTATTTCTAACCATCCACATGTGGATGGGAAGTAGTGCTAAGGGAAAAATGAGATAAAAAATCATGCTGGATAACGTTGCAAAAAATTGAGGTAAAATAAGTATGCTGATCAAATATTATATTCCTCAGGACTTCATGGAGTTGCATAACATCCTAAAGATTCTTCCCTGACAAAAAATCCATGGAGATCAACCCCTTGACCCCTATATAGATGTTTCAGATTGATACAGGGTTTTGACCAATCACTTATAAAGAGGTAACCATTATTTAAATTTATACTAAAAATGATTCACAAAAATGTCTTAAATATATGAGATTTCTAAAATAGATAATAAAATCCCCCAAGGGATGGTTTGACCTCCCATCATTTATATTGATGTGCAACCCAAAGTCTCACTAGTATATCCTAGAAATTTACTATATTTTGAAAGTATATTTTCACTGACTTTAGATATTATGAGTATAAGGGTAAATCAAAAATATAACAGTGAACCTAATTTTAATCATTTACCCATTGGTAATATCAATTGATCGTTCCTTTGTTTTTGATGTTTCAATAATTGTTTCCTTGATTATGGTTATTCTTCTTTAGGATATTTAACACATCCAAATGGAATCATATTATTCACTATTTTCCAACAAGATATATGTAAAAATAGGTGGAAAATTTTTTTCACTTTAGTTTACTATGCATCATCAGTATATCTACAAGATGTATGCCTCCACTTCTATCAAGGTTGTGTCCCTTACACTCATATGGATATTTTTACCAACCCAACACTAGTATTTAAGTGCCCTATTAGAGGATTAAAATCTTAGTGGATCAATTTTGACTCTAGGGGAAGCTCATGAATACCTCCAAAATGTAAATCCCTAAAAAATTACTAGAAATAATAGGTCATAGTAGATTATGCAGATCTTATCTCCATATCCAACTTTTTTGAGAGATTCTCTCAAAAATTTAAAAACATTTTCCTCACTTGCTTAAGGTATATGGAAAAGGACATAAACTATTTCCCCATTACTAGTTAGGAGCTGTCAAGTTGGGATCTTACCAGGAATCATTCCCACAAACACTAAAAAACCCCATATTCTAATGAAAATTTCAAGCAAGCCACTGAGGATATATGAATCCTCATTTTCCGAAACAAGTAACCTTATAGGAGTTATCACTGGGTAAAATGGACCAAATAATCTCAAAATAAGGCTCATATCCTTATTCCCACCAATACCCATGAATCATGTTGGCATAATTTGATAACATCTCATATTCATGTTTCTATCATTATTCCCTTCTACACTCATTATGCTCATGAGTATAGCCATACAGTAAGATAAAAGAAATCTCAATTTATGGTCACGTATATTAATACCATTGAAAACTCCTTATAGAAACAAGATATTAGGCCCGTATACCATTAGTAACTGAGAAGAAAGATCATATTCATACCCGAACATATGAATCCTGCTTATATATTATGACAATAACCAATTAGAAGGATCGTATTCCCACTCTTACTTAAGATTACATTAACCATATATGGATGAAAACCAAGGAGTATTCTCATATTCCTTTCCACATCTAGGAATCCTACTAGAATATTTTCAGAGAGACTAAGGTGTATTCTCATGTTCATTCTCACACATATGAAGCATGGTGGCATATTCTAAAGTCATCGAATGAGCATGCTCATATCTCTATTCTTACCTACAAATTTTAACGGAGTGTCCTAATGGAAAAAATAAAAATACAAACACTCATGTTATCATTAATAAATCCCACCAATATATTCTAATGGGTACCAAGGAGATGAATCATATCCCTGATCCCCCAAATTAAGTCAGTTAGCATATCTTGATGGAAACTACTGAGTAGGCTCATAACCCAACTCAAACCTATGAATAATTCCAATATATTCTGATGAAAAATATAGTGTAGGGTCATATCTCTACTCTCACCTATATTGATTTTTGTAATACTATAACAGTAAGCAATAAGACACCCAGGATGGATCGTATTTATGAAGGTCACTTCATACACTGTGCAACACAAACTATTATTGAGGTTCTTGCCTAGGTAACCTAGTCAAAAAAATATAAAGGGAGTGCTCATCATGGGAAATATATATTCTTGGAACAGTCTCATTCCCATTTTATCACTAAAATCCTAGAAGATAATAAGAATATTCCATTATTATATCAAAGATCAATCGTATCTTTACTAAATCTAGAAGGTAGGCATGGCCATGAAGGTCCTCTTAGTGGTCAGATAAAATTCAACAATGGAGTACCACCCTATAGAATACATTAATTAGGTCCTCCTACACTACACTGAATATACTAAACATGAAGGACCTCCACATGAAATATGAGGATCAACCCACTATGGGGAAATTGGTCGATAGGGGAAACTTATATTATGTTAAGTGGCATTTTAAACCACCACAAAATCATATCATAACTATTTAAAGAAACGAACACTGGATGTGTTATTAGGAAATATTTTTCAGTATTTTATCAAAGAAATTTTTTTTAATCAAATTTCATGACACATTGTCTTTGGAATGGTTTTTTATATATTTATCCATGGTATTGTGTTAAATTTTTGAACCTCAAATAGTATTATTTTAAATGACCACTAAATATATAATGTTATTTAGTGGTGGTTTGAACCACCACTAATTTATTACACTTATTTGGTGATTTTTTAAACAACTTTTATTTATTAAAGTATAAAAAAAATATATTTAATCCCCTAGGAAAGACAAAAAATGGAAAATATATATCATAGATTCAGATATACACCAACAAACAAAATAACAATAACATTTATATTAAAAAAAATATCATAAATTACATAGGTAAATTTATTCGTGCCTTATATATTCCTATACACATCACTATATGATATATCAATGGTAGATTTTATAAAAAACTAAATAGGTTATATAAACGACTATGTAAGGGAAAAACATAATCAATAACTCTATAAAATACATGAATGGTTATATGTAAAAGTATAATATAATTGAAATATTAGAACTAAGTAGATATATGAACATGAACATGATACAAGACATAAATATATGTAAATAAAAGGATCCTGAACCATAGTAAAATATGATAGGGAATAGAACATAGATAAGAATAGTATATTCTTATCATAATTCATTGATAACCACTAATATTTTTATAACATAATAGGCTAGGATAATTTCTCATGTCTCAAAAATAATAATATAATTAGTTATAATACATTACCCCATGTAATGTAGGATTATATAATTTCAATACTAACCATCACATAATAATACAATCATATATATATGTGTGGAGTATAAAGAATAAAAAAAATCATATATCCATAAAATTTTATAGAATTATTAACCCATGAAAATAAAATATATTATTGAAAAATGTTCTCAATGTAAAAAATCATCCAAAAAATTAATATGAATTATAACATGATTTTACATCTCAAATGAAAAGGGGAAAATATAACACAAGATATTTCCCTAAGGGTGTTACCTTAAATTGTATTTACATAGATGAAAAATCCTTTAAAAATCCCTTAATAATTTTTTAAATATTTATAAAGAATATTCTTTAGGTTGATCATAACAATGAAACATTCAAAAATAATGGAAAGAGTATTTTAGATTTCATTTTTATGAATTTGCATAAACATATGAATGTTTTCAAAAAATAATTTTTTAAATATGACCAATTATTAGGACATATAAAATAACTCAAGTAAAAGATTGTCAATCGTGAGTTGGAATGTTACAAGTTATATGGAGATTTAAAGGACACCACATTTTAACAAATTTTATTATAAAAGTAATATCTAAAAATAAAAAAAATAATTATGTGATATAAAATTATAACTGAAATATTGTGTTTTTAGATAACATGACATAAACTTATTTCATATACATAAACTAGATATAATAAAATGGATATAGAAATTAAATATCTAATGAAATAAGTGATCAATAAGAGGGATCCCCTTACTTTTATAAACTATTAAACATAATAACAAAAGCATTTATATGAAAAAATAAGATAAAAACTAGACCATAACATTCATATATATATTTAATTAAAAAAATAAGTCACATTTTCTATGTTTAATTATACAACATTGAGTAGATAGAGTTAAAAATTAATCCTCATGACTACCTCCCCATGAGGGACAATCATCTCCATGTCTATTCTCTTCTTCCAGAACCTGTATTACAATTTAGTTGAAAATTAAACAATGATTTTTATTTGTACTTAAAATTTAAATTACTAAAAAACTATGTTATAAATGATTATGAAATTTTTAAATTTACCTACTTTATTTATACAAACATCGATGCCATATCACTGGGGAATATCCAGTAATAATTTGACATAATTAAAATAATGAGTTTTGTAAAATGATGACCTTCACATCCTAAATTTTAATATAACTCCCTTATTATTTGATTGTGATCCCTTTCTCATGAAATTTTTTTCATTCCAAAAAATTAACTCTAATATTATGTAGACATAGATGTACCAAAACTTCAAATATATGCGGTAGTAAAAAATGAATCTAGTGAACTACCAAATACCTGAGATAGAAATGGTACTGAACCCTTCTTGTGCACATGAACTTGATCCTCCATCACAAGTACTTGTATAATAGGATCATCTTCGATGATAGAAAAGTAGTGTGTGGGGTTATCATCCCATAATTATTTTATTTTACCTATAATTTAAATATCATTCAAAATTATAATAATAAAAAATCGTAATAAAAGAGAATTTAACTCATTTCTACATCTAAAAAATAATTTTAAATTATTGAAAAAATATTCAAAATAATATTATATAATTTTAAAGAAAATAAAAAATAGTTAATTTAAAAATACAAGGAAAAATATATATAATACACAAATGCTTTTCTAAACCTAAAAACATTGAACCTTATTGTAAAAACATAAAACATGAATGAATCCATTACAAGAAATCATTTTGACTAATAACCATCATTTCTTAAATTCAATAGGTAACAAAATGTGAATTCATAGTGTTTGTGATTTAATACATCAATGGTAACCAGATCTATTAGTTTTCTTCTCTAGGTAAAATAATTTAATGAATGATATTAAAGTGTAGTGTGTGTCTCAAATCAGTTGGTTATACACAATAATGATGCTTAATAGAGTGATGTCGCAAATACTATCATGAAGAGAAACTGTTTAGGTTTTTAATGAATATAAACAAGACTCTAAAATATATTACTATAATCCATATTTTATGGAATCACAAAATAATGAGGTATAGTTATTTCTAACACAATGTATTTGTAAATTTCATTCAGATAACTACAATCAAGTTTTGTATACACATATCACCAAAGTTATGTCAGAGTAACTTATCACCCCCACTTCCTCACCTAGAATAAAAAGTGATAAATATATATTTTAAATATACGGAATATGTAATGTTGTCATATTATTATATGAATTCATGTAAATATTACTATTTTTGATTTATTGCTTGAAAAACTCTTTAAACCGAATGTGTGAGAGAATATCAATTTTTCTCTTCTTGATTCATTTTTCTAGACACTTATTAGAATAAATAACGTGTAATTTAATACTATTTTTATAAATATATATATATATATAATGAAATTAATAAAATAATATATTATTAAATATCATATTCTTATCAAACTAACGACTATCAATGATACATTTACACTACTTTTGAGGTTCACCTTTAGGTACTTTATCATACATCTATTGAATTTTTATGGAAGTATCATTAAACTCATGACAAAATATGATTTTAGAACCATTCCATTTTATATCCAAATTTATTAACATCCATTGATGTATAATAGCATCAGCTATAGTAAAATGGGAAAAAAATTGAAAAAAACATTCAATCAAATTAATATAAATTAATTAAACTGTGAAACTCAATTTACTCTTTGATGGGTGAGTTATTAAAATTAACTTTATATTTTAGTTAAGTACCTCACTATTATAATATAAAGGAATATGACCCCAATCTAAATACTTAATGGGAAGGTTCACTGACTTAGAAGCCAACAACCCCACGATATGACTGAATAATCCCATAAAATCCCCAGCTAATACCCTAAAACTATTAAATGGTATAACTATCTTCATTACATTTATATTACACACTTCATAATAATACATTATTATATCTATAACCTTAATTTTTTTTAATAGTTTGAGGTAAAAAACCACTTTTATAAAAGAAAGAAAACCCATTTTTCAACTGTGTTGAGAGGTAACCCTTACATGAACTGAAGGTCTAGTGGCTCCAAGGCCCGTTATAATTCAATGGATCAAAGGCCATGTTGGTTGAATAACTAAGTACATAAATTATAGGTCTAAGAAGAGTATCCAAACTTTTCATACTGATTCCTATATTCTTTCTCTGACACCCCCATAACAATTGATGTGTAATTTTATTTCCCCACTATGAAGTCATGGTAGAGCACCCCTTTTAAACCCAAGTCTAGGTAGAGTTCAAAATGATAGGTTTCAGTGAACCCATCACTCTCTCGATCATCCAACTCAGTAATTCTAGAATATCTTTATGCCATGTTTCATTCCTAGAAGAGTTGTTTCACCTATATTTTCTCATCATTCACATGATGTGTCTCCCCATCTTCTAATAACCACTGTGATTTTATTACCTTTTTAACTTTGTGGAAGATAACCCCTCTAACAAAGTTATTAGAGGGTCGGGTTATTGGTTACAACACACATATCATTCTTTCGAGTTTCCCCTCCGGTAATGTTGTGTTGATCTAAGTTGCACTGCCTACATGATATTTCTCACTAATAAATTGGTCACTCTATATAATATGCTGAGTTTTGGTAACTTAGAGGCCCTAGGGCATGAAGGCTTATGGTGTAACATTATGTTACCCACATTCTGGTATTTCTCTCCTCTCTTTTCATTTTCCAGTTTATTTGGGAGCATTTTAGGACTCTTGAGGATAGAGATCCTTTTCTAGGGAAATAAAATAATTCTTGGGGTTGTATGTTTATGTGAATTAATAGAGTTATTGTATAAATGTGTAAAAGTCATTGAGGGGTTATACATAATTTGAAGAACACCATAGGTGGTTTGGGTTTTTTATAGTATCTATAGTTTTCAAAGTCTACTAGGTAATTAAATGTCATGTAATTATTACACGTAATAAAAGTTTTACACATCATGAAAGGTATCAACATCCAATAATGGTTGTCAGGTAGATGTTGAAAATCAGTAAAGGTCCTGAGAGTTTTACATGCTATTAATATATTACACACCATGTGATCATAAAAATGGGTATTTTTAACCTGAGGTGATTGGTTTTTTTGTATCTTTGGTTTTCGGGGATTATATGAAGTGAATATTTGTTTAACTCCATGTAATTATCAAGGACCTGGGATTTTAGGGAACTTTAAAACTGATGTTTTTTCATTTGGCTACATGTCTATTCCCTCTCGACCAAGTAGGTCACCCAAATGATTTTGGAGACTTCCACTCATTCCAGATTTCTTCGTTCAACAATTTATCAATATAGATATTGTGTTTCATTTCTATGGGTGATTAATACATCTACTTCCTCATTTCTATTGATTGTGGTTGCACCATTGGGTTGCGTTATTGGATCTTTTAACCTATGATGATAATCTTCTTGATCAATTCTATATCTCTTATTTTATCTTCCTCCAGAAGATGACTGTGGAGTTGGTTGTGATGCGGCATGTGAGTTTCTTTGCGGTATGTTTTCATATGTCTTCTCCACTAACTATTTTTCTTTTTGAATCAATTTTATGATATGATGATTGATTCTAGAGCCTTCATCATTGTCTTTGACTTCTTCCTTGTTGGTGAGTATTGTTGTAGTCATGTGGAACCTAAGTTTGAGGTAGGTGGTTCATATCAATGCAATTTTGAATGAATGGTATTCCTATTGTTTTAATAAATTGTTTTATAAATAAAATGACATGATTTATTGATTGATTTTTGAGTGTGGAAAAGGGTTTTTTATAGAAAATTTTTTCCCCTTGTTTTTTTAAAAGAAAAGTGTATTTTCAAATAATTTTGAAATGTATTTTTGACATGGATTTCAAATCATGGTTTTTATGAAATGGTTTAAAAAACATAGGACATAGAAATCCCTATATACTTAACTGAAAGGTGTAGCTTAGGTACATCATCCATGTATTTTCAAGGGGTTTTCTCATTAGGTGTTCCTCTATTCCCTAAGCATGTTGTTCTAGTGACTCAATTGACATTATTGAGGGATTCAAGCATGGAGTGTTTTTATTCTCCTTAGGATTATCTTCTAAGGACATAAGAGAAAACTATTCATTTGTTGTGGCATGAGTAGTCTGATATCATGACATGTAGTGATCCTTAGGGTGATATTACATGCGCTATATCTTGTACTATTTTCTATTATACTTCCAGGGACTTGATATGATATGTGGAAAATTATTTTTTTGACTATACCACTTTTATTTATACGAAGTTATTAAATGAAAATTTACCTCTATTATTTAATAAATTTGGAAAATGAGGAATTTAAATTTTTTCCTATACTTTTGATATTTTTTTTAAATTTTAATTATGAATTTTTTTTCTTTAAACCTTAGAATGGTAATATTACTATATAGAGACTTGTTATGTAACACCTAGGTGTGATCCTACCGAGCCTATTTAGCTCACAAATTTTGCATCCCTTCAGCGTTTCATAGAACTTTTTAGGTATTTTGATGCAAGGAAAGTCAAGGCGCCACTGTAAGGTGGTGAGGTTTCTGTTATCTTTTTCTGGGTTGTTGGTGGTGAGATGGTTGGAGCTTTCCCACGTTATCACATAGAGTATTCATTTTTATGTTTTAGTATTCCTTTATTTTGAAATATACTTTGGGGTGTTATAACTACTTTTGAGTTGTATCATTTCCTCTATCTTCTTTCAGTTGTGGCCTACGTTTATCTCTTCAACTATTTTTCTATAATATACATACATGTCATGTTTTTTACATTATATTAGTAAAATTATTCACTTCGGTAATTATTTGATGTTTAGGTTATAGTCTTCAAAGAGTGGAGATTGGGAACACCCTTCGGGTATGTTGTATGTTTGGGTTGGGAGTCAATTTGAGAGGGTATCTGGGTTACATTCGCCACAATTTTGTATTGGAGGGACTTTTTTCCTCAAGATTCCTTGTCATAGGAATCTTGTTAGACTGGAGATAAGATTGTACGAACTTGAAAGGTATCTTATGGTGAGTTCATGTCCAGTTATTTTCATGATGAGACTTATTATACCATGGGATGTTGGGATATGTGTATCCTTTTTTGACTTCCTGATCATAATATCAGTTTTTTCTTATGGCTTTCTAATTTTAACTAAGGTTATTATATGGTATGATTGTTACTTATGTACTAGTGTGTTTTGGTATGCCTCCGAGATGTCATCCTTGGGATACTTATGTGGTTTAAGTGGATTACCCTCAAGGGAGTCTACATATAGAGTATAATATCATCAAGTATATCATGTGGGAAGTTCATTTTGTGGACCGAAATATACTACAAGTCCGGAATGCACTTATTGAGGTACGTAGATGAGTTGGAGGAGAAATTGATTGATAATAGAAGTTCTTGTGTGAGAATCCTTTATCCTTTATATGTACAAATAAACCTAAAGAGGTGTAAGAAAAGATATATAATATTGATCAGATATTTGACTTCCTAGATACACTAGATAGTATCTAGGTGATGTGTGTAGCCTTCAGACTTGAAAGTCCTAGTATGTAATGGTGGTATTCTATAGTACATGTGGATAGGAATATGTGAATAGAATATAAGGGTTTGATGACTCTATTATTCAAGAATTTGTATCTAGAGTCACTAATGATGTTGAAGACTTTGGAGTTCCTCACTTTTCATTAGGGATAGAATTTGGTTTTGGTGTATACCAATGGGTTTTTGAGTAGGTTAGTTTTTCGCTAGAGGCAGTGAAGAATGAATATTTGAACGCTTAGAAGTTCCTATGGGGTGTTTTACCAAATAGTAGATCGTAGTTATTTATACTAAATCTCTTGATCTATGTAGAGAAAATATATAAATAGATGATAGAATATATTAATATGTAAGGAAAGTATAGTTATTCTACCAGGTATCTTCCACCCAGTTGAAGATTTGGTGGCACAAAATAGAAATATAAGAAGTTGATAGATCATCACAAGAGTGGTGGATGTGGTTCTTAGCATAATTACTCATATACATCATTAACTACATCTATTATTGTGCCAATGACTTGTTGTTGGTGTGGAAAGGCTAGACACACCCAACGTTCTTTCCCTGCACCAACAAAGATGTGTAATAGTTGCAGATTCTATGGTCATATGTATTATTTCTTTCAGGTTGTGTCTACCATGTTATGGTTAAAGGTCGTCATCTATAAAGGATACTATGCCTTAGTAATATTATTTAAAGAGTACAGGGGTCCACCCATAGAAATTGGGAGTGAAGAACCTTTACATAGTGTATGGGTATCTAAATGAGTAAGAAGTAGGTCTGGTGATAATGAGAGGCACAATATTTATTACATGTTTAGTAATGATTTCTTTATTTGATATTCATTATTCCCAATCATTTATATATATTCATTTGGTTGAAATTATTAAAATTATAATGAATCTTATGTACTTTGTTATGGAGTTAGATACACCTATTGTAAAGGGGAAATAGTTGTTGTTTTAGTGTAATTATTTTATATTGGTAGCTAATGTAGAGTTAGATTGGGATTTCCTCATTCTCAATATTGATTTGTTTGATGTTGTCATTAAGAAGGAATGACAAGGCTCTCATCATGATAAATTTAATTTTTATCATTAGAGTTCCGCATTTCATGTAGCTAATGAGAGCTTATATGTGTTTAAGCTATATTAAGATCCATAATTGGGTCATGCAGGACATTCCAGCCTAGTGTTTATGGTTTTGTTGTCTGTTATAGAATTTTATCATGATGATTCTTATTATTTTTTTGATCTTATCACAATTTTTTGAAATTTTCTTGATTTTTTCTTTTAAATTTCTCTATTCTTCATTTGAAGAGGCATGTAAAGTTTACAATTAACCTAGGCCCATGTACATGGCTGATTTTGATACCTTATTATAATTATGGAACCAATGGAGAAAAAAGAGATCAAGATTCAATTGGATGACCTGATGGTGAAATGTTTTGGTTACTTTGGTGTTTCTACCTAGGTAACCCCAATTCTCCTTTCCAATAAGGCTGATGGTTCACTTTGATTATGTGTGAACTATCAGAAGATGGACCGAGTAATGGTTAAGAACAAGTAGCATTTTACTCATGTGGATGATTTGTTTTATCATTTAATGTGGGGAAAATATTTTTCAAATATCAAAATTTAGTTGGTTTATCATCATCTAATATTTTGGGAGTTGATATACCAAAGACCAATTTTAGGAGTAGGTATGGCCATTATGAATATGTTGTTATGTTATTTTTTCTCACTAATGCTCCTTTATTTTTCATGGATTTGATTAATCATATTTTACATCACAATCTCAATACATTTTTTGTAGTTTTTTTATAATATTTTGGCTTATTAAATATCCATGAATGAGTAAGAACGTCATTTGAGTTTTGTTATGGGAATCCGGAAGAGCCACCATTTTTATGGGAAGATTTCAAAATTCCATTTACAGATCCAATAAGTGATTTTCATGGGGAATGTTATTTATAATAATTTATCATCAATTAATCATAATACGATAAAGTATTTATTATCTTTTGAAGATCCACAGAACGTTATTGAGATCCAGATTTTCCTTGGACTTACTAGATATTAATGATATTTTGTCAAGGATTTATCAAAAGTGGTGTCACTATTGACTACTATTACCAGTAAATGATAGGAATTTCTATTTTTTTAATAGTATTTGTCTTATTTTTATGAGTTGCAAAAACCATTGACATCTTCTCCTATTTTGATCTTACCCATTCCTAGTAATGGGTATGTGGTTTCTATGATGTTTCAGATTCTATTTTGGGTGGAAGTCTTACAAAATAAAAAAATGTGGTAGCTTAATACTCTCATATTCTCCAAATCAATTATAATAATTACCCACTAAGTATTTAGATATTGTCATGGTTATGCATGTTCTTAAGTGTTGGAAGCACTATCCTTTTGGGGAGTGGTTCAAAACCTTTTATGACTATATTACTCAAAGATAAGTCTTTTATCAGAAAAAACTGAATCTCATATAGAGGTGGTGAGTGGAATACCTTCAAAAAATTTACTTTTACATCACCTAAACCCCATAAAAGGGGGATTTCATTGTAGATTCTCTCAGTAGGGAAGTATCATAGGAGCCTATTTTCATATCAAAGGAAGAGTGGAACCTTATGCTGATATTTTCTCATTTTCAAATGGATATTCATGAGGAAGTTTCAGGTATGTTTTTGGATAGTTTTTAGTTATAATAATCACTCATGTAGTCTATTTCATGGAATCACCAATACAATTATGATTTTAGATGAATTCGAGAAACCTTGTATGATGGGGAGACCATTTCTTGTATGTATCTCTCTCAAATGGTATTCTTGTTTTTCGGAATTAGTTTTTCATACTAGAAGTTGTAAGGAGATAAATTTTATTTTACTATCATATTTATTTAGGGTCCATTAATTCTATAACTAAAAATATGTATTATGACATGAGAAAGAGATTCTAGTGGCTAGGTTTGAAGCATTACATTATTGATTTTGTTTCCTATTGTTACACCTTATAATAGATAATGGCATGGAATTTGAAACCTTCTATCTTTATCCATCCTATTTTAGTTTAAATTTGGAAATGGGACAAGATGTCTGTGAATTTTTTTGTTAGATTACCACAGACTCATTTAGAGAGGAGTGTTATTTGGTTGGTGGTTTATTGGTTGAAAAAATTAGTTCATTTCATTCTGGTTAGGGACACCACTATTGTTGAAGATATTGAGAAGTTGTATATGCAAGAGATCATGAGGATACACGGGGTTCCTTCCACCATTTTTTAGAGAGTGATCCTATGTTTATTTTGATGTTTTGTAGTAGTATTCTATAGTTGAATGGGACTCAGGTCAGGTTTAGTAAAACTCATCATCCACACACAGATAGTTATACAGAGTGTGTTATTCATATCCTGGAGGATATGCTCCATCCTTGTTGTTCCCACCACAGTCTCATGACCACACTCATATTGAGTTTATCCAGGCCTTCTTTACAAAGGTAGGTGGCTAATTAAAATTTTCAAAATAGGCCTTAGAAGATATGTGGGCCTATTGTATGGGAATTTGGGCTCCTCAAACCCTTTTTGGGGGAATTATTACCCAATCAAAGACTCTATTATAAATTTAATTTGTATTCATGAATACTTCATTAAATCTCATATATGGACTATATTTTATCATTATTAAAAATTATTAGTATCTATTGATTTTAGAATCATATGTATGTATCTATGGTTCTTCATCAATGGAGACATCTATATGTATCTATGATTCTTTATCAATGGTAACATTTTTGTAGACATATTAGATATTTTTATATCATTTGTTATCTAGATTTCTATTTTAAGCCACATAATTGGGTTCTCAATAATTTAATTTCACTCAAGATGGGAAGTTTATCATGTGGAAATCCTGATCATTTCTAACCTCTAATACCATGTGAGTCATGTTAAGAATGATAAATAAGAGGAATTATAATATTTTTCAAATCATGCAATTTTCTTCATCCTCTAATGGATGAAGTTGGGGAAATGATAAAGAGAGATTGAGGGAGTGCTCATGTCCTCTCTAGTTTTCATAACCTGGGTAGATGAAGAGGAAGAGGGGTGTGACCTACTTCTAGGGGATTAAACCATGATTTATTCCCTTTCTTTGGAACCATGGAGAGAATATCGACTCATGTAAATTTATAGTATGGTTTTCTGGTTTGTATATTCCCAAAGTAAAAATGTTCTTGACCTATAATTTTTTTTTTCATCATGACTCTCCATTTTTCATTAGGGTCATTGATGGTATTGAAGGGAACATCCTAGAAATATGAGATCATAAACTGACATTGATCTCAAGTTTGGGTGGAGGGGGTATCCCATGTAGTATGGACTAATTGGAGTGAAGGGCTAGCGACATAACATTTTCTGCATAGGGATGACTGTATAACATTTTTCGCAATGGTTCTTCATGAAGGGTGTTCCTCATTAGATTTTCATGAAGGGTTATCTTTAAAGGGGCTTCAGTAAAGGAGCTCCATAGTGGATCCTCGATGTGGCTTCATAAAAGGGATCCACAAATGGGCTCCTTAAATTGGATTTTGTGAAGGGGATTTATAAAAGGGCTCTACAATTGGGCATTGTAAAGGGGACCTCCAAAGGGGATTCCATAAAGGGGCTCAATAAGGAGATTTATTCTTTATGTAATATGTTATATAATAATTCCTAGCACTGTAAGAAACATAGTTTTCTCATAGAATGTTCAATTTACATGCTTTTCAAGGGGACTTTTTGGATCCCTCTCATGTTTGGAATTCATGTATTTTACTTGAGCGATTTGAGAGAGTCATCTTCATTTATTCCACCGATTCACCATTATCTCTTCATACTAGAAGTGGGTGTCAAAATTTCTAGGTATTAGTGAGTAACTACTATTCTAATATTTACACCCATGTTTTAATAGATAGTTCAAGCAGCTTTACATAGGAGGGTAGCCATGCAGGAGCTCCACAAAGGAGTCTCTCAAAGGGATTTCTTTATAGAGATGTTCATGATTCATGAACTTATGCCTTGGACCGCAAATGAATTTAGTTTTTATGAGGGGTTTTCCATGAACCGTTATAGGCGCATTGTGGAAAAAATCATGGCATGAATTTTTTGATTCCAACACTCATGTCTTTGATTGTGGTGGATTATGGGATTTCCATCTGGGATTGGTTGATTTTTATTATAAAAACTTTTATATGTCATCAATTTGAATGGATATTTTAAAGACTTTGTATGGTATCATGTTAATATCACCTCATTTTTGGGAAGAGGTGGGAGAGGCAACTTTAGTGGGATTAAGTCTTGTTCAGGAGATGTTAGTTAGAATACAAGGTATATATAGGCATCTAGTTTGGGCTTAGAATTGAAAAAATTTATATTCAGGTCATCAGCATCATCTTTTGGAGTTTTCAATAGTTGAATGTGTTTTCTTGAAAGTTTCTCCTTATTTAGGTCACTGTAAGCTTATAAAATAGGAAAAATTGGCTTCGATATATGTTGCATCATTTAATGTTAGGCTTGGGAAAGTTGATTATCATTTGGTATTTTCAAAAAATTTGATGGTTTTTCATGATATTTTCCATATATTGTCGGTTAGGAAATACCATCCTAATATATATCACATTCTATGTTGGGAAGAGACTGAGTTAGATCTAGAAAGTTAATTGGTAGGGAATCCAGTAGAGAACTTAAACTATCAATGGAAATCATTGCATGGGTATTAAATTTCACTAGTTATTGTGTTATAGCAATATGGATTAGATTCCCATGAGACATTGGAGTATGAGTCATTTATGAGGGAGTAGTGGCATCACCGATTTTCTAGGCATCATTATTCCGCATGACTTTTAGATGACATAAATACATATGGTTGGGACTTTTTAACATCTTGTTACACATTTTCAAGTATTTCACTTCTCTCTTTTAATTTCCCACTTCATTTTGGTGTGTTTTGGGAATCCTGAGGATATAGATATTTTTCTAGGAAAAAGTCCTAATGTTTGGGGATGTATGTTGGATTGAATTAATGGAGTCTGGGTATAAATATGTTACAGTATATTTTTTGTTTCTCCCTAAGTTCAGAGAAAATAGAGGTAGTTTGGGTTTTTATATAGAATCTGGATTCTTTGCAGTGTACTAGGAAATTACACATTGTGTAATTATTAAATGTCATGAACATTTTATATGCCATGAAAATTATTCACGTCATGTAATGGGTGTTGGGAATTTTTCATGAACCGGTATAGTGTGTGAGATTTTTACATACAATGAATATATTACATGTTGTGTAATGGTAAAAACAAATATTTTTAACTCGAGGTGATGAGTGTTTCAATGCTTTTGGGTTTTTTAGAGTACACATAGTGAAAAGGGGTTTCAAACCTTATAATTAATGTGCCTTGGGAATTTATAGAACTACATAGATTACATGTTTTTCATTTATCCATAGGTCTCTTCCCTCTCGACCAAGGAGATATTTCTAGTGATTTCGGGGATCTCCTCTCCTTATGGACCACTTAGTCTAGTGATTGATCTATGTTGTGATTGTTGTGAATTTATCTTGGTGATTAATCATTCTTGTTATTCTTAATTGTTGTTTATTTCTATAACATAATTAGTTTTTATTATTGGATTCATTTATTTGGGAAGATAGTATTATATATTCTTTCAATATCCGTTGTGTGATATTCCTCTAGAGGCTGACAGTGGTGTTCGTTGTGGTGCGACATGTGATTTTCATTGAGGTGTGTTGTGATTTATCCACTCCTCCATAAATTTTTTTTTATGAATCAGTTCAAAAATATGAGGTTTGATTATATGGCCTCTATCATTGTTATCTTATTATTATTATTTTTGTGGATTATGTTGTGGGCGTGTGAGACCTGAGTTTGAGGTAGGTGGTTTTGTCTCCTTCCAATCATGGATTAACTGTATTTCTATAGATTTGATATTTTTTATAAAATAAATGACATGATATATTGATTTATTTTTGTTTCTAGAAATCAATTTTTAGGAAATATGGTTTTCCCCTTGTTTTTGTAAATGAGATAGTTATTTTCAAATAATTGAGAAATGTATTTCAAAGATTATTTTAAATGCATTATTTTAATGAAACTCTTTTAAAAATATAGCCCATGGTAATCCTTGGGTACTTAGGTGGAAGGTATAGCTATGGGAAATCATCTATGTATTATTGTATGGGTTAACTCAGGGGTTGTTCCTTTATTCCCTTGGGCTATTGTTCTAGGGACTTGATTATCATTTTTTGGGTATTAACTCATGGGGTGTTTCTCTACTCCATAGGCTTGTATTCTAATAACTTGAGTGCATATTATTCATTGATTGTGGTATGAGAAGTCAGTTATAATTAATTGTAGTGATCCTTGGTATGATGTTTCACCAGATTTGGCTTGTACTATTTCAGCTTGTACTTCCATTCATTTGATATGATATATGATACATTATTTTTTTGACTTGACTGGTTTAATGTATATGGAATTATTTGAAAATATTTTATCTGGAATATTTTTTAAATTTGTAAACTGTATAAATTAAATGTTTTTCCTTTATTTTGATATATAAACTTTTTAACTATTTATCATGCCTTTTTATCAAAGTTAAGAATTCTCATATTATTGTACAGATACTTATTATGGAAAACCTATGTGGGGTCCTACTAATCATATTTATATCAAACTGTACACACCCCTTCTATGATGCATATACCTATGTATGTCTTTTCTTGTATGTAAAGGCATGGCGCCACAGTGAGGTAGTGAGGTTTTTGTCCTCTTTGTCTAGGTTGTTGGTGGTGAGATGGTGGGATTTTTCCCATTCTATCATATGGATTAGTTAGATTTATATTTTAGTAGACCTTTGATATTGGAATTGTACTTTGGTATGTTCCTACAACTTTTTAGTTCTATATTTTCCACTTTCTTCTTTTAGTTATGGAATATGTTTATCTCTTCCCCAATTTCTCTCTATTTTATATATATCCCATTATTTTTCTTTAGGTTTAGTGAAATCATTCTCTATAGCTGTTTTTTGATTCTTGGGTTCTTGTAGCCAGCCCGTAGGGATCGGTAACACCCTTCGGGTATGTGTAATGTCTAGTTGGAGTGCCAGTTTGAGATGGTATGTGTGTTTGGTTATCCACAATTTGTATCAGAGGGATTTTTGTCCTCAATATTACTTATCATGGGATATTTGGTAGACTTTAGATGTTATTTTTAGGACTTAAGATGTAGTTTTTCATGAGATCTTTGACATATCTTGTCATGAAGAGACTCAATTTAATTTGGTATGTTAGTATGTGTGTCTTTTTTTTATGTTCTTGATCCAAATATTTATTTTCTATTATAGTTTTTTTGACTTAAACTGAGATTATTCTATTTCATGATCATTTCTTCTATTTTTATGTGAAAAATATGCCTCAAAGAAATCTTCCCTAGGTTTCTAAGGAGGGTGGAAGAAATTCTCCTTAATGTAATCTACCTAAAGATCATAATCAAATCAAGTCCATCATAAAGGTGGTTTATATTTTTGACCAGAATGTACTGCAAGTCGAGAACGCAGTTGTTGAGTCACACCTAGGAGCTAGAGGATAAAGGGATTGATCACATTAGTGCATGTGTGACAATCCTCCAACATATAAAGGTAATAATGAACATCAAGAGGTGGATTAATGGCATGATAAGATCGATAACATCATTGCAATCATAAATACACCTAAGTGTATCAAGGTGAAGTGTGTAATGTTCAGACTAGAGGGTACCATTAAGTGATGGTGGTATTCTCTAGTATAGAAATATAGGCATGTGGTCTAGGATTGGAAGAAATTCAAGACACTATTCTTCCATCAATCTTTTCCAGAGTTTCTGATGATGTTGAAGTATCAATACTTCCTCTATTTTCAAAAGGGAGGGCATTAAATGTTAGTTTACAACAATAATTTTTGATAAGTTGGCTCTTTCTTCGCAAAAGGTAATGAATAATGAGTATATAAAAGATTAGAAGTACTTTTAGGGTTTGTTACCAGATATTATATCATAAGTATTTGTTCTGAATCTTTTGGACTATGTAGGGACAATATATTGGGTGATAATGGAAGATATAAATATGGAAGGAAAGGATGGAAATTCATCCCCTTCTCCTCCATGCAATGCCTTTTTCAATGGTGCATTAGGGAAAAAGAGAAAGTGGCAAGATAATGGTTGGAGTGATGGTTGTTGTTATCAGAAAAATGCCAACTCTTCCCCTTTATTTATAGGTATTAGTGTTCCCCTCACTCCTTATCAGTCTGGAAAGGTCAAACACACCCAAAGTTCTTACCCTACACCATCATAGATGTGTAACAACTATGGATGTTATGGTCATCTATAGTGTTTCTATCAGGATATGTCCTCACCTTTTTATAGTCAGGGATCATCAAATAAAAAGGATACTATGGCATAATCAAATTATTCAAATACTACATGGCTCTAGAAATAAGCCTCAAGAGAGAAGCACCTTTATTTCGTATATGGGTTTCTAGTGGAGGTAGATTCGGGTCCAACGATAGTGAGAGGTTTAATCTATATTGCATATTTAGTAGTGATTTATTTAGATAAGGGTGATTTGCACTCATTTATATATATCTATTCTATTGACATTATTAAACTTCCAACATATTTTATTTCCATTATATGGAGTTATAGAAACATATTTGTATGAAGATAGTGTATGGGTTTTTGTGTCTTTCTTATTCGCTATCGATAGCCGATGTTGACTAGTTTGGGATTTCCTCATTCTCAATTTGGATTTGTTTGACATCATCATCGGGATATATTGGTTCATTTATCATCTTGATGATGTTGATTTTTATCATTGTATAGTTTCATTTATTAAGTTCAATGAGAGCTCATGAGTGTTTCAGGGAGATTGGTATCTGAGGTCTGGCCATGTAGTACCTTCCCACCCATATCTCAAGAGTCTTTTGTTGGTTGTAGTTATTGATACCAATGACGTTACTTCTATTGTCAAAATTATCTTTGTTGTTTGAAATTTACATGATGGTTTCTCTGATTATTTCTCTAATATTACTTTTTAGTGGGAGGTAGTGTTTACGATTGACCCAATACCAGGTACACTACTGATTTTGATACCTTATTATCGTATGACACTAGAGGAGCTAAAATATCTCAAGATTCAGTTGGGTGACCTGATGGAAAAAGGTTTTGTTCACCCCTAGTGTTTAACCTTGGGCATCCCCTGTGATCTTTTCCAAGAAAGAATATGGTTTACATAACACCCCAACATTTTACATATATTTTATTCATTTGATAACTTACATTTCACAAAACACCAAGCTTAAACAAAATTTGATTAAATATTAACATGAATGTAGAAATAGTAATTTGATCGTTAGAAATAGTACTATGACCACTGGGAAAAGTAATGTAACCATTATAATAATATAACACTCTTGTTAAATTATAAATAAAATTTATGTATCTCAAAAATGAAAATAGAATATATTTATATCATAGAATAAATAAATAAATGGTTTAAAAATGATAAATTAAGTGTTGTTATTTTTGTGAAAGGTAAGTGTCTATTTAAAAGTTCATAATTAGTATAATAATTTAATAGAAAATTTATTTTCATAAAATAGATTCATAAATAAATAGTTTTCAATCTTATGTTTAATGGATAATTTTATGAGACATTGATTAATTTTTCAAAGTGTCATAAAATCGGTTATATTTTTAAAATCATAATTTTTAGAGTAAATAATGATTTTAATTAAAAATATAATTTCTCATATTAATAAAACTATTTTAAAAAAAATGGAATCCATTTTTGTAATCTATAAGTTTAAAAATGTTTAGGGTGAATTTTTTGGATTTTTCTAAAATAGATGAATTTTTTATGGATAGTGAAATATGGTAATTTACAGTATTTGCTAAATACATGAATTATTGAGTCATGTATGGTTTATAGATGATGTAAGAACCATTAGTTCAAACTCAAATGAACTATTTACTCTACTTATTCCCAAGAATCTTCACTATTGATAGTCTTGATCCCAAATAATAAACAAATGAATAAAATAAAAAAACACCCCTCTCCTCCACTATAAATACCACCCCTCACCACTACTTCTCATAACAACTTATAAGCCTAGTAGATTTATAATATTCTACCGAATAACTCTCCCAATAATATTCCCTATGTCTAGGATCTTCTGGTCTTAATTAAATTCCAAACCCAAGTTTCTTAATGAGCTTCTCAAGGAGAATGAATTCAATAGGTAAAACCCTCAATCCTTCTCTTTCAATCTCTTTAAATTTATTTTATTTTCATATCCTCCACTAACTTCCCCTTGTACAAGTGGAATGATAACTAAAATCTCTTATATATACTATAATATTGTTATTATAATGGAATATCCATCATTAAACCCCTTCTCCTCTCCATTTTATTCTAAAAATGAAAACATCATCTGTGATGTGATGATTTACCATTATCGTGGATGATGTGTTTTCATTTAACATTACCACTTTCAAGGCCTGTCATAAAACCATTATTATGGTTCAATAATATTTTATTATATATATTATAAGTTATATAATTTTCTGGAATCAATATACAAATTTGTTATTGAATAAAATGATATATGTTCGTGATGGATGTAAATACATAAAAAAATAAATTAAGTCATTTTCATTGACATTTTATCTAATGAATCATCCTCATACCATTTAACCAAATTATATATAATATTATTTAAAAAATTTTAATTTCATTATTGAAATATAATTTCAATTCTATATAATTTTTTTCATTTTACATAAACTTACATACTTGTATACAAGTGAACTAATCATGAAAACCAAGAAAGAAAACACTCTCATAACGACGAAATTGAATCTTATAAATCATAAAAAGGACATACATGAACTTAATAAAATTTTACTAAATAAAATAAAATTATAAAAGTTTCTGAATTAACTAATTAATGAATCTAATTTGATTTTCCAGGACATTATATAAGAGTGCATAATAGTTTCAGACATAAGGTAAGGGATTTCTTAACTCAATTTCCATTCATTGGGTTAAGATTCTATGGCATTGGTCATGTTATTCCAAGTATATGTGTGTAATGAACTATGATTGTTTTATACTATATTTCAACTTATATTGTGTGGTTTACATTTGTCACACATAATTATTTCACTGATCTATCCTTAATCCAATGATATGATTGTTGTAAGGTTTTTCTCATCCCACATTTATTTCAATGAGATATGCTATATTCACCACCATTTCTTCTTTTTTTGTGTAAGTATGTTGTTCTTTTATGTATCATATCATGAATATCTTTATCTAAATAATATTCAATTATTCTTTTGGTGATCATTAATTTTATGGGGAATATGGTTCGACTATTTGCAAAGTGGTAAAGGAATTTTTAATGAACTTTCTAATCTTTGGATAAATCTTCTACTTTCATAATTATGTTGTACTAAACTTGTTCTAGAAATAACTTTTGAATATCTTTTTTTTTGTATTTTTACTTATTTTATGTGGATTTTTATTGGATACACATATTCAATTAATTTTATTGATTCCCACTTAAATATTTTCAAGGAATTTCTTTTAAAATTTACCTTTTTTAAATTTCCCTTAAAAATATCTTTTTCTTCCTGTCCATGTTCTATAAAATTGTTTCAATTTTTTTAATATTTTATTATGATTGTTTTATGTCATTTTTTACTCTTGTTTTACCTTTTAAAAGTTCATCTTAAAATAAAATGTTTTATTTTGTAATTGTATGGATTTTAAATAAAATATTTTAAAGAAAAAGGGTATTTCTATCAAGAAAATTTCATTGATTTTTTTAGATTATTTTCATCTATGTTAACAAAATATGTTGAATCCTACTAGAAATTGTGGTTGATATCTTATGATACCATATACATTATTTTATTGAATGGTTTATGACCACTTAGACTAGTGATATACTATGTTAAATCCCCCAATATGGCACTCTCTCACATGGATGGAAATAGTTGGTTATGATACTTAAAGCACACCTCCCCATACACTAGAGGCTGTCGACCAACATCATTGGTGTGAAATTTATAGTGGGGAGACTACACCCCACTGGTATTAAGTGTCATAGTAGTATAATAATTCATACTAGAATGGAAATAATCAATATATATACATAGTGGAAGAAAATATTTAAAGACAAATGAATAATACAATAAATAATAAAGGAATAATTTAATGATGTACTGGAATGTACGAAAATGATATTCTAGAAAAATAAAACAAAATTACTTGTGCAATAAAATAAAATACTCAAATTCTTGGGTCCCAAACCCCACGTCATCCCCATTTCCAAACTCCATCCCAACACCAAAGAAGAAATCAAAGGTAATGTCCTTTTCCCCTGTACAAATTTGCATCCACTAAATAAACTTAGGTACCAAATGGTGGCCTGATAAGGTGTGAGTATAACTCATTAGGTCAACACCATCATGTCTAAACAAACCCATTCTGATGGAAAGTGTATGCAATAAAGTGATAAACATGTGCATTAAATTAACTCAACACTTAATATAATACCACATCAACCTACATTGGCTCCATCCCAGAATATCTTTGAGCATGTCTTATGACTATTTGAAACATAACCACAAAACCATGGTAAAACCCCTACTTGGAAACCATGCCAGAATATATCAAATCATGTCTTACGACCATGACAACCACAACCATATACCCATGGTATAGTCACAACAATCCAGGTCAAATACCTTTAAGCATTCCAACATTTTTTGGTTGAATCCCTATAATAATTATAGTCTGGGAATAGGCATATCCCTCTCTCTATAAGTATTACATCATGGAATGGGCTGAGCCTGCTCACTATCAGCATTACAGAATATATTTGGGAAAGATCTGGGGCCTAGCCCGTTGTGTAAGTATCTCAGCGTGGAACATAGTTCATATCATATAGTATGGATATCACAGTATCACATCACAATTATGAATGGTTAATTAAGTTTATTATTATTATTCTTTCATATTACACATTCAATTCAATTCAAAATTGATTAAAATTATATCAATAATAAATAATCCACAATTTAGGGATTATATAACAAGAAATCACCTTAGGTCACATGTCTTTCTAAACATACTTTAAGCCATTAGCCAATTATAAATACACTTAAAACCAAATAAATTCAAGGATTAATATCATTTAATTATTCAAGAATTTTTGGGTGCATTCAATGATATCATAATAACAATGTTGCATAAACATAAAAATTATCAATCCATAGGGTTTAATATTTAGAACCCTACCTTTTACAGATGATCCATCAATTCTTCCTACAGCCAATTCCCACGAGGAAGAAGGTGTAGATGATTGAAAAAACATTCCTAGATCAAAACTGATCAAGATAAACATCAACAATGTAATTGGGTAAAATATTTTACCCCATCAGTTGGATAACCAAAGGGAAGAAAGAATAAACCTAACAAAAGGAACTTACCATGGATTAAAGGAACAAAAAGAACATCTGAAAGTAAGGTTGGAACTCCAAATTTTTTTGGAGAATTCCCTAGGGTCAATAAGAGAGGATATGCAGCTAAAAAATATCATAATTTATCCAGAAAACATGTTTAAAACAAAAGGTTAGGCATTTACATAGCTTGTAATGTACTTACACATTGTGTAAAAAAAATTAATGGTATAAACCAAAAATATCCTCGCCTAATATTTATTTAATTAAAACCAATAAAATATTTCAAGATGTTAATTCCCTTTACACAACATGTAAATGTTCTATAAATGAGTTTTCATCTCATATTCTCTTTAACTCCCCAAACCTTCATTAATGATTCTCAACTTACCAAGAACCCATGAAACACATAACCCATTTAAACATGAACTCCATTAATTCAAACAAGAATACATCCTCAAACTATATTTCATTTTCCCTATTAAAGGATCTCCATTATTGAACAATACTTAGCCACTGAGGTTCAAATGAAAAAATCAGAGAGAAAAATACTTAGTAAAATATGGGATCTTAAAAACTCCACACCTTATAATATATCATCACTAAGACGCTCCAAGAGTCACTATGGGATCTCAGAAAACAAGTCTGTCCACTATGTCCACATATCAGACTCCGTCTCTCAAGTCTCCTCTTAAACATTTCCATGCTTCCACTACACACAAACCAGCAGTATAGTCTAACCCTAATTATATTTCTAACTATGATCCACAAACTATATTGGATTCTCCTCAAAGGACACATCGACAATAATCTCGATGTCTGATATGTCTATGGTATGGGAATGTTTTTGATGATATATTCTTAGTTGTGACATGTAGAACATGTCATGCATGGAACTGTAGAACTATGGAAGTGCTAAACGGTACACCACTGGAACAAATTTTCCCCTATTTCCAATGGACCGACAAACATGGGAACTAGATTTCCATGTTTCCTGGGATGGTTTCATCCCAACCTAGGGAATGCCTAAAAGAAAACATGATGACAAACCTCAAATTCTAGAGTTCATCTTTTATGGTCATCATATCATTTAATCCTACTATGTGAGGTCACAAATCGATGTATGATCGATTGAACCTGTTTAGATGTCTCCAACATGAGACTAGGCCAAACAAGTGATGAATCACCAAACATCATCCAAAAAATATGTGAACAGAATGGAATTCTCTATGAATACTGAAAAGGTTCTATTTTGATCGATTCAGGGAAGATATTATTATATAAAAACTCTACGAGGGTCATACATTTATCCCATAAACCACCAAAACCCAAAACACAAGCTTGTAACATATCCTATGAACCTAGATAGTCCACTCAGATTGACCATCAGTTTGTGGATGATTTCTTGTGCTTAAAATAACTCACAATATTAGGGATTTCTGAAGAACCTACTAGAAACAAATTGTGAAATGAGGATCTTTATCTGAAGTGATGCTCCTTAGAACACTGTGAAACCGAACCACCTTGTGCACATAATGATTTCCTAGGTCTTCAACTGTAATGGTTTCTCTAATAGGAAAGAAGTGGGATAGCTTAGTCAATCAATCAACACCAACCCATAAATCATCACTATTATGGGTATTCCTAGGTAATCCTATCATAAAAGTCATTATGAAATCATCCCATTTCTACTCTGGAATACCCAAATGTTGTAAAAGCCCAGATGGCCTCTGATATCCGGCTTTGACATATTGAAATGTGAAGCATCAAGCATTGAATATTTTCACCTCCTTCTTAATTCTTGAGAACTAGTATTTTCCATTGAGGTCATGATACATATTTGTAAAACTTTGATGCACCGCCCACATAGAAGCATGAAACACCCTTGAAATCTCCTCATGCATGCCTATAAGAACCCATAATTGGCCACAGAAAAGAAAATAATTACCATTGTCGAGAGACCATCCTGATGAAATCTCCCCACCATATAATTTTTGTAATGAACCAGACCTCTCTGGTCCATTAATTTGTTGAAATATGGTGTTTTAGGTTTTCTAGGATGTCAAGGTGACTTATTACCAACACTTTTTTTAAATTTTCAGTTTTGTGGACATTGTCATCGGTGAGTCATATATCGGTGAGTCATCTATTGGCGAGTCATCTTCATCTTTCAGTGAGTCATCTTTATCTATTAGTGATCCGTATTCATTTTTCGGTGACTCATCTTCATCTGATTGGGATTCATATTCATATTTCAATTATTCATCTTTATCTGTCAGTGAGTTGCCTTCATTTATCGTTGAGTAATATTCAACTATTGGTGTTCCATCTTCATCTATGGGTAATTCATATTCATATGTTGGTGAGTCGTCTTCATCTCTCGGTGAGTCATATTCATATTACGGTGATTTATCTATCGGTGAGTCATCTTTCAGCGAGTCACCTGTCAGTGAGTCATCTATCAGAGATTCATCTTCATATGTTGATGAGTAATCTTCCTCTTTCAATGAGTCATCTTCATCTATCTGTGAGTCATCTTCATCTGTCAGTGAGTCATCTGCATCTGTCAGTGAGTCATCTTCATCTGTCGGTGAGTCATCTTCATCTGTCAATGATTCATCTTCATCTTTTAGTGAGTCATCTTCATCTGTTACTAATTCATCTTCATCTTCTAGTGAGCCATCTTTATATGTCAGTGATTCATTTGTCAGTAGGTGCTACAGTGTTTCCAGATCAACTGGGGAATAGTGTTTCTATCTTCTTATAGTTTCCCCAATTTGATGATTTCTTTGTCATAAAATGCATTCAAATCCTTGTTTTATGTGATTTAAGGCTGATTCAAAGCCCATAACTCCTATAATTAAATCCATAAGGGTCCTGCGTTTTTTACTTGGTCATACAGCTTGGGTTATTGAGATCCGACATTAATGGAGATTCAACTGTTTCACGTTTTGTGGGTCTCAGATCTGATCCTTCTAATTCGGGGACCTTCCCTTAATTATTTTATTCTCCTTTCTCTTATTATGAGGTTACCATAACCTTTTTTCCTGAGGATATGTGAAAATGTGATGTAGCCTTTGACTGATTTTCCCTTCTTGTGCACCCTTATTTTGGTGCAAGCATCAAATGTCGATCTATCTTTGATATAAGGTATTTTATGTCTCTATTTTTGTGGGTTATATGATCAATTTCCTCCTATTTCTCATTTTCATGTTATGGAATGCCTTCTCTATATTTCTAATGGACCTTTCTTGGGTGTTGGTTGATGTGGTTATGTTACGGTGTCCTCGGGTGGATGTAGTCATTGCGGGAGTGGTAATCATTATCCATTATGTTGGACTATTATCGTTCAAAGAACATCACAAAGCTTTTGAGGTGGGGGATTCATGGATTCTATATTATTTTATGTGAAATTATAGAGTTAGCATGTTTTAGACACTGGATCACAATGAAATTAACATAATAAATATTGAACCGGAGTAAAGAATTAGTATCGATTGTATGTTGTTTATTTATATTGTGATTCCTATTTGTCTCATGTTTTTATAGAGAGTTTGATATCTATGAATTTCATGTTTACAAATTCATTCTTGATATAAATTGGTAAATAATTTAATTATGAGATTAATTGTAAATTTATTTCACCAAAGATAAAAAGGAATGTTAATGAATATGGTTGTTGTTGTTGTTCTTGGTGATAAATAAAATGGATGTAGTTAGGCATGTTTAATTGAATTGGTTAATTCAATAAAGAATAAAGGACTGGTTCTGTGAAAAAGATAATTCCTTTAAGGGTTTTGAGTTACCCTATTTCTTTTAAAGTCCTTTCACCTAATTCTTTGGAGCTGTGAGGATTGTTGTTTTGTGAAGGCTGAATGCCTTATTTAGGTCTAGGAGACATATTTCTATGTTGTTTGTTTCTTGCTGCTTATGTTGTGGTGTGATCCTTAGATGGCTGAGCCTGGAGGGCTGTTGTGGTATGAGGGTTAAGGGAGTCCTAGTGGTCGTGGTGGCAGTAGTTGACACCTAGATAGGTGAGATACACCATTTTATGCATGTGGGTGTCAGAGAGGGTACCAGAGGGGATGAAATAGGTTATATGTGAATGGTGGATGCTTATTGAATCTATTTGTGCGATTATCTACTTTACTTTAACCAATTATTGTGGAATATGGTCTTTCTTACCCACCTTCCAGAAGAGTTGAAGATGTATAGGGTATTCCACATGCTTTTCGTGTTTAGCTTCTCAAGGGTGGATATGCCTACACTCTAACTATAGGTGGAAAAGACTCGACAGGTAGTTCATGTACTCACTGTGTTGATCCCCTTGTGTTTGTAATCTTAGAGTATTTTTATTTCTAGAATACCTATAATTATGAAAAAGTGAAAATGCTGTTAATAAATGATGTTAACCCATGGGGTTAGAGCTTTATTGGATCCTATTTAGAGGTTAAATTTTAAAGTAACTGTGGACTTGGTTTGGTTATGCTAGGAGGGAAAGGAAATTTATTGTGATGATAATGAAATGTAATATAGAAATGATAGTGTTTAATTAATGTTTAAATAATAAATTTATGTAATGTGAAACTGATAAAAAGGAATATGCTAATATAATGTAGCTCTTTTTATGGTTGTGTTCTTTTAGGACACCTAATCATAACAATGGAAGTTGGGAGTTCGAGAGATTTGAATTGTTGTTGATTCTAAGATGAGGTTATGCCCATATGGTGGTTGGGAGCTATAGTATATTTTGTACCTTTTGGGTTTTTATATGCTACTCCACCATATCGTTTGGGGAAACAGACACTCCGGGGATTATGATCCCTAGGGGGTGTTTTACCCAACATCTCGGTGGGAGGATGGATGGATGACTACACCCTTTAGACTCGTCTCTTATCATGGTAGTTACTTGTGCTGGTAGGCATGTCGGTTAGCTTTCCATATATATGTGTGTAGATGGCTATAATGGCTTATGGTTATTCACCCAAATATATTCTAGATATAGTTTCTTATAGACTGCTATTTGTGTATCGTGAATAGGTTGTGATGGATTGAGGATCCGTACATGGTGTATGGGTTGTAACAGCATAAGGTATAATACTTGACATATGATACACATTATATGAGATATGGTGGATCATGTAAAATACCTGGTTACCTTGGTTATGTGGATGTTGTGGTTTTTTTTCATTAGGTTCATGTTGTGGTACTTTTCCCAAGTGTCTTCAGGCAAGCCTTTTTAGAGAGAGATGCTCAGGACGTGCGGCTTTGGGAAAAGAGGAAAACTAGTGGGGAAGTGGTAGCGGGGTACTTGTGGTATTCATTGTTATTGTATATACTCTTTTATGTGATATGTGGTGAGAGTGACCATGGTGAGGCTGGAAACATAGTATACCTATTTAGGTGATGAGTTAGTCTCACTTGTTGTTCATTATGCTCTAGCATGCTTTATTTACTTTTTCATGAGAGGATTTGGGGAGGATTCTATTGAGTGTACTGTTATACTCACCCTAAGTATATATAAAATATTTTAAGGTCACTTGGCATAGGTTGGAGATCAGTCTCGTTAGTACTTGATTGGGGTTTTATGAGTTTTATGAGCTTTGCAGTCGCTACCATTTTACTTCCTTTTGGTACTTGCAGTTTTCTCTTTTAGTTGTAGTGGTTCTAGCATGAAATTACATATGTGTACTTGGGATTTCATTTAAATTGTAGTCTTAGTAGGATTTGGTTGTTTTCTGTCTTATATCTCTCCTTAACATGTGTTCTCTTAGAGGGTAATGCCTCCAATTTGTGTGTTTACTATACCCTTGGTGATAGTCGGCAACTCGAGCCCTAATAGAGGAGGGACTCAGGTGTCACTATCTCTCTCCTCTCATTTTCGGCTTTGGAGGGGAACAATTTTTTGAGATTGGGTCATGAAAGAGTGGTATTAGAGGTCTGATTGAGGTATAGGATGTAGTTTGGAGTTATGAATATGTGAGGTTATATGTGTCAGTTGGGAAATAGTGTCACATAAGTTTAGAAATCACATTAAACATAAAATACTGGATGAGACATGGTTATTTAGGTCCCCCTATGATCTAATGCACAAACCATTATGTTTACAATGGCTACCAAACAAGGTGATACTTGTTACAGGGTAGAGACCAAGGAAAGTACCATGCATAATTCTTATATGGGCCTGTGTTTGAATGGGTAGACCTTGAGATATATTAACCTATAACGAATAAATGAAATTAATTAATTAATTAATGTTGAGTCTTACATATTCCAAGTTCAGGATCTCTAATTTTTTATTATTTTTAAGGTATGTATCCAGGTCGATATCCCCATCAGGTTTGTGTAGAAGATGTTCAGAAGGGTGTGCTAGCTGATTGCCGCAGAGTAGAGGATGAAGACAATGACACATTGAGGAGGAAACCACAAGAGTTTTAGTTCTAGAGTCTATATAAGTATAGGGGCACTATTTCAGATGCAATCCCGGAAGACTGGTTGGAAGAGGTTGAGATAGCTTTCAGTTTGATCCATGCTTGAAAGGAGCACTCGGGGTCATTGGTTGTGACGATGTTGTGTAGGGAAGTGAGGCAGTGGTGGTTCTTGTTCCTTGGGGATCATGAGGATTTAGTAATCTTGTGGGAGTATTTTCAAGACTAGTTCAGAGTTGAGTTTTTCTCTTCAATCACGAAGGTGGCCAATCTCCTGAAGCTACTTACCATTCGACAGGGGAGCCCTAGTGTGCAAGAGACTGGAATCTATTTCATGAACCTTTTACAACATGCCTCATACATATTTCCAAATGAGGAGGCTAGGGAGAGGCATTTGAGGAGGCTTTGTGTCTAGAGGTCCAGTGCCAGGTCACCCCATTTACGATGAAGAAATATGTTGAGATAATGACAAGGACAGAGGACATTAAGAGGACGTTATCCAGAACTAGTTCATCATGATAGGGGAGCAATCATGATTCCTCGCGAAGAAGAACTATGGTATGGGGTTCCCATTTTTTAGGGTAGAAGAGTTTTTGTTCTGTCGGGGGTAGGTCACAACCCCAAGTATCTCATTTCTAAGTGGGTAGTGTCCCTCAGACCTATTCCAAGGGATCATGTGTTGTTTTTTCTTATGGAGGGTGAGGTAATAGATAGTGAGAGTTTCCAACCATTCAAATTAGTTATCATGGATCAGGTGTTCCACTCTACGTTCCTCTGTTGATGTAGTTTCAGTCGAGGCAGTAGCAGCAGGTTGTACCAGCTTTGGATAAGTAGAGATTAGATGAGGTTGGAATAGAATAGTCCCATGATGCTTCACATCATTATAGAGTAGATCACAACCATGGAAGTGTCATTATCAGGGTTAGAGAGGTTGTGGATCAACTCATGGTTAGCTTCATGCATTAGTGTTTCTAGCATCGGGTGATCCAGACGTCGTTCAAAGTAACCTTTTCTTATTTTCTACTTCGGTGTATGCCTTATTTGATTCAAGATATACTCACTCCTTCATATCACATACCGTTTTCCATGCTTTCAGACTTGAGGTAGAGAGGATTCCAGTTACCTTGGCATTGATTATGTGAGTTAGAGGCCGAGTTGACTTGTTTGAAGTATGTAGATATTGTAAGCTAGTGTTGGGGAAGCACCTCTCTTGAGGATATTTCCTAGGTTTATGAATAAAACCATATGATTTCATACTCATCATGGATTAGTTTTATTAGGTTATAGATATTGTGTATTTATTCAAAAGGTGGGTGGTGTTCTTTGATGCTGATGGAGAGATAGTGGTGTTTTTTGGTGAGGGAGACCCTCATATGGGTCATTGGAATGTTCCTTCATTGATATCTTTGATGGATGAGCAGATGTTGAGTTCATTATAGGTTCAGTAGTTGTAATTTCTTATGGTCATGTAGGAGTACCCCAATGTCTGTCCAGAAGATGTTGTAGCATTACCCCCTCAATGAGAGATCAAGTTTAGGGTCGAGCTACATCTATCAGTGTCTCCTATATTGATGTATTCGTATAACATGGAACCTTTTGAGTTGTGCGAGGTGTGTATATAGCTTGATGGTCTATTATAGTGTGGTTTCGTTCAGATGAGTGTGTCACCATGGGGAGCACTATTTTTTTCAGGAAGAAGGATGATAGTAGTTTGTGGTTCTGTATTGACTATCATCACTTGAACAAAGTGATCATGAAGAATCACTATCCTCTTCTATAGATTGATGATTAATTCAATTTACTGTAGGGTGAAAGTTGGTTCTTGGATATTGAATTGCAATCAAGATATCATCAGATTCATGTGAAGGATATGGATATCCTGAACACCACTTTCTGTTGTCGTCATGGGAATTACAGGTTTGTTTTGATGTCGTTCGGTGCGATTAATGACACAGATGTGTTCATGGGTTCAATGAATGATGTGTTCATAGATAATTTTATAGTGGTATTCATAGAAAACATCCTTTTGTACTCCGCAGATGAGGAGGAGCGTCCAGAGAATCTGTTTTCTATTTTGGGAGTTCTTCATCGACAAAAACTATTTGGGAAGTTGTCAAAGTGTGACTTTTGGGCTCGATAAGTATGTTTCTTGCAGAATTTTATATCCCGGTAGGGAGTATCTATGGATCCATAAAATATATAAGCAGTTGTGTCTTTGAAATCCCCTAATAAAGTAAAAGGTGTGATGTTTCCTTGGTATTTTAGGCTATTACAGGAGGTTCATTGTTGATCTCTCTCAGGTTTCCACTCCTTTAATAGCATTGACCATAAAGGATAAGTAATTCATATGGACTAGTTAGTTTCAGGGATCTTTTGAGTATCTGATGTATAATTTGGTCAGTGCTCCAGTTCTTTGTCTTCCAGTAGAAGGATTTTAGTTTGACATTTTCTGTGATGCTTCAAATCTGGGGTTGGGATGTGTTTTTATGTAGAAGATATTGGTTGTTTCTTATGGTTCTCGGTATTTACATTCACATGAGCATAAATACTCCACCCACAATCAAGATTTGGCATCAGTGGTGTTTTCCCTGATGTTGTGGATACATTTACTCATAATAGAGAGATTTTTGTTCTTCATAGATAATAAAATTCTAAGGTATTTTTTCTCCTAGTATGACTTGAACATGTGACAGCATCTGTGGATGTAGTTCATACAATATTAAAATTTTAAAATATCATATACACCTGGTAAGGGTAATTTTTTAGCTGATGCGCTGAGAAAGAAGTCGTGTAGTGATGTAGTGTGTGAATCAGGTGATTCTTGGAGAGTAATGAAATAAACTTCAGCATCACATCTCGATATGGGAGAAGTTGGGGGGTAGAGGTTGTATTTTTCATATAACATTGTAGTCATATTTGGTGAAGCGGGTGGAGGATTCCTAGTTAGGGATCTTGAGGTGGAGGTATGAAGAGACTGAGTTGTTTGTGGCGAGGCCCTTGATTGCTGGTCTGGGGATGAAAAACACCATGTGGTGTTTTAGGGAAGGATTTTCATTCCTTTGTCAATGCATGAGATGGTTCATAGAGGGTTCCATAGATCTCCCTTTTCAGTATATACTAGCATAACAAAGGCGTGTCTATCCTTAAGGAGTTTGTTCTGGTGGCCTAGGTTGAAGTGTGCAGTTGCGGAGTTTGTGTCTCGATGTTTGGTATGTCAGAAGGTGAAGGCTGATCACCGTGTTCACGGTGGGTTTCTTCACCTGTTAGATGTTCCTCAGTGGAAGTGGGAGGACATCTTAATGGACAGTGTTACTGGTTTACCTCTATATCAGGAAGGATATGACACTATAGGGTCATTTTTATAATTTTTGATAAAATCATCCCACTTTATAGTAATAAAGGTGTTGAGCTCAGTTGAGGTTTTGTTGAGGCAAAATCTGGAAGAGGTTGTGAGACTCTACGAGGTCCCTAGGATGATCATTTTTGAACAAGATTCTCATTTTACCTCCATGGTGTGGGGAAGTCTCCAACATGATTTTGGTTCTTAGTTATGCCTTAGCACTACTTTTCATCCACATATGGATGGTCAGACAGAGCATACTATCCAAACTCTTGAATACATGTTGCGCTCTTGTGTCCTATATTTTGGAGGTTCATGGATGAGGCACTTTCCCTTGGTAGATTTAGAATACAACAATATTATACACTCTGTCATTGGTAAGGTTCCATTTGAATCATTGTATGGTCAAACTTTCCATTCTTCATTGTGTTGGACTGGGGTCTGAGAGTCATAATTTCTTGGCCCGGAACTAGTATAAAACAAGATAAAGATTGTTAAGGTGATTTGTGAGAGGTTGAAGGTAGTTCAAGCTCATCAGAAATCTTTTTCTGATCATAGGAGGAGACATTTTTATTTTGATGTGGGGAATCACATGTTTCTGATGGTGACTCCCCGTCATATGTAGCGAAGGCTTGGTCATGGGAGTAAGATTTCTCCTTAGTTTATTGGGTCATTCGAGATGTTTTCTCTTGTTAGATCTATGGACTATTGGGTAGAACTTTCACCATAGATGGTAAGGATACATGATGCTTTTCACATTTCTTAACTCCATTGTTATCTTCATGATGAATATGACGTCATTAATTGGGAAAATATCAATGTTGATGATGATGCAACCTTCGAGGAGTGGCCTATTGAGATCTGGTTCCATAAGAAGAAGGTTTTTCGTAGGGGTGTTATCCCCTGGTTCATGTCTTGCGGTGGTACAATTTCATGGATGAGAGTACTTGGGAATGTGAGTCATATATATGTACTCAGTACCCTGAATTTTTTTTATGTTTATCTCTTTTCTTGTAATGATGTTCGTCTTGTGGTTGTAGATCATTGTGGTTTATGAGACGGCTTCTCTTGTGGGTTGTTTTTTATAGATCTTATTTTAGAGGTATCTCCCCCAGGAGAGTAGTTATAAGCGGGTTGTAGTTTTCATGTGGTCTCAAATTATTCCCTTGAGGAAGTGTTTGAACTCCTTTGGGGGAAAGTTCCTTGCGAAGTATATAAAAGAGTGGTTGTTTGGACCCTTTTTTGTTTCCACTTTGAGTTGGTTTTGGAATTTTGAGGATGACAATGTTTTGAATGGTATCTGATGAAATGGCTCAAATCTCTCTGTCCCATTCCTTTACTAAAATCTGGTGTCTAAGGTGTTTTGGGAGGTCAATGTGACTTATTCCCAACACTTTTTTAAATTTATAGTTTTGTGAATAGTGGCATATATGAGTCATCTACCAGTGAGTCATCTTCATATGTCAACGAGTCGTCTTCATCTATTAGTGAGTAATCTTCGTCTATCTGTGATTCATATTCCTATTTTTGTGAGTCATCTTCATCTTTTGGTGAGTCATATTCATCTTTCAGTGAGTAATATTTATCTATAGATGAGTCATCTTCATCAGTAGGTGAGTCATCTTCATCTGTTGGTGAGTCTTCTTCATCTGTCGGTGAGTCATCTTTATCTATCAGTGATTCATCTGCATCTATCGGTCAGTCATCTTAATCTATCATTGAGTCATCTTTATCTGTCAGTGAGTCATCTTCACCTGTTGGTGAGTCATATTCATCTGTCGGTGAGTCATATGTTGGGGATTCATCTATTGGTGAGTTATCTTTACCTATTGGAGAGACATCTTCATCTTTTGGTGAGTCGTCTTCATTTGTCGGTGAGTCATATTCATCTGTTAGTGAGTCATCTTCATCTGTCGATGAGTCATCTTCACCTGTCAGTGAGTCATATTCATATTTCGGTGAGTTATCATCATCTTTCGATGAGTCGTCTTCATCTATTGGTGATTCATCTTCATCAATCGATGAGTCATATGTCTGTAGGTTCAATAGTGTTTCCAGATCAACCTGTGAATAATATTTATAGCTTCATACAGTTTCCGCTATTTGAAATTATCTTTGACGTAAAATGTATTCAAAGCTTCATTTTAAGGGATTTAAGGACGATTCAAATCCCATAACTTCTATCATTAAATTCATAAGGGTCATGAGGTTTTTACTTGGTCAAACCACATTGGTTATTATGATATAGATTTAATGGAAATTCCAATGTTTCATGTTTTGTGAGTCTCAGATCCGATCCTTCTAAGTTGGGGTCCTTCCCTTAGTTTTATTATTATTCATTCTCTTGGTACGAGGTTCATATAACCTTTCATTACCACGCAGACATGGTATTTAGTGGCATCCTTTGATAAATTTTTCCCTTCCTATGTGCCCATGTTTTGGTGTAACCAGAAAGTATCGATCCATCTTCGATAAAAGGTATATTCTATCTCTGTTCTTGTGGGTTCTTTGATCCATTTCCTCCCAATTCACCATGACACGTTATGAAAAATGTTCTTCATATTTTTAATGGAACTTTCTTGGGTGATGGTTGATATGGTTGTGTCACGGGGTCCTTTGGTGGATGTAGTCATTGTGGGAGAGGTGATCGTGATCTATTGTGTTGGCCCATTCTCATGCAAATAACATCAGAAATATTTTGAGGTAGGGGATTCATGGCTTCTATTTTCTTTTATGTACATTCATAAAGTTATCATGTTTTATCCACTAGATCACAATGAAATTTCCATAATGAATATTTAATTGGATTAAATAATTGGTATTGAACATATGTTGTTGCTTTATACCATGATAACAGTTTGCCTCTTGATTTTCTAAATAGCATGATATGTATGAATTTCTTGTATATCATGTCATTATAGAAGGAAATTGGTAAATAAATTAAAGCTAATATTAACTGTAAATTTACTTGGCCACAGATAAATAGGTATATTTATGAATCTGGTTGTTGTTGTTGTGCTTGGTGATAAATAAAATGGATGAAGTTATGCATGTTGAATTGAATCGGTTAATTTAATATGGAATAAAATATCGGTTGTGTGATAAAGATAATTCCATGATGGGTTCTTAGATACCATTTTTATTTTAAATTCCATGCACCTTATTCTTTAAAGCTATGAGTGCTCATTGTGTGTGAAGGTGGAATGCCTTGTTTAGGGCCCAGAGCTCAGTTTCTATTGTGTTTGTTTACTACTACTTGTGTTGTGGTGTGATCCTAGGATGGCAGATCCTGAAGGGTTGTTGTGGTATGTGGGGGTCGGGTGGCTATGTGGGTGTAGTGGTAGTAGTTGATTCCTTGAGTGGTGATATCCATCATTTTGGGCTTGTGGTTGTTGGGAAGAATACCATAGATAATAAAATTGGTTGGATGTGAATGTTGGATGCTTGTTGAATCTTGTTGTTTGTTTATCTGATTTACATTCCCCACTACTTTAGGTAGATGTTCTTGCTTACCCTCCTTCCAAAATAGACGAAGATTCATGGGGTATGCCACATGCTTTCTTTTTTTACTTCTCAAGGGTGGATGGTCCTATGCTCCAGATATAGGTGGCAATAACTCGATGGGTTGTTCATCTACCCACCATGTTGAGCATATTTTGTTTGGAAGCATATAGTTTTTTCATTCTAGAATACCTGGAATTATGTAAAAGTGATAATTTTGTTAATAAATGATTGAATAAATAATATTAACCTGTGGGGATAGAGCTACTGGGATGCAATGTAGATGTTACACTTTAAAGGAACTATGGACTTGGTTTGGTTATGCCTAGAAGGAATGGAACATTGGTGTGATACTAATGAAATGTAATATGAAAATGATAATTTTTAATTAATGGTTAAATAATTTATTATAATAAAGTGAAAATGAAAAAAATTGTAATATCATGTAGATCTTTAAATGGTTATGTTCTTATAGGACACCTAGTCTTAGCAGTAGTAGCTGGGAGTCCGAGAGACATTAGCTGTAGTTGATTCTAAGACTAGTTTATGCCCATATTGTGGTTTTAAGATCTATTATATTATTTACTTTTTTTATTTCTCTAGGTTATTCCACCCTATCGGTTAGTTCAATTGACACCCCTGAGATTCTATGCCTTGGGGGTGTTTTCCCCAACATCCTGGTGGGAGGATGGATGGATGACTACCCCCCTTTAGCCCCACTCTCTTCTCTTGGTAGTTACTTATGTTTTTAGGGATGGAATTTGTTTTCATCATATATGTGTGTATAGGATTATAATGTCTTGTGGTTATTTACACACATATATTATGGATATAGTTTCTTATGGACTACTATAAGTGTAACGTGTATAGGTTGTGATGGCTTGAGGATCCTTACTCAGTGTATGGGTTGTAATGGCTTGAGGTATAATACCTAATGTGTGATACACATTATGCGAGTTGTGCTGGATCTCAAAAACTACCTGGTTACCTTTGTTACATTGTATTGGTGGCTGTGTTTCATGAGGTTCATGTTGTGGTGCTTCACCCACGTGTCTACGGGCAAGCCTTTTTGGAGAGAGATGATCAGGATGTGCATTGTTGGGGAAAAGCAGAAAACTAGTGGGGAAGTGGTAGTAGGGTACCCATGATATTATTATATACTCTTGTATGCAATACTTGGTGGGAGTAGCCATGATGAGGCTTGGAACATAGTATATCAGTTTAGGTGACGAGTTAGTTTCACTTGTTGTTCACTATGCTTTAGCATGCTTTCTTTAAATTCTCACAAGTGGATCCAGGGAGGATCCTACTGAGTATATTTTTATACTCACCCTATGTATATATAAACTATTTTCAGGTCAATTGATGTTGGTTGGAGGTCAGGCTAGTAACTACTAGCTTGAGGTTGTAGGAGTTGTTCAAGCTTTGTGGTCACTACTATTTTTCATTCTTTTGGTACTTATAATTTTCCCTTCCATTTATAGTAGTTATTGCATGAGATTAAATATGTGTACATGGTATTTGTTTTATATTGTAGTCTGAAGAAGATTTAGTTGGTTTCTATCATATCTCCCTCTTTCTCATGTGTTCTGTTAAAGGTTAATTCCTCAAATTTGTGTGTTTACTATACCCTGAGTACTAGTTTCCAACTCAGGGCCTACTAGAGGTGGGAATTGGGTGTCACTATCTCCCTCCTATCATTGTCAGCCCAGGAAGGGTATGCTTTGTGGGCAGGGGGTCATGAAAAATTTTCTCTCAGAGCTAAGCCATCTAGATCAGACAACTTCTCAGTCTTAATCCGGTCCAAAGGTATGGGTATTATAGATGTGGAAATCAGAGTTACTTTCCCCTGAGATTCCAGAACATCTAGATGCATGTCTGCAAAAAGGTAAATTATCCATTAATCATCACAAAACTCTTATATTACTTATATATGTATCTATCATCTCAAATCAATGGCAATGACATTTCTATTTCTTGTTTTATAAGTTAACTCAATGTTCAAAGACTGCAGTTACTTGACCCACCTCCTCTTCTGAAGGTTAAGGTACCACTGATAAAAGATGTACTTGAGGCTTTTATGATCTGGGTATACCCAAAACTTCTCCCCCATGAGATAGTTTTTCCAATATCTTTGGGTATTTACCACTACTGATAACTCCAAATCATGAGTAGGGTAATTCCTTTCATGCAGTCTCAACAGTCTAGAGCCACAAAAACCCACTCGATCCTCCCACATTAGAACTACTCTAAATCCAAATCCATATATGTCACAATACACTGAATTTGTTTACCTAGCATAGGTAACGTGAGGATACGTTCTAGGGTTATCCTACCTTTCAGCCCCTAAAAATATATCTCAAAAGCACAAAACAAAACAAACTTCACCCCTTTCTGGTCCATCCTAGATATTGGTCCTTCTAAATGGGAGAGCTCTTGGATAAAACACTGATAATAACTTGTTAAAACTAGAAAGCTAGAAATTTTTAAGACATTATTAGGTGGTTCCCAAGATACTATGGATGAAACTTTCTCTGGTTCCACTGAAACTCCTATCTCTAGATGACATGTCCCTATAAGTAAACTGTATTTATCCAAAAAATGCATTTAGTTATCTTGGTAAAAATTTGATGCCCTCTCAATATACTCATAATGATGTCAAGATATCAGGAATGATCATTTACTAACTGAGAGTATACTAAGATATCATTGAACAAAACCACCACAAAGAGATCTAGAAAAGGATGAAAGATCAAATTCATTAAGTCCATACATACCATTGGCACATTAGTCAACCCAAACAGCATCAGTACAAATTCATACAAGCTATACCTACTCTTAAAAGTAGTCTGAGGTATTTATGATATTATATCTCTTAAATTATGATATCCTGATATCATGATAATCTTGGAGAAGATCTTAGCACCTCGTAACTATTCTAAAATATTTTAAATTCATGAAAGAGGATACCATTTCTTGACTGGAAGCTTCTTTAACTTCTAATAATCCCCACATAAGAACAAAGATCCATTAGACTTTTTGGTGAAGAGAACTATAAAACCCCAAGGACATGTACTCAAACGTATATAGCCTCTAGATTCTAGATCTTCCAACTGAATCTTCAGTTCCTGAATCTATTCTATATCAATTTGGTAAGGTGGCATAGAAACTTGCTCTTCTCCCAGCACCGACTCGATCATGAAATCAAACTCTCACTCAGGAGGTAATTTATAGAACTCGTCAGGGAATACATCATAAAAATAGTCTACCACTGGAATAAAATAATCCTAATGCATTCCAACATTATCTAACAAAATACTAAATGTATGAGCTATGAGACAATCAAATCTTCACTAAATTGGTCCTGCACGACCAGCCTGAAGATCTTAATCACCCTGGTGAGAGTAACTACTTAATTATAGAGATAGGAAAGTAACACTCCTTCTCTAATATTCTATAATGTTCTGGAAAATAACTAAATAATCCATACTAATAATCAAGTCTAAGACTATCACTTCCAGCATGAATATTTCCCAAAAGACACAATAACCACCAATCTCTAGTGAAAACAGCTTGCAATGTTTAATATTCTCTGACCGCTCTCCCAATGGTGTGTTAATGGTTAAAACACCATATTATATTTCAACATCCAATAAAAAATCATTTTCAAGAAAAATATATAGAAAAAAATGTGATGCTCCTATATCAAACAAAACACAACCTAAGGTAGATGATCCCAAAAATGTACCTCTGATGGTAGATGATCATGTATCCACGTTATTTAAAGTATTCTTCCGAATATGAAACTAACTTGTCACTATTTAATGGGATCTAGTATGACTAACCTAAGATACATCCTTTTCTTGGTACTATTTCTCATGCACTGGGGAACCACATCTCCTACTTCAGCTTGAACGACCAGTTGAACTCCAGCTACCAGCATACATAGGGATAGTTCATCCCCTTATTGACTTTGGTGACTATCCTAATCTTATTCCACTAGTGTACTATGGAAATTTCAAATAGAAAATCTAAATATGACCCAGTATACACATATTTGATAGTTGACTATGGGGTAAGGACACTGCAGGTGCCTATAACCAAACTTACTGCACTAATTGAACTGGAAGAGAACAATATCTTTAGAAGGTTGTCTACTACCCTGATTGATAATCTCATTACTTCCTTATATAAAACTATCATAATGGTGATTATTACCCCTCAAATAATAATTTATATATTTCTCAGTTGAAACATCTTGGCTACTACTCAAGGACTCTCTTAGATTCCCTTCCATAATAACTGTTTGATTCCCCAGATCCTCAAAATTAATTAAATGGAAAAAATTTACCTAGGACCTGATCTCATAGTGAAGACTATCTTGGTAATGTATTAACCTATAGATATCATCATATTTTTAAGATGGTTCAAAGCACTGTAGTTCGATAAAACATCCAACATAGTCCAACACTGGAAAACCGTCCGCATGAACTCACAAGATTTTTCATCCCACTATTTTTTGGGATAGAAATAGCTCATGAATTTTATCTTTAATTACTTATTATATAGCACATCCCACAAATTAGCTTCCTATAGAATATCCCACCAAATCTTGGCAGGTCTATGAAGCATATATGCAGAAAGATTCTCCCTCCTATCGAGGGGAATCTCAAGATTCTAGAAGATGGTTTGGAAGGACTCAATATAGAACTCAATTACCTAGGGTCCCCCTTCCTGAATAAATATAGGTCGATACTATAGTTGAAACTCTCTTTTCAGCTCAGACATCAAAGGAATGGTATGAAAACTCTCCCTTTACATGGATCGCATGATCCTCAAGAAGCTGTCATCAAGATGAACATCGATATGCTCCTTAGAAACTATATGAAGATATAGTTCAGATATGTTAGGAGCATGATGATTTCCACTCTCGTGAAGCTGAAGTAGAATATGATATGAAGACATTTTCCCAACAAGAAAAATTCACACGTTAAAGAACTGGATAGAAACTAGGTCAACTCAACATGTGACTGCAACAAATAAACACTAACTCTTAGTCTCTCTAGATATGGATTACAAGTATTTTAGCATGGCATGAAAACTAGTTTTATTTATCTAGTTAAATATATATCTCATATCACAGTTCAATAGGAAAATATATACTACATGAAAAAATAGATATGACCCTATCATGAATAATGCATGTCAATGTATCCCTATGTACCTATTATGATGAATTCATTCTTATATCACACCATACTAGGACATGTTTATAATCTCAAGATATAATAACATCATAAAATAATAACTAAACATAACATGTGAATCACCCAAGGAGAAATAACACCAACTATAAAAAAACACTGCACAAACGACAATCCCATCCCAAGGCACTCGGATTTTCCAATATACATGGGTTAGCTACTCCCATGCACAAGATCATTTCCAAGTCCTGACACATCCTATTTTTCCTTATACCTAACCAAAATAGTAAAGAATGACAAATAAAACATTTTTCCTATGATACCACTTTGTAACACCCCCCCCCCCCAATCTAACACTCTCTCATGTGGATGGAAAGGGTTGGTGACGAGACCTCAATCCTACCTGCCCATATTTCATAGGCTAGCGACTAGTAGTGTGGGTATTAAATGTAAAGTGGGGAGACTATACCCCCTGGTATAAAGTTTTATAATAATAGAAAAAATCATAATAGAATATAAATAATCAATGTATACACATAGCGTAAGACAATGTTAAAATCCAACTAAACAATCAAATAAATAATAAAGGAATAATGTAATGATTTTATTGAATGTAACTAAATGTTATGCTAGAATAATACAAGAAAAATAATAACAGGATAAATTAAAGGGCTCAATGTACTGAGTCTTGAACCCCACACTAGCCCCATCTCTAAACTCCATCCCAATAGTAAACAAGCAATCAACGGAAAGGTCTGTTGCCCTTGTCCAAACTTGCATCCATGAAATATGATCGATTACCAAACGGTGGACTGAATAGGGTGTTAATATAACTTAGTAGGTTGACACCACTATGTCTAAAAAAACTAGTCTGATAATAAGTCCATACAATAAAGAGATGAATAGGTGTACTTTAAATAATTAATAAAATATCATGTTAACCTGCTTCGACTCCATGCCGAAATATCTATGTGCATGTCTTATGACCAAGATGAACAAAACCATGTAACCAAGGGAAATAACCTAAATAAACACCTTGCTATAATATCTCTTATCTTTTCTTATGACCATGCCAACCACAACCATATACCCATGGTGTGGTCACATCAATCCTTGTCAAATCCCTACAAGCATTACAACATTTCTTAGTTGAAGCCCTATAAGAATTATAGCATTTATGGGTTGAATCCCTATAAGAATTATGACATGGGACTAGGCATAACACACTATCCATAAGAATTATATAATGGAATGGGCCTATCCTTTCCACTATCATCATTACATCATATGTGTGTTTATGTTCATGGGCCTAGCCCGTTATATAAGAATCTCATCATGGAACACAATTCCCATCATACTTCATGGATATCATAATATCACATCACGATTCTCAATGTTTAATTATGTCAATTACCATTATTATTTTATATTCCACGTGCAATTCAATTCACAATTAATTAATAATTATATCAATAAGAAATAAACCAAAATTTAGGGATTCTATAATAATAAATCCCCATAGGTCACATGTCATGCAAAAGAAATATTAAGCTAACAACCAATTAAAAATCCATGTGAAACCAAAGGAATTCATGGATCGATATCATTTTATTATTCAACAAATTTAGGTTCAAGAAATAATATCACAATCACAATATTGCTTAAACTTGACAATTATCAAACCATAGGGTTTAAGATTTAGAGACACTACCTTATACTGACGATCCAACAATGCTTCTTATGACCAACACCCTTGAGGAAGAAGGTTTATAGGTTTGAAAATAGGCTCCTAGATCCAAACTAATCAAGATCAAAAACAAAAATGCAATTGGGCAAAAGATTTTACCACAACAGTTGGAGAACCAAAGGAGGGAAAGAAAAAACCTCACCAAAGGGACTTACCAAGGATTGAAGACACAAATGGAACATCTAGAAGGAAGGTTGGAACTCAAAAAATCCTGGATAATTTCCTAGGGTTGATAGGAGAGGAGTTGAAACTGAAACATATCATAATTCAGCCACACAACATCTTTAAAATAGAAGGTTGAGCATTTACACAGCATGTAATGTAGTTACCCATCATGTAAATGTATTTAATGGTATTCACTGAAAAAACCATCACCTTATATTTATTTAATTAAAACCCAAGAAACATTACATGACATTAAATCCCTTTACACAACCTGTAAATGTTTTATAGTTGACTCTTCATCCCATCTTCCCTTTAACAACCCAAACATCCTTTAAATCTTCTCAACTTACTAAGAACCCATGAAACACTTAATCTATTTATACTAGGATCCCATTAATTAAGACAATAATAAATCCCCAAACATTAGGTCATTTCCCCCAACAGAGGCTCTCTATCTCTGAACATGTATCTACCACCAAGTCTCAAATAATAATATCATAGAGAAACATATGCTATCTTGATACCATTCACCATTTTACTCTAGATAGTTTCTGAATATGTTTACTAATTGGGGAAATTAATTACATTTCATATGATAGTTTCAATAATAATTTATATATTGATTATATTTCACTCCTTTTATATTAGGAATGCATTGGACTTAGTAAGTGTTCGGTGGGGCCTGCTATAGATCCTTGATGTATCGGTAGGTCTCATGGGACAAAATAGTTTGGGTATTGGATGATATCTTACTTGATTATATATGGTGTCTTGGACAAATCCTTGATGTTATGTTTATGTTGTCCCACATTATGAATTCCCTCATTATGATATTAGTTATTGACAATCCATGTGATTATTTAACTAGTAGAATATCAATGGTTAAGTATCATTCTCATGTGATTATTTATATGGAGTTATTTAATCAGATTTTATTCCTTCCATATTATTCTCAAAATTATATTTTAATGGAATTTTTTTCTAGTAATTGAACTTTCTTTATTACTTATGCTTATTTATGATATATTCTACTGTATGCTTACCCTTACTGAGCATCTGATCTCACCCTTGTATTTTTTTTCCATCCCCATGATTCCATGATATATAATATGTTTGACATGAATGGATAATATAAGAGAATATGGATGTTTTCAAAGGATTTTATATGTTGTATTTCATTTCATTTTTTAATGAAACAATTATTTTTGTATCTTTTTTTCCAAATATGCTATACTATTCAGTCCTTTGGGATGTGATTGCTTGTTAATAATACCAATGTAAAAAAGTAAGGCACCGACTCTAGGCTATTGGGGTTGAGGTCATTACAAATTGTATAAAGTAACTTTGTTATTGTAACGCCCCGACCCTAGATACCCAGATTCGGTGCATTATTACATAACATTGGCATGATCACAAGTCTCGAAAGACCGATTAGTTTAGTAGCCTTGGAAACACTAGATATATTCATGAAGTTTACATCACATCAATAAGTGAAAACCTACAACAGCATATTGTCTTCATATCCCGTCATACTATCCCTGCAGGTCATTCATAAAATACTTCTTCACATCCTGGTTAAAATAAAACATAGAAAAAGGGGTGATCTCAAATGCCTAGTAAGGATAACAATATAGCGGAAACTTTCATAAATAAGAATAAACATTTAAGGCAACGTATAACTGAAACAAAATCCCTTTAAACTTGAACTTAAACTTAGTATGGCAAAAATAAAATAAAATAATGCCATTTAATTATTCACATGGATATTCTATTAATCGAATAATCACATGCAATATCAATAAACACTTTCATAATGATGGAATGCATAATGCCAGACTATCATAACCACATAGCCAAGGCCTCGTGCCAAGACTACAAATAAGATTTTGCCAAGGCCTTGTGCCAAGACACTAGTTTGTCTCATAAGACCTACCGATGCATTGAGGAGCTATAGTGGGCCCCACCCATCACATATTAAGTCCAATGCATTCTTATATGAAAAGGTTTAAACATAACATAAACATTCATATTAAAACTAGCATACTAAATGTAAATACTTCATCCATAATCCACAAATGGTATAAAAATAACACATCCAAAGTCAAACACATCACAAAAACTTCAAAAAAATATGGATGTTTTGTATCATAATAAATCAACTTCAAATAAACAAAAAATCCATCAAAGGATGTTGAAATAGATGAAATCAAAACTATTTGAGAGAAATATCTCTTTTTTTGAAATCATTTAAAAGTCACACATTTATTAAGGAAGTAATTTAGAAGAGATTTTTGAATCAAAGTGTCCCAAACCACTTAGAAAAATTTGAAAAGAAATATCATTTAAAAACATTCATGTCCATATAAATAAATCTATCAAATAATTTTGAAAACATGGACTTTAATTAAAAATATTTAGAAAGATAAATCTTTAAAACATTTAAAATTCTGATTTTGATAAAGAGTACCTTTCAGAAAATCATAAAATATTCATTTTGAAATCATTTAAAAGTCACATAATTATAAAATAAAACATTTACATTGAAAATATGTTTATAAGCTTGTAATGGAAGCTTCGAAAATTTTATAATAGTATAAAATAGTCGCACCCGCCGTATAAGTTAAAAAAAGACATTCTTACCTTAATTCTGTCGAAAAGGTTAAAAAGGACCTTGTTTGGAAAATGACAGAAAATTATTTTATAAACATCTTTTAAAAAGTCAGACAAGGGTATAAATGAATTTAACCTATATTATTTAAAATAGTAAGAATGTTTTGAAACACACTTTCAAGAAACAAGGATGTGGATGATAAAGAGGTCCCAGTAGATAATTACGTATAAACAACCTCAGATAATGAAGAGATTGTGAAATAACCCTTACCTTGTAATTTTCCTTGGTTGGGGGTAGGTTAACCTAATTTATAATGGTGAAATAATGGTTATTAAATTGTACAAGAATCATATACATTATTATGTTATCATATATGATCTTTTAACATTACTTTTTTAATAATATCATAGTATTATCGTCGTTTCGGGGGTTAACTTATTCATTTTCTTTTATATGTTTTGTTACATAAGCCATGTTTTTCATGGATAGGTTGTATCTTATTCATATACATAATGATATAAAGTCCCTAAAAATTATTTTTAAATCATCAAATGATAATTATACTTGAATGGATATGATGGAGAATGAATCTCATCGCGTTCGTGGAGACTGTAGTCCGTACGTACGCACGAGTGACAATATCATTCTTTTGATATTTAAATAATATTTAATTGGATGTTATATCTCATATACAGAATAATTATCATGTTATATTTGTTATTAAAATGAATTATACATCATTATTATAACCATACAAATAATAATATATTGAATAACAATTACACCACGACGTGGAGACGGTAAGCCGTACGTACGCACGTATGGTGACATGTTATTCAAAGGATGGATATAATACTGAATATTGTTGTACCATATTTATAATAATATTAAAGTATATAGGAGATACTGGATTCATTCTTTTAGAATGGTAATAACAAAGAAATAATAAGTTCAAGAAGAAATGAATTTGAAAAAGGGTGGTGAAAACATTACCTCTCCTTCGAGTTCTTCCTTTTGATTTGATCAAAAGGGCTCCTTAGGTTGGCTTTATTATCAAACTAAGGCCTCTAGGTTGTATTTAGGGAATTTTAGAGAGTATCTTGGCATGTGTTGGACGAAAAAAAGGCTTTGAATGTGTGAATTAGTGAGAATGGGGAATTCCCTTTTATAAGAGGGGTGAGGGGCACCTTTGGAAAAGCTAGAAATATTATTTTATAATAAATTCATATTCGGTTTCTAATGGCTAAAAAGTGGATTATTTAAAGGTTAGAGTGGGGATGTGTCGAAAACCACTCAACCAATAGAATTTAGACGGGTTTGGGTCATTATATTAACCTTATATTTTAGTTTTAACTCTTAGTTAATTAGTTTGACACTTACCATGTCACTTTGTATTTTTATATTATATAGTTAATAAACTAATAATATACCTCCAAGAGACCCCCAAGTGGTCCATTAATGATACACCTATCATTATATAAGCCTCTTGGACGAACCTTAGATTTTTATGAATTTAATATCAATTAATAATATAATATTTGTTTTAAAAACTCTTTTTGGTCAATTTTGACACTATTCAATAATTGATTTTTTTAAAAATCACAACAGAATGATTACTTCGAAAAAAGTTAATTAAATCATTCTTAACATGTCATATTAACCTATGAAATTAGTTTAATTCATAAAAAGTCTCAAATTATATTTATTTGGCTATTTTTAATATTAATTAGTTTAATTTTTCACTATTATGGTAATTACTGCATCATCATTGTGCCATAAATAAATTAAATTATTTAATGTATAAAAATTGTCAATAAAATATCATTAGGTAGGAAATATTTTTATATTTATAATGAATATTTATAATCGAATTTATCTTATGTGTAACCCTATATTAAAAATGTTTTAATAAATAAACATTGAATTTAACTCTTTTAACTCTTCTTTGAATTAAATAATAATAAATGTCCAAATCTAATCCAAGTGGACCTAAATGATAATATTTTATTCCTAAGGTTGTTTTTTGTCGAGATACACTTTTCCAATAGAATTAGGACATGTGTCAGGGTAATATTAACATCATTTTTACCATTAATTACCCTATTTACTTTTAACCGTGGTAAATAAAAGTAAAAAATTACTATTCACCAAAAATTATTTTCATCTCATTGAACCACATTTTACTCATTGATATTAACCGTGTCTCTTGGATTTTCGAAATTCCACTCACAGAAGCGGTAAAATTAAGTTTTATGAAAAATTCAGTTTTTTAACTACCACTTAGTGGTTTCACTATTCATCAAAAAATGAAAGTTTCCAGAAAAATACAAAAAATTAGGCCTAATCTATATTTGATATTATAAATCCAAAAATGATGTCTATTTTACCAAATTCAAAACATATCATTTGCATTAATTAATTTAAAAATTAATTCTCGTCGTCCAAACAAATAGCGTGTTTTTAAGAGACAATAACTATCAAAAGATTGACACTTGTTTATGTCCGGTTTAATTGTGAAATTATGTAAAATGACCAACATTGTATTAAATGGTAAAAATATATTATAAATATGCGTTAAAACCACTCAAATTCATAATTTATCAATATAAATTATTTTGATTAAAAAAGTTGTTTTTAATTAAAATTTAATAATTTTCACTATTCATCAAAATATAAATGTTATCCGAAAAGTTCCAAAATTTAACCTTAGGCTAAATTCGATACTCCGAATACAAAAATGCAGTCAATTTTGAGAGAAAAATTTATAAAATTTCAAAAAGTAAGTATTACTCTTCATAACGGCTAGTTTGATTAGTTGTGGTGTGTGTTAGAACTCGAAGCTGCGTACAACACACGCTACTGTATTATTCAAAGGAAAGAATACCGTGGACGCTTGGGATGTTTCATTGTAAATTTTTTGATTTCCCCATTCTAAAAAGTAAATTTATTTAGTCAAATTGAATATATAAATGTTTAAAATATTGGTTTTAAAAAGGGTTCACTATTAAAAGTTGGTAAAAGTGTAATACTGAAAATGAATTTGTTCTTACATTATGTCTAAGAAACTCATAATATGGATTCTAAAATTATAAGGATTATATAAGGTTTAAAATTTAGTTAATACTATTCATAACCTCTTTTGAACGACTTTTTTGGTAAGTCATGGTGTACTAGAACTCGGTGTTGCGTGTAGTGCAAGTTATTGAATTATTTTGAATAAATAACACACTATGAAATATTGGGGTGTTACATTCTCCCCTCCTTCAAAAGATTGCATCTTCACAATTTGAAATTGGTCTTTGAAAATAAAAGGTTGAATATAGAAAATATATTTGTGGGAAAACCCACATCGGAAATTGGGTTAATAAAATTTTCTCTTAATAAGAGGAAAAGAGAAATGAAAGGGTCACCACCCAATTATGATCTCTATTCAGAGAACATTGGTGGAAATTAGAGACATATAATTGGAGGAAAAACGTAAATATTTATAGGTTGTGATTGAGGTCATCAATCATAAACAAGTGTAAAATTGAGGGCCTTAAATTCATCAATCTATGATGATTTAAAATACCATCGGTTCAACAAAACATATGGTATTAGGATAGCACATTTTTTTTTATGATACCTTCACTAAAGTATAAGAATTAATTTCTTCATTGAATAAGAGAAGAAGAAAAATATATACATAACAAGTAGAGTCTCATCTTTTAACTAAGTTCTTCCACAAACTCATCTTTTACTCTATAAGATAATAGAACTTAAAAATAATATTCTATTCGTATAGGGTTAAAAAAATGAATTTATAATTCATCTACAAGAACTATTAAAAAATGACATTATTCAATCCAGGACGTCATGTGGGTCAGTGGTAGGTGATACACCTTTGTCTCCCTTCGGTTGTGGGTTCATGTATCGCGGCCTTGCCGGAAGCGACGGGTTTCCGCCCGACCTCTGGGTTGTCCTTTTATGGCAATCCAAAATAATCCAAACTAGAACTATCCAAAATAATTCAGCCCAAAATTTATATGGATGGTAAACACAATGAATATCCTTTTTTCCATGTTATAACATGTGATCACCTTCATCATGTATTCTTTTAAAACACTGCAACATCCTCAATTACCATAAAACCTTATTGATTACATTCATGATCTCTTATTCCTTAATGAATAATAGATATACGCCTTCAATCCAAAAATGTTGTAAACCCAAACAATGATGGAATATACAAATCATTAATCAGTTTCAAGGTAGGAAATAATATCCAATATAATTTATTCAAATTAATCATGCATTATTCTAAAATCACTACCTCTGTGTCAGAACCATATTATGGTTTATCTTTCTCTCAACCATATATTTTCCGAAAATTTTACCTTCTATTGAGTCACTTTTCTTTGTTCCATACAATCTCAATTCCTTAATGAAATAGTACTGCAGTAAAATCCTTATATACTCCATAATTATTATAACAAGTACATTGTTGATACAACACTCAAATGACATAATCAACATAAGAACTCTAATCATTCCTCTTCATCTGTGGTAGTATCATAACTTGATTATTATCCAATAGCATCATTTGCATCATAGTCTGATGATGGGACATATGTTCGCGTAGTTTCCAAACTCCTTTCAAATGAAGCATTGTACATTTGAAACCATTTTATTACCCTTTCAGTCACATACTTTGTGCCCTTTTCCTCCACACTTATGACAAACTCCCATTCCTTTCAGGAAAGTTCCAGGGTGTTTCTTCCCACAGTTATCAGATATGGGAAAATTCTTCTTTTCCCTCTTCCCTTTATCCATATTTCTCTCTTCCATCCTTTTCTTCTCTTTCTTCCCTTCAAATCCATAGGACTCAGTAAACTCTTTACTTATCTTATCAACACATGATATTATTTCTTCATATGATGATAATACATGGGAGACTATTTCTCTTATAAATTATGGCTTAAGACCATGAAAGATATGATCCTTCTTTCTCTTGGGATCTTGTGCATTGCTGGAGTTCACATTCCTTTTACTGGGCGCCATTTCTAAACAATGTAATACATTAGATTAGTTTAGGAATAACAATACCTAATCCCAAACTTGTAAAACACATAACATAAATTAAATAGTTTATGGATATAATACATAATCATAAAAATGTCTTTTTTGAGGAAGTATATACTCATAAACCCTTCATAATGGTTTGTAAAGAAAATGAGAATTATCCTCAGCATATCCCTCGGGAGTGTCGTAACCAAGAGTGCAGCAAGGCCCGTTATCGTGCACCAGTTCCCGTTCGAGTCTAGCTCAAAGCGGTGTTTTTGGGTTTTACCCCTAGGTACATCTGTGCGAGAGCCGCCTCTACCTGCTCGTATCCAGACAGGGATGTATTGCTCGGAAAACTCACAAAATCTCTACAATACCAAAATTCTAGGAAGTTCTTCTATACTAATCATTAAAGTTCATCTTAGGTCTACGTGCTCTAATCAGAGTTTATCTAAATCTAGCTTCTAAGGTTTGTACTAATCTTCCTCTGATACGAACTGTAACGCCCCGGCCCTAGATACCAAGAGTCGGTGCATTATTAAATAACATTGGATTGATCACAAGAAAGATCAAGTCTCGAAAGACCGATTAGTTTAGTAGCCTTGGAAACACTAGATATATTCATAAAGTTTACATTACATCAATAAGTGAAAAACTACAACAACATATTTTCTTCATATCCCCTCATACTATCCCTGCAGGTTAATCATAAAATACTTCTTCACATCCTAGGAAAAATAAAACATAGAAAAAGGGGTGAGGTCAAATGCCCGGTAAGGATAACAATATAGAGGAAACTTTCATAAATAAGAATAAACATTTAAGGCAACGTATAACTGAAACAAAAGCCTTTTAAACATGAACTTCAACATAGTATGGAAAAAATAAAATAAAATAATGACATTTACTTATTCACATGGATATTCTACTAATCGAATAATCACATGAAATATCAATAACCACTTTCATAATGATGGAATGCATAATGCCAGACTATCATAACCACATAGCCAAGGACTCATGCCAAGACTACAAATAAGATTTTTCCAAGGCCTTGTTCCAAGACACTAGTTTGTCTCTTGAGACCTACCGATGCATCGAGGAGCTATAGCGGGCTCCACCCATCACATATTAAGTCCAATTCATTCCCATATGAAAAGTTTTAAAGATAACATAAACATTCGTATTAAAACTAGTATATAAAATGTAAATACTTCATCCATAATCCACGAATGGTATAAAAATAACACATCCACAGTCAAACACAACACAAAAACTTCAAAACAATATGGAAGTTTTGTATAATAATAAATAAACTTCAAATAAACTTAAAATCCATCAAAGGATGTTGACATAGATGAAATCAAAACTATTTGAGAGAAATATCTCTTTTTTTGAAATCATTTAAAAGTCACACATTTATTAAGGAAGTAATTTAAAAGAGATTTTTGAATCAAAGTGTCCCAAACCACTTAGAAACTTTTGAAAATAAATATCATTTCAAAACATTCATGTCCATATAAATAAATCCATCAAATCATTTTGAAAACATGGACATTAATTAAAATGATTTAGAAAGATAAATATTTATAACATTTAAAATTCTGATTTTGATAAAGAGTACCTTTCAGAAAATCTAAAAATATTCATTTTGAAATCATTTAAAAGTCACATTATTTTAAAATAAAACATTTACTTTAAAAATATCTTTATAAGCTTGTAAGGGAAGCTTCGAAAATTTTATAACGGTGGAAAATATCCGCACCCTCTGTATAAGTTAAAAAAAGACATTCTTACCTTAATTCTCTCGAAAAGGTTAAAAGGACCTTGTTTGGAAAACAACGGAAAGATTGCTTTATAAACATCTTATAAAAAGTCAAACATGGGTATAAATGACTTTAACCCATATTCTCTAAAATAGTAAGAATGTTTTTAAATACACTTTCATGAAACATGGATGTGGATGATAAAGAGGTCTCAGTCGATAATTACGTATAAACAACCTTGGATAATGAAGATATTGTGAAGTAAACCTTACCTTGTACTATTCCTTGGTTGGGGGGAGGATAACCAACTGTATAATGGTGAAATAATTTTTATTAAATTATACAAGAATCATATACATTATTATGTTATCATATACGATATTTTAACTTTAATTTGTTAATAATATCTTAGTATTATCGTCGTATCAGGTGTTAACTTATTCATTTTCTTTTATATGTTTTATTACTTAAGCCATGTTTTTCATGGATAGGTTGTATTCTATTAATATCCATAATGATATCACGTCCTTAAACATTATTTTTAAATCATAAAATGATAATTATACTTGAATGGATATGATAGAGAATGAATCTCATCGCGTTCGTGGAGACGGTAGTCCGTATGTACGCACGAGCGACAATATCACTCTTTTGATATTAAAATAATATTTAATTGGATGTTATATCTCATATACAGAATCATTATCATGTTATATTTATTATTTAAATGAATTAGACATCATTATTATACCCATACAAATAATAATATATTGAATAACAATTACACCACGACGTGGAGACGGTAAGCCGTACGTACGCACGTATGGTGACATGTCATTCAAAGGATGGATAGAATACTGAATATTTTTGTACCATATTTATAATAATATTACATTATATAGGAGATACTGGATTCATTATTTTAGAATGAGAATAACAAAAAAATAATAAGTTGAAGAAGAAATGAATTTGGAAAAGGGTGGTGAAAACAGTACCTCTTCTTCGGGTTCTTCCTTTTGATTTGATCAAAAGGGCTCCTTAGGTTGGATTTATTATAAAAATAATGCTTCTAGGTTGTAGTTATGGAAGTTGAGAGAGTATTTGGTCAGGGTTTGGTCGAACCAAAAGGCTTTAAATGTGTTAATTAGTGAGAAGGGGGAGTGCCCTTTTATAAGAGGGGTGAGGGGCACCTTTGGAAAAGCTAGAAACATTATTTTATAATAAATTCATATTCGGTTTTTAATGGCTAAAAAGTGGATTATTTAAAGGTTAAGGTGGGTATGTGTCGAATACCACTCAACCAATAGAATTTAGACAGGTTTTGGTCATTATATTAACCTTGTCTTTTAGTTTTAACTCTTAGTTAATAAGTTTGACACTTACCATGTCACTTTGTATTTTTTTATTATATAGTTAATAAACTTATAATATACCTCCAAAAGACCCCCAAGTGGTCCATTGATGATACATATATCATTATATAAGTCTCTCGGACAAACCTTAGATTTTTATGAATTTAATATCAATTAATAATATAATATTAGTTTTAAAAACTCTTTTATGTCAATTTAGACACTATTCAATAATTGATTTTTTAAAAAATCACAACAGAATGATTACTTCGAAAAACGTAAATTAAATCATTCCTAACATGTTATATTAACCTATAAAATTATTTTAATTCATAAAAAGTCTCAAATTATATTTATTTGGCTATTTATAATATCAATTAGTTTAATTTTTCACTATTATGGAAATTACTGCATCATCATTGTGCCATTAATAAATTAAATTGTCTAATGTATAAAAATTATAAATAAAATATAATTATGTAGGAAATCATTTTATATTTATAATGAATATTTATAATCGAATTTATCTTATGTGTAACCCTATATTAAAATGTTTTAGTAAATAAACTTTGATTTTAACTCTTTTAACTCTTCTTTGAATTAAATAATAATAAATGTCCTAATCTAATCCAAGTGGACCTAAATGATAATATTTTATTCCTAAGTTTGTTTTTTGTCGAGATACACTTTTTCAATAGAATTAGGACCTGTGTTAGGGTAATATTAACATCATTTTTACCATTAATTACCCTATTTACTTTTAACCGTGGTAAATAAAAGTAAAAAGTTACTATTCACCAAATATTATTTTCATTTCATTAAACCAAATTTTACTCTTTGATATTAACCGTGTCTCTTGGATTTTCGAAATTCCACTCACAGAAGCGGTAAAATTATGATTTATGAAAAATTCAGTTTTTTAACTACCACTTAGTGGTTTCACTATTCATCAAAAAATGAAAGTTTCCAGAAAAATACCAAAAATTAGGCCTAAAATATATTTGATATTATGAATCCAAAAATTATGTCTATTTTACCGAATTAAAAACATATCAGTTGCATTAATTAATTTAAAAATTATTTCCCGTCGTCAAAATAAATAGCGTGTTTTTAAGAGATAATAACTATCAAAAGATTGACACTTATTTATGTCCGGTTTAATTGTAAAATTATGTAAAATGACCAACATTGTATTAAATGGTAAAAATATATTCTAAATATGCTTTAAAACCACTCAAATTCATAATTTATCAATATAAATTATTTCGATTAAAAAAGTTGTTTTTAATTAAAATTTAGTAATTTTCACTATTCATCAAAATATAAATGTTATCCGAAAAGTTCCAAAATTTCACCTTAGGCTAAATTCGATACTCTGAATACAAAAATTAATTCCATTTTGAGAGATAAAATTTATAAAATTTCAAAAAGTAGGTATTACTCTTCATAACGGCTAGTTTGATTAGTTGTGGTGTGTGTCAGAACTCGAAGTTGCGTACAACACACACTACTGTATTATTCAAAGGAAAGCATACCGTGGAAGCATGGGATGTTTCATTGTAAATTTTTTGATGTCCCCATTCTAAAAAGTAAATTTATTTAGTCAAATTGAATATATAAATGTTTAAAATATTGGATTTAAAAAGGGTTCACTATTAAAAGTTGGTAAAAGTGCAATACTGAAAATGAATTTGTTCTTACATTATGTCTAAGAAAATCATAATAATGATTCTAAAATTATAAGGATTATATAAGGTTTAAAATTTAGTTAATACTATTCCTAATTTTTTTTAACGGCCTGTTCGGTAAGTCATGGTGCGCTTGAACTCGGTGTTGCGTGTAGTGCAAGTAATTGAATTATTTTGAAGAAATAACACACTATGAAATCTTGTGGTGTTACAATTATAAACCTTGGGAACTAGATTTAGGAAATTCTAGATTGAAGAACATTACCCTAAGATATGATTTGATGATAAAAATAGAAAATATCCCATACAGACCATGTTTACAAGTTTAGATACGTAAAAAAAACAATTTATGTTAAGTATTTCACTTGTTTTTGGATTAAAAATTATGTTTCAAAATGATATGATCTAATATAGTGTATTTCTCCATTTATAAATGTTTCCTCATATAAGGAATGAGATCCTCACCAAATCACATCATTCAAAGAGCAAGAGGATAAAATATTTTATGGTCTTATGTCAACCTTTCAAAGGGAACAAGTCTTTCAAACAATCTCATCATATGAGGACATAGTATCGTGTTATAATGAAACAAGAAAATAATTATATAAGTATTATGGATTCAGATGGAAGCACGAGAGAAGGGGTAAATCTTGGAAAAGTTGGATAAAGGAAAGAATAGAAATAATTATTTTTCCACATGTAATAATTTTGGAAAAAAACACTCGGGTACATGCTTAAAAAGAATGGGAGTTTCTAAAATTGTTTAGAGAAAGAACACCATGATTGGGGTTTCAATTTTAAGAAAATGGATTGAAATTTATAATGATTCAACTGCAATTATACGGTACACTATACAAATCAGTGTTTCAAATGTCAAAGGAATATACCTCAAAAGAGGATAATGAATCATGGTTAATTTTATGCTACTACCATATAAGAAGTGGGATGATTAAATTACCTGTTTCTGGATTAAAAAATTATGCTATTTTATTATTTATATGTTTATAAGAATCATGGGATTTATAAGTATTGTAATGTTTTACTTATTCTTTAAAGAATTGGAAGCATGTGACGAGTATCACCAATAATAAAGAGAAGTGATTCTATTGTAAGTTGATCTTTTTTAAAACACATGCATTGTTAATGATAACTCTAAATATGTTCTTGATGTTGAGATAATAATAAATTTATATTTATGGGGTAGTATTGGAGACCATGAAGGTGGTAACTGATTTGATGGTTTATATTATTCTGGAATTATTAGATGACTGTATTTAAGGAATATATTCAAAAACCTAATATTTAACTTAGGAAAGAAAGAATGTTCCATAAATTTTTAAAGGATATTAACGTATTAATATATTTGTTGTGTCAAAATAAGAGCTACGTTATTTGGAGAAATCTTATGTTAAGTTGATTTTATAAATTTAATGACCTTCCTTCTAAATTTTTTGATTTTGAATTTGGAAAATTTATTTCGACTGAGTCTTATAGTAACTACTTATGAAATGGATTAAGTTGAAATTTTTTTTTTTTTTTTTGAGGTTAAAGTATTATTTATCATATTATATAACATGTATTAACCATTTTGGTTTCAGTAAACATTTAATGGTCGAAGGAATGACTTTTAAATCTTATGATTCATAAAAGTGATTTATGAATAATTTTTTCCTTGAATATCCATCTCCAAGTTTAAAAAATTAAGTTAAGATAGATTGAAGCACAACCAAAGGATGATATTATGACATGGAAAGGAATTAAGTAAGTTTATTTTCTCTAGTGCTTCTCTTCATAGTGAAATAAACACTCAATTCTACGAAAATTATTTTGGAACAAAAATTCCATCTATTTACATTTCTTACTAAGAAATAAATAATATTTTAACATATCAAAGATTTATGGTTTTTAATGGTTAACCATCTAATGACCATGTTCTATAAAACTCTACATCAAAACATGATAGTTAAATCTCTTTTCCATGCCCATTTCTTACATTCCCACTAATGTTCTCCTATAGGGAAACCTAGTTTTATGGTAACCTCCACATTTACCTTTCCCACTACTTAAGGGGAAGTTTTATTAACCCGGTTACTGATATGGGTTTTCCACAATTGAATTTTCAAGTGTCAACTTTTTTAATTTGAAGTTCAATTTCAAATTACAAGGAAATAAATTAATGAAGGTGAGAAGAATATAACACCACAATATTTTATATAAATTCAATTCATTTGATAGCATACATTTCTCACAACACTGAGCTTAAACGAACAATGATTAAATATTAACATGACTATGGAAATAGTAATGTCGTTGTTAGGAATAGTAATATTACCATTAAAAATAGAAATGTGACCATTAGAATAATAAACTCACCTATGATATTATAAATAAAATTTAGGTACCTAATAAATGAAAATATGATATATTTATATCATATAATAAGTAAATAAATGTTTTAAAAATGATAAATTAAGTGTGGTTGTTTTTATAAAAGGTAGTTGTGTATTTACAATTTTATAATTAATATAATAATTTAAAAGAAAATTCATTTTCATAAAATAGATTCATAAATAAATATTTTGTTCTCTAATGATTATAAGATAATTTTACGAGACATTAATTAAATTTAAAAAGTTTCATAAAATTTGTTATAATTTTAAAATCAATATTTTTTAAATAAATGATGATTTTAATTAAAAATCATATTTTTAATTTTTAGAAAATTATATTAAATAAATTTATTCTAGTTTTATAATTTACGATTAATAAATATTTTGGGGGAATTTTTGGGATTTTTCTAAAATAATTGAATTTTTTGAATAGTGAAATATAGTAATTTAAAATATTGGATAAATACATGAATTATTGTGTCATGAATGATGTATAGATGATTTAATAACCATTATTTAGAACTCAAATGAACTGGTTACTGAACTTAGTCACAATAATCATCACTATTGATAGTCTTGAGCAAAAATAATAAATAAATGAATAAAATAATCAAAAAACAACCCTCTCGTCCACTATAAATGTCACCCCTTCTCCTCACACCTTATAAGACTTGGATATTGCTAATATTCAACCCAATTCCACTCCCAAACCAATTCCCCACTTCTAAGAGATTCTGGTCTCAATAAAAGACTAAACCCCAGTTCCTTAAGGAGGTTCTAAAGGGGAATAAATTCTGGAGTTAAAACCCTCAATCCTTCTCTTTCAATCTCTTTTAATTTATTTTCTTTTATTATCATATCATCAAATCCAATTATACATGTAGAATTATATCTCTATTATATTATATATATTGTAATTTTATTATGTTAATGGAATATCTATCATCAAACCCTTCTCCTCTCCCTTTTATTCTAAAAATTAAAACATCATCCATGATGTGTCGATTTACCACCATCGAGGACAATAAATTTTCATTTTCCATTACTTGATTCATGAAACATAATAAAACCATTATTATGGTTAAATAATATTTTATAATAAATAATATAAGTTATATAATGTTCTATCTCCAATATATAAACATGATATTAAATAAAATTATATAAGTTCATGACGGTAATAAAAACCACCAAAAATAAATTAAATCATCTTTATTAACATTTTTTCTAATGAATCATCCTCATACCATATAAATAAATGATATATAAGATCATTTAAACTTTTTTAATTTCATTAATTTTATATAATTTAAATTTTTTATAATTATTCCCATTTCACATAGACTTCCATAGTTTTATACAAGTGAACTGATCAAGAAAACCAAGAAAACAAACACTCCTAGAGTGAAATAATTGAATATTATAACTCATAAAAAAGGACAATCATGAACTTAATAAAATTATAATAAATCAAAAAAAATTATAGAATTTTATCAATTATGTAATTAATGAATCTAAATTGATTATCCAGTACATTAATCTCAAGTACAGAACGATTTTGGATATATGGTAGGGGATTTCTTAACTCAATTTACATTCATTGGGATAAAATTCTATGTCATTGGTCATGTTATGACAATTATATGGGTGTAATGGTATATCATTGTTTTATAATTTATTTCAAATTTTATTTTGTGGTTTACATTTTTCACACATAATTATTTCCTTGATATATCCTCACTCCATTGAAATGAACATTGTAAGGGTTTTCAAATCTCTCTATTATTTATATGTTATATTACATATTCACCACTATTTTTTTTTTGTGTATGTATACTACCCTTTGATGTGTCATATCATGAATATATTTATCTTTATGAAATTCAATGTGATGACCCAGACCCAGATGCCACTTAACGGTGCCCCGAGCCCGGTGGGCCACATGGCCTCAAGTGCATCTTCCCGAAAGTCAAAGGCTACCGACCAGCAATGAGGGCCTAGGATGTGTCTGTGGGAATACTATGCCATCATTATCAAAGTATATAACAATGGAATAAATTTAAAATAATAGTAAATAGAATAAGTAATATAAATTAACAGTGTAAGAAAATTGATGCAATAGAGAAACGAGAATAACAATAACTATATCAACTGAATAATGAGGATGTAATGTCAAGCCACTAGAAAACTAGAAAACATGGATAAAAACCAACAGGTAAAACATGTTCCATAAAGTAAAGGAAAAAAAGGATACTCTAAGAATCTTGAGATCCAACTCAGTCATCTATTATCAAGCTCCATCCTAATAAGAAAGCAATCTAGTATTGGAAGATGTATTCTTCCCTTTATCAATACATGAAACCTTGTAATCTACTCCAGGTACCAAATGGTGCCAGGAGAGGGTGTGAAATAAATCATAGTGGGCCACCACCAATGGTGTCTATAACATATGGACCGTATAATGGAATATAATAGTGTGCAGACACACACACATATATATAAGTAAAGTAAGCAGTGCAATATAAATATATAACCAAGTATCGGGTTTATCCCTCGGGTGGTTTCTGAATATGTAACCAGTTCATTTTAATTAAGAAATTACCATTTAATGTTAATAGGCCATGTGAGGCATATCAAACACTGACATCACCTCATGATAATATAAGTAGTGAGGTCCCAAAAAGTGACAAGGCCACCTGAAAATGATATCCAATGAGGGAGTTCTAGGGTAAAAAACAAGGTAATGTAAACTCACGGAAAACTAACTCACTAGTATCTAAGTTTAGCTAAGGGGTAAGAGTGTAATCCATGTAATTCCACAATAAGGTGCCTACCGAGTCTAAGGTGATCAACCAAGGTAAAATAAAGCTAATAAAAGACATGGACCTGATGGGCTTTCACTATGGAACATAATAGTCAATTCTGGATACAAGGAGTGTATCTGAGGTATCCTGTAATAAAGAAAAGGACCCTACAGTATTATATCGGGCATCCGAGGAATAGACAAGAATTGTATTCTAGGTGGGAAACAACCTAAGAAATCCACATCCTTTAATACGAATGGGGTTCCCAAGACCCAAGGTATTCTCCTCTTAGAATCCATGGAGAACTCATGTTAGTCCATTCCTTTTTAATATTGAAATCATGTAAAAATTCATTTGGTTCAAGTCTTTCCTTTCATTATTTTGGGTTGTTCATTTAGAGTTGAAACCATTTATTTATTGTTCCAATCCTTGTCTTACATTAGTGTGGATAGGCCAAGTAGCATTTGAAACCATTTAATCAAGTCATAACTAGCCATTAAGGCATATTCAATTATTAAGGTTCACTCCGCTACCTTCCATCAACATGGAAAGGGGTGAAATGGACATTTAACATTTATTCAATCACTTTTTATAAGGCCAAGTTATATACTTAGTATTCATGCCATTTCACATTCCACATTTCACATTTAATAACCATTTAGAAGCACTTAACTTAGGTAGATTAAGTGGTGATCATACATGGTACATGACATTACACAATTCTCAGTGATAAATAGTCATTTATTATAATAAGACTCACATTTAGAAAGGTCAATTAAGGGCACACTAGAACGGTGGCTCAAATGTGTCAAAACACTAAAAACCCAATTATGGAATAACCTTCTACATGAGGCGTATTGAGTTAGGGGTGTAACAAAAAAAACTAATCACATAATTGGAAAGAGAAAAACCATAAAATTATAACAAGTATAATCATGGAATGTTAATTTAATAAATAGTTTCCAATGAAACCGGTGGGCCCCACATGAATATTCCAAAAACAACGAACTTTAGGGATGAGTTATAGACCACCCACCTTAGGGTGGTACGATACTTCTCCTCTAGTATCATCCCTTGATTTTCCTCGGATTAGAGTAGATCTAAGAAAATATTAAAAACACTCTCATGGTGATAACTAGGTCGAGAGTGAAAGAGAAGATGAATGACTAAATAGTACTTGAGTACTTACCGTTGCACATCCAACGCGATGAACGGAAGCTCGATTGGATACTGGAAAAAGGATATCTCGTGATCCCTAGCCTTGGCCTTCAAAAAATCTCCAAATGGGTGGGATTGGAGGAAAATCCAACAGGTTATCGGATTAGGAGAAAAGAGGAGGATTAATAGCTCATTAAGTGAATTTTGGGCATTTTACATAGGGTTTTAGCCTGCACATGGTTTGCCTGCACGGTTTTTCAAACCGTGCGAGATGGTTCTGCCCGAAAGGCCTTCCTCCACACAGTTTGATCAAACCATGTGCTATCCATGCACTATTACCTAGGAAAAAGGGGCATTCACATGGTTAGGATGAATTTCCATGCACCAACCATGTGAGGTTCCACTTTTTGAAAAAACACCATCCGCACAGTTTACTCCAAACAGTGTGCATGGTCTACTTTCTCCCAAAGAGTGGGTTTTAGGCTCCGAAAAAGCCCTTGACACCCTTGGAACCTTTACTAAGTCACTAGGAATCAAATTTAGGTAAAAAGTAATGATTTAGAATTAAAATTAAAAGATCTATACCTGAGTGAAAAACCGTTCTCTTACATTAAATGCTTCATTTGATGATCATTAATTTTATGGGTCATACGGTTCAACTATTTGCAAAGGGGTACGGGAATTCTTAACCCAATTTCTGTTCTATGGGTTAAATGTATACTTCCCTCATTATGACATACTAAGCATGTTATTATAATAAATATTTAATATATTATGTTGTATTTTAACTTTTTTTTATGTGGATTTACAGTGGATACACATATTCAACTCATTTGATTAATTCTTACTTAAATATTTGTAAGGGACATTCTTTTAAAAATTATGCTTTTTAAATTTCCCTTAAAACTCCCTTTTTCTTCCTTGACCATGTTCTCTAAAAACTTTTCAAAAAATATTTTTACAATTATATTTTATTTTTTTAATTAATTTTTTTTAAATTACTTTTTTACAGGGTCATCTTAAAAGAAAATTTTTTCTTTTGTAATTTCATAGCTTTTTAAATAAATGATTTCAAACAAAAAAGGGAATTTCTCTCAAGAAAATTTTAATAATTTTGTTAGAATATTTTCATATATGTAAACATACTTTGTTGAATCTTATGATTAATTGAGTTTGACCTCTTATGATTCCATCAACCATATTTTATTTAATGGTTTATGATCATTTTTACTAGGGATGTACTATATTAATACCATTCTTCGTATTAATTTGGATAGTTCATGATTATGTTTACTATTTAGGGAAATTATTTACATTTTATATGATATTTTCAATATGAATGTATATACTGATTATGTTTTATACCTTCCATGCGAGGAATGAATTGGACTTAGTAAGTGTCGAGTGGGGCCTGCTATATCCCATCGATGCATCAGTATGTCTTATGAGACAAACTACTTTGGGAATCACCTAATGTCTTACCCGATTATGTATGGTTTCTTGGTAGAAGACTTGATTGCATGTTTATTATGTCATGCACTATGTATTACCTCATTATGAGATTAGTAATTGATAATCCATGTGATTATTCAACTAGTAGAATATATATGGTTAAGTATCTTTCTCATGTGATTATTTATATGGAATTACTTAATCATCTTTTATTCCTTCCATATTATGCCCAAGATTATGTTTTAATGGAATGTGTTTTTAGTTATTTTCATTGACATATTATTTAGGTTTATTTATGATATCTTCTATTATATGATTACCCATTCTAATAATTTTATCTCACCCTTTTATTTTTTTTTCATTCCAACGATGACAAGATGTATAATATGTTTGACATGCACGGATAATCTAGGACAAGAGGGATGTTTCTGAAGGAGATTCTATGTTGTATTTAATTTCATGTTTTATTGTTACAATTATGTTTGTATCTATTTTTCCAAATCTACTAAACTATTTGGTCCTTTGGGATGAAATCACTTGTTCATAATACCAATGTAATAAAGTAATGAACCGACTCTGGGATATAGGGGTCGGGGTCTTTATAATTCACTCTAATTTTTTTAGACTATCTAAAGTTAAAAGAGTTAAAGGTTAAATTCAAGTATAATTTGCCTCATTTGGATGATTAGTTTTATGTGTTAAAGGGGAAAAGTGGTTTCAATGATCTATCTTTTTGGTCAGTTTACCATCAGCTCAGATTCCAAGAGTCTGATATACCAAAGACGACTTTCAAGAGCAGTTATGGCCATTATAATTATATTTTAGTGTTTTTTGGTCTCACTAAAGCTCCTATAGTTTTCATTTATCTATTGAATCAAATATTATATCATTATCTCCACACTTTTTTGGTAGTGTTTGTGGTTGATATTAAGGTTTATTCGAGATCCATGCACAAGGACCATTTGTGTTGAGTTACGGTAATCCTGAGGAGTCACCATTTGTATTGAAATATTTAGAAATGAAATTTTTGTATCCAAGAAGTGATGTTCTTGGGGAATATGATTTCTAAGAATAGATTATTAGTTGATCCTGAGAAGGTAAAGGCTGTATTTGCTTGGGAAAATCCACGAAAAATCTTTTAGATTGGGATATTCCTTGGTCTTACTAGATATTATCAATGTTTTATCAAATATTTCTCAATGTTTGTGTCACATTTGACTTATCTTTACTAGGAAAGGAGTGAGATTTACATATTAAAAAAGTGTAAGACTTATTTCAAAAATATAAAATGACTTTTGACATCAAATCCTATTCTGGTCTTACTTGATCCCGATAAAGGGTATGTGATTTTCTCTGTTGCTTCTGGTGATGGTTTGTTTTTCATTCATACATTGGATAATCATGTGGTGGATTATAGATCATTTTAGCTCTGAATGCATGAGAATAATTACCCCATTAGAAATTTATATATTTATATAGTTATTTATGTGCTTAAGTGTCGGAGAAACTATCTTTTTGGGGAGAGGTTCATGGTACTTTCTTACTAAAAGAGTTTTATCTATATATTTTTTGAGAAGTATTTAAATCTCATACTGAGGAGATGGGTGGAATACCATTATAGGTTTGACTTCAACATCTCTTACACCTCAGGGAAGGGGAATTTCATTGTAGATTCTCTCAGTAGAAAAGTTATATCGCATGTTTTTTCGTAATTGAAGGAAGAGTGAAACCTTATGGGGATCTTCTCTCAGTTTCACCTTGATGCTCAAGAGAATGTTTCATGTATGGTTCTAGATAGCTTTCAGATATAATCTCCACTCCATGAATCTATTCTATAGAATCAGCAGTAGGATAGCTAGTTTAGAGGAATTCAAGAAACCCTACATGGTGGGGAGATGATTTCGAGTTTCTCTCTCTATTTAGATGGTATTATACATTTTTTGAATTTTTTCTTCTCAATAGCTATGACGATATCAGTTTGTTTTACTATAACAATTTTTTTAGGTTCCTTTCATTTGGTAACTATGAAGATGTATCATTACATGATATGGTGGTTTTGGTGGCGGGGTATGAAGCATGAAATTACATATTTTATTTCCAACTATTACACCTACCAACAAATAAAGGGAGAGCATTTGAAACCTTCTGGTTTACTCCAACCTCTTCTGATGTCTTTTTGAAAATGGGATGGGGTTTTCATGGTCTTTGTTTTTTGATTTCCATGGAATCCTCAAGGGGGTAATGATATCTATATGGTGGTTGATCAATTGAAAAATTCACCTCATTTTATTTCATTTAGAGACACCACTAAATTTGAATATCTTGGTTAGCTGTATATTTTGTGATTGGGAGGTTATATGGGGTTACATTTCCCTTTTTTGGACATGGATCCTAGGATTACTTCAAGGTTAGTGATGTGTCTCTAGGAGGTGATAGGGACTCAGTACAGGTTTAGTACAACTTATCATCCATAGATATATTGTCATATGGTTCATGTTATTTAGATCCTATGGGATATTCTCTAAGTATGTGTCTTGGATTTTGGTGGATATTGGGATAGACATATAGTGCTAGTAGAGTTTACTTATAGTAATAATTATCAATAACCCATCAAAATGGGTCCTTTTGAGGCTTTGTATGGTTTCCCATGAAGATCAAAACTCTACTGGGAATAGGTGGTTACGGCCTCTTTGGTGGAACCAAAACCCATTCCAGAGATGTTAGCATGGATTTATAAAGTACATCAGTGACTATTTATAACAATAGTTATCAGTCATCAATTAGAATGGCTCCATTCAATTCTTCGTATGGTTGATCGTGCAGATCACCTCTCTGTTGGGAACAAGTGGGTGAGGCCTCTTTGATGGGACTGAGTCCCATTTGGTTGATGTTATCATTGATTCAGAAACTATTTTTGTGTCTAGTTATAGCTCAGAGTTTACATAAATAATATGGGGATCGTTAGGATATATTTTTGGAGTTTTCCATAGGTAATGTGGTTTTATTGAAAGTTCTTACGTAATTGATTCGGCGTGGTCTTAGAAAATAGGGAATGTTTTCTTCAATATGTGTTGTAACATTTGAGGTTACTAAGTGGATTCATCAAGTTATTTATTGGTTGGAATTTCTAGTTCCGATGATGGGTATTCATGATGTTATCCACAAATCGTATATCAGGAAATACCATCCTAATCCCTCTAACATTTTGAGTTGGGAATATATTGATTTAGAACCAAATTTTTTTATGGAGCATCCAACATATATTTTTAACTCTCAAGTGGAAGTTTTGTGTGGGAATTCGATTCCATTGGTTAGAGTGGCATGGTAACATGGATTAGATTCTCATGAGACAAGGGAGCATGATTCATTGATGAGGGATTAGTGGCCTCACATCCTTTCGAGACATCATTCTTCTAGATGACATCTCGGGGAGGGGAATTATTATAGTGAGGAGTTTGTAAAGTCATGTTACCCATATTTTAGTATTTCTATTCTCTCTTTTAATTTCCCAATTTATTTGGATGCATTCTGGGACTCCTAGGGATGGAAAGTCTTTGTTGGGTAAAATGAACTAACTTTAATGGATTTATGTCTCTTTGAATTAATGGAGTAAGATTATAAATGTGATAAAGCCTTTGGGAGGTTCTCCCTGAGTTTGGAGAACACTGAAGTTGATTTGGGTTTTTGTAAAAAATCTAGAGTTTTCCTAGTCTTCTAGGTGATTACACGCCATGTAATTATTACACATCATGAAAATTTTACACACCATGACATGTATCCATGTCGTGTAATTGGTTCTAGGAAGATATCACGAACCGATATAGGTCCCGAGAGGTTTATAGGCCATGAATATACTACACACTGTGTAATGGTAAAAATATGGATTTTTAACATGAGGTGACAAGTTTAATAAAATTTTTGGGTTTCATGGACTACATGATGTGGAAAGGTGTTTCATTCTGAGTAATTATCATTTATTGGGTTTTTAGGGCACTATATATATTCATTCAATGATTAAACATCATTTCAGTTGTGGTGCATTTCTTCAGGTGAGTAATACTTATGCTTTATTATTTCTATTGATTTTGGTAGCACTGTTGGGTTGTTTAATTGGATTTTTTGATATATAATGGTAATATTATTGATCCTTTCAATAATCATTGTATGATATTCCTCTGAAGGTTGACTGTGGTGTTGGTTGTGGTGTGGCGTGAAATTTTCTTTGAGCCATATTGTGATCAGTCCTCTTTACCAACCGTTTTACTTGTTGAATCAATTTTGAGATGTGAGGATTGATTCTAGGGCATCAATCACTGTATTTGTGGTCTTCCTTATTGGTGGATCCTATTTGGGTTCTTTGTGACCTGATTTCTATGTAGGTTCTTCCATATATAGACTATGTTGGATGAACTATATTTCTATTATTTTGATAAATTATTTTACAAATGAAATGGAATGATTAATTGATTGATTTCTATGTGTTGAAATGTATTTTTGAGAAAAGATTTTATTTCCATTATTTTAGCAAAATAAAATGGTATTTTTAAAGAATTGTGAAATGGATTTTAGAAATAGATTTCAAAGAATGGTTTTGATGAAATAGTTTGGAAAACATAACATATGGGAAGACTTGGGTACTTAGCTGGAAGGTATATCTTATATCTATCATCCTGGTATTATCAGGGAGTTCCATCATAGGGTGCTCCTTTATTCCCTAGGCTCGTTGTTCTAGGTACTCTGTTATAATTTTTAGTGGATTCACTCTTTTAGTGTTTCTATTCTCCTTAAGAATATGTTCTATGGACTTTAGTGTTCACTTGTCATTTATTGTGGTTTGAGAAGTATGATTGCCTGACGAGTATTGATCCTTGGAGTGATGTTACCTATGCATTGACATATACTATTTAAGCTTATAAGACCATTGATTTGATATGATATGTGATATATACTTTGTTTGACTGTATTTCTTTGTTGTATATGAGATTCTTCAAAACTATTTTAGCTAGATTATTTAGGAAATTTGGAAAATAGGGAAATCAAATTTTTTACATGATTTTGATATAAAAATATTTAACTATTTATCGGGCATTTTTATCTTCAATGTTGAGCTTGTACATATTATTTTACTGAGACTTTTTTATAACTCCTAGGTGGGATCCTAATGATTTTCTTTAGATTGCATCATGGATACCTCTTCAGTATTTCATATACATGTGTATGTCTTTTGATGTTGGGAAATTAAGGCGCTATAATGAGGCAATGAGGTTTTTTTTCATCTTTTTCAAGTGTTATAGTAGTGTTATGGTGGGATTTTTCCCACTCTATCATATAGAGTAGTCAGTTTTCTAATTTAGTATCCCTTTGAGGTTGGACTTGTACATTGGTATGTTCTAACTACTTTTGAGTTGTGTTGTTTTTGATATCTTCTTTTAGTTATTGCATATTTTTTTATCTTACCTTTTTCATCTATGTTATTAATATAATCCATGTTGTGGATTTGGGTTCACAGAAATCATACCTTCTAGTTTTTTTATTCCTGGGTACTATTCTGTAGCCCATGGGGATCAGTAATTCCCTTCAGGTTTGTGGAAATTCGTGTTTGGGTACTAGTTTGAGAGGGTATCCATATCAGGTTCTCCGTATACGTATTCCCTAAGGACCAAATCTACAGCTCTTAGGACTAAATTGGGTGAATCATTCTATTTCTATAGTAATTGCTATAGTGACCACTATAATGACTTCTATATTACCTACAACAGTAACTCAAAAATCAACCCCTACCCAGTTTTGACCCAATGAATTTTGAACCTATAGTGGCCACCTGCTCTATCAATTAAAGGAAATAACATATTCAACATGATGAATATGTAGGATAAACTAATATAAGTGTTTTAGATGATTTTAGGAGGGATATATAGGGCATGCCATATGTCATTTGGAGTAAATAAGAGGGCATGGAAAATTCCAACAGGAAGGATCTAGAGGGAATATTTGATGTCATTAGGATAGATATAGAAGGTGTTATAGATATAATATGTGATGGATGATCCATAAAATTCAATGATATATAAATATAAATTAGACCATCTAGTGACAATATACTCCTTCCACAAATTCATTTTATATGGTATTCCTGTCATTTAATAATGGTAAAGAAAAGTTTTGAAACATATATATTAAAACAAATATAGAATTTATTTTTTCAAAACAAAACACTAACTATATAAGAATAAATTTAAATATGTTCATTCAAAAGAGATAAACACCCAAACCCATTAGATACCTGATACATTAATGAAACTCCTAAATCCTTAATATAAAAAATCAAAAACAGCTCAAAGTCGATATTTATGTGTCCCTCTAACCCATTCTAGAATCATGAGTATTACTATTGACATCATCATTAACCGACATAGAAGAATATGTGAAATAATAAATAATCATTTCATAAATTTAAAAACACATTTTTGGTCCTAATTGAAACCTCACATTGCCATAAAATTTAAAACTACTAGGTTTTAATTGATTTTTGAAATAATTTTTTAAATTAATTTTCAAATTTAGAATTATAAAATAAACTAAATCCCATTAAATAATGATAGGATATTACACATCACCGGTAAAAAAATTTAAATAAGGGTTATTAATATCCAAGACTAATAATAATTTTTGTTTCCCTATTAATAAGTTTCCAAACTAGATTCTTCAACCAAAGCATCCATATATATTACTTTAAAAAAAATTCAACCTAATTAAATAGTTCAAAAAAGATTTATTAGGAATAAAATTTACCATGTAATATCTATTTACTTGGATTATAATTTTTTAATTATCAAGGAAAAAATAATAAATTTAGGAATATATCTACAAAAAATAGATTACAACTTCAACCTGTATATGGATAATTCATCTATGAGAACCTTTCTTGTCGTAGGGATGATCAACTATTGTTGGAGGGACCACACATCCCTGGAAACCCCACAGCTCACCAAAGATCTCAAACATCACCAATATAGAGGAAGGAATTAGGGGAGTGAGAATAAAGATCTCAGAGAATGGAGAAATGGGAAAGGGAGGGCCCTCTCACTTTTGGGATGGTTTCACCTCACTAGAGTGATCACGCAACAATGGGGGAAGAGAGGCCATAGGGGAGGGCGATATTGGGGTAAATGTGTCTTTATTTTATATAATATGTGTATATATATATTTATCATTTAATTTTTTTTAAACCATAATGAATTAAAGATGGATTTATTTATTAGTGGGTTTACAAACTATCACCAAAAACCACTATTATCTCCCCATTTTTCTGTAGTGACTATTGAGATCCTCCACATAGTGTAGTATATAAGGCTCCTCTCCATGGTATGAATATTAGCAGGAAATTAGGTTGTTTCCTTTGAAAGTCATCAAAAACAAGATATCATGGAGGCCCTCCTCATGAGAACCATTTAAATAACTCTTGAGGACCCCCCATGGTATATATTATAGAAATCCTGTATATAATATAGAAAAATGAGAAAGTTTAGGTCCTCCCAATGATGGAGAATCTAAAATCAATAACCAAGGAGTTCTTCCCCTTATTTCTCATTAGGAAGTCCCTTATCATGATGATTCATCTCCCCATAATCATGGTCCTCCCTGTGTTGAAACTACTATGAGTTTTTCATTATATCGATAGGAACCTTCTAAATCAATGGGAGATATATTTTTCACTACTTCATTAATAAATGACATATCCAACCAATTAAAAGGTAGCTTGAGTTGATGATCATTATCAATGCCTCCCTTGGATTATTTACCCTCCAATTCAACTGAGGATATTCTATATGATCATATTTATCTTTACAAAGAATCATTGAAATGACCATTATGATTGGACCAGGTTGAAGAACCCTTATGCAGGATGAGGATAACTCCATGGACACATGAATAAAGTTTTTCAAAGAAATAATACTAATAATGTTCTATCAATTTTCCATTCCCCACTATGACATTCTAGATTAATTAAAATAGGAATAAATACCATAATTTTTTCACAACATGGGGGTAACCCTACATCAACCTAATACTAGATCCCTATATTACCCAGAGTACGCTAACCATGTCAAGGTGATAAATGGGATATACTTCCAAGTTCTCATGTCTATCTTTTCAGTGATTAAGAACCCTTATGTACATAAATAGAATGACTATATACAACATACCTATCTCAAAAATAGGAATTCTCTCCATTTATTAATAACTAATAACCTACCTAATGTGCATATCAACTGGTGGATAAAATATTATACTTTTCATTTTACCCCATTCACTAGCCAACAAGGATCTCTGTGACTGGAAGCTAGTAACACGAGCTTTGACATGATCAAATTTTATTTATTTATAAACCAAATTAATGATATATGGATTTATAAGGGGTGACGTCAATGGAAGGTATAATTTTGTGGTTAAAAAAATCATGACATAAATCAAAAACAAAAAACTGAAGAAAAACATATGAAGGATAATGGTGAAATAATGTAAAATGTGTAATAAAATCAATGGTGAAAGTGTAGGAAATATTGTGTAAATAAAAGTAAATGATGTATGATGAATATGGGAGGGATTTATAGATATATTTACAGAATATATTTGATAAAATATATCTCATCTTACATCAATATTAAACAAAACAGTATTGAAATATTGTGTATAATGTGAGCTATAACACTTTGTAATTGCTTGTTGAACAAACCAACCTAGTTAACTCTTCTAGCGATTGATATTTCTATCAAAACTCAAGAATTTGATGATTATATATAGAGAAAATATAAGTTAAACCTTTTCCAATTTTATAACTTTGATTAAGTTTTTAAATTTAATAGATATGTTACTATTCACTTTCCAATGTATGGAGTATGTTAAAAATGATGCTCTTGAAGAATAGAAAATGAGATGACTAGAAAACAAAATTTCACATTGAATTCCAGTAAAAATACTTCTTATTTTTTCAATTTTATTGAATAAATAATATATTTTAAACTATTAAAAATAGTTAACTCTAACTTCATCTATCTATTACTAATTGGATAAATGGAAAATGAAGGCATTAAAATGTTCAAAGAAGAAAAGTAGAAATCTATGAATGAAACAAAATAAAGAACTTGAAACTAGATTTAAATTATATTCTATTAATCCACCTAAATAATATAAACTACACATATTATTAGGAACAAAAACATTACATATTAAATTCATCTACATGAAAATATAAATAAATGAAATAAGAGGAAATAGAGGAAGATATTATCTATCAAGGTCATTCCATTCAAATACTCATGATCATTGCATCAACTGATGGCCCTTGCCTCCATTTACACTCCTCTAATTCCCATAAAAATGAATAACTCTTCCTAAATTAGTAAAATCTCATACAAAAATCATTTTTTCATCACCTAAGTTCACCACCTCAACAGTAGAAATTTTAATTTTTGAAACCAATTATTTTTTTACTAAAAGGATTATGTACCAAAGACTACATAGTTCATGAGTCACCATGCATGTTTATTTGAAAAAAATCATTAGAAAAATTAAAAGAATTGAATAATAAATTAAATTCTATAGATATATACTATTTTATTATGGAATATCCAATCCCTCTTGAACCAAAAGACTCTCCCACCTCCTACTTATATACCGAACATGTATCAACAATCTCATCAATGGAGTATTAATAATGTTTAAATATTAACCAATGATTCAAGGCTCCGTATTCAATGAAAATACAATATGAGTTCCAAAAACAACATGGGAAACCTTATTCATACACAATTATCAATTCTTCTTCTTCAAACCAATATTAACCTCAACATCTTATTGGTTCAATCTCATCCACCATCTTATACATATATATTAACAAATAATTCCAAACCTTCTCTATTTTTACTATAATTTTAACTCCATTAGTGTATTTTGGGGTCCATTACCCAGTCATGTCTTGGTGTTTTAGTCAAACCTCCATAATAACTACAAATTGACACCCCAAATTGAACATTCAAGTTCCCTCCGTTACTCAGCACACAGAATTCATTCGATTAGTACTTGTGAGTTTATTTCCCATAAGAAAAAAGATAAAGCACCTTATGTATGTTAATAAAAACTATTATGGTCGTATACATTGGTAATATAGAGGCATGTAACACCTCAAAATTTAAAAAAAAGAAGATTATCTAAAATAGTGAATGAGATATGCAACATCGAGCCTAAATAAAGAATAATTATTTATGACTCTTATAACCTAGCCAGTAAATTTGTGTGTATGATTGGAATTAACTAAATTATAAAATAAATAAAAATTTATGAGTCAATATAAAATTATTTATAAATTCTTATTAAATAATCACTGAATTTTTAGTAATTAATTTTAATATTAAAAAAAATAAGTTTTCTTCAAAAATTATTTTTATTTCTTTTTATGGGAAAATATTATAATTAATTTTCTGTTAATTTAGAAAGGGTATTTTTTAAAATTAACATTATTTTTTAAATGATAAAATCAATATTAACTTATAGTGATTTTTTTAGAAAATAATGATTTTTCAGTGAGCAGTAATAAATAAAATTGTTTGTAAAATTTCATATATTTTAATAAGTTAAGTACTTCCAAAGTATCATTATTAATTTGATTTTATGTACACATAAAATTTTTATTTTTTAGGTATATATAATCTATTTAATTACATTTAAATCATATTTATATTATATTTTATTGTAAGTTTATTTTTAGTCTTAAAAACACATTTTTCTGAAAACTTATTTAAATTGAATAACGTTTCTCCATTTTAATTAATTAAAATAACACTTGTTTATGAATTATTTAAATTAAATATAAATTATATATGTGTGTGTGTATGTGTATTTAAATTCATATGATGGGGATTTCAATTCGTACAGTTGATATAACATAATATTTTCCTTGAAAATTTCATTTTTCAGAAAACTACTTTTCGTCACATTTTATGTGTTTTATTTTAAATTTAATTCACTCACTTATGTGAATTGAATTTGATAAAAAAAAATTCAATATTTAGAATCATCATAATTTATATTATATAATGAGTCCAAATTATTCATGAACCAAACTGGGATTCCATCTAACCTGACACCCAATCTAGCCCACGACGTGGCCCTAAGGGTATTCCTAATCCCCATGGGCTAGAAACTAGTGCCTAGGTATCATCAATAAAATTTTCGGAATTATTTCACCCAACATACCAACTACAAACAATTAAAATGAATAAAACATCACATAATAATCTAAAACCACATCCAAATAAGATATAACTATTGACTTTAAACATTTTTAAAACTTTATCCAAAATAAAAAATACCATGATAAGAGGAGAAAAACCTATTCCATGACACGATAAGTGGATGAAAAAATAGGTACATCACCCTTAATATACATATACAAACACCAATAGGATAAAAATACTAGATACTGAATCCACTATCACCACCACAAAACATCCTACATTTACCTGGGTCAAACATAACAAAGTCTACATACACCCAAGGGTGTATGTAGGGTGTGATCCAGAGCCCAGTAAGATTCCACCCAAAATAGATTTCATTCCATAAAATTATAAGACATATCAATATGAAATTATTTATAAAAGTATATTGGAAACATTTTTAATAATACATTTTCCAGGAAAAAAATTCAAAATAAGATTGATTTGAAAGTAAAATTAAAATAAGGTGTACTGTATGTCGTTGGTAAGAACCAAATCATAAGAGACAACAACAATTATCCTTAGGGGCTCTATCACTATTGGGATGAGAGGAACCTATTATCTTTGTTATAATGGTATAGCAAGCATGACTCATAGTCTCCTCATGCACAAGCCACTAGAGAGGAGTCTATCCAAAGTTATAGTGGTCTCCAATCATCATCATTGTTTAGTAAGTGTTGTAGATTCAATCATACTAGAAGAAACAAAGCCTAGAACCTACTGATCTAACTAACTTATTAGTCCTATTCTAACCACCTAAATAGCTAGGATTCCCTTTGTTCTCAATTTCCAATTCACGTGTCACGTAGATCACCACTATCACATACACACACCAAGAAATATGAATAAAAAAGAAACACAATTATTTTTCAAAGGAAAGACCTATTTTAAATCCACACACACATCGAATCCATTTTAAGACACACTTTTCACAACTTAAACAGTTGATTTAAAATATTTAAGAAGAAAAATAAAGAAGTTCACACGAAACAAAACCAATTTCATTTGTAAAATCATCTTTGAACCCATAATCACCTCAAAATATCTTTAAAAAACATTTCACTCATTTCAAAAAATCTTTAAAACACATTCAAGGATCAAATCAAGTACACAAAAATAATCTAATAATGCTAAAACATGTAATCACCTACCTCAACCTTGGAATCTTCTGGAATCCAATGGAAAACAAAAAATGCACAAAAAAGGAACCCTATAAAATCAATATCAAACAAAAACATCATGATTTTACCCAATAACTCAAGATTAAAACCTTATTAAGTCAATACATATACTAGAAAAGAATAACTCAAAGAGGGAGGAATAAGAACCCAATAAAATGGAAGAAGCTAGGGGATAAGGGGATCACGTGATGATTTTTCTTAGACCCGACACCAAATCTACCAAAAAATGAATTTTAACGAGGCCAATAGAGAGAGAATGAGGTTTATAAGTCTGAAAATCCTAATTTGTTCAAGTCAGGGGTTGTTTGTGGTTAAAATTGGTGGAGGGTAGAAAGGTAATTCATCATTTTTAATGACTTGGACAGGACACATGATTATCTTGCATGGTTTTCCAAATCATGTAGTCTTCTATGTAAAATAGGAATCAAGCCACATGATTTCCTAGGGGTTGTACACACCCATATGTCAAGTCATGTGGCCTGGAAAGTGCCACTTTCCAAGGTGAATTGTTTCCCCTGACTGTATTCCAACCATTTTCCACCTGATGTTGGGTCCAGAAACATCATTTTTCTCTATACAATCCTATTAAATCCATCGGATAAATACAATACAAAAAATAAACAAAAGAATACCTCAAAATATAATCATGGTTGTGAAAATTCTCCCCACCCTGAAAACTTTCCACCCTCTCAATGTTATTCCAGAGTATGAATAGAGAACAAAAATAGATATTTCCCCTCAACCGAAGTCTTTTGTTCCCATATCTCATGCTCATCACTGCCATGCTTCCAAAGAAATCAAACCAACAGTATGGACTTCCCCCAAAGAACATTCTCTTGTGAATCCACAATTTGTATTAGTTGCTCAAACACAAACAAATTGGGTTAGAAATATAAATCATTCCAATTCATAAAATGAGATATGTATGTATTATACTTCTTTAACAAAGAGAAATGGAACAAAACATGGGTTAATGTCAAATGGAATGGTTGATCTAACCAGAACCTCCACACCATTTATAAACTACATAGAATGTTGGTACAACTTATTACTCAGATGCTATTTTTGAATTCACTCTAAAAGGGATGGTTTCCACTAAACATTGTCCACAAAAACACCTCCACTATGATCCTTGGTCTCAATATTAATTTGAGAAAAAAATACCCATTACGGTCCACTCATCGCTGGACACTTTCCACACTTGCACTGAAACTTTCCTGATCAAATCATCTCCTACCACATTAACTTTTCCTAGGGTATTTATGATATCAAAATCAAAACACTGAAGTCACTCAACCCAAGTCCCATATTCCACCACATAGTGGGGTTCATATGGTATGAGGAAATAGATATTGAAACCGTATAATTCTTAGGTGAATAAATCCGTTGGATTCTAAATCACCTAGTTGTACAATTAATTACCAGAATTTGGTGGGATTCATATGGTATTAGGAAAGAGATATAGGTTGGTTCCCTAGATCCAAGTCAATGGTGAACTTCATATATCGCTTCGAAAGGGAAACCTAAGAAATCATTTTCTAACACCTCTGGGAACTCATCCACTATAGGAGGAAATCCACGCTTGGTACTACTACCATCATCCTCTCGTATGGGTGATAAGATATAAAAAATTAGATTTCTCAACTCCATAAGTGATGGTCGAGAACTCCCAGACCAATGATAGCACTCACTTATAATAATATATGTGTTCTTGAAAACTCACCATTCCATTCATACTGAGGATCACCTCAAATAGGTCCATCACCAAAACCTGTAAATCCCATTCCATCATGACCCCTGACATGGTGAGTGCACAATATGGACACATGAAACCCTTATCACTCTTATTACAAAGTAGTGTCAACAAATCCATCATGTACAATATTTTCTCAATTGAAAATTTTAACAGATCCACAAGGAGGGAAGAAATGAAAGAAACAGAGGCACCAGTATCAATCAATGAAACCAAAATAGATGATGTAATAAGAACTATACCTCAAACTGTGGTAGGTCCTACATCTGATTCCATTGTAACTTGATCCGTAGCAAGAAGATGCCCTATATCTACCTGATCCTAAGAACATACACTATCCTGGGAATTTTCCTTCAGATTAATCTAACCAGAAGAAGATTTTTCCCAATCGCGATGAACACCAAACAAAGAACCCACCGTCCTGGATGGTTCTGATTGGCCATACATCCTTTTGGAGCCCACATAACTTACTCCACCCTTCTATGGATGTATATCTCTACAAACCCACTATAATAACCCCATATTTCCACAATAATGGAAAGGTATGGGTGGGGATGGTCATTAATATTGCATGTTCCTTACCTTACCACACTAATGGAACAAGACCGACCCAACATCTGAAGCCACCAACGAAGACAGATGGAAATGATAGCCTGAACTTCCACCTCCCTCCTTTTCTTGTTCCTCTCACTTCCTCTTCTTTTGTGATGAACATCCACTACCCCAGCCAACAACTAACACTGATCCAAATAATCTAAAATTTATACTATTATTGATCTCCACCATCAAATCATGATCAACCCCCTCAGCATAATTCTTAAACATGAATAAGAATACTTTCGATCAAATATCCATTCGCTACCCCATTTCGAACTGTTGAGACTTCAGCTTCTCATTGGAAACTACCTATGGTGAGAACCAAACTAACGCATCAAAATGGTTAGTATACTAAAACATGGTATGTTCCCCCTAATGAAGATCCAATAACACCATGATCTTGGTGAAGGAAAATATATCACGTTAATACTACTCATTAAATATGACCTTAAATTCTTTCCCACCCATCTTCTCACACTTCCCATCCTGAAACACTGAGTCCCACCCCCTTCAACTGGGACCTTCCAACATAAAAAATTCACATTTCACCTCCGCTACCTTAGGATTGTCATGAAACTCAAACAACCTGTTGATCTTATCAAGACAACCCTCTACTTCATGGGGCTCTATGCTACGCCAATAGGTAGGATGATTGATCATTCAGAACTCCCAAGATATGTCCTTTCCATATATTATTTCAGCTTCCCCAATATGATAAGGACAAGTTCCTCCACCCCGAACCAAACTTGGACTACCCGAACCATGTTTTCCACTAGCCTCTGATCAACTAGTGAGGTATAACTACCTCCGACCTCTTCCCATAGTTGCACAAGAAGTATCCAAGGAGTCATCTTTCTACATCAAGAAACAACCAGAAGGAAAACCATTAGTACACCATTATAAAAAAATTTAAGCAACAACAAAAATTACAAACACTTACATAAATAAAAAAACCATAACAAACTCAAAAACAAGCCTAAACCACTTCACCCCTACTCGGTTTCCATGGATAGTCTACATCCTGTAATTCTCACCATGAGGAGAAGTCAAACCAATCTCGCAATATACCAAGGTTACCCAAGATCTACTATGAGTTGTGTTGTCCAGACACCCCACTCACAACCAAAAAATTAGGCCCCAATAATCTTAGATCTAGCTTATCCAAACTCCACCAAATATCAGAACCCAAAGAAAGGGAAAACCCTACTTTGATAATATTTTCTCATGAACCAAATTGGGATTCCATCCAAACCAGAACTCTATCCAGACTACAACAAGGCCCAAAGGGTGTTCTCGATCCCTGTGGGCTGCTGTTGGGAAAAAAACCCCTCAAAGTAACATTGTAGTGTTTTTTGGTTGATTGTGTTTGTTGATAAAGAGGGTTTCCAAGGTAATTTGTGGAGTCCAGAGAGATTTTTGACACTGTATGTTGACAAAGATCCAAGATGAAGGAATGGATGCCTAGGAAGCAGTATAGAAAATTGCATACATAAGGTGACAATGTTTCCCATTGTTTGATAGATTTTTTGAGTCTCAAATTTGGAGTTTGGATTGGATCGTAAAAAGTGTATTTTCTTGAAGTACATATTAAAATATAGTAAACTCTTGAATTTATTTAAGATGTGCTTCAGGAATGGTGTTTCAAAAAGCATCAAATAATTCTAACAGTGATCTATGTGGACAGTAATGAGCATCACAAATGGCGTAGGTGAGGAGCATCATTAGTGGATCATTGTGCTGCCGCAATGGTTTGACAGAAGTCTTAAAGATTACGAAAATCATTGATAATAGGAAATATCTATAGAGATTTCTGAAAAAGAGATCATCGTGGTATAAATATGGGAGATTCATGAAATGGTGTTGATGTGGCCCAGAAGGTTCTGGAATTGGTAGAATTCATATAAATAGGCCTCTACCCCCTTCATAAGAGTAGAGAGACTTAACAAAAATCATAAGGCTCTAGAATCGCAAAGGAGGCTCACAAAGGGTGGTTCATGAAAGTTATATGAGAAGAAGTTCACAAAGGCTATAAATTCCAACCAAATGTTCTGAGCATTGTGAAATTTAAGTAATTCACGAATGCTAAGTAATATTATTGAAAGGAAGGAGGTTTGAGAATGCTATTTGAGCATCAAAAAAGATTTTTTCTTCGCTAAAGATTATTTAACATCAAAAAAGGTAGGATATTCACAAAGGATATTTGATATTAGTGATAAAAGTAGATTTGCAGAGGCATTGGGCATCACAAAAGTGGTTTAGAAATAACTTCCCAGTACATCTATGGTAAAGTGTTATTCATCTATTGGATGAATGTGAAACTTCAACAGAGTATGCATATACAACTAATGATGTATTCATTAGAGATAATGAAGGGGCCTACAAGTTCATAAACTATGTGTGGATCCCTTTCATGGGTAGATAGTGAAGGAAGGGGAAGACAGTGATCCTTCCCACCAATAGTGAGCTAGAGGAAGAGACATAGGGAGTGACCCTTGGTAATGTAGTGATCAGAACCTAAACCTTGTTAAGGTAGTGATCCTTGGCATATAATATCTATCCCAAACATAATTATTAGTAGTGAGCCTTAGTTAATTTGGTAAAATTATCACATTGATATTTTATACTCCTTGTATGTATCCTAGTGATGGTGAACCAAGTAAAAATAGATGTGTCCTTGTGATATCTTTCTTACATTACATTCAAAGCATCATCATAGGATAAACAAGGGAATAATTAGATCATCATTAACATTTAATTTCAAACAAAGTGGACCTTATAATAAAGAGGTGAAGATCTATTGGGGTATAAGTAATTTAGTAAATAATATCCATGCCCTGATTCACCCCCCCCCCCCCCCCCGTCTTAGGGTATCTAGGCCCCTTTTAGACATAATACCTGGAAACAAGTGCCCATCTATCATCAATACACTTTTGGGAATTATTTTCCCCAAGATACCAACTAAAAAAAATCACATGAATAAGATATCATATAATGAACTAAAACTATATACAAAATAGATACAACAAGACAAGTTAAAAGTTTGTACATATTTTACCAAAAATCAAAAATACCAAGATGGGAGGGTAACCAACTAGAACACAACCTAAGACCTGTATTCAATAAGAGGCCCATCAACCATAATCCATGTCCACAAACATCATTAATAGAGGAACACTAGAAACCAGATCTACCATCACCACTATGAAACATCTTACTTTTACATGGGTCAAACATAACAAATTCTACTTACACCCAAGGGTGTGTGTTGGGTGTGAGCTAAAGCTCGGTAGAATTCCTCCAAAAATAGATTCTATTTAATAACATTAGAATAAAAATCAACATTAATCTTTTTGAGAAAATGTTGTTGGAAACATTTTTAACAATACATTTTAAGGAAAACATTTTCAAAAGATTATTGCTTTGAAATTTAAACGAAAATAAGGTCTACCATATGCTGATAGTGAGAACCACATCACAAGAGAGCACCATTGGTCTTTCTAAAGGATTTAGAACTAGTGGGGGCATAAGAACCTTGTATCTTGGTGATATTTCTATATAATCCATTACCCATAGTTTTCTCATGCATGTGATTATAGAGAGGAATCGATACAAAGTTATAATGGTATTCAATAATCATCATTATTTAGTTAGTTTTGTAGATTCCATCCTTCTTAAAGAAACTGGGCCTTAGCCCCACTGATCTAACTATCATACTAGTCTTAGTCTTCCCACCTAGATACCTGGAATTCCCTTTGTACTCAATTTCCATTTCATGCATCACATAGATATCCACTTTCATATACACAGATCCAAAAATATGAATACACATGAAATAAAATCATTTTTCATAGTTAAAAATAATTTAAAATCTACACACACACTGAGTCCATTTGAAAATACACTTTTCACCACTTACACAATTTATGGAGAACATTTAACAATAACAACAAGGAATCACGCATGAAACACAACCAATTTCATTTGGAAGATCATCTTTCAACCCATACACACCTCAAAATGTTTTTAAAACACATTTCTTCTTCCACACAATCCATAAAACACATTCAAGAAGCAATTAAAGCATACCAAAATCATTTAATAATACTGAAATACGTAATTACCTAACTCAATATTTAAAACATCTATAATAAGGTTGAAATCACCAATGCAACACAAAGGAACCATATAAAGGAATGATCAAACCTCCAACAATGAAATTTTAACCGAAAACTCATGATTTACACCTTATTAGGTCAATATTCCCACTTTAAAATAAGAAATAAAAGTGGGAGGTAGAAGAACCCAATATGAGGGAAGAAACCAAGGGAGAAGGGGCCTACTTGAAGATTTTATGAATATCACACACCAAATCCAACCAAAATTAAATTTCAAGGAGGACTAGAGGGAGAGGAGGGGGAACCTATGGATGAAAATACCAAGTGTTTATAATTAGGGGTTGTTTGAGGATAAAATCAAGGTAGGGTAAAAAGGTAATTCATATTTTTTAATGATCTAGCTAGGGTGCATGGTTAGCCCACACGATTTTCCAAACCATGCAGAAACTGTGTGGTACCCTCTGTCCAATAGTGAACTAACTACATGGTTTACTTTGGAATGGATAACACCCATAAAGTAGGTCATTTAGCATGCATAGTGCCACAGCCAAGGGTACACAGTCTCTTTAGGTTTGGTGGATAGTTTCCCCTAACTGTTTGCCAACCACGCGCCACCTATTGTTGATTCCAAAACTCTATTTAATCCTAAAAATCCTAGGATATCCAAGGGATAAATACAAGAACAAAATTAAACAAATTAATACCTCAATATAAAACCATGTATGTGAAAAATTATTTTTTTGACCATATTATTATTAGAAACAGTAAAAAAAGTTATCTTGGTTAAAAAATAAAAATGGTAAAAGTCAGTAACCTTAGTGTTAAATTGGATAATAAGTTTAAAACATGTATATTTTTAGTTGTATATGTGTTTATTATCCTTATCTCTACTCTAATAATTTATTTGGAATTTTTTAGGAACTTAACTAGAGAATGACTTCTCATTATTGAATAATTTTTTTTATTTAAAAAAATGCCAATCCTCCCCAATTAAAAAACGACACCCACTTCCTTCACTTAATGACACATATCAAGAAATTATTCAAAATAAAGCCCTGCAAGAATCTCTCCCAAAAATTATTAAATACTTTCTATAGCTTCTGGTCTTCCCAAAATACCAACCTTAGGGTTCTTAATAAGAGAACCAAAGGAGGTTCCTTTGAGCGAAGGTAATTATCTTCACCATGATCCTTCTTTTTATTTATTATTTTTAAACATTCAATTATGTTATAAAAATTACAATATAATATCAATAGTATCTCATGTATATAGAGATGTTATTATTTTGATGGTATAATATTTATTCACATTCTCTTACATCAAATGTGAAAAAAAACATTCGATCATGTCTAGAGCGGACCACCGCCTCGCCTACCGTTTTAATTAATTTTCCATCATTGCCTCTCATGGATGTTCATGATTATGGATTTTAATATTTATATATAATAATCATTATATATGAATAATTATGTAAAATTTACATATCATATACCTTCTTAACATATCGTACATTGAAAAATGATAACATCATTTATGTGTACAGTTGACTACCGACTTGCGAAGCAATGTGATTAATTTCTTACTAACACTTCACATTGATGGTATATGTAAGTGTATTCAAATAAATCATATTATATTTATGATATGATTTTCATTATGAAATGATAATGTAACACATACCTTCCATTAAAATGATCATTGAAAAATGGAAGCATTACACAAGCGTACGTATAGCGTATCGCCTCTATGATAGTAACATAGTACATTATTTATTAAAATATTTCGTGGTTGGATTAAAAGTATAATTTATTTTTGAAAATTATATTTATTTCATTATTATTTTCTTATATATGGTGGAATAATTACCCTTTTTACCATGATCAATTCACTGATGCCATTTTGAATTTATTACCTGGAATCCCTCAAAACACCTGATATTGACATAACTGAATAAGTAATTAAATATGTCATTAAAATAAATGAAAAAATTATTTTAAGTATAAAGGATTAAACCTTGAAAATTTTCTTGAAACAATCAATTTATATAAGTTTATTATACATGATATAAAATATATACATGACAAATTCTAGACTCAAGTTAAGGGTTTCATCTCAAAACTTCCTTCTTCAAGGAACATATTACTTTATCCACCTAGTTTATTTTATATGGGGTATATACCACCCATTTATATATTATATCATTAATCCATAAAAAAATATTCCATTTTAAGTTAAAATTTACTTACTTCATATATGTGGGTTATGATTCAAATTTTACTAAGGTGGAAATGGTTTATGATTCAATCTCATTCTAATTGGGATTGTTTATGCTTGAATTTCCATTAAAGGAAATTGTTTGATAATTTAATAAAATAACCCTTTCATTATATTATTCTATATATATTTTTGAAATTTTAATTGTATAGTACCAGTTTAATCTATTTTCTACTTAAAATGATTGAGTTAATTTGTTTAAGGAAAATCGATTTTATTTCTCTCTTTGGTCGAAAAACCATTCTCTCCTGTTTCTATGTTTTCTTTAAAAAAATTTCGAAAATATGTTAAAATTATTATAAAATGGTTTGAAGTATTTTTTAACCATATTTATGTTTTTAGAATGGTTTAAAATGAATCTTACTTTTATTTTTTGAATGTGGTACTTTTTCACCAAATTTTGAAAGATGTTTCTTTTAATTCTACATCAAGTTTGAAATTAACCACCATCATGACCATTAATTTATTATAATATTAATTTATAAGTTTCCAAGGTTATTTTCAAATAATATTATTTTCACAATATTTTTTTAATTTTTATTTTATAAAGATTGATTTTCAAGGTGGAAAGGTTATTTTCCTCAAGAAATTTTTTAATATTTTAAAAAACATTTAAATTAGTCAACAAAAAACCCATTAATATTATGGAATGATTATAAATTATATATTTGTGTCTCAGATTTATATACCTAGATCACTGTCCCTTCCTTTTATGGGTTAATACATTTCTTATGATCATTTCTCAAATTCCTTATTTAAGAAATCTCTTTTGATTATGGTATAAGGAAATATTATAGAAACCGTCTTATTTCTATGGGTAATTATTATATTTATACCTTATGATTGATTTCATTATAAGGATAACATATGAATTTAAATGATATGAATATGACAGGTGGGTCCAGAATTATATATCCCTCCAATGGATTGGGTAATGTTTTAGTCTCATGATATGTCATGAATGGGATTATAGATTAAACCTAATCCATTACGGGACTTTGTCCAAAATGTGATGTTGTCTCAGTAGTTAGCCTTATTTTTTTAATGTCATGTTTTATTTTTATTGTACTTTTCTTATCATTACAAGACCTTATTATACTATGTTCTTAATGTTATGATCCCATGTTAGTACCCTTGATCCTTCTCTTTTATAATATCATCTTATACTTTTGACTCACAAGTTATACATCCTTATCATGTTTATTCCCTTACTAGGATTTTTATATCACCACATTGTATATGTATTCCCCATGTTATCCCATACCATTTTAGGAGGTTGAAATAATTTATGATCTCATTTTTGAGAATAATATAAATAAGTTTTATTTTAGCTTCACATTAATATATTACGAACCTATTCTTCCAAAGTCACTAGGCCTTAAAATCTTTTGGTTGTGATTAATAGATATTTTTGTTAGAAATAATGTAATAATATGTTTCAAGGATTGGTTCTTTATAGTTGGTATTAGAGAAAAGCTTTAGTTTACCTTTGGAAACTAGGATGAGAAAATTTTAGTGATAACTCTAGGGATAAGTCTATGTACAGAAAAATGCCCTAGAATTTTAGTGAATGATAGAGTGAGTGTTTTCTAAGAAATTAAATCCCTTTCTAAATACTACAAGTTGATGTGGATCTAGAATAGTTGTATCTAGGGGTAATATCTTTGAAAATGTAACATTTATCTTTGAATAGATAATAACCTGGTGCACGATAATGGGTCTTGTTTCACACCTAGTTTGACACTCCCATGGGATATGATTTGGAAGTTCACAAAATATTTGTGAACCATCACGAAGGAATTGAATAGGTGATGAACAATAACAACCTAGGATAAACCTACGGTTTCATATACTAAAAATAAAATTTCATTATTTAAAAATCCTATGAAGTATTTTCCATAATTATGCAGTTTCCCACTATGATTATTATTTCTCATACTATGCTTTAAGGTTTTATTCATTGGCTATAACTAGGAAGAATCATATTAACATTGAATGTGATCGAAAATTACATTATTATGATAAAATAAATTGGATAATTACTAGAGATAAATATATTGTGATTACACCTAATCATATTTCACTATATATTACTAACAACATTAACTTTTATGAGATTACCAACACACCAAATAATACTAAGATGGAATTTTATGAATGTTCTTATGGTAATTATCATAGATTAATGAATATTTGGATTCTGATATTTTAAATATGTAGAAAGAATCAACTAGAATAATATCTCAAATGGAGGGGAAGACTTTTCTATGTTGAAATGGAGTTCATAGTGCAATACTTTTTAAGGAATTTTATGTATTATATATGGGGAACTTGGGAATTATCTGATTCAATTCCCTACACTAAGGGTTAACCTCTAAACCAAGGAAGGAACTATGTTTTACCAATTCATTTAAGTTAAAGGTTTGAAGTATATATGTACTGATAGTCAATAATCATGTTATATATTTATTTTTACCAATGGTATTTTGGTTATAAGAATCATGAAACATATATGGATTGTGTTAATTTTGGAAGAATATGTGTCTTCCTATACGATTAAATTAAGAGTTGGATATAATCATGGGTTAATGTGATTAAGGTTGTTTATAAGTTCAATGTCTTATAAACCACTTCATAAGTTCTAAGAGATGGTATTTTAATGTGATGAATGGTATTTTGGTAATGGTTTTATTAGGTTAAGATATTTATAACCTTTAGTTTTAATGTAAAGTATTATTTAGGAAGAATTATATTATAGTTTTGGAGATGTATGTTGAAGGATATGAGAAACCCATTAAGGTTAAAACCTTATTTCATGTTGAGGTTATTGAGGTTATTTTGGATATGGGGTTATTTTTTTGGAAATGATCTATATTAAAACTTTGGATTTATTGTTGAATTTTGGATATTAATATATTCATATTCATTTTGGGAAATATCTTACCTTGTGATAACAATTTTTCTTATAATAAAAAATGGAAGAATATATTTTTTCTCATTTATGGATATTATGATATGTTAAAAGTTAATTATAGTGCTTCAATCATAAAAAATCATATTCGATATTCATTAGTTATAGTAAGATGTGAAGTGGAAATTGATCTAATCGCATTGAATAGATGAATTTTTTTATTAGATAAAAAGAAATCAAGTAAGTATGTTTTACAGTGTTCTCTATATTGATTGTAAATTAATCCATCAACTCTTAGAGAAATATCATGAAACAAAAATGTTGTTATATTTCCTTCATATATGATGAATAAATGGTCTTTTATCTCATCACATATTTATGTTTTTGTAGTTTTTAACTTTCCCTAGATCATTCACATTCATGTGATTAATGAACTCTACTTGTAACATCCATCCCCCCACCTCATTGGCTTGAGAAGTTTAGGTAAGATACCAAGATTTAGGTGGATCCCTAAGAAACCAAAGTATAGAAATAAAATTCCAAGGGCCTCATTAATATTTGGGGAATGATTTTACATTTTAAATATAAAACATCTTATCCACAAAAAAAATCAAGAAAACATATATATGATGCATGAGTAAAAAATATAACTCAAAAATAATCAAAAGAATAAACTATATCATAGTATAAGTAGAAACCAAAATACATACTCAAAGAGGACTAAAAAACATCAAAACCTACAAACTCCAAATAGACATCAATGAGAAACACCCAAACCCAATCCATGATCTAAATCTATATTCCAAGAATAAGGTATCAAGAAGCATCTCTAAATAACTGAGATACCTTGTCTTTACTAATGTCTTGATTGATGAAATCTACAAAAGAACAATTTTACCCAATAAGTGCTTGAGTATAAGATCAGTAGTATTTCCCTAATGACTTTCCAACTAACCCCACTAGGATAAAACTTTTTATCACAATTTATATAATATATTTTAAAAATAGTTTTAAAAATGTATATCAAAACCATAAGCAATTTCCATGGAAAACATTTGAAGGAAAAAAACCTTAATATAATCATTTGGAATACACATAAGCACATCTCCCCACACACCATTCATGACTTAGTGATAGTTTTATACTCACCAGTGGTCTCTCATTGATCTACAAAATTATCACAAGTTAACCCATACCAAGTTCCCCAATGTCTTGCAAACCCTTTAAAGGGTCACGTATCATGAAAATGAACTCACAACAACCATGTATACCAAATTCCAGGTAAAACTATACCAAAAAACATTAATTCATTCATTAATTCCCAAAAAAAAATTAATGTATCAAAAAAAAAACCAAAATTTTAAAATAAACATTTTTAAAATTATAACCAAATGGTTTTTCTTCAATCCAACCATTTTTAAACAGTTTTCCAAAGCCAATAATAAATTTAGATTTCCACCAAGAATAACACAAGTATTTCACCATAATTTCAATAAATGCCTTTAACTAAAACTATACCTTAAATTTATAAATCATGTGGAGATAATAGTGACTACACCTACCTCACAGATGTTAGTGAAAACAATGAATATCACAATGAAACATCGATATTCTATCATAGACCATGTATCATTCACTATATCCAACACAATTTCATCATAAAACCATTAATTACACATATATTTATCCATAATGTACTAGATATATGGTTATAAGGTATAGAATAACCTTGGATCAATGAAGAAAAAGGAATAATGAAAATTTACTAATGAATTTGACCCTCTAACATACTTTAATTTTCCTAAGGATTGCTCCTAGGTCAAAGTGGATAACAATTTATAGCTTGAGAGAAAAACGAATTCAGGTTATATAGGGATTATAATAAATAGTGGGTAAAAATATTAATTTGGATTAGATCTATAATTTATGGAGGGAAAACTGTACATCATCTGGTTATACCACATGGTTTGGAAAACCTTGTGCCAACCATGTGGTGATGTTATCTTAATCCCACACCTCACCTGGTTAGACAAACCATGCACTAACTATATTTTTATCTCTACTTCAAGATGTATAGTATATCCTGGGAATTCACATGGTTTGGAAAAACCATGTGCCAACTGTGTGCCTGCCTAGGGCCAATTATCCTCCCTTGTATGGTTTCCTAGAGGTTGTGCATGGTTTCAATTAACCACACAAAACCATTAACCTCTATAAAATCATAAAAAATAATCCAAACCCCCTTATAACCTCCCATAAAATAACTTGAACATTATATATACTCAAATTAAATTAATTATGGGTCATGTACCTTAAATTAGGGGTTCCATATTCTACCGATAATTAACCATTCCATCCCTATAATGAAGAAAAACATTTTTTTCTTTGAAGTTTTAGGTATATTGATCTATTATTTTTTTCATGATGCTACGTTTCTTCTTCAATCTGACAATGTTTCTATAAAACCCACACTAGACTGACGTTTTTCCCAAAAAAATATCATCTCTTGCATATCCAAAATCCAAACCAACACAAGAACCAACATAGAATCTAGATCTATTTCAACATGATCCCATCAAATCATATGGTCAAGATATGGTTTGTACTTCTTCAATTGTGATATGTAAAACACACTATGAACTAAACTAATCCTTGGTGGAAAAGGTGACCAATATTCCACCTCACCAACTAATTCAAGTATCTCAAAATGGCATATTTATCATTCAGAAAACATCCCATTTTTACCAAAATGAGGGTTCATAAGCCCTAGAGATATTATTGTGAACACATAATCACTCACCTCAGATGAAAACGGTTGTTGACGATGATATATATATGATTTTTCGTGACTCTAATCCATCTCTATTCTCTTTTTGACCAAATATATATTCTATGTTGTCTCTTGATCAAGGATGGTAATAATTAATGAAGCCCCACATATTTCCACCCTATATAATGGAGAACAGTAAGGAAACCCATATAATGTTTTAGAAGGATCCATATATATCGAGGCCTAAAAGATTTTAATATATAATAACTCTAGTAAAGGTATTTGGTCCTCCAAAGAGTCACAAAAATCAATTACAAATTTCCTAATAATTTCCTAAAATATTTGGATTTTCCTTTCAGATTGTCAATAAATTTTTGGATGATAAGACGTGCTCATAGTCAACTTTGTTCCAAGGTATTTTTGTAGGGATTTAAAGAAATGATATCTAAACCTGGGGTCTCAGTCAAATATAGTAGAGACTGTAATTCCATGCATATTTAAAATTTCATGAATGTAGATTTTGGATAGGTCTTCTACAAAACTTGTTTCAAGAATAAGGATGAAGTGAGCTGACTTTATGAGCTGATCCACTATCACCCATATGGCATCATGTTTCCTAATCATCCATGTAATACCTGTAAAAAATCCATGTCTATAATCTCCAATTTCCTAATGGTAATAGGTAATATTATAATATACATAATGGTCACTAATGCTCTACCTTGACCTTTTGAAAATTGGGCCATCTCAAGACATATTCCTTTACATCTCCTTTCATTCCAACCCACTAAAACTATGATTTCAATTAATTATAAATATTTTGTATTTTTATATGAATATTCCATGTTGAATAGTGGTAATAACTAAGAATTTTTCCATGAAAATCCATGTAATAACCATATAATCTCTAAAAAACAACACTAAATTCCCATGTAGAATACATACCTCAATGGCCTCCCCACCTTTGAGTTTTCACTTCATTGTATCACATTTAGAATTAGGTTTCTGATCAGATCTAACCTCCTCAACAAAATTAGGAACAAATAAAACTAGAATCAAAAGTACAACATCACCATTTTATTCCTAATCTATATGAATATCATCTTTGACTAAACTTATTTTCCACTGGTATGAATCCTTTTAATCCAAATGAATATATGAATTCTTTCCCAATGAATATACCATAGAGTTCAATTTACCTAGTGTATATATCATGTCAAAGTCAAACATTTGTAGATACTCCATTGATTTACGCAAACTTAACTCCAAATATCTTTGTGGGAAAATATGTTTCAAAATTTTATGATCCATAAACACTATAAATTTATCACCAAAAAGATAATGATTCTATGTATTTAAATAATATACCATATTAGTTAATTCCATGTCATTTTTTGGGTAGGTCATCTCATGAAATCATAAATTCTATGAACCATAAAAAACAACAAGATCTGCTTTCATGAGAACACACCCCAACCCAAATCCAAATGCATCACAACAGACTAAATTTCCCTATCTGGAAATGTAATGATACTTGATGATGTTTTCTAAAATGAAGTTCTTTAAAGGATTTTTAACATTCATTATTCCATTTTAATAGAATTCCTTTTCTCATAAAATCTATCATTAGTGATGTAGAACATCAAAAATAACATAAAAATGTATGTAGAATCATGATAATCCAAGGAAACTATATATCTCAGCGACATTATCTGGTGGTTTTATAGATATTATAGATTAAATCATTTTAGAATCCACAATAATTACTTTTTCATATATTTAATGGCCCTAGAAATCTACCACTTGTATCTATAAATTACACTTTGATAACATATCATACAAATGTTTCCCTCACAAGATACCCATTACTGTAGCTGAGTTCTTGCCATGATCCTTTTTTTTCTAGAATACAACAGTATATCATCAACTAATACCACCATAAAGGAATCAATTTACATTTGAAATATTTGATTTATAAATTCCATAAATACGACTGGGGAATTCATAATACCAATAGGAACAACCACATGTTCATAATATCTATATATTCCTTTAAAAGATGTTTTTAGAATATCCTCTCTCTGAATATGGAATTGGTGATATGTTGAACGTAATTCAATTTTAGGGAACCACTCGGCTCCACTAAATTAATAAAACATATCATAAATATAAGAAATAGGATAATGATACTTTATCATAACTTGTTTAATCTTATTATAATCCACACAATTTGAAAGAGCTTTATATTCCTTCTTCACAAATAGAACTATTGTTGACCATAGAGATATTCTTGGTTGAAGAAACCCTTTTTTTTACAACTCATCCAACAGAATATTCAGTTCCATCAATTTTATTTATTTTATTTGATAATATATAAGAGAGATAAAATTGGTCCTTGGTAAGAGATCAATCATAAAATCCACTTCTCTTTTGGGTGGAAATCCTGAAGAATTGTTGAGAAAAATATTAGGAAATTGGATAATAATATTTGGAAAATATTCATTTCTAATCACATCCACTAATGCTAAGGTATTTTATTTTAACTGATATTAGATGGCTCTAACCACTGGTTCCAAGATTCCTTATCTATTTTCCTTTACATCCTATTCTCATATAAAGAGATTATCGATTCCAACTACAGATGTAAAACTAACCTTTCATGAATAAAATTCAATGTGTACCTTAAACAATTTCAACCAATCTTTACCAAAAATAAATTCATAGATTGCCCAATCAAGAATAGAGAAATCCCAAATCTACTTACCCCTATAGATATTTATAAACAAAATCTCTATAAATAAAGGCTTGACACTCTCTTTGTCTAAGAGAAGTTTTATGTTTCAAAATAGAAGGCATCATCTCAACGTGAGAAACCATATGATAAACAACACAAGAATCATTAAATGATAAGGATGCACTCGTATCAAACAAATATTGCATAAGGATAGAATTCAAAATAATCATACCTATCACAGTTGAAGGACTAAACTTGTCATCCATGATCACTTGTTTATATCCACACAATTGCTTAATTTATACATTTTTCTTTTTATTAACCTATTGAGATTGAATAGGTTGAGGATTCAATGTGTTCTTAGAATCACCTTTTGTCTCTTTTTTCAAATGATTATATTAATTCTATTTTCACTAATCTCATCAAATCATAAGATTCCTAACAAGCATTAAATGTGTCTCTAGGACCAGACTATGGAGCATCATGATAGTAGCATTGAAGATGTCTCATCTTGTTGAAATTGTGACATGATCTTGGTAGTGTTGTACAATCTCACTTAATATGAATGAAAAAACGACATTGAAAACATCCTATCATTGTTTTTTGTTGTGGGGGATTTTTATTGATCCCTTGGTCTGATTTTATTGTGTACCACCACTTTGGATGTATGTGTCTCTCTTCTAATTGTTCCCAGCATTAGTGTTCCCACTTTTTCCTATAGGGATAAAAATTCTACCTCCAAATTTATTTCCTCGTATATTCCTTTCTTCCATCTTAAATCTATTGGACATCTTTGTAAAATTCGTTATAAAAATCACAACAGTCTTAGATGGAATATTTTACTGTAACTCCAACTCAAAAATGCATTCCATAAAAGATAAACGAGTTGTAAATTCTTGGAAAAAGAGGAATAAATTCACAAATTTATCCACATACATTGTCATTGTGATGTTCACTTGCTGTAATCTATATAATTTCATTGTCCTAGAAATCTGAAATGTGTGAGGATAGAACTTTGAGTTAAAAAAATCTTAAAAATTCTAGAATGTCATGAGTTGGTCCAATTTAGCCTCAATTGTTAATTCCCACGATTGGAATTCTAAATCCCCCAGTATATATTTTTCCAAATTCAATTTCAGATATATTGGTGTCCAAATGAAATCAAATACTTGATTCATTATATTTTACTAGGATTATACTTTTTTGGATTAGAATCCACCTGAAAGATTGGTGGATTTTTCTTTTTGAACTGAACTAAATGGTTCACATGCCAAGGATCATCATTCATATTACCCTTATGAATAGCTATAAAATATAGTTCTATGTTTGGACCAGCAGTTAGTTCACCTATGGCTCAATTGTAACCACATTTTTAGCATCCTATTTTGATTGGTTTCTACGATGCGTGCCTGATTCCATTTACAATAACCAGAACAAAACTCCATTTAACCTCACCCATTAACATCTAAAGGCTTAAAATTTTCAATTTACTACATTAAGACATTTTAGAAATATGGATTTCCATAGATCAAAATTATTCAATATTTTAACCATTTTTTAAAACACAATAAACATGATTTTCAAAATCAACCATTTCCTCTATTTTCAAAAATCAACACTTTCTTTGTCCATTTCATAAATCATTAAACTCAAAATGAACAATTGAGACCTATTGGTATGTATTAATATTAATTATTATCATGAAAGACTCATAATTTAAACCCATGAAGATGAGCTGACAACTCACCTAGAAGTATCTTAAAATACACACATACCCAAACATTTTTGTAACTAGATGTCCAATATAAAGAGGCTAGTTAAAACAATTTATCCCAAACATTTTGATACCATTTCCAACCCCATTAAAAAATAAAACTAAAAAAAATTATACTGATATATATTTTAAATGATTGAGAATGATACAATTTCTTATGTCAATGACCAAACAAGATAATACAATTTTAAACATCTCTCCCCTGCTCAATGGCTTGAGAAGTGATAGGGGAGCTACTATGCATTATGTGACATCCTAACGAAACTAAAGGCTATTTATAATATAAAGGGCCTCAAGAACAATTGGGGGATGAGTTTCCCTTTGAATAATAAAACATCAAAAATACAAGAACAAAACTAACCAAACCTCTATATGATGAAGGGCACAAAATAAAACTAAAACATAACCAAACTAATAAACCATATCAAAGTAAAATAAAAGAAATACATACTAAAAGAGGAATAAAATCACAAAAAACAAAAAATCTCCGAAGTAACATCAATCAAAAACACCCAAACACTCTCTAAGCTCTAACTTCACATGCTAAGACTAATTTATCAAGAAGAATCATTAAATAACTAAGACAACTTTCCTTTACCTATGACCCCATAGATGCAATCTAAAAAAAACACAACTATTCCCAACCAGGGGTTTATTCTAAACTCAATGGGATTGTAACACCCCAAGCTTCTACGGTACGCTTCTCTTTGAATAATGTGATAGCGTGTGTTGTACGCAACACCGATTTCTAACACACCATAACCAATCAAACTAGCCATTATGAATAGTAATACCTACTTTTTGAAATTATATATATATATTTTAAAATGGACTTCATTTCTGGATTCGGAATATCAAATTTATCCTAAGGTGAAATTTTGGTACTTTTCGGATAAATTTAATATTTTGATAAATAGTGAAAATTACTATATTTTAATTAAAAACAACTTTTTTAATAAAAATAATTAACAGTGATAAATTATGAATTTGAGTAGTTTTAAAGTGTATTTAGAATATAATTTTACCATTTAATATAATTTTGGTCATTGGACATAATTTTACAATTAAACCAAACATAAACAAGTATCAATCTTTTGATAGTTATTATCTCTTAAAAACACGCTTTTTGTTTTGAAAGCGGGAATTAATTTTAAATTAATTTCTGCCACTTATGGGTTTTGAATTTAGAAAATTGGATTCCATATTTGGAATCAGGATGTCCAAATTGTGTAAATATGTAACTTTCATTTTTAGAAATTTGGAATAATTACTGCGGTAAATATTTTATTTACCATGGTTAAGGATAAATCCGGTAAATAAGGGTTAAAAAAATAATATTATAATAATACTAAATTACCCTAAAACGTGTCCTAGCCTTATTGGTTGATAAATTTTCGACCATAGGAATATTTGGGTCGATTTTGGGACCCCATGGTGCGAGTTGTAGGTGATAGGGACACTTTATTTTAATTAAGTTAAAATGAATACAAAAATGACACAAGCATATATCTTTTAGAAAAACAATTTTTACATAGGGTTATATATGTTATATTTTAGATTATAAATATTAATTAGAAATATAAAACTATTTCATACATAGTGATATTTTATTTATAATTTTTAGACATTAAATAATTTAATTTATTTATGACACAATGATGATGAAGTAATTACTATAATAGTGAAAAATTAAAATAATTGATATTATAAATACCAAAATAAATATAATATGAAACTTTTAATGAATTAAACTAATTTTATAGGATAATATGATATATTAGTATTTCTTTAATTGACTTTTTTCGAAGTAATCAATCTTTTATGAGTTTCACAAAAATCAACTATTGAATAGTGTCAAAATTGACATAAAAGAGTTCTTAAAACAAATATTATATTATTAATTGATATTAAATTCCTAAAAATATAAGGTTCGGTCAAGAGACTTATATCATGATATGTTCATCATTAATGGACCACTTGGGGGTCTCTTGGATGTATATATTAAGTTTATTAACAATATTATATAAAAATACAAAGAGACATTTTAAAAGTGAAACTAATTAACTTAGAGTTAATACTTAAAGATAAGGTTAATATAAGTACCCAAACCTGTCTAAATTCTATTGGTTGAGTTTTTTTCGACATATCCCCACATTAACATTTAAATAATAAACTTTTGAGTCATTAGAAACCGAATATGAATTTATTATAAATTAATATTTCTAACTTTTCCAAAGGTGCCCCTCACCCCTCTTATAAAAGGGAACTCCTCCTTCTCTTTTCTTCACACATTCAAAACCTTTTTGTTCGGCCAAACTCTGCCCAAATACTCTCCCAACATCCCTAACTACAACCTAGAGGCCTTATTTTGATCATAAAGCCAACCTAAGAATCCATTTTGAACAAATCAAAAGGAAGAACCCGAAGAAGAGGTAATGATTTTACCACCCTTTTCCAAGTTCATTTCTTCTTCCACTTCTTCTTCCTTTGTTGTTACCATTCTAAAATAATAACTCCAGTATCATATATATACTGTGATGTTATTATAAATATGGTACAACCATATTTAGTATTCTATCCACCCTTTGAATAATATGTCACCATACGTGCGTACGTACGGCTTACCGTCTCCACGTCGTGGTGTAATTGTTATTCAATATATTATTATTTGGATGGTTATAATAATGATGTGTAACTCATGTAAATAATAAATATAACATGTTAATGATTCTGTATATATTATATAACATCCATTTATATATTATTTTAATATCAAAATAATGATATTGTCGCTCGTGCGTACGTACGGACTACCGTCTCCACGAACACGATAAGATTCATTCTCCATCGTATCCATTCAAGCATAATTATCATTTGATGATTTAAAAATGATGTTTAAGGACTTGATATCATTCTGGATATGAATAATATACAACCTATCCATTACAAACATGGCTTACGTAACAAAACATATAAAATAAAACGAGTAAGTTAACACCCGAAACGACGATAATACTAAGATATTATTAACAAATCAATGTTAAAATATCATATATGATATCATATTAATATATATGATTCTTGTATAATTTAATAACACTTATTTCACCATTATACAGGAGGTTAACCTACCCCAAACAAAGGAAAAGTACAAGGTAAGGGTTATTTCACAATCTCTTCATTATCCGAGGTTGTTTTTATGTAATAATCTACTCGGATCTTTTTATCTTCCACATCCATGTTTTCTTAAAAATGTATTTCAAAATAATTTTATTATTTACAAGAATATGGGTTAAAGTCATTTATACCCTTTTTTGACCTTTTAGAGGTATATAAAGGAATCTTTCCGTCATTTTAAAAATAAGGTCCTTTTTAACCTTTTCGACATAATTAAGGTAAGAATGTTTTTTTAACTTATACGACGGGTGAGGCAATTTTCCGCCGTTATAAAATCTTCAAAGCTTTCCTTACAAGCTTATAAGAATATTTTCAAAGAAAATGTTTTATTTTTTATGGCTCTTAAATGATTTCAAAAAAATGAAAGAGATATTTCTCTAAAAATAGTTTTGATTTCATCTATGACAACATCCTTTGATGGATTTTACGCTTATTTGAAGTTGATTAATTATGATACAAAACTTCTATATTGTATTGAAGGTTTTGTGATATGTTTGACTGTGGATGTGCTATTTTTATACCATTCATAGTTTATGGTGAAATTATTTACATTTCGTATGCTAGTTTTAATACGAATGTTTATGTTATGTTTAAACCTTTTCATATGGGAATTCATTGGACTTAATATGTGACGGGTGGAGCCCGCTATAGCTCCTCGATGCATCGGTAGGTCTCATAAGACAAACTAGTGTCTTGGCACAAGGCCTTGGAAAAATCTTATTTATAGTCTTGGCATGAGGCCTTGGCTATGTGGTTATGATAGTCTGGTATTATGAATTCCATCATTATGAAAGTGGTTATTGATTTTTCATGTGATTATTCGATTAGTAGAATATCCATGTGAATAAATAAATGAAAATATTTCATTTTATTTGTGCCATACCATGTTGAAGGTTCAAGTTTTAAAAGCTTTTGATTTAGTTAGACATTGCCTTAAATGTTTATTCTTATTTATGAAAGTTTCCGCTATATTGTTATCCTTTCTGGGCATTTGAGCTCACCCCTTTTCTATGTTTTATGTTTCCCAGGAAGTGAAGAAGTAAATTATGAATGACCTGCATGGATATTATGTGGGGATATGAGTGTGGATTATGGAGACAATATGTTTTTGTAGTAGTTTTTCATTTTATGATGTAATGTAAGACTTATGAATATATCTAGTGTTTCCAAGGCTACTAAACCAATCGGTATTTCGAGATTTGATCTTTCTTGTGATCATGCAAATGTTATGCAATAATGCACCGACTCTGGGTATCTAGGGTTGGGGTGTTACAGTTGGTATCAGAGGAAGTTTAGTACAAACCTTGGAAGCTAGATTTAGATAAACTCTTATTAGAGCACGTAGACCTAAGATGAACATTGAGGATTAATATCCTAAGATGAACTTTGAGAATTAGTATAGAAGAACTTCCTAGAATTTTGGTATTGTAGAGATTTTGTGAGTTTTCCGAGCAATACATCCTTGTCTGGATACGAGCAGGTAGAGGTGGCTCTGGCACAGATGTACCTAGGGGTAAAACCCGAAAACACCGCTTTGAGCTTGACTTGAACAGGAACTAGTGCACGACAACGGGCCTTACTGCACTCTTGGTTACGACACTCCCGGGGGATATGCATAGGATAACTCTCATTTTCTTTACAAATCATTATGAAGGGTTTATGAGTATATACTTCCTCAAGGAAAACATTTTATGATTATGGATTATATTCATAAATAGTTCAATTTATGATAAGTGTTTTATAAGTATGGTATTATGTATTTTGATTCATAAACTGATCTAGTTTATGCCATTGTTTAGAAATGGCGCCTAGTGGAAGAAATGGAAACCGTATCAATGCACGCACTCCATGTAGGGATTTCCCTCCTTCTCAAGATAATTATAGTGGAGCTGGTGATGCAACTGGTGTCGATCAGCTAATCACCATACTGGGACAACTTACTCAGGTTATGAATAATAACCTTACCCGTATGGAGCACCCCGATCCACAGCGTGGAGGATCAATGTTAGATCGATTCATGAGGCAACAACCACCAACGTTCAATGGTAGTACAAATCCCTTATTAGCTGAGCAATGGATAAATTCCCTAGAGAAAATATTTCAGGCTTTGGGGAGTAGTGAAAGGGAAAAAGTTATCATGGCAGTTTACCGCCTCACTGGAGATGCTGATCAATTGTGGTCATTGATTCAAAACATGAAGGAAAATGATGAAGTATCAAATATGGAATGGAGGGAGTTCAAAGATCTGTTTTTAGAAAAATACTTTCCTCGCGACCATCGAGCAGATATGGAAAGGCAATTTCTATGTTTGAGACAGAAGGAGGATGAGAATGTCACAAAGTATGAGGCTAACTTTACAAGGTTAGAAAGGTATGCTGGTGATTATATACGTAACCCAAGAAGTAAGATTGATCGTTTATTTGATGGGTTAAAACCATTTCTCCGTCGATCATTAGTCTCACAATCCTTCTCATCATATGAAGACATTGTCTCATGTGCTATCAAGACCGAAAAGTAATTCTCTAAGTCTTATGACTTTAAAGCAAAGAAAGAGAAGAAGAGACCTGCTGATCAATCTGGGAATGGAAATAAGGGGAAGAAGGGAAAGGTTGAATATCCATCCTGTGGTAAAAGCGGGAAGAAACATCCTGGTACTTGCTTGAAGGGAATGGGAGTCTGTTACAAGTGTGGTGAAAAAGGCCACCAAGCTCATGATTTCAAGGGGAAGAAGGAAGCTACCAACGTTCAGCGCTACAATTGCAGGGATATGGGGCATTATGCAAATGAATGTCCTAAGCATCAGGAGAACTTACCTCATAAAAGGCCAAGGGATCAAGGCCAGGCTTATGCTATCACTACTGCTGAGGTAGAAGCTCCTAAAGACGTGGTGACAGGTAATTTAATGGTTTCCTCAAGTTTAGCAAATGCATTATTTGATTCTGGATCATCGCATTGTTTCATATGTTCCCAGTTTTCTAAGAAAATTATATATTTCCAATTTGATTTAACAAGGGAGTTGTCAGTTAAAACTCATAAGGGAAGTATCATTGCAACAAAGTTTTGTGAATCAGTACCCATTAGAGCACATAAATGTTCTTTATCTGCTGATTTCATCGTCATACCTGTGATTGAGTTTGATATAATCCTCGGTATGGACTGGATTTTGGACTATGATGCAAAGATTTATTGTAAGAAGAAAGAGGTTACGATTCTTGATGATAATGATAAGGAACACCTTATCTTTAGAGCAGAATCTTCACCACCTAATTATTATTTAGATCCACCCCCAGTAGCTCAACTAAATTCAATTATTGGGGAGGAAGAGAATGAAATAACTGTGGGTGAGGAAAGGAATGTTCAAATAGAGGATGTGCCTGTTGTGAAAGAATTTGTAGATGTATTTCCGGAAGATTTACCTGGACATCCTCCAGAACGAGAAGTTGAGTTTTCCATTGATTTAATTCCTGGATCAAGGCCTATATCGAAGACCCCTTATAGAATGGCTACTGTAGAGTTAGTCGAACTAAAGAAACAACTAGAAGAATTGAGTAATAAAGGATTTATTCGCCCCAGTGTTTCTCCATGGGGAGCCCCTGTTCTTTTTGTTAAAAAGAAAGATGGATCTATGAGGTTATGTATCGACTACAGGGAGATCAATGCTATAACGATAAAGAACAAGTATCCCCTACCTCGCATTGATGATTTATTTGACCAACTGCATGGATCTCAATACTTTTCAAAGATTGACCTTTGATCTGGATACCATCAGTTGTGTGTAAAGAAGGAAGACATTATGAAGATAGCATTTCGAACCAGGTACAGGCATTACGAGTTTACTGTAATGCCTTTTGGATTGACTAATGCACCCTCTGTATTCATGGATCTAATGAATAGAGTTTTCAAGGAGTATCTCGATGAATTTGTGGTGGTATTTATTGATGATATCTTGGTATACTCCAAATCCTACGAAGATAATGAAAATCACTTGCGCATTATCTTGAAGACTCTGAGGAGGCATGGATTATATGGGAAGTTTAGCAAGTGTGAATTCTGGCTTCAGGAGATTTCTTTTCTTGTCCATATTGTCTCTAAAGATGGAATATCTGTTGATCTTTCTAAGACCAAGGCAATCCAAGAATGGCCAGAACCTACGAGTATAACTGAGGTGCGTAGTTTTATTTGTTTGGCTGGTTATTATCGACGTTTCATCCAGAATTTTTCCCGATTGGCTAACCCATTAACGAAGGTCACACGTAAAGGGGTTAAATTTGTTTGGAAAAAAGAGTGTGAAGAATGTTTCGAAGAACTGAAGAGAATATTAGTCAATTCTCCTATGTTGACTCTACCATCGGGGAATGATGGGTTCGTTATTTATAGTGATGCATCAAAGAAAGGACTTGGTTGTGTGCTTATGCAGAATGATAGAGTTATTGCCTATGCATCACGACAGTTGAAAATTCATGAACAAAACTATCCTACTCATCATCTCGAGTTAGCAGCTGTAATCTTTGCTTTGAAGATATGGAGGCACTACCTCTATGGTGAAAAATGTGAGATTTATACTGATCACAAGATTTTGAAGTATATTTTCTCACAAAAAGAACTCAACATGAGACAAAAGAGATGGCTTTAATTACTCAAGGATTATGATTGTACGATACACTACCACCCGGGGAAAGCAAACAAGGTGGCAGGTGCTTTGAGAAGAAAAGACCATGGAGTTTTGAACAAGATTAGAATTGAAAGGGATCCAATTTTCATGGATCTAGTGAAGATGGACATGGGAATAACCAGGGAAGGTGAAACATCAATGCTTTTTCAAATGGTTGCCAAACCATCTTTACTAGAAAGGATTAATAGTTCTCATACCGATGATGAAGAATTTCAAAAGAAGATTAAAGCTGTGAATGAAGGGAGATTGAGAGACTTTGTGTATGAAGATGGAATTTTGAAATTCGGGAAGAGACTTTGTGTTCCCGATTTACCTGATCTAAACAGGGAATTGCTGGATGACTCTCATAGTTCCAATTTCTCTATACACCCTGGGAGCACCAAAATGTATAGAGATTTGAAGGAACATTTTTGGTGGGACAACATGAAGAGGGAGATTGCTGATTTTGTGTCAAGATGTATGGTTTGTCAACAAGTGAAAGCTGGAAGGAAACAACCTGGAGGAGTCATGCAACCTCTTCCCATACCAGAGTGGAAATGGGACAATATTACGATGGAATTTGTCATGGGGCTACCAAAGACTCCTAGAAGGAACGATGAAATATGGGATATTGTTGATCGTATTACCAAGTAAGCACATTTTCTTGTTATATGAGAAGATCTACCCCTGGAACGTCTAGCAAGACTATATATTAATAAAGTTGTGAGACTTCATGGAGTACCCCTATCGATTGTTTCTGATCGTGATCCCCGTTTTACTTCAAGATTCTGGAAAAGTCTTCAGAAATCCCTAGATACTGAACTTCATTTGAGCACTGCCTACCACCCTCAGACAAACGGACAATCAGAACGGACTTTTCAAACCTTAGAAGACATGTTGAGATATTGCTCACTTGAATTTCAGGGTATGTGGGATCAATATTTACCTCTGGTAGAATATTCCTATAATAATATCTTCCATTCGAGTATTCAGATGGCACCATATGAAGCGTTATACAGAAAGAGATGTCGTACACTAACCTATTGGGATGACGTCGGTGAAAGAAAACTTGTAGGTCCAGAACTGGTGGAGGAAACGATGGAAAAGGTGAAGGTAATCCAAAATCACATCAAAGCAGCTCAAAGTAGGCAGAAGAGCTATGCCGATAATCGAAGGAAGGATTTGGAATTTCAAGTCAGTGATCATGTTTTCCTGAAGGTATCTCCATGGAAGGGAGTCATACGTTTTGGTAAAAAGGTAAATTGAGTCTCAGGTACATCGGACCCTTCGAAATTCTAGAACGAATTGGGGTTGTAGCTTACCGATTGGCAATGCCGCCAAGTCTCTCCAAAGTTCACGATGTGTTCCACGTATCTCTGTTGAGGAAATACATGCCTGACCCAACGCATGTACTAACCTATGAAGAATTAGAACTAGAACCTGATCTGTCTTATTGCGAAGATCCCATCAGGATTCTTGATACGAGAGAACAAGTATTGAGAAACCGGACGATGCGTCTGGTAAAATTCTTGTGGAGAAACCATAAGATGGAAGAGGCAACGTGGGAACACGAGGAACATATGATGAAGAACCACCCTAGTCTTTTCATGTGATAAGTATTCTAGAAATTTTTAGGACGAAATTATTTGAAGGAGGGGAGAATGTAACACCCCAAGCTTCTACAGTACGCTTCTCTTTGAATAATGTGATTGCGTGTGTTGTACGCAACACCGATTTCTAACACACCATAACCAATCAAACTAGCCGTTATGAATAGTAATACCTACTTTTTGAAATTATATATATTTTTTAAAATAGACTTCATTTTTGGATTCGTAATATCGAATTTAGCCTAAGGTGAAATTTTGGTACTTTTCGGATAACTTTAATATTTTGATGAATAGTGAAAATTACTAAATTTTAATTAAAAACAAATTTTTTAATCAAAATAATTAATAGTGATAAATTATGAATTTGAGTAGTTTTAAAGTATATTTAGAATATATTTTTACCATTTAATATAATGTTGGTCATTGGACATAATTTTACAATTAAACCAAACATAAACAAGTGTCAATCTTTTGATAGTTATTATCTCTTAAAAACACGCTTTTTGTTTTGACAGCGGGAATTAATTTTAAATTAATTTCTGCCAATTATATGTTTTGAATTTAGAAAAATGGATTACATATTTGGAATCAGGATGTCCAAATTATGTAAATAGGTAACTTTTATTTTTAGACATTTTGAATAATTACTGCGGTAAATATTTTATTTACCATGGTTAAGGATAAATCCGGTAAATAAGGGTTAAAAAAATAATATTATAATAATACTAAATTACCCTAAAACGTGTCCTAGCCATATTAGTTGATACCTGTTCGACCATAGGCATCTTTGGGTCGTTTTTGGGACCCCATGGTGACACTTGTAGGTGATAGGGACACTTTATTTTAATTAAGTTAAAATGAATACAAAAATGACACAAGCATATATCTTTTAGAAAAACAATTTTTACATAGGGTTATATATCTTAGATTTTAGATTATAAATATTAATAAGAAAGATAAAAATATTTCCTACATAGTTATATTTTATTTATAATTTTTAGACATTAAATAATTTAACTTATTTATGACACAATGATGATGAAGTAATTACTATAATAGTGAAAAATTAAAATAATTGATATTATAAATACCCAAATAAATATAATATGAAACTTTTAATGAATTAAACTAATTTTCTAGGATAATATGATATATTAGGATTTCTTTAATTGACTTTTTTGAAGTAATACATCTGTTATGAGTTTCACAAAAATCATCTATTGAGTAGTGTCAAAATTGACATAAAAGAGTTCTTAAAACAAATATTATATTATTAATTGATATTAAATTACTAAAAATCTAAGGATAGGCCAAGAGACCTATATCATGATAGGTTCATAATTAATGGATCACTTGGGGGTATCTTTGATGTATATAGTAAGTTTATTATCCATATTATATAAAATTACAAAGACACATTTTGGAAGTGAAACTAATTAACTTAGAGTTAATACTTAAAGATAAGGTTAATATAAGTATCCAAACCTGTCTAAATTCTATTGGTTGAGTTTTTTTCGACCTATCCCCACCTTAAAATTTAAATAATCAACTTTGGAGTCATTATAAACTGAATATGAATTTATTATAAATTAATATTTCTAGCTTTTCCAAAGGTTCCCCTCACCCCTCTTATAAAAGGGAACTCCTCCTTCTCTTTTCTTAACACCTTCAAAACCTTTTGGTTCGGCCAAACTCTGCCCAAATACTCTCCCAACTTCCCTCACTAAAACCTAGAGGCCTTATTTGGATCAGAAAGCCAACCTAAGGAGCCCTTTTGATCAAATCAAAAGGAAGAACCTGAAGAAGAGGTAATGATTTCACCACCCTTTTCCAAGTTCATTTCATCTTCCACTTCTTCTTCCTTTGTTGTTACCATTCTAAAATAATAACTCCAGTATCATATATATACTGTGATGTTATTATAAATATGGTACAACCATATTCAGTATTCTATCCACCCTTTTAATAACATGTCACCATACGTGCGTACGTACGGCTTACCATCTCCACGTCGTGGTGTAATTGTTATTCAATATATTATTATTTGGATGGGTATAATAATGATGTGTAACTCATGTAAATAATAAATATAACATGTTAATGATTCTGTATATATGATATAACATCCATTTATATATTATTTTAATATCAAAAGAATGATATTGTGGCTTGTGCGTACGTACGGACTACCGTCTCCACGAACGCGATAAGATTCATTCTCCATCGTATCCATTCAAGTATAATTATCATTTGATTATTTAAAAATGAAGTTTAAGGACTTGATATAATTCTGGATATGAATAATATACAACCTATCCATTACAAACATGGCTTATGTAACAAAACATATAAAATAAAACGAGTAAGTTAACACCCGAAACAATGATAATACTAATATATTATTAACAAATCAACGTTAAAATATCATATATGATATCAAATTAATATATATGATTCTTGTATAATTAAATAACAATTATTTCACCATTATACATGAGTTTAACCTACCCCAACCAAGGAAAAGTACAAGGTAAGGGTTATTTCACAATCTCTTCATTATCCGAGGTTGTTTATATGTAATAATCTACTGGGATCTCTATATCATCCATATCCATGTTTTCTTAAAAATGTATTTCAAAACAATTTTATTATTTACAAGAATATGGGTTAAAGTCATTTATACCCTTGTTTGAATTTTTAGAGGTTTATAAAGTAATCTTTCCGTCATTTTCAAAACAAGGTCCTTTTTAACCTTTTCGACAGAATTAAGGTAAGAATGTTTTTTTAACTTATACGGCGGGTGCGGCTATTTTCCGCTGTTATAAAATCTTCAAATCTATCCTTACAAGCTTATAAGAATATTTTCAAAGAAAATGTTTTATTTTATATGGATCTTAAATGATTTCAAAAAAAAATGAAAGTGATATTTCTCAAAAAAGAGTTTTGATTTTATCTATGTCAACATACTTTGATGGATTTTACACTTATTTGAAGTTGATTAATTATGATACAAAACTTATATATTGTATTGAAGGTTGTGTGATATGTTTGACTGTGGATGTGCTATTTTTATACCATTCATATTTTATGGTGAAATTATTTACATTTCGTATGCTAGTTTTAATACGAATGTTTATGTTATGTTTAAACCCTTTCATATGGGAATGCATTGGACTTAATATGTGATGGGTGGAGTCCGCTATAGCTCCTAGATGCATTGGTAGGTCTAATGAGACAAACTAGTGTCTTGTCACAAGGCCTTGGAAAAATCTTATATATAGTCTTGGCACAGGGCCTTGGATATGTGGTTATGATAGTCTGGCATTATGGATTCCATCATTATGAAAGTGGTTATTGATTTTGCATGTGATTATTCGATTAGTAGAATATCCATGTGAATAAATAAATGGCATTATTTCATTTTATTTATGCCATCCCATGATGAAAGTTCAAGTTTGAAAGGCTTTTGTTTTAGTTATACATTTCCTTAAATGTTTATTCTTATTTATGAAAGTTTCCGCTATATTGTTATCCTTACTGGGCATTTGAGCTCACCCCTTTTCTATGTTTTATTTTTCCCATGAAGTGAAGAAGTAAATTATGAATGACCTGCAGGGATATTATGTGGGGATATGATTGTGGATTATGGAGACAATATGTTTTTGTAGTAGTTTTTCATTTTATGATGTAATGTAAGACTTATGAATATATCTAGTGTTTCCAATGCTACTAAACCAATCGGTCTTTCGAGATTTGATCTTTCTTATGATCATGCCAATGTTATGCAATAATGCACTGAATCTGGGTATCTAGGGTCGGGGCGTTAGATGGATTTCACCAATGACTTCCCAACTCAAGTCAATATGGAAAAACTTTTTATAATTTATATAATATATTTTAAAATCAATTTTAAATAAATTATCAAAACTATAACCAAATTCCAAGGAAAACATTTTCAAGCATGAAACATTTTTATAATGTTTTTACATACACATAACCATGTCTCTATACACACCATAAATTCCTAGGGGATAATTCCATACTCATGAGTGGTCTCTCATCAATGTACCTAGTCATCAAAAGGTAAACAATACTCGGTACCCCAATAGAACATACCCCTTTTATAAGGTCACATAAAATGTAAATAAAATCATGCCAACAATGTATTCCACAATCCATGTAAAACCATCCAAAAAAATTATTTTCTTTAAGTGTTTCCACAAATAATTTAAGTGGATAAAAACTATAATTTTAACATCAACATTTTAAAATTATATCCAAAGGGGTTTTCTAAAATCCAACCAATTCATCACAATTTTCCAATGGAAATACCAAATTTGTATTTTGACCAAGAATCACATAAGGATTTTACCACAATCTCAATCAAAAAATTAATTAAAACTAATTCTTAAAGTTATAAATCAATAGAATATATGAGAGAAGCCACCGACCTCACAAACATTAGTGAAAATTAATAATGGCACAACGAATCCTCCAGATCCAATCTTAACCCATATTCCTTTCACTCTATCTAATAATATTTAATCAAATAACCACTTATAACACATATATATATCTATAATATACTAGATATATGGATTAAAGAGAGATAAGATCATTGGATATAACAAGAATGAGAAATAATGGGAACTTGCCGATGAATCTAGGCCTCCAACAGATTTTGATTCACCTAAGGATCACTCCTATATCAAAGGGGATCATCTCTCATACCTTACGAGAAAAAGGAATTCAGGTTATAAAGGGGTTATGATAAAAAAGGGGTTAAATACATAATTTGGATTTTAATCACAATTTAAGGAAGGTAAATTGTACGTCACATTGTTAGAATGAACGGTTTGGAAAACCATGTGTCAATCTTGTGGTTCTACTGTATTAAGGCCAAAACTTAATTGGATGTATCACATGGTTAGAAAAAATGTGAACTAATCATGATCCAACCATGTGCCTTCCATTACCCATTGTATTCCATTTCATGGTTTCTTATAGGTGGTTCATGGTTTTTTCTAACCATTTTCAAACATTATACCACCAAAAAGGCCACCAAAACATTCCAAAACCACTCAAAACCTCCCAAAACATTACCTGAACATTATATAGACACAACATACATGAATAAAAGGTCATGTTCTTGAAATAAGAGGTGATTCAATATCACTATCAATAATTATATACTCTTTTATTCCATGTCCATATTTTCACTTCCCACTAAAATTCATCTACTTAGAAATCTATTCATGCATTTTTCTAGATTACCTTCATATTTACCTTTTTCTTTATTAAGATGATGTTTTATTTAACCTTTTTACAATGTGGGTTTTCCATAGAGGCAATTTTAAAATGTTGAACCCTTGATTAATGAGAAAAAGTTTAAAATATGATATCATAATGTTTTAAAGGGAGTTATAATATAACAACCTGATATTTAAAAAAATAAAATTATGTTCAATATCTTATGTGATATAGAACAATGAACCTAAATGAACCACGATTTTTTATGACTCCCATAACCTAACCATTAAATCAGTGGCTATTAATAGTATTAACTATTTTATAGTATATATATATATATTAATAAATATAAAATTATTGATAAATTCTTATTAAATAATCACTCAATTTTTAGTAAGTCGTTTTATTCATCAAAAAATACAATTTCTTCAAAAATGTTTTTTATTTGTTTTTGTGAGAAAATATTAAAATTAATTTTTGGAAACTTTAGAAATTTTATTTTATAAAATTAATATCATATTTAAAATTATAATTTTTTTATTAACTTAGGGTAATTTGTTTGTATTTTTTGGAAATTATTGATTTTTTAGTGAATATTGAAAAATATCTATTTTGGTAAAACTGTCATTTATTTTAATCAATTAAGTAATTTAAAAGTTCCATTATTATTTTAATTTTTTTAAAAGTAAAATAAGTATTATTTATTCATATATATTCAAATTAACTAAATTTAAATCATCTTTATACTAGATTTTGGGATAATTTAATACTTAGGCTTAAAATGCATCTTTTCAGAAAACTATTTTAAATCACATAATGTTTCTCAACATGAATTAATTAAAATAAAAAATAATTAGGAATGATTAATTTAAATTTATATTTTATATATATTTATATATTTATATATATATTAATTTAATTTCATAGAAGGATTATTTTATTCATATAGTTAATATAAGATCATCTTTTCCTTCAAAAATTAAATTTTCCTAAAACAATTTTTCATCGTTCTTGGAGGTTTTATTTTAAATTAAATTATACCACTTATATGAGTTGAATTTGATAAAATTAATTCCATGTTTTTTATAATAATAATTTATATTATATAATAATTTCAACATAATTTTTGGTCATAATGAATTGCTGAAATAGTAAAAAATAGTTACCATGGTAAACAAATTAAAATGGTAAAAAGCAAGTCACCATAGTTTTAAAGAGGATAAAATGATTAAAATATGTTTATTTTTAGGGAAAAAGGTTTATCTAGGTATTATATTTCATCCAATCACTTGTTTATCAATTTTTGTTGTACTTGGCTTGGGAGAGACTTCCCATTATTGAATAGTTTTAGGTATTTGCTAAAAGTATCACTCCTCCTCAATTATAAAAGGAAACCTACTCCCCTCCATTAATGAATAAAGAAATTTTAATAAAAAAACCTGGAAAAAATATCTCCCCAACATAATTATACCCATTATATATCTTCTAGTCTACCCAAAAGTCTAACCTTGGAGATTTTAATAAGAGATCCAAAGAAGGTTCCACTAAGTAAAGGTATCGACTTCACCAAAATCATTCTTTTTTACTTATTATTTTACCACCATAAATTATGTAATAAAAGTTAAAATTTAATATCATCAGTATATCCTATATACTTAGATTTATTATGTGTATGGTACAATATTTATCTATATCCTCTTCCATCAAATGGGAAAGTAAACCATTATTTGTGTGAATAGAGGACTACCACCTCACCAAATAATGTAATTCGTTTTCTATAATCACCTCTCAAGGTTGTTAATGATAATTAATTTAGTGGTTATATATGATATTAAAAAATGTTAATAATTATGAAAAATTAACATATCATATACCTTCTTACCTTACCAACCATTGAACAATGATAACATCGTTTGTGTGTACGGAAAATTACCACCTCACAAAGCAATGTGATTCATTTTTTGTTACCACCTTACATGGATTCTATATGGAAGTGTTTTTAAAGAAGTAATATTTAACTAATGATATAATTATAATTATTTAGATATAAAATTAAAATTACCTCATTTCGATTATTATCATTGAAAAATGGAAACGTTACACAAGCGTACGTACGACTTACCATCTCCATGATTGTAACATAGTTTCTTTTTTATAACCATATTTCATGGTCATTTTTAAAATTATATTGGATGTATAAAAAATAATTTCATAATCATCTTATTTTATGTGTTGTGACAATGACCCCTTTGACCATGACCAATGCATGGGTGTAATTTTGAAATTATGAATTGAACATCCTCAAATCACCTGATTTGGACATAACTGAAAAAGTAACTAAATATGTCATTAATGTAAATAAAGTAAATTTTTTAATTATAAGGTAATTAATCTATAATGGTTTATAATAAAACCTATAATTTATATAATTTCATTATATAGTAGATAAAATATGTACATAATAAATCCTGTACTCATGGTAAGGGTTTCGTCTCAAAACATCCTTCTTTGTGAACCATGTTATTTTATGCACATAATTTATTATATATGGAATATATATTAAATAATTAAATATTATTTAGTTGATAATTAATAATTTATTTAATTTTAAGTTATAATTTTGTTACTTCATTCATGGGGTTTATTACTCAAAAGTTACCAATTTGGTATGGGTTTAAGATTTAATATCATTTTAATTGAGGATGTTTATGATTGAACTTCCTTTGAAGGAAATTATTTGACCATTTTCTACTAAAAACATTTAATTTTATTCCTCTCTATTTATCATGAAATTTTCAAGTAATATTACCACTATCCTCTCTTTGATACTTAAAATAATTGAGTAAATTTTTTTGAGGGAAGTTGACTTTATTTTTCTCTTCGGTTGAAAATGATTTCTCTTCAGTGTCCATGTTTTCATTAAAAAAATCAAAACTTTATTAAAACATTTATATGATTGTTTAATTTAATTTTTAACCATGTTCAAATTTTAAAAAATGGTTTAAAAGTAATCTCCTTATCATTTTCTGACCAAGGTACTTTTTTACCAAAGTGTGAAATGAATTTTTTTTATTATACTACATGTCCAGAATTACCCATCACCATGGAAATTATTTTAATTTATTACTACTTTATAATTTTCTAAGGTTATTTTGAAATTAAATTATTTCCATAATATCTTGAATATTTTTAATTTTTCAAAATTTATTTTCAAAGTGGAAAAGTTATTTTCCTCAAAAAGGTTTTTAGTATTTTTAAAAGTATTTATATTAATCAATGACAATGACCTTTAATGTTATGGAATGATTCTAAATTCTGTATATACATCTCTTACATGTATACCTAGATCACTATCCCTTCATTTGATGGGGTAAAACATGTCTTATGTTCATTTCTTAAATTCATTCTTCAATAAATCTCTTTAGATTATGATATGAGGAAAGATTATGCAACCCATTTTATTTCCATAGGTAATTGTTATGTTTATAGATTATTATTGATTTTATAATATGAAATACATTTTAATTTACATGATCTGAATTTGATAGGTGTTATTGGAATTATATACCCCTCCAATATGTTTTGGTAATGTTTTATTCGTGTGATAGGTCTTGTATGGGATTGGGGAGTAATCCAAGTTAATTATGGAACTCTATCTACCATGTGATGTTGTCTTAGTGGTTAGCCTTGACTTATATTTATGTCATGTTTTATATTTTTCCACTTCTATTATGATTCCACGATCTTATTATGTCATTTTTTATTGTTATTTTCTCATGTTAATACACTTGATCCTTCTATTTTAGGATATCATGTTATAATTTTGCCTCACAAGTTATGCTTCCTCATCATGTTTATTACCTTTCTAATCTTTTTAGATAACCACATTGTCTATGTATTCCCTAGGTTATCCCATTCTATTTTAGGAACTCAAAAATATTTATGATCTCATTATTGAGAACAAAATAAATAAGTTTTATTTTATCCTCAATTTGATGTATTATAAACCTAGTATTCCAAAGACACTAGGCCTCATGATCATTAGGCTGAAATTAATTGATGTTTATGTTAAAAAACAAGTAAATATATTTTAAAAAGTATTGGGTCACTATAGTTGGTATCAGAGAAAATTTTTAGTTAACCTTTGGAAACTAGTATTAGAAAACATTAGTGATAAATCTAGGTATTAGTCAAATGGTAATTCTAAATATAGGAAAATGTCTTGTAATTTAGGAGAAGGATAGAGATAGTGGTTTCCAAGAAATTAAATCCTTATCTGGATATTATAAGTGGATGTGGCTCTATAATAGTTTTACTTAGGGGTAATAACTCTAAAAGTGGAACAATTGTCTATGACTCTATCATCACCTAGATAATGACAATTGGCCTTTCTATATAACTATTTTGACTCTCCCAAGGGATATGATTTAGAAATTTACAAAATATTTATAAACCATCATAAAGGATTTAAATAGATAATGACCATGAATTATATATTATAAATCTAAGGTTTCATATATTTAAAATAATTTTTCATTATTTAGACATCCTATAAATTGTTTTTCATGATTATAAAGTTACCCACTATAATTATTATTTCTCATACTATGATTTTTAGTCTTAGTCATTTTTTGGAACCAGGAGGAAAGACTAAATGCGATGGAAAATTCTATGATTATGAGAAACCAAATTTGTTGATGAATGGAGAGAAAAATATTTTGATTATTCATAATCTTTTATCATTATATATGATTAACAACACAAACTTTTATGATATTCCTAATGCATGAAATAATAGGAAGATATAATTTTATGAAAGTTTATGTGGTAATGATCATAGAGGAAAAAAGATTCATCTTCTTATATTCCAAGAAGGTGGGAATAATCACCCAGAAGAATATATAAAATGGACGTAAGACATTTTCAATATGGAAATAGAGGTCATAAAGTAATTAATTTCCAAGTATTTTGATGTCTTATTTGTGGGGAACCTAAGATTTATCTGTGTTAATGCCCTAAATTAAGGGTTATCCCCTTGACCAAAGAATGACATATATTATACCAAATCATTAAAGTAAAGGGGTTAAAGTATATATGTTTTGGGAGGCATGAATTATGTTGTAGAATAATATTTACCAATGGTATTTTGGTTATAATAATCACGAAACATCAAAGTATTATGTTAATTTTGGAATCCTATATGTCTTCATGTAAGATTAAATTAAGAGTTATGGATACCATCATAGGTTAATGATTTTAAGTTTTTTTATAATTTCACCTAATTAATCACCATTTCTTAGGTTCTAAGTGATCGTATCTTAATGTGATTAATGATATATTTTGAATGTTTTTATTAGGTTATGATATATATAACTTTTTGGTTTAACATAAAGGGTTATTTAAGAAAATAATATTATGTTTATAGAGATGTAATTTGAAGTGTATGAGATAACCATTGATGTTAAGACCTTCTTTTATGTTGAGGTTATTAAGGTTATTTAGAATATAGGGTTATTTATTTGAAGAATGATCTATGTTAAAACATTGGTTTCATTATTGAATTTTTGTGATTAATATATTTATATTCATTTTGGGTAATATCTTACTTTGTGGTAACAATTTTTGGTTTTAATAAAGATAGGGGGAATATCTTGTTACTCTTCTATGGATCGTATGATCTGTTAAAGGTTAGGTTTACTAATTCAGGTATAAAAAATTTCTTATTGAATATTCATTCCTTAGAGGAAGTGGTGAAGTGTAAAATGATCAAATTGCAATGAAATGATAAATTTTTTATGAAATAAAAAATATATCAATTAAATATATTTTCCAATGTTCTCTACATGATAGTAAAATAATCTTTGAACTCTAGTAAAATTATTACAAAACAAAAATGATGTCACATTACCTTCATATTTGATGAATTCATGGTCTTTTAACTCATCACAGAATTATGTTTTTCTGGTTGTTAACTTTCTCTTGATCATTCCATTTCTTATGATCGACAATATATATCACTCACCATAATTATTTATGATTTTTTATTTCCAATTCCTACCAATGTTCTCCTACTTGAAAACTTATTCATGTTTTATTCTAGAAGAACTTCATATTTCCCTTTCCCTATTTTAAGAGGAGGTTTTATTAACCTTTTTTATGATATGGGTTTTCGACAAAGGTTATTTTCAAATATTGATCACTTTTTCACTGAGTACAAGTTAAAATTTTTAGGACACTATTTTTTTAATGGGGTATAAAGTAACACCCTGAGATTTTAAAAGTAGAATATTATTATCAATAGTATATGAGACACACAACAACGAGCCTAATAAAACTATGATTATGTATGACCATTATAACCCAACCATTATATTAATATATATGAATATAATTAAATAATTTACATAATATATATAAAGGACCTAAGTTATATAAAATTAGTGATAACTTATTTTTATATAACCACTCAATTTTTAGTAAATCATTTTATTCTTTAAAAAATATTTTTTCTATAAAAATGATTTCTTTCATTATGTGAGAAAAATATTATAAATAATTTTTGAAAATTATTGAAATTTTATATTATAAAATAAAAAAATTAAATCATAATATCTATATTATATTATGGTGAAATTTTGGGATTTTTTGAAAAATATCAATTTTTCATTGAATAGTGAAAAATAACCGTTTTTGTAGAACTATCATTTCTTTTAATAAATTAATTAATTTTAAAGTCCCACTATTATTTTAATACTATATAAAAGTAAAATAATTATAATACAGTTATATATATTCCAATTAATTATATTTAAATCAAATTTATATTATATTTAAATATAATTTTATTCATAAGCTTAAAAACGAATATTTTCTGAAAGCTGTTTTAAAGTGCATAATGTTTCTCCATTTTACATAAGAAAAATAACCCATAATTATAAAATTTTCAAAATAAATTTATATATTATATGAATATATATATATTAATTTAAATTCATATAATTATTATTTATATTCATACAGTTAATATAATATCATCTTTTCCTTGAAAAATGCATTTTTTAGAAATTTTCTTTTCTTCCCAATTATAGGTTTTATTTTAAATTTAATGTTGAAACTTCTATGAGTTAAATTTGATAAAATGGATTCCATATTTTGAATAATAATAATTTATATTTTATTATATTTTAAACTTAATATTTGTTCATAATTAATAGTAAAAAGAGTAAAAAAATCGTTATAGTAGTAAAAACAATAAAATGGTAAAAGTAACCTTAGTAGTAAAGAGGATAAATTTTTTTAAAATATTTTATTTTTAGTGTTAGAGGATTAAATTGAAATTATCTCTCATCTAATCATTTATTTGTCAATTATTATTGTACTCGTTTGGAGATTGACTTCACATTTTGGAATAGTTTTGGGGTATTTACAAAAACATCACTCCTCCTCAATTATAAAAGGGAGTCACTTCCCCACACTTATTGGCACCAATCAAGCCATTTTTCATGACAAAAACCTACCAAAATCTCTCTTATACATCCTTATACATATTATGGAGCTTATTTTATTCCAATAATACAAACCTCATGGTTCTTAATAATATATCCAAAGCATGTTCCTCTAAGAGAAGGCAATGGTTTTCACCAAGCTTCATATTTTTACTTATTCATTTTACACCTTGAATTATGTCATAAAAAATAAAATATAATATCACCAATATCATATATGTACTGATATTTTATTATATGTATGTCATAATATTTATTCATCTCCTCTTTTATCAAATGGGAAATAAGACCATTGTTTGTCTGCATGACTAACTACCACATCGCAAAACGATGTAACTTATTTTCCATCGTCGCCTCTCAAATCTATTCATGATTATTTATTTAATATTTATATATTCATTAAATATTATTAATTTTATAAAATTAAAATATCTAATACATTATTACATTACCATCTATTGAAAAATGATAACATCATTCGCGTGTACAGCGGACAACCTCCTTATGAAGTGATGTGATTAATTTTTTATTATCGAGTCAAATATATGGTATATATAAGTGTATTAAAATAAATAATAAGATATTTATAATTTAATTATAATTATAGGAATATGAAATAACACTTTCATTCTTTCTATTATGATCATTGAAAAATGAAAACGTTGCACAAGATTACAAACAACTTACCATCTCCAAGATTATAATGTATTTAATTTTTATAACCATATTTCATGGTTGTTTTAAAATTATGATTTAAATATAATAATGAAAATTATGTTATTATTTTTATCCTATAGAGGGTATAATAATGAACCCTTTTACCATGATCATTACACCAATTCCATTTTAAATTTATGATCCGGAAGTCCTCCAAACACCTGATGTTGGAATTATTGAATAAGTAAATAAATATGTCATTAAATAAATGAAATAAATGGTTTAAGTATAAGGTATTTAACCTATAATATGTTCCGATGAAAACAAATGATTGAATATTTTTGGACCCCATATCTAGTATCCTAGAGTTGGTGGCTACTTTATTACACTGGCACTAGATACAAGAAAATGCATCCCAATGGACCAAATAGTTTAGTAGTATTGGTAAACTAGATACAGGGTTGAATATTATATTACAATTGAAAATATAATATAAAACATAGTAAATCTTTTGAGAAAACAATTTTTATCCTAAATTAACCCTACATGTCAATCATAATAAACTTCTTGATAACCTGGGGAAAAATAAAACATAAGAAATGGGTGAAATCAGATGCTCGGGAAGGGTATACATATAATGGAAGATATCATGAATAAATATGAATAAACAATATGGAAAGGTAAATAAATAAAACACATTACATTAAACAAATATATGTGTATAATATAGAAAGAATAAATAACGATAAAATCACTCTGTTGGAACTCCTTCTTTATCAAGGAATATGAAAAGATTATAAAGTGAATCTTAATCATGTTAAAATAATTAAGAGAATTGAGGAAAACCATAGGAAATTCAAATATCATGTTAGAACCAAGGGTGTTCTTTGATGGAAATATAGTATGATTTGTGTTTTTTTTCAATCCATATTGGGTTGATCAAGGAGTTCTCAATAGATGTTTTTCTATATAAGAGTGGACAGTGTGCATACCATAAAGCACAGTTCATAGATTTCAAAGGAGATATGTGGGAATGTTTTATCGAATGCAATTGGTATGTAGAATACATAGGACAAATGGTTCATAGAGAGATGGAGATTTGTGTTAAGGCCTATGGTTCGTGAAAGGAAATCAGTTCACGGTATGGTGTGTCATTCGTGAAAATGAGGTGGAGAGGTACATGGAAAGAAGGTTCACAAGATGTCTTATCATTGGTGAAGATGAGGTGGATTTTGTTTTTTGCAAGAGTTAGGCCACCATGAAGGAAAAGATTGTGCATGGAACATTTAGGGAAAATGGTTTGTAGGAGATTCACAGTGCATTGTAAAGGTGGTGTTGTATCTAAGATTTGGCTAAATCTTAGATTAGTGAATTTTTTAGATCTATTTTCCTATAAAATGAGTGTTAATACCTTCATTAATGTGGTGCTTTTTTATAATAAATCTAGGAGGAATTTGTTGAAGTTCAAAGTGATTCACAGGAATACAATTCGACATAAGAACATATCTCATTGAATAAGGAAACTCTTTGCAGAAGAAGATGTGATCCTCCAAAGAAAGACGATTTGTAGAATAGGCAATGGTTTGTGGACGAAGTAGTTATCCACTGGGAAAAGGTGATCTATGATGCTTTGTAGTACACAGATCAAGAAAGTATATGAGAAAGTAGGGCATCAAGCAGAATAGGGATGTATGAGGTGATGCAGAGAAATATGCAGAGAAGGGAAGTATGCGGTGGAGTAGGGATGTATGGAGCGTTGGTCAGTATGCAGTGAAGTTGGGAAGTATGCATAGGAAGAGGGGGAGTTCGTGGAAGAAAAGTTCTCAAACTACCAGTGCATGGAAAATTGAATTACATATATGGGTAAAAATGAGACTTCAATAGAGTATCGATCTATAGGTAGTGATGCATGATTTAATGCTAATACAATGAAGCGACCTTCATTTTGATAAACTGAGTTTAGATTCTTCCCAACATAGTGAGAAAGGGAGATTCAATGGAAGTGATCTAAGGGATGCAATGTTCTATCCCTAAAACCTTGTAAAGGCAGTGCTTCTAGTACAGAGTGAATGTGCTAAACTTTTTTACTCCATAACTAGTGAAGATTAGTGAAATTTGGTATGACCGGCAACCTATCGGTGTATGCTCCTTGGATGTAGCCCTTAGTGGTGAACCAAGTAAAAAATTGTCTTCTCTTTAAATGTGATTTTTTGTTTTCCTCAATTTCTCATCAGATAGGTTTAACAGGTTCATAGCAATTTGAAAATTAAATCCATCAGATAAAAAGGACAAATTTTACACCCTGACTCACCCATCCCCTCTCAAGGTGTTCCAGGGTCCTTCAAATCGACCTACACATGAAAAACCCAATGTGTTACAAAAGCTGCATAGCTACCCAACATGAACCAAAGGATCTAGATACCCCTACACTGGGCACCTTCATCATGGACCTATTAGAAGAACCTCATTTCCAAGGGTCCCATATTTTCTTATAAATAAGAACCCATGGCACCTTATTTTGAAAACTAAAAAATCAGAATAACCCTCGGAGCTCTGATAGGGAAACACCTTTTCCTAGGTCCCCTAAAATTTTGCAAGTATCTCTCTAAAACCAAATAGAAGAATAACTTAATGAGGATAATGGTGATCAATGACCCTTTAGGATCCCAAACATAAGACACATACATGATGACCTTTCTCCCCTAAAGAGAAACCGCCTATCTGAGGCCCTTATCCCTAATTAGGGACCTACATGAGACCCTTCTAAGGACACCAAAGGAGACCCAAGGTGCCAAGTAAAATGCCTTACTGAAGTGATGTTTCCCCAGTGGTCTATTTCATGAGGCATACACAGTTTTTGTAGGCTTATACCCCATACGTGAAGAATTTTCAGTACCTCTTAGGCCCTGTGTGGAACACCTACACGGCACACTAAGGCCCCTGACATGTGTGATCCATCCTTTGAGTCCTCCATTAAGACATGAATGGAAGGGATACTCTTCCCTTTGATCCCTTTTCTAAAAGGGACCAAGTGGAAACCTCCAACGATACCTCCATACTTGAAAACCATTGGAAAAGTCACGCAATCATGTCTCCCATTTGGATTTGTATTTCTATGGATAGAGGTTTCCTGCACTGGTCATATCAGATGGTTAGGATCCTTAGGGAATATGTGGATTTATATATCTATGTCCATGAGTACCCCTACCCTAGGGACATTGTTGTGGATTTCTTGGACTTGGATATAAGGGTTAGGACCATATACTTCCCTTCTCATCTCTATGACCTGGAACCTTCAATTGTCATCAGGGAGAGTAAGTATTATGCTTGATTTTCCATTTAACATGGAATCATATCCCCATCCTGCCACCAAACCAATTTTAGGGAATTTATCAGTGATTAATACCCTAGTATTTATTATAGGAGGTTATAGTCTTTCTCTTATCTACCTCCATGTCCTTCACCTTTATTCCATCCTTAAGGTAAAGTGTATAGAAGGAAGTATCATATCCTCGGCCTCTTCCACCATCATCCCCCTCCTCTTTCATCAGTGGAGAAAAGTTAGAAGTAATGGGTTCACTCAACACCCTATCCCACTCCTGTTGGGATTTTTATCCATCGTCACTATCGAAAAAAAGAAGAATAGTGTTTGGTTTTTTGGATCCTCTAATTCCCCTTGTTTCTCACAGGAAACATGACTCGTGTGGGCTTAGATGTTAACAATGATCATGAAACTCACATGATTCATGTGACATATTGAATTAATATAACTCTGATTCCAACCATAATTGGGACACGTAGGACGCAAACCTAATGCCCGATCTCAATGGTCATCCTTTTTAGGATTGAGTCCTATCAAAAACACCCAATTTACTAGGGCATCTTCCTTTGGAGTAAGCCCCAAAATTCCTAATTTGGACATCTTCCTTATAAGTAATCCTAAAAAATCCTCCAAACCACTATGAGTTAAAAAATATCTCAGGGTGTCTTTTTCAAGGAATATGTTTTAGGAATAAACACCAACCTATCCTCTCAAGGGTCATATTCCCTAAGAGATAAACCTTAAAGGACCTCCATAGGCATAGGTCCTCATAACCGAACTACATCGGCTTTGATTCCCCTAAAAACAGGATACATAAGAAGCCTACATGAGGTCCAAATTCAACACCCCAAATAAAACCCAATTAATTTTTAGTCCAAATCCTCAACAGGGTCTAATTTAACCTTAGAATCCATGTCTGTATTAGGTTCTATGGGCTGCTTAAGCATAAGTCCCGAACCAAACATTGACTAGACACCTTCTTCCTATATGTCCTCACCACATGATGTTAAACTGTACGATTAAGTCCTTCTCACATGACCTTAAAATGTATGATGTTCCCCATTAAAAGGCACCAAACAACGTGGGTTATGATTCCTTTTACAATAATATATAGGAAGACCATATATGGGTTTGATCCCGACTTCAAAATAACTTCTATCTCCTAGGATAATGATATAAACTAGAGTGGCCCATTGAGTGGCTAGAAAACTAAAATCATCCAAATAAGGAACAAATAATCTCTAAGTAGTATATAAGAGGATAACATTGGTGGAGAATCTCATATATATACAAATATCACCTTTTATGAAGAACCTCAGATACATACATATTATTTTAAGATTTATACATGATAATAATTGATTCATAGCTCTGGGATGACCCACATTATACTTGGGAATTAATTAAGGAATCATGATCATATCTTAAATCTATAAGAGATTCCCATAATAGGAAATAATTTCCCCAAAAAGGGTGTGATGAGCCCAACCTCTCATCCTCTCAACCAATGTGAGTTCTTAAGTATTATTGGTCAAAATACCTAATGAGTGTCTACCTTTGGAAAGTAGTTCCTTTTAGATATAGAACCATTGGGTGTTTCCAGTTCCATGAATAAACCCCTAAGAAAGTGTTTGTAAAGATAAAATTCTTATGAGGAATGAATTTTTTGGGGAATAAAAAATGGTGAACCCAACTTGAATCCTTAACCAAGATGATAGTATCACCCACCTCTTAGGACCCTTCTACTCTCAAAATGAAAGAGATCCAGACAAGGAAATCAATCACACATGTTTCCATTCAAATGAGATATTTATTTTATGAAATTCCTGGTTTATGTTTTTCATATATATATATATAGGAACTTCTTTCTAAGAACTCTATTCCATCCAATGGTTTCATTTAAGCTCTCACTAATGAACTCCTAGGCTACTGCATGCATTGGATCTTCATCTACACAGAGGAAGTCGACACCAACCCAACATCTTTAACATTGGGTCTCAAAATCATTGGTTTGGCAATACCATAAAAATGATCATTAACTTGGATACCACCCAATAATCTATCCAGTCCTCAAAGAACCCCCGATTGTTCAGAAAATAATGACTTGTGGTCCTGACTTTGATAGAACCAACTATCATCTTCAACCATTTCTAGATCTTATACCTAGAATGAAATAACCTGCCTTTTCTATATTTTAGGAAGGTGGATCAAGAGTCCACATATAGCCTCATCTAGGATACAGAGGCGTCCTTCTCAAGGGATCTGGTAAGCAATCTCTGCCACCAACACCACGCATCATCGACCCCTCAACATGATTAGGGTGTTTTCCTTGGTTGTTTGACCCAATTCCTTCAAACTCAGTCATGAAAGGCATCCCACTAGGGATGACTACCCATCAATATGGAGTAGGTTTACACGTTTTTCCCCCCCGTAGAAGACGTCCAATCAAATTTGGTGGCAAATTGTGAATGGGTACACACACGTGTACACCTTTATTCATCCATCCAACAGACACGTCTGGTGGAATTCATGGAATCCCATCATCCAAATATGGTGTAAACTTGTGAACATGATCATATACCTACCTACACACACCATTCCAGTATAGAGTAGGATGTCCCTACCAATCCCACTATTTTTGATAAAAAGGTCAGGAAGTGTCCACTTTTATTGGACCAGGTAAAGGTAAATCTGGTGAAGGATGAACAATATCTTTTACACATGTGGAAATAGCTGGCTAAAGATGACATACTAGTCATGTTTTGGACTTTAGACACCCCTCGATACATCATTCTAGAGGTGTTTGTGGAAGATTGTATGCACGACATCCACATCAACATATGAAAAACTCTTTTTCACCTAAAACCAAAGATATTACCCTATAACAAGTGTCAATATCACGTCAAGGTAATAGAAGGGTTCCAGTGCCAAATTGACTTGTAATCTCTCATTTATTCATGACAGACAATTATTTAGAAATAGCAAGGATCCCTTCTATGCGCATGATTGTATGCAACTATGAGGTTGTGATAGATGATCATGGATACTCTATCTAGTGTTTACATCAATGGATGGGGTGCACATGGATCATTGCATTTAATTTCACTCCCTAACTAGAAAATTCTACCAAAGTTGGTATCATGAAATGTAATAGACCTAGGATAGAAATAAAAAATGGAATCTATTCATGAATGAATATAGTTTCAACAAGAACAGTCCCTGACTTACACTCACCGACATTGGGCCAAAAGAGATCAGGCTATTGAGATACTTTTACATCATGAATATGATAATATCGAGCAAGAATCCCACTTAGAGGATTTTAGTTTTCATGTAGAATAAATGTTAGAAACAGCATAATGAACTTCTAAAACATGTGATTTATGTGTGTGTCTAATGATGCACCCATCCCATGTTCGAACAAAACTTCATAAACTTGGAAGAGAATCTATGATAAAATAATCCATAGTAGTTCAGGAGAAACCCTAGCCCATATGGATGAGGTATTTTTTATACCAAACATTGAGGTCATCCAATCAAGCATGAAGGAGTGTGGAAGCAGAATAGGAAAAGTCCCAGCCCTTAGGGATGGGGGGCTTTTCACCTCAACAGTCACCTCCTCATCAAGAATCAGTTTTCTCTCAGTTATGGAAGATACCAAAAAATGAATCATTTTAGTTTGTCTCATCCCATGATTCTATATTTTTACTTCGAAAATACAGGAAAAATAGAGATTCCTATTAGGTTACTTTCCTCCAAAATATTCCTATAGAATTAGAAAAGGATGGGACAAGGCCTCCTGGAGGGTGTAGAAGAAGACGATCTCACAAAGACACTGATAGAATGCCCACAACACATTTCACATTAGTTAATTTCATCAACAATACCCTCAAAAATATTTCAGAACATGAGGCCAGTTTAGAGGATTCATAAGAGGAATTTCTAGTTCTTGATGTGGTCCACTCTAAAACAAATGAAGGATTTGTGCATACGTGGACCCAAAATATTTCCCCAATTTTGGGAACTCCCTCAAATAATATATGATTACCCCCTTAAAAGGAACCCAATGAGAAAAAGGTAAGAGTCAAATCATGTCTCACCACCCTCTCAATGAGGTTAAGCCTCTTTGAATAGATGAAATATTTTCTCAACAAGAGGATGAAATGAAATAATTTAGGAAACTCAATGCATAATTAATTTGAGGTAGCCTTCCTACTAGGTATGTTTTACAAGTAGATCCTCAACCTACACTTCCAGTTAAAACACCTCAAAATAGAGAGTTTTTTGAAACAATTGAAGTATACCTTGAACATATGCTCAATGCAGGATACCATCCACTAATATATTTGGATCTAGCAGCAACAGATTGTAAATTCACTCCATTGCATGTACAACCAGAGTAGGGTCAGACACATACCTACAATATTGTCCCTATGGGGTACCCATGATAAATACCAGTAGTTCAACCACTAGTGGTCACACCAGCTATTTCACTAGTTCAAACATGAGTTTTTTCACCTATCTAGGATCAATATCATACAAAAATTCCTCAAATATTTATGATCCCCATTGAGTCACTATAATCTTGATTGGAATCCATGGAGGAATGATGAGAACTGATACAGTCAGAAAATAAAACTTACTCTGAATGGATAGATCCACCTATTCCTCCGCCAAACTTTGGGAATCCCACATTTCCGATCTTCAACAGTTCAGGAGATCCATAGTAGAACTGGATTCATTTTGTCTCTCTTTATCATCCCCATGATGGGTAAACTTGAAAAACCGGAGGTGGTAAAACCTTGGTTCTTTATAAAATCATTGCAAGTACTAGCCTTTGTAAAGTATACAAGTTTTCATTCTCAATGGATTACTGGGTGTAAAGATCTCTGTCAAAAAAAATTCTTCCATTTTAGCTCAATTCTACAGACGGCAACAGTCTTCGATCTCACAAACTACAAAAAACAGGAGAATAAAATAATCTCAAATTTATTTACTCAATGGAAAGGATTCAAATAATCCTTAAACTTACCTCTCCCTTAAGAAGAGTTGTTTTCCATTTTTGTAGTGAATCTTCACGATGAATTGTGCACACCGTTAATCCATGTGAAATAAGTAGGAGGGTTTTGGAACCTTTTCTAAATCTCTCAATAGGTGGAAAACTCAATTTTAAAGACCAAAGTCAAGTCTTGAGTAATTCCATCAACTCAAGGAAGGAGAATAGGAAAATAATATGCTTCTACAATCACCCTAAAGTAGGACCATATACCCTCTTCTACTTTAAATCATACACCATATCACATCGATCCAGTACTTGAGTGCCAGTAGAAACGCCCACCTCATCAGTATGATAAAAGTGACTAGAGATGGAAATAGTTTAGGAGATGGAAAATAGGGTCTGTTATTTTTGAAATGACCAAGTCCCTGGATACTTCATCACGGCATTGGAAAACAACTTAGTCATGTTTCTAAAGCCCAATAAGTCCATCAAAGAAGGCGAATAATATCACCCAAACTATTTCTCCTTCAATAAAATATTGGGGCAGCACATCAATGATTTTTTTCTTCAAATACCTCCTTAAAAATATGTTGGACTCTAGGAAGGAGAAATATTAAAATTCACCCACCAAAGTTGTTTGTGTTTCTGGTACTAATCTGGATGATTAAAATGAATGGCGGGAAGTTAAAATCAAAATTTCATAGAGGTTTAGTGACTAGATGGTCAAAAAAATCAACTGAAATCATGATATTCTCCAAGATTAACTAAAATAACCAACTTCACCATTGACTACTTATTCCACAATTTAGCTAGCTTCATCAGCAGCTCAATCCTCTGAATTCAAATCCTCCAAAAAGAAACATAGCTAGAAGGATATAGAGAAATTTTAAGAAGATGAGTCCATGTTAAGGAAAAGTTTATCCCAAAATTTAGCTAACTTCATGTCAGAATTCCCAAAAGCATGGGCACCATCCCTTCAAACAGTACAATAAGAGTCAACCTGTTAGACTGAATCTTTATCAGATGAGGAGTTGATATTCAGTTAAATTAATGTTATTCACTTAATATATCCCTTGGAAAATTATGATTCTGATTATGAATCCAATTTCCCTACACTTGATTGGGTAACTGGGTGAAGAGGTTGTCAAGGTCAAAAGTGTTAGGGATGACGTGGTTGTGTTAAGAGACACTACTTCAAAAAAACCCATTCAAACCATCTACGTGTCTGAAACTCAAGATAAATCACTCTAGTGATCCCAACAGGAACAAGGGAGTTTTTCATCCACACATGATAGGGTCTTCCCTAATATTATCATCTTGGAAGACCAGTTAGAGGATATTCCACTACCTCCTTGATGGGTAGGCCGACCCAATCGGCATAATCCACCAAGAAAATAAGCACTTCCAACTCCTACCCCACGGGATGGTCCATTAACATCAAGAACATTATATCCTAAAGTTCCTACAAAACAACATCCCCATGTGGGGAATCGTAGACCTTTGGACAAAAAATATGATTTCTTGAAGAAACTATACCAATTGTTGTCCAATTTATCAATCCTAGATGCTCTGAGTCTATCAGAGGTCCTTCGGGGGGAACTTATTGAGGCCTTTTCATGCCCTCAGGGGTTTGAAGTTGAGGTTGTTTCTACTAAATTTTATACTGTAGAGAATGATCATGTAGAATTACGTTAAGTTATCCCCTTTATTAAACAAGATAAGAATTATATTATACATAGAAATTTCGGACCCTTGTATATATCTGGAAGGACAAATAGCATTTATATCTGATGAGCCTTCATTGACAATGGATCAGGAGTCAACATCATTTCAGTCTAAAGACTTAACCAACTAGGTCTTAATAAATAACATTTTCCCACTCCACTCTGAATTTACAGGGTTATGATAATAATTATAAAGATCCTCTAGGTGAGATCACACTCATAAATCTATTTGAGGATCTTATGTATGACTCAAATTTCATTATGGTTCGACAGGATACAACTTTCAATGATATTCTGTGAAGACCTTGTCTACATCAGCATATAGTCATTCCTTCATCATACAACCAATGTCTCAAATATTGAATCAATTTTAATGATGGAATTTTTAATGCGTTAAATCCATGTTCAAATCCTTAGAGATATCATACATTGACACATGGTACTATCACAAGGTGGGAAAATAGTCCATGGCAGGTGATTTATCTTGAATCAATTCCCCAAATATTCTGTATATGATCCTAGCTAACCCTTTCGAGTATCTTAGTGTAGATTATGTGCTTCCCATTAATCAAATCAACGGGGTGGGCCTAAATTCAAGCACCCATTTAGAAACTTCTATAATATCAATAACAATAGTTGAGCACATCTGAATAGAAGAAGTTATAAAATCGCTGAGTGATAATGAAAAATTGAATTAAAAGGTCTTTAATCCATACTCTAACCTCTAATAAATCTTACTTCCATCAGCTGGGTAGGAATAATTTTTTAGGAAGATAGGATAGATTGAATAGACATAATCTTAGTCCCTTGTTTCCCCTTTAGGACCTTAAGATGGATTCATGCTATAAAGTGATCCTGAAATGATTACCTCATCCTCTGGATGTCCAAATAGAGGATCCCCTCATACTTATGTGGAACTTATTTCACCATCTCCTCCATAGGTAGAGGTGAAAAATGTTGAGCCATATGAAGAGGTAGAATATTAATATCTCAAGAATTCACCTCAATCATTTGAGGAAGGAGTCATCACTATAGTGTATGAGCTCAAAGAGATAAATCTGGGTACAAAAGAATATCCATGACCCACTCTAATTAGTGCTTCCATGAATCATGAAGAATAAGAAGTATATACCTCCTTCCTAAAGTAGTACTTGGATGTGTTTTCCTACAATTACCCAGATATTCTAGGCCTTGACCCCAAGAAGGTCACCCATCATTTGTATATTCCAGAAGATCATTGGGGATACAAGAAAGAAGACAAGAGGATGCACCTGATTAATGCCTCAAAAATTGGGGATGAAGTAGACTAGCTCATCAAGGATGACTTTATCTGATTGTTATAGCATCCAAAATCTCTAGCCAAAATTTTCCCTATGAATAAAAAGAACAAGGGAATCATATTTTTCATCGATTTTTGAGATCTCAACTGGCATTCTCCCAAAGATGATTTCCTGGTTCAAATCATAGAACTCCTCATTGATGAAACGGTCGGTTATCAGGCCCTCTCCTTCATGGATGGATATTTAGGGTACACCCAAATGAATATGGACCTAGAAGATTAATAATCCATAGATTTCAGAGCCCCATAGGGAGTATTATTTTATTGGGTAATTCCCTTTATCTTGAAGATCACTAGTTCAACATACCAATATTCCATGCATCACATTTTCAAACCCTTCTTAGTGAAGTTTGTTGAATGATACATGGATGATCTAACGTTCAAGCCCCAAAAACTTTATGACCACTTGACCGACCTAGAGACTATCTTTAGCAATCTTTAACAACATAACCTGAAGATGAACCCCTTGAAATGTGCTTTCAGGGTAACCTTAGGATAATTTATCAACTTCATTGTATTCTATCATGGTATCGAAGTTGATCCTAATAAGTCTAAATCTATCCTTATAATATCATATAATTGAAACCTTAATGAATTGACAGGAATTCTAGGAAACTTGTATTGCATTATATTCTTCATATACAACCTTGCAAGAAAGTGTTTACCCTTCAAAAAATTAATGAAGAAGTGGATCACATATCAGTAGACCAATGACTGCCAAGAAATCATTTGACACCCTCAATAAATATCTCTTAATCCTACTAGTATTGATTCCACCTTTTGAGGGAAAGCCACTCATTATGTATGTGAAATCCCTATAGATATCATTGGGATATTTCCTTACATAGAAGAATGATTTCAAGAATGAAAACATCCTTCATTATCTCAGTAAAACCATACTTCACGCTAAGACTTGTTATTTAGATATCAAGAAAAGATGCCTAGAATTAATCTTCGTAGTTCATAAATTGAGGAACTATCTACAACACCATGATACCCCCTTGGTTTCTCGCAATAAATCGCTGAAGTTAACCCTAAATCTTCATATGATGAGTAAATATATGGAAAGGTGGACAGTTATTCTTTAGCAGTTTTACATATTGTTCGTGCCTTAGATAACATTGAAAGGTCGGACCTTGGTGGACTTCCTTTCCAAACATCCATCTACATAAGAGATTCCATTAAATATTCAATACTGGAAATTGATTTATTTGCGATGGGGAATTTGTGTTGGGACCCCATAGAAAAAATTATTTTTTGTGGAGATCTGTCACATATAGTTTCTCTGACTTTTCAAAAAACACTATTGCGACAGACCCGTCACAAATACTAAATTTGAGGAGCCCATTGCAAAAAACTTTAAAAAAATTAAAAAAATCATATTAATGAAATTTAATAAAATAATATTTATAATAATAATAAACTAATATTGATAAAATAATATTAACAAATAATAATAATATAAATATTATTGATATAATAATATTCACATTATTAATATTAATATTAATATTAATAAAATAATATTAATAATATTAATATTAATATTGTCATTATAAGAAATTATAAAATAATAGAAACCTCAATACTCACAATAATAATATTAATAGTAATAATAATAAATCAAATAAATAATAAAATAATAAAAAAAAATATTTTCAATAATATAAAAAACACACTATATAGAAATGTAAATATACAATATTAAAAAAACAATTACATTCAAATGTTTAATCATAAAAAGTAAATATATCTCTAAGGGTGGTCTTCTAGAGGAGCTTGGAAAGATGGTGGAGGGAACTATATACCTAATCCATGAGTTAGAAATCACTTGTACTTCTTCGTCTTCTCATGCAGTTTTTGCTTCCATCAATGCATCTCCTCCTGCTGCTACGACTGCTATTGTCGACAGAGCTCTTCTTTCTCCATATGCATACTCTCTATAAGTTCACTCTGAGCTCGCAGCTTGAATGCCTTGCTGTGACATGTCAAATTTATTATGATTTTATGGTTTATTTATAGTATAGGGAAGATTCTAGGTCATCTATCAAGGAGCATTGATAGGTTTAGAGTGTGCATTTTTTGATAAAAATACTAAATAGGGGGTGGTTTAGAAATCAGTTTTATGAAAATAACTTAATTTAAAAAGTTTAATAGTTGATTAACCAAGTGGATTTTGAAAAATATGAGATAAAATGATTAGTTGTGAGTTTACTGCATAAATTTCAAGATCATAATTCTTGGATATTAATTAGGGTTTGATGTAATTCTGGTTGAAATTAATCAGAATCCCGATTACTTCCCAAACCATGTAATAATAATTGTATAGACAAGGTACAGATCTCATGCATGGTATCATAAATTCCATATAAAATTTAAATCCTTAATAAGTAGGGAATAAAATTATTCTTGTGATGTCCAATTGGAACAACACAAGTCACACACTCAAGACTTCACACCTATCGGTTAAAAGTAAAGAGCATTCCATTTGATTCAATCAAAAAAAAATTAAAACATGAATCAAAGTGATATAACTGTAAATTAAATGTTTTCAAACCAAAAACACATCAAACTAGTAGTAGTACAAGTGTTGTAACTCCCTTTTCAATATGTGTAGCTCTATCACAATTAACTTCCACCATTTAGCCCAACATCTAGAGGAGGAGGAAAGTCGGGTGGAACTCTTTATTCACATTTGATCTCTATATGAGGATATGGACTCCAAAACTTATAGTATAAAGAGAGTTATCCAATAGAACTTTAAATTGGTAGATCTTGGCTCCTGGTTCGAACTTTCATGTGAGGTTCCCTTGGTTCCCTTTTAGATCCAAAATGGTAAGTTTTTTTGAGCACCCAGTTTTTTTGATATCATTCAAATATCAGTTTTGGATAAGTAAACAGCCATATCACGACTTGGAAAAATGGGTAGAGTTGTTGGAAGACATCTTGAATATCTCCCTGTCAATTTTGGAGTCCATTGGACATCAATATTAGGATATATTGTCAAAATACCAAACCGAAATTTTGAATTCAGACAGATTCTATCCCCTGGACATATTTGTTTAGACGAGCACACAGATGGACGAATTAAGCTTCGGTATCTTGAGATGAGTTAAATACCCTGATGTTCTGGATTGGAATATAAAATTTCAGCGCATTCTAGTTCACTTATTTTTCATAATTTTCAAAAAAGTGGAGAGGTGTCCTTGGACTTTCATGTAGTTTGGCCCATTTTCCTTATGGACCCTCTTAGGGGTCTCCAAATCACCTCCACCTTCAATAAAAATATAAAAACATGTATAATTAACCCTATAACAGTGATTAATATTAAATAATTAAATAAAACAAGATGTTAAATTTTATATTATATTTGGAATTTATGGTGAAAAATTAGTTTAGTACAATGGCTTTAGGGTGAAATAAAATAGTGAATCATGGTAAGATCACACCCCCACACCGAAACATTTGTACTCCTAGGCAAAGTCATATTTCCAAAAATTATGCATGTAGATATTTACAAAATTATAAAATTTAAAATTCAATGAAAATTTAATACCTAATAGAAATTTGATCAAAGAAAAATCACACTGAGGAGTTATTCTCAATGAGCATGGAAGAAGGCTTCTCAAAATTTTTATCAGAATAAAATTAAAAGAGTTGCATGATACCAATTGAATAAAAAAACTCAAAAGTTAATCATTTCAATAATTTTCTACGTGTGTGTGTTTCAAACATTTCATGCTATTCTTTCTGCTTTCTATTGAGTAAATATAAGTTATTTTAATAATTATATACCTAAAAAATCCTTTCCACCAAACCTTACCTACATCCTTTGCACTAAAATTTCAAGACCCACTTATTTAATCATTACCAGAAGTCAAACCACAAGATCCCGACCTAGATATCCCCATATGTTGTACATTTCATCACTCGCCTCATTTATTATTTTTAAAAGTTTCACTTGGAACAATTCTCACTCTTCTCTCAACCCATGTTTGATCTCCTTACGAAATTAATTTTAATAGTTATAACAGGATCAAAAGTCAGGGAAGGGTGGTTTTTTACTTGTTCAAGACCCAACCCTTTTTTTAGTTTTTTTTAGGTCATGCAATAGTTGGATAATAGTTTCACACACATAGTTCAATATGGTATAGTAATGAAATAGATCGGATAAGGAAGAAAAATATGAAAAAATCAATTTAGAAAGTAGATAAAAATTAACCTAACTTATATTTACCTTATATTAAGTAAGATATTTACACACTTCATGGTTGGGTGTAATGGTGTGTAGATAAATTAAGTGAAGCAATTTTTTCTTAAACTACTCACACAAATAATACCATTCTTATCAAAGGTTTCAAAATGATAAAACCATTTATATCATCGACAATGATCTAAATTTAAAGAGAAAGTCACACCCCTGTAATGAATTTTTGTTGAAATGCACATTTCATCATAATTGTTTTTCGAATGTTAAAATAACATGAAATAACGAGATTCCACATGCATTTTCAAAAATTTAGATTATTATATAGGCATCAATTTCTATAATAATGTGGGTATAAAAAAGTAATATTATGGCACAAAAGTGAGTGGGAGGGAAAGGGGGGAATGTAAAAATACTATTCAGAAAGCTAAAAAGAGAAAACTAATAAAGATGATGAAAATTACAAACTAACCCAGGAATATACCCATACCCCCATACCTAGATTGTATAGTGTCCTCATTGTAATAAAATAGAATGTGGGAAGGAAGGATAAAACATGGTGGCTGTGATGGGTATGTAGCTTCATGAACATGGAATTCCTCTATTAGGGACTCCAGAATGGATTCATAGAAGTGATTCAGCTACATCCCATTGATAGTGAAGCTTTACTTGGTTTCTTCATTTTTAACTTGAACAACACCAAATGGAGATACATTAGAATTAATGAATGGTCCAAACCAGCAAGAATGAAGGTTACCTGGATGCAACTTCACCTTGCATTGTAGAGAAGGATCTTATTCCCAATGTGGAATTGGCGATGAAGTATGTGATAGTTGTGGGAATCCTTGGTTTTCTCCTTATAAATCAGGGAGTTCTCAAATTAATCTCTTCTCATTTCCTCTATATCCTAAATCTACAACTTCCTTTTAGAAAATGCACTCGAAAGATTATAACTACATTATTTGATGTCCCAGTATATAATGACCCAAATATTTTCAATGGAAATTCCCTTCTTATATTTATGTCATAAAATAACATGAAAACACAAAATAATGAACTACTAAGTGATAAGTGACCTTTACACATAAGTTTGTCACTCCTATGTTTGGAATTTTGAAAATCCGACATACACGGTCGTGTTCAAGATGATTTTGGGAGTCTAATGAAACAAAAATAATTTTTGTTGAATAGTAACCTACCCTTATGAATAGTAACCTACCCTTATGAATAGTAATATGACCCTTATGAATAGTAAATAAGAGTAACGTTACCTATGAATAATAAAATAAAATTTAGACATCTTAGAAAGTGACAATTTGACCTTAGTAAACGTTTTTTTTATTTTATAAGTCATAGATAATTAATTATAATTAATTAATTAATTTAAAAGAATATTTATTTCCCTTAAATGTACTCATAAATTATTGAATCAATTTCTAATTGTTTTTAGATAATTTTATAAGACCCTACGTAATTTTTGAAAGAACTATAAAATCAGTTTTAATCTTAAAAACTGTTTTTTTAAGTAAATTATGATTTTATTTAAATATTAAATTAATAATATTTAGAAAATTATTTTTGAAAAATTTACTTTATTTTTGGATTCTACACATCAAAAAATGGTTGGGGTAAATTTTTGGGATTTTTCTGAGATACTTGAATTGTTGATGAATAGTTGAATCCGATAATTCACAATAAATGCTAAATAATGTATTAATTGAGTCATCGATGATGTTCTGATGATGTAAGCCCACTTGGTTCGGGATTACATTATAAAATTACTATTATTGGTCATACAAGACTCACTATTCCTTGTCTTAGGGTAAATTAATAAACTAATCAATTTTATATTAAGGAAACCCCTCTCACCTCCACTATAAAAGCCACCCTTCACTCCCTCTTATCCTCACACCTCCTAAGCTCCAAGCCTTCTCTATAATCTGCCCAAACATCTTCCCTAGCACCTCCCCCACGTAAAAAATCTTCTGTTCTCATCAAAATACCAAGACTAGCTTCCTTAAAGAGGATCTCAAGAGGAAGATTTAAGCGGTAATTTCCCTCCCTCATCTTCTTTAATTTCCTTTCAAGTTCAAGTTCCTTACTTGATCTCTCCCCACCTATATTCATCCAAATTGTTTTGTAACTCTAGTATTATAAATATACTGTAATTGTATGATTCTAATGGGATATTTTATCACCCCAGACCCTTTCCCTCTTCCTTTTATTTTATTAAAGAGAACGTTGTTCATGAGGTGTTAATTTATCACCTTCAAAAACGACATGCTCTCTTTTTCCATTTCTACCTTCAGATCGGGTCATGAAACCATTTTTATGGTTGAACCAGAATATTTTCTTGTATTATGTTCTATTTTAGGTTCTGGAAATAACCTATGGCCATATTACTAAGCTAAAAGTCAAAACAAGTTCGTTGTGATACAAAAACCGCTCAAATTAACCCAAATAACCATTATTAAATTCTTATCTAATGATTCGTCCACATGGATATAATATAATTCATTATTAAATTATTAAATCTACTGTAATATCATTAATAACATTTAATATCAGTTTTGGATTTTTACCCATGATCCACCCAAACTTCAATCTAAGAATACAAGTTAACCACTCAAGAAAACCATAAAAACAAACATCCCCGAACAATGTTTTTAAACTCTACAAGTCATCCAAAGGAACATAATATGACATAATGAAACCATAATGAACCCTACTAACGTATACATGGTTCTGGATTTCTAATTAATGAATATAATGTCATTATACAGGACATTAAAGAGAAGGAGGCATTCGGGTACAAGGTAAGGGGAAATTTCGAACCCAATTTTCTTTATTTGGGTTCTCCCTCTTTCACTCCATTTTTGAAATGGTTACTCCTCAAAAATGATTTGTTCATCACTGCCTTTTCTTTTATGGGATATAAATGTATGTATATGGTTTTTATGTCCATCAAAATGTTTTCCAAAAGAACTCTTCTTTCCAGAACTCACCTTTTACCTCTCATTCAAGGTTGATGGTTCTTGTATCAAGTATGTTGTTCCCTATTTCTTTTGGGAACCCAAAGCATATGAATGTGTTATTATGAGATGAAACCCATTCCCTTTCCTGGGTTCATTATGTTGATTTATGTTATATTATCATTGTGTCATGCATGATAAATTATATTGTTATGATGTGACGGGTGCGCCTGGAATTATATAGCGCAATATGAATGTTTAAATGTGACGGGTGCGCCTGGAATTATATAGCGCTCCAATGCATTGGGTAAAGTGATGAATCTCATGATTAAATGTGAAATGATGTGTGAAAAAGATGTTAGCTTGTTTCACAAGTATGTGTGGTAGTTAACCACTAAGACATGATGTTTCATTTTTATGCATTGCCACACTTCAAGTCTATTATTTATGCTCCTCTCTTGTTCATGATCTTTTGACTATTTTATGATTATGATCGCCCCATAATATATTTTTCTTATCTATCCTATTACTGGGATTTTAGCTCACCCCTTTTGATGTATATCCTCATGTGGCTACATGTACTAAGGAGAGGACAAGTGCCAATAAGAAGCAATAGAAGAAGAAATTAAATGAATGTTTATGCTTGATGTTGTATTTGTTATGTATGGTCCTAGTTTTTCAAAGACACTAAACCTTTGTATCCTATATGTGTAATACTATTATGTTGTTTATCCTTGAAAAGATTTAATAGTAATGTTTGAAAAGACCGGGTCACTATACAGTAGGCCTGGTGCTCAATCTCAACAGGGAGGTGACAACTCTTTCCAAACACAAGCCGATAGGGTGACATTTCAATGGGTGTTTTAAAGGTAGTAGAGTAATCCCATAAGAAATCATTGAGTCTAAGACTCCAATAATTTTTTCTTTGGTTGAACCATTTTTCAAGAATCTATTTTACCACCGTATTTGACACCTCGGCTTGACCATTGGTTTGTGGGTGATATGTAGTAGACACTCTATGCCCATTCCCATAACGATGCAATAGACTGTATTGTTCGGGTGCCGAAATGAGAACCCCAATCACTGATGATGAACCTAGGTAATCCAAAACTTTAGAAGTTTTGGGTTCTCAAAAATTCCACAACTACCTTAGAATCATCAGTCCTTATAGATCGTGCCTCAACCCATTTTGAAACATAATCCACTACCAGAAGAATGTAAAGGTTCCCAAATGAATTGGGGAATGGTCCCATAAAGTCAATGCCGCAAACATTGAAAATTTCATGGAAGATCAAGTTTTTTTGTGGAATTTCATTTCTTTTAGATACACTCCCCATTATTTGATAGTGATGACAAGATTTATATAAATCATGGGCATCTTGAAAAAGTGTTGTCCAAAATAGACCAGAATCAAGTACCTTATGAGAAATCTGTTGGGAACCAAAGTGTCCCCCACAAGCAAGAATGTGACAGAACCAAAGGATAGATATAAACATTCTATAGATAACACAATGCCTAATGACTTGATTGCTACATGTTCACCAAAGGTAGGGGTTATCCCAAATGTACCAACGAGACATATGTTTTAGATGTTCGGCCTGATTTTTAGGGAAATCAACAGGAATGAAAGATGTTACCAAATAATTTACAATTTTAGCATACCAAGGAATAGTATATTGTACTCAGTATAACTGCTCATCTGAAAACATCTCATTTATGGGAATATAGAGGGATGATTCAATGTCTAAGGATGGATGGATCCTACTGATATGGTTATCCACCACATTCTCTGCTCCTTTTTTATCTCTAATTTATAAATTGAATTTCTGAAGGAGGAGAATCCAAAGAACGAGACATGGTTTGGCTTCCATTTTCTTAAGAAGATACCGGAGGGATGAATAGTTTGAGAACACATTTACTTTGGACCCTAAAAGGTATAACCTGAATTTATCCAAGGAAAAAAATCGAAATAAATTCTTCTTCGGTTGTGGTGTAGTTTTCTTGGGCTAGGTCTAGTGTACATGAGGCATAGGCAATGAAATGTGAAGCTTGATCGACCCTTTGTGATAAGACCACCCCAACTTCATAGTTAGAGGTGTCACACATGAGCTCAAATGGTAAATCACACTAAGGTGGTTGGATTATCGTGGGTAACATGATACACCTTTTTAATTTATTAAAATATTCCTCACTTTATGTATCAAAAACAAATTCTTTTTTTTGAGAAATTTGGATAGGTGGAGTGCAATTTTACTAAAGTCACGAATGAAATGATGGTAAAATCTAGCATGACCTAGGAAAGACCACACATCCCATACATTTTTGGGGAATGGTAAGGAATAAATGTCATAAAATTTTGATTTATCTACTTGGATACCATCTCCATAAATGACATCTCCCAAAACTATACCTTGTCGCACAATGAAATGACATTTTTAATAATTTAATACGAGATTATTTTCAATACAGCGACATAGGATTGAACCAAGAATACTCAAAAATTCATCAAAAGAGGATCCATAAATAGTTAAATCATCCATGAATACTTCTATGAAATTCTCCATGTAATCTAAAAAAATACTTACCATGCATCAATGGAAAGTACCGAGAGCCTTGAACATTCCAAATTGCATCCTACTATATGAAAATGTGCTAAAGGGTAAAGTGAAGGTTGTCTTTTATTAATCCTCGGGGGCAATATGGATCTAAAAGAATCAGGAATACCCATAAAGGAAATAGTAATGGGACTTCCCAGCTAGCCTCTCTACCATTTGGTCAATGAATGGTAATGGTAAATGATTATTTCTAGTGTTTTGGTTTAATCATCAATAGTATATATAAAAATGCCAACTATTCTACACATGAGTTGGAACAAATTCATTGTTTTTATTTTTTTATTACTGTAAGACCAGTTTGTTTAGGAACCACTTGTACTAGACTGACCCATTGGCTATCATAGATGGGTTAAATGATACCAGTATCAAATAAATTTTTTACCTCCTTTTTAACAACATCTAGGTGGTTTTGGTTCAATCAACATTGTGATTTCCTAACTAGTTTACCGTCATCATTTATCAATATATGATGTGTTAAAATTGATGGGATAATACTAGGAATGTCAATAAGGTTCCATCCTAATGATTTTTTATACTCCCTTAAAAGGTCAAGAAGTCACAATTCTTGCTCAGGAGGGAGTGAACTAGAAATGATGAAAAACAATTGTTTCCATTATCAAGATAGAAATATTTTAAATCTTGAGGTAGTTGTTATAGTTCTAATTCAAGGTAATTTTTTATTGATGGGAGCGTGAGTGAAATTGATAGGTCATTAATATCATCTAACTGCTCAATGGTATCTTCCTCATATGAGTAATGAGTTTTTACCAGCTTAGTAGTATCATTGATGGTCATGTGATCATCAGTGTCTAAGAAATCATCAATTAATAAACATTCATGACATTTCTCTAAACCACACAATAATCAAGGAATGATTAATTTCCTAGATTTTCTATCAATGATGAAAAATTATAAAGGGTGTCCATGGAATGAAAAGAAGTGTTTTTAGGGGGAGGGAGTACATCTATAGAGTTAATAGAGAGGGAGGAATGTTTTTCAAAGGGTTTCATCATGGCATAAAGGATGTTGAAGTGGAAAATGTCACCACAAAAATATATAGAAAATGTACCATTATGTACATTAATTATGAATTTGGCAGTTTTCAAGAAGGTTCTTCCCAATATAATTGGGGCAAGTCCATTCATCCTATCATCTTCCATTTTGAGCACATAAAAATCAGTAGGAAAAATTTAATTGTTCACCCTCACAAGAACATCATCTAACACACCAGAGGGGTGTGTTGTACTCTGATTTTCTTATTAAACAACAATCACCGTGAAATTCAGTTCCCTGACCTCCAATTAAGATTAAATGGAGTGAGGAATCACATTAATAAAATCACCTAAATCAAGCATAGCATTGTAAAAGGAATACTCCCATATGGTGCACAGAATTGAGAATGTTCTTGTATAATTTCATTTGGTTGGAAGTGAAGTCTCTATTAATGCTGAGACATTACTCCCCATGATCACCTTCTCATCAACTCGTAGTCACCTATGGTGTGTACACATATCCTTTAAAAACATGGCATGTCGTGGAATTTTTTTCATGACATCAATTAAAGGAATGTCAACCTATAATTTTTTTTAAAGTTTCAAATATTTCATTATCTAGTTCATTTTCCTTTTTTTCTTGGTTTTTTTCCCTTTAGGGGAATGGAATATGAATTTTTGGGCTATGTGACTCATCAATAGACACACTCTTTCCTTTAAAAGGGATTCTCTCAGGACAAGGTATTTTAATATTTGGACTAATTTCAACAGTTGGTATGGTGTTTTCCTTAGGTGGGGATGACACTAAAGGAGGGGTAATTTGTATTTTAAGTTGAGTTAAAATTATATGGGTGATGGAAATAACATTTCCCTTATCCCTAGGGTTGCAAGTAGTTGAGAGGGTAGTTTACCCGACACATGACTTTGGATTTCCTCCACCGAGTTAGCTAGTTGGCCTAATTGGGGTTTTAAGTCTTGTATGGAAGATTGGGTGGTTTTTTGGAATTATAGATTGTTGGAAGCCATTTGTTTCATCATATATTCTAGGCTAGGCTCAGGTTTTGGAGGGAGTTGTTGGAAAGGTCTTTCTTATGGTTGAGGATTTATGGGTGGTGGTGGTTGACTACTCTACCCTAGTTGATTCCATGGTTGAAGACGTTGGTTTGAATACCCCCTTTCCTATAGTATTAGTTTACTTTCCACCCAATATTGTATATATAATATGGTTCTTTCCTAAAGGTTTGGTTATAGGGGCAGCCTGGAAAGATTACCTCATAACTCTAGGAAGTTTCTCTTATTTGGGGGAATTGATCAGAGTAGTGGGTTTCAAAAGAACATATACCCCAAATGATGGCTGGAGGATATTAGGATTTCCCTTAAGAAAGAGTAAGTTGTCTTATAAGTTTACTTACCTCTTCAAACTTTTTTTCCACCTTATTCTCTAATTCAATAGATTTCACCTCATGGACACCTTGAATGGGTACACTAGACCTTGAACTGAATTGTTGAGTGTTTTCCGCCATGTTCTCAATTAGGGTTATTGCAGTAATTTGGGTATTACCAACTAGTGCCCCACCTATAGCAACATACATCATATTTAGATCAATAATAATTAATCCTTCATAAAAATACTTAATTAAAAGTTGATCACTTATTTGGTGGTGTGGACAACTTGAACATAACCTCTAAAATCTCTCCCAATATTCATGAAGTGTGTCCCCTTTGGATTGTCTTATCCCACATATTTCATTATTTATTGTTTCGGTTCTAGAGGCTAGGAAATATTATTTAATAAAAAGGTGGTTCATTTTCATGAAACCTCTAATTGGTGAATTAACATAGTAAAGTTAGTCTTTTGTAGTGTCTTATAATCAAAATGGGAATGTTCTGAACATTACTTATTATTCATCCACATTAAAAGGTTTTAAAGTAGAATAGATATTATGAAGTTCTTTTAAGTTATTATGTGGATCTTCTTCCATGATTCTATGTAATCTTGGTAATAAATTAATTAAACCATATTTTAGTTCAAAATTGGGTGCATTGCCTTGCATTTGAATATAGGTGGGATAGATATCAACATCAGGTGAGGTTAGTTATTTTAATGATCAGTTGTTTTCATCCATATTATGAATGTTTATTTTAGTTTTCATATTGGTTTCAGAAGAATAAGATTAAGGATCAAGAATAGTGTCAAAGTTTTTTGTGTCCTTCTTCGAAGGGTTCTCTTGTGAATCCTGGTGTCGCTGATGTAGGATACTATCCAGTTCAAGTTCAAAAGGCGGTAAGTCTCCGGAAGTGGAATGCATCATGTACCAAACCTAAAAAATACATAAATCAAAACACAAAAATATCAGTAAAGTTATAAGAGAAAACAAATAAATATTCACAAAGTTTACAAAAATATTATCAAAAACACGCATTAAAAACCAAAGCACTCCCCGAAAACAATGCCAAAATTTGAATGCGTTGTCATGACACATCAAATTTATTATGATTTTAAGGTTGATTTATAGTATAGGGAAGACCCTAGGTCATCTCTCAAAGAGCATTGAAAGGTTTATAGTGTGTGTTTTATGATAAAAAGTAATAAAGAGGGGGTGGTTTAGAAAATAGTTTTATGAAAATAACTTAATTTAAAAAGTATAATAGTTGATTAAACAAGTGGATTTTGAAAAATATGAGATAAAATGATTCTTTGTGAGTTCACTAATCAAATTTCAAGTCCATAACTCTTGTATATCAATTAGGGTTTCATGTATTTCTTTGGTTGTAATTAATCGGAATCCCGATTACTTCCCAAGCTTTTATATCAAAGCACGTTGAGGCAAACCTTGACATAACAATCATATAGAAAAGGTATAGATCTCATGCATGGTATAATAACTTCTAAAGAAAATTGAAATATCTAATAAGTGGGGAATAAAAGGATTCTTTTTCTTTCTAATCAGAACAACAAAATTCATGCACTAAAGACTTCACACTAATCGGTTAAAAGTAAAGAGAATTCCATTTAATTCAATAAAAAAAAGAATTAAAACACAAATAAAAGTAAGATAACTCTAAATAAAATGTTTTCAAGCCCAAAATACATCAAACCAGTAGTAGTACAAGTTTTGGAACTCCCTTAACAATATGTGTAGCTCCCTTATAACAGACGCCCACTGTTTATCCCAACATCGAGAGGCGGAGGAAAGTCAGGAAGAACTCCCTCAACATCCTTGAACCCCCTATAAGGATAGGAGCCTCTAGAACATATAAGATGAAGATAAGAATCCTATAGAACATAAAATTGACAGATCTTGGATCCTGGTTTGAACTTGAAAATGTGGTTCCCTTGGTGCCCATTTGTAGCCAAAATGGTAAGTGGTTTTGAGAACCCAGTTTTGGTGATACCATTTGTGTCTCCATTTTGGACAAGTAAACTGCCATATCATGGCTTGGACAAAAGAGGATAGTTTATTGTTGTCCTACTGAATTTATCTCTACAAAATTTGGTGGCTATTGGAGATATTTATTGGGATATATTCTCAAAATACCAAACCTAACTTTTGAATTCGAGCAGATTATTTCCCCTGGACAGATTCGTTCGGATGGTCCACCAAATGGAAAATTAATATTTGGTTTCTTGAGATTAGTTAAAGCTCATGAATATTTGGATATTCTCATAAATTTTCATCCAATTTTAATACAATAATTTCATGTAATGTTCAAAAAAGTGGACATGTTTCTTTGGGATTCCATGCAGTTTAGCCCATTTTCCTTCTAGATCATCTTCAGGGTCTCCGAAGCACCTCCACCTTCAATTAAAATATAAAATAAAGTATAAATTACCCTTTAAATAGTGAATAATATTAAATAATATAATAAAATATGATGTTAAATTTTATATTATTTTTATAATTTACAGTGCAGAATCAGTTTAGTACAATGGTGTTAGGTTGAAATAAAACAGTGAATCATGGTGTGATCACAGCTGCTCTTGATACTGTGTAGCAGGTGATGATGAATCTCCATGAGCTCCTCCCGAAAAGCATGCCTATATTTCAGTGATACCATAATAAATCAGAAGCATCAATCGAGAGTCGATGCCAAAAAATTGGCCTTTCTCAAAGGCATACTGTGTTGTCTGCATCCATGTTGCCTCATCAAATCCTACTGCACTAGTTTGATCCTTAGTCTCGACCTAAATTTAAATCTATTTATAATAAGTTGTAGCCTCATATTAATCCTTAAATTTCAATTTAAAATTAAAATAGTTAAAATATTATTTTCCAAAAATTTTAAAATCAAAAGGAAATTATTCTGACCACAATCTGATAATGGTGATCACATCTAATCTCTCTAGTGACAGGATCATTGTACATCCTCCAATAAATGTCTATCTTCATAATATAGGATTCTTCAACTACCTATATGAATATAAAATAAAAAATTTACATTTAAATTTATATAAATAAATTAAAAAATGTATTTATCATATGTTCACTATGCGTACTGAATATACGACTACCAGCTCGATGTGTTACCTTTTGTCTCCCCCAGTTTTGTCGACCTACTGATGATATCCTCTAAAAATAACCTCTTATACAGTGTGAAAATAATCCATCCTAAACCTGAGATGAAATTTAATCATGTTGGTGGGTGTTGAAAGACTCATCAAACTCTATGACTCATGCCTTCCTCATTGTTGTCCTCCTCCAATTTTGAAAAAAAAACTAACGGAAAAAATCACACATACAACCCTCACATTCTTGATAGATAGAGTCACACATGATCTCAATGATGGGATTCCCTAAACCCTACAAAAAATTAATAATATCAAGTAATTAATTAAATAAATTTCAAACTAAATATTATTTATTTATGTACAATCCAATGATCGAACATGTGGTGTTGAACATCTTTAAGAATCGTATATCATGTAACCCATGATCCAAAAATAATAATTTTTCAATATAGCACTCCCATTTCAAACAACTATATGTGAAAAAATGTGGAAAAAATAACAAAAAATCAAAAAAATAGTATATAAATAAATTAATGATAAATATTGAAAACTAAACAAAATACACAAGTAAATATATCTCTACATGCATGGATCGAAGCTAAAATGTGGACGTCACTCTGGGATGGGATCTAGAATCATTAATATCACAAGACCACAACCCCTTTGTGTCCTCACTACACTTCCAATAGTTTTAGGGTTATAATATCCAACATCCTTCTCATCGCTTGGTAGATCAGTACCCTCCAACACACAAAATAGATCTGAGTCCATCTGAAACATGAAATTACTATTGTTAAAAAATAGTTTAAAACAACTATTATATACAGATATATATTGTATATGATTATAACTGGAATTTAACTCTGTCAGTATTTATTTTGATCCTCATCTTCATATATTATGGTTTTAATATCTTCATATTCCTCCTCAGTATCATCAATTTCTATAGTAGTTTCAATGTCATAAACTCTTATCATTTCAAATTCATTTGTCACATCAATAACATCATTTACACCAGCAAACCTTAATTATGGAGTCTCATCATTAATATTCATGTCACTTCATGGAAAAGATAGATTGGGAGTAGTCGCTTGAAAAATTTCAATTCCTTGCACTTCAGTAAAACCACATTCACTTTGAGTAAACTAATTTCTTCATGATTTAATTTTTATTATACTACACCAACCACCCAACTCTCTTAAAATAGCATAGTAAATTGTATAGTAAATTTGACGTGCCTTATGAGCTAATAAAAATGGTACATTTACTAAAAGAATGATTTTATATTTGATATCAACGATTTCATGGCTCAAATGAACATGTAAGCCTCTCTTAGTATGAAACCATTGATATTTAAACATCATTATGTAATTATATTCCATATAATATAGTTCAATAATATCTTCTAGAATCTCATAAATTTCAACATCAATTTATCTATGATGATATGTTCTCAAGAAAACATATCTATTCATTTTTTTATTCCCCATATACAGGTGTATAAAATCAAAAACCATTCACCACATATGCATTATAATATTTAACCATTTTGTATGGTGAGTTACTCAATAAACACAATCGATTATCAATTATGTCAGCATGTTGAGATACCATAAAATTGGTAAAAAAATTATCAATATAAAAAGTAAAAAATATATTTTAAATGTTAAAACATAAATAATTTATGTTACTAGTTTTTGAAACCAGTAGGAAAAATTATTTTATCGATTTTATTAAATAGAAACTATTATAATTTGGGGTATTAGTTTCTTGATATGATTATTATATAACCTATAAATAAAATAATATTAATTTACTATAAAAAATATTATTGAATAAGTGATAGAGGCACTCACAGTACAATTGGTGTCATTTCTTCACAGTTGAGAAAAACATATATATAAGCTCTATGATGTTCATCATATAGAATCCTTCGTTCATGAACTCCACCAAAGTCAAGTTGTGGCTGATTGAAAAATGATAATTTATTACTCATTCAATCATCAACTTCTATCATTATGGGCCATACGATTTTCTTTTGAGGGATATTTATATTAAAAATAATAAGAGTAGAAAAAACAAATTTCCTCTAGAAAATAAGCTTCTACAATTTATCCTTCAACCAATTCTTTGTTATGTACTTTTCTGTTTAATTTATACATGCATATGTTGAATGGGTATATACATCATAACTATATTGGACCTTCACATTTTTATTCATGCAGCAAATTTAATATCAAAATTTCCATTAAATCAAATAAATTCAGTGGAAATATTTTTTTCATTTGACATAAAATTAAAACAACATCTTCTTACAGTCTAGTTAGTGAATCATACTCTGTTTTCACCACACAAATGTCCTATAAAAAATATGATATATCTGTTAGGGCATCCCAAATCGTAGAATTCAAAAAACCTCTTAATCCAATCACCATAAGTCTTTCTATTATAACATGATAGTCTTAACATTTTAATATGGTAATATGATCATTTCTAACACATCTTCCCAAATTGTAAACATAACCATCTTGAAATATCAAATCTACAATCCAATGAAAAAATGATAATTTATTTCATTTTTAATTTTTATAAGCTAATTTTGGATTCATTAACTTATGTGATCTCAGACAATTCAAGTTATGGTCGCTTATAAATTTTAGAAAGATCTAATCATGCCTTTAAATTACCTTTGGTCTTTCTTGGTGTATCGAAAACTATATAAAATATATTATCAAAAAATTTCTTCCTAATATTTATGAAATCCAACATGTGATAGACCAAAAAATTAGTCCAATATGGAAGATGCTGAAAAATTCTTCACTTTATCCAATTATTTTTTTTAACAAATCCATCAATTTTTTATTGGTTTATAGTTGGTCAAAATGTAATGGGAGTTAATTAAGAGACAAATTATTTTAAATCTATACCTGAGATCATTGTTCGGGGTGCAACTCCTTCAATTGTTCCATTTTTGAAATGATATTTATTCATCTGAAAAGGGTGATTGGTGGGAAGGAATCTGCGATAATAGTAAAATATGGTTTCCTTCCATTGACGAGAATAAATGCTTTGTTTTCTCTCATACAGTATAGAGAAGATGTTGGACCATGAATACTCTAGCTAGATGACATGTCATATATTGAAAAGTCACTAATTTTCCACATCAATTCCACTTTCAGTTGGAATTTTTTCACAAAAACATCATATGTACTGAATCATATGTACCGACACCATTACTCCACAATAAATTTAACTCATTAATCAATTGATTCAAATAAACATCAATATTCATTTTCGGATGTCCTAAAATTAATATGGTCAAAAATATATATGGATCATTTACCAAAATTCAACAACGTAAATTATACTGAGTTATAATGATAGGATAATTAGAATATTGACTATCATAAGAACCAAATGGATATAAACCATTAGTAGAAAGATCTAATCTAATATTTTGGACTTATAAAGAAAAATACCGATGTAATTGGTCAATCTTTTTCTATGAATCACTATCAGGGAGATTATTTAAGCTTTTATCAGTTGAAATACTGGTTTTCACCATAACATCAATGATGTTGTGTTCTGAGACATAATTTTTTTTTGAAATCTGGGTGTAAATAGGAAACACCTCAAATATTTTACAGGATTCAATCCATACTTCCCTAGTTGATCCTATTTATACCTCGATTGTCCACATGTAGGATAACTATCCAATGAATCATTTTCACCATAATAGAAGATGAAATCATTTGAACATGCATGAATCTTTTGAAATCCAAGACCCAAATTATGAACCAGCCTCTTTCTCTAATAGAAACTTTTAGTAAACACATTTCATTCAGGTAACCGTATTTTAACCAAAATAATATCTGATCAAAATAGCTATTTGACATTCCATTTTCTAATTTAATAGTTATAAATTTTCCAACTTCTCCAAATTTTCTTATCTTGAAATAAATATATAATTCATCCTCAGTGAACCTTAACAAATCCTAAAATTGAGATGATTATAACTCAGAAGTTAAATCAATATCATCCTGAGTTTCAATTTTTTTAAAAGACGGACCTGCCACATCATGTAATAAATTTTGAATCCTTGATGGATCTTAAACCAAATTATTTGTATCTTCTCTGGAATTCCATTCACCATGTTGATACCAAAAAACATAATATTTTTAAAAACCAAAACATAATAGATAACCCCCAACATTTTCAAATGTTTCAAACATCCTCAGACCACATTTTTTACAAGGACACTTAATTGTCACCTATGAAACAAATTATGGTTTTGAGGAAGCAAATGATAATAATGTTTTAACACACTCAATATAAATAGTATTTATACTAGAATTGTTTGGATTCTTGGGGTAATTTATGCAGGCGTTATCATCTAATAATTAATGTTGTCGACTTCCTTATTCCATATTTCTATAAAAAATATAAAATAATTAGTTTTTTATAAATAATTTTATGTAAGAAAACATGACTGATAGAACACAATTTTATTGAATATTTTATTGATAATAAATTATATAATATCCTCACATTTTTGTAAATTAGTTCATTTATGGAATATTTGGGATTAGATCATTCATTTGAAAATTTGATGAACATTCCAGTTTTACCCTTTTAAAATTCACTGTTGTATTTCGAACATAAATATTTTAATATGAATTATTTGAAATTACAATTTTTTAACAAGGTTCTTTAATGTGCTAAAACTTTTATTCAAGAAACCAGAGCTAAATAGTAAATTTGGATGGATTAAATGGGCTATTAATTCAAAGGTGTGCTGGACTGACCATATTGGACATTGGTTCTGTATTTATAGAATAAAATCATCATACGTGCATGGATTAGGCCGATATTTTGAGACAATATCTAGGAATTATTTTTTCACAAATAATACTTCTAGAAGGAGAGATGTTTCATGCATTTTGGTGGTCAAATGGGTGGTACAAGTTGGCTTAAAATATTTGGCTGAGATTCTCCATTCACACTTGAAACCACTGTGAACCTAGCCTCCCCTCCACTCTATAAATTTGAGTTTTTCTCCCCTAGAGGGTTTGGGACGTTAATTAGGATATTTAATGTAAAATATAATTAGTTTCACCCAAATTCTTTAACCATTGTAATAGGGGTATCTCTTGAAGTAAGGATCCCCTCATCGAAGCCTTCTTCTTCTTCTTCATGTTGTAATGTATACATTAGTGTAACAAACTTCTTATTTACTATTTTATTTATTCTATCTTCTTTTGTTTTGTTCAATTATATTCTTATTAACTCATCCTATTTGGGTTGGAATCAATATTGGATACTAGATTGGGTTCTACCCTTTCATTCCTTTTCTCGTGCAAAATGTCTCCATGATGACCACACCGCCCATGGAAGAGTAGTTTTCTTAGTGATCAATATATTTTATACCCTATTCATTTAATTATTTTAAATCATTGAGATACTAAAATCCACTTAATATTATCTGTGAATTGAGATTTTAAATTATAATAAACTAATAAAGAAATTGAACAATTTACACAAAAGCATGCGAGGTCGAGTATTGTGTGAATTGTGAGAGTGTGATCTTAATCGGTAATACAAGACCACATAGGATAAATTTTTAGAGTTAAAATATAATCCTTAAACACATTTAATCCCCATTTTCCTGAATTTATATGAGCCCTAATTTACCACTAACCATAATCTAGATTTAGAACATCAATCAAAGAAGGGTGCTATGATTTCATGTTCTGAAGCTAGCCTTATGTTTAACTCTTTTTATCTTGGGGGTAATGTTAAATCTCGTAGGGTTTGAGGGTTAAAAAATTAATGGATCATAATTAAGTGGGTATTAATTTAAATTCTAATGATTAATAAGTAAATTAATAGGTAGATTTCTATCAATTATGTCTTTTAAAAATATTTTCTAAAAAAAAGTATCTTCTCATTGTGTCTTATTAATCAAACATCATTTCAAAAATAAAAACAAAAAAGTACAATATTTATCCAGAAATCATTATAAAGGTTTATAATTGGTAAAAAAATCCCCTGTCCTTTTTATGTAGTGTGTTTTCTTCTATTTTATTTTATTTTCATAATACCATTAATAAGTTGTTTCAATCACTGCCTATTTGAGAGACGACCTTGGTCAGCCACTCTGCTGCACCTAAGTACCCCCAAAAACCATTAATAATTTGAGGGCTCCCATGATAACACCATTAAAATTGGTTCTGTTTCAATGGATGAAATTAATCATTCCATCAAATTAGAGTTATTTATTTTATTTTACATTTTATTCTCTTTTTCTCTTCTTTCTTTCTTCTTTACCCAATCTAATATTTTTCTCCTTATTTTATTTTCTTCTTCTTCTTCTAGGACCATCAACTCAAAATTCTCTTTTTTTTATTATGAACTAATTTCCTTATTTTTATTTTTATATGATTTATGACATGAAATAATCCTGAGGATCTCTTAGATCTTGACTTTGAGATTGAACGTATCCTTCGGGATCGAATCCAACATTCTCAGTCTATGGGAAGTTTCATTATTCAAACAGCTGGATAATTTCTCCACTCCAAGAACAATGAAATTGGAAACACATCTATATCAAGCCTAAAACAAGAAACAATGGATTAAAATTAAGGAAATGAACATAATAGAACCAATATACAATTGGTTAGACCTGATATTAACTATCAACCAAATTATATTGCATACCCAAATCTTGAATCGGACTTCGAACTGAAATCTGGGTTAATTCATCTTCTTCCAAAGTTTCATGAATTATCTGGTGAGGATCCAAAAAAATATTTAAAATAATTTAATGTTGTTTTCTCAACCCTTAAACAAAGAAATTTCTCATAAGATCAAATCAATCTAAGATCATTCCCATTATCACTTGATGGAGATACAAAAGATTGGATATATTATTTACAACCTGAAGATGTAACTTTTTGGAACAATTTGAAACATATATTCTTGCAAAGATTTTTTCTAGAATCAAGGACCATATCCATTCGAAAAGGGATCTCTAGGATCAAGAAAACATAAGGGGGTTCAATGTATGAGTACTGGGAGTGATTCAAGAAGTAGAGTACAAGCTTCCCACATCACCAAATCAGAGAGAAACTACTCATCCAGTACTTATATGAAGGAATCACACCTATGGAGAGAATCATTGTGGATTCCAAGGCTGGAGGAGCATTGTTAAACAAGATACCAGTAGTTTCACATGCATTGATCAACAAGACAGTACAAAACTCTCAACAATTTGGCGATCGAGGTAGACCACATGTTCAAGGAGTACATCAGGTAAGTCCTTATTCTCTTGAAAGTAATTTTATTGATACTAAGTTAGAATAATTGACCACTATGGTGAGGCATATTTCATTGGATCAAAAGACATCCCAACCCCCTCCTTCAAGGCCTTGTGGTATTTTCACTGAGACAAGCCACCCAACTGACTATTCCCCCAACTACTAGAAATAGAAGATTGTGTAGTAGTGTTTCATAGGAGACCATATCAGCAGAAACAACAAACATATCCCCAAAATAAGCTTGATTCCTTTGCACCAACAAACAACCAATGGTGAAAGGATCAATCAAAAATGAGGTATGGATCTGGAAAACAATAAAGACCTCCTTTTCAATAAAACTTCCAACAGCCTCCACCTTACCAGCAGGGTTTCCAACAACCCCAAAGGAGATTTGAATCTCAAGCATCAAAAAGTCAACAACAAGGGACTTCTCAACCAAAGGTATATTCTAATACTAATGATCTTTTGATGAAAATTGTTCTTAATCAGCAGAATGAGTAGAAGAGTCAAGGTTTGGAGCAGAGGGAGATGAAGACACAAATGAGCCAGATTGCCATAGCCCTCCATGAACTGGTAAGTAAGAAATTTTGAAATCTTCCATCCCAACCTACTCCAAATCCCAAGGGTAATATCAGTTCCATCACATTGAGAAGTGCAGAGATAAAACAACTAATACATCTATAGACGCCAAAAAAGTCCGTAACTCCTAGAGGAAGTTTCGAAATGACGAAGCGAAGTCATATTCAGACTCAGAGGCCCAGTCCGGAGGGCTCTGAAGTGGTGCATGAAATTAAAGGGTAATCGCATGGAAAAAATTTCCTCACGCGAAGGAGTCCCGGGATTCGAAAAAAAGAACCGGTGTGGCGCGCAATTTTGTGCGCCCAGTACCACGCAGAGAGGCCTTGCGCATCGGATGGCCCTGGTGCGGAAGATTACGCGCGCCGCCCGGATTCTGCAACGGTGAATTCCCATAAATAGAAGGCGACCCCAACTGTTTCAGGGTTGAGGATTTCGGACCCTCTCCCATGCGCGCAAATCAGACTCCCACGCGTGCAATATGACTTCCAGGTAATAATCCTTTCCGCACAACCTTGGCTTGGGGTTCGCCTTTGCGTGCAATCCCACTGGCATAAGTGAATTTTCCAACTCCTCAAGGTTACTCCTTTGCACGCAATCCCTTCCCATGGCACACAATTCCCTCCAATTGCACTCAATCCCTTCCAAAATTGCGCACAATCCCTTCGTTAGGTTTTTCCATACCTTAGGGATCAGCCATTTCCCCCTCGTGCAATCCAAGCCCTTTTCATGCCATCCCCCTAGCTGCGCGCAATCTCTTTGCCCCACTTGCACGCCATCTCGGTGTTTTGCACGAAAACCTTCTCTTTGCATGCAAAACCCCAGGACCCCTCACCTTTACGCCCCCCCGGGTGCCTCCCTGCATAAGCGCCTGATTTCCTCCATACCGTGCATGCACGCCATGCATTGTTTTCCCGTACGGCCTTCCAGTCATGTACGAAGTAACCTCATGGTCCCCCTTCACTATGGCCATGCCGATGACTTCCCTCCCATAACGGGTAGAGGGTGTTGGGATTGTACGCCCTATGGGTGTGGAGCGAACCCACCTCATCTGAGCTACAAGACATTTAACTTCCAAGAACATCATCCTCAACACATGATGTTAAACTGTGATTTTACATTGTGCCTCGCACGCAGGGTCCCCCTGGATCGGGAATTATTTATAACGCTCGTCTCCATGAGAATGGAATATTCCTCACATGGAATGATATCCCCCTTTTGGAGTGGTGTTTTCCCATGGGGGAAGTGTTGCCTCAGAGCGTAAGCCCCTACCTGCTCCTGTGGAAGGTTTCACCCATGCACCTATGTACTTCACCACTACCAAGGCCAGTGGAGGGCGTGATAGGGAATGAGGCATCTCCTTTTCTCAGTACCAAATCCCTCTCCCTCTCTGCTTTGTCGCACCACAGGCCTCCATCCTACAGTAAGTCCCGGCATCAAGGGCTGCTAACCACGTGTAAGCCCATGTTTCTTCTTTGGGCAGCTCAACGCATATGCCCCTCTCCAGTTCTCATGGACGCACCCTTCGCGATGTGATCGTCTGGTTCCTACTGCCTCTTGTTTCTCACACCGAGTATGACTCATGTGGGCTTAGAGTAAGCAACGACCATGAAATCCTCTTATGGGCTACCTCAGAGCGTAATCCTCATCCCAGCGAACTACGGGGACTTTGTTCCATGCTAAAGCATGGTACGCAGGTAGCCTCCACGAGGTTCAAGCCCACCACCCGGTCATTCCGACTTCTTCATGTTTGTTCGCCAATAATTTGGGCCACCTTAGAGCGTAAGCCCCAAATTTCCCATCCAGCATGACGTTAAACTATATGCCCGTCCATCATGACGTTAAACTATATTTTGTCCCACATGACGTTAAATTTTATGCCCTGAATTATGTGGACTTTGATCAGTGCTAACGCATGGTACGTAGGAAGCCTCGATGAGGTACAAGACCATCACTCAGTTGTTCCGACCCCTCCGCGTTGGTTTACAACCACCACTATGGGTCGCCTCAGAGCGTAAACCCTATATCCACAATCATGGACCACCTTAGAGCATAAGACCCATATCCAACTCCCACGTCTCATCCTGACCTCTCCCTCGAGCCCATATTCCTCGAGAAGCTCATGCCCTTTCCCGGAGGTCTTACTTCCTCTAGGATCCAATCCATGCGTTCATTCTCATGGGTCGCCTCTTCAGGTGTCCCATCGTATCACTGAACTATGCGGACTTTGATTCCATACCATGGGGATATGTAGGAAGCCTCCATGAGGTTCAATCCACTCTTCACTCCATCACCCATCCTGATCCTTACCTAGGCCGCCACATCTCGGTGGGATCATGCCACCTCATTCCACTCCATAGTATTCGAAAGCTTCCCACGTGCTAGCCCCAATATTGATGTTCCTCTTAGGGGGTCCTTCAATATGATCCACTCTCGGTGTTCCGATCATTCCGACCCATCTCTAAAAGATGTTAAAGTTGCGGCATACCCTGTGTTAAACATGGGAAGATGAGGAAAACCTCATATGGCACACAATTCCCCGCGTTCGATGTGGGCTGCCTCAGGCTTCCGTGCCCTCATGAAGCCCTATAATATGGGACAGAAGATAGACATTCCAATCCCCCAGTGTCAAAACATGCCAACGACACCCCAGCATGACCATTCTCCTCGCCGAAGGTTGCTACCCTGACCAGACTCCTTGGAGCGTCCCGACGGAAGGAGTGTAATTAACTGGTGTCCATGAAAATATGGCACTAGGAGAGAGGTTCACAAATACATATTAAATCTATGAGGGAGACCTGGACTAGGTGACGAGCTCCAAGGAGGAATCCATGGAAGGAAGAGCTGACATCCAATAATCCCGGTTTTGATCAAGGAGCAGACGTCCCTGAATAAGGAACGGATGCCGCCCACCTTTGGAAAGCAGGAATGCGGGGAAACAAGATGCGTGTCCTCCCCCGCGTGGTGGACGCACGCACGCGCCCTGGTGAAAAGTGTCGGAAACAGAAAATTCTGAACCTGACATGAACCTCTTCTCCTCAATATGGAGACTGGTAGCATTCGTGGTGTCGGAAGATTAGAATGTCACCGGGTCCGGGAACCTAACACCGAGATGTGAGACCCACCAGGGGTTGAGGCAGTCAGGATGTTGAGCACTCTGTTCTGCGATGTCGTCAGTGTGGATCCCTCTTACTGACAATGGAAGACGGAATGGCACTAGACTATTGGTTGTCGATAATTTCCCTATTAGCTCTAATGGGTTCATCTCTCTACTTCCATGAATCAGATCGCTGCATCCAGAGCTCAATCACCACCTTCCCACCGGCATAGGGGCAGGGGCAGTACCGACGCAGCCACCCCGCATGATCCTGCCTTTTCCACAGTTGATCCAACTATCGTGACTGTCGGGCACTCACGCCCCCTCTCCCCATTAGAGATCATCCAACTAAGGGTGATCAATGACTTGGTTCGTAGGTACGAGGAGGAAGGGGCCATCCCCACCAGGGACCTGGCCTGATTGGATCTGGAGGCATCTGTGCCTCACCGCCATCACCGCCCCTGAGGGTCACGCTGAGAGCCACCGCTCCCCACTCTGACTTTCAACCGTTTCGGGAATTTATCCCCGGAGAGCCTTGACACCTCCCTTCCCTACACCGATGAGGTGGGGGATTTTTGGGTTGGCCCGATCGGAGACATGCTTCAAGGGTCCATGGCAAGGGCCCCTTCTAGACTGTGTCGACACCACCGCCCGACTCCCCGGGCTGTGGAGCCGGCGATCTATGTGCCCACACTACTGGCTCCATCCCATCTGACCTGACGCCAGCGTCGGGCACGAGCGGAAGAGAATGCCCGCCCTGGGTCACCAACATCAGCAACCACTATGGCCCAAGGTACTACTGACTCCTGTTATCAGACCCTCGCACAAGTCGAGGAGGGGCAGTTACATGCCCGACCCGGATCGAGGCCCCAACTGCCCTGCAGGCAGGTTGGGTCGACTCTCCCAGTCACTGGTACATGTAATGGCCGCCGCGGACCAATTCACGGTAGTGCCATCCACCATGAAGGACAACTACATGCCTCCGTTCTGGAAAGTAAAAGGATTCCCCGTGACAACTACGCTCCGGGTGGGGCTCTTTCCAGCGCTCACTGCACGGGGTATGGGGTCACTTCCCCTACCACTGTCTGCGAGTATGGAGACATTGCATATACGGTTACTCACCCACATGGAGTCCTCCCCATGTCCCTTTTGACATCTTCCCTGGTGATCCTAGCACCCCCGAACTTCGATCCTCTCCACCCCAGCACTATTTCGGCCAGAGGACTCCATGATAGAAAACAGCCCTGGCCCGAGGAGCCACCCAGGGGTCGGAAGGCAGGGCGTCGTCGCCGCAAGTGAAACGCCAGGGAAGGCAAGGCGAAAATCAGACCAGTCCATTTCTTAGACTTTGAGGCAGAGTACAACTCGGCGATGGAACCTTCCCCCGGTCCATTGAGTCAAGGGAAGGGGTAGGGACGCGGCGAGTCAGCCTCGTACTCCCTGAATGTAAAATCTGCATGATTCCCGCCTCCTTCTGAAGGTATATCTAGGAGGAGGAGGACTTGGCATACCCCCAGGGATCAAACCTACAGTTACCATTGGCCTCTCTGGAAGAGCCTTCCACCTCGGTCAGAGAGGGTGGAGAACTTTTCTGGGGACCGACGAAAGAGTCACAACATGACACACCCTCGGTAAGCACCGACACTGTGACAGGGGGCCTATTCGCCAGCCCATCCTATCGTGACATGGAAGTCAGGACACTGAAACCCTTGGAGGATGACTTGGGATTCGGCGGCCAATCGACATGCTCACCGTATTATCCACCGACCAGCCCACCGGCCCAGCGGCCTGCCTCGTCACCGCTGCCAGTTAATCGTCAATTATCAGTTAATGAGTAGGGGCAGCAAGGTCCGGATCCTGAACCAGAGTCGTGGAGCTTTGGGACCGTCCTCGCAGCAGGCCACTTCCCCGAGATTTTTTGGCTGGTCGTAGGATCAGATTTTGATATAATAGAATCACTCACCCAGGGAGAGTTTGAATGTTTCCACCGGACACTTCATGAGACTCACCCCCATCTTCACCATCAGTGAGCACCTTATCCTGGGAGTCAAGAACATCTCGAGAATATCGGTGAGCAATGTCGTCGGGTCGACCTGGTCATGCTACTCATGGTTCGGCACCCCGAGTCACTTGGCCACCACATGGCACTCCAACAATAATGCGCCCAGAGTTTTCAGGTACTCCTAAAAGTTATCGAGGAATCCACCCCCCACGCGCATGTCCGTGGATGGGGGCAGTATGCTTCCCTTCTTTTCAGTGCAATTCACTGGCAGCCCGACTCACCGAGCGGTTTTGAGGGAATGCCGCCAAGGGCAATGGCGGTCAACATGGCTGACCTGTTGGGAGAGGGAAACAGTGTGGAAATCCTCGACGGGGACTCCCCCCCTGAGGACAAGCTGCTACTGGATCCATCAAAGATAATTAATTTCCAGCAGAGGAACCTGATGGGCCTCCCCATGCCCACTGAAGCATTAACACTGAGCCGAAACATCAGCAAGGGTAAAGAGCACGTCGGGGATGTCAAGCTCATCGACCCATCTTCCTCAGTACAGAAGGCAGAGTAAGATCGTGAGAAGGCCACGCTGCGCCAACAGCTTGTTGAGCAGAAGAGGTTGTTTGATGAGCTTCTGGCTGAACGCATTGTAGAGAGGCGGCCTGAATACGGTAATCCTAGGCCTGGACAGGGGGGGGCAGGAGAAACTACCCCTCGAAGAGATTCTCCAGAGCAACTGCGATCATGTCGTGTTCACCGATAGAGGAGAGGCTGGAGAAAATGGCAAGAGGGCGCGATACATTTTGTCGAACCCTCCTGAGCGGTGTGATCACCCAAGGGACCCCACTCGGTTTCCTCCCGTTGCCCCAAGAGTCACTCTGCCAGCCACCCCGCGAGCTGCTGAGCTTGACTACCGAATTGAAGAGCCTGACAATGCACTTGTGGTTCGGGATCCCCGTCAGGACAGGCACCCGTGTCCAGAAGATCCGATGGCAGCACTCATCGCCCGCTTAGAGGCTCTGGAAACTTGGCAGGTGGCAATCCCACCGGACGGCAAGCCATACCCAGCATGGGTGGATGATCTGTCGGCCCCTTTTGGATTTGGGAACCCCACTTTCTCCACCTTTAACAGGACCAGAGACCCGCCATAGCACCTGGCCCACTTCAACTCTAGGTGCGGGCCTATGTTAGGAACTCTGGCGTAGTAGGAGGCCGCTAAGCTCCGTTGCTTCATTCAGACATTAGAAGGACCAGCATTCATCTGGTACAGCCAGCTCCCTGTTAGATCTGTGTCTAGTTGGGAGGAACTTCGTAGGAAATTAATCTAATAGTTCAGTTCCACAACCCAGATGAAGATCATCAAAGACCTCTTCAGGTGCAAAAAAAGGTCCGACGAGCGAGTCCCGGACTTCGTCGCCCAGTGGAAGGGGCTCAAATACTCCCTTGACATGCCACTAACTCAGGATCAATTACTGAAAATGTGTGTGGGGTACCTCAAGGAAGAGTTGGTTCCTTCTCTGATCACTTAGAATTTCCCCGAAGGGTTCTGGGACTTCTCATACAAGGCTCATCACCTCGAAATATCCCTGCAACAGTCCAGTCAGGCACGCTCGCTGCCTCTTGTAATCCCTGCAAGGAGAGCTGCCAGAGCCGAGCCCGCTATTGTGGCCCAGATAGAGGCCCCCAGGCAGCAAGAGTTGCTACCAGTGAGGCCAGCTCTGCATCCCCATAGGGGTCCACCCCCACGGGCATAGCCTCCGGCCCAGCAGTGAACGCCTCAAAATCGGCAGGCGCCTCCGCATAACGCACCACCACCACCTAGGTGAGATAATCAGGTTCCACCTCCTCAGCAAGATCCTCAGTCCCTCATCAGGGCCAACCTCCAGAAGACCCCTATCTAGACATAAGGAATCAAACCTACACATTTGATGAGGCCCAGGTCCCTGGTTACTTCCGTAGTGCCTTGGAGTAGAGAATAGTGCAGCTGCCTGAGTGCTGGAAGCCAGAAGAGGCGCATCTCTTTGATCACCCCAACTACTGACCTTATCACCGGACCCTGAGGTACACCATCCAGCGATGCTACATGTTCAAAGACTGGCTCCAAGACCATATTGACAGCAATATAGTTAGATTGGGCCCAGCCCCAGCGCAAGTAGCAGGTGTCTTTGTGAGACCAGAGGGTGGTAGCGGCGACGAGGATGAATGGCAGCAGGTTTCTGACCATGGGTCCTGGAAGTATAACAACTAGATGGCCTGCAAGATGGTCTCCCATGCCCATGGAATCATCTGTTCCCTCCTGAATCAACTAGATCCCTCAGAATCTGCGAGCACTACCTCGGAATCGTCATCCCAGCCTACCTATTCCCAGAAGAGCAAGCGGCGGCACAATAAGAAAGAATGCACCCTGCCAATGTCGTCATCATCCCGCACTCTTGGAGATTTTATGCCCCCAGAAATGGGGATCCCTTAGAGACTCCGTCCAGTAGTGGATGAATCCTCAAGTGACAGTTAGGGGTATTCTTCAGTTAACACTGTAGAGTTGGTAAATACCTTTTTGACTCCTGACGATGAGGAACGCCAGGTGGACCTTCCCAATGTTCCCAGTCTTCGCCTACGTCGGTGGAATCGCGGATACATAAATTGTTGGGGCATGACTGTTGGCACCTCCAGCCAAGCCGTGCATGCCACTGAGACTAGGAAGCAGGCCCAGCACAGATCTCAGCACACACGGCCCCTTTATCCGGTGTCGAAAGGTTAGCCTCTACCACTGTTTGTGTTGCTGGATCAGGCAGAACCACCTCGGCCATGCCGCAACTAGCTCTGCCCTGCCACCAGCCGACCCTAGCCTTCTGATCCTAATCTCTGGGCCTTGACTAGTGAACAATGAGACGTGCCTAATACCAGCCAGTCACCGGTCCAGTTAGCAAAGCCCGCCATTCCTCCAATCACAGAGCGGCCTCCTGTAAGCAGAAGCTCACGTTTGGCCCGAATGTATGATGTCCTGAAGCACCTGGCTGGCATTCCAGCAATTCTTTCTATCCTTAATGCTCTTCACCAGTCATTTTAAATGCATGAGACACTCGCCGAGGCCCTAAGAAGACCCCTCCAGTTTGAGATGGAGGTAGAATCTGCAGAAGCCTTCCACACCGAGGTGATTGAGAATGACGAGTGTCGGGCGGTTATCTCATTCTCTGGTGAAGATGAAGAGACTCCTATACTGTGGAACATTATCCCATTGTACGTCACTGGCATGTTCAACTGCATGGAAGTCTGCCACTTTCTTGTTGATATGGGTTCTGGGATTAACCTAATCCCAACTCGGACACTGCGAAATTTGGGGTTGTCTGAGGATGATTTAACTCCCTCTTACCTTAGGATCCAGGGGTATGACAGGACCGAGAAAACTCCACTCGGTAAGATTTTCTTGAAGACCCAGTTCAGTGGAATAATTTCCAGCACCGAATTCATGGTTGTCTCTCAGGACACCGCCTACAATGCGTTGATGGGCAGGCTATGGCTCCACCTTCACGCAGCGGTCCCCTCATCATATCATCAGTGCCTCAAATACTCCCTTAATGGTCGAGTAGGCATGCTCTAAGGAGATGTGTCTCCTTTTGCCTCTTGTGAAGCCCGTTATCTGGATGACAAATATTACAAGAGGAAGGATAAGCAGGTTCTGGAAGGTGAGGTCGAGCCTGCCACTGTCACAAGTGATCCTTGGGCGGGTTTGGATGACGCTTATGTCTTCCCAATCCATCGTTTGGAGACCACAACCCCCAACATGGGGCAGTGCTTTGTTGTCTCAGGTACCAGAGGAAGACATATTTCTAGGTCCAAGAAGTGACGGGAAATCACCTCGTACTCCTACACCAACCAAGCTCATGTGATCCCCAAGCCTCCTACCCCTATACGGTATCAGGACGTCGGGCTCATGGAAACGGCGATACATCATACAAGTCTCTTCCGCTGGGCTGGAATTAACTGTCTCAAGCCGACACACCACTACTGCTTTGATGTCATAAAGTGTGGCCCCTTGGGCTGGAGGCCGGATGGGATTGGATCAACCGCCTTTGTCACTATGGTCTTTGTGGTGCATGAGTTTCCCGATATGATGACCACTGCCACCCAAGCTGGCACCAGCTTCCCATCAGGGTCTGGTAGCCCCGAAGCAGCTCCCCTCGTGGATCGTCCCTCCATAAGTGAAGAGGATGACATGAAAGATTCTCCCCTACCTTTGAGGAGGGCGTATCCACCACGGTCGACGAGTTAGTGCAGGTGAACCTCAGTTGCGAGGCTGACTTGAGACCCACATTGGTCATCGCCGCTATGCCCCCTGAGGAGTGGCAACAGTATATAGACTTTCTTTGACAGCATCATGATGTGTTGTCTTGGAGTTATAATGAGATGCCAGGGTTAGATCCTCAGGTAGCCATCCACCGCCTTAGCCTTCCGGAAAACCATTGCGGGTTCAAGAAGCCTCCCCAAAAGATGCACCCCTCTCACGGTGACCTGGTTGAGGCCGAAGTTGATAAGCTTATCAAATCCAACTTTGTCAAAGAAGTTTAGTACCCCAGGTGGTAGCCAACATTGTTCTGGTCAGGAAGAAGAACGGATAGATCAGGGTCCGTATCAACTTTCACAATCTCAATCGCCACTATCTGAAGGATGGTTTTCCCCTTCCAGTGACAGAGTTGTCGATCGATGCCACGGCCGGGTTCCAAGACCTCTCCTTCATGTATGGGTATTTTGGGTACAAACAGATCTGGATGGCCCCTAAGGATGAAGAGTTCACTGCCTCCAGCCCCCCCCCCCAAGGTACTTTTTGTTACCAGGTTATGCCCTTAGGCCTAAAGAATGTGGGCGCCACGTATCAACAGGCCATGCATCGCATATTCAAGCCGCTCATAGGCACACTGTTGTAATGCTATGTGGACAACCTGGTGGTTAAATATCGCCAGTGCCAATACCATATCAAGGACCTTGAGAAAGTGTTAATCTTCCTCCGTTCTCACCACCTGAAGATGAAACCGTTGAAATTTTCCTTCGGGGTCACCTCTCGAAAGTTTCTTGGATTCGTTGTCAGATACCGAGGCATCGAGATCGTCCCAGAGAAGATCAAGGCCATCAGCCAGATGCCTCCCCCAAGCAATTTTCAAGAGCTTTGAGGTCTCCAAGGACACTTAGCCTATATACGCAGATTCATCATGAATCTAGCCGGCAATTGTAAGCCCTTTTCCCGGATCATGAAGAAAGGCGCCACCTATGAGTGGGATGAAGGGTGTCATATCACCTTTGAGTAAATCAAGCAGTATCTATTCCAACCTCTGGTCTTGATGCCACTCGTTTCCAGAAAGCCACTGGTCCTTTATGTGACCACCCTGGAATGGTCCCTCGGGGCACTTATCGCCCAGAAGAACAACGAGGGAACAGAGAAGAGCCTCTACTACCTCAGATGCATGCTCCTCGATACGGAAGTTAGATATTCTCCCATCGAGAAGATATACCTAACGCTCGTATTTTCCATGCCGAAATTGTGGAACTACTTACAACACCATGAGGTACAGCTGGTCTCTCGGGTAGACCCGTTGAAGTACATCCTAAACCGACCTATGCTGGCCGGCCGACTAGCACGTTGGGCGGTGATCCTCCAGTAGTTCAACATCAGGTTCATACCTCATAAGGCTATCAAAGGACAGGCATTGACAGACTTCTTAGTTGCTCATCCAACCTCCGCGGATCAGCCATTGGATCTAGGATTTCTTGAAGATGTAATCCTCTCAGTTGATCATGCCATCCCATGTTGGGAGATTCACTTCGATGGTGCCTCTTGAAGCCCCATCGGTAGAAGGCTCAATGATCCTAGGCTCAACAGAGTGGGCCTGGGTGTCATCTCCATCCCTCTGAAGCAAGTCGGTCTGCTGTATTTATTCCTGTTGTCAGAAGGCTGCACCAACAATGAGGTAGAATATCATGCCCTCATCACTGGCCTTGAGCTAGATCTCAAGATTGAAATGCCCCATATTCATGTGAAAGGGGACTCCGAGCTAGTCATCAAATAGGTCAATGGTGGGTATGTTGTCAGAAAGCCAGAACGCGTGCCATTGTTGGAGTACACCCTCCATCTAATGGATCAATTCCCTTCTCGGCCGATGTTCATTCATATTCCCAGATCACAGAATAGTCAGGCAGACGCTTTGGCCATCCTGGCCGCATCACTTTTGGAGCTCGAGCGGGATGACTTGGTTATCCACGTGGCACACCGGAGAGTCATTGCTCCGGTTATCCCAGAGGATGATCGTGGCCCGCGGGTAAACCATCTCACCACTGGTGCCCCTATGCCGGGGGCCCCGAGTACTTCAGATACATTGATCGAAGTAGTTTCTGATTGGAGGACGCCCTTGGTTGAATATCTCCAACACTGTAATCTTCCGTCGGACCGAGCTAAGCGTGAGTGAATCCGATGTCGCGCACTGCAGTTTACCTTTCAGAGCAGTCCTAGCCTTGAGCAGGTCCTTTAAAGACACAGATTTGATGGTGTTATCCTCCATCTCCTTCAAGGAGTTGAGGTCCCATTGGTCATGTAAGAAGTTCATGTTGGTTCATGTGGTGCCCACCAGGCCGGGTCGAAGTTGTCCCACCAAATTTGGAGGCTGGGGTACTTTTGGCCCTCCATGATCCATGACTGCATCGAGTTATCCAAGAGGTTTCATGCATGACAAGTTCATGCTAACTTTGTGCATCGGCCACTAGAGCCCCTCCACACTACCAAGTATTCTTGGCCCTTTGCAGTCTGGGGGTTGGATGTTGTAGAACCTTACCCACCGGCGATGGCTCGCCAATGCCGGTTCATCCTGACTGCTACGGATTTCTTTTCCAAGTGGGCAGAGGCAATTCTCACAGATAACGGAACCAACTTCCGAGCAGTCGAGCTGAAGAAACTGTACACCAAGTACAATATTCTCTCTAACCATTCCTCCCATTATCACTTGCAGGAGAATGGACAGATTGAGGCATTTAACAAAACCCTCTCTAACATTCTACAAAAAATGGTTGGTCAGAATAAGAAAAGTTGTCCGGACAAGCTCCCCTACACCCTCTGGTATTATCGGATGATAACTCGTAATTCCACCCAGGTGACCACATATTCCCTGGTGTACAGATTTGAGTCCATCCTTCCCATTGAGATTCAGTTTCCCTCATTACGCACAGTGGTATATGACTATAAATCACTAGATAGAGTTGCTAAAATCCTTTTAGTTGAATTGGAAGCACTGGACGAGAATAGGCTTCGCGCTTTGCACAACCTGGAAAGGCATCAGAGCAGGATGGGTCGAGCTTTCAACAAGAAATTTTGCCTCAACTCTTTCCTGCAAGGTGATCTGGTACTGGCCCTTAGGGTACCAATGATTCTTGGTAGGAAACCACCCAAATTGGAGCCCAAATGGGAGGGTCCTTTCATCATCCATAAGGTCTATACCAAAGGTGTGTATTCCCTGGTGACTGTGGATGTAGAGCGTGTAACTCCTCCCACCAATGCCAAGTTCCTCAATAAGTAATTTTCTTGAGGTTCATGGGTTCTGCATGACCCTAAACTACATTTGGTTTTACATTTGGGCCCTTAGGGTCCCCCATGACCTTAAAATGGATAGGGTTCCCCCATGACCTTAAACATGATAGGGGTCCCCCATGACCTTGAACTGGATAGGGGTCCCCCATGACCTTAAACTGGATAGGGGTCCCCAATGTCCTTAAACTGGATAACGGTCCAGCATGACCTTAAACAACATTTGGCCCTGCATCAGGGCCCCTTTGGTCCAAGTTATAAGACCTTAAACTAGGATCATTGCGGTCCAGCATGACCTTAAACTGCATGTTCATCCTCACTGCAAGACGTTAAACTTCCAGCTGGTCAGGTCTCCTTGACCGAGGCCTAGCCTTAGGCCCCTTGGCCTTCTCAGGACCCTTAGCCCAGTCCTTACCCGGAGTGTGCGGTGTAGTGTAGGACTATGTCCTCATCCACCATGGGTTACCCGCCACACCATACACATTCCATGAAGAAATTCCCCTTATCGTCCTACATGACATTAAACTGTGCTTCTAGAACTACGTGTGGCTTGATTCCCATACTAATGGGAAACGTAGGACTGCCTGAACACCTAGGTTTCAGGTCCATCCCTATCTCTTAAGAGATCCCACGATCTCCCGGTCACCTCAGCCTCTTGACATGCCCCTCCCCACGGGGGGATACATAGGTGTGGTACAAGGTTTTTGGCACCATTCCCCCCTCCTATTGGGAATCCGCCATCTTTTGGCCGCTCTCAAACTGAGCCCGTAGACCCTTTCCAGTGGTTCGCTAATGTGCTCATAGTACTCTGGTCTAGGACCTTGAGTGTCAGATTTGACTTAGGCAAGTTTTTATCCGCTTTCCAAGCTTCATGCTCCCTTTCATCTGGGCCCCTGTTATCTCCCACACCCATAGGGACCCCCAATAACGACTTGGATAAAATGCCTAAGGGATCTACTACTGTAACGGTCCAATGTCCCCGAGGTTTTTAGCCAACAAATTGATACAAATCTCGCATTGCGAACATGGTCAGCGATCGATGCTCGTTTGTTTGTCCCCATTTTAGGCTAACTTGACAGGATGCTGTGTTGTAAACATGGTCAGTAGTAGTATTTAGTCGCCATGTCGTCTCCTTCGGGCCCTGAATGTTGTTTGCATGATTCACATTATGTTCCACCCCATCATGTCAAGGTGGAATCTCGACACTCCTTGCACTAACCCTCAGTTCACCCCCACACAACAGACGAACAAATCTGTGTAACGACGTCTCTCGGGGCTCTCACGATCCGAGCTCCAAGGTTATATTCTTGGGTTTTCACCAAAGATCATGCGCAGCTTGACCGTCATCCCCATGGGAAATGAGGAGTCGCCCAGACATTGCGTTGCAGGCCCAGCTCAACTGGAAGCTAGTGTCTGCTGCCCCCTGGTTGTTAGACCCTCGTCGGCTCCTTGGCCCGAGGCTCTTCTCCCGGAATTGAGAACGGTGACGATATGAGTATGTGCCCTCATCTACATTGGGTATGAATTATCGCATCATGCATGTTTTCCCAGGTCCCAGCCATACGACTTTAAACTTTGTTCTTTGTTCCTACCACATGACCATAAACTATGATGATATCGTCCTGGCCGTAGGATGAAAAATGGCACTGCATTGTGGTGACCTCCCCATAAGGGACATCACATCAGGTATTGGTTAGTTTCCATACCATTTTCAATGCCTGTTGTCGCTTTATTATTGTGGCGACGCCAGGAATTTCTAACCAAGGCCGGTCTTTCCATAAAAGAAAAACCATTCACCTTCAAGGAAAAACAAGATGTATCAAATACCACTTCTTTTGGTGTTATGGCTAGACCTTCACGCCTCCTTCATCCTTTGCACAGGTGCCATGTCGTTCCATGCCACCCCTCAAGAAGTACGTATTGATTGATTCTCATCCTTATGAGATACATAGGAGAGCATGGGTACTTCCCTGCAGGCCCAACCTAACTTTCGTGTTCATTCCCTCGGCCTAAACACGTCCCTAAGGAGCACATGATAAGCAGGACCCCGTCCTCATTCATGATGGGTTTCTCCAGTCACTTTACTATGCATCACTTGCCCTTCTTATTGATCCCTGGTCCGAGCTCTAACACCATGAAACTAAGATATTCTAAGAACTACGTCTGGCTTGATTCCCATCCTTATGGGATACATAGGAATTCCCAGACCTCCTGTCTTTGGGTCCAACTCGAGTTCAGCTAGTTCGTCTCTTCGGCCCCGCCTTCAGGACCCCAACCACGGGACTACGTGGCGTAGTGCGGAATTATTCCCTCATTCACGTTGGGTTTGCAATAGCTGCACCACGCGCACCTCGTTATAAGGATGATCCCTCCTATGTCATGTCCCCCATGACATTAAAAGGCGCCATCAAGAACTACATTTGGCTTGATTCTCATCCTTATGAGATACGTAGGAATGCCTAGACATTTCGTCTTGGGTCTTGCCCCAGGGATTACCAAATCTCATCCCTCCTAACTATCGGCCCCTCAGCCTGACTTCTTGGGGAGTAATGTAATTGCGAAATCTACCCCAAATAAGTTCAGGATTCCCTATAGTAATGGTGGGAAGCGACAGTTCTCTCGCCAAAGAGGTCCTGTCAGAAAATTGGGATGATCCATGACCAGATTATTGTGTCTGCCTAATGCACCTCCACCATGGTGGTGAAATCTTGGGAGTGTTGGACTCTATTCTAACAAACCACCACTCCACTTTCCACGCTTTGTGTGCCCCTTTATTTAGATCCTCGTCCTCTTTCATGTTTGATGGGACCCCCTAATAGTATGGATGATAGACCTATAGTCCGCGTGCTGTCTTCGGCCAACGTCCCAGAAGACTGGTCATGTTTGATGGGACCCCCTAATAGTATGGAGGATTGAATTGTGGTCCGCCTGCTACAAAAATATAGATGATAGACCCGTGGTCCGCCTGTTGTAATAGTATGGATGATTGACCCATGGTCCGCCTACTGCCCTGGGCCAACGTTCCGGAAGGCTGATCGATGATATTTGAGTTAGGCCCCGTGTTGAGAACATGGTCAGTGGTCAGCCCTCATTTATTGTCCCCATTTCAGGCCAATGCGATATGGATTCTGCGTTTCCACCACGTTTAACAGTTATCCTCCATTGTCACGCCCTTATAGTGTTCCGAATTTGGGTAATCTGATTCACCTTTTTCATCTCCCTATGTTCAGATAGATTTCAATGCCCCCGTCATTGCCCTACTCATGTTTTAGAACACATTGAGAAGATGGTATATCAATCAGTCTGAGGTCCTCTCTTCAGAAATCCAGGCCCGATTTCGGAGGCCTGAAGCTTGGTTGATGCCCCACAGTCGAACGAAATGATAACATGGGAATCCTTTATTTATCACATTGGGTGCGACCCACATGAGCTTAGGGGTGATTTGTTATTCATTTCAGGATTATGGTTGAGCATATTAAACCAAAAGGTACAGATAAATGGATTTGTCCATATATTGGGTCGGAATGATGAGCAGAACAAGAAAAAGTTCGTGAGATGGCCAAAACAGAGCCCTTAGGGATCAGCGTGCTGGATTGATCTTTCCAACGCTGCTACCGTTTGGTAGGTAGCCTCCAGGACTGCTTCTTGCTCCTTTAATACTCTCTCTTCATCAACAACCATAGAGCACAGCTCACCAACCCTAGCCTGTGCCTGTGCCCGCTCGGTTTGAAGTACGGTCATCTGGTGACTCGCCTCCACCAATTGTTCTTGGGCGTCAGCCACTTGGGATGTCAGTTGCTCCACGACCTCAGAGCATGTTGCAATGAAGACCTCCTTCTCTGCCACCTTCCCTTCGAAGCACCGATCCACCTACTCCGCCCTCAGAAATGCTTGGGTGATCACCGATCTTTCCTGACACTGGGAAACATCGGTGCACTGGCTGATCTTGCGTATCATCTAGACCATATAATCATGGACCTTCAGATGAAGGCGTTGAGCGTCAGCCCCTCCGGTGCACAGGAATCGCAGCCAAGTCTGGAGTGATCCCATCCACCTCAGCCAATCCGTCTGAGGCTACCTGAGAAAGTGCTGGATACACTTCCACCCTTTGCGACATTCCATCCGGCTCTCCTCGGCCACTTCCGAGTCTGAATCGTCTATCTCCTGGGGATTAGCAGGCCGATATGCAGGAAAGGCAGCCAGTAGGTCGGCAGCAGGACCTGCCTCAAGGATGTCTTCATGAGGAATAGGATCCTCGACGTCCGGGCAACCTTCCTCTCTCACCCCGATAGCGACGGTGCCTCCGTCAGCTTCCGGACTTGCCCCAATGACAACGCCGCTAAAGTCCTCCGCCCCATGCTCACCAATTTTTGGGGCCGACTTAGTGCAGGAAGTATGTTCTGGATTAGGTGGTATGCCCACCGCTGGTTCGCTCATGGATGGCCCGGGCTCAGCAGCCCGATAAGCCTCCAATGTTGAGATCATTGCGTAAGGAACACCCTAATTAGTTGGGATATTTGATAGAAAGTTCCAGTAGGGAAGTATGGGACTTACAGAAACCCAGAGCGCCAGCCTCTGATGATCTGGACGCTACAGGAGTTTTCATAAGAGGAGACCCCTCAGCGCCTGTCAGTTCAATGATGGGCGTCAGAGCCCCATCCTATCCCACCGGCTCCTCTCCTTCCTCCTCTATTGGGGACGCCTGTTCAGCACCTAGGTGTTCCTAAGTGAGATAGAGATATCAGTTAGAAGTTGCAAAAGAGAATGGATGAATCAAGAAAATGAATAAAGATAGAGACAGACCTCGATTATCTCGGTTATGTGGAGATCAAAGCTAACAATCTCACCGCTCTCCCAGAGACTCCCTTGGTAGGTCTCCCCCTACGACCCCTCACCTTCGGGTTCTCCTTCTTATTATCCTTCATCTTCTCCTTTTCCTTCATCTTGTTTTATTTCCTCCTCTCCCTCCGACTCCTCATCATTGTCTCCTTCTCCCGACGGCATCATTTCTGGATCGTGTTCTTGGCCGAGCATCACTTTCACTAGGAAAGGTGGCTCTGCACGCCGACCCCTTTGGCGCGCGTATGTGTCCATGGTCGTTAGATAGGTATGCTGCGGATGGAAGTTTACTTTGTCGGTAACTCTAATGAGCCTAACCTATGGCAGCTGGATCCCATCCTGCATTATTTTCTACCAGATGGGTTCAATGCTCATTCATTGCCATAGGGTCATCCAAGCCGACCACAGTGACAGGAAAATTACATCGTGGAATGGTAGGAGCAGGTATCTTATCTCCTTCTCGGGCAGCTCCATGGCCGCCTCGTGTGACCCCCTATGAGCAACATGGTTGCAGCGGTACCGTGTGATGTCCCCGCTGTTGAGGTCCCGGCCTGCGCAGGCCTCACTGCCTGGAGCGCCCCTAGTTCTCCCCTTAAAATAGCACCTTGCCTCCCCCGTCACCCAGTTTCCATGCGGGTAGTCTCGAGCTGTGTGTCTCGCTTGCGTAAAAGCCCCTCGGGGTACGCAATGGTCCAGTGCTCGGCATACCCAATTTCTAGGACAGCATCGACCCTGGTGGGAGGAAGGGTGATGAAGTCACTGGAGCCAAAAGTGGTGAACATCAACCACATCTAGCGCAGGACGCAGAGATTCTTCTCCTCCCAGACGTCCATAAATACCTTATCTGGCATTCGTTGGAGGCTCCCGAATTTCCTGGTGAATAGAGATGGCACGTAAGGCTTGCAGATCACCTTCCTGTTGATCCAAGCCATGAGCACCCCGCCCCAGATGCTCTGAAAATACTCTTGCTACTCTAGTGATCCTCGTCCATTTTCCACCATCTAGCCGACCGGGGTGGGGAACGGGCTGAAGTTGAAATTGGTATGGTTACTGATTCGGATCCATACACCCTCCTCATTGAGCATCATCATCGCCACCCCGATGATGTTCAGTAGAGACGGTTGCAGGTCTTTGCCCGGAGGACTGATGGCATTTGGGAAAGTATACCTACCGAGATAAGCAGCCACCCAGCCGTGAAAGATCTAGAAGGGGCCACATACCCTCCGAGGCGACCCCCCTCGTGAGATGCGTCCGAGAATGGTATACAGTTTGGCCAGTACGAGGACCCCTATTTTGAACCTTTTGTTGGAGGCCATGGTGCCCGCCATCACCAGTGTTGCTAGACGGACGTCCATCCTCGCATCCTGCACCGGCAGGAGCCACCTGCTCAGGAATGTGGCGAGGAACCCGGCATATCATACGTTCGGGTCCCGGGCCTCAATGATGCGGTAGACCCATGATTTGTATTGCCCCGCCTCTAGGGTCCTCTATTATGACCCATTCCTGCTCCTCTGGGCCGCGATTGGGCACCGTTTTCCCAGTCCCGACATCTTGACCGCCGGGTCCTTTTCCAAAAACTGGCTAAACCACTCCTTATAGGTGATGTCCTTCTGGAAGTCCTTGACCCCCAGCCACTCTTTGGCCAGCTCCAACAGGTGCCACGTCAGCATGGGGGTCCGTGACCTTTCTTCCCAGGTGTCCTTTGAAGGAATGAACTCGTCATATTGGTAGCCCTCTAGTGGGATACCTCTGATGCAGTGAACGTAATAGAGGCTGATGCCAACTTCCCCATGGTGAAGGTGGAATTTGATGGCATCAGGGGACCACTGCGTGAATAGCTCTGGCCCGAGCATAGGTTGACGGTGGAAGTGGAACTGTGACGTCCATACTACCTCGAACATGCCAATATACCGCAGCTCGGCCCCAAAATGGTCGCATGTATGGCGAACCTAGAATGCCCAGACCCACTCACTGGTAAAATTTCCCCTGGAACGCAGAACCGAATCTTTCAGCCAGCCCTTAGTGTCCTCTGTGATGCTCTGACGGAACGTGCTTTCATAGAGGGCTGGAGAATTCTCCGTTATAGGCTCATCCACGGTAATGGTCCTGGTCCTCAGGTTCAAGACATATACGTCCATGTTCATGGTTTCCCTGGAAGGATGGCCGTTGTTGGTGATGTTGTAGCGGGGAAGCTCGTCCTCCTAGGTCACCCATGATGGTGGTGTGTCCACCTCGAAGCCCGGTAGGGGAACCTCCTCCAGGATGCTGAAGTTACAGAGTGGTAGGTTGTAAAATAGAGGATACTCCTTCTGGGAGGGGGTTAGCAGGTTGAACAAGGTTAGGTTGTTGGAAACGACCACCTTGGTGCCATAAACCTCCTCATTCTCCGCCATTTCAGCTCTACGACCGGCGGCTTCCCCCTCATCAACTTGGTTTGCAGCCATTCAAAATTTTCTTGAGAGTTGCTCGAAATCAGGAGGAGGTGTGTGGAATTGGAAAGTGTTGCATGCAATCTGGACTTGTGGTGTGTAATTCAGAGTTAGGCACGCAATCAGAATAGTTGGCGCGCAATACCCCAGGTTTGCATGGAAATGCGCCTGAAATTCGGAAGTAATCACGCGCTGCCAAAGTGTTTTTGCGCACAACCGTAGAAGAAATTTCGTGGACAAGAGCTTTGAGCCTATCGCGTGGAAAATCATGAGTATGGAACTTGGGACCCAGCACCCCTTTTTATAAGCGAGGCCAGAGTTCTACGCCATGTGGAAACAGAATTCCGCGTCGATCCGAGGTTTTGCACGCGCCATGGGATTTTTGCTCGCAGAGTGCCTAGAAGATCCACCACTTCGGCATTTCCCTCTAAATCTGATCGTTGCGACATCTCACCAATCCCATTCTGAGGGGGGGCATTTGTAGAAACCGAAAATTTCCGTAACTCCTAGAGGAAGTTTCGAAATGACGAAGCGAATTCATATTCGGACTCAGAGGCTCGGTCCGGAGGGCCCGTAAGTGGTGCGTGAAATTAAAGGGTACTCGTGCGGAAAAATGTTCCTCGTGTGAAGGAGTCCTAGGATTCGTGAAAAAGAACCGGTGCGGCGCGAAAAATTGTGCGCCGAGTACCGCGCAGGGAGGCCTTTCTCGCCGGATGGTCCTGGCGCAGAAGATTACATATGCCGCCCGGATTCCGCGACGGTGAATGCCTATAAATAGAAGGCGACCCCAACCGTTTCGGGGTTGAGGAATTCGGACCTGATCCCGTGCACGTAAATCGGACTCCCACGCGTGCTATATGACTTCCTGGTAATAAACCTTTCCGTGCAACCTTGCCCCGGGGTTCTCCTTTGCACGCAATCACACTGGCTTAAGTGAATTTTCCAACTCCTCAGGGTTCCTCTTTTGCACAAAATCCCTTCCCATTGCACTCAATCCCCTCCAATTGCACGCAATCCCTTCTAAAATTATGTGCAATCCCTTCGTTAGGTTTTTCCATACCATAGGGATCGGCCATTGCTCTCTCGTGCAATCCAAAACCTTTGTGCGCAATCCCCCTAGCCGCACGCAATCTCTCTGCAACACTTGCGCGCCATCCCGATGTTTTGTGCGCAAACCTTCTCTTTGTGCAAAAAACCCTAGGACCACTCACCTTTACACCCCCGGGTGCCTCCCTGCATAGGCGCCCGATGTACTCCATACCGGGCATGCACGCCATGCGTTTTTTTCCCGTACGACATTCCAAGCATGTACGTAGTAACCTCAAGGTCCCTTGGGTGGTGTTTACCGTTGTGTTGCTTTGCCTCATGCTTCTTCGCATAGGCACGCTAACAGTTATTGATTCTTCGCAAAGCCACACTAACATGGACCCATCAATGGTTCGCCCTATGGGCCCCCTTCACTACGGCCTTGCCGATTCCTTCCCTCCCACAAGGGGTAGAGGGTGTTGGGCATGTAAGCCCTAGCGGTGTGGAGTGAACCTACCTCGTCCGAGCTGCAGGATGTTAAACTGCCAATCACCTCATCCTCAACACATGACGTTAAACTGTGATCCAACCTCGTGTCTTGCACGCAGGGTCCTGCCAGCTCAGACATTCTTTATACTACTTGTCTCCATGGAAATGGAATCTTCCTCACATGGAATGATGTCCTCATTTTGGAGTGGTGTTTGTCCACAGGGGAAGGGCTGCCTCATAGCGTAAGCCCCTATCTTCTCCTGCAGAAGGTTGGACCCATGCAACCCCGTACTTCCCCACTGCCAAGGCCAGTGGAGGGTGTGATAGGGAACGAGGCATCTCCTTTGTCTGGTCCCAAATCCCTCTCCCTCTGTGCTTTGTCGCACCACGGGCCTCCATCCTAGAGAAAGTCCTGGAACTAAGGGCTGCAAACCACATGTAAGCCCTTGTTTCTTCTTTGGGCCGCTCAACGCGTAAGCCTTTATCCAATTCTCATGGACGCACCCTTCACGACGTGATCGTCTGGTCCATGCTGCCTCTTGTTTCTCACACCGAGTATGACTCACGTGAGATTAGAGTAAGCATCGACCATAAAATCATCTTATGGGTTGCCTCAGAGCGTAAGCCCCATCCCAGCGAACTATGAGGAATTTGATCCATGCTAAATCATGGTACGTAGGTATCCTCCACGAGGTTCAAGCCCACCACCCGGTCATATCAACTTCTTCACGTCAGTTCACCAACACTTTGGGATGACTTAGAGCATAAGCCCCAAATTTCCCGTCCATCATGACGTTAAACTGTATGCTCATCCAGCATGACGTTAAACTATATCCCATCCCACATGACGTTAAACTGTATACCCTGAACTGTGTGGAATTTGATCCGTGCTAATGCATGGTACGTAGGAAGCCTCCATGAGGTTCAATCCCATCAATCAGTTGTTCCGACCCCTCCGCATTGTTTTACAACCACCACTATGGGCCACCTTAGAGAGTAAGCACCATATCCACCATCACGGGATGCCTCAGAGCGTAATCCACATATCCAACACCCACGTCTCATCCTGACCTCTCCCTCGAGCCCACGTTCCTTGGGAAGCTCATTCCCTAGCCCGGAGGTCTTACTTCCTCCAGAATCCAATCCATGCGTTCATTCTCACAGGTCGCCTCTTCAGGTGTACCAACGTTTCACCAAACTACGCGGACTTTGATTCTCTGCCATGGGGATACGTAGGAAGCCTCCATGAGGTTCAAGCCCCTCTTCACTCCATCACCCATCCTTATCCTTACCTGGGCCGCCACATCCCGGTGGGATAATTCCACCTCATTCCACTCCATATAATCCGGGAAGCCACCCATGTGATGGCCCCAATATCGGTGTTCCCCCTAGTGGGTCCTTTAATCTGATCCACTTTCAGTAATCCAATCAGTCTGATCCATCTCCGCAAGACGTTAAACTCACGGCATACCCCGTGTTAAACATGGGAAGCTGAGGAAAACCTCATATGGCACACAATTCCCCACGTTCTATGTGGGATATCTCGGTCTTTCGTGCCCTTGAGAAGCCCTATAATAAGGGATAGAAGACAGAAATGCCAATCCCTCAGCATCAAGACATGCCAACGACACCCCAGCATGACCATTGTCCTCACTGATGGTTGCTGCCCCGACCAGACCCCTTGGAGCATCCCAACAAAAGCAGTGTAATTAACTGGTTTCCATGAAAATATGGCACTAGGAGCGAGGTTCATGAATACGTCTTAAATCTATGAGGGAGACCCGAAATAGGTGACGAGCTTCGAGGAGGAATCCACAGAAGGAAGAACTGACATCCCATCATCCCGGTGTCGATCAAGGAGCAGACATCCTTGAATAAGGAACGGATGTCACCCGCCTTTGGAAAGAGGGAATGAGGGGAAACAAGCCGCGTGTCCACCCCCGCGTGGCGGACGCGCACACGCGCCTCGACGGAAAGCGTCGGAAACAACATCAGCACCTATCATTCCACCAGGATTCACCTCAACTCCAATGAATCCCCAGTACATACCAACTGAAGAGAAACCAGAGGATAAAGACAAAGGTAAGAAAAATATTAATGATATTTCTCCTAAACCCCTTCCATTTCCAAACAGGGTTGTAAAAACCAAGAAGATGATTGAGGAAGCGATGAAAAAATAGGTTTTGGACACATTCAAGTGTGTGGAGATCAACATCCCTCTACTTGAATGCATCAAGAAAATTCCGAGGTATTCAAAATTCTTAAAAGAACTTTGCACCAATCAAAGAGGGATCAAGGGAAATGAGAGGATAAATCTTGGAAGGAATGTGTCAGAACTCATTACACCAACTCTAGCAATGCCAAAAAAGTGAAAGGATCCAGGGACATTCACCATCCCATACACCGTAGGGTAGTTTCATTTTTTGTAGCTATTTTTGATTTTGGTGCTTCCATAAATGTAATGCCTCACTTTGTATTCTCTTATTAATAAGTTTGTGAGTTGAAATTGATGAGAGTAGTGGTGAAGTTAGAAAATATATCTACAGCATATCTAGTGGTAGTCCTTGATGATGTACTTGTCTAGGTAAGATACATAATATTTCCAACATATTTCTACATTCTTATCATGGAGGATGATTTGGTAAGTTCTCATGCTCCCATTATCTTATGCATTCCCTTCCTCAAAACTTCAAAAACTATCATAAATGTCAATTATGGTACACTTTATATAGAGTTTGGGGATGAATTTGTGATATTTAATGTTATGTACACTATGAAGTACCCCTCAGAGGACCATTCTACATTTTTTATCTCCCATTTTGAACCACCAAATAAAACCCCCATGGAATTTGGTTGTCTTATGCCTAGGGAGATTATGAGTATTGGTTCTAGTTTGATGTCTATGAGTAATTACACACCTATTTATAATGCAGAAGACTCTCTTATTTTTTATTTTGAAATGGAATAATATTCTAATTTTGATCATGTGAACTCTGATTATGACATGGAAGTTGAGTATGCTGATGGATTTGATGATTTATTCTCTAGTTTTGATGATGTATATTCTGATACTGATTTTTATTGTGCACATATTTTATTTCCATCAATTTATCCATCTATACATCACCCCGCTACATTATAACTCAAGACATTTCCACCTTATCTCAAATACTCATACTTGTTAAGTGGTGAGAAACTACACGTTATCATTACTAACAATCTCCCTTTTAAACATGAAGACAAACTTTTGAATCTTTTGAGGGAAAAAATTAATGCAATCAGGTGGACCTTGGCTAACATATCAGGTATTATCCCCTCTATTTTCATGCATAGGATTCTTTTGGAGGATGGGGCTAAACTGGTTAGGTATATACAAAGGTGAATGAATCTAACTCTTTTGGAAGTTGTAAAAAAAGATGTTAAAAGATTGCTCGAGGTAGGTATAATTTATCCCATTTCAGATTCCCAATGGGTATGTCCTATATAGGTTGTGCCGAAGAAAAGTGTAGTTACTGTTGTTGAAAATGATAGAGAGGAGTTAGTTCCAATGAGGGTGAAAAATAGTTGGTATGTGTGCATTGATTAAAGGAAACTAAATCAATCTACTCTCAAGGTCCATTTCTCCCTCCCATTTATTGATCAAATGCTTGAGAGACTAGCTGGGAAGACACATTATTGTTTATTGGATGGATTTTCTGGATATTTTTCGGTTTCTATAGCTCCAAAGTATCAGGAGGAAACAACATTCACTTGTACATTTGGCACATTTTCCTACCGAAGGATGCCATTTGGACTTTTCAATTCCCCGGGTACCTTCCAGAGATGCATGGTGAGTATTTTTTCTGCTTTTATTGAGACCTTCATGGAGGTATTTATGGATGATTTTATAGTTTATTGGTCTTCATTTGATGATTTTATGTCTAGTATGGGAAAGGTGTTGAATCATTGTATTGAGAAGAATCTGGTCTTGAACATTGAAAAGTGTCATTTCATGGTAGAGCATGACATTGTATTAGGGCATGTAGTATCAAAACATGGGATAGAGGTTGATAAATCTAATATAAACATTATTTCATCCTTATCCTATCATTTATGTGTGTGTGATATTAGATCATTCCTAGGGCATGCAGGATTTTATCAGCGCTTCATAAAATATTTTAGTAAGACTTCTCTTCCTTTGTCACGATTACATCAAAAGGATTCTGATTTTGTGTTTGATGATTCATGCAGGGTAGGATTTGATGAGCTAAAGATGTTCCCAACCACTCCACTGATCATATATCCCCCACAATGGTACATTCCTTTTGAGCTTATGTGCAACGTATCCAACTTTGTGGTTAGAGCTGTCATCTCACAGAGGGTATAGGGACGTTCGCATGTGACTGCATATGAATTTAGGACATTGGATTCATCCTAATAAAACTACACTGCCATAGAAAAGGAGTTTCTTATTTTCGTATTTTCTTTATATAAATTCCATTCATATTTATTGGGCTCTAAAGTAGTTGTTTTTTCTGACCATGAAACTCTGAGGTAACTTTTGAAGAAGCCAGACACAAATCCCATAATTATCCAATAGATTCTCCTTCTTCAAGAATTCGATATTCAAATAAAGGATAAGAAGGGGTCAAAAAACATAGTGGCAGACCACATGAGTATGATTACTCACACACTAGAAGCAAACACCTTCGACCAGGTACCAATTCAAGACACCTTCCCCAATTAACATCTTCATTCCATATCAGGTATACATCCTCGGTATGATGATTTAGTTAACTACCTTGTTAACACTGAAATTCCTACAAATTTAAAAGAAATATCAAGTTAAAAAGTTAAATAGTGAGTCTATATTTTATGGGTGGGGTGATCCCTAATTATGGCACATGTATAGTGACCAATTTATTAGGAGGTGTGCTTATAATCATGATTTTGATTCTGTTCTACAATTCTATCATACACTTGCTTGTGGTGGATACTTTGGACCCTAATGGACAACTAAGATAGTTTTGGACTCTGGATTGTATTGGCCTAGTTTATTCTATGGTGCTCATGTGTTTTGTAAGTCATGCTCATGTTTCCAACATCGGTAATATTTATAGGAGAAACGAGATTCCCCAATAACCCATATAATTCTGTGAGATTTTTTATGTATGGGGAATCGATTTTATGGAACCTTTTCCTAGTTCATTTTGTTTTTTGTATATTTTGGTATTTGTTTATTATGTGAGTAAATGGGTGGAGGTTAAGTCCACGAGGACTAATGATTCTCATGTTGTGTTGGACTTTGTGAAGAAAAAAAATTTAATAGGTTTGGAGTACCAAAGGCCATCATCAGTGACCAATGGAAACACTTCTACAATCAGAATTTGGATTCCCTCCTTCAGAAGTATGGGGTGACACACAAAACATCAACACCATACCACCCCATACAAATAGACAGGATGAGATTTCAAATAGAGAGTTGAATAAAATCTTGTAGAAAACCATGGATACAAATAGGAAGGATTGGATAAAGTGCTTGGATAATGAATTGTGTTCTTATAGGATAGTATAAAAGACCCCCATTGGTGTGTATCCATTTCGGATTTTTATGGGAAATCATTTTATCTCCCAGTGGAAGTCAAACATCAGGGTTATTGGGCTTCAAAGAAATGCAACATGGATTTGGCCTAAGCTGGAATCCAAAGGAAACTACAAATTCAAGAGCTTGAGGAGATTATATTGTCTTAATATGATAACTCAAGGCTCTAAAAGGAAATATCAAAATCATCTCATGAAAAAAATGATCTAGAAAAGGGAATTTTATGTTGGAGAGAAATTCTTGCTCTATAGTTCATGACTAAAGCTGATGCCTTGTAAGTTGTGTTCCAGGTGGTTAGGTCCTTATGGTGTGACTAATTTTTTTCTTTATGTTTCAGTGTAGATCACATAATAGGACACATGAAAGATCTTTATAGTAAATGGGAAACGTTTGAAGAAATATATTAAGGGACTTCATACTGATGTAGTGTATTTCATCACACTGCATGACCACATCATCACTTGAGCATATCATGGTGTTCCTAACCATTTCACTTTTTTATTCTTTGTCTTATTTAAGATTATAAATTTCATGTGAATATATCATCTCATGGGTTCACATTGAGGAAAATACAATATTTTATGTGTGGGGGAGGGAACCATTTAATTTATTAATTTCAATTATTTCACTGTTTTTCAATTTCAAAAAAAATGTGTGTTTTTAAAATTTTGTGTGTTTATTTTTTATTTTTTTTTGTTTTAGAAAATTTTGAGATGAAATGATTCTAATAACTATTTTTAAATCCATATTAATAAGTGAAACAATTTATTCCAGGAAACGAAGCTTAAATTAATGCTGGAAATGACTTTGTTTCAAGTTCAAATCTTTAGTAATTTAATGAAAATAAATCTGAATTTTGAATCATATGCCACATCTCACTGTATTTATATTTAAAATCACATTATTGTGAGGCTTATGATCCATTCTTTTCATATTCATTACATTCACCTCACTTCTTGAGAGATACAAACCATGCATGATTTAACCAGAATTTGATTTGTTCCTCTAAAAACATGAGGGTTTGAGGTACTTATGTTTTAAATGATTGAGGCATTTGATTGATAATAAATCCTCTATTTAAAATAATCCTTTTTATAATGGCCTACCTTGAACATTTAATCCTTTTATACCTTAGAATAAATGAATATCTTATTAGTTTATCCACATTATAATCTAATTTTCCCTATCCAAACAACTCTTGAAGTGAAATTACATAATCTAGTAGAGATTATGTGTGGGGGAAGCTATATTGGGTTGTGCTACCACATTTTTTGATACTTTGGATGGAAAAATAAATTCCAAAGAGATATGTTTTCTGATGAATAAAATAATTATATTGAAAGATATTCCTTTTCTAGAGCTTTCATGATAAGTGAAGTTGTGTCTTTCTGGAGCTTCTAATAGAGCAAGAAAGTTGTGCCTATCTGGAGCTTTCAAGAAAATCATGTTTGAGAGGATTGACATGTTTGTTGTCAAAATGTTGAATGGTATGCACATTCCTTTATTTTTCAAGATTATGAACATTAATTGATGCTAAGGGATTTAAGGAGGAGACCATATTTAAGTGAAAATTAGATTGATGCAATTTTTTTTCAAAAAGAGTCAAGCCCTCCTCATTTAGCCTCATATTTTTTCACATCTAAATCATATCGACTGAAAACCACAAAACAACCCTGAAAATTAATCATGATAAAAAATGTCCTTGACTCACATAGGGTGGAAATTTAAGAATTAATCAAGCCTATTATGACCAATTTATGAGTTTTTATGAGAAAGACATTGATGAAAATTGATATTTATGTGATAAGAGAAAATTCAAGTGAGGTAAGTGTTTTGTGCATGGGAGGATATATGAAGTGGAAATATATTGAATGATATAAATGGGAAACTTGAAATAATGATTTTTTATGAGGCATGATATATTTTTTTTCTTTGTATGGAATTGTTGGATCTCAAGGATATGTGTTTTAAAATTTATTTTGATTTGATATTTATGTTTACTTGTCACAATTTTTCGGAATACATGATATGAGGTTTTTCCTGGGAGTGAAAAAGGGTGAGTGTGGGGGAGGGTGTTAATAAAACACAATTTTATTGAATATTTTATTGATAATATATGATATGATTTCCTCAGATTGCGGTAAATATGTTCATTTTTGGAATATTTGGGATTATATCATTCATTTTCAAATTTGATGAAAATTATAGTTTAAACCTTTTAAACTTCAGTGTAGTATTACGAACATAAATATTTTAATATGAATTATTTGAACTTACAATTTTGTAACATGGTTCCCCACTTAATGTGATACAACCTTTATTCAGGAAACTAGACCTAAAGAGTTCATTTTGGTGGATTAAATGGGTGATTAAATCACAGGTGGGATGGACAATCCAAATTTGACATTGGTTCTGTATTTGGGCCATAACATCATCCTCCTTTCATGTATTAGGCACAAATTTTTAGAGGAACTCTAGGACAGATTTTCTCACAAATAATCCTTCTTAAAGGAGAGATGGTTCACGAGTTTTTGTGGTCAAATGGGCGGTTAAATGTCTCTTAAAATATTTGGTTGAGATTCCCCATTCACACTTGAAGCCACTTTGAACCTATCCTCAACTCCACTATATAAATTGGTGTTTCTATAATTTTGAGGGGTTGGAAGTGAATTAGGATATTCAACACGAAGGATAATTGGTTTAACCCAAATTATTCAACCATTGTAAGAGGGGTAGATCCTGAAGCAAGGATCCCCTCATCGAAGCCTTCTTCTTCTTCTTCATGTTGTAATGTTTTCATCTGTGTAATAAACTTCTTATTTACTCTTTTATTTATTCTATATTCTTCTATTTTGTTCAATTATCTTCTTCTTTACTCATCCTATTTGGGTTGGAATCAAGAGTGGAGACGAGATTGGGTTCTACACTTTCAATCCTATGCTTATGCAAAACATCTCCATGATGACCACACCGCCCATGGAATAGTTGTTTTCTTAGTGGTTGATCTATCTTATACCCTATTCATTTAATTATTTTGAATCATGGATCTACTGTGACTCACTTAATATGATCAATGAATTGATTTTTTGAATTAGAATAAACTAAGAAAGCAATTGAACAATTGACACAAAAACACGCGAGGTTGAGTATTGTGTGAATTGTGAGAGTGTGATCTTAATCGGTAATACAAAACCAAACATGATAAGTTTTTAGAGTTAAAATATAATCCCTAAACACAATTCATCCTCATTTTCCAGAATTTATATGTTCCCTAATTTACCACTGATCATAAGATAGATTTAGAATATCAATCAAATTAGGGTGTTATGATTGCATGCTCCGAAGTTAGCCTCCAGTTTAAATCTTTTTATCTTGGTGCTAATGTTAACTCCCACAGCTTTCGAGGGTTAAAAAATTAGGGGATCATAATTAAGTGGGTATTAATTTAAATGATAATGATTAAAAAGTAAATGAATAGATAGAGTTAGATCGATTACATCTTTTATAAATATTTTCTAAAAAAAAGTATCGTCTCATTGTGTCTTATTAATCAAACATCATTTCAAAAATAAAAGAAATAAAATAAAATATTCTTCAGGAAAACTTCATCAAGTTTTATAATTGGTAAAAAAATCCCTTATCCTTTTTATGTAGTGTTTTTTCTTCACTTTTATTTTATTTTCATATTACCATTAATAAGTTGTGTCAATTACTACCTCTTTGAGAGACAACCTTGGTCAGCCACTCTACTTCACCTAGGTACCCCAAAAACCATTAATCATTTGAGGTCGCCCATGATAGCACCTTTCAGCGACCCATAAAAAGAGAAAAATATTAATTATTCATAATTATTAGTAATTATTCCTAATTATTCCAAATTTTTTCAAATTATTTCTAATTACCACTAATTATTTTTATTTGTTACTATTTATTACTATGTATTCTTATTTATTCTGATTTATTCATATTTATTCATATTTATTATTATTTATTCCTATTTATACCTATTTATTCCTAACTATTACTAGTTATTACTAATTGTTATTAAATATTCTTAATTATCCATATTTATTACTATTTATTCTTTTTTATTCATATTTTTTCCTATATATTACTAATTATTCTTATTTATTCCTATTAATTATTTTTTATTTCTATTTACTCTTATTTGTTACTATTTATTCCTATTTATTACTATTTATTTCTAATTATTACTAATTAATGCAAATTATTACTAATTATTCCTATTTATTCTTATTTATTCATATTTATTCCTATTTATTCCTATTTATTCCTAATTATTAAAATTTATTATAATTTATTCATATTTATTACTATTTATTCCAATTTATTCCTATTTATTAATAATTATTACTAATTATCACTAATTATTACGAATTTTTACTAATTATTAGTAACTATTCCTATTTTTTACTATTTATTACTATTTATTACTATTTTTTACTATTTTTTACTAATTATTGAACTTTATTACTAATTATTACACATTATTCCTAATTATTTGTAATTATTACTATTTATTACTATTAAATACTAATTATTACTAATTATTACTAATTATTAATTTTTTTCCTATTTATTCATATTTAATACTAGTTATTCCTATTAATTTCTATTTGTTACTATTTATTCATATTAATTACAATTTATTACTATTTATTACTATTTTATTTCTATTTGTTCCTATTTATTCCTATTAATTAATAATTATTATTATTTATTATTATTTATTACTATTTATTACAAATTATTCCTATATATTAATAATTATTACTATTTATTACTAATTATTACTAATTATTCTTATTAATTATTAATTATTACTAATTATTACTTTTTGTTACTATTTATTCATTTTTATTACTGATTATTACAATTTATTCCAATTTATTCCAATTTATTACTTTTTATTCCTATTTATTCCTATTTATTAATAATTATTACTATTTATTAATATTATTACAAATTATTCCTATTTATTACTAATTATTCCTAATTATTACTAATTATTACTATTTACTCCTATTTTTTACTATTTTTTACTATTTATTCCTAATTACCCCTAATTATTTCAAATTACCTCTATTTATTCCTAATTACTGCTAATTATTACTAATTACCTCTATTTATTAATAAAAACAACTATTTATTACTAATTACCACTAATTATTACTAATTATTTCTATTTATTACTATTTATTACTAATTATTAGTATTTATTACTAATTACTGCTAATTATTACAAATTATTATTAATTATCACTAATTATTACTAATTAGTGCTAATTATTATAATTTATTAGTATTTATTACTAATGAAACAACTTATTTGTAAAAATAAATAATGCAAAATAAAACTATTTAATTCTAATTTATTTTAATTGTTGCCAATTGACAATAATTATAACTAATATAAAATTAAATGAATTAACTAAAAAATAAAAGCAAGAGATAAATACCTTAAAATAGAATCTTTTGTAAGATGCATGTTTTGAAAATCGCTCCGATGAAAAATCTTAATCTTTAAAAAAATTTAATAGATAAATATGAGAGTTGAGAGGGAGAGTGGAGTTGAGAGAGGTGTGAAATGGAAAACATAGATGGGGGTATATATATTGGTTAGATTATTTGCGACGAGATTATTTGCAATGGGATTTCCATCGTGAATAGTATTATTTGTGATGGGACCCATCGCAAATACTACCCCCCCCCCTATTAATGAGGGGTGGTGGTTAAAAAGGTATTTGTGACTGGTCCCATCACAAATACCTACCTATCAACATAGTAATTGCGATGTGAGATAAATCTCTTTACAAATAATATTATTTGAGACGGGAACCGTTGTAAATGATAAATCCCCCTATTAATTAGGGGCGGCGGTAAAAAAGATATTTGTGATGGGTCCCGTCGCAAATATTAAAACCCACCGAAGGGTATCTGCAATGGTACCCATCACATATAATAAAACCCACCGAAGCGTATTTGTATTGGTTCCTGTTGCAAATACTAAAACCCACCAAAGTGTATTTGTAACGGGTGGAACCACTCGTCGCAAATACGGTTCCCATAGTTTGGTGCGTAGCACATGCCAAACATTTTGCAACCGGATGCCTATCCCTGTCGCAAATAATTAGTTATATGTGATGAGAATAATGTCTCGTCACAAATAGTTCCTCCCGGTGGACTTTTTGCGATGAGACCCTTCCCTATCATAGATAAGTCATCACAATTACACATTTTTTCCATAGAGATTTAACTACGCGATAAAGAAATATTATATATTCAAAGCGGCCCCCAAACATGAAAAATGTATTTTTTGGTGCATCAAAGAGCCCAATAGGAACCGAATGGAACACCCTATACTCAACAAAATAGATTCATGGAATATGTTTATCTCCCCAGAGAAGGCAGTGTTTACATACTCCGTCCTGTTATCAGAAGGGTGTACCAACAATGAGGCAAAATATCAAACTTTCATTATAGGCCTGGAATTGGAACTTCAAATACAGGTAAATCACCTAGAAGTGAAAGGTGACTTAGAGTTGGTAATCAAGAAAATCAATGGGGGATTACGCCATTAGAAAACGGGTGATAATTCCCCTATTTGAATATATCCAAGAGTTAATGGAAGAATTCCCCTCAGATCTAACATTGACTCACATCCTGCAATCATGGAATGCCCAAGCTGATACATTGGAAAATTCATCCACAGCTTTGGTAGATACAAATCAGGATGAAACAGTCATTAGCATTTCCCACCACCAAATGGTCTCACCTTTTTTGGATCAGAAGAGGAGAGATCAATGAAATCAGTCTAATCCCTGAGCCATATAGTCCTACCATAGGATAGATGACACCCATCATGGACTACCATTGGGATGGGTGCTCCCACTGGACAGATCTGGAAGAGAGAAGAGCCAGTGACGAGTAGCCAATTTCACTCTTTATGATTCCCCAATTCACCAGAGATTCATCAATAAATGAGGATTTGATGGAGCCCTTCTCATATGTGTTTATGGATAAGTGACTATGGAAATCATGGAAGAAGTACATATAGGAGCTTGTTGTTCCCACCAATCAGGGTATAGGCTTTCTCATCAAATAAGAAGGCTTGGATAATTCTGTCCTTTAATGACCTAGGATTGCACAAAATCTACAAAAAAATTCCATTCACGTCAGGTGCATGAAAACTTCATCCATCAACCCCCTAAGTTTCTATATATAGCCAAATACTCATGGCCATTTTTCATAAGAGGAATGGATTTAGTAGGTCCATACCCTCCAGCTACGGCCAAGCGGTTCAATTACATCTTGACTGCTACCTATTTCTTCTCCAAATGGCCTGAGGCAATAACCCTCAAAGAATTAGGGGCCAAAAGCATTATTAACATCGTTAAAGCTAACATAATTGCCATATTTTTGTGGCCCTCATATCATATTGACAGAAAACGGCACCAATTTGTGTTCTACCAATGTAAAAAATATATATCAGGAGTATGATATCAAATTCATCCATTCATCCCGCTATCATGTAGTGGCTAATGGATAGATAAAGGCTTTTAACAAGAACCTGTCAAACATATGCCAAAAGATGGTGGATAAAGATAAGATTTTATATCCTGACAAGCTCTTACATGCCTTATGGGCTTACTGGACTATGACCCGTACTACCACACGGGAACCCTATATTCATTGGTATATGGGACCGAAAACTTCCAACACATTGAGATTTAGTTTCCATCACTCTGTGTTTCCATCTATGACCATTTATCTATAGATGAACAATCCTAGAAATGAGTAAATGAATTTGAGTGAATAGATAAAAATATATTGCATACCTTTCATCAGTTGGAGGTATATCTGAACTGAAGTGCATGGGCCTTTAATAAGAAGGTATGCCTCTATTCATTCCTCCAAGGATAGTTGGTTTTGGTCCTTATGACTCCAATAATATCAGGAAAGAAGCCTATTAAGCTTGAGCCAAAGTGGGAGGGACCATACTTCGTATATAAGGTCCACTTTAATGAATATTCTTCATTAATCTCAATGGATAGATAAGTCAATACGACCCCAACCAATGCAAGAATCCTAAATAAATATTTCATTTAATTACGCAATCATCATCCAAGCTGCAAGATGTTAATTTGCATAGTGGGTCTTTGTCGCATGACCTTAAAATGAACATCACAATTCCTTGTCGCATGAAAATAAACTACAAGAAACCCAATGACTTAATTCATGAAATTAAACTACATGGTTAGTTTCCTTTTCATTCAATGTTAAGAAAACCCTAGTGTACCATGAGTAGAGATATCCCTCATGGTCCCTTAAAAATGGGCCTCCGCCTCACACTAGGTCACAATTACATTGATCTAACCCCTCAATGGGTTGAGATACCCTCTTGGGTAGACTTTAGGAATAAAGTTGGGCTTCCCCCATGCATAAACATTAATTATATCATTTCCACTCCATAATGGAATTCAATCCCCTTTTTACAGGTGTAAGTCCCAACAGTTTCACATCCTTACCCAAATACGATAAATTGAATGGCCAACATCCTCATCATATGATGGTCAACAACATGACCAATCCAAGAATGACAAGTGGCTTGATTCTCATTCCAATGTGATATGTAGTTATTCCTAGATATGCAATATCTGGTCTAGCCACAACCACAATGTAAATTTCTCTTTTCCATGTGTAGAAACCAGATATTCATAGGGAACTTTTCTATAACATGGGGTATGATTCTCATTAAAACGAGCTTCTTAGTGATAACTAGCCTCATGTTTTGTGCACATCAATTAATCTGGAAAATATTTAAATCCCCCTTCCCCACATCAGAACCTAGTTGGTGTGAGGAAGCTTCTCTACGAAACATGTGTGGCTTGATTCTCATCATATTGAGATACGTAGTGACTCTCAAATCTTTTATCTCAGATCTAATAGTATTTTAAATAAAATCCAATTCACTCCCTGTGTTCATGAATTATATCTACATAGGGAACCTTTCCAAGACTTATGGATCTATTCTCATTACAATAATATGAATGGTGATACCTAGACTTCATGATTTTGGACTAACCATCAGTCTTGACATAATCAAAATCCCCCTTCCCCATATCAAATCCCGATTGATGTGGGGAACAATTTTCAAGAAATATGTGTTGCTTGATTCTTGACCCAACAAGATACATAGTGATGTTTGCATCCTACACCCTGGTTCATCCATACCATTTCCATACTTCCATATTGGTTCATCTTCATCCTTACAACATGATGTTAAACTTCATGGGACGATCAAGAACTATGTATGACTTGATTCTCATCCCAAAGAACCTTTCCAAGACTTATGGATCTATTATCATTACAATAATATGAATGGTGATACCTAGACTTCATGCTTTTGGACTAACCATCAGTCTTGACATAATCAAAATCCCCCTTCCCCATATCAAATCCCGATTGATGTGGGGAACAATTTTCAAGAAATATGTGTGGCTTGATTCTTGACCCAACAAGATACATAGTGATGTTTGCATCCTACACCCTGGTTCATCCATACCATTTCCATACTTCCATATTGGTTCATCTTCATCCTTACAACATGATTTTAAACTTCATGGGACGATCAAGAACTATGTATGACTTGATTCTCATCCAAATGAGATATGTATTGATGCCTGGATCCTATCTTCTAGCTCATGTACCACAAAATAAAAATCCCCCTATCCACCAATTTTTTCTCCATTTCACTATAACAGAAACTATAAACATTCCTTATTTCTCACACTGAACACAACTCACATGGGATTAGGAGTTTGGTAAAGGATTTCCCTACACGAGTAAGGTATATCGATTCACATTGGGGATATCATGGTCCTGGATGTAAGACCTTAAAAGGAACACCATATGTCCTCATTGAATGATAATAAACTGCATGATTTTTTTAAGAACTATGTGTCGCTTGATTATTTCCCAAACAAGATATGCAGGGATGCTTGGGTCCTACACCATGGTCCAGCCGCAATATTACTTTTCACATTGAAATCAGACACATCATTCCACATGATGGTAAACTAAATGGTCATTCAAGAACAATGTGTCACTTTATTCTCACCCATATGAGATACATAGTGACATTTAGATCTTGAATCCTTGGCCTAGCAACATCACATCATGGAAAATCCTCTACTCTCTCATTTATGAGCTATATCTACATGAGGAGGTCCTATATGAGTTCTCACCCTATGTGTGAACCAATATCTAGACCCCCCATGTCCTCTACACATGAATTCAATTAGTATAGGGATATTTATTATTAAAAATATGTGTAGCTTGGTTTTCATCCTACTGAGATACATAGTGACGCCTAGGCTTTAATCCTAGTCTTATCCATGAAGAAAAAAAAATTCCCCCTCTCATATATAAAAAAAAATTCCACTTTGCAACTTTAATTTGGAGTACCCTCATTAGCGGTACCACCAAGGAAATGGAGATATTAGCCTTTTATGTATGAGTTATATCTGTATAAAGGACTTCCAAATCATGGCCAATATTGGTTCAAACACTTCCTCTATGCTTGGATATATTCCTTTCATGCATTATAATCCTAATATTGAACACTTTCAAATCTTCATAATCTTACCTTAGCTTCTAGTAGAATAATGTCTGATACCTTAGAACATTTTTTTCCTAACTATTCTATAATACACCCTAGTCTGCCTTGCATAAAACGACCCTTATAATGGGCCTGTCAGCAAAAGGATTCCAGTATTTGGATATGCAGCATACTCCCTAGTTGGATCGTCATTAAACACCCCACAAAATGGGTTTTCAATTAGCGGTAATTTCTCCCTTGGATTAAGACTCTTTTATCCATTTAAGCTTGAATGACAGTACGATGGAACCCATGATTCAATGTTAGCAAACATCCTGATAAAACACTATTTTATTGAATATTTTATTGATAATAAATGAAATAATTTCCTCACATTGTGTTAAATATGTTTATTTATAAAATATTTGGGATTTGATCATTCATTTGAAAATTTGGTGAAAATTCCAGTTTTACCCTTAATAGTGCATTGTAGTATTTCGACGATAAATATTTTTATATTTATTATCTGAATTTGAAATTTTGTAACAGTGTTCCTAACTTCATTTTATACAACTTTCATTCAGGACACTAGAGCTAAAGAGTGAATTGTGATGGATTAAATGAGCAATTGATACAATGGTGGGCTGGACTCGGCAGAATGGACATGGGTTCTGTATTTGGGCCATATCGTCTACATACGGGCTTGGATTGAGCCCCAAGTATGAGGAAAGCTCGGGGACATGCTGTGGCATAAATCATCCTTCTGGAAGGCCAGTCAATTCACGCGTTTTGGAGGTCAAATTGGCGGTGTAATTTGGAATAAAATATTTGGCCGAGATTTTCATTTCACAGTTAAAAAGTTATGTATCCCTAGCCCTCACAAACTCTATTTAAAGGGGTTTTTAACTCTTTGAGAGGGCTGGTCGAGGATTTGGGAAGGTGTGGCCGAAAGGGTGTATCTTGGGAGCCCCTCACAACTCTTGGAGGAAGTAAGCCTTTGTGCTAACCTCTCTTCCAAAAAGGCTCTCCTCTCTGACCTCTTCTTTGTATTTCTTTTCTTTCATGTTTGTTTCTTGAATTTTTCTTAAATAATATTCTGTGTTCATACCTATTCTTCTTATATTAATCTTTTTAATTGGGTTGGAATCAATTGTGGAGACAAGATTGGGTTCTACCCTTTCAATCCGTTGCTTATGCAAAACGTCTCCACGATGACTACACCACCCATGGAAGAGTAGTTCTTTTTAGTAATCGATCGACCTCTATCCTTCTTCATTCATTTATTTTGAATCAATTAGCTACTGTAATTCACATATTATGATCTATTAGTTGAGTTTTTAATTTAAATGAAACTAAGCAAGCAATTTAATAGTTAACACAAAACACGCGCGGTCGGGAATTGTGTGAACTGTGAGAGCGCAACCTTAACCGGTAATTCAAAACCACATGGGATCAATTTGTAGAGTTCAAATATAATCCCTAAACTCAATTAATCCTCATTTCCAGAGTGGTTATGTGCCTTAATTTACCACTGACCATTAGCTAATTTTATAACATCAATCAAAGCAGGGTGTTGCGATTGCATGTTCTGAAGTTAGCCTAAGGTTAAAATTCACTTCAATATTCGTGGTAAAGTTAATTCTCATAGGGTTCGGGATTTAACAAATTAAGGGATCATAATTAAGTGAATATTAATTTAAATGATAATGATTAATAAATGATTGAATAGGTAGAGTTAGATCGATTACGTCTTTTAAATATTGTCTAAACAAACATCTTCTTGTTGTGTCATTCTAATCGAAACTTCATTTCAAAATTAAAAACAAAAAAAAATGCAATCTTCTTCCAGAAAACTTCTTCTAGATTTATAAACTATAAACAAACACCCCCATACTTTCAAGTAGTGTTTTTATTCCCTTTTATTTTGTTTCTAGAATACCTCTGAAAAGTTGTTTTAATTCACTTCCTCCTTTGAGAGACGACCTTGGTCAGCCACTCTACCGCACTTAAGTACCCCAAAATCACACTAATCATTTGAGGGCGCCCACGACAGCGCTCTTTCAAATTGGCGCTGTTGCCGGGGAGGTAAGTAATTATTTCAACCAATTAGATGTATTTATTTTATTTTACATTTTATTCTCTTCCTCTCTTCTTTCCTCCTTCTTTACCCAATCTGATTTTTATTCTTCTTCTTTTATTTTCTTCTACTTCTCTTTGGACCATCAAATCAAACTTCTCATTTTTATTTTACTATGGTCCACCTTCTTTCTTTTCATTTTTATTTGATCTATGACACGAACTAATCCCGAAGATCTCTTAGATCTTGACCCTAAGATTGAACGTAGCCTTAGGGCACGAATCAGACATTCTCAATCTACGGGAAGTTTCAATATTCAACTAGTTGGTGAATTACTCTCTTCTGGAAACATTGAAATTGGAAGCAATTCAAATTGAAACATAAAAGAGGAAAAAATGGCTAGAAATAATGGAAATGAACATAATATAACCATTCAAGAATTGGCTGCACCTGATATTAACTATCAACCAAATTGTATTGCATACCCAAATCTCGAATCAAACTTTGAGTTGAAATCTGGATTAATTCACCTTCTTCCAAAGTTTCATGGCCTCTCTGGTGAGGATCCCAATAAACATTTGAAATAATTTAATGTGGTTTGCTCAACTTTAAAACCAAGAAATGTTTCTGAAGATCAAATTAAATTAAGAGCATTCCCATTCTCACTTGATGGAGCTGCGAAAGATTGGATGTATTATTTACAACCTGAAGATGTGACTTGTTGGAACGATTTGAAACGTCTTTTCTTGCAGAGATTTTTTCCAGAATCAAGGACCACATCCATTCGAAAGGAGATATCAGGGATCAAGCAAGCACAAGGGGAGTCAATGTATGAGTACTGGGAGCGATTCAAGAAGTTGTGTGCAAGCTGCCCACATCACCAAATCAGTGAGCAACTCCTCATCCAATACTTCTACGAAGGACTCACACCCATGGAGAGAAGCATGGTGGATGTTGCAGCTGGAGGAGCATTGGTGGACAAGACACCAGTAGCTGCACGAGCATTGATCTACAAAATGGCCCAAAACTCCCAAAAATTTGGTGATAGAGGTACACCACATGTCAGGGGAGTACATCAGGTAAGTCCTTCTTCTCTTGAGAGTCATTTGATTGATACCAAGTTAGAAGAATTGAAAACTATGGTGAGGCAGATTTCATTGGCTCAAAAGACATCCCAACCCCCTCCCTCAAGGCCCTGTGGCATTTGCACTGAGACAAGCCACCCAACTGATTGTTGCCCACAACTACAAGAGACAGAGGATTGCGCAGCAGTATTCCCAGGGAGACCATTTCAGAAGCAACAACAACCATATCCCCAAAAGAAGTTTGATTCTTTTTCTCCAACATACAACCAAGGGTGGAAAGATCAACCGGACATGAGGTATGGCTCTGGACAACAACAAAGGCCCCCTATTCAACCAAACTTCCAGCAGCCTCCGCCTTACCAACAGGGTTTCCAACAACCCCAAATGAGATTTGATGCTCAAACATCAACAAGTCAGCAACAAGGGAATCATCCACCAAAGGTAGATTCTAATACTGATGATCTTTTGAAGCAAATTGTTCTTAATCAACAGAATGAGCTGAAGAGTCAAGGATCGGAGCTGAGAGAGTTGAAGACTCAAATGAGTCAGATTTCCACCGCCCTCCATGAACTTGTGAGTAAGAATTCTGGAAATCTACCTTCCCAACCCACTCCAAATCCAAAGGGGAATGTTAGTGCCATCACATTGAGAAGTGGGAAGCAAATGAACGATACATCTGCACCTACCGTTCCACCGGGACTCACCTCAACTTCAGAGAAGCCGCATTCCATACCAACTGATGAGCAATCCAAGGAGAAAGATAAAGGTAAGAAAAAGATTGATGACGTTCCTCCTAAACCCCTTCCTTTTCCAAACAGGGTTGTTCAAACCAAGAAGATGGCTGAAGAAGCAATGCAAAAGGAGGTTTTAGACACATTCAAGCGTGTGGAGATCAACATTCCTCTACTTGAAGCCATTAAGCAAATTCCAAGGTATGCGAAATTCTTAAAAGAACTTTGTACCAATCGAAGAGGGCTCAAGGGAAATGAGAGGATAAACCTTGGAAGGAATGTCTCGGCACTCATTACACCAACTCTAGAAATTCCAACAAAGTGCAAGGATCCAGGGACATTAACCATCCCATGTACCATAGGGGAGTTGCACTTCTCTGATGCTCTTTGTGATTTATGAGCTTCCATAAATGTGATGCCTCACTCTGTATTCTCTTCCTTGCAGGTTGGTGAGTTGAAGCCAACAAGAGTAGTGGTGAAATTGGTGAATAGATCTACGACATATCCAGTGGGAGTCCTTGAGGATGTACTTGTCCGGGTAAGAGACATGATCTTTCCAGCAGACTTCTATGTGCTTAACATGGAGGATGATCAGGTAAGTTCTCATGCCCCCATTATCTTAGGTAGACCCTTCCTCAAAACTGCAAAAACTATCATAAATGTCAATGAGGTTACACTTTCCATGGAGTTTGGAGATGAAGTTGTGATATTTAATGTTATGGATTCCATGAAGTACCCCTCAGAGGACCATTCTGCTTTTGTTATCTCCCATTTTGAACCACCAAGTAAAAACACCATGGAATTGGATTGTCCTATGCTTAGGGAGATTATGAGTATTGGTTCTAGTTTGATGTCTAAGAATACTTCTACACCCATTTTTAAGGAACACGACTCTCTAAGATTTGATTTTGAAATGGAATCATATTCTGATTTTGATCATGTGAACTCTCATTATGACATGGCTATTGAGTATGCTGATGGATTTGGTGCTTTATTCTCTGATTGCGATGATTTTTATTCTGATACTGATGTTCATTGTGCAGATATGTCTGTTGCATCAATTTATCCATCCATACATCACCCACCTACATTGGAACTCAAGCCATTGCCCCCAAATCTCAAATATGCATACTTGCTCAGTGGCGATAGATTACCTGTCATAATTGCTAACAATCTCTCTTTTGAACATGAAGAAGAACTTTTGAATCTTTTGAGAGATAACATTAGGGAAATTGGTTGGACATTGGCAGACATATCGGGTATTAGCCCCTCCATTTGCATGCATAGGATTCTCTTGGAGGATGGGGCTAAACCGGTGAGACAGCCACAAAGGAGACTTAATCCCACCCTCCTAGAAGTTGTTAAGAAAGAAGATGAAAAATTACTTGAGGCGGGTATCATTTACCCTATTTCTGACTCACAATGGGTTAGCCCTGTTCAGGTTGTACCAAAGAAAACAGGTTTCACTGTTATAAAAAATGAAAATGATGAGTTAGTTCCTGTGAGAGTACAAAACAGTTGGCGAGTGTGTATTGATTATGGGAAACTAAATCAATCCACTCGTAAGGACCATTTCCCACTTCCATTCATTGACCAGATGCTTGAGAGACTAGCTGGGAAGACACACTATTGTTTCTTGGATGGATTTTCTGGCTATTTTCAGGTTCCCATTGCAGCAGAGGACCAGGAGAAGACAACATTCACCTTCCCATTCGGTACCTTTGCTTACCGAAGGATGCCATTTGGACTTTGCAATGCCCCAGGTACCTTCCCGAGATGCATGGTGAGTATTTTCTCAGATTTCATTGAGACCTGCATGGAGGTATTTATGGATGATTTTACAGTTTATGGGTCCTCATTTGATGAATGTCTCTCTAGTTTGGGTGATGTGTTGCATCATTGTATTGAGAAGAATCTAGTCTTAAATTTTGAAAAATGTCATTTCATGGTCGAAAAGGGAATTGTATTAGGTCATATAGTCTCACAACATGGAATTGAAGTTGATAAATCTAAGGTAGACATTATTTCATCCCTCCCATATCCTACATGTGTGCGTGATGTTAGATCTTTCCTAAGGCATGCAGGATTTTATCGGCGCTTCATCAAAGATTTTAGTAAGATTGATCTTCCTATGTCAAGATTACTTCAAAAGGATTCTGATTTTGTGTTTGATGTTTCTTGTAGGAATTCATTCGATGAGCTAAAACAACGTCTGACCACTCCACCTATCATACAACCCCCAAGGTGGGGGATTCCTTTTGAGCTTATGTGTGACGCCTCCAACTTCGCGGTTGGAGTTGTCTTATCTCAGAGGGTGGAGGGGCGTTCACATGTGATCGCCTATGCATCTAGGATGCTAGATTCAGCCCAATCAAACTACACAACCACGAAAAAGGAGTTTCTTGCTGTCATATTTGCTTTAGATAAATTCTGTTCATATTTATTGGGCTCTAAAGTAGTTGTTTTTTCTGACCATGCAGCTTTGAGGTACCTCCTAAAGAAGCCAGATGCAAAGCCACGACTTATCCGTTGGATGCTCCTTCTTCAAGAGTTTGACCTTGAGATAAAGGACAAGAAGGTGTCAGAGAATTTGGTGGCAGCCCACATGAGTAGGCTTACTCACACACTAGAGGATGACACCTTGGATCAGGTACCACTTCGGGACACTTTCCCTGATGAGCATCTCTATACCATCTCAGGTACGCATCCTTGGTATGCTGATTTAGTTAACTACCTTGTTGCTTCTGAAATCCCTGCAAATTTAAAGAAACATCAAGTCCAAAAATTAAAAAGTGAGCCTAGGTATTATGTGTCGGATGATCCGTACCTCTGGCACATGTGTAGTGACCAAGTCATTAGGAGGTGTGTTCCCGATCATGAGTTTGAGTCTGTTTTGCATTTCTGTCATACACTTGCTTTTGGTGGACACTTTGGACCCCAACGGACAGCTAGGAAGGTTTTAGACTCTGGATTATATTGGCCTAGCTTGTTCCATGATGCCCATTTGTTTTGTAAGTCATGCTCTCGTTGCCAACACACTGGGAACATTTCTAGGAGACATGAGATGCCCCAACAACCCATACTATTTTGTGCGATTTTTGATGTATGGGGCATCTACTTTATGGGTCCTTTTCCTAGTTCATTTGGATTTTTGTATATTTTGGTTGCTGTTGATTATGTGAGTAAATGGGTGGAGGCCAAGGCCACCAGGACTGACGATTCTCATGTTGTTGTGGACTTTGTCAAAACACAGATTTTCTGCAGGTTTGGAATACCAAAGTCCATCATCAGTGACCAAGGGACACACTTCTGCAATAGGAATTTTGCTTCCATCCTTCGAAAGTATGGGGTGACACACAAAACATCAACACCATACCACCCCCAAACAAATGTCCAGGCTGAGGTTTCAAATCGTGAGTTGAAACAAATCTTGGAGAAAACCGTGCAGCCAAATAGGAAGGATTGGAGCAAGCGCTTGGATGATGAATTGTGGGCTTATAGGATAGCATACAAGACCCCCATTGGTATGTCCCCATTTCGGATTGTTTTTGGGAAAGCATGTCATCTCCCCGTGGAAGTCGAGCATCGGGCATATTGGGCTATAAAGAAATGTAACATGGATTTGGCCCAAGCTGGAATTCAAAGGAAGTTTCAAATTCAAGAGCTTGAGGAGATTCAACTGTCATCATATGAGAACTCAAGGCTCTACAAGGAAAGATCAAAAGCAGCTCATGACAAAATGATCCAACAAAGGGAGTTTCATGTTGGAGAGATAGTCCTTCTCTATAGTTGACGACTGAAGTTGATGCCTGGTAAGTTGCGTTCCAGATGGTTAGGTCCTTATATTGTGTCTAATGTTTTTCCTTATGGTGCAGTGGAGATCACACAAGAGGACACTGGAAGGAGCTTTACAGTCAATGGGCAACGTTTGAAGAGATACATTGAGGGAAATCCTACTGATGCAGTGGATTTTATCACACTGCATGACCCCATCATCACTTGATCACATCAGGCTGTTCCTAACCCTTTCACTTTTATATTATTTGTCCTATTTAAAAATTCTGCATTTCATGTGCATATATCATCTCATAGGTTCACATTGAGGACAATGCAATATTTTAAGTGTGGGGGAGGGAACCTTTTAGTTTAGTAATCTCAATTGTTTTCCTGTTTAAAAAAAACCAAAAAAAAATTGTGTGTTTTTCAAATTTTGTGTGTTTATTTTACATTTTATGTGTTTTTTTGAAACATTTTGAGCTAAAATGATTCTCATCACCATTTTTAAATCCATATAAATATGTGAAACAATTTACCCCTTGAACTAAGCTTAAATGAATGCTGAAATGACTTTGTTTCAAGTTCAAATATTTAGTAATTTCATGAAAAGTACGCTGAATTTTGAATCCCATGCCAATCTCACTGTCTTTATATTTGAAATAACTTTCCTGTGAGGCTTCTAAACCATTATTTTCATATTCTTTACATTCACCTCACTTCTTGAGAGAACCAAACCATGCTTGATTTAACCAGAATTTGATCTATTCCTGTCAAAACTTGAGGGTTTGAGGTACTTGTGTTTAAATGATTGAGGCATTTGTTTGGTATTAAAACCCCTATTTCAAAGAATCCTTTTTTGTAATGGCCTACCTTGAATATTTAATCCTTGTAGCCCTTAGAATCCATGCACAGCCTGTTAGGTTAAGCCACATTACAAGCCAATTTTCCATATCCAACCAACTCTTGAAGTGAAATTGCATAATCTAGTTGAGCTTAAGTGTGGGGGAAGCTGTCTTGTGTTGTGCCACCACATTATGTGATACTTTGGGTGGAAAATTAAATTCTGAAGAGATGTGTTTGCTGCTAAAGAAAGTCATTATATTGAAAGTTGTGCCTTTTCTGGAGCTTTCATGACAAGTGAAGTTGTGCCTTTTCTGGAGCTTCTAATTGAGGTGGAAAGCTGTGCCCATCTGGAGCTTTCAAGAAAATCATGTTTGAGAAGATTGAAAATTTTTTATGCTGAAATGATGAATGGTGTAAACCTTTCATGACTTTTCATGATGATGGAGCTGAATTGATACTATGGGGATTGAAGAGAAGACCATATTTAAGTGAAAATTAGATTAATGCAATTTTGCTTCAAAAGAGTCAAGCCCTCCTCATTCAGCCTCAAAGTTTTTCACATCTTAATCCTACCAACCGAAAGCCACAGAACAACCCTGAAAAGTCCTCATGATAAACATATGTCCTTGACTCGCATTGGGTAGTGATGTAGGAATCTATCAAGCCTATGGTGACCCTTGTATGAGTTTGGATGAGAAAGACATTGCAAAAAAATTGATATTTGAGTGATGAGAGAAAATTCAAGCGAGGTAAGTGTTTTGTGCATGGGTGGATAAATGAAGTGGAAATATATTGAATGATATAAATGGAGAACTTGAAATAAGGTTTTTTATGAGGCATGATATCTTTTGATTCTTGGTGTGAAATTGATTGATCTTAAGGATATGTGTTTTAAAATTTGTTTTGATTTGATATTGATGTTTATTTGATATGAGGTTTTTCCCAGGTGTGCAAAAGGGTAAGTGTGGGGGAGTTGATAAAACACTATTTTATTGAATATTTTATTGATAATAAATGAAATAATTTCCTCACATTGTGTTAAATATGTTTATTTATAAAATATTTGGGATTTTATCATTCATTTGAAAATTTGGTGAAAATTCCAGTTTTACCCTTAATAGTGCATTGTGGTATTTCGACGATACATATTTTTATATTTATTATCTGAATTTGAAATTTTGTAACAGGGTTCCTAACTTCATTTTATACAACTTTCATTCAGGACACTAGAGCTAAAGAGTGCATTTGGATGGAGTAAATGAGCAATTGATCCAATGGTACGCTGGACTCGGTAGAATGGAAATGGGTTCTGTATTTGGGACATATCGTCTACATACGGGCTTGGATTGAGCCCAAATTTTGCGTAAAGCTCGCGAACAGGATGTGGCACAAATCATCCTTCTGGAAGGCCAGTCAATTCACGCGTTTTGGAGGTCAAATTGGCGGTGCAATGTGGAATAAAATATTTGGCCGAGATTTTCATTTCACACTTAAAAAGTTATGTATCCCTAGCCCTCACAAACTCTATTGAAAGAGAGTTTTAACTCTTTGAGAGGGCTGGTAGATGCTTTGGGAAGGTTTGGCCGAAAGGGTGTATCTTGGGAGCCCCTCACAACCCTTTGAGGAAGTAAGCCTTTGTGCTAACCTCTCTTCCAAAAAGGCTCTCCTCTCTCACCTCTTCTTTGTATTTCTTTTCTTTCACATTTGTTTCTTGAATTTTTCTTCAATAATATTCTGTGTTCATCCCTCTTCTTATTATCTTAATCTTATTAATTGGGTTGGAATCAAGAGTGGAGAAAAGATTGGGTTCTACCCTTTCAATCCGTTGCTTATGCAAAACGTCTCCACGATGACTACACCACCCATGGAAGAGTAGTTCTTTTTAGTAATCGATCGACCTCTATCCTTCTTCATTCATTTATTTTGAATCAATGAGCTACTGTAATTCACATATTATGATATATTAATTGATTTTTTAATTTAAATGAAACTAAGCAAGAAATTGAATAGTTAACACAAAACACGCGAGGTCGGGAATTGTGTGAACTGTGAGAGCGCAACCTTAACCGGTAATTCAAAACCACATGGGATCAATTTGTAGAGTTCAAATATAATCCCTAAACTCAATTAATCCTAATTTCTAGAGTGGTTATGTGCCTTAATTTACCACTAACCATAAGCTAATTTTATAACATCAATCAAAGCAGGGTGTTGCGATTGCATGTTCTGAAGTTAGCCTATGGTTAAAATTCACTTCAATCTTCGTGGTAAAGTTAATTCTCGTAGGGTTCAGGATTTAACAAATTAAGGGATCATAATTAAGTGAATATTAATTTAAATGATAATGATTAATAAATGATTGAAGAGGTAGAGTTAGATCGATTATGTCTTTTAAATATTGTCTAAACAAACATCTTCTTGTTGTGTCATTCTAATCGAAACTTCATTTCAAAATTAAAAACAAAAAAAAATGCAATCTTCTTCCAGCAAACTTCTTCTAGATTTATAAACGATAAACAAACACCCCCATACTTTCAAGTAGTGTTTTTATTCCCTTTTATTTTGTTTCTATAATACCTCTGAAAAGTTGTTTTAATTCACTTCCTCCTTTGAGAGACGACCTTGGTCAGCGACTCTGCTGCACCTAAGTACCCCAAAATCACACTAATCATTTGAGGGCGCCCACGACAGCGCTCTTTCACATCCCTAGAATATTTTTATCATATCCTCTCTCCAAATTTGAAATTCTCCAAGACCGTGGTTTCTATTTCCCCCTTCATATGTTCAAAGCATAATGAAATAACCATGGTCCATTTAAGTACATATCATCTATTGTTTCCATAATATTATGGTCCTTGTAATATAACCTAAAACTACAGGAACTATACTTTCTGTGTTTGGGTTAGAACCTCTAGAGATCATATTCCTCTGATTCTTTAGAAATCATGACTTGAAATACTCCTTCTGTATTTAGGTGCATTTCTCCAAAAACCAAACTTTGTGCTTGGGGAGATCCAAATCTCCATAAACAGTCATCATCATTTAGTGATAGTATGTTGAGAGCTCTTTTCCTAACTATGAGGTGTATTTCCTAGCTAGCATTTCATAAAACTGCCCCCATAAAGGGTTTTTCAGCCAAAGGATGCCACTAATTGACTATGCAATACGTGCCCCAGTTAGCCTTTTATAAAACAGCCCATAGAATGAGTTTTTCAACCAGTGATAACTTATCCCTTGAGAGAGACCACTTATAACACTATAATCCATTTTCCCTGTATTTATATTTGGATTGAGGAATCCACAAATAACTGCTTATAACTTTATCCTTCCATATCTGAATATTGTAGCACATTTCCAGACAAATTACCAATAATGGGAAAATCATTAACCTTTTGTTCAAAGATAAAGAGCTTAAATTATATCCCCCTGATGTCCTTTTTTCATGACTTTAAACTTAATTGCATAATGTCCTTATGGTATGACTTTAAACTACATACCATAATTTTCTTTTCATGTGTCACTAAAATATATGGTTAATATCTTAGTAGCATGGAACTGAACTACATGATGCCTTCACCCTTTGTCAGAAAGGGGCCTTCTCCCTTGACATTGACCATCTAAAAAAATGTACCCTCTTTCACACACCAAATTCATGTAGGAGTGGTTTCCCATTCATGGATTGTGCCAGTACAGATGATCCCTTTATTCTCGAAGATATTTCCTTGGTAAAACCACCCCTTGTGGTCTTGAAAAATCTGAATCTCCCCAAAATTCCATTACCAATGAGAAATAGAATGTTATAATTCATGATTAATCCTTTTCTTAACTATACAGTATGCACCCCAGTTGTCCTTGCATAAGTCTCCCACATAACTGGTCTACCAACCTAAAGATACCACTAATTTACTATGCAGTACTCTCCCTAGTTGGGCTTGCATAAAATATCCCCCATAACGAGATTATCAGCTAGAGTTAACTTATTCCTTTAGAGAGACCTCCTATATTCTCATATTTCACATAATATATTTAGAAACAATAAAATCATGACTCAAGATTCCCATTTTAAGTATCTAAAGAATGTCATAACATTCCCAGCCATCAATCTTGTTTCGGTTACCATCTAAAAATTTATGGTCAAAGATGTTCAACCTAAAACAGCAGTCTCAGAAGTCTGGCATGCATGAATTTAATATTCCCACAAAAATATAAATAATAATTTCTATATTGAAAATACACAAAGGGAAATATTTATAAAAGTTGATTCTAAGTTTGATAGACCTACACTTTGTATGGTTTAGGAAATATTAACTGATAAAAAAATAAAATGCACAAAAATTGTTAGCATGAAAACTCAAAAAGGGCGGCATAAGAAAGATCCAAGTCACACCCACTAATTTTCCGCACATTGATCTTAAGAAAAATTTAGGTTAATGATGTAAAAAGATATAAATCTTGTAGGTTTGTTCATAAACCCCTATAAATAATAAAACTATACTAATCAGGCCCCTTGGATTAGGTAAAATTATACCATTTTTCCCATCCTTGTCATTGTGGTTACAACTATCTATCACAAATATGTTTTTTTATAAAAATAAGTTTCAATGTTATGCTACAGTCATAGAAATGTAAGGAGAAAAAAGTGAATTTAGTATAAAAAATAATCCATTTCATTTATGTTTTGAAACATGGATGAAATTCTACATGTCAGAGCCTCTCCACCTCATTTTATAGGTTATCCTCAATATAAGATTTGAGATGTTTAAATGAACCCTGAGAAGTTAGCACAAATTCAAAAATCTTATCCCCTTTCACAGAAAAAACCATCTAGGTTTTATGAGGTTTCTTTTTCTCAGCCTTGAAATCTTCTCTCATCAGTTCCAAAGCCTCCTCTCGGGATTGGTGAAGTTGAACTAAAACTTTCCTTGTAGAAATTAATTATTATTTAACGCGCATTATTTGGAAATACATCACATCAAGGAAATCCTGGAACTCCTCCACATTTTTTGAGTGGTTGACATCATCTTGGATCACAACATATCTATGTTCCTCAAATTGGTCCACCTGTTAAGCCAAATCATGTTGTACCCTTCTATCCTCCTCCCTTTTCTCGATGATATCCTTCACAATACCATGGATATTGTGATAGTCAAACTCTTCATATCCCAACATGGAGATCTTGAATGGAAGCTGGGGGAGTCATGATGTAATATCTTTAAGAGGTTTCTCGCCTACTATCTTCTAGATATCTCACCAGACAAGAAGAAGTGTAGGGTGAAAATCTTCTTGCATCTCTTGGTCAAATTTAAAGTCACTTTCAGAAATAGATACCTAATCTGGGATAAGTGCACTCAATAAGACACCTTGTTCCATTCCCTTTTAATTAACTCCAACCTCACCAACAAATGTTTCTGGAGATAAAATAAAATCCCACATCTCAAGACCAATTGTTGAAGCTGATGACACTAAAGAGAAAATTATGCTTTTCATTAACATAAGAAGATCAAAAAGTAGTGGGGTGTTAAAAAAACTGAAACAATTGATGAAACTAACCCATTATTGGAACAAATACCAGAACAGTCACTCTTATGTCTCCCTTGGCTTCATCCCTAGGGGACGGAACCTCCTAATTAAAAGCATCCTCTAGAGTCTTCTTAGGATCCAAAATCAAAGACCACCTAGAATCCCACACATCAAGATTCCAAACAATTGTTCCTTTAATAGAAAGAGTAGGGTCGATTTGAATTCCCTATTCTTGAAAAAACATGCAAACATTCTCTATAGATAAAGCTACACAATTTGGGCCTTGATGTGATACAACAGGTGAACGAAAATCAACTATGTTTGAAAAATTTAGGAATGATAAAACTCATGTCCATACAATTCCTTGTAAATGTCTTAAAACTCTTTAATGGAACCTGGAATATTAATTACTATATTAATTATATCTCTAACGCCATGATAAATGGTGTTAATCCTTAATTCATTCTCACCAGTAACGGTACCTGAGGTAGGTTTCTCATAGCCATAATTATCTCTGCTGATAATCCCCTCTGTTGATTGCTTAACAAGCACTGCATCATTATCCCCTGCAAAGTCAAGGTCATCATCAATGCCTTCATTTGACTATCCAAAATCCCTTTCATCCCCTCATAGGTCCAAAATGGGATCATCATAGAATACCAAAACATCATCTTGTGTGAGAAATAGATCTAAAATATCTTGAGGAGAGGAAAGTCTGAGATAGTACGTGATACTTAAGGGAGTGTGTCAGACATTATCTTGATCCTCTCCCTTCTCTGGGGAAGTAAGGGAAGATCCAGTCACATTCTTTGACTCTTCATCTTTCAGGTTAACAGAATCATCATCATGCGTCTATACCTCCCCTAGAATATCATCATTAATCCTCGTTGGACCAGTACTGGATCCTTTAAGAGATGATAGCGATGTAGATAATTTGAAAGATAACCATAACCAGAAAGGTGTGTCAAGAATGTTATAATATTGAATGAAAACACAATTAATCACAGTGAATCATTCATCCAAAAAAACTTTAATGCTATCTTTTGCTTCCTCTCATGAGATAGAAAAGAGCATGTACCACTCTTCTTAGAAATAGAGACCTGAGGTAGCTATTGAGGACTTACCACCACCATCACCTCCATTATGGTCTTTTGACTTGAGGATGGTTCTAGGGATCTATGGTCTTAATTAACTACTTCAATTGGGGTACCTTTTTACCTTTACATTAGTGACTCAGACACCTCTACTACTACTATTTCTCCTCCCTCTCCAATTTAAATCATCAAAATAAAATCCCCTCAAGATTAATGATGGTGGGTGAAAATGTAGAAAAAGGAAATAAGAAAAGAGAAATATGTTATCAGAGTTAATGTAAATGTCTCATTCCCCCTGACGATGAAGGGTTACCCCTTCAATCACTCCTCATCCTAGCATGTCGAATACTCACTTTGAGTCCAGGACTTGATCATCAATTTCATATATTAAATCATCTAGATCTTTAACATAATTTTTTACCTCATCCAAATTGTTGTAAAGATTAAAATCGAAGGGTTATCTAATATCACCCAACTTTGGGATTTATAGGATCGTCTGGAGAAACTCCCAAGCATCCCTGACATCACGAGTCATTCTCTCCAAAAATTGGATTTCTAAGAGTCACATGTAGTTTGGCTATGATGTGGATGGTTGTGAAGAAGACTTGATGACCTCTGATTGGGAAGCCTATTTAGGCCTCCCTTCTCTTTCATAATAATGAGAGGAAATGATAGGGATCCTTGTCTTGAAAATTGTAACTATACCACCTTGTCACCTAAGTTTTTGTCTTCTTGACCCTATCTTTCTTGGTAGTCTATGTCTGATAACTTTTTCTAGGACCCAGAGGCTCCATATCATCTTTGACTCAGATCCTTTTACCGCACATACCACGACTAGCAGTTTTCATGGCATCCACCCAATAAACACCATTTTCTCAACACCCCCTGAGGTTATTTAGAGATACATGCACTAGCATATCCAGCCACTATCCCAATTAATGCATCTGATATAGTCTATATAATTGAAATTTTGGATGCCTCCAAAGCCATCAGGATCCAAAACATTCAGGATACCATCAAATGATTCTCATGAATAATGTTCATATGATTAAAGGAGCTTGATTTTTTAATACATTTAAACTACCAAGAAAACATATAAGGAGTGTAATCCTCCCAAGTGATATCACATTAAATGTGGGATACCAATATGTTGTCCCCAAATGCTATCATGTACGACCTTAGCTTGTAATTATTTTCCTTACTACAATCGATAAACATTTCGTTTGGTGGGCTATCATACAAAAATAAATTAATGTATCCAGATACATTTAGTGACCTCATAACATCATCAGGATTTTGGTTCAGAGGATGAATCTTAGAGACTTTCTGAAAAAATGGGTAGAATTGGCTATCGGGGATTTTTAACTGAGATCGACACTTAATATGAGCTAAAAAGTGCAGTAATCCCCCCCCCCCAAAAATCTTAAAATGGCCCTGAAATTCTAAATGGGGCCTTCCTATTGAATGTGTGTAGTGGACGGTAATAAATCATTAATAAAAAATGGCATCCAACCCTAGGTACTTCCCCTTTAATAATTAAGCCATGATGAAAAATATACCTAGCCTCATGCTACCACCAGATTCACAGACTGGGAGCAGATAAATGCTTAGCCACATAGTAAGAAAACCATCCAAGCGAACCTTCGAATCAATCATGGAATTAAACTTTTAATCCCAATTATTTGACACACCCTTCTCTAATTTTGGATAAAATTTAACCAAGGCACCCTGATTTTATATAGTTGGGAAAATAGTAGGGATCCTACAAGTAGGGCCATATCCTATAAATTCTAATAAATCTTTCATCCATGTTCTTTCAAAGACATCAGCCCTAGGGAGAGAATCTTTATTTCTCTTCAATTTCTTCACTATGTTGAAGATATCATGGGCCAATGGTGGCATCTAATCATCATTTTTTTCACACTGAATTTAGTTGGATAAACTCATTATAAATTTCACCAAGAATAAAGACCCCAGAGATTTGGTAGAAATTCCAGAAGCTGATACCAACCTCACTATGCGTCAGGTGAAACAAATTTGTCTAAAAATTCCAAAGGCTCAGTAATTCAGGAATTATTTATGGATTCAAATAAACATTGGTATGTCCTATCCAAAAGACTCAAAAATATAAACATTATATAGCTCCTTTTTTAATTCTTCATACGTTTGGTGCACCTAGAATGCCCACATCCACTCAAGCATGACTCCACTGCCAGAGTATAAGTATGAGTCTTCATTCCCTTCTTGTGATTTATATGAATTCAAAGCATGGAAATTTTAGGCATAGTAATGAGGCCTCAACTCATTGATGTACATATTCATATCTACAGTGCAGTCACTGTGATGTAGAAAACAACCATTAAGGACTATTCCTTCCTTGATATAAACACCCTTCATGGAGATGACAATAGTAGGGTAGTTGATGTGCTTCACAAACCAAGATGTTAAGAATTATTTATTAAACACTTAAATATGATCATCCATTAGAATTTCATGCACATATAGAGGTAGGCAATCACTTTGAAAGTAATTGTGTTGATATGGTATCAAATACATTACTAGATCTAGTAGAGTAGATTCGATGACATCAGAATAATCCGCCCTAATAACTGTGATCATTGTAGAAGAATGCACATCAGCTTGACTAATTGAAGTCATCAAAGAAACCATTTAAACCCTGCAAAAGGGAACCAAAATCTCCCAAAAAGTTTAAATGTTGACATAATAAAGTTTAAATTTTAACTTAGAAGAATTCTTTTTTGGAAAAGGAAAGAACTCGCATAGTTCCATAGATAAGGGCTCCCACACAGGTCCCTCGATAAGGGTTCTCACATAGGTCCATCAATGAGGTTTCTAACACATACCCTTCACCCAAGTCTTTCACGCAAGTGCCTCGATGAGATCCCTCTACAATGATTCTCACATAGGATCCTCACCAAGATGACTCCACACAACCCCATCACTCATGTGGTTGTACCTTAAGTAAGCCTTTGAGATACCTTCATGAAAGAAAAGGGAGATTTAGCTAACTAGTCAACCTAAATGGAAAGAGAAAAAATCAAATACTCTAATTTTGAGGAAAATGACAAAGGGAGTGGGGGTACTTGTATGTACCATTGGTCTGTGTTGTGTGACTAAGACACTTATATGCATCCAACACTTGTGTGAGGATTCCAAAACATCATGGACCTGTATGGATAATCTATATGATACCCTCTATGACCCACTGTTTTATCCCTTCATAGTCTTTCCCACCATTTTTATTTACCTCAAGACTAGACCCTCATCTTTCATTTTGATCCAATCCTGAGGGGGGGGGGGGGGGTTGTTGAAACACATTTGTTATCAAGGATATGAAAATATTATAAAGTGAATCTTGATAATGTTAAAATGCTAAATATACTTGAGGAAAACCAAAGGACTTTCCCAAATCGACCTATGCACATAGACCCCTGTGTGTTACAAAAGCTGTGCAACTACCCTGTGCGAACCAAAGGAGTTGGATACCCCTACGTCAGGAACTTGTGATGTGAAAATGTGTTGTAGACATGTGAGGATAGTCTACTTTACCCAAGGTCACATATTTTCCTATAAATAAGAACCAAATGTCACATATTTTCCTTGTCACGTGACCTTAAAAGGTATTATGTGCCCCGTTAAGTGGAACCGACTTACGTGGGTTCTGATTCCATTCACAATGATACATAGGAAACCCATCTATGGGTTCAATATAGACATTAAAATGACTCTCATAAACCTCAATGAAAATATACTCCAGAGTTCCCAATTTAATGTCTAGGAAACCATCATCATCATAACAACTACCAAACAATCTCTAGGTAGTATATAAGAGGATACCATCGACAGAGAAACTTGGATACATACAAATATATCCATTGATGAAGAACCTCAAATACATACAGACAATTATAAGATTTTTACATGTTAATAATTGATTATTAACTTTGGGATGACCTATATCATATTTTGGAATTAAATAAGGACTCTCGAACATATATTAAATCTATAAGAGAGTCCTAAAGTAGGCAACAATTCCCCCCAAAAGAGTGTTATGATCCCGACCTCTCATCCTCTTGGCCAATGTGAGTTCTTAAGAATCATTGGTCAAAATAACTAACAATAAACTACCTTTTGAAATCAGTTCCCTTCAGATATAGAACCATTGGGTGTTTCCGATTCCACAAAAAAACCCATTGAAAACAGTTTAAAAAAATCAAATCATCAGGAGGAAAGAATTTTGTGGGGAACAAACTCCATATACGTCATAACATGAACTTGAAACTTAACCATGGATATTATAAATAATTGAATAATCACATGGAATATCAATATAAATCCTCATAATAAGGGAATTCATAATTTGGGGCATCATAAACAAATCGACATGGCTTTGACTAAGACACCATACATAAACGGGTAATACCTCAGCCAATACCCAAACTAGTTGGTCTTATGAGACCTACCGATGCATTAAGGTGATATATTGGGCCCTTACCATAACTTAATAAGTCCATTTCGTTATTAATATGAAATAGGTGAAACATATTCATCATAAACATTCGTATTGAAACTATAATATGAAATGTTAATAATTTTCTTGGTCAATAAAAACAATCATAATCTATCTGGAGTAATATGGTGAATTGTATCAAAATAGTATATCCCTGGACATAATGATCACAAATAATTCAATAAAATATGGTAGATTGTATCATAAAATATCAACTTAAATGAAAAATAAGATTCAAAAAAGTATTTTTATATAGATAAAAATACTTGAATTGTGATAATTGAAAAATTATTGAAGAAAAACCCCCTTTTCACTTTGAAAATCACTTATTTTAAAAATGATGTGAAATTATAAAAGAAAAAATTGTCTTTCAAAATAACCACTTAAACATGTAAAAAAATATTCAAAATATTTAGGTGTTATGAAGGAGGGAAAATTTTCTCATGTCATATAAGTTAAAAACATTCCTTTCGTGTTTTTTGTTGGAAAAGTCACAAAGTGCCTCTTTTGGAAAATGATAAAAATATTCCGTTCAAACCCTCTTACAAAAAGTATACCATGGGTAATTTTTTTTAATATTCATAGGATAATAGTAAAAAAATAAAATATTTTTAGAAAACATGGACATGGAAGAGAAACATTCCCCAATGGACACTTAAACATAAACAATCCCGGATAATAATGTGATTGTGAAATAAACTCGTACCTTAGGTCTAATTTCATTCATACATGCCTGAAATTGTTGTATAATAAATATATTTTTATTATAAATATATTCCATAACCATTATCATATATTTCATAAATGATTAAATAATACCCTTTTATCACCCATTTAAAAAAATCTTTATTAAATTACTATTCCATGTGATAATTATTTAATTTTTCATATATGTTTTGATTCAGAAGTCATGATCCTTATACTTTGATCATTGATCCACATCTCGAAAATGTTAATAGTGATATAAATACCATATATAATAATTATTTACATATTTAAAGTAATCCATAAAAGTTAGAGAGTGAAAATGAATTACACCGTTCATGGAGATGGTATGTCGTACGTACGCATGAATGCGGTTTCCCTTTTTTTATTGATGGAATGAAAGAGATTTTAATATTAATTATTCTTTAAAAAATCATAATTTCTTCATAAATTTTGTATATACTCATGAGTTCTTTATTTATAACCATCTAAGTAAATTGGTGATGAAAAGAGAATTACTCTTATACAAGGAGACAGTAAGTCGTACGTACACACGAGCAATGTTATCACTTTTCATATAATGGAAACAAAATGTAATAGGATTTTAACATAATAATAATATTAATGTATTAATATATTTATGAAACTAGATTTATTAATTCATTATGGAAACATCATATTAAGAGGAATTATAAGATGAAATGAAGTTGAATGAGTTGGTAAAAATGATTGCCTCTTCTTTGAAAGACTTTATTTAGATCTCTTCTTAAGGGATATACGGTTAGTTTTTTAGGATATCAAAACCTCATAAACATGTAAAAGGTAATTTACAATAGAAATATTCAGAATATGGTTGATCTAGAAGGCTTAATGTGGTGTAAATAAGTGAAGGAAGGGGTTCCCTTTTATAATTGACATGAAGGACATTTAAAAAAAAATTCAAATATTAATATATAGGAATACTATTCTAGAGACAAATACTTCCAAATGGCCTATAAATATATATAGAATTATGTTTTAAATCTTAAATTGCACCAATTTTCCACATTAAATATTTTTATTATTTTTATATAATTTAATAAAATATTAATTGCATAAAATATCATTATTGTTAAATTTGGTACAATTCATTACATTGACAATAAAAACGCCAATAAAATAAGTAAAATTTTAATCAAATATTTTATTATTTCCTAAACATTTCATTATAATATATAAAATTATTTTATCATGTTAATTACATAAAATTATATATTTTTTAATATTTTTAATATTATTAATTTTATTTTTCAATTAATTAAATAATTATTTCATTAGAGTTGTGAAATCCTTTAGGGAAATTATTTCTTCCCTAAAAAGTTAAAAATAAATTACCATGATAAATTTTACCTTTTGATGATTATGGTAGATATATACTCAAAAAATAATAATTAATAAATATTTTGTTTAATTTAACGGTTTTTATCATTTTCGTTTTAGAGTTTTTAATATCATTTTATTGATTGTTCTTCTTCTTGCACAAGTATTTCATTCGTGTCGCATGACCATTTAAGGTACTTAATTCATATATAAAAATAAAAAATAAATTAATATCATAAAAATAAAAAAATAGGATATATATAATCCTTTATATTCATTCTTTATCTACATTTACTCATATTCATGTCAAAAAAACTTATTTAATTTGTTAATTTGACTTTTCTTGCCTTGTGCAAGTATTGCACAATCATTTGGGTATGATTATAAAAAATATAACTCCAAAATTATAAATTATAATTATAAATCATAATTTATATATTATATTTAATAAAAACGTTGTGAAAATACTTTCTACAACTCCATTATAAGTTATAGTACACCAAATTTAGATTTTCCAATGTTACGCAAGCACTGCATCATCGCTAAAAATGATTTTCATATTTATCATGAAATAATTTAAAATTTAAAAATTATGAATTATTTTTTTAGGATATTTATATTATAATATCAAACTTTAGTCATACCATAAGTTTAATAAAAAATTTTATCACAGTTATGTTTTGACGGTATCACAAAAGATAATGTATTTCATAAAATCTGTATTGTTTTACTATTAAACAAAAATTTAACTTCTTCATAAAAATATAATGAATTTATCCAAATATAATTTTAAAATTATTAATTAAAAATGAAATTAATTTTTTCTAAATAAATTTTCTAAAACCACCAAAAAATAATTATAATATTCACTCATAAGAAGAAAAAGTCATTTTTTAAAAAAATGTGTTTTAGAAGAATGACGTTACTAAAACAAATTGTATTATTTTATAATAATTTAACAATAAATTTACATTAATTATGACCTATATATTTATTTAAAAAATTAGTTATTCTTTTTAATACCTTATAAATTATTGGGTAGATTTAATGGTCACTTTAAAAAAAAATATTTTGTGGTTCGTTTTGGATCTCTGTTGTGTGAAATTCAAGTTATCACAGAGATAAAATTTATTTAAAAAGATACATGCCATTAAGTATTTGGTTGTTACATTATTCCCTCATTCAATAAAATTATTCCTCTCAATTTAAAGGTTCAATTCAAAATTCAAGGGTTTACATTGGAAAATTCCTTTTTGGAAATCACACTTCATAAAAATAGTTAATAAAACATCCTTTTAAAAATAGGGAAATGGATATAAGTAGGTCTTCGAAAAATAGAATTGTGAATAGAAGAACACTAGCAGGAAGTGAAAATATGGACGTGGAAGAGAAATACAATTATCAAAGTCAGATGAAGAGTGATAGAAAACATGGTCATGGGAAATTTACCGATCACAGAACCATGAATTTGTGATGGGTTAGAAGGATATTGATTTCTAAATAGAAAACGTAATCAAATAAAATTTTATTTCAAGGTCATTTTCCTAAATTCGAAAAATTATTTAACTATTCAGATAATGTCTTTGATAAAATAAAATTAATTAATTTCTTTTCATTTCATAATAATAATCTCATCCTGTGGTTGGGCTTCGATAAATTTACACTTCATTTCATACACTTGGAGATGGATATTCAAGATGAATTTTTATGCCTGAATGGGTTTTATTGAATCATAAGATCCATAAATCATTCCTTGAGTTCTTTAAATATTTTCTTAAAAAATGGTTATTATAGGTTATCTAATATGATAAATCAAACTCTAACCACAAACAACAATATCCAAATTTCAACTTAATACATTCCATAAGTATTCAATATTAATACTCCTCCAAAAAATAACTGAAAATGTTATAAATTCCAATATTTATGAATAACATCACTAAATCAACATATCATTAATTCCCTATAAATTATATCTTAATTTCACAAATAAATACCTTTATTGGTTAAAAACATATTAATAACCTGAATCACTATAACACCTTAGTGAAAACATGCATGCTTTCAATAATTAACTCTCTCCTTATTCGTTAAATAACATCTCATATAATCTAATGTATTTTACAAATCCTAAAAATGTAGTAAAATCCATCATGAATTAATATATCATCAAATCTCTACCCATTTTCAAGGTTACTAATATGATCCTGTTAACATAAATTTATCATTATTATCACCACATTGGGAACACATTTAGGGTTATCTTCCTGAAAATTTTTTCTTTCCAAAAAAAAACTTGCCACAAAATAACTTCTCATGGTTACATGTACTACTAATCACATGCATCCAAATCCTTAAGTTGTAATTATTGTAGTAAAATATTTTTCATGATTATTATAACTATAATATCATTGATAAAATACTTTTACATCATAATTATCAAATCCAAATAAACAATAAATTTAATCATTCCACTTCATTCTTAAACCTTTAAGTATGCTTCATCGTCTTATTCTTTAATACCTCCTTCCATTTATATTTCATTTTTAGTATTCTTATAATAATAATTATAATCATTACTCATACAATAATTCTTATTTTATTCAAAAGTTTTTCCTCTATGACATATTATTACACCCCAAGCTTCCACGGTTTGCTTCCTTTAAAATAATTCAATAGTTTGGGTTACATGCAACATCGAGTTCGAGCGCACCATGACCTATGAATATTATTAACCAAATTATGAAATTTATAAAAAAAATTAAAATAGATATCATTTTTGAATTTGGAATATCAAAATTAGCATAGGGTGAAATTTTGGTAATTTTTTAAAAGTTTTAATTTTGATGAATAGTGAAAAATACTGTATTGTTGTTAAAAACCGACTATTTCATTTAAATAAATATTTTATTGTAAATTGATTTTAATGTTACTATAGATAAATAATACATATAATAATCTAATATAATTCATTGGAATTATTTTAAAATATAATTAGATATAAAAATTTATTGAACTTTTGAACGTCTCTTTTACCCGCCTTCTAACCACATCAACGAGACTTTCATTGAACGTAATTTTACCACTTTTGTGAATTAAATTTCAAAAAACAAACTTTCATGGTTGTAATACGTATGAAACATGGTTTAATAAGATTAAAATAATTTTATGAATAGTAACTTTTGGATTTTATTTACTACGATTAAAGGTAAATAAAGTAATTAAAGGTAAAATTAATATTATAACAATATAACAATACCCTAACACTTGTCTTAATTCTATTTGATAAGTTTTGTTTAACCAAAATCAACCTTAGGTAAAAATTGTGATCTTTTTTAATTCACTTATGTTAGATTAAGACATTTTTTATATTTTATTTAAAGAAGTGTTAAAAATGTCATATTTAGATTTTAATAACTAAACAATTTTAATATAAATAATAAAATAGATAAATTAGACTATAAATAGTATTTATAAATCTAAAATTATTATATAGATAATTTTATTTGTTTATAATTTTAGGAAATAAATAATTAAATTAAATGGTGACACATTAATGATACAGTAATTGAATTAATAAAAAAATAATCAATTAAATGATATTTAAAATATTAAAATAAATATAATTCAAATTAATTAATGACATATAATAATTTAATATATAAAATAGATATGTTATTTAAATATTATAAGTATTTTTTAGAAGTTATCATGTTGGTTTGATATTTTTTAAAATGAAAATTTTGAATAGTTTCAAAATTGACATAAATGATACTTTAAAATAGATAATATTCAATTAAGTGTTATAAAATTAATAAAAATATAAATTTCATAAAACTAACTATTATAGTGTTAAATGTTTCATAAATGATCAAATTTAGGTTCCTTTTTCATTTTATATTAAATATCTTAACCCTACAGTGTAAAAAATACAAGATTACACTATAAGAGTTAAACTGTTTAACTAAGGGTTAAACCCAAAACATAAGGTTAAATTAATGGCCTAAACGTGTCTAAAAATCATTTTATAAGATTATTTATACCCATAATTATCTTATAATCTAAATAAATTACTTTGGATCTATTTTAAATCGAAAATAAATTTATAATTAATTAATATATTAAGATATTCCAAAAGTTCCCCTCACCTCTCTTATAAAAGGAAACTTATCCTTCTCTTTAATTCACATCTCCAAAGCCATTTGGCTCGACCAAAATCTTCCCAATTCTTCTCCCAAAATCCCTCAATTAATCCTAGAGGCCGAAATTTGGTCATAAATCTATCCTATGGAGACCTTTTGTGCAAACCAAAAGGAGGCATCTAAAAAAGAGGTAATTGTTTTATCAACACATTCAAAGTTATTCTCTTCCTCTAATTCCTATTTATATGTTATTTCCTTATCAAAATAATAAATCAAGTATCATCCATATAATTATATATTATTATAATCATTTTACTACCATATAACTCATTTTATCCATCATAAGTATAACAATATCATCTTGTGTGTGTGTGTATGACTTACCGTCTCCACGTCATGGTGTAATTTATTATTCAACACTAAATTATTTTTAGGCGTATAATGATGAGTATAATGGATATAAATAATAAATATAACATGATAGTGATTCTGTATAATTAATATACCATCCAATTCCATACCATTTAGCAATTAATAAAACGATATTGTCGCTCGTGCGTACGTATGGCCTACCGTCTCCATGATGTGATGAGACTCATTCTCCACATTTACCATTAAAGAATGATTATAAAATTTATATGGTGAGTAAAAATAATAATTATTAAATTATTGTAATTTTTTATATGAATAAAATATATCATATGCATAAGAAACATGACTTACATGACAAAATAAGAATGGGAAAACAAAGCAGTTAACACTCGAAACAACTGTAATACTGAAATATTATTACCAAAATGATATAAGAGGATAATATATGATATCATAAATATGGATATGGTACTTGTATAACATAATAACAAGTTTTAACCATTATACATGAGGCTAAATCACCCTCGACTAAAGGAAAGTATAAGGTAAGATTTAATTTCACAATCTCTTTATTATCCGAGATTGTTTATACGTAAGTATCTTCTGGGACGTATTTATCACCCATGTCCATGTTTCATAAAAATATATTTGAAAACATTATTACTATTGTTTAAAGTGTTTTTTAACCATGTTTCAATTTTTATAAAACTTTTTTAAAGGAATTTTTCCATCATTTTCCCAACGAGGTACTTTATGATCATTTTGAAAAATTAAGGAAAGAATGTTTTTTTAACTTATATGGCATGAGGGGTTGTTTTTGTTGTCATGAAGCCTTAACATTTTGAAAATTCCCTTCCAATATTACAAGATTATTTTCAAAAGATATGTATTATTTTATAATTTCATGGCTTTTAAATGATTTTAAAGTAAAAAGTAATATCTCCCACAAATATTTTTAATGGTTTTATTAAATCATTTTCACTATGTCAACATATTTTTCTGGGTTTAATGCTTCATTAATGTTGATTTATGATGATAAAAGCATTCATATTGTATTGAGGGTTTTGTGATATTTTCGACTATGGATGTGATATTTTTATACCATTCATAGTTTATGGTTATGGTATTAACATTTTCTATGCTAGTTTTAATATGAATTTTTATGTTATGTTTCACCTTTTTCATAAGAGGAATTCATTGGATTTAGTAGGTGATGGGAAGGGCCTGCTATAGAAACTCGATGTATCGATAGGTCTCATGAGATAAATTAGTGTCTCATCACAAGGACTTGAAGGCATGGTAATAGTCTTTCCATAAGACATTGACGGTATGGTTATGATGTCTGGCATTATGTATTTCCTCGTTATGCGATTAGTTATTGATATTTCATGTGATTATTTGAATCTTAGAATTACCATGTGAAAGTTTAAATGGAATTATTTGATTTATTATTTCCATATTGTGCTAAATATTGTGTTTATAAGGATTCTGTTTCAGTTTTATACATTACCTTAAAATTTTATTCTCATTTATAGATTCTACTACATTGTTTATCCTTACTGAGAATCTAATATCACCCATTTATTTTGTTTCATTTCTCCCCAGGATGTGAAGAATTATATTATTATTGACATGCAGTGATAGTCTAATGGATATAAGAGCATTCAAATGGGATAATAAGTTGTTTTTTATTTCAAGATATAATGTAAAACTTGTGTTTGTATCTATTATTTCCAAGGCTACTATATTGATTGGTCCTTTGGGATTTGATTTTCTTATGATCATGCCAATATAATAAAATATTGCACTAACCATGGGCAACTACGTTCAAGGAGTTAAACATATATTTTCATAATTCAAAAAAAATTTACGTTTAAAACATTCAGTCATTGATGATACCTTTGGGAGACCATTATTATCAACCATCTCATTAACCAAAGTTATCATTTTTCCTTGAAAATTACATACTTTGTGCCCTTCTTTTCCAATCCCAAAACATATTCTTTTTTCATCTAAGTCATTCACTTGGATTTTTTTTATCATATTATAAAAATATAGAAAACTAAATCATATTGACTCTATGGTATCCACCACCCAAGCTCTCAACAAACACATTCATTCTCTTACTTTGTGAGTATGAGAGTTGGTTAAGGTGAAAGTTAATCATATATCATTATAACTGATTATGTATATTCACAATATCCTTTACTATACTCATCATACCATTTGGATTCTTATCAACACATTGTTTATAAAATGAAATTTTAATCTAGTTCCTTCTGGTTCTACTATTGATTAAAACCAAAAAGAAACATGTAAGCATCAAACATACAATAATGAAAGTAATCTACTAAATAATTATTAAATATTTTTCAGGTTTGGACACCTTCTTATAAATCTATGAGTCATTAGTTTTAACCTAGCTTATCCATGGTCATTACCAAATCTATAAGATGTTATTGTATACTTAGACTTATCCACAAAGTCAGTCATATGGTCATATTCCCTAATTTATTTTCCTAAATTTAATTCATAATTTTTCTACTAAACTTTTTCCTATACCAATTGTAAATACCCGAACTTTGGAAGCCCAAATTTTATGGTTACTTTATTACATTATCACTAGGTATATGAAATCGCATCCTAAAGGAACAAATAGTCTGTTAGTCTTGGTAAACTAGATACATAGTTGAATATTAAATTATAATTGAAAATATAAAATAAAACATAGTAAATCCTTTGAAAACAACATTATTACACTAACCTAACCTTTCATATCAATCATAATAAACTTCTTGGTATCTTGGGGAAAATAAAACATAAAAAATGGGTGAGTGCAGATGCTCAGTATGGGTATGAATATAGTGGAAGCTATCATGAATAAATAAGCCCAAACAATACTAAAAGGTAAATTACTAAAACACATGACATTAAACAAATACATGACCATAATATTTAAATAATAACTAATGATCAAATAATTCCATATATATAATCACATGAAATTGAAACATAACCATAAATATTGTAGCTAATTGAATAATCACATGTAATATCAATAGCAAATCTCATAATGATTGAAATCATAATTAGGGACATCATAAACATACTTTCAATACTTTTACCAAGACATCATATAAAAAAGGTTAGTACTTTGTCTAATACCCAAACTAGTGTGTCTCATGAGACCAACTAATGCATCAAGGCGCTATAGTGAGCCCTAACCACCACTTAAAAAGTCCAATTAATTTCTCATATTAAAGGGGTGAAACATATTAAACATAAACATTCATATTCAAACTATAATAATAAATATTAATAATTTTCCCAGTCAATAAACATAATCATAAACCATCCATAGTAATATGTTGAATGGTAGAAAAATATTATATCCCTAGTCAAGTTGAACATAAACCATTCAATAAAATATGGTAAATGGTATAATAATATATCAAACTCAATGAATCATAATATTTAACAAAGGATTTTGATATATATTAAATACTTTAATTGAGATCATTGAAAATTTCTTGAGGAAAATTACCCCTTTTTCACATTGAAAATCACTAATTTTTAAAATGATGCGCAATTATGAAATAACACATTTTATTTGAAAATAACATTATAAATTTATAAAAAAATATTCAAGACATTTATGTGTCATGATGGGGGTAAAATCATCACATGAGTTATAATTAAAAAAACATTCCTTCCATATTTTTTATGAGAAAAGTCACAAAGCACCTCATTTGGAAAACAAAAAAAACATTCCTTTCAAACAGTTTTGTAAAAATTAAAACATGGGTAAAATGGGTTTTAATATTCATAGAATTATAGTAAAAATAACTTTTAAAATAATTTTAGAAAACATGGACATGGAAGAGAAACATTCTCTATGGAATAATTAAACATATAAAATCCCAGAAAATTATGAGATTGTCAAATAAACCCTTACCTTAGGTCTAATTTCCTTCATACATGTCTGAAAATCCTGTATAATAAATATATTTTAATTATAAATATATTCTATAAAAATTATCTTATATATAATATATGATTTAATTATACCCTATCATCACCCATTTAACACAAATCCTTATTAAATTACAATTTTGGGTTATAATTATTTCATTTTCATGTATGTTTTGATTCAGAAGTCTCAGTCCTTTTAACTTGATCAAGGTTCCATAATCTCCAAAATGTTAATAATGATGTAAATTTCATATATAATCATTATTTATGTATTTAAAGTAATCCATAAAAGTTATATATAGAAAAATTAATTGCACCATTCAGGGAGATAATAGGTTGTACATACATATGAATGTTGTTTCGATTTTTTTACAGATGGATTAAAAGAAATATGAATAGTAATGATTGTTTAAAAAACATAATTATGTCATAAATATCACATATACTCAGTATTTCCACATTTATAACTGTTTGAGTAAAGTGGTAATGAAGAATGAATTACTCTTCCACATGGAGATGATAGGTTGTACGTACGCAAGAGCGATGTTTTCGCTTTTTGTAGGATGGAAACAAAATAGAATATGGTTGTTCCATAAACATAATAAAATCAAAAGATATTTATGATATTTGTGTCTTTAATTTGGTATGGAAACTATACATGAAGAGTAATTAGAATAAGAAAGTAACTTGAATGAGTTGGTAAAAATTATTATCTCTTCTTCAGAGAACTTCCTTGAGATATCTTATTAAGGGACATAAGGTTTGTCCTATGAGGAGACTAGTACCTCCAAAAAAAGGATAATAAAGTTTATAATATGAATTTTTAGGAATTTTTGGAGTTATAAGGCTCAAAATGGTGAAAAAAAGTGAAGGATGGTTTTCCCTTTTATAATTGAGGTGAAGGGAACTTTTGGAATTATCTCAAAATATAAATATATAGTAAGACTGTTCTAGATCCAAATTATTCCAAATGGCCTATAAATTCGTGGGGTATGACTTTGTTGATCACATATTATCCCATTTGTCCACCTTCAATATTGTTTATAATTTTTAAATAATTTAATATAATATTAATTTCAAAAAATATCATTATTTTCAAATTTTATACTATTCATTGCATTGACATTAAAAATATCAAAAAAATATTGAAATTATAAACAAAATATTTTATTATATCCTAAACATATCAAGATAATCTGTAAAATTCATGGATCAAGTTAATATTATATTTATTTTAATATTATTAATATCATTTATTTGATTATACTATTAATCCAATAATTATTGCATCAACGTTGCAAAATCCATTAGGAAATTATTTCATCCATAAAAATTAAAAATAAATATAAATTATGCATATATAAATTTTATATTTCAAAATAATATTTATAGTTGAAAAAATCTTCTCGATAATACCATATTAAAAATATTACACTTATTAAAAATATGAGTGTGACATGTTTGACTTTTCATTAAATAAAATACTATAAAGGTAATCATCTTATACTAGTGGCCCAAAATGGTCACAAATTAGAAATTTAGATGATTATTGTTGAGATATAACCAAACAATAATATTTATTCAATATTTGGGTCATTTATCTGTTCTTATCATTTTATTTTTAGTGTTTTTAAAATCATCTTATTTATCTTTCTTTTTCTTATACAAGCACTATATTAGTGTCACATAAGAATTTAAATTACTAATTTCATATATATAAATTAAAAATAAATTAAATAGGCTCAATATAATCTTCTATATTCATACATTATGTATATTTACTCATATCCATGTCAAGAAAGCTTATTTAATTTGTTAATTTGACTTTTATTGTCTTGTGTAAGATTTGCACAATAATTTGTATAATATTATTTTTATATAACTAAAAAATTTGAAATTATCAGTATAAATCATCATTTATAGATTATATTTAATATAAATTTATTTAAAAGACTTTATACCTCTAAATTATAATCTATAAGACACCAAATTGGACTTTTCTAATGATGTGAAACCACTACGTTAGCACTAAAAATGATTTTCATATTTACCATGAAATAATTTATAATTTACATGTTCTGAATTATTTTTGAATGATATTTATATTATAATATCTTACTTGATTGTAACGGCCAAAACTGTTACAAATAAAATTCCCTTTTTTTAATTAAATATTTATTAAGTAATATGGTTTTAGAAAACCAATGCACTTATTTTTTTGTTATATCCAATTAGATTTAAAATAACATTAAGTATCATTACCATTAATAATATAGCTTTTTAATGGTGATAACATGATTAGTATAAATTTAGATTTTTAACAAATCTAATTGAGATAGACAAAAGAAGTGATTGCATCAACGAGAAGGATCGAACCCTATGAAGTGCATTTATCAGAGCTTCTAAGGGAGATAGAATCACTTGGATTTTCCACTGACCAATACCAAGCTGATATCCAACAGAATAAGCATGATCAAAACTGTTTATGAGAGATTTTTAAACTCATTGAGATCACGGTTCAAACCATGTTCGCCAAAAAACCCCATTAAAGTCTCACCATTGTGTACCTTATCATTAGGATGTTAGCTGGTGTATTAAAGAGATATGTATCAAGATCTTAGAAATATGAATATGTACATTGTTTTTTATATAATAATGAATATATTATCATCCTATTATTGTTACTTTTTAAATTATTTTTATTTTGATAAAATGAAGCACAAAATGTATTTTTGGTTCATATTCAAATTCAATTAATGAATTTATGAATTAATAGATTTATGAAATAAATAATATTTTAATAAAATATTATTATTAAATAATTTTTATCAAATATAAAAGATCATATAATTATTATAAAGTAAAATTTAATTTTATAAGGGTTTGAAAACTGTTATTGTCAAAAATCCCAACATTTCTTAACAAATGTCAGTTTTATTTTAAAATTGAAAATTAATATATTTATAAAATTATTTACTTAAAATGAATATTATTTTTGGAAACATAACATCAAAATTATCCAACAGTTATTTTTTAATCTTTTTCTAATATAGTCAAATTTTCGGGTAACAATTAAATATTGTATAAATATACTTTGTGTATAATGACATCATAATGACCCAAAAGTGGTGTAATAAATACTATAAAGTCTATACAAGACCAAATATACTTTTTACCTTCAAAAAATTTAATTTTATGTTTATCAGGTAAATTTATAGACTTTATGAATCCTCCAAAACCATTAATATATTTTAATGTTTTAAAATTATTTCTTTAAGAGTATGATTCACATGTACAAAATAAAGTGAATTATTTTATTATGTTAGTCCATTGGATTTATAAAATAATTAGAACCAATACTATTTGGATGAAACCATGGGAAAAACCCAAGGAATTGTTAGTGGTTTTGGTTATTTTATTATGTAGAGTTGAAAACCTAAATAATAAAGAAATCCCCCTATTTTACATTATAAACCCACCCAATATCTCATTTCTATTCACTCAAAATCCTTGTAGAATTCCCATACTCTTCTCTACACTCCCTAGATTCCTCCCAATGTGAACTTCATCCCTAATTATTCCCCTCCCAAGATTTTTGAGTCACACACTCAAGTAAAGGACCTTCATCTCCTCCATTCAATTCAAGCACCATCTTTAAAAATTTTCTTCTTAATTGCAATTTTTTATAATGTATTTTATTTAAAAACATCCAATTAATACAAAATATATGTTATTTTAATGAAATATCACTTATACTCTCTCATTTTTACCTTTATCTAAGTCGTTACTATACTGAAACTTTGTAAGGGATCTTCCACCCTTCTCTTTTTATCAAGCACTTATTTTTGTAATGTCTCCAAATTACCTTTTTCTTATGTTGGGATATGTTATTTCATATCCCAAATAATATAAATTTTATTTATTAAAAATGATATATTCCTTTTACTTTTATTAATCATTTTGTGGTTTTTATGTACTCTAGTTACCATGTAGAAATATTGTTTTGATTCTCTTCTTTATTCATGTTTCTTCATTATATTACACATTCAATTTACAATTTCTAATGTTAGGATATGTTTATCCATGTTCATATTACTTAAAAAATGGTTTCTATGTGATTATATATCCCTTTATCTCTCATCGACCCATTTTTTTGAATCTTTAAGTGACGTCGTTATGCTGCTGAAATATCACCATGATTTTCCATGCCAAACCAATTGTATAGTTAATACCGTACCCATTTCCTATCAATGTTGTTCAAATTTATACACATATACTTATGATTTTGGATTTACATGTATTTATTCAACACTCTATAATCATGTAATAAATTATTATGATTAATGAATCCATGTTGTATGATTTATGTGGCACACTTAAGTATGAGAATGAAATTAATGTGATGGGTGCACACAAAATTATATAGCTCTCCAATGAATTGAGTAACGTTTAGTATTATGATACATCATGTTGGGATATATAGTGAACCTGATTCCTTTGTGTATTTTTTACACCATGATGTCTTGGTGGTATATCCTTGACCTATGTTTATGATGCAGTGTTTTAAGTTGTTGTCACATTTCCCATGTTATGATTATCATGAGATATCATGTTTCATTATTAAATATTTTGATTCATACTCTTTCCATGCCCCATTTATATTTCTATTATCTAATATGTATCACCTTATGTAATTTCTACTCATTTACTAGGATTTATAGGTCACCCAATTCCAATGTTTGTCCCTAGGTTACCCTGTGCAGTTTTTAATAGCCATGGAATTTTAAAAGTATGTTAAGGATTTTTTCAATAATGTGGTTGTATCTCAGGTTCTAGATATTATTCTATATACCTAATTCCCAAAGATACTAGAATTCTTGATATTTTTGGGTTTATAATGTGTTATTTATGTAACAAATCATGAATTAATGTGAAATAAAGAGTTGGGTTGATATAGATAGTAATAGAGACAAATTTTAGTTATTATTGAGATTAGGATTAGAAAACTCTAGAGAAATCATTAAGGATAAAAATAAGTATAAAAAAATATCCCTAAATTTTTGTTATTATATAGTAAGTGGTTTATCAATAAAATACAAACCTCTTTGGATACTATAAGTTGATGTGTTTCTAGTACAGATGTACCTAATATTAAAACTAAGACAAAGTGTGTCGGGCCTGACTTTGTGTAACCTGGTACATAAAAATGGGCCTTACTGTACACCTGGTTTGACACTCCCAAGGGATATGATTTGTAAAATTTATAAACTCATTATGATACATTAATACGGGAACAAACAAAATTCTCATAAGAATATATGTGAGTAAATAGATCATGGATAACATATATTAAATCCTATAAATTCATAAGTTTAGGAAATAAATGTAATTTATAAGTTATGACTTTAATGTCATCGAATTACCCTTTATCTGTTTTATAGTCTAAAATAATAATCCCTAATTCTCATTTTATTCTAGACAATGTCCATAAATAGGAGGAATTAGGTCAATAATCAATATGATGAGAAATGTAATGACTGCCCCAATGGGATGCCCAGTCCAATGGGAGCAGTAATCGCAAACATTGTCATGATAATCTCTTAGATGAATCAGTTTCTTAATAGAATCCTAGATTAGGTGGAGCATCTAAATGTCCCTTATAGAGAACAAGAAGTGATTGAGATATTTATGCAATAAAAGCCTCCGAGTTTCAATAGATAATCTGATCCCTTAATCATGAAATAATGGATAAAATACATTGAAAAGATCTTCTACATCATTCAATGTTCTAACCAAGAGAAGGTTCTACTGTCTATTTAAAATATGGATGGAGAATATGATTAGTGGTGGACATTGATCATAAATATGAATCCTGAGGAACATATTTTAGAAATGGAGTGGAATTAATTCCCAAACAAATAATTCGATAAATATTTTCCTCGAACTCTCCAACTTAAAATGGAAAGGGATTTTTTTTACCTCGTGAAGAAAGATGACAAATCTATCAGGATGTATGAGTAAAAATTTACAAGACTTGCATGATACACCAATGGCTTTTTAATTACCCCTGAATTCATGGTTGACTGCTTCTTTGGTGGGCTCAAATCAAGTCTATGAAAATCCATGGTGATTCATGACTTTGATAGGTATGATGAAATTATCTGATGTTCCCTTAAAATTGAAATGGAGATCAGTGAATCTCAAGGGTATCATGGGGATAAGAAGAATAAAGTGGTGTTTAATTATAGTGTTCCGATGGAGAAATCAAATAGTCCCATGAAATTTCAACATCCCACTTATCAAAGGTGCGGGAAGAAACACCCTAAAAATTGCCTAAAGGGAATGAAGAAGTGATTTAGGTGAGGTATGGAAGGTTACCTAGAAATAAATTGATGATAGGAGAAACCCACTAATGTGATAGAGGAAAGAAATGCTCTAGTCAACCCTCAATGCATTTTACATTGCTTCAATTTCAAGGAATAAGGGCACTTTACAAACCATTACACTATGCCAAGGGTTTTTGAAGACAACCAACAACCTCCAAGGTAGTAAGGGTGATATTTTTCCATCACTACCACTGAAGTGGATCCCAACAGTGAAGTGGTGATAGGTATGCTAGTTATTCATTCAAGAATAGATAATGTAATTTTTTATTCTGGTTTTATGGATTCCTTCATATCATTAAAGTTTATTAGAACTATCCAAACACCACCAAAAATGATGCAATTAGAGTTATCAGTGAAAATAGAAAATGGGTAAATTATTGTATCTCAATTCTATAACTCTTAACATGTTAATGTTTGTGGTATGAACTTCCTATTAGATTTCTCATACGCCCTTTGGTGGAATTTGACACAATTTTGGGCATGGATTGGCTTTTCTTATATAGATCCAATATAAATTTCCATGAGAAGGAAATCACTCTATGTATTGCGAATCGACCACCAATTCTATACAAGTTCAAGGATGAGGATGAATCTTCTTTAGAACCATCATCTAAAGCATGGATATTATTTACCTACGAGTAAGCATATTTATCTCAAATGATTGAGTCTAATGAAATAACTATCCTTGAAGATATGCTTATTGTGAGGAAATACGCTGATGTGTTTCTCGAGGAATGCATTATCTTCCTTCTAGCCTAGAGGTGTAATTTTCAATCGAGATTATACCTGGGGAATTTCCATTATCCAAGACTCCATATAGAATGGTTGTTGTGAAACTTGAGAAGATGAAGAAACTACTGCAAGAGAATCTAGATAAAGGGTTCATACACCCAAGTGCTTCACCATGGGGTGCACCAGTTTTCTTCATCAAGAAGAAGAATGGGTTGATGTGCCTTTTTATTGAATTATCATGGGCTTAGCAAGAAAACAATAAAGAACAGGTATCATATTCCACGGATGTATGACTTATTCGATTAGATATGTGGATCAGAATACTTCTCCAAGGCGGATCTATGGTTAGGATGTTACCAAGTTAGGGTGAAGAATGAGGATATCCCCAAAACTTCTTTTCATACAAGGTATGTGCACAATGAGTTCATAGTGATTCCATTCAAGGTAACTAATGATTTATAAATCTTCATGAACTTGATAAATAGAGTATTTAGATATTACCTTGACAAAGTTTTGGTATTATTTATAGATGATATTCTAATATACTCCAAAGTAAAAGAGGACCATGAGGAGAATCCAATCACTGTGCTAAATACCCTAAAAAGGATATGCTTTATACCAAGTATAGAAAATGTGAGTTTTAGTTAAATGAAGCATCTTTCATAGGTAATATCATCTCAGAAAATGGGATATTTTTAAACCCCTAAAAGATGAAATCATTGAAGTATGGTCATGTAAAACTTTTATAATATATATCCATAGTTTCCTTGGGATGGTTGGGTATTATCATAGATTTTTGAGAAATTTCTCACAATTGTCTATCCCTCTTACCAATCTAATGGAAAAGAGAGTCAAGTTTTCTTGGTATGATGAATGTGAAGAGAGTTTCAAGGAGTTTAAAAAGAGTTTTTTCATTGTACATATACTCACACCACCCACAAGTGTAGTACCTTCTATGTTATTCAGTGATGCTTTGAAAAGGGGATTAGGATGTGTGTTAATAAAGAATGAAAATTTCATAGCATGTGCTTCAAGGTAGTTGAAAGTTCACAAATAGAACTACCCAATTCATGATTTAAATTTAGTAGTAGTGACCTTATCTTTGTAAATATGGCAGCATTGTCTCTTTGGTTAGACATTTGAAATATATACGGATAAAAAAATCCTCAACTATATATTCGCACATAAAGATATGGATATGCACCAATGAAGATGGTTAGATCCAATGAAGGAATATGACTGATCAATTCATTTCCATCTTTGGAAATCGAATATAGTGTCATATTCTCTATGTTGAAAGGATCCCGCAATTGTATCATCAATGAGAATTGAGAGGGATCCGATCTTCTTTGATTAGAAAAGGATGGACATGAGAATCATAAAGGAAGGAACTTTATCAATCCTTTCAAAAAATATTTCTCAACCACATTTCTAATAAAAATAAATATTGGTCAAAGAAATTATATGGGAATTCAAAAAAAGTGGAAATTATAAGAAAAGATAAATCATTGGAGTTCAATTTTAATGAATAATTAGTTGTGATATTTGGGTCAAAAATATGTATTCCATCAAATAGTGAGTTATATAAGGGATTGTTGTATGATGCACATATCTATAATTTCTCCATTCACCTAAGAAGCACAAAGATGAATCGAGATATCCATGAGAACTATTTTTTGGACTATATGAAGATGGATATCTCTGAATATAAATCAATGTACCTGGTATGCGATCAGGTGAAGTTTGAAAGGTAGACTTATATGGGGATGAAGCAACCATTACCCATACCAACATGGAAATGGGAGAACATTATCATAGACTTTGTCAATGGACTTCCAAATACATCTAGGGGAAACAATTATATATGTGTTGTTATGGATCATATTACAAAGACAACTCAAATTATCGCAATTTGAGAGGACATCTCACTGGATCAACTTGCACAGATATACATCAAAGAAGTGGTAAGGCTGTATGGAGTACTGTTATTGATTAAATTTGATCAAGACCTTAGATTTCACAATATGTTATGGAAAAATTCTCCAACAAGATCTAAACACTAATCTGAACATTATTATGGCATATCATCCTCAAACTGATATCCAAACTGAATAAACTATTTAGACACTGGAAGACATGCTGCAAGCATGTTCTATAGAAATAAAAAGAGGATGGGACCAATATATTCATTTGGTCGATTTATCTTACAACAATAGTTTCCACTTGAGAATACAAATGGATCCCTATTAAGCCCTTTATGGTAACCGGTGAAGAACATATTCATTTTGGTATAAAGTTAGGGAACTAAAAATTCTAGCTCCTGAAATGGTTTAGGAAATGGTACAGAAGATTAAGACCATTCAACAACACATCACGTTTTCTCAGAGTCAACAGAAGAGTTGTGCTGACAATCGTTGATGAGAAATAGATTTTGATGTTGGATACATGGTATTCCTTGGCATATCTCCATGGAATAAAGTTATGAGATTTTGGAATAAGGGGAATCTTAGTCCAAGATACATCATCCTCTTTGAGATCCTTGATCGCATCAGACCGGTGGTCTACCGACATGCACTCCCACCTAACATATCTCATGAACATGATTTATTTCATGTATCCCTCTTGAGAAAGTACTTACCAGACCCCTCACAAGTACTTAATCTAGAGGTGGTAACACGGGAGAATAATCATTCCTATTAAGGGAAGTTGATAAAGATATTATATCATAGAGAAAACGTTTTAAAAATAAGAAAATGCAACTTGAGAAAGTGCTATGTAAAAACCAAAAGTTTGAAGAAACAGTGAAGGAACTAGAGGATGTGATGAAACAAAATTTCCCTCAATATTTTTAACATGGGAAATTAAAATTTTGAAGGTGGAATTTATTAAGTGTGTAAGATTGTAATGACCCGAACTGTTATAAATAAAACCCCCCTTTTTAATTAAATTTCTTTTTAAGTAATATGGTTATAAAAAATAAATTCACTTATTTTGTTTTATTATATCCAATTGTATTTAAAATACAATTATTTTTAATTATCATTGATAATATTTCCATTGAATAGTGGTCACGTGATTAGTATAAATATAGGTTTTTAAGAAATCAAATTGACACAGACAAAGGAAGTGATAACCTCAACCAGTAGGATTCTACCCTATAATTCCTATTTATCATCGCTTCTGAGGGATATATCATCACTGATATTTTCCATTGACCAATAAAAATCTGATATCTAAAAAATTAAGCATGAACAAACTATTTTTGTGGGAAGTTAAAACTCATCGAGATTACAGCCCTAACCATGTTCGCCAAACCAGCCTATGAAAGTCCCACCGTCACGCACCTTACCCTTAGGGAATTTGTTGGTTCATTAAAGGTATATGTATCAAAACCATAGAAATATGAATATGTACAATATTTTTTATATAATAATGAATATATTTTCATCCTATTTTTTAATTGATATTAATTTTGATACAATGAAGCATAAATTGTATTTCTAGTTAATATTAAAATTAAATTAGAGAATTTTTGAATTAATGGATTTTTGAAATAAATAATATTTTTATAAAATATTATTATTAAATAATTTTTGTCAAATATGAATGATCATATATGTTTTTATGAAATCAAATGTAAATTTTTATAAGGGTTCAAAAAAATTTATTGTCAAAAAAGCCATAATTTCTAAATAAAGGCCGATTTTATTTTAAAACCAAAAATTAAAATATTAAAGAAATTATTTAAATAAAATTAACATTATTTTTGGAATAATAATTTCTAAATTATAAAATGGTTTTTATTTCATAATTTTTTGAGACGGTCGAATTTTTTGGTAAAAATAAAATATCATATAAATATACTTTTTTTATTGCGACATCATAATGAACCAAAAGTGACATAATAAATACTATAATGGGTATCCATGACTAAATAAATGTTTTAACTTTAAAATAATGTGATTTTATATTTATTTGGTTAATTTTATATTTATTTGGTTAATTTTATAAAGCCTTTATGAATCCTCTAAAACCAATAATATGATTTAAGGTTTTGAAATCATTTCATTAAGAGTATGAATCACCTCCACATAAGAATGGGAATTATTTTATTTAGGCCCTTGTACTTATAAAATAATGAGAACCAATACCATTTTTTATAAACCATTGGAAAAAACCATGGGATAGTTTGTGGTTTTGCTTATTTTATTTTGTAGAGTCCAAAACCTAAATAATAAAGAAATCCCCCTCTTTTCCTATATAAAAAAATAAAATATCACATTTCTCTTCACTGAAACTCCTTGGATCACCTCCATACTCTTCCCTTCACTCTAAAGAGTCCTCCAAAGGTTCCCCCAAGCTCTTAAGAATCCATTACCAATATTTTGGAATCACACACTCAAGTAAGGGACCTTCTTCTTATCCTTTCAATTCAAGCACCTTATTTAAAATTTGTCTTCTTAATTTCAATTTTTTATAATTTATTTTATTTCTAAAAATCCCCACACTATAAAATTGATGTTATTTGAATTATATATCATTTATCCTCTCTCATTTGGACCTTTTTCTAAGCTTTTACTATACCGAAATTTTGTAAGGGGTCTTCAACTGTCCTCTTTTTATTAAGCACATCTTTTTGTAATGTATGTAAATTTCATTTTCTTATGTTGGGATATGTTCTTATATATACCCCTTATATTCCATTTTATTCAAAAATAATTAATTCTTATGTGATTCTTTATGCGCACTCATTACCATGTCGAAATATAGTTAGGATTATCTTCTTTGTTAATGTTTCTTCATTACCTTATACCTTATATTTCCAATTTATAAGGTAAGGATATGTTTTTCCATGTACCTATTATTTCCCACTTTGTTTCCATGCTATTAGAGACCCATTTATCTCTCATCCACCCATTTTCACTACTAAAAAATAGCCTTTAACAGTGTTAGAATATGCCTTTATCATGGATAAAAAGGTGCTGATAATTTGAGTGTGGTTAAAGGATCGATGCCTTTATCGGACCTATTAAAGACCCCCTTTAATGGTGTTGAAAAAGTGTTGTTAAAAGGGTCCTTTAACATTTCTTTTTTATAGTTGTTAAATTCCCCATTTATCAGTGCCTTTTTAACTCTATTAAAGTGGGTCTTTAACCGCGCTAAAAAAGCATTGATAAATGGTATATAAAACAATTTCCACTCCTCGCAAGCCCCCTTCATCTATGCTTACACCACCCCTTCATCTTCTCTTACCCTACCCCTTTATAAATTCATTAGATAATCTCACCCTCCCGTGTGTTCCCCTGGCTCAAGAAATTTTCGAACCCTAGACCTCCTATATATACTTAAAATCCTTTTCCACTCCCATATATTGTTTTGTTTCACATTTTATGATATATCTATATATTTATATATAAATAGCTACATTTTTATCCATATATTTATATATATATGTGTGTGTTTATATATTATTAAATATATTTTATATGTAAATATGTTTAATTATTTGTTTATAAAATTAAATTTCTAAGTGTGAATATATAAAAAAATACTATGTATATATTGTTGTATAATTGATTCTAAATAATATTAAATTTTGAAAAATGATAAAATGTCAAAACCATAATATCAATATTAATGTAATACCTAGGAATAAATTCATTCCCCACTAAAAAAGGGAAATAAGACCCCTATAAAAGAGCTTGAAAATCCATCTAATGTTTAGAAATTGGGGTATGCTGAATAAAAACTCTGTTTTAGAGGGCTTATGGGCCTATTTTGTCCTTGAAAAATGTTAAATATGTTTACTAATTTCACTAAGGTCATAGAGATCATAATATTATTCAATTTGATATGTGGTAGATCTCAAACAGACACTCGAATAAAAAATTATGGCCCTTTGAAGTTTGAGTTATATTTTCAACTTATTTTAGATATTTTATTAAAAAAATTTATTTTTTTTGTCTTCAAAATGTTATTAAATTATTATTACTTGATAATAATAAGAAAATTATTAATTTAAAATATTTATTTAAATATTTTATAAGCTATTTCCACTGAAGATCGTATATATGAAGATTAAATGCTAATTTACCTTATCTAAAACATATTTTAAAAAATATATATTATAATTATAGATTAATATGTTATTTTTAATGAAATATATTTTTTCTAAAGTATAATTTTATCATCACTTGTAAAAAAATGCTGATAAAGGCCCCCCTTTAACATCACTTATTTTTACAGCTGTTAAAGACCCCCTTTAATAGCGCTTTTTTAGTGCAAACAAATGGGATCTTTACCAGTTTTTTAGCTAGCACTGTTAAATCACTAGCACTAGATAAACCAAGTTTTGTTGTAGTGTTTTATAAATCATTAAGTGACTTCATTATGCTTCCAATATATCACCCTGATTTTCCATTCCAAACCAATTGTGTAGTAAATATCTTACCCATTTCATTTCTCGGGTGTTCACCTTTACACACATATACTTTTGATTGTGGATTTACATGTATGTATTACACACTCCTTAGTCATGGAATAAATTATGATGATTAATGAATCTATGTTATATGATCTATGTAGAACACATAAGCATGGGAATGAAATGAATGTGAGGGGTGCGCTTGGAATTATATAGAGCTTCAATGCATTAGGTAATGTTTAATATCATGATATGTCATTTTGGGACAGGGAGTGAACCTGATTCCTTTATGGGACATTTTCCACCATGATGTCTTGGTGTTTTTGCCTTGACCTATGTTTATGATGCAGTGTTTTAAGTTGTTTCCACATTTCCCAAGTTATGATTATCATGCAATATCATGTCTCATTTTTCATGTCTATGATTTCTACTCTTTCCATGCCCCCATTGATATGTGTATTGTCTAACATGTATCATCTAATTCCATTTTTATTCCCTTATTGGTATTTATAACTCCCCAATTTCTTATGGTTTTCCTCAGTTAATCCCATGTAGTTTTAAAAATCCATGGAATTTTAAAACAATGTCAATGATGTTTTTAATAATGTTGTTGTATCTCGTGTTCTAGATGTTACTCAATGTACCTAATTACCACAGATATTATACTTTTGGATATTTTGGGTTTATAATGTGTTATTTATTTAATAAATTTTGATTTAATGTGAAATAAATAGTTGGGTTGTTATATTGAGTCATCCCGTAAGTTTAATAAATTTTTATATCATAGTTATGTTTTGAAGATATCACAAAAGATATCTTATTTCCTAAAATCTATATTTTTTTACTATTCAATAAAAAATTAAATTCTTTAGTAAAATATAAAAAAAATCCTAAGATAATTTTGAAATTTTTAATTCATAAATGAAATTCATTTTATTTAAATGAATTTTCTAAAACATCCAAAAATTAATTATAATATTCACTCATAAGAAAAATACCATTTTGGAAGAAGACGTCTTTCTAAAGAATAAATTTACTAATTCTTATTTTATTATTTTATAATAATTTTACAATACATTTATATTTATTAGAACCTATATATATATATTTCATGAAACATTTATTCATATTCATACTCATCAAATTAATGGTTAACTTTTATTTTCACTTTTAAATAATAATATCTTGGGGTTCGTTTTGGCTTAGTGTTGCGTGAAATGTAAGTTATCAAAGAGATTAAATTTATCTAAAAATATAAATACCATAAAATCTTAGGGCGTTACAATATATTTTTATTATACATGAGATAAAATACATACACGGTAAATTCATGACTCTGGGGTAAGGGTTTCATCTCAAAACTTCATTCGTTGAGACAAATGTTCTTTTATGCACATAATTTATTTTATATGGTGTATATATTTTATCTTTACATATTATTTCAATAATCTTTCATACTTAATGGTATTTTTAGTTACAATTCTCTTACTCCATCCATGCGGGTTATGATTCAAAATTTATCAAGGCGGTAAAGTTTTATGCTTAAATCTAATTATAATCAGGATTGTTTTTGCTTGAATTTCCATTGAATGAAATTATTTGATCATTATAAAATAAACCCATTTATTTTTATTTTCATATGTTTATTCATGATATTTTTATGGAATATGTCCATTTTCCTTTCTTTGGTACTTAAAATGATTGAGTAATTTTTTTAAGGTAAATGGAATTTATTTCTCTTTCGAAAAGCTTTTCTCTTCAGTGTCCATGTTTTCTTTAAAATGTTTTTGAAAACTTTTTAACATTATTATATGATTATTTCATTCATTATTACCTATGTTTAATTATTACAAAATATTTTAAAGTGATATTCTTGTCATTTTTTGAATGAGGTACATTGTTTACCAAATTAATAAATAATTGTTTTAATTATACAGCGTATATGAAGTTAACCAACATCATGAAAATTATTTTATTTGAATCATAATTTATAAGGTTATATGGTTATTTTCAAAGAAAAATATTTCCAAAATAATTGGTGAATTTTTATTTTTTCCAAAGTGATTTTCAAATTGGAAAGGTTATTTTGCTCAATAATATTTTTAATCAATTTAAAAGATTTCCATTCATCAATTACAACAAGATTTAATGTTGTGGAATGATTATAAATTATATATATATTCCTCTTACATATATGCCTATCTCAAAATTCCTTCTTAATATGTGGTAATATATTTCTTATCATCATTTCTCAAATTAATTCTTTATGAAATATCTTTTGATTCTGATATGAGGAAAGATTATGAAACCCATTTTCTTTCCATAAGTAATTATTATGTTCATTCCATTGATTGATTTCCTTATGTGGACCACATATTCATGTACATGATATGAATTTTATGGGTGAGCCTAAAATTATATAACCCTTCAATGAATTGGGTAATTTTTTAGTCTCATGAGACATCATATAAGGGATTAGTGACTAAAAATAATCAATTATAAGACTCTCTCTACTATGTTATGTTTTATCAGTACTAAAACTTAACTTATGTTTATGTCTTGTTTTATATTGCTTCCACTTTTCCTATGGTTACATTATCTTATGATACCATTTTCTTAATTTTATGCTCTCAATTAATTACCCTATTTCCTTCTCTTTTATGATATCGTGTTATTATTTTACTCACAAAATATGCTTCCTTAGCATGTTTATTCCCTTACTGAGTTTTTTAGATTGCCATTTTATATATGTATTCCCAAAGATATCCTATGTAGTTTTAGAATCTCAAAAGGATTTAGGATCTCATTATGGATTATATAATAAATAAGGTTTATTTTATCCTCTCAATGACATATTATAAATCCATGATTCCAAATATACTAGGCCTCATGATATTTATATTATAATTAATAGAGGTTTATATTAAGAATAATGTAAAAATTTTTGTAAATGTATTGGGTCACAATAAGTCACACAAATTTTACATTTAAAAACCGCTTCATAGGGAAAAAACATAGGTGAACAACCATCCTTATTCTATGACTTGGCTTCCTGCAATAGCTTCATGTCTTTATGAAATAGCAATTTCATAAGGCTTTATCATTGAACATCAATTAATTAACCTAGATTATCTTCATATTTATTCATTCATACTCTAATTCCATTGAATTACTTCAAATATCTTCCCATTTGATCTCAATCAACATCAATCAAAGCCCAATGATAGATATTCACCATGATATGCCACAATTATATTCATTCGAGCTTAAGTGGAATAAAGGATGATTCTGCCTCTGTTATTAATTATAATATCTGATTCATCTTCGTAAATGGATTCCCTATTGGTATTAATTCATTAGTGTTTTGATCTTAAATCACAAATAAACCATGATCGAGTTTCCCAGGTTAATTTAATCTAAATATCCAAAGATTATATATCTATAAACTACTTAGATTCACCTTCATCAAGGTTATTCTTCTTTATCTCAACTTTTATATTGAGAAAGTTGCAAATTTTAAACAAAAAAATCTATAATAATAACTCAAATCCACTTAGTTTTAGTCTCATTTCCTCATCATAGGTCTGTTTCAGTTCATCGGGAACTCATATATGGCTCGAGCTTAGTAAAAACCTAATATTATTCATCTAAACTGAAAAGTAAATAATTGTGTGGCCATAAAAAAATTTCCTATCAGATTGGGAATAAAATGACTTATGGGGAAAAAAATCCTACACACTAAATCTCAATCATTATATGCTGAATTATATTATACGGTACTTAAATAACTTATCGGGAGACTGATAAAATTCTTAGAGTGGGTGCTAGAATTATCACATGTGATAAAAAACATACATGATGTTTTCCTATCATAAATATTATTTGGGAGATGCTACAAATTTACTATGGTCTGACCCAATCATGTCATGAAAGTTTTGATAACTAAAAAGATAATAGTGAAAAAATTATTTATATGAAATAAAAAGAATCTAAAAAATAAAATGAAACATCATCACCAATAAATATATGAGTTTAAACATCAACAAATATTATTTAAAAGTATTCCAGAAAATTATATTAAGAATCAAATATGGAATTTAGAGAATTAAAATTCCAATATCTGAATCACTTGAAAAACATTAAAAAAATTAATTCCAATTTAAATTCATAACTAAAATATATGAACTTAAAAAAATGTATAAATAAAATCAAAAAAATAACCAATTTTATCACTAAATATACTTATTTTTCTTCAATTATTCAAACAATAATATTTCCACATCAAAATGATACTTTTTTAATGAATATTTTCTCAAAAATGACTAAAATATAGTTATTGAAATTGTATAAAAATTAAATCAAAGATCATAATATTAATTACATTCCAATATAAACATTTTAATAAAAATATTGAGTGTGCTACAATTTTATCATTGAATGCAGAAAAATAAATTATTTACCATTGAATCCTCATCTAGAAAAACTCATAAAATGATGTGGAAAATATACATTAAAATAGAAGCACAATAAATTACCCTAAACTTAAAATAGTTCTTATCCTCGATTAAACCATTAAATATATTCCATGAAATAAAATTAATATCAAGAATGAAATAACAGAAATTCCAACAAATAAGGGATATTTAAAAGACGTATTCCCCCATGGACTCTCTAAAGTAACAAGTGGATAATTTATTTACTCAAACAAAAAATATTTTTCCACAAGTCCCTCTCCAGTTTTATAAAAATGAATAATTTTGAAAATTTAAAAGGAAATAAACAAACTTCTCCTTTCATTCAATTGGTTTTCAAATTTATCTTTTCTCCCAAGTGAACAAACACGTAATTTGGAATAGTATAATAAGACATGGATAAATGGAATGATGTTTTTATTAATTAAAAAGGAATCATAATTTACCCATCAAAAAGTTTTATAGAAAAGAATAAAGAAGTCGAATTAGTATTAGTAGTTAATTCTTAGGCCACTTGAGTACATGGATTATTAGTTTAACTCCAAAAAAAAAGTTCAAAATCAATAAAAATTATAAGGATTACTCCAAAAGATTAAAAAATTAATGCTTTTTAAGAGATAAAAAAAATATATTCTAATATTGAATCCATGGTTGAATAGAAATGACTAACCACCAAAAAATAGAAAAATAACCTTCAAATTTAATAAAAAAATATCCCATTGAAATTTCTAAATAAATCTTGAATAAATTAAATTTTGAAAACCATTAGGGGTATTTTGATTTGAATGAAATGAAATATAGTTTAGAACATTTAAATAAGACTAAATTCTCTCACTCTTAATATATTTTATAGTACAAATTAATTAAATTAAACCAATTTGGTGAAAGAAAATTAATCTCAATAATGAAAGAACTAAAATTTCTACAAAGAAGTAATCATTAAAAATATTTTCCAGCATGGACACTCTCACGACCCGTCCCCCGGGGCCCGTTTTGTGACTACCCCAAGCCCGTATTCCATAGGCTAGGGTCCGGTAACTAGCTTGGAAGGCATATTCCCTAAAACTGGGAAGACAATGCCTTAATAACCTCTAAGAACGCGCAACCAAGCACACAACAAGATACGAACTCAAGTAAACTAAATAGTAAACGAAGTGTGTATAGTAATTAAAAGAGGCCAGAATACAAGCCCAACTGGAAATTACAAGGAAAACTAGGAAGTACAAGACGACTGATAGGTGAAAGAATCTCCTAGATCGTCCACCACGAATCCTACCTGAAGGGTAGGTACAGTTCACGAACGCCCGTCTCTACGGATTGCCTCGTCTAACATCCACCTTCGAGCTACCTCTAGTCCTAGTACTATTGTCCTCAGTCATCTTTGTCCATCATTTGAACCAAAAATAATAGGGTGTGGGCATAGACCATGTAGGGGTGAGTATAACGATACTCAGTAGGGACCCCGAGACCCTCAAGGTCTCACAAAATCCACAGGGGATAAACCACAAAGCATGAAGTCAACTATCAGCCCTACTTAGGTATATTACCATACATATACCTAAGTTATCATTTATAGCCATCTCAATCATGAGGAAACACAGAGGATAACTCAAAATCCCAAAGCTCAACTATTATATACAGGAAAGAATACCACGAAGGTAAGTACCACACACGTATGCCACACAGAAGAATACCACCAAGGTATTTCCATGAAGGAAAGTACCAAAAGGTACAAACTCAGCTCACAGATGGTATAAATTAAGTACAGTAGTATAGATGATTAGATGTAACTACTAAATCATCTTACTCTGTTAAGAGGCTTTGTTGTTGACCCACACAGGATCGCTCGGTGCTGACCCACACAGGATTGCTAGGTGCTGACCCACACAAGGTCGCTCGTTGATGACCCATAGAGGATCGCTCGGTGCTAACCCACACAGGATCGCTAGGTGCTGACCCACACAGGATCACTCGGTGCTAACCCGTACAGGATCACTCGGTGCTAACCCACATAGGATCGCTCGGTGCTCACCCACATAGGATCGCTCGGTGTTGACCCACAAAGGATCGCTCAGTGCTGACCCACATAGGATCGCTAGGTGCTGACCCACACAGGATCACTCGGTACATCATCAAACCCACACAGGATCCTATTACATCTTCAGTACATAATCATACCAACATAGGATCCTAGTACATCTCCAGTACGTTGTCATAACCACACAGGATCCTAGTACATCTTCACGTCACAGTCAGCTACTGGGTTCCTGCACTATGCTTACTTGTATCTAGGAGGATCCAATCCAAAAGTCACTGGTCGATACTCCAAATTCCACTAATTCCCATGAAGAAGTATCTCAAAGGGCCTCCATGTCATAGGGGTCTCAATTCAATAGACGGCGTGTCAATTGGACGTCCGGTCTGTGAGTTATTAGCCTTTTAGTTTCGAGGGCCTAGTTGGATTTGTGCTCGATCCAACCCAACTGTACTCCAACTTTACCCAAATATTTAGTGGGGTATACTCAAGGAACCATATCGCTCCAAGGTTTCCAGCGCCGCTGACGATTCATCAAACGAATGTCTGGTTCCAAAGTTATAGCCAAATGAGTGTAAATGGGTTGTAGGGGGTCCAGGTCGAGTCCGACCCGGTCAGACCAGCATGGCCCGCTGGGTCCGACCCAGCCCGTTCTAGGTGGTTCGGCAGCCCGTGAGGTCCGAGAGGGGCTGCGGGAGGCCGCGGGGGGCCGCGGAGCCCGCGGGAGGCCGTAGGCAGCGCGAGACTGCGTGTTTCGTGAGGGCGGGGCGGAGGCCACGAGGCCGCGAGGGCGGCGCGAGGCCAAGGGGGACGCGAGGGAAGAGAATACCATGGTTGGTAGAACTCACGGGGCGTGGAGGCCATGGCATGGAGGATCTCCATGGGGCGGAGGAGGCCGCAGGCGGTGGAGCGCCGCATGGCGAGGATGCCGCGGGCCCTGAGGCCGCAGGCGGCGGGGGCCACAGACGGCAGAGGCCGCGGGCAGTGGGCGCCCTAGATGGTAGAGGGCGTGGGTGGCAGGGGCTGCAGATGGTAGAGGTCACGGGATGGTAGAGCACTGTGGGGTGTGGAGTCTACAGGGCGGCAGAGCGTCGTGCCTTCATCGGCGGATGACTTGATTGGTTGCCCTTCGTTCGTCGCCATCATCGCGGTTCTCGAATTCCACCTATGCCAACCTCCGACAATGGTCTCTATCACCATTAATAAGATCACACAAAAGATCCACAAGATTTTCAGAGGGGTCAGGCCATGTTTGTTTCGCCTGTACCCTCCGCGTTAGGGTGTTAGCATACGACTCAAGGAAGATGATTCAATGTGAGAGCGAATTTTACATTGATTAAATTAAAACACGCCACTATGTTGATTGCTTGCTAACGTCAAAGAGGATGAAAGAACAGATGTAGGTTAATTGATGTTTCCTTGATCGTCAGGTCCTTATAGTCGAAAACATCCTACGTTGGTTACCTCTGCAAGGTGCTTCCGATCCCGCTCGGGGTCGGTTTCCTCGTTCTTCGATCTCTAGTAGTCGTTCTTCACTGGGAGGTGATTTTCTTCATTGGAGAAGTTTAACATTCCCAAAAGCTCCCCTCTTCTCCTTTCCCCACCAAAATAAGAATATCCGACATAATAAAATATGTTTGTCCAAATTTTAAATTGTTGGCACAAATTAAGTTGGCTTAATTAATTAAAGGGGTGTGGCATAATTAATTAAGGGGGTGGAATAATTAATCAAGGGGAAGTTCAAGACACTTCCCCACATTTAAGTGGTAGGATCAAAGGGTTTTTACTCACAGGTGGTCTCCACCACCATAACCTCTCAACGGTGGTTTAGTTCTGGTGGTCCCCACCTCTCAACATCCACATGGGAGTTTTAAAGGGAAAATAAAAATGTTAAACAATTGTTTTTTTATTTTTCCACAAAAAAGTAAAAAACTATATTTCACTCTTGACCTACTGTGGTCGAGGTGAAGGTCTCCTTAATTGAATACCGGCACTGCGAGTTCAATGGTGCCCTCATATTTTAATTCCGAGCACCATTTCAAAAGTTACAAAAACCTACTCGTGTGTTTACTGGACGTACCTGGAAATAATCATAAATTCATTCCGGGAAAACCGGAACTCGGAATCATGCACCATTAGTTTTTGCAGACTCATAAAATTCCTATATATTTAAAAAATACATGGATTTCTTGGGTCTTTACATTCTCTCCACCTCAGGGCTTTGCGTCCCCGTAAGTCACAACTCAAAACTAGGAAAACAAGTGGAGGTACTGAGTACAAATCTAAGCCTCCCACTCCCATGTTCTCTTATGGAGGTTTCTATGATGAAACTGAACGCACACAAGAGTTATTGAATGTACATTAAGGACCCTCTCCTTTCGATACAAAATCTCCACTAGAACCTCTGAAAAACATCTCCCCATCGTTGATGTCTTGATCGCTGTGGTCGATGACATGAGAAGGGTCATGCACATATCTCATCAGCTGGGATACATGGAAGATGTCGTGCACCTGATGTAATTGTGGTGGAAGAGCTAAGCAGTAAGCCACCTCTCTAACTCTATTGAGGACCTAAAAAGGTCTAATGAACCTCAGATGTAACTTTCCTCCTTGGCCAAATCTCTATAAACCTCGTCGGGGTGAGACCCGTAGAAAGACGTGGTCACCATCCTCTAACTCTAGAGGTCTCTGTCTTCTGTCAGCATATGGATTATTCTTGCTCTGTGTAGTCTTCATACGCTCCTGGATGATCTGCACCTTCTCTGTAGTAGCTCGAACCCGCTCTGGTCCCATGAGTGCTGACTCCCCTAGGTCAGTCCAGCACAAAGGTGATCTGCAAGGTTTCCCGTATAATGCCTCAAAAGGTGTCATCCAAATGGTGGAGTGATAGCTATTGTTGTATGAAAACTCCACCAAAGGAAAGTGATCCTCCCAATTTCGACTGAAGTCAAGGACGCAAGCACGCAACATGTTCTCAAGGGTCTGAATGGTCCGCTTGTTCTGGCCATCCGTCTGAGGATGGAAGGCGGTTCTCAAATGAAGCTGCATCCCAAAAGCCTCCTACAACCCCTTCCAATGTCGGGATGTAAAATATGCATCACGATCGGAGATAATCGTTGAGGTTAATCCATGTAATCACACAATCTCATGAACATAGAGGTGTCCCAATCTCTTTATTGAACCCTGCTCCTTAATCGGTAGGAATTGGGCCGACTTGGTGAGCCAGTCAACGATCACCCAAATCGAGTCATGTCCCCTGGATTTACATGGAAGTCCTATCATGAAGTCCATGGATATCTCATCCCACTTCCACTCTGGGACCTCTAAAGTATGAACCAAGCCTACTGGTACCTGATGCTCTGCCTTCACTTGCTGACAAGTGAGGCATCGAGAGACAAACTCTGCTACTGCTTTCTTCATCCCCGGCCACCAGTGCTGTTGTCAGAGATCCTGGTAAATCTTCATCACTCCTAGATGTACCTCAAGAGGGGATGTGTGTAACTCTCTCAACACTTATTTATGAAGTGACACAGGTACCATGGTATGTCCTCTAAAGAAGATATCGTGCTCACCACCTTCAGAAAATCCATCAGGTGCCTGCCCTATGGATATCTGAGCACATCGAGCCTCACAGTCAGTGTCCCCACGCTGCACCTCCCTGACTTGCTGAAGAAGTGGGGGAGTGACTGTATGAAACAGAAGGAAAAATACTCCATCTCGATCCACAAAGGATATCTGCAAAGCGGCCAGCTTCTCTATCACCTAACCTAGAAGTTGTATACCAGATCTCATGTTGAGTGCATCTACTATAATTTTCCCCTTCCCATGAGTATCGACTATCTCGAAGTCATAGTCCTGGAGGAACTAAACCCAACGTCAATTTCTCAGGTTCAGGTCCTTCTGAGAGAAGATATAACTGAGACTCTTGTGATCAATGTACACTGTAAAATGCTCTCCCATCAAGTAATATCCCCACATATTCAAGGAAAATACCACTGATTTAAACTCCAAGTCATGGGTAGCGTAGTTCATCTCATGTTGTCTCAGCTGTCAAGAACCATATGCGGTCATTTCTCACTCCTGTATCAGAACACATCCGAGTCTGGTCCCTGAGGCGTCGTAGTACACTACGTACCCTATGCCCTCCTCTGGAAGCCTCAAGATGGGGGCACTAGTCAGCCTCTACCTCAGCTCATGAAAACTCTGCTAGCATCTCTCCGACCACATGAAGGGTTGCCCCTTCTTCATCATTTCTGAATGTGGTACTTCAACTCTGGAGAGATCTGGCACAAATATCTAGTAGTATCCGGAAAAACCCAGGAAACTATATACCTCTTTCACACTCCTGGGTGGCTCCCAAGCAAGTACTACATCAATATTCCCTGGATCCACTACAAATCCAACCTATGATATGACATGTACAAGAAAGTGAAACTCTCAGATCCAGAACTGGCACTTCGAGAGATTACCATAATGTTGGTGCTCTCGGAGTGTGTCCAGTACTACCCGCAAATGATAATCTTGATCCTCCTCAGTAGTCGAGTATATCAGAATTTCATCGATGAATACTACTACAAAGTGATCATGGAATGGATGAAAGATCATGTTCATGAGTCCCATGAACACTACTAGAGTGTTGGTCATGCCTAATGACATAACCATGAACTCTTAATGGCCATACCGACATCTGAAAGTCATCTTATGCAGATCCTCGTTTCGTACTCTAAGTTGGTGATAGCCTGATCTGAGGTCTATCTTTGAGAACCACCGTTCTCCCTTCAGCTGATCAGAGAGGTCATCAATCCTCGGAAGTGGGTACTTGTTCTTCACGGTCACCAAGTTCAGGCACCGATAGTTGACAAAAAGTATCAAGCTCCCATCCGCCTTCTTGGTGAACAAAATCGGGGCTTACCAAGAAGAAACACCAGGCCAAATGAACCCTTTCCCTTGTAAGTCCTCCAGATGTACCTGCAACTGACGAAGATCTGCGGGAGCCATCCAGTATGCTGGTGTAGATATAGGTGTCATCCCAGGGTACAAGTAAATGTAAAAGTCTACCTCTCTATGAGGAGGTAGACACATAACATCATCAGGGAAGACATCCATGTAATGTTCCACCACTACAGGATAGCTCAGACTCCCCACATCAACCACTCCAAGGGTAAGTCTAGACAACTGATGAGTGATCGGCTGAACTCTCCTCCGGGTAAGTCCATCATGTGCTGTAAAGGTTCCCTTTCTCACCGGTGAAGGTAAACCTGGTCCCATCCATGCAGACACACCACACATTGCGCATAATATATTAAATCTGAGAATGGAATATAGATAACCAGTCCATACCCACAATGACATCGTAAGGCCTTAATGCTACTACTAGGAGATCACAGCCGAAGCTCTCGCCTCCTAGAGTAATCTCTCACTACCGGCACCAATGCATAATTATCGAATCCTCTCCCGTAGGAGTCTCTAGCTGTAAGGATCGAGCCAATGACTCTGTCAGAATCTCCAAGATCCAAACGAGGGAAGTCGAAATAAATGAATGACTGGCACATGTGTCTATATTTATTGCAGCTAAGGTGGAGTAGACACATATCATACCTCGTATCATCTCTGTAGATCCGTGATCGTAAGCCTCAGCTGCCTGGAGTTGAGCTCGCCCCTATCCTCCAACTCCTTGTGGTCAGGGTGGACCACCTGGTGGTGGTGGCGGTAACATCTTGAATCATCGCCCACTACTAGCTGCACGGCCTGATCCTCTTCCACATCGCCTACTCCCTGCATACCTCCTCGATCGAACCTATGTCTCTCCCTAGGCAGTCCTTCGGTTGTCTGCTGATCATCTATACGGCGGGTCAAACAGTCATGAGCCATGTGACCCTACCTTCCACATGCGTAACATTGCCCGATCCTCACATGACTGGCTCTGTCTCGGGTGCCCCGCACAACTGGCCCTAAATCCTGCGGTCGTCCACCTGTAGGTCTGTTCCTCTTGGACCTCTATGACATCTGTCTACTGCCATCTACAGAAGACTCCGCTACATGAAGACTGGTGGTGGGTCTCTCTAATGGTCACTGCTTAGAAAGGAAACTCTCCACTAAGATGGATCTCTCTAACACCCCGCCTACGTCGAGATGCTGAGTGAGATCATCGAAACCTTGATCTCTCACCTGAGTCCCTGCTCGAAGGTCTGGGCCCTTAAGAATGGGTCCCGCACCATATCTATGGAGTAGCATGAAAGGTTAGTGAACCTCTCTGAGTACTAAGCCATAGTCATGTTGCCCTGCTACTGATGAAGAAGATCCTGTATGCACTCTGTGCAAAGAGTTACTGGAACAAACTCTGCCCAAAACAGGCTCTCAAAGTCTGCCCAGAGAAGCATCACCTCATTGTGATCCTAGAGCATCAAGCTCCACCATCTTCCTGTTGCTGCCTATAGAAGGCTAGTGGCAAGGATCACCATGAGATCAGCTGGTGTCACTACTAGTTGAAAGACTCTCACCACGGCCTTCAGCTAATCCTCAGTAATCTGTTGGTCTATCTCTCCCCTGAACCAGGGTGGCCTCTGGTGTTGGAACTCATGTGACACACATAAGCAGCGTGCACCCTTTGCTTCTGGAGCAGGTGGCATCGGTGGACCAACGGGTAATGGTACCACTAGTGCCTCCACTGGTGCCTCTACAGGAAGAGGGCCCTACACCGAGGCCTCTTTCCTCGATGGGATATCAGTGCGTACTACTTTCGGAACCCTAGCTAGCTTTCTTCATGGAGGAATCCTGAAAAGAAACTGGTTTTCCATGGTCAATAAGTTATACCTTGTGAGCTGACTCAAAGAGATCACAATGAAAGCTCTTGAAAACACACACACAATCAGTGTTTTCGTGCACTGAGTCAGAAATCAGAAGTCAGGGTCCTAGTGTATGGATACGTTGGCCACCGTACCAACACTGGAATCCCTAAACATATAACCACACTCACTACACTTAACACTATTTACATTAAAAAGAAATATCAGAGTCTTATGTTCTATGATAGAACCGATCCTCTAATACCAATTTGTCACAACCCATCCCCCGGGGCCCATGTCGTGGCTACCCCAATACCGTCTTCCATAGGCTAGGTGCTGGCGACTAGCACCGAAGGTGTTTTCCCTAGAACTAGGAAGGCATTTCCTTAATAACCTATAAGAACACGCAACCAAGCACATAGAAAGGTACGAACTCAAGTAAAATGAATAGTAAACAGAGTGAGTACAGTAAGTAAAAGGGTCCAAAATACAAGCCCAACTAGAAATTACAAGGAAAATTGGAAAGTACAAGATGACTGATAGGTGAAAGAAGCTCTTCGATCATCCACCATGAATCCTACCTGAAGGGTAGGTACAGCTCACGAATGGCCATCTCTACGGTTCACCTCGTCTAACATCCACCTCCGAGATCCCTCCAGTCATGGTACACTCTTTTTCAGTCAGCGTTGTCTGTCATCTGCACCAAACACAACAGGGTGCGGGCATAGCTCGTGCAGGGGTGAGTATAATGATACTCAATTGGTACCCAAAGACCCTAAAGGTCTCACAAATTACACATAGGATAAACCACAAATCATGAAGTCAACTGTCAACCCTACATAGGTATATGCCCATACATATACCTAAGTTATCAAGTATACCCATCTTAATCATGATGAAACATAGATTCCAACTAAAAAACCCAAAGCTCAACTATTTTACAAAGGAAGGAATGCCATGAAGGTAAGTACCACATAGGTACACCACACAAAAGAATACCACCAAGGTATTTCCACAAAGGAAAGTACCACAAGGTACAGAATCAGCTCACAACAGGTATTACATATGTTTAATATTAGAGATGATTAGATGTAACTGTTGAATCATCTTACTCTGTTAAGAGGCTCTGTTTCTGACCCACACAGGATCGCTCGGTGCTGACCCACATAGGATTGCTAGGTGCTGACCCACATAGGATCGCTCGGTGCTGACCCACATAGGATTTATCGGTGCTGACCCACATAGGATCGCTAGGTGCTCACCCACACACGATTACTCGGGGCTGACCCACAAAGAATCGCTCAGTGCTAACCCACACAAGATCACTAGGTGCTGACCCAGAAGGGATCACTCGGTACATCGTTACACCCACACAAGATCCTAGTACATATCCAATACGTAGTGAGACCCACACATGATCCTATTACATCTCCAGTACGTTTTCATACCCACACAGGATCCTAGTACATCTCTAGTACGTCGTCAGACCCACACAAGATCCTAGTACATCTTCACATCACAACCAGCTACTAGGTTTCCGCACTACGATCCCTTGTCTCTGGGAGGGTCTGCTCCACAAGCCACCATTCGATACTCCAACTTCTATGAAGTCCCAAGAAGAATTATCTCAAAGGATCTCCACACCATAGGGGTCTAAATACAACAGACGACGCGTCAATCAGACGCCCGGTCTGTGAGTTATTAGCATTTTAGTCCCGGAGGCCCGGTTGGATTCATGTTCAATCCAACCTAACCATACTCCATCTTTACCCAAATCTCCAATGGGGTATACTCAAGGGACCATATCTCTCTAAGGTTTCCAATTCCACTGACGGTTCTAAAAACGGACGTCTGGTGCCAAACTTCTGGCCAAATGAGCGTAAATGGGTCGTAGTGGGTCTCAGTCGGGTCCGACCCGGCCCGCTGGGCCCGGCCCGGCCCCGCCCGCGCTGGGCATTCCGGCAGGCCGCGAGGGCTGTGGAGGGCCGCGGAGGCCGCGTGAGGCAGCGGGGGGTTGTGGAGGGCACGGAAAGCCGCGAGCGGCGCTAGACCGGGGGGCCGTTAGGGTAGCGCGAAGGCTGTGGGGCTGCGAGGGCAGTAGAGGCTACTGGCCGCGAGGGTAGCACGGAGGTCGCGGGTGGTGGAGCACCGCGGGGTGCAGAGACCACGGGGAGCACGGCCGCGGGAGGCGTTGGCCGCGGACGGTGGAGACCGCGGGCGGTGGGGGGCACGGACGGCGGAGGGTGCGGTTGGCGGCGGCTGGAGAAGGTGGAGGCTGCGGGAGGCGGTGGCTGCGGACGGTGGAGGACACGGGCGGCGGGGGCCTCCAACGGTGGAGGCTGTGGGGCAGCAGGGGCCGCCGAAGGCGGGGGCCACGGGGCTATGGAGGCCGCGGGGCGGTGGTGGCCACCGATGGTGGAGTCCGCGGGGTGACAGAGCTTCGTGCCTTCATCAGCAGCGGGCTTGACCGGCTGCCCTTCTTTCGTCACCATCATCGCGGTTCTCGAGTTCCATCAATGCCAACCGTCGGCACTGGTCGTCGTCACCATCGTGATGTTCACACAAAAGATCCACAATATTTGTGGAGGGGTTAGGCCATATTTTTTTGGCCTGTACCCTCCATGTTAGGGTGGTATCATACGGCTCAAGGAAGATGATTCAATGTGAGAGGTAATTTAACATTGATCAGATTAAAACACACCCCTCCCTTGATTGCTTGATGACGTCAAAGAGGAGGAAATAACAGATGTCGTTTCGTCGGCGTTTCCTTGATCGTTGGTTTGTTGTCGTTGAAGACATCCTACGTTGGTTGCCTCCACAAGGTGCTTCTGATCCGGCTCGGGGTCAATTTCTTTGTTCATTGATCTCTGGTGGTCGTCCTTTATTGGGAGGTGAAGTTATTTGTTGGACAAGTTTAACCTTCCCAAAAGCTCTCCCGTTCTCATTTCCCCACCAAAAGAAGAATAGACAACATAATAAAATATGTTTGTCCAACTTTTAAATTGTTGGCACAAATTAAGTTGGATTAACTAATTAAAGGGGGTGGCATAATTAATTAAGGGTGGTATCATAATTAATCAAGGTGAAGTTCAAGAAACATCCCTACATTTAAGTGGGAGGTTGAAAGGGGTTTTAGTCTCGGGTGGTCCCCACCACCATAACCTCTCAACGGAGGTTTATTTCTGGTGTTCCCCACCTCTCAACATCCACATGGGAGTTTCAAAGAAAAAAATAAAAATGTTAGACAACTTTTATTTTTAATTTTCCATGAAAAAGTGAAAAACTATCTTTCACTGTCGACCTACTGTGGTCGAGGTGAAGGTCTCCTTACGCGAATACCGGTGCTGCGAGTTCAACGGTGCCCTCATATTTCAATTCTGAGCACCAGTTCAAAAGTTACAAAAACCTTCCTGTACGTTTATTAAACGCACCTGAAAAGATATTCATAAATTCATTCTAAGCACACCGGTTCTAGGAATCATGTGGTGCCAGTTTTTTCAGGCTCTTAAAACATCCATATATTTAAAAAAATTACATGGAATTTCTGAGTCTTTACAGACACTATCAAGTTAAAAATAGATAATTTTACTTCTAAAAAGAATATTTTTTGGCTAAGGTTTAGTTTCTTGATTTATAAAAATAATTGAATATGAAATTTTTTAAGGGTTTTAGATATTCTTCAACTTACATTCAATTTTTATTTAAATTTATATTTTTTCTTTGGTGAACGTACACAACTATGTTAGCATAGAACAATCAGACACAATTAGATTGATGGGTGCATTTAATAGTTAACAAAGAATCAAAATTATGGTATCCAATGGTTTTAGATTAAAAAATAAAATTCAAAAATAGGATTAGTATTTCATTATCAAACCACTTGAATGTAAGGACTATTAGTTTTAAATCCCAACAATAAATAATAATCCAATAAAAATTATATTTCTTTCTATCCAAGTTTAACAAAAGTAAATGTTTTATGATATCAATGAAAATACATTGCAAGATTCAATACATGGTTAAATATAAATCATTAACAACCAAATAGTATTAAAATAACCTTTGACATAAATAAAAGTTATCACCCATTGAAGGTGTTAAATAGTTATTAAAACTAGTAAAATTTAAAAGAAATTTTATTTTTTTGTATGAATTAAGTGAAATAAAATTTTAAACATTTAAAGAACTCTCTCTTATACATAAAACCTAATTTTTTTCCTCAATTTTGTATCCCCAGATAAAAAAATTGAAATATTTTGGTTCAAAAATATTTTATAATTAAGTAGTGAGAAAACATATTTAAGGGGTTGTAAGAAAATCAAAACAACATAATTCCATAATTTAATACCCATTTCACTTATATATTTTAAAAAAATCATTTACTTATGGATCGATAAATTAACTTTTTAATAAATTTTGGGAATTGGAATGTATAAAAAATTATTATAACCAAAAATAACATTTTAAAAAACATTTAAACACTCTCAAAATAACCAAAATATAGTTAATGGTGCTGAGTAAAATTTTACTTCTATTTTAAACTTATTTTCAATAACCTATATTACAGTAAGAATAACACCAAACAATTTAAGATGGGATTATCTTAAATTGAATTAAACACAAACTCCCTTTTCCTCCCTCACTTAATTTCCACCCATGATCATATTTTAATTTAAAATTCCTAAAAAAAAATAAGTTTACTTTTCAAAGTAGTGTTCAATTGTTTAAACCAACATGGAATTTTCAAATAATAATCAAATAATTTCATTATAAGAAATATAATAAATATTGGAATTTTTTAGTGGATGTGTATAAAATAGTTTCTAAAAACATCCACAATTTAGTATATAGCTATATTTTGTTATTATTCATTGAAAATTACATGTTCGTTTAAACAAGTCAACGGTACATTGAAATGTAAAGTTAAATTTTTAGTGACACAAGGAAAAGGAATTGGTATTTAGTGGTAGTTTCAAAAAAACAACATCTAAATAAATTTAAAAGGAATTTTTCTGTGGTTTTGTTTTAAAATCGTCACTATATATTTTAAAAAAACACATCCTCATCCCTCTCCCGCTCAGCCTCCCTTAGACTTTCACTTGATGGAAGATACACATGATCAACAACCCCACAAACCTCCCCCACATCCACTGAATTCCACCTCCTCATACCCCCCCCCACACACTTATTTTTAATGTTAGTGTCCTCTTGGATTACCCCTCAAAGTGTATCAATGTAGGACCCCCTCTTGGATGCCCACCACCTCAACTTCACTCAATACCAGACCGTCTTCCCACTCGACCATGATGCTAGATCCCCATCGCTAATTTCCTCTCTTCCTTTGTGCCACCAATCCCTCACTGTGATTTTAGGAGAGTTTTATCATATTATTTTTTAGCTAATCATAGGTAGTTGATTATATGCCCTATTTTAGGGAAGAATTGTGCACTGGAGTTGGGTTTAGTAATTTTTATATTCTAATTCTCATTCAATGCATGTAGTTTAGTAGATTTAGGTATTATTTGGGTGTAAAATGTATATATAACTTAAAAATATATATTTATTTTATGTTTAGTTGGTTATATTATATTTTAATATAAATTTATAAGTAAAATTTATTATGAATGGATAAATTATGTGTCTTCATATGTTAATTATAATTTAAAAAAAAATCAATTTTCTTTCTTTTTGAAATTAAATTTATTTTATTTTTATATATATTAATACAATTAAATTTTAAATTTATTAGGGTATGAAATCAATTATATATGGAATCTTTTGTTTTTTATAGGAATACCACACTGGAAGAGGTTTAGTGATAGTACTCAGTCTACATCACAGGGCTCTCATTCTCCCTCTACAACACATGGTAAAATTCATCACATACCTTGCACACTTTTTTGATGCCATGTAATTTTATCATAATATGATTTAATCCATAGGTATGACATTTTTTTATGATAGCAATGCACTAGATATGACATCTATGATGGATCTGTCTGGCAATCTGGTCGACCATCAGTTTCCATCATTAGGTTTTTCACAGGTCATAGTCATCGATATGTAACTCAATGTGAAAATATTACTTTCTCAAATATGGATAATAAATGTTTATTTTATATGTTAAATAGATGAAAAATTAATATAATGTATATGAAGATAAATAATTATTTTTTTGAAATTTTACTTACATAATGTTATTTTTCCCTTTTAATGAATATGAGATACCCAATGAGGATGTAGTAGGAATTTCTGGTCTGTTCCATGAGTTTTTATCATATGAAGTGACATATCTCCCAATTCATTATGCAATAGGAGACACATTCCATTATCTTGAAAATGATTTTTTTTATTCTAAAATAAAGGTACCATAATTATTATATATTCATATATGACTAAATTAAAAAATTTTACTTAATGTGTAAATAATTTATAGATTTTTAATATATTTATTTATAGATTATTTTCCATTTTGACAAGCCTAGTATCATTTCATGTCCCTCAACCTTAAAATTTATTAAAAATATAGAAATATTTTAAGTGGATATTATGGAATGAATTTAATGATACATACCTATCATTGTCATAGATGTATGAGAAAGTCCCCAAAGGCATGCCTAGGGACCAATGAAAAACATTCATTGACCATAATTATGTGGAATCAATAAAATTATTTTATTAAATATTAGTAGATTAATAACACTATTTTAAAAAATTCATTTTTTATTAATATATAAATTCTTTAACTGATTTTTATGAGAAAATATATCAATCGAGAGAAGCAATTGATTCCCCACACCGCTTGGTCAATGATTTTCATGAGGAAATGACATGGAAAGGTGTCATTCAAATTATTATAATAGATATCTATAACACTTCAAGTAATTAAATTTGTCTAAATATTAGTTATTTAATTTTAAAAAATAGACAATGGTGCTAGGGTATTCTATTGGAATGACAGAATTTTGGTGTGGTGTTCATAGAAAGAAAAAATTGTAATTATGTAAAAAACCCTACATAAAATGTAGGTGTAAAAAATTTTAATTATTAGTTAGTGTTACTAAATTAATTTATAATATAATTTTATTTCATTTTTAACATAAACTCAAATAATCATGGTACGCCAACCCATCCTTGTTAATTTTAGTATCCTCAAAGGATACTAGGGATCATGTTCTTAGAAAATATCATTCTGGTCATGTCATGGGGTTGGGTTGTGGGACATCTCCCATGAGGGTGCTATGTAGGGTATATATATCTTCATCAATGATTTCAACAAAAGGGAAGAATTCAGGTTTTAGTGATCCTGGTGAACAAAATGAAATTAATGCATTGAATAATACCTTTAAAGATCAATAATCACTTATTAATACACAAAATGATCAAGTCTCGACATTGGAGAGTAAATTATATCTTATGATTTAGAAGATTACCAGAAGTATTACTGAAGAAATAGTAACACTCATCAAGGGTCAAAGAGTGGTATAATTTATTTACATTATCATAAACTATATAAGTTAAATTACATGTTACTAAGGAATATTAAGATAAAAGTTATTTTTTATATATTTCTTATTTTTTTTATATCTCATTCATTTTAAACTAGAGTTAGTAACTAATTAAAGTCTCAAGGATCATAGGTTTCATATGATACATTGATTAGTTATTTAGTTTAGGATTGTATTTTGTAATTTATTTACCCATGTGGAGGTTTTTATAAAATATAAAATGAAACCACTTTCACATTACATAATAAACTTTCAACCTTTTCCATATAATTGACTAGAACTCCCTATAAAATCCATGACATTCCCACTATATATATCACTTCCAAATACATTCCATACCACCACTCCAAAACTAGCCAAAACTATATAATATCATCCCATCTACTTTCACCACTCTTGACAAACCACATAAATGCCTCAACTCCAACCACATCATCTCACTATAGATACCACATAATCACATCAACAAAACAAATAATTCTTGTAAAAAACATATTGAATTTCAATAATAGATCAACACTCTCCCTTTTTAAGAATTCCATTATATTAATTCAAATTCTTTGTCTAAAGTAGTGTCATGTCAATTTTATATTTCCCTCAATTGATAAATTTTCTTATTGACGTTATTATCCTTCTCTGAATGATGATTCCATCATCAAATAACAATGAAAACAAAATATAAATCACAATAACAAGATTTTAAGAAATAATGATAAACATACATAAATCACAAACAAAAACATGATTAATGTAAACACATGTGAATCACCCTTCCTGTTAATTTATTTTTACTATGATTCATTATATTTATTAGGTTAATGAGTAGCATCCCCCAATAGTAATAAAAATTATGTTTACTTAACATTAAAAAAATACTTTTCTTGTATCCATTACATCAACTGATGATTCACCAACTATTGTGTGACACTAAGGTAAAAAAAGTTCATAAAAAGACCCTGACCAATAAAGGAAATCTAAAAAAACATATAAAAAAATTATCCCTATCAAGATCATAACCCAAGTCCACAAAAACCAACACCAAATCATTACCACATCCTTCCACTAGAATAATATGAGAAAATAATACAAGAATGAAATTATAGAAACTTGTAGATAATCTGAAATGTTATATATATTGAGGCCAATGACCAAAGACAATCATCAATCACATTGATTCCTCTACAGATTCACCCTTGGTAGCCTATTTCTCATGAAATATAAAGGAAATAGAATAATTTATATGGGATTTTAAATTTATATTAATATTATAAATTAAGTCAACTACACATGATTGATATTGGTCACACCACGAAGAGATTATTTTCATAGAACCACTATAAATTGCATCCCGAGTCACATTATCTCCACACATTACCAATGGAAATACCATCTTTATATTAATGTAAACAAGAGATATATAGGTGTAATGAATGTAATTTTTCCATTAAATATAATCCCTTGAAATTTTCAAAGGACATTGAATACAAAAATATAAAAAAATATCCATAAGACCAAATAAATTTTCATCGATCATTTACAGCCCTCAAAATTAGTCCAATTTTTTATTTTGACTGAAATAAAAATTTACTTTATGGAATTTATTCAAAAAAAATAATCAATGGGAGAGGGTAATAAGAAAGGGTTTAAATTTCCATCATGATATATTATGATAGTTGATGTTGAAATATCATTGGATTTTATAATCCTTGAGATAAAAATAGGTCTCTTTATCATAATAATGTATTAGTTTTTGAGATACAAAGATCATAAGAACTATTATAGTTAAATTTTTATTTTTATATCTCTATAAATTGTTATCTAAACATTCTAAGATAAGTGAAATTATAGTTTATGTTAGAGTAGTCTATCACAACCCATCCACCGGGGCTCGTGCCTTGACTACCCCAAGCCTGTCATCCATAGGCTAGGGGTTGGTGACTAGCACCGGAAAGGTGTATCCATAAAATATGAAGGCATTGCATTTAAAAATGTACAAACACGTAGTCCAAGAACACAACAAGATGAAACCATCAAGTAAAACTACAGTAGTAAAAGTGTGTACTAAAAGTAAGGGACCGGAATACAAGCCCAATTGAAATTTACAACTACAAATAAAAAACAGAAACAGCCCATGTGATCATGCACCAACGATCCTACCTAAAGGGTAGGTACTGCTCATCTCCACATCTCTCCACTTCAGCCATTCTCCTCTGTGTACCACTTGGACCTGGCTCCCTCAAGTCTCATCCAAACTACTTGTAATCTATACAAGACACAACAAGGTGTGGGTGAGGACCATGTAGGGGTGAGTATAACAATACCTAGTAAGGACTTTGATACCCCTGATGGTCTCTTAGAATTCCACAAAGTAAAACCACAAAACATGATTTCAATCAAAAATCACAAATCAAAAGACACATCTCAAACCATATATACTCGTCTCATCCACAAAGAAATGTAAGGCCCCTACCTCAATCCATTTCCAGGATTTCCAAAGAAGGATTAGAGAATAACTCAAGGATCAGGAGTACACGCTCCATGACCTAGAAATCCCTGATGGCACTCGTCCAAGATATGTACTCCATATGTTACAACTCAAACATTCCTAATGGATCATTTGAGAGGGTGTGCTCCATAGGTAACTTTCTTCTAGAACTTCCTCTAGTTCCCAGCACAAGAGGTCTTGTAGTCACAGTATTGTGCCCAAGGAATGACCAAGGGAAACCAAGTGAAGAGGCCCACTCCTTGACACTTTGTCGTATAGTCAAGAGAGATCCAACTCCCCTAAAGGACCTACTATACGTTGCTACTCGTAGATGGGAGAGTACTACTCCATATGGGAGGACCCATGCCATACCAGCTAGGGGAGTACAACTCTGGTAGTTTGTTTGTTTTGGGAGACTTTCACCCTAGTACTTCAAGGGAGTAATGACCCCAAGATAGAGGACCCACACCCTGGCACGAAAGGGGAGTACTGACTCTATATTTGAGGACCCACACCTTACCCAGTAGGGGAGTAAAACTCTGGTAGTATGTTCGTTGTGGGGGACCCGCTCCCTATTATGTCAGGGGAGTACCAACCCCAGGCTAAAGGACCCACACACTTGAGTGGCAAGGGAGTAAAGACTTTGTTATAGCACTACATAAGTAGGTCTCGCACCCTGGGTTAACAGGGGAGTACCTACTCTTAACATAGAGGACCTGCAGCCTACCCAGTAGGGGAGTACCTGACTCTATGTGATTTAAGTATGGAGGACCCATGCCCCAGTCCAATAGGGGAGTACCAACTCCAAAGATAGAAAAACCAAATAGAGGGATAAAAAACCCGCACTCATGACGTAGGGAGTCTCATCTCTATCGGAGCAGAGGATTAAGGAATACCAATGCATTGAGTCATCAAGGGAGTAGCCATCCTAACTCCCACACTACAAGAAACCGCCTAGTTCTTCTCCTCTAGTTATCAGTCATACCTAAACCACCACAAAGATCCAAAAAGAAGTAACCTCATGATTCATCATGTCATTAGGGTTCCAACACAACAGATGGTGCGTCAACCGGACACCTGGTCAGAAAGCTATAGGCATTTTAGTGTCGAGGGCCCAATTGGATTCGAGTACGATCCAACCCAGCCAATCTCTAACTTTCTCTGAAAGTCACGTGGAGTATCTCTAAACAATTGTCCCACTCCAATGATCGCATCGTTGTATAGGGTTCATAAAATGGAAGTCTGGTTCACAAGATACAGTCTTTTAAGCATATCTAGGCCCGAGAGGGGTCTGGGTCCGGTCCGAACAGGTCAGACCAACCCCAGTCCTGGTCTGACCCAGCCTGACTCGAACTGGCCTGGGCCGGCCCGGCCTGCCGGATGGGTGTGGCCCACTGGCTAGTGCGACCCACGCGGGTGTCGGGCGGTCTTCCTCATGAATTTCTAAAATATCCATTCGGTTTCTTAAAGGACAACACCACATGATGCCACCTCTTTACCCGCAGAACCTGTAGGGAGCAGGTCTCGTCCTTCACCAGGACTTTGTAGCTGCAACCCGTTCATTGTGGTGAGCGATGGCTTTCTACCTCACCATCCCCATAGTCATCCCACGCCGGCTGCCCCTACGGTCTTCTACAGTGCCAAGCGGCACCTCCCTCCTCAACAACCGGTTAGTTTCGGCTGCCACCTTCGCTACCGGTCATCGGTCGTCGGTGCCGCCGCATTGGTGTCGCACCGGCAAATCTTCCGTGGGCCACCGGGTGACTTCTGGTGGTCTGTTATTCCTTTCGGATGCACCTACGGTCCTATCGGTATGTCTTCTTCATTGCGCGCCTCTTGGTTTCAAGGTTTTGTCATGTTGTAACAAACCACCTCCGAAGAACGTAATGAAAAATCAAGGGGCAGATGGTCTGAGCCTTGTTTGTTTGGCTCGTACCCTCCACGTTAACATCATAACAAGAGGGATTAATTTATACATCACATTATAATAATTTTAAACCCCATTTAAATCCCCCGCAATGACTACCCACAAATTAAATAATGAGTAGAAGAATCGTGGAAAATTATTGAATTAAAAGACAACACCTACCTCGTGATTCATTGGGGATGTCGCGGTGCATGGTGAAGAATCCCTATCCATGGAAGTTGCTGGAGTTCATCATCGATTCCCCCAACAATGATCATGATTCCATTCCTCATTGGTGGAAGAGGTCGCGTCACTTCTCTAAAAGTTCCTTTCTTGGTGAATCCATGTCAAAACTCAACCCGGATCCTCAATTAAATAGAGGGGAGAAAGGTTGAGTAACACACCAATGAAATAATGAGATTCATTAATCAACATAATTAATGTGCTACATTAATTACACGTGTGGTGGTTATGAAACAAAGGTGTAATTGGGCATCTAATATCCCATATTAAATGTCTGACCACCTCTGTGGTCCTCGCCACTCCTGCTGAACAGGTGGTAGTAAAAAAAAGGATAAAATAACAATCTCTATGTTATTTTATTATTTCATTAAAAGTCGCAAAAAATAAATTTTTCACCAAACCAACTGCTGTCGAGGTTAAGCCTCCCTTTAGTGAATACTGACACTATGGATTCAATGGTGCCCTCAGATTTTTAATCCGAGCAGCAGTTCAAAATATGGAGAACTCTTCCTGCACATTTTCTGAATGTACCTTAAAAAAAGTTCAAAATTTATTAACAGTTACACTCATCCCACACCAGTCAAGGTTAGGCCCTGCCTAAGGGAAAAACTTCCCCATGTATCCAATAGTAATCTTGAATTCTGAATCCAAGTTAAGGTTTAGATGTTAGATATTTTAACAATAAAATTAATTGTTACTTAATTATTTTATTTATGGCCAAAACTAACTTCCAATGTTGGCTCACGCCAGCCATTGTTAGGGTCTACCTAAGGAATGAATACCCTCAAAGCATTAGTGGTGTTCTCGGATTTTTAATCCGGGTCACCATTCATGACTTATTAGCATTTGAAAAATAAAATATTTTTATTTAATTATTTTATTTATGATTGTTCATTTTTTGGGTTTTCTCACTTGAAGCATGTTCTGACTAAACTTAAGTCACGCCTAGGGTAAACCCACCATCTTGAATGCAACGGTACCATCATATTTCTAATTTTGGCACCCATTTAAGAGTTATTCCACTTTTTCTGGAAAACCACTCATATGAGCTATTTTAAACTTAAAAACTTTCGATGGATCATTCTAGGAACTCTATGCCTTGGAATTACGCGTCTTCAGATTTTGTGGTCTCAAAATAATTATAAAAAAGTTCCAGGACATTAAATTCTCCCCACCTCAGAGATTTACATCCCCAAAAGTCAAAACAAGGCAATCCAAACAAATTAGGGTACTAAGCACAAATCTGACCCTCCCGCTCCCATGTGATCTCCTGGAGATTCCAATGCTACCATTGAACTCCCACCAGAGGAATCCACCATTAATGAATTACTTGCTCTTGTTGATCCTTTATCTCCACTGGGAACTCCGTAAAAGTCACCCCATCATCAACATCCAACTCTCCCTAGTCGATAACGTGTGATGGATCTTCCATGAATCTTCTTAGCTGCGACACATGGAAAACATTATGCTCTTGGTGAATCTATGGGGGACAATCTAGATGGTACGCCACCTTGCCCACTCTATTGAGAAACTAGAGAGGTTTGATGAACCTCAGAGATAGATTTTTCCCCCTCCAAATCGCCGTAATCCCCGTTGAGGTGTGACCCATAAGACGACATGGTCTCTGTCCTTGAACTCCAAGGGTCTCTGTCTCCTATCATCAAAACAATTCTATTGGCTCTATGTAGTCTTCATCCCAGGACACTAGTACTGACACCAAAGGTCCTGGTACATCTTCACTATACCAGGATGTACCGCCAAAGGGGGATGTGTGGAACTCATCCAACACTTCCTTTGGTAGCGTCACTAGTACCATAGTGCATCCTATGAAAAGGAAGATATGATCCCCACCTTCAGAAAATCCTTGACGAGCCTGTCCTGGGGATATCTGAGCACGTCGAGCCTCAGAGTCCACTTCCCCAAGTTGGGCCTCCCGCACTCGCTGAAGGTGTGGGGGAGTGATAGTTATAGACTAGAGGTAAGCTACTCCATCATTATCTGTAAAGGGTTTCTGTAACACGTCAAGCTACTCTGACACCTCACTCATCAATTGTAAACCATACCTCCTGCTGAGTGCATCTGCCACCACATCCCCCTTCTAAACTCTCTTCTCTCGAAGCTATGCGAGAGCCATTCGATATACAGTTATAAATATTGGTTTTGTCAAAAGTTACAAGACAATGTAGAATTCCATCTCCCTTTGGGGAGTTAATACTGGAAACATATTTTGAAAAGATGTTACTGCACTATTCCACTATTTTTGGAAAATGAAAAATCAGAACTCCTACTGCAATGAGGGTAAGGCTGGCCAACTCAAGAGTGATCAGTTGCAACCTCCTATGCATGATTTTATCCCATGCTGCATGGGTTTCCTATTTCATTTAATAAGGAAAACCTCATTTCGACATTGTAGATATACCACATCCTTTTTACAAAAATAGTAAATCTGAGTATGAACTATGGATGTCCAGTCCATACCCAAACTAATATTGTAAAGCCTTGACGCTTCCACAAAGAGGTTCCAACCGAAACTATCACTTCAAGGGTCATATCACACTGTCAGAATAAGTGTGATTATCGAGTCTCCTCGTAAATTTATCTCTATATGTAAGGGTCAAGTCAACCGTTTAACCGGAAACTCTAGGCCTTGAACAAGATTCATGACAAGAAGGAACGATTAGTACCCATGTCTATTAATACAACAGCTAGTAGTAGACACAGATAATACCTTGAATCATTCCTAGAGGCCTTGGGTCACACTCCCTAACCACATACAGCTACACCCTTCCCCTGTCCTCCAGCTCCCTGAGCCTGGTGGGGGCCACATTGGGGTGCTGGTTGTAACATATCGAAATGTATACCACCTTCTGTTTCTCTCCAAACTCCTCTTCCATGTCTACTTCCTTGAAGATTCATATGTCCCTATCACTTTCTATTCATGAAACATTTTACACATCCAAGTCTATAAGGCTGACGTTGGTTTCCTCCTTTCCCACTTCTAACATTCACTAGATGTATCTGCTCAACCAAGGAATTTTCAACCACAAAGGTTCTCTCTAGTACCTTAGTATAAGTTGGAATGAATATAGGAATAGTGCGAGCTCGGATTTCCCCAAACACATCTCGCTCAGAGGTATGAGCCATGTAGCAATGGTCGTATCATATTCATCAAGTACCTAGAATTGTTGGTATGACTCGATGAATACTCAGTTACCAACATGTATCCCTATCGAAACTGTCGAAGCTCTTGGGAACACAATCCCCTTAGCTTTTTTTTGTCAAGAGACCCCCTTCTCTGAGGAAGGTTCTCAATCTTTGTCCACAAAAAATTCACCTCATCATACGATAGGGGTAATCTAAACCCTACCATCGCCTTGCTAAGCTACATAGAAATCTCACTGACAGGACCACCATCTGGTCTAATAGTGCCCTAGCTAGATAGAAACTCATTTACCACAACAAGTTAGTCCTTAGACTCCTGTGATTCTGGCTCGCATCAGAACCTGAGGGGTATCTATCACTAAAACTTTTGTAAGGTACTGATCCTATAAGTGTCCTCTACCGGTAGTGGTGGTAGTAACTGTTGACCAACGGGCAGTGGTATCGCTGAGACACCACCTGAAGGTACCTATCATGGGAAAAATTCCTTGTACTGAAGCCTCATCACACTCTGGACCATCCTCATGGTCATGCATGTGAATCCTAGTTGGTTGTCTGTGTGGAGTCATCTTCAAATAGAATCAAGATGAACCATGGTCAGTAAGTTATACCAGGTGAGATGACTCAAAAAATATAAAAAGAAAATGAATTTCCAAAACACACGCAATTATTTTTTTCATGCATCGAGTCGGAAATCAGAATTATGGGTCCTGGTGTATGGATATGTTCGTCGTCGCACCAACACTGGACTCCCTGAACTGAAAACCACACTCAAAACACCTAACACTATTGCTTTATTGGAAAGATTAGATTCCTAGTTCTTTGGTTGAACCGACTCCTCTAATACCACTTTATCATGACCCGTCCCCCGGGGCCAGTGTCGTGACTACCCCAAGCCCACCTTCCATAGTCCAGGGGTTGGTGACTAGCACCGAAAATTAATATCCCTAAAACGGGAAGGCTTTGCCTTTAAAACTGTACAAACAAATAGTCTAAGAACACAACAAGATGCAACCACAAAGTAAAGCTATAGTAGTAAAAGTTTGTACTGAATGTAAGGGGCAAGAATACAAGCCCAACTAAAAGATAAAACTAAAATTGAAAAATATAAATAGCTCCTACGATCGCCCACCAAGGATCCTACCTGAAGGGTAGGTACAGCTCATCTACATAGCTCTCCATGTCAGCCAGTCTCCTCTGTGTACTGCCTAGACCCAGCTCCCTCAAGTCTCTGCCAAGCTACTCATCATCTGTACAAGACACAATAAGGTGTGGGCGAAGCCCATGCAGGGGTGAGTATAACAATACCCAATAGGGACCCTGAGACCCCCTAAGGTATCTCATAATTCGACAAAGGAAAACCATAAAACATGATCTCAATCAAAAAGCACAAATAAAAAGATAGAGCTCAATCCAGATATACTCATCTCATCCACAAAGAAACATAAGGCCCCAACCTCAAGCCATTTTCAGGATTTCCAAAGAAGGCTCAGAATGTAACTCAAGGATCAGGAGTACACGCTCTATGAACTGGAAATCCCTGATGGAACACGTCTAAGATATTTACTCTATCAGGTACAAATCAACAATTCCTAACGAAACTTATGAGAGGACGTTATTCATTGGGAACTTTCTTCTAGAACTTCCACTAGTTCCCGAAACTAGAGGTCTCACAGTCACAGTATTGCGGACAATCAAGACCAAGGGAAACCAAGTGAAGAGACCCACTCCTCTACACCGTGTCTTGCTATCGAGGGAGCTCAAACTCCCCCCAAAGGACCTGTTCCCCACCGCTACTCGGAGACGGGGGAGTATTACTCCATATGTGAGGAGCCACACCCTACTAGGTAGGGGAGTACAGCTCTGGTAGTTTTTTTAGTGTGGGGGACATGTGACCTAGTACGTTAGGGGAGTACTAACCCCATGCTATAGGACCTGCACCCTGCACGACAGGGGAGTACCGACTCTATGTGTGAGGACCTAAACCCTACCCAGTATGGGAGTACAACTCTAGTAGTATGTTCGTTGTGGGGTACCCGCTCCCTAGTACGTTAGGGGAGTACCGACCCCAGGCTATAGGACCTGCACCATGGCATGGTGGGGGAGCACCGACATTGTTGTAGCACTGGATAAGGAGGACCCGCACCCTAGGTTGACAGGGGAGTACCTACTCCTAATATATAGGATTGGAACCCTACCCAGTAGGGGAGTATCTGACTCTATGTGAGTTAATTATGGAGGACCCATGCCCTAGTCCAATAGCGAAGTACTGAATCCAAAGATAGAAAAAGAAAACAGATGGAACCGAACCCACACTCATGATGTGGGGAGTCCCGTCTCTACCGGAGCAGAGGAGTAAGGAATACCCGCACCTTGAGTCATCAAAGGAGTATCCATCCTAACTCTCTCACTACAAGAAACACCCAGGTTCTTCTCCACCGGTTATCGGTCATACATCAACTACCATGAAGTTACAAAAGTATGTAACCCAATGATATGTCATGTCATAAGGGTTCCAATGAAAAAGACAATGCATCAATCAGACACACGGTCTGTAAGTTATAGGCATTTTAGTGTAGAGGGTCCGGTTGGATTCGGGTACAATCCAACCCAACCAAACTCCAACTTTCTCCTAAAGTCACGTAGAGTATCTCTAAAGGATCTGATCGCTCCAAATATCTCATTACTGGAGACAGTTCATCAAAAGGACCTCTGGTTCGCAAGATACGGCCTTTTAAGCATATATGGGCCCAAGAGGGGTCTGAGTCTGGTCCGACCCGGTCAGACCGACCCGTCCTGACCCAGTCTCAGTTGACCCGACCTGGTATGGGTCAACCCGACCCGTTCTAGGCCGAACCGGCCTGGGATGGCCTGGTTGGGCTGGGGTACAGTGGGCTCGGCCCGCTAGGCCACAGACCAGCACGGCTCGCCGGGTGGTCTGGCTGGCACAACCCACGTGGGGGTCACATGTTCCACCTCCAGAATGGCTCAAAGAGCCATTCAGTTTATTAAAGGGCGGTTCCAGGTGGCGCCGCCTCGTCACCCATGGGACCCGAAGGGAGCGGGTCCTGACCTTCTCCACGGCTTCGTAGCCATGGCCCGTTCACTATGGCCCGCAACAGCGCGCTGCCTCGCCGTCACTGCTGCCATCCCACACCGGTCACCCCTTTGGTCCACCGCAGCACCGAGCGACGCCGCCCTCCTTCGTGGCTGGTTAGCACTGGCCGCCATCTTCGTCACCAATGTCGTACTGGCGAATCTTCTGTAGGCCACTGAAGGAGCTCTGGTGGTCCGTTCTTCCTTCTAGACGTTCCTACAATCCAACTGGGATGCTTCAATCATTGGACGCCTCTTGGATTCAAGGTTCTTTCAAGTTGGAACAACCCGGCTCTGAAGAACATAATTAAAAATCAAGCAGCGGTCATTCTGAACCTTGTTCGTTTGGCCCATACCCTCCGCATTAGCAACATAACAAGAGTGAATAATTTATACATCACATTAAAATAATGATAAATACCATTCAAATCCCACGCAAAGACCACCCACAAATTCAAGAACGAGTAGAAGAATCATGGGAGATTCTTGAATTATAAGACAACCCCTACCTTGTGATTCATTGGGGACGTCGCGGTAGTGGATGAAGAATCCATGTCCATTGAAGCTATCGATGTTCTTCTTCAATTCCCACAGTGACGTCCAAGCTTCTATTTCTCATCAGTGGAAGATGTCACGTCACTTTTCCAGAGGTTCCTTTCTTGGTGAATCTGTGTCAAAACTCCACCCTAAGCCTCACTTAAATTGAGTCGAGAAAGGGTGAGTAATGCACCGAGGAAATAATGAGATTCATTAATCAACGTAACTAATGTGCTACATTAATTACACAAGGGGTGGTTACACAACCATGGTGTAACCATGCATTTAATATCCCATATTAAATTTATGAACACTTTCGTGGTCCCCGCCACCATCAATCAACAGGGGGTAGGAAAAAAATAATAAAATAACGATCTCTATGCTATTTTATTATTTCATTAAAAGTCACAAAAACTAACTTTTTCACCTGACCAAATGCGGTCGAGGTTAAGCCTCCCTTAAGAGAATCTTGGTGCTACTGATTCAATAGTGCCAATAGATTTTTAATCTAAGCAACAGTTGAAAAGATAAAAAATGTCGCCCATGCATTTATTGAATGTACCTTAAAAGTTAAAAAATTATTAATAGTCAACCTCGACCCGCATCGGTCAAGGTTAGGCTCCACCTAAGGGGAAAATGTCCCCACGAATCCAATGGTACTCTTTTATTTTCAATCCGAGTTACGATTTAGAAGTTAGAGAATTTAACAATAAAATACTTTTTACTTAATTATTTTATTTACATCAAAAATCTGAATTCTACTATTGGCATGCACCGGCCAATGTTAGGGTCTGCCTAAGAAAAGAATACCCTCACGAGTTCAGAGGTGGTCTTAGATTTTTAATCTGAGTCACCATTCATGATTTATAATCATTTGAAAAATAAAATAAAATAATTTTATTATTTTATTTACGGTTAAGCCATTTTTGGGTTTTCTCCCTAGAGGTCTGCGCTGACTAAACTTAAGTCAAACCTAGGTTAAACCTTCCATCCTCAATGCAATGGTTCCCTCATATTTATAATTTGGGAACCCATTTCATTGTTATTCTATTTTTTTAGGAAAAAACTCACACCCGCTATTTTAAACTTAACAACTTCCGATGGATCATTCCAGGCAGTTCGGGGCTCGGAATTACCTGCCGTCAGATTTTGTAGTCTTGAAATAATTCCATATAATTAAAAAAGTTATTCCGAAACTTTGGGACATTACATAGTCCAATTATTTATGATATTTATTCAATATCTTATAAGTTATTGATACTAGGTTAGTAATATTTATAGGTTATCTATATGAACTTTTAATTGACCTTTTTCCTTTAATTAAGAATTTTCAATTAACCTTTTACCTTGAAATATCCAATTTTTTACCCTTATATAGAATAAGATTCATGAATTTATGATAATTGAGGTATATTAGGATGATCTTGGACAAAATGAAATTATTTAAATGTGTATTTTCAATGAAAAATTATACTTTTATTTCCCATGAATCCTAATGATCTTATGGTACTTCTATATTTGATAAAATTGTTTTTGTGGATCCAAAAAATATAATTCATTATTATATCATTACTTAACTAAATTTAGAGAAAATAATATATCATTTTAATTGTAATTTTTTTAATAATGATTAAATTTGGTCATTACTGATTTTTGGTTAACTACTTTAAATGTAGGCATTGGAGGCAGGAAGTGGGGATGGAGGTGATGGGCAGTAGCATGACTGGAAAATGTAAGGTGATAGAAATGTAACTCAGTAAAAAAGTCGGGACTAATATTTTTATTTATATTCTCTAAAAAATTACATAATTTAATATTTTATTTTATTAAATGTAATTATTTTGAATAATATTTAATGTTGTTTTGTAAACTATGAAAATTATTCTATTTTATATATATATTTTTTAGTATAGTTTTTTGGTAGAGGAGGAGGAAAAAAATATCCTATTTATGTATATATAAATATAGTGGAATTTGTAACCTACTTTAATAAGTTAGTGGTTGTTGTAACCACTGAAAATAATTTAGAGGTGGTTTAAACAGACACTAATGTTGGTCGGTTACCTTATCTACAAGGAGTTCAAACCACTGCTATAAATTTTCAATGTAGGAAAACTATTACAAAATGTTTTCTAACATGAATAAATGACACTAATTAGAGAAACCTCCATGATATTTTAAACTATAACCAACCAACTCAAATTAATCCAAAAATTAAATAAAAATTGATTTTATTAGTAATAAAAATTTTCAATAATTTTTTAATGACATATACATTTCATGGTGGTTCCAAAAAACTATCATGAAACTCTTTAGATGTTGTTAAAATCACCTATATACCTAAAATTAATTGTAATTGTTTTTTATCCTATAGAGTTTTAAAATTTACTCTCATAACATTTTTTCCCTTGGTTATAAAAAAATTCCAAAATATCACCCTCCATCAACACTTAAAACTAGACTTGGTTACACCCATTCAGGTTTCAACAAGAGTAAAATAATTAAAAATTATAAAAATATTTAGCAATCAAAATTATGATGCCAAAAATGATAATTGGGTGTGTACTAATATAAATATTGTAAACAATAAGGGGATTCAAAGAACCAGGGTGAGGAGAATTTATATGAAAAGAAAACAACAAGTAAAATTTTAAAAAGCATATGTTAGCACCCATGTAGTGGTAATTTTTGAGTCATAATCTATAATTTTCCCTTAAAATATAACCATAATAACAAGTTAAAGGTTTCCTATTGTTAAATGGACCCTTATTATTTTTTATGAAATTAAAAAATTAATTCCTACGTGTTTTTCATCCCTTATAATATCCAAAAACTTCCAATCATTTTCCAAAACTTCCGGACTTAATATTTTATCCACCTCCATTTAACTTATGAAAACCCTACCATAAACTCTCTTAAAGGGTGAGAACATCCTTAAAAATCCATTATATTTTTAAAAAAATACTCTCTCATATAACCCAACACTTAGATGATTTAAAACACTTTGAAATAGGTGTAAAATAAACTTCTACCCAGTTAGAATTGCTAGAAAATTAACCCAAATATTATGAGAATCAAGTAATATAATAGGATCCCACCTAAATAAATAAAATATATGAATGAAAATAAAATTTTCAATGAATTTAATAGACTCATATTATTTTAATTTCTTGAATATAGGTTTTCATTATTAACACCATTTATATCAATTTAGAAACTTTAATGAAAGAAAACATGTTCATAGTGTACAAAATATTATTTTTTTAGAAAAATAACTTAAATGAAAATGCTCCCCAATTTAAGAAATATTTAAAGAAAAAATTATACAAAAGAAACACTCAAAAATAGGTTCATAGAACTTAGGAAGAATGATTTGTAACTCTAAATCTAGATTTTTTTGGGGGAAATGTTTTTCTCAAAAAAAGATGACTATGAGTGTTGACCGACAACCTAAGTGATACTTTATAGGTAACATATTTGTTTATATTTAAACACTTCATGGATTGTAAAAATAATTTTTTAATGTCTTATCTCAATCCTCCCTAGAATTTCAATTTCATATGTGGATTCAGATTCATCAAAATTTACATTAAAGTGTTCATTGGATAAATTTTGAAATATTTCATCAAGATGATGATGAATATCCTAATTTTATCTCTAAAACATATTCAAACACATAAATTATCCTATAAATCACCTTTAGAGTATACTTATTAGAAACCTAAATCTCTTACTGGTCATCATTAACATCAAAACCAACATTCCCTTATAAACATCAATAATAGACTTAACTATATCTAGGAAAGGTCTTACCAAGATGATCAAAACCTTTCTGTCACAATCAATATCAAGCACTAAGAAATCATTGTGTAATGTAAGCATCCCAATAGTGAAAAATAGGTTATCCACATTTACAATAGATTCAGTGATAAAACTATAATCCATATATAGTTATGTAGAATCCAATTTTAGTTCCCATAGACCTAGTTGCAATAATGAGGATTAAAGAAAAAGGTCAGCACTAGCTCGTAGGTCATGAAGGTAGTTTTATCCTCAATTCCTCATATTCTAAAATGTATATCAAATATTCCATGGTCTTGGAATTTTGGAGGAAAATGTTTTATAATATTGCACTACATTCTTTAGTTAGGATAATAGAGGCCACTTATTCCAAGTTTCTTTTGTTAACCAAATATATTTTAGGAAATTTCGCATTTTATAGGATTCTGATTAAGGATTCAATGAAGGGAATGATCAAGTTAATGTTTTTAAACATTTAAATGAATTTTGAATTGTATGTATCATCATTATTTTGTTTAAATATTTAGATAAAGGGAGTGTCTGGGGAATAGAAGTGTAAAACAGGTTGGTCCTTCTCTTTTTACTCACTCTCCACTTTCTTCTAACATTACATAATTAATTTCCATTTTAATTTCATTGGTAATTATTCTTATTTAATTAAAAATTTATCATGTTTCTCTGATTGTACATTGTTATCTATTTTTTCAAATATATCTTTATTATTGTTATGATTTTAATATTCAATTAGATCTTAAACCACATATTCACTAGGATTTATCCTATATTTATCCTCTATTTTTCAGAACTGATATGGTGGTGACATCCATCACATTTTCTTTAGATTAATTTATTTTGAATTGGAAAGCTTTCCCTTATCCCTTCCACTATGGTCTCTTTCCACTTGTCCCATTTACAACTCAATATTTTGAATGCAATATTTTTTAGAATCTAACATATTTATCAGAATCCTAACCAATTCTTCAAATTTTTTGTGAGAATTTAAAGTTCTTATAGTGTTTCAAAATTGATTCCTTGTCTTACTTGAGTATCCAATGGCAACAGGTTGTTTCAAAACCTTGTGGTCTCTCCATGACATGTTCATGTGGTTCTTATAGATTGGGTTGTATTTATTTAAAAACGGTTCATTATTTAGAAAGTTCATATCAATATAATACAAAAGGTAATAACTATAATCCCATTTAAAATTTTGATCAAAATTAGTAAAATAATTCAGAGTATGTTTGAACATTCCACACTCATTACATTGCAACTTAAGATAACTCTATTTCCTATCATTAATAATTTCAGAAACCTGAAAAATGGCTCACTCATAGGGATAGACTGTTTCCTAGAATATTTTTACTACCTATTTTAATCCTTTCTATTACAAATATATTTCATTTCATCGTCATTTGAATCAAAAATAATCAACTAGATAATTTCTCAACTAAGGATTGGGGCCAGGGAATGATATCATTGTAAAATGATTCTATCAATATGTGGGAAACATGGTGATGATTGGGGATCTACCTAATGAGGCCTCATAATCTATTATAAGTTATAAGGAATAGATCTACCTCATCTCAGACAAAATTAACAATTTTCGATCTCACCATAGTGATCATGTTCATAGGATATAATTTTTTAACAAATGTGTTGAAAACTTGTTCGCAGTGTCAAATATTTCTTCATCTTTGTGTTGAAGCCATCTTATATAAATTGCTCTCAAATAAAATTGTAATTCCTTTAAATACAATCTTTTCTTCACTAATCTCATACGTGCTAGTTTCTAAACTACAATATAAAAATTTATAAAAAACTCTAAACAACCCTCATTGGATAGTCCATTAGAGGAGGGTACCATACAGAGTTATGATTGTTTTATATCATAGTTCCTATACCAAGAGAATAATTTTATACATTATTATTTTCTAAAAAACATGGAATATTGAAATCCCTAATTATATTTCTCATAACATTATGATTCCTTGGTTTAGGTGGAATATGGTTCTCATTTAAGTACTCAACACTCTGACTTTCTAAATTCTCTATTCCAATTTTGTTCTTTTTCATAAGTGAACTACAATTATTTTCAATTTTGGGCATGACAGGATTCATTTATATTTTATATGATTCCCTTTTTTTCATTAAAAATCAAGTGAAAATAGAAAAATTCCAATACACACAGTAAAACACAATAATATTTTAGAAAACTATACTTGAAAACAATTCCCTATTTATTAAATAGATTTTATTATTTTATTGTTTTTTATAAAATATATTTGTGTTGGCCACATATTCCTTCCCCACTAGTTTTTATAAAAAAATTTATCTTTATCATTAAAGTTCTATCTAGTGGTATATGGGTCGAACTAAATGGAACTAAATGTTTTATTGTTCAAAACAAGTTAAACAAAAATAAATATTAAAAATTTGAAAAACGAATAAAGAATGAAGGGTGGATCTGAAATATAATGGAATGTGATGTAAAATAAATGGTGAAAGTAAAGGAAATGGTTTGAAAACAGTATTAAAGGAAAGTGGATGAATAAGGGATGGATTTAGGGGGAACATGATAGATTGAATGAATAAAATATCTCTTCTCTTACATCAATATTAAACATAGAAGTGACAAAAAGTGACCACATTATGGTCAAAAGTCAAATTGCTTAAATTTAAAATGATTATTTATATAATATGGTGGACACTAGGTCATCTATCAAGTAGAATTGGAGGTTTAAAGTGCACTTATTTAATCAAAATTCCAAAAATTTGGCGGATTTGAAAAAAGTTTTAAGAGAAATAATCTTAATTAAAGAGTTAAATAGTTGATAAAAAATGTATTTTTTAAAATATTATATAAAGAGATAATTGAGATTTCAATACACACATTTCAATTTAATTCATATTAAATCTTCATTTAGTTTGGGAATTAATTTTTTTTTGAGATTAATCATATTCTTGATTACTCTCTATGCTTTTATATCGATGTGTGTAGAACCGACCCTTGACATAACCATCATATAGTAACGGTCCAAAACTTATGCATAGTATAATAACTTACAAATATAATTTAAATATCATATTTATGGGGAATAAAATTATTCTTGTTTTATAAAATAATTATAACACAAGTCACACACTCAAAACCTCCCACTATTTGGTTAAATGTAAAGTGAATTTTATTAGGTTGAATAAAAAAACATTAAAATGTTAATCAAGGTTTGATACATCTAAATTAAGAAAAATAAAATAAATAAATAAATAAAACCTATATAAAAACAAGTGTCATAAATCCCTTAACAATATTTTTATGTCCCTCACAGTGATCACCCCTTGATTAGCTTTCCATTGGGATAAGGTGGAGGATCAGGTTGATCTTTTTATTCATATCAATTCTCCTTATGAGGATCGAGAGATATAGAACCTCTAAAGTGATGAGAGGACACATTTGGAACTCCAAAATTTTATTACTTCACTTCTTTGTTAATATTTCAAATTAGGTTCCCATGGTTCTATTTTATAGGCATAGTGGAAGGTGGTTTTGGGATCTCATGTTTCAAGATACCAATTGTGTATTAATTTTGGATAGGTAAGCAGCCTAATACTAAATTTTAAAATAGATAAGATTTTTTTTAAGTAATATTTAATGTATTCTTATAAAATTATGTTTCCATTTAGTATTAATATTATTTGATACTCTTAAAATATTGAACCAAACTATTGACTTCGAGAAGATTTATTTTTTCAGAAGGTTTGTTCATTTGGGACACTATAAGGATGAATTGGGATTTAGTTTATTCATAATAGTTTTATCCTTATAAGTTTTGGATCCACCCACAAAATTTTATCCCAATTTTTTGGACATATTTTATGGAATTTTTGAAACATTGGACATGTTTTCTTGGGCTTCAATGCATTTTAGACCATTTTCCTTCTACTTCAACTCGGGCCCTCCAAATCACCTCCTCCTACAAACGAACAATCAAAAAGAGTAAAATTAAGATTGTAATAGTAATAAACATTAAATAATTTAATGAAATTATAATTTCAATTGGTTATTATATTTATCATTTTCAATACAAAAATATTTTAGCACAGTGGTATAAGGGTGGAATAGAATAGTTAATCACGGTACGATCACACCCCCACACCTGAACATTTGAACTCCTCAAAAAAAAAGAATTTCATAAAATGATGTATAAAGATATTCCCTAGAACATGAATATTTAACATTAATAGTAAATTTATTTTATGATAGCATAGTGAGAAAATGAATAATCAAACCAACGTTTTAATCCTAGTAAGCATGAAAATGAGTGTCTTATAAAATGTATCAAAACAAAATTCAAGGAGATAAATGATACTAATATTATAAGGAACTCACAAGTCAACCATGTCACTAAATATCCATTTCTTTGTTTGATAATAATTTCATAATATTCTTTTCACATTATATCTGGTAAATATTGGTTATGTTAAACAGAAATTGTTTACCTAATTCTTTTCACCAAACCTATCCTATATACTTTACAATCAAATTTCAAGACCCATAAACTTCTTCCTTCCCAGAATTCAAACCTTAAGATCATAAAAAAGATATACCCATATGTTTTACATTTCATCACTATTATCATTATTTTTTTTCTTGTTTCTCTTGCCTTTGAGGGTGTACAAAAATTAGATAACCCATACACATGCATAGGTCAATTCGATATAGTAATGAAACAGATCAAATAAGGAATGAAATTATGTAAAATTAATTTTTTAAATATATAAAAAGTTAACCTAAATTATATTTAACTTCAATTAAGTGATAAATATTCATAGTTCATGGTTGATTAAAATGATCTATGGAGATGTTAAATGACAGAATTAACCCATAAAAAATAACATAAAAGGTAAAACTATCTCAAATTTCTTATACATATAAAATCATTTATATCATTTAAAAATAACAAGATTTACATAAAATCCCCCCCTCAATATTAATTCCATTCCCAAAATCACATGCCACAGGTGAAATAAAATTTCATAAAATGTTAAAATAATTTTAAATTGGGAAATTAATCACACATTATCAATAAATTATAGGATTTGATAGGATTTTAAAATGATTATTCTAGAACAGAAGTAAAAAAATAAAGAATGAATTAGTGAAGGAATGATACATCAATTGAAAATAAAATAAAAATAAATGTCACAATAAATTCCAACAAATTCAGGAAATTGGGAAAAAGTAAAAACACTTTTCAATATGAGAAAAATAGAAAACAAATATGATAAAAAAAACCTAAATATCTCATGAATGCATCTTCCCCCCCAAACACACACCTACTGTGTGTAGTTCCCTCACTATAATAAAAGATAATATTAAAAAGAAGAACAAAAAAAGGTAGTTTCACTGATAGGTCACTCCTCACAGAACGTCATAGCCATCAGTGCAAGATTCATTCTTAATTTTATTTATTATATGTGTGGGTGTATTTATTAATATAATGTATTTATTTTTTTTAAATAACATAGTTATATTCCATGTATATCTGAAACAATTTATTTATTATTATATAAACTATATATATATTATTACATGGTGTCATGCAATCTGGTACACATCATGAAATTATTTATTTTATTAATAAAAAATTAATATGTACAGTGTAATTTTCTTTTAGGGTTGGTCGCATCACTAGTTTATCCCTGATAATAATTAAAATATTGTATGTTCATTTAGGATAATATCGGGAATGGAAATGAGTTACCATATTAGTGCATGTTCATACTACCATACATGGTCAGGAAATCTAGAGTGTTTCTTAAATTTGGGTGATGTAGTGGGAATGAAAAAAACTCATTTTCATCCTCTAGAGAGGTTTTATAGATTAAAGGGAGAAGAAAAGAAAATGGGATGACTCTAAAATCAGCTATCTACTCTAGGTAATTATCCTCATATGACGGTACATCATTTATAAGATGAGTTGAGTCATTGATGGTAATTGTATCCTCAGTTCATAAGAAATCATCAATTAATAAGCATGCATGGAATTTTCCATCACCATTATAGAATTAATAAAATGAACCATTTCCTAAAATTTTCATAAATTATGAAAACTTGGAATGGGGTTTAGGGAAAAGAATTAAATTTTCTTTTGCTTAAGTGAGTCCATAAATAAAATTAACTAAATGAGAGGAATGTTCTTCAGAGGGTTGCTTTATGGAATCAAGTATGTTGAAGTGGAAAATTTCAACAACAAAATATGTAGATAATATACCGTTTTTTATATATTTTATGGTTTTATCACTTTTCAAGAAATTTATCTCCAATATAATTGGGCCATGTACATTTATCATATTAACTTTCATTTTAAGAACATAAAAATATGTGGGAAAACTAACTTTTTAACCCTCACAGGAACATCCTCTAGCACAACAGTGGGGTGTGTGATACTCTATTTTCCATTTTATTTACTATTCATGTGGGCTTTGGTTCACCAAAATATAATGAAAATAAAATGGATTTAGGAATCACATTTATAAAAGCACCCAAATAAATCATAACATCGGGAAAAAAAATCATACCCAATGGTGCATGGAATAGTTAATTTTTTGGGTTCATTGCATTTGGTGTGAAGTGTTGGATCTATTAATATTTAGATGTTCCTCCCCAATATAACCTTTTCACCACCTTTAAGTCTCCTTTATTGTGTACACATCCCATTATAAACTTGTAATATCATGCAATTATATTCATGAAATCAACTAAAGGAATTTTAACCAGTAAGTTTTTTAAAGCTTCCAAGATTTATTTGTCAAGTTCTAATTGTTATGATTTCCTTGGTTGGGTGGACCATTGAGAAAATGGAAAAGGATTTGTTGGGATATGTGGCTCATCAAAAGGCACACCATTTCCTTTGGTGGAAATTTTCTCAAGATCATAAATTTCCTTATTTTAATTTGTAGGGATGGTTGGAATGGTAGTCTTCTTAGGAGGGAACAAATCTAATGGAAGGGTTATTTTGGAATTTCGGCAGGTTTCCACTCTAAAGTGTGATGGAACAAACATTTAACATTTCCATTAGTTTGACTAGAGGTTGAGAAGGTATTTTACCTAACCCTTGACTTTTTATTTCACCCACAAAGTTGGTGAGTTGCCCCAACTAGGTTTTTAGGTCTTGTTTGTCTTTTTATATGGTTTTTTGTAATTTTAGATTATTTTAATCCATTTATTTCATCATATCCTGAAGTCTAAGATTGGTTTTTTGAGTGGGTTGATATAAATTTCATTGTAGTGGTTGGGGGGTTTTTGGGAGGTGGTGGATGATGACTATTATTCCCTAGGTGGTTCTCATATAGTTGAGGTTGGTTTGGATACCACATTTCCTATAGTCTTAGTTATCCTTTCATCTAGAGTTGAATAGATAGAATGGTTGTTTCCTTGTGGGTTGGTTATAGGGATTTCTTGGGATACCTTCCACAAAAATCTTGGTACGGTCTCTCAATTGAGGTAATTGGTCAGAAAAGGGGGTGTTAGTGGCATAAATGCTACAATGAACTGGATGAAGAGGTTGATATTTTCCTTTGGAAATAGAAAACTTTCAGAAAAGGGTACTTACCTATTCAAACTACATATCCAAATTCTTACAAAAGTATGAACTTTTCACCTTCTGTACTCATATGATTAGTTTATTGGACCTCGTATCAAACTATTGAGTGTTTTATGCCATGTTTTTTTATGGGATTATTTGTAATAATTGGACTGTTTTTCATCAGGGAACCACTGTGTAAATTATGTTATTATTGATTATAATTAAACCTCAATAAAATTATTTTATTAATAGTTGATCACTTATCTGGTGATTTGTTCATATTGATCAGAACCTTTTAAGTTATTACCAGTATTGATGGAGTGTTTCCCATGATAATGTCTTATTCCACAAATTTCTTTCCTTATTACTCTCTAAGTTTATATTGATGCATGTAGAACTGAACCTTGACATAATAATAATATAGAAAAGGTATAGCTCTAATTCATGGTATAATAACTTCTAAATGTCATTGAAATATAATTTTTTTTGGAATAAAAGGATTATTGTGTTGTCCAATAGGTACACAAATGTCACTCACTCAAAACCTCTCACTAATTAGTAAAACATAAAAAGAATTACATTTTATTGAATCAAAAAATGAGTTAAAATATGAATCAAATTAATATACTTCTAAATGAAATATTTTCAAACCCAAAATACATCAAACCAAAAGAAAAAAAGTTCCATAAATCCCTTGAAAATATTTGTATCTCCCTCACAATGATCGGCCACTGATTATCTCTCTATTAATAGGAGGCAGGGGATCATGGGGATATCCTTCTTTATCTCATATCTAATTATGAGGATAGGGATCTATAGAACAAATAATTTTATAATTATACACTTTAGAACCCAAAATGTAATCACTTCACTTCTTGTTCATTCTTGAGAATGAGGTACCCAAGGTTCCCTTTTATAGGAAAAGTGGAAGGTGGTTTTGGGAACCTAGATTTTGAGATACAAATTGTGTCTCAGTTTTGGATATGTTAATGAACTAACAAAAAATTTTAAAAAAGAAAATAGTTTTTTCCACTTTAACGTCTCCATATAAAATTTTTTTCCTTTGAATGTCAATACTGGGAGATATTGTAAAAATATTAAACGAAACTCTTGCCTTCAAGCATATTTAGTTTTCTAAATAACTCATTTCAGTTAAAACACCATATTGATGAATTTGGATATAGTGTCTTTGAAGTATTTTTATCCCACCAATTTTTGGATCTCCCCATAAAATTTAACCCAATTGGATTGAAGGAGTTATCTAAATGTGTGAAATAGTGGACATATGTTCTTTTTCTTACATGGAGTTTATCACCTTTTCATCTCCTTCATCCTAAACCCTCAAAATCACCTCCTGCTATAAAAAAAATATGCAAACAAGAAAAAAATACAATTTTGAAAGTGATAAATATAAACCAATTTTATTAAATGAGAAGTTATATTTGTTATTATATTTATCATTTTCAATAAAAAATAGTTTAGCGCAATGGTATATGGGTGGAATAAAATATTGAATCTTGGTGCGATAAAAAATTTGTATAGAAATTATGTTGAAATACCTAGTTACTTCTTAGAGAACAACCTTTACCATAAAAGTCACTTAATTACTGATATTTATATCAAAAATTTGGAAATAGATGATTCTTCATGGTGAAAATAGATCATAAACATTTTCCAATTTAAGTAATTCAGTTGAGGTTTCAAAGGTAAGAGATCTCCTAATCTCTACTCATTGGCACATGTTGTAGTGTGGAAATTATGCTCAATAAGAATATAAAATGACAACATTAGAAAAAAAAGTCATACTATTTACTTCATATAAAAAACTAAAAAAATCCATTTAAATGAATAGTGAATTGAATTTCAATTTCCAAATAGAATTAAAATAAATTAATATATATATTCGTTATTAGAGAAATGAGAAAAGAAGGTAGAGAAAAAATCCCAGAAGAATAATATACTTCTTTGAATAAAACTAAAATAATTATTGGAAAAGTTATTTCATTTATTGTAATACCCTAAGATTTCACTATCCATCTTTCCTATAAATAAATCTAATTTGTTTGATAAATTTATCTATATGAAACACCAAAATAAAATGAGTCATGATATATTAGATAAATACTATTAATAAAATTTAAGAATAATGAATCCAATATTAAATAAAAAAATTAATAAATTAGAAATGCATATAAAATATGATTAAGGGCACTTAATGTTTTAAAATGTTATCTTTTAATAAAAAAGTTTTTATTTATATATTTTATTTTTAAGTGAATACTGAAAAAATATGAATTTTCTATTGTTATCACTTATATGAAATTATAATAACACAAGAATTACATAATATTACTTTAAACATTTTTGTATAAAAAATATATTTATAAATTAAAATTTAACATTTAAAAATAATATATTGAATTTATTGAACCCATATTTAATGTTTTGGAAACTTCAATAATTTTTTATACTAAAAATAGTTTTTATTCACTCATATTAATAATTAGTTTTCATCACCTTTTAAAATTAAATATAAAAAAATAGATTTCATATTTATATTATAATATTAATATTATTTAATAAGATTAATTTTATTTTTAGGAATAAAATTATGATTTTAAAGATTAACGCTAATAGCCATGATAATAGTGGAATGGTTATTATTAAAGAAATGTTTTATTAATATTAAGTAATTTTTATATAATAAACTAAATTGATATAAATTTTATAAATACTTTTATATGATTCTTATAGAAATATAAAAATATATTATCACCTATTTAATTGGTAATTAATGTTAGAAGAATACTAAATAGTGAAAACAACATTTCTTCTACAAAATAGTTATTCTATATATTAAATGTTTTAATTTAAAAGTTACATTTATATTATTAATAAACTGAATTATATTATATTGATATTAAATTTAGGTTTATAATATAATTTTTTTAAGATGTGTTACCTTATATTTTTGAATATAATATAAATTACTTGGGTAAAAACTACTTACCATGGTTAAAACCAAAATGGTAAAATTTAAAAGTGTAGTGATAAAAGGCTTGAAACAACTTTAAAATAGGTTTTTAATGAATATCATAGGATTTATTGACCCAAACATAATTATTATAAACTTTTTGAGTCATTGACCATTTAATAGTTTCATTTTAACTTCAAAAAGGTGATGGGTATTAACAAAAGTGCAATTCCCTTCACTTATAAGTAGAGATCACGTCCACCACACTCATCCACTCATTTAAATGATTAATCTCTACCAAATATCTTCCAAAGTATATCCTAAAACCTCTCCCCATATCCTTTAATCTTTTCCCTGTAAGAATACAAATCTATGGATCAATAAGGTGATACATGAAGGGGAACATCCAAATGGAGAGGTAATGATCTCAACCTTGGTCTCTTATTTCTTTTCTTCTTCCACACTCTAAAATATTTTCTATAAATGAAATTATGACAAAAATAGTACTATTTATTTTATTAAATGTTAATATAATATTGATATATCACTTTTATTCCTTCCTCTAAGAAGATTGTAAAAATGAAGACATTATCATGTGTATGTAAGGATTATCGCCTCCAAGAACAACCTGTTCAATTTTTCCATCACCACCTTAACTGGATGGATTTAAAATTGTAAATAATTTATAAAAATTATATTTATTACCCTATTAATATTATATAAATATAATATTGGAAATTATATAAGTGATATTAGTAATAAATGTTCATAGTAAACTTAACTACCTAAAATGAACTTATCAAAACATATTTCATAACATGCGCCTCTTTGAGAAAACATAAGAAAACATGTAAATTTTATGATAATTAAATAATAAAGAACATAATAATGTATAATTTTATTAATTGTAAATCTATTTTATAACACATTTTAGCATGGTTAAGATACCAATGAATTTTCAGAAAAAATCGACTGAACCCCCTCAAGTAAGCACTAAAAGAGATTTCTATTTAATAAATAAATAAATAGTTATAATAATTAGAAAATATAAAACAAAATATATATATATATATATATATATGTAAAATTTTATTAATAATTTTTTCAATAAAATTAATTTGACCATTTAGGATTCTAGGTGAATGTGGAGAACAAATCAGGACTGGAGGTAAGGGTTTTACCTCTCAAATTTTCTTCATTGATATATGATGTGTATTCACCACTTATTTCCTTTTTATGTTATATATATTGTTTAGGGATTTCTTTTATATTAATTTTTTATTAAATATAAGGGATTTAAAAATCCATATCATGGTCTAACTTTCATGGGTTATCAATTTCAAAGATAACGAGAATGTAAAGGTTTTTATTAACACAATTCTCATTTATTGAGTTAGGACTTTTCATCTTGGACTTATTTCATAAAATTTGGGTAAATTCCACTATTTTATTGTATTATGTGGTGTTTTATATTTTTTTCTAGGTATTTACATTTCTTCCACATAGAACCCCGTTTAAAATGTATCTTTCATCATGAATTATGATATCTATAAGGTAATTGGGAACTCAAATTTCCTTTCTTTGACTTAAAATTTTATTTTTATAGCATAATAATTCTAATTTTAATAAATTAATATATTTCTTATTTCACATTATATTTAATATTTCATATTTGGGGAAAATAATTTTTTCACCTCAAAGATTCTTTCTCGATGAATTTCTTTCTTATAAAACTGAAAAGTTTTTAAGAAAAAAATATCATCTCATTTAAATACATTTTCTCCTTCATGTCCAGGTTAATTATTACTAAAAAAATTTGCTTCATTATTTTTAAATACAAATATGTGTTTACTCATGTGACTTTCTTATTGTATATTTCTACTTTTCAAAGGGAATTTTTACTAGCTCTTTTTATAATTTGGGTTTTAAACAAACAAATTTTAAAATATTAAAAATGTTTTATAACCTTTTGAAATAAAAAAATATTATATTTCACTCTGTATTATCTTTATAAATACTTTATATTATTCGAACGATCTATTATTCAATATTTTTTAAAAAATTAAAAAAAACTCACTTCACCTTTTTAAAACCTTTATGTATTTTTAAAGGATCCATTATTGAAGATTAATTTAAAAGTATAAGTTTTCAAAAAAATAACTTAAATTTTTTGAAATATTTATATCTTTTTTAATGATAAAATATTGAAATATATTTCTGAAATTAAATATTATTCAAAAAAATTCACTTCACCTTTTCAAAAATTACATTTTCATGGTTACCATAACTTTAACTTGTATTCCAAATATAAAAGCATTTTCTAAAAACTATTTTAATATTTTTCTTCTATTTTTTTATTTATCCATAAAGTATTTATTTTCATTGTAAATTAATTTTGAGGATCCACCCTCTAAATTCTCATATAAAATATCCTTTTGGTGATTTAATTTTAGATATTAACTATTAATATTCATGAGGTCAATTTTCATATTACAATTTGGAAATGTTATGAAGACCATTTTTCATTCATCAGTTCATTATGATGTGATGAATGATTATTATCAATTAGTACATATATGTATGAATTATTAAAGTTTGGGGTCCTATATAACACTCCAACACATTGGTTAAGGCTTCATATTATATTAGATGATGAATTATTATGTGAACATGATTTGGGCATATTTGTTCACAAGATTTTTGTGTGAATGTAGTACGGGAATCTTTGTTCGCAATTTTATTGTGTAAATTTAATGAGGGTATCTTTTCTCACAAGATTATTATGTTGATGTGATTTATAAAAATTTATTCATATGAATTTTTTATGAATATGATGTGGGAATCTTTCTTCACAGGTTTCCTATGTGAAAATTATGTGGGAATATTTGTTCCTAATTTTTTAGTGTGAATGTGATGTGGGAAGATTTGTTCCTAGGTGTGTTGTGCTAACGTGATGTAGGAAGTTTTGTTCATGTGTTTGTTGGGAGAAATAATTCAAGAAATTTTGTTCACTATTTTTTGTGAAATCAATGTGGGAAACATTGTTTTCAAGATTTATAGGATTATTTATTTTCCATAGTTCTTTTTTATATTGTGTTTCAAAAACATTCAAAAAATTTATGATATATTCCTATGATTATGTTCCATTGATCTTGTATATTATCTCACACACTTATTACATGGTTCATGTTTATCCACATTAGATCACATGTATTTATTTCATAATTTAAGAACAACTCTTATTATACCATATTATTTTTAATAAGATACTTATCTGCTAATCTTTTTTCTCACATGCTCATGATCTAACCCTCGATTACATATTGATAAGTCTTCCCTTACTATGAATTTGATATCACCCCTTTCTTATGATTCCATTCCCCAGGTTTTGAAGTTGATTATAACTTATGAGTTGTCTATATAGGAGTCTAGTGTAGCTCAAGTATAGATAAATGTTCAAAAGTATTCTAAAATAAGTTACCTATGTAAATGATCCTCAAAAAAACTAAACATTTTTGTTCTTGGGATTGTGGTATTTTTTTGAGATATAATATTTAAGTTGTTGAAATATATATTATTTTATCTTGGGACATATCACTAAGTATTCAAAGGTAGTATATAAAGAATTTATTTTTAGAACCAGATTTGGAGTGTGAGTCTGGGAATCCTCAGTTTGTATCAGAGTAGGATTTAGTTATTTTGGGGGATTATCTTTGTAATGCCTTAGGTTTTTTGGAGTGGGTCAAATTCCATGATTATTTTGATTTTTTTTGGATTTTTGTGGGTAGAAAAACTAGTTTCTTTTTTATCAGAAAATAATTATGGGGTTTTATTTGACCTAATTAATTTTTTTAGTTATGGTTTAAGGATCGAAATGTTTCATGGGGGTTTCGTTGGGTTTTGGTTCTGTTAGAGGCTAAAAACCAAATTTTTCAAAGTTCTTAGACTGGGGTTCATAGTTTAGAAAAATAATGAATCCCTCCAGGTGATATGTGCATGATTTTCCAAACAATGTAGAAGAGGGAACACAATTATGAAACCATGTCTTCAATTTTTGATAGAGATCTCACGCATGGTTTCCACAAAGTTTGGAAAAACATGTGCATGAATCGTGAAATCCCAGTGCATAAGTAGTGGGAACCACATACTTTTCCAAAACATGCATCCCATTAAATGGGTGAAATTTATAAAATCTCCATTCCTCCTTAATTATATTTTCCTCCTCCTTTCTCCTCCATATTGTTTATAGAAACAGTAGAGCTCTCCCAAATTCCTTCCACCTAGTATTTGAGCTATCTCCGTCATCCAGACTCCATTTATTGATCTATATTTAGCATTGGATGTGTATTGATAAGATCCCAAATCCTCTTGATTCTTTTCTTCTATGATCTCTCCATATGGAACACTAAATTTCTGTGATACAATTTACCCTATTTTTTGGGTGTTCATCTAAAATATTGATTTCTTCCAAATTAGATTTAGTGAGAGGATAAGTTCAGATGAGTTGAATTCTAAAAACATAGGGTGGGTTGTTTTTCTCTATATATTTGTGATTTCATGAGTGTTTTGGTGGTGTGTATTTGAGAGCGTTTTTGTGTTGACTAATAGAAACCTTTTTAAATTCATTAGTTATTTTGAAATTAATTAAATTGATTGTTAAAGATACTTATGGTCATCCTCTTCAACTCCACAAATGGGTTGATCCATGTCAGTGTCTTTGAACCTTGGGAATATTAGGTCGGGGTATTCTTTAATTTAAATTAAATTATTTAAATTATTTATATGGAATTAATTTGTTCTATGGAAAAGTTAAGGGCTCGGATCAAGGATTGAGATGGCATTGGCCATCTGGTTTGACGTAATAAATTTGTTAGGACGGGATTGGCCTGAGGCATTTGGGTGATGTTGATCACTAGTTGGGTGACTTAGACGTCGGGATGAGGCAACGATGTCGTCTGACTACGGGCGAGGCTCGAGTGATGTTGGATGGTGTTGAACATCAGATGAGCGATGAATTTGTAGGGGAATGGGGTGTCAAATTGGTATCTCTTGGGTCTTTTTGGTGACTACCAATCACCCATGTTGTCCAATATCATATATGGAGCTGTTTACACATAGTATGACTCAGATGATGAAGTGGTATTGACCACTCATGTAGGTAGAGGCCTCTAATAGATGAATCTTAGGATTATGTTTGGAGGTTCCTTTCATAGATTTCTATGGGGATGGTGAGGATCCATTATATGATAGTGTTGATACTATCGATTGGGGGATGAGGTTTTCCAAGCTTGTGGCCTTTAGGCTAATATTGATTTAGGATATATATAAATTGCAGCTCTTTAGGATGTTGGATATAGAGATGATGGTGATATTACTTGGAGGATAGATATCACTATGACTCAGATATTGAGCTTTGATCCAACCAGGTTTCTTATGAGATTAGGTATGTGAGACCAGGTATTGATTACTGGGGTGTGCCTTCAGGACATAGGATATTGTTTCACATGAGGTGTCAGTTGGCATGAGGTGTGGGGTGATTTTATTAGAGGTGGAACCTGAGGGTTAGCCTGGGATGATTTACATATGGGGATGCCTTGGGCTTAGGCTAAGGATCATCTCTACTATGGAATACCAGTGTTGGCTAAATTAGGTGATCTCCTCCTTGTGGCTTATGATCATAACGGAAGTTGGTTATTATTTTCCATGTGTGTTGTGATGCATTATTTACTTTTTAGTGAACACTTGTGTAATCATAGATGTAGTAACAGAACACATTGGTGGTGGCCTACTGAGATTATTTCTCACGCACTAAAAAGACCCTTTGAGATGTATGTATATTTTATGGATTTGCGGTAAGTTAATGTTTTGGGATTAAGAGCTGAATATTAGAGATTGAGTTTGCAAGGGATGGATGGAAAGGGATCATAGGTTCTTGCTTCAGTTGGAGTTATTCTTTTGTTTTTTTTTCTGTATCAATGTGTTATTATATGTATGCACTATAATCATCCATTGAAAACTCATTTATATTTATTTTTCTATATAACCTGATATGTATTCATGTTATATGATGAAATATTATGATGTTTTTAATTTTGTAAATGGTATCTAATATTTTTTATCAATTTTTCTTCCTCTATTACTATTTCATGTGCTTACACCATGGAAAGGTTAAGGGTCCAGTTTCTATTGGTCTCTCTTTTCCACTGAATATTAAATATATATATATATATATACTTTGGACATTATTTTATAATCACCATAGGATATAATCTCCCATTTATCACCCCTTTACACCCTCTCTTCTAGTCGGAAACCTTTGGCGTATGGGTAGGCACATTTAAGGCTAGTGGAACTCGGCTCAAAGCACTATTCAGGTGGCTAATTGGGTTCAGGTGCTACAAGTGGTGTCATAAAAGTTCTTGATTGTGAATTAGTAGTAGTGTTCGGGTGACTAAAAATGGTATCAATTGATTGTATTTCATGTTGGCCTTGCTATTTGGGATATGGAATACTGTATATTAGGATGTTGTCGGGATTGGTTTTTGAACACATGTTTGGGTGCTTGTAGCCCCACACATGAGGGGTAAACCAAGTTGTCAAGTGTAGGAGTTTTAATTTTTTTTCATTTTATAGTTGATTTGATTTCCTCCTCAAGTGGTACACTTGGATTGTGATTGTTACCTGTTATGACATGTGACCCTTTTCCTAGTATGGTAATGGAGATCTTTGGACCCTTGGACTGGTATGGAAAAGGGTGTTGGGTTATTCTTTTAGATTAGGAACATAAGATTATTTATATATATATATTCATGTGTTATGATAAATTGCTTGTTATTTTAATTCGGGTTCTGGATTACGCTAAGAGGGGTTGGGTTGTATAAAGTGTCAATAAAGAAAGATAAGTATTGTTGCTACCTAGTCTCTCTTTGGTGGTATCTTACTCAACCAGCCCCAAAAAGTGGACCCAATGAAATCTATATGTGATGTGACATTTGATATATATGTATGGACCTGGCTCTTATATGTGCAGGTAGTGATGATGATATGTGATGATGTTTACCACCGATTTATGCAATGAGGTCTTTGTATTGAGGTGAAATGGTTCTTTATGATGGGTGTGGCCCAAGAAGTTTGTGATACCTAACTCTGATATGGATGGGTAAGGGGCCATGAGGATAGATATCTTGTTACATGGTTGTGATAGGGAAGGGTAAGGTTAGTGATATTGTGCTACATGTTACTACTTTCCCTATCTATGTTATATATGTTGTTATGGTTTTCTGACTAATGTATTAGTATTTTGTGGGATTCCACATAAATGGACTCAAATGGAGTCTAAGGTGGGGGGTGTTTTGGTGCCTCTTGACTGAGCACGGGTTAAGACCCCTAAGGGTTGCAATGAGGACCCTAAGGGTCAGGCGGAGCATGAGCATCAGGTACATGCTTAGGAGTGGGATCTAGTGAAGTGGAAACTTATAGATTAAATAGATTTCAGGCCATGGTTGGATGAGAATCTCAGAGATATTTTAGTATGTTTCATCCAGTGGGTTGATAGGTGATCTCAGGGAGAAGATCCTTAAATGGAATACCTGACTCAGGAGTTCCATTCATAGAACCTACCATGATTTTAGGGAAAGGGTTTCCCAAATGCGGTTTTGAACTAGATCAAGTTGATGTAGATGATTTTTGGGAAACATGAGATACCCCCAAAGGAGAGGGTGAAGTTATTTAAGTAAAAACTATGAGTAATGGCTAAGAGCTGGTGAGATGTGAAGGTTTAGGAAAGCAGACCCAACGAACTGGCATGGAAAGGATTTGAGGCTAGGTTATTTGAGCACTTATTTCCTCAAGATACTAAGGGCAGAGAGATCTTGGGAGTTCTTAAGCCTATAATAGGTATGCAAGTCTTTCATGGACTATGCAATGACATTGACTGATTTTTCTCTCTTCGCACCCGATATGGTGGGCAATGACACCTTGAGGGTGAGGCATTTTGAATATGGTTTATGAAACACTATTCATGTTCCTGTAAAAATCTTTAGGTTATCCTCATTCTCTGAGATGGTGAATTAGGCACTCATAGCCAAGGGAAACTAGATAGACCATTATTACGTGAGTCGGGTGATGACATCAAGTGACTATACTGGTGATGCATCAGATGGTAAAAAGTGAGGCTTAGTGGAGTCTCAATAGCGTGGTCAGGCCAGATACCTGAGCAGACCACCTTGGAGTGGGTCATCGATAATATGCTTCTAGTGTGGGATGTTTAGTCATGTGTGGACACGGTTTGATCATCCACTAAAGGATTTATAACCATGTGTAAATGTCACACATCTTGAGAGGTTCTAAAATAATCCTTCCTAGATAGTCATTAGTCAAGGACCTGGGAAAACTCAGGGTTCTAAGGTCAGACCGAAAGAGGAACCAAGATCTGGTAGCCGATATTCATCTGTATGTGGAGGTAGTGGCAGAGACAATGGGACCCAGTAGTGGGGTCAGTGTCTAGTGGCTGTTTTAGTACCATAGTAAGGCAAGGCCTTCGGTAGTCAAGCTTCAAGTTAGATGCACACAGTGGAGCTTCCTGAAGTAGAGTAGGCCAGGGAGCTAGTTACAGTTAGAGGTACACCATAGGAGTAGTCATAGTTCTTTTGTTTTATATTGGCATGGCCCTTCTATATTCAAGTCTATTTTGGGTGAACATGGTGCACATGATATACTTTTGGACTAACTAGATGTTGGTTTGGAATTGATTTGTATGTGTTATACATATATATATGAGGTCCATGCCACTAGGATCTTTTATAAGAATCATTGGGTGTGTGGATTTTGAGGTGTGTTAGCATTGGGGAATCCTTGAGATGTGGGGCTTGTTTTAGGTGAAAGGTACTGGGACTTCCTTTGAGCATTGGATAATATGCAGTCCCTCATATGGGTTATGTGTGATATAGACACGAGGCAGGCATCTTTTGAGATGCATGGAATAATAGGTGTCGTGTATGAAACAGGACCACCTCGTGAGGTACATGAGTTTTGATACATCATGGTAGGACCTTGAGTCTTGGGATAGTTAAAGGACCATAGGTTTTATTTGAGTTTCGGGTCAAAAAACATCTAGGGTATATAACTCCTAAGGTAGAGAGAACCTTGAGAGGGTTTTCCTATTCCCTTTTTACTAGGTTAGTCTGGGTTAATTCTACTATGATGCATACAATTTGTGTCATATTTTTTTTCTTGATATCACCAGGATGAGCTATTTTATGGTGGGGAGATTGTAATGTCCTGATTTTTTTGGAGCGGGTCGAATTCCTTTCCTGTTTTGAATTTTTTCAATTTGGTGGGTAGACCAAATATTTTCTTGTTTATCAGAACATAATTATAAGATTTTTCGTGACCCAATTCCTTTATCTTGTCATGGTTTAAAGAAAGATATGTTTCATGGGGGTTTGTTTGGGTTTTAGGTCCATCAAAGGCTGAAAACCCATGTTTTCAAAAGTGTGTAAACTATGGCTCATGGTTTGGACAAATCGTGCAGCCTCCCAGGAGAAACTATGAGTCTTTACAAGTGATATATGCATGGTTTTTAAAACCATTTATGAGAGGTTGAATGGACATGAGGCCTTGTCTTTAATGTTTTACCAAGGTCTCATGCAAAGTTTTTGCACAGTTTGGAAATTTGTGCACAAGAACCATGCGATCCTGGTGCCTAAGTAGTGGGTAATCAATGGTTTGAGTGCGGTTTTCCAAAATACGTGGGAAAATCATACAACCCATAAAATGGATGAAATTTCTAAAATAACCCTACCTTTTTTAATTATATTTTCTTCCTTATTTCTTCTCCAAATCATGCATAGTAGAGGGGGAGCTCTCTCAAATTCCTTCCACCAGGGCTTTGAGCTATCTCCCTTATCCAAAGTTTATTTTTTCATCCATCTATGAAATTTGATGTGTATTAGTAATATATTGAGTCCTTTTTCTTCTTTCTTAATTTCTATCACCATATAGAACACTAAATCCATATGAGCCTATTTACCCTATTTTTAGGTTATTCCTATAAAATGCCAATTTCTTCCAAATCAACTTGAGTTAGAGGCTAAGATCAGATGAGTGGACATCTACCAACACAAGGTAGGTATTTATTATCAGTATTTTTAATTTCATGAGTGTTTTCCGGGTGTGTATTTGAGTGTTACATTTTCTTTATTGAGCGATATATTTTCAAATTCATGGTTTCTATTTAAATTAATTGAATTGAACATTGGAGATTCATATGTGAATTATTTTCAAGTCTATAAATGGTTTGAGCCTTGTGAGTGGTTTTGTAACTTGGGAAGATTAAGTCATGGTGTTGATTAATTGAAATTTTATTGTTTAAATGATTTATATGGAATTCATCCGTTAAATTGGAATGTGATGGGCTCAACCTGAGGACTGAGATGGCATTGTCCATCTGGTTTGAGGTGATATGATCATTAGGACATGCTTATCCCAAGGAATTTGGGTGAATTTGATCACTGGTTTGGTGAATTGGTTATCATAATGAGGTGATGTTGTCTTTTGGCTATGGGTGAGTCTCACGTGATTCTGGATGATGTTAAGCATTGGATGATCAATGTTAGGACCAATAGGGGCCTATATACCCTGAGAGGGGGGGGGGGGTGAATCAGGGTATGGATATTCTTTTTCAAAGTTCTTCCTACCCCACTGGATCTTAACCTCTTTATTACAAGGGCCACTTCGTTTGCACTTGTGTGTTTATTATGATCACTTATTTTCTTTTTTATCTGATGATGATGATTTAAATGCAATGTAGGGAATTAAGAAGGTAGACACATAGATTTTTACTTGGTTCACCATCACTGGGCTACATCCAAGGAGCATACGCCGACAAGTTGTCGGTCTTACCTAATTCAACTATTCTTCACTAGATGTGGATACAATGGTTCGGGCTAGATCACTTCTATTCCTAGCCTCACTGCCTTTACAAAGTTTAGGGTCATCTCACTACTTTCCCAAGGGTCACTCCATGTTTCTCTCTCTCTGGCTCACTGCCGGTGGAGAGGATCACCTTCTTCCTCTTCCTAAGCTCACTGCTCCGGAAGGGAATCCACTCACAGTTTATAGACCCGTAGGTCTCTTCATTATCACTAATGAATGCATCCTCAACTGTTCATATATTATCTATTGAAGTACAACTTTCATCCACTAATTAATACCTCTTTGTCTCTTAACCACTGGGCAATTCCTTTGGAAACACCTTCACAAATCACCCTACTTTGAGAGGCTCCCAATTTCACGAAGCTCAAACAAGCCTTCGCGAAGCTCCTGCCTTTTCATGAAGCACTCTCATGAAGCACTACCGCGAAGCACTACCGCAACGCTCAAGTCGTTGCAGAGAAACTTCCCTTGTGAAGCTAATTGAGACAAAGCAGAGCGTGCAACTTTCACGGAGCTACAATAGCCGCCATGAAGCTCTTCTTTCGCGAAGAACACAGGCTACGCGAACTACCTTCACGAACTGAGAGCAAATTATTTTCTCTTAAAATTCTCTATACTTATCTCGAGGGGGTCGAATTGTATTTATAGGCGATTCCACCAACCCTCGACCCTTCTGCACGAAGTCAACGCCACGTCATCTCAAATCGCGATGCTCCGAAGTTTCTGCCAGAATTCTGTCTATATCGCGAAGCACCACAGAAATTTTCCGATCACAGAGCTCGTCGTAATCGCGGAGCATTACCGTCAACATTCCTTCGCTCCTTCACCGCGAATATCCCTCGTGAAGCCCTTCATCGCTGCGATTCACTTCTACTCTGCCATTCGCGAATCTTTGACGTAATCGCGAAGCATGACCGCCTCCATTTTTCTGATCTTCATGAAATCCAATCCATGTATCCCATCTTCGTGAAACTCATGCCTTTGCCATATAAAAATATGATCTTCATGTAAATCCTATTTTTGCGATGCTCACCAATCTCCAAATTTTGGACCCCAAAAATTTGGAAAACACTGGGAAACAGAGCCACCTTGTACTGCTCTTTTGTACTGCCTCCAGATCGTCCTTTCCTTTGTCATCGTTCTTTGTCAACATGGATTGTCAACAAATTCTCTGGAACTTGAAAATTCTCCATGGAAACCTGCTTTGTCAACAAACACAATCAACCCAAAAATACTGCAATGTTACCTTGAGGAATTTTTTCCCAACAATTAATGTGGTCACAAATGCATGTGGTGCTGGATTGGTGAATCTTATGGACTTTTGTTGATTGATGCTCACCCGTGTTGGTTAATTCATCATTTGGAATCACATGCACACAGTAGGACTCAAATGATGATGTGGTATTGACCACTTTTGTGGGTAGAGGCCTCCCATAGATGTATATTAGGAATATGTTTGGAGTGGATTTCCATATAAATCCATGGGGATGGTGAGGATCTATTAGGTGATAGTGTTGAGAATATCAGTTGAGGTGTGAGGTTCATCGTGCTTGAGTCTATTCACCAAGGATTAATTTGGGAGGAAAGAAATAACCTATCCTTGGGATGTATCATGTTAAGACGATGTTGTTATTACTTGGAGGACATATATCATTGTTCCTCGGACATCGGGCTTTGAGCCGACAGGGTTTCTTATGAGCTGATATTTTTGGGTATAGGTATTGATTATTGGGGTATGCCTTAGGGACATCAAATATTGTTGGATATGAGGTGTAGGTTGACATGATGTTCCAGGTGATTTTATTTTTTGTGGAACCTGATGGTTCACCTAGGCTGATTTACAATAAGGGACACCTTGGGCTTAGGCTGCAGATCCTTTCCAGTATGGTATACCGGCATTAGATGAAGCATGTGTTCACTTCCTTATGGTCGATGAGCACAAGGGAAGAAAATTATTATTATGCATGTGTGTTGTGATGATTAATTTAATTTTTATTACACACTAGTGTAATAATATATATAAGATAGTCACATGTCATTGGTTTCCTATTGAGATTCTTTCTCACACACTACACAGTCCCTTCTAGATGCCTGTAAATTTTATGGATTTGTGATCAGGTAAAGGTTTAGTCTCAGGAGAGGGATTTTGGTGATTGAGTTAGCATGGTATGGATGACAATGTACTATAGGTTCTTTCCTCAGCTGGGGTTTTCATTTTGTTTTATTTTTGTATCACCATGCTATTTTATGTATATGGCATCCCACCTTTAAATTACATAACTTTACATTATATTTTACAGAAAAAATATCTTTTAAAGTTTAGTTTCTTGGAAAAGGGTACATAATCAATGGAAAACATAAAACATTCTTCTAATACTTTTGAAATGAATTATCGATGTTTTATACTAATTATAATTACTACATCTCATAACCTAGGGACATACATAGAAGGAAAAGGTGAGCATAAGGCTTAGTAAGGGAAAGTAAGGGAAATAGTATACTTGTGAATTTGAGAAATATCAATAAGAACTTTAGGAGTATCATAAAATCATTAGAAAGAGGCATATCATAATAAACAGACCTTGAATCATAACATTGAAATGCTTCTACAATAATTAAATGAGACATTCATAAGCATATCTCTATGGTTTGTCACTGAGGTATTGTAAAATTTACCAAGGTTATTCACCAATGTATCATAAAACTTATCATATCTAAAGATTAGATTCATTACCCAATGAATTAGAGTGCTATTAGGGGACACCCTTCATATGTCTTAATTAATTTTTTCCGCATATATCATCATAAAAAATTCCATAAATAACCCTTGGAAAATAAAAGAAATGGGTTTCATATCAAAATCATGACGTTTTTTAAAAAGTGCTTAAAGGCAAGATATTTATGTCATTATTAACCCATGAAAAAGGAAGGCGGGTTTAATGTATGTTAATCCCCAAATAAAATTGATCATTTTGAAATATAGGTTAACAAACAATAAAAATAAAGAGGTTTGGGCATTCATAAAATAAAATAAGATAATTTATAGAGAAAAAGAGAGAACTTTTGAGAAGAAAATTTGGATGCATAATGGGTATGAAACATGGTTTTAGAAATAATTAAAAAGATAGGTGAAAAGGGTCACCCATTAATAAAATAATATTAATACAATAAAGGTATAAAATAAAATTGATAGAATAACATTGTTTGGAAATTTGAAATATATGCCACATAAAAAGGGAACTTGAAATGAAAAGAGATGTTGATATTTCCCTTACCATGAAGAGTGACTCCTAAAACCTAAGGATTGGGACCTTGGGGGCTTGGGGAAATGTTAGGAGGTAAAAATATCAGAGATTCATGGAGGATGATTGGGAAGTTAAAGGAAATGGAGAAATGGGTGGGTATTTATAGCAAAAGAAGAGGATTTTTTTATTAATTTCCTAGGACACCTAGGTAGTGGTAAATGAAAAACCATGGGCTTGCCCATGGAATTGGACACTTGGAACATATTTTATGTAATTTTATAACAAAATAGTCAAACATAATTTTATTTTACTTATTTTGGAAAGTAAATGTAAAGTTTCTAAAAAATAGCATTTTTTAAGTTAATTTTTCCATTTTAAAATTTGGAAAGTAAATTATATTTCTGGAAATTAATTAAAATATATTAAAATATATTAAAATATATTAAAATAATTGATATTAATAAAATAGAATAATTTGATTCATGGATTATGTTTAACTAATTATTAGATCATTATGACATAATTATGATATCATTAAACTTACTGAAAAACTCAAACTGTATTTTTACTATTCACGAAAAAAAATATTTCTGCAAATTCTCAAAAATTAACCCTAACCTGATTTTGACGTACTGATTTCAAAAATGATATCTATTTTATCATAATAATTATCTAAAGATGAGAATTTTATATTTTTAATATAAAAATCCTTATTTATTAAAAATAATAGCGGATAGAAAATGCATAGTGAGAATGCATAGTGAAATTTATGACACTTGAAAAAATAAATTTATTTTATCATTTATATTTAAATAGGATTGTTTTAACCATACTATTTCATTAAAAGAAGTATTATTCGTAATATATTAGTTTATTATAATATTTATATATTTTTTGAAAAGTATAATTTCTTTCTGAAAAATCAATATATCAAATTCCAACTCAATGTTATAAATAAAAACAATTCTTAAAATGGAATTGATGGAACAAAAATTTTATTGATAAAATTTAATTACACTTTAAGTAACTAGGTCCTTGAAAAATAACCCCTTATAACACCCAAATATGACCTCAGTTTAAGGTTTGAGGTAGTGACAGATTCTTGGGGCGGCTTGGATAACATCACCCAAGTGTTAATTTCCAATAACTTGAACTTCTCTCATAAGTTATTTTATTAAATCTTAATATATTTAATCTTATCTTGGGCTTGCTCAAGATTGAATCCAAGTAATTCTAACTCCCTCCAAAGCTCTGAAAAATGGACTTCGTACGGTGCGAATCTTCTAGTTGAGGCCATCATTTCTTCTTTCTGCATTAATTATCCATTATCATTTCTATTTATAACACTAATTATAATGCTAAAATTATTTTTAAGAGTATTGCATACAATAGTCATATTTACCAACGATATTATAATGGTGGAAACCCGATGCTCATATTTCAATTTATACTCACATAATAATTAAAGAGATATAATTTTCTTGAGTATAATATAACACAGATTTTCAGGAAATAATTATCATTCAAAAAGATCATGTCGTTATATTATTCCCCCCTTAAGAAATTTTGTCCCTGAGATATCATCTCATTCCCTTAGTTAAGAAGAAGTGTGGGTACTTCTGTCTCATTTTTTCCTTTGGTACCCACGTGGCCTCTTCATATTTTTGGTTCCTTCACAAAACTTTAACGAGGTGGGTAGTCTTATTACTTAGAATCTTTTATTTACCATCCAAGATCTCCACCTGTTGAAACTCATAATAGAGGTTGTGTTCTAGTTGTACCACCTCTAGATTGAGTACATGTGAAGGGTAAGGTATGTACTTACTCAAGAGAGATACGTTGAATACATCATTAACTTGAATTATATTTGGAGGAAGTGTAATACAAAAGTCTACTACTCCTTTTTAATCAAGGATTTCATAAGGGTCAATGTACCTAGGGATAATATTCCCTTTCTTCCCAAAACGAAAGACTCTCTACCAAGGTGAAATTTAAAAGAAGTCCTTATCACCAAAATCAAACTCCAAGTCCCTTTGATGGTTGTCAGCATAGCTATTCTGCAGACTCTGAGCAGCCTTTATGTGTTGTTGGATGGCATGAAACTTTTTTGTCATCTATTACAAAATATCAGGCCCAAGAAGATTTCTCTCACCAACTTCATCCCAATAAGTAGGAGTTCTAAAACACTTCCCATATATAGATTCATAGGGTGCCATTTTAAAACTGAAATGGAAGAAATTGTTTTCTATAAACTCAACTAATGGTAGATATTGATACCATCCAACTTTAAATTCTGTTGAGTATGTTTTGAACATGTCCTCGAGTGTTTGATTTTTCCTTTTATATTGGCCATCATTTTTGGGGTGATAGGTCATACTAAAATTCAATTTAGTACTCATATCATGTTGAATACTTCTCCACAATTTTGGAATGATCCTTGGATCATGATCAGAAATGATAGTAATTGGAACTCCATGAAACCTCACCACTTTATTTACGTAAATCTTTTCAAGTGGGTCAAGAGATAAATCTTACCAAATAGAGATAAAATGGTCAGTCCTGGTGAGACGGTCCACTATTACCCATATCGCATTGATTTCTTTGGATGTTTTTGAGAGACTAGTGACAAGGTCCATAGTGATATTTTTCCACTTCCATGTTGGTATGGGTAGTGTTTGTAATACCCATTTAGGAAGTTGTCACTCTTCTTTCACTTATTGACACCCTAGGAACCTTATAGTGTAGTCAGCAATATCCCTTTTCATGTTATCCCACTAATAATGATGATGATGGTCCCTATAATTTTTATTCTTCTAGGATGTATATACTAATTAGAGTTACGAGTTTTATCAATCATCTCCTTATTTATTTCTAGAATAGATGGAACACATAGCTTTGTATGAAATTATACTACACCTTCTTGAACAATATGGAACTTAGGAAACATCCCATTCTTTAAAACCTATAAATTCTTCAGTAAAAAAGGATCTTCACTTTGATATTTCTTGACCTTATCTCATAATTATGGTTGAGAAATAATTTGGGATAAGGTTGATTATGTACCTTATCTTAATATTCCCATGTCTGTTTCTAATAGGTATTGGATCAAAGGATCTCCTGGAGTCCTCATCATTGCAAACACAAAAGGGTCTTTCTTATTTAATGCAACAATGACTTTGTTTTGATAATGAATTGAATAATAATTGTATTTAAGGAGTTTCAACCATCTCCTATATCTCATGTTCAATTCCTTTTGCATGAAAATATACTTCAAACTTTGATGGTCTGTCTATATATCACATTTCTCCCCATAAAGATAGTGCCTCCATATCATTAGAGAAAAAACAACCTTATCCGTCTCTAGGTCATTTGTATGATAATTCTTCTCATGAGGCTTCAACTTTCAAGATGCATAAGAAATCACCTTGTCATTGTTCATGACGACTAACCCAATCCCTTTCAGATATTCATCACTAAAAATAATGAATCCTTCTCTAATAGAGGGTATAGTTAACATGAGTGCAGTAACCAATCTCCTCTCAAGATCTTAGAAACTTTGTTCACACTCCTTTGTCCAAATTAACATGAACCCTTTTTTCATTAACATGGTTAGTGGATTAGAAATTTGTTAAAAAAAATTCACAAACCTCCTATAATATCCCACTAATCCAAGGAAACTATGAATCTTAGTTATTTTGGTAGTATGAGATCACTTATCCACTACCTTTGTTTTGAAAAGATCAATTGATATACCTTCATTGGTTATAATGTTCCCCAAGAAAGAAACTTTTTGTAATCAAAATTAACATTTTATATACATTCCAAATAGAAACTCCTTCCTCAGAGTTTTAAATATAACCCTTATATTATCCTCATGCTCCTCATGAATTTTAGAATATATAAAAATATCATCAATAAAAACTAACAGCAAGTTATCAAGGTAGTATTTAGAGACTCTATTCATAAAATCCATAAAAATAGAAGGTTTATTAGTCAAGACTAATGTGATATTAAAAAACTCATAATGCCTATATCTTTATTGGAATGAGGTCTTTGGAATATTTTATTTCTTTACCCTCAATTGATGATAACCATATCAAAGATCAATCTTGGAGAATAATTGATCCCCATGAAGCTGGTTAAATAAATCATCAATTCTTAGAACATGGTACTTTTTCTTCACTATGAACTCATTAAGTTATATATAATCAATCCATAGATTCATTGGTTTATCCTTCTTATTCGTAAATAGAATAGGTTCTCCCGAAGGAGACACACTTGGTCAGATAAACCCTTCCTACAAAAGATCTTGGAGTTGCTTATTTATTTCCTCCAAATCCACATTTTTAATTCTATATGGGGTATTTGAAATTGTCTTGGAACCAGGAATGAGCTCAATGGATACCTCTACCTCTATTTATGGGGGGTTAAAAGTAACTCATCAGGAAATAAATCAATGTATTCCAAAATAATGGGGACATTCTCTATTCATATATGTTTATTTCCTTATTCATCTTCATCGATCATTTTCATTAAGAAGGATATGGGAGGTGTTTATCGACAAAGATCAGGTCAAGATACCTATCCCTTTAAAATAACTTTAGATTTTCCATTCAATACTACTGATATTTCCTTTCTTCTGTAGTTGATCTTAGCATTTTACTTTGAGAGATAATCAATTCCTAGTATAATGTTGAATTTTAGCATGGTAATTACTACTATATTTGCAATGATATTATACCCACCAAAGTAAATACTAGAGTTTATATACAATTTTTATGCTTGGATAATCCCTCCACGGGTCTATACTAATAGTTTTACTTCTAGTAGTTCAGGGATTGATTTAATATTCTTTTCAAACTTGGAGGAAATAAAGGAAAACATATAACCATAATAAAAAAAGTACTTGCTAGATTTGAGAGAATGACGAGAGTACCTCCCAACACATCATTTGTTGGTTAAACATCAACTATCAAGATAGATAAATAATGACCTTTATCCCTTAAATTTTGATAATATTGATGGACATTCACCTCTATTAACATTGGATTTAGAAATCTATTGGGAAAGTGACCAAGTTTTCCGCACTTAAAGCATTGAACTTCAGCTTGGGCCTGCACTATCTTCCCTTTATTATTAGCATTGAGAATTTGAGGCTTCACTTCTCTATGATAATTCTGAGAAATATGGACTTCTATTACACACTTTTAACATTTCCATCTCCTGAGAAAGTAGTGCCCCAAATGATTCTTCCCACATTTGTTACATGTGGGAAGTTTTACTTACCTTCCTACTCTTCCTTTATCAAATGTCCACCCCAAATTTGACTCTAAATATCTCTTCTTTTTATTTGATATATGGGACCACTTTATCTATCCAAACTTCAGTTAAACTTTAATAGCACTCCTCATGTTCTCCTCATAGTTTTCTTAGTCTCGATTGGCTAGATTATTCTGTAGATGGGTTCTTAGTCCAGTAATGAATCTACCAACCTTCCCATTAGGATACATGACAAAGCTAGAGGTTTAACAGTAAAGTCTTGTGATGTTCATCTCAGATATTCCCACAGATTCATTTTCCTTTTACTTCAACTCTAAAAATTCCTTCTTTATTTTTAGTTACATTGAACGGGAGAAATATTTTTGGAAAAAGGTTCCCCTGAACTCTTCCCACTCCATTGAATCAATCTCCCAACTTGGATTAGTTTTTTTAACCAGTTTCCATCATTAATTAGCTTCTCCCTCTAAGTGATACATGTCTAGGGTGACATTCTCTTGTTCGGAACAACAAAATATAGGAAATATATTTTCTATAGAGCTTATCCATTGTTCATTAATCAATGGTTTGGAAGATCCACTGAAAGAAGGTGTTTGTGGATGCATAAAGGACTAAATGGAAAGTAATTACCTTCTAGGTGAATTTGGTCTCTTACCTTGAATAGATTTATTGCTCATAACATGAGTTAGTTGATTCATCATTCTCACAAAGTTTTCCATTATGGATTCCATTAGAATTAAATCAGTGCCTAGTCTGTTGCGCTCATCATTTACACAGTTTCTCATATTTCTATCCATTTTTAATAGAAGAAGACATTAGTGGTAAATTTACTCTATTTATTAATATTATAATTATAATGTAATTTCATGTCTTAAAACATCGTGCCTAAATATGTTATTATTTAATAACAATTATATTTTATATAAATCCTTCATAATGGTTCATAAAAATCTTGTGACTAACTAAACATATTCCTCGAGAGTGTCAAACCAGATGTGAAGTAAGGATCGTTGTCATGCACCAGGTTACATTGAGTTAGTCCCAATGCACCTTGTCAGAGTTGTTACCCCGAGGTATATCTGTGCTAGAACCACATACACATTGTACATTAGAACATAGTTTGTAAAGGATATTCCATTCATAAAACACTAATAATAGTAAATTTATAGAATATAATGGAGATAAGAACATAGTTTGGAATTTTAAAATATATACCACATAAAAAAGGGAACCTGAAAGGAAAATTTAAGTTGATATTTTTCTTACCCTAAAGAGTGACTCCTAAAACATGAGTATTGGGACCTTGGGGGCTTGAGGAAACCTTTTTATGACTCATTGGGAGGTAAAACTATCATATATTTATGTAGTATTAATTATAAGTGAACGAAAATGGAGAAATTGTGGGTATTTATAGTAAAATATGAGGATTTGTTTATTAATTTCCTTAGACACCTAGGTAGTGGTAAATGAATAACCATTGGCTTGAACATGGTATTTTCCCATGGTATTGGACACTTGGAACCTATTTTATGTAATTTTCTCCTAAAATAGTTGAAAATAATTTTATATTACTTATTTTGGCAAGGAAAAGTATAGTTTACACATAATAACATTTCTTAAGTTAAAGTTTCAATTTTAAAATTTGGAAAGTAAATTATTTATTTGGAAATTGATTAGAATTTATTAAAATACTTTATATTAACAAAATAACATAATTTGAGTCTTGGAATTTGTTTAACTAATTATTACATCATTATGACATAATTATGATATCATTAAACTTACTGAAAACTCAAACTGTATTTTTACTGTTCACCCAAAAAAAAACGAAAATTCTCATAATTTCAACATAACCTAATTTTGATGTTATGATTTAAAAAATGATATTTATTTTATCATAATAATCTTATAAATATAATAATTTTAACTTTTAAATATAAAAATACTTATTTATTAAAAACAACTGCGGATAGAAAATGCATAGTGAAATTAAATAGTAAAATTTCTAACACTTGAAAAAATAAATTTACTTTATCACTTATATTTAAATAGGATTATTTTAAACATAATATTTCATTAAAATTATTATTATTAATAATATATTAGTTTATTATAATATTTATATCTTTTCTGAAAAGTATAATTTCTATCTGAAAAAATAATTTATCAATTTCTAACTAAATTTATTAAGAAAAAAAATTCTTAAAATGGAATTGATGGAAAAATAATTTTATTTATACATTTTAATTACACATTAAGTAAATATGTCTCCTTTATAATTCCCACATATGACATAATGGTAAGGTGTGTCATGGTGAAAGATTCTTGGGGCAACTCGAATAACATCGCAAGAGTAGTAATTTCCACTAACTTGAACTTATCCTGTAGGTGATTTCATTCAAGCTTAACATTTTGAAGCTCATATTAGGCTTATTCAATAGATAATCCCATTGATTCTACCTCCCTCCCAAGATCTGAAAAAATGGCTTCATATGGTACGACTCCACTGGTTGAGGCCATCATTTCTTCTTTCTCCATTAATAAACTATTATTATTTCTATTAAAAACACTAATTATAAAATTAAAATTATTATTAAGAGTATTGTTTCCAATATTCATATTGAGTAAAATTTATATAAAGGTTAAAAAATAATGGTAAAATTTCAAATTATACTCACATAATTATTAAATAGATATAATTTTGTTGGGTATAATATAACACACATTTTTAGGAAACAATTATCATGCAAAAAATTTGGGTCATTACAATGTACATACTATGCTTTTCCATTGTCAACCCATTTCGGTTTCTTTTTATGAATAACATGATATGTTTTAATGTTCTATAGTTTTATCTTGTGGTGTTTTAAATTCTTCAAACGGAATCTAAGCTTGTTTATTATTATTTCATCCATTATTGTTATTTCTTATACATCTATTGTGGGCTGGTTACTGGTCCAGTGTCTATTGGTATTTATTTTCCTCTAGATATTATATATATATATATACTTATAACATTATTATATAATCAATAGAGGGTATAATATATCCAATATCACCCCTTTACACCCCCATTGCTTGTCGGAAGCCTTTGGCATGTGGGAAGGTCTGCCTAAGTCTAGTGACACTTTCCTTGAATATTTGTTCAGGTGGCTAATCAAATCAGGGTGCCAATATTTTAGTTATTTTCGGGGATTATGATGAGATAAATTTAGTAAAAACCTTAGGGATATTTCTATTTATATTATAACATCCTTTAATTTTGGTAATGATTTGAGTATGTGGTTTTACAAATAATTACATCCCTTCTTATATATATACAAGTGGATGAAACTATAGAATAATTGTACCTAGGAATAACCACTCTAAAAAGGGATACTTGAGTATCAACTTTATCTTCACTCGGTACATGATGATTATTGCTAATACTAAACACCAAAATATAGACTCCATGGGTATATTTTTTAGTGATTCACACATTCTTTATGAACCGTTATGATGTATTTGAATATATTTAGGTTAAATAACCAAATAGGAATACGAGCATGGATAACCTAGGTTAAACCAAGAGTGTTGTAGGATGAACTAAGTGTGAAATATTTGAACTGAAAGTATAATAGGTTGAAATGATGGTGTCATTGGAGAATATATCTTAGTATTGAGTTTTTATATTTATAAAATCATTTATTCTAATTTTATTGGATAGTATCATGACCATTTTCGATATATTATTTGGTTGCAAACATGATCATGAAAATGAATCTGTAAAAGGCATGTCCCTATAAACTACTATAACAAACTAAAAAAAGAATATTTCGTATACATTTTTGAGATAAATGGAAAAATCCAGCACATGTCAATAATATGGGAAATGATGTGTCTCCGAGTATAAAAGATAGCGGGGTTGATATCTCAGAAGAAAATATATCATGATTTTCTTATGGATTTCATTGCTTCATTCATTAGTGAATGATTATTAAAATTTTAAGGATATAATTTATTTAAGGGGGAGAATGGAACGACCCTCTATTTTACTATATATTTTTTATTTAAATAAATCTTATATGTTTGATAAATTCTCAACCTAGAATACCAAACTCAAATGAGCTGTGACATAGTAGATGAATATTATATTTAGGATTTAAGAATAATAAAACCTCTATTAAATAAAAAATCAATAAATTATAAATCCATAAAAAAGAGGACTGATAATACCTAAAGTTTTAAATAAGAATTTTTCAATAAATTTTTTTTTCTATATATAAGATCTTATATCTGTATGATTAGGAAATTTCAGAATTAATTTTAATTTTAAATTACTAAATGGGTTGGATTTTTATTGAAGGATCAGAATGGATTTATAAAGTTTGAAATCCTTAGATAGGACAAATTTGGACTGATAATTAAGTTCCTTATATGGATTGAAGGTTTCTAGAGTGTCCAAGGAGTTAATGGCTGAGAGTTCGAGGTTTTTGAAAGAAAATATTGGGTAAATGATTGGAATATGGTTAGTGTTAACCATGCACCCAAGTCGTGCTACCTATAATGCATAGGTTAATAGGTTGGGAAACCCTATAGCTGGTCCCATAAGACCAAGTGAATATTTTTAGATAATTATAGTCATTTTTCATGGTTGGTGTAGTATATATTATATCCTGATATGTAAACATGTGAGGTGAGAATCCTTGGATTGTGGCAGCATGAAATTGGTGCACTATTTGGCCAATCGTGTGGACAAACTGTGTGACTCATTAAAGGAAGGAAAATTACCATTTTTCCTTGAAATATTTATAATGTAAACCCCATATTACTCATATCAAACTCTTTTATGAAAAATATCATTCCTCCTCCTTCTTTCCCTTCATCAATATTCTTCAAGATAATGTTTTTAGTGGCTTTCCTCTACGATTTAAGGTACATATTACCTCCCATTGATCGTCACTTGTCTCCTATATCTCTAAATTATAATTTTTAAATCCTGAAATAGGGTTTCTTATAATGATTCCACTAGTACACGGTGGAATCTAATATCGGTGGTATGGACTTTTTTCATCCTAGGAAGAGGGTGACCTAGGAGGTCATGTGCACTTTGTCACGTGATTTTTTTTTGATGTACTCCATCACAATGAATTTTGAAAGATTTAAAGCCTTTGATAAATTAATTTAATAATTTTTCATCCCCTATTTTTAGGAGTTTTCCTAGTTTGAGATCAGGGGTATATTGTGGGTTGTTAGTGAGTGTTTGGTCATGGTTCTGACATAATGGGATTATAAGGTGATAATTTAGAAATAATTATTTTTTAAATGAAATGGTTTATTTAATTATAAATTGTTGGGATTAGTTTATTGACTATAGTTTGATTATAATTAATTACTTTCTAGTTGTTTGGTTTTGATACAGGGCCTCATATGTCTTGTAAAGTGATGGATGAGCTTGGACAGACATTGGTAGTTGTTTCCATCCCTTGAAAATAAAAGCGGGAAGCTCCTTAAAGGTATGGGGTCTTTCATACTTTCCCCTTAGGTAAATTGCTAATACATATGTGATATGTGACATTATTAGGTTCCACCACTGATGGTGAGGAAACCATATTTAAATTTCTCTCTCAATTAAATTAATTACACTGATTAAGTCACTAAATTAAATTATTTAAAATAAACCAAAGCCCTTAAGCCTTATATAGAGAAAAGTATCAACGGATTCTTTGATACATTGGGCACTAACTCAATTTCTCAACCATCGTAGGTTGTGAACTTTCCATATACCATTGTCTTGGGTTAAAGTGGACCCCGATGAGGATCCCAAATAATTTGGAATGCATGAGAGAGTCATACTACACCCATACCTAGGTAACCTCATGACATCCTTTAAAAAGATAGTGCTTGAACTAGTATGGATGGTAATGGAGTTCATTCATGAATCTCAGACCAACCACCTAACTTTATTAAGGTCTTAATTGTCCTCATGCATTATAGGTGTATTTTTCCTCTTATAAATGAGATTTGTACTAGATATTGTAATTAGAGGGGACCCTGAATAGGGTTCCCCAGTCACACTCAAACCCTAGTAATGGGGAATTGGTAATGGGTAGTGATGACTACAGGTAACCCCCATAAAGCATGAATTAAATAATATGGCCACTAAAATCGATAATATAATAATATGGGTTCATCTATTTGAAAAACCCTCTTAATTAAAGTTAAGAATTAATAAATGTTTCAGTAAAATTGTAATAGATTGAAACAAGATAATTATAAATGATATGGTAGTTTTTTAGGTGTGTCCCAACCTCAACTACTTTAATTCTTAGGTTCCAAGGGAACCTAGAACCTTACCCTACCTATTTATTACATAAGATATCTTCTTTTTCTAAATCCTTAATTAAAAAAATAAATATGATGTGTATGGTTATATCCATATGTTTATTTATAATTGTGTGTATGGATTCATGAAATAATGTATATTTATCAAATCGGATACCTAATAGACTCAGAACAATATCCGAATTAATTAGGATGATCTTTTGTAGAAATTTAAAATTTAAATTAAATGTGATTAACCCTTATAAATTTTAGGAGTCCTGGTGATATTAGGATCCAATATTTTATGATATCATTAACATAATTCCCATTCTTTCAAGGATTATTCCTTGCACTAGAAAACATAAGAGGTTATCGATGACATCTTTAAAACCCCACTTAGTTAGTTTATCACCCAGGATTCCTAACCTAATAGGATCCATATGATTCCATAGGTTTCTAGGTGGCCACATTTACCCTAATTACAATATCATTATTACATCCACAAGCATAATGATGATCACCTCAATTGATTCCTAGGATACACACTAGGATTAAGTGGATGAATCATTATTTCATTTCCCAGAGCTATTTGTGAATAGTTCGTAAAGAAAATGATTGGTGGATGTCAAGTTATTATCTTGGATCGGGAGAGTCTTCCTTATTTATTTCCTAATGTTCATCCCTATAAGAGTTTATTCCAAAGTATAATGTCTTTATTTCATATGTACTAGGGCCTATGAATCTAACATCGGACTAGAATATGGAACATCGAGACATTTTCTAGGTCCCACTGATTACTCGCTGCTAGAGTGGATTTCCTAAGATTCCAAGGATTTCACTCGATTCCTTATTTACAGGATATCTATCTAATGCCTATAATTCTACCCTACATTTATTAGAGGCAAGTACGTTTGATCCTAGGAGTAGGACTTGTATCCCCTATGGTGATGAAGCTTTCTCAAATATATTCTGACACTAGTCAAAGTAGGTATTGTCGGACATGGATATCCATCAATACCTAGGTATAAAATTGGTTATTTAGTTTATTTTCACCAGTCAGATGTTATTATTATTATAAAGTTGATTAAATCATATACTAACACAATGTTATTAAAAGATTTATATGATACTGCATTAGTGGATCCCCACAGAGTTTTTTACTTGTACCTTGCTCGAACCCCCATTGCACTTGGTTACCTGAGTATACATTTACCTAGATACTAGAACATATTGGGTTGAGGCCTAGGACTGGTCAAGTAGGGTGGATCAAATGTATCCAAAGATCATGGTATGTGTTAATGATTCCTATATTTTACAGTCAGTGTTTTTTTCTTTTACTCTGGTCATTATATGTAACCTATCCATTGGGAGGTTAGTGTACATATGGAATGGTTATTTGAGGACTTACAACATTTCATTCATTAACACATATTTATATTTATCTACTTTTTATTTCATCTTATTGTGATGGTGTATAATTTTTATTTATTCTCTTCTCTTTTCATACTCTAACATAAGTTTATAGTCAACCTGTGGTAATACCCAAGGCACTCGCTACTAATTTCTAGCCTCCAGAATATGGGCAGGTGTACTTGAGGCCATGTGGAGACCCACCTCGGTTTTTGTTCATAGTAACCTGGGTGGGGCATGATAAATCGGTATCAAAGTCGTTACATTTCTATTTTCTTTCTATTTTTGTCATAGTATATAGAATTATTAGGAATATGTTAGAGTTTGTGATGTGTATCGGACTTGTGCATCGAGAACACTTATTTTAGTAAGGATTCTAGGTTACCATGGAAATGGGACTGATGTTCTTGGTTTGGGATGTTAATGTTTTTTATGATTTTATCTTTGATAGGAACACTTATGGTTTTGATTTTCTGATTTATTATGGATTTTTGGCTCCTGGTCCATTCGTAAGAGCCTAATGATTTAATTTTGACTCTTGGCTTGTAGAGGCAAGGATAGTTTGCTCATTCATCATATCAAGTATGTAGGATCCACATGTTATAGGTCTTTTAGTGTGTGATTTATATAATTTATAATGATGATAATTATTTATAGTTTCAACAATAACATAAATCGTGTTTTCCCATATAGGTTCTTTATAGAATTATACTCACTTGGACCTCCTTCTTTACATACTTCTGTGATAGGCCACATGGACTACTCCATGATAAGGCTTGGAGATAGTGATGTTAATATAGTACCTTTTACAATGGAGGTTAAGTGACCCTTGGTAGGTTGGAATAGTTTCTTATTGTCTCATCGTTAACTCAGGTAGGTCACTAGGGGTATGTGACACCTCAGAGAGGGATCATTATGAGAAACTTTTAGGAACTCCATGCCCTTATTTTCACCCCAGTAGGTTGGAATTGGAATTAAATTACTTAGTTTGGATCCTTTTAGTTCAATGTGGGATGATAATTCATTTCTATTGAACCCATCATGGGTGAATCCTTTTCAAGTGTGGTTAACTAAAAAGTTGTAACAACCTACTTGGTGTTTTCCATATATAATTTTTTGAAATTTTACTCAACCAAGATTCATTTATGGTTATCTATTCAGATAATATAATTTGATTCCAATAGGTACTTGAATTTTCCTTACTGAGGTTTAACCACATAGGGGTAGTACCATATAACGATACTTGATAAAGGTTAGTTTGTTATCCTTTCTATGTGGACATCATCACAAACTAGGGAGAAGTCTAGTGTGGGGATACTTGAATAGGATTAGTGCTTGGTAAGAATATTCTTGGAAGGTGATTCCTTAAATAGTTAAGGAATTAGAATCCTCCATGAAATAAATATATAATAAATGGGTTTCACCAAAATGGGGTTTTAATTAAAAATTATAGGGTGTTTTTCTTTATAACTTGAATTTTTTAATCTATAAAACAAAACCCATTTAGGAATGTTGGACCCTTGTAGGTCAATAATATATTTACCCACCTTAAAATTTTCCTCCTTTAGAGTTATTTTATTGTTATTTAGATACCATGTAATAGTTGAGGTAATAATGAGATGTTTCTCATGCATTATAATTAAAAAAAGTTATGACCTATATGGGTGCCCTGGTGGTGGGTGGTGGGTGGCATGTGATGTCATCGTATGTGAGACCCCATGAGTGGGTGACTGGGTATGTCAATGTCATTGGTTAATATGAGATTATAGATGAAATCCCATGAGATGTGACGTTGGTGAGAGGTTTGACCTATGTTATAGGTGGATAGATATAATGATCCTTTGTGAGACCTGATTGGTTGGGCTAGGTGGGAGACCTAAAGGCCCTTAATTTCAACTTAGAATTTGGTGAGTTGGTGACATGTATAACTGGGGGAAACCCATTAGAGATATTATCTAGGTTTGTTTATTTATTGTGGCGAACCACAAATACATGCTTCGGCCTATGAAACTATTGCATGGGTTGTACTCGGGGTTTTGTGATATATGAATTTTGACAATGTTGGTTTTTGAGGAATCACTTAAGGTTCATGAGTATAGAGACTACTCCCCAAAGGTATGTATGTTCATGTGTCTAAGCCTGTTGGATTGTAACACCATGATATTTTATGAAATTATTTTTAAAATAAATTTAATTTATCTGATAGTTTTTGTTACACGCAACACCGAGTTTAAATTAACTGTGATATACGAATAAAATACTATTATTTAATGTGACAGTTATAAGATAGACATTAAATTTGGAGCTATGAATAGGAATAACCATATTTTGAAAATTATGTATGAAGGTTTTAGATAAGGAACAAAAATTTATAAATAAGTACTTAATTTTTATTAAAGTCTTTATATGCTTTGAAAGTACTTTTTTTCCTCAAAAAATAGTATTTATTGATTTTTATGAACAAATTATAGCATTAATTTTTTCCAATTTAATAAAATTTAATTTAAAAAATAAACTATATTTTTAATCAAAATTTCAAAATTACCTTAGAGTGAGTTTCTGATAATTTTTTAAAAAGATTAACTTTTTGATGAAGAGTGAAAATGCTAATTTTTATTAAAAATTATTTTTCAGTTAAAGAATTTACAAAAATACATCTTGTATTAAAATATTTTAAAAAAATTAGTTCAATTAAATTATTATTAATCCAATTTAGTTCAATGGGATTAAATTAATGTTGATTTTAGATAAAAAAACATTTTATAATCAAGAAAAAAAATTAGAGAGCTGCTTTTCATAACATCTGTGGGTTTAATGTTAAATTATATTATGCAACATCTATGAATAGAATTTTGTGAAATGGATTCCATTTTTATAATTAGAGTAATAAATATTATATATTACGTTCAAATTAATTTTTGGTCAGAGTGTTTAGTAAAAAAAATAAAAATTAATTAATTTGGTTAAGGTTAAAATGGGTTTGCATGGGGGATAAACCAAAATATGGGGTATGCCTTCCAATTAAACTTGTCTAAATCCTATTGGATATAAATATTTAGACCTTATAATTTGTCAAATTAAAATATAATGTCATTTGGAATCTTTATAAATAATTTTTTTACTATTCTAAAATGATTGTTTAAATTCATTTTTACCCTTGGTTTTTATATTTTACAAAAAAAAAATTAAAAGGTATCATCATTTCTTTTTCCTAAGGATGTAATTTTAACTTTGTACTAAAAATGTAAAAGGAATATTTTTTTATCATGTATGACATGAATGGTATTTTCTAAAGTCATGAATGATCAGTGATTTAAAGATTCATATATAAGTTTCCAAGTTTATTTTCAAAGAAAAATTTTTCTTGAAGGTTTTTGAAATTAATATATTTTAAATAATTGATTTTAAAATGGAAAGTATATTTTCCTAAATAATTTTTTAATGATCTTTTTATGATATTTATATTAATTAATGACAATAACCTTAGATGTTTCTTATTATTTAATAGGGATAAGATCTAATGATACCATCCTTGTCCTTTATCTGGATGGTTTATGATTATGATGAAAATAGTTTTATAAAACTCGTTTCTTTTTCATGGGTCATATAGTGATGAAATGGTAAAATTTTTATGAAACCCATTTCTTTTCTATAAGTTATACTATGAAGAAATATTTATGAAACCCATTTCTTTTTTCATGGGTTATGATATGATGATTGTTTTAATATATTTTGTAAAGAATATTTATGATTTCATTATGTAATGGGTGGGTCTAGAATTATATATCCCCCTAATGCATTGGGTAAAGATGGATAACTCATGAGTTAATTATGTTATGCATGAACCTAATTTCATATTCACATTGTTATGTGTGGACCTAGTTTCATGTACATATGGTTATGTGTGGACCTAGTTTCATGTACATAAGGTTTTCTGTGGACCTAGTTTCATGTCTATAAGGTTATGTGTTTACCTGGTTGCATGTCTATAAGGTCATGCGTAAAACTAGTTTCATTCCCATAAGTTTATTTTAGGGATTCATTTCATGCTTTTAACATAATGACTGAACTTGATTCTATTTAGAAATGTTCATAATGTTATAAGATTATGTTCTTTTCATATTCATATTTCTATATTATGCTCTCATTTCTTGTGTTAATTTATTTCCTTTATGATTAATTTCTTATGAACATTCAAGATTTATGTCATGACTCGAGATTATGATCTATGTTATGCAGGGTACGGTTCTAAAATGTTAAGATCATGTTTCAATGCCTTTTATACTCATTTTATGACTAATTAGTCACTGATATCACCCTTTTTAACCTTAATTATCATTTGATCTCACAATTTCTTATACTTAATTTCCCCAATACATGAAGAAAGGTATTTTTTATGATGTGTCTCATAAGGGATCAATTTATAAAGAACTTAGTGGGACATGGTGTAGTTCACTTATGAACCAGTTTTCCATGTGTCCAAGTTTCTAAAGATACTAGACCTATATGATTCTAGCATGTATCATTATTTTATGTAATTAATAACCATATTTTAAGATGTGATATCTATGTGTGAAAATTATGGGATTTCATAAACATCCTATAACTTGAAAATTGTGGATAGATTGAGTGGTCTCCATGAAATTATATCCCTATCTATATACCAAAATTTGATTTGTATCTTGAATATATGTACCTAGGTATAATATCTCTTAAAATGGAATATTAGGATTTGACTTGATCATCACCTAATGCATCACAACAGGCCTTACTGCACGCCTGGTTTGATAGCCTCAAGGAATATGATTTGGAAATTAATAATCTCTTTAAAAACCATCATGATTTATTTTAAAAGATAGTGATCATTAATGACCTGGGTAATATATAATGTTTCATAGATTCAAAATAAGTTGTCATGATATAGAAATACTATAAATTATTTTTCTTAGTTATGGTTATTGTTTTTCACATTAATATTTTTGGTTTTAGTCAATAGCTGAAACCAGATGGAATCAAGTGAATAATGAATGTGATGGCCAATGAAATGACTATCCTCATGTGTAACCAAATGGTTTAGAAGCTAGGATTAAAAAAATTTAACTATTCTCACTCAACTCTCTCAAGCTATAAGTGGTAATACTGTTCATGTTGAACATCTAAATTTACTATAAATGGAACCACATGCCATTGAATATTTAATATGAAAATTCCCACCCTACTTATATGGTACATATAATCCATTTGTTTCTAATTAAAGTATCAATGTGATGGAAAATATAATTTACATTATTTGCTACTCGAGCCATGAAAGAGTTGTCCTAGACATTTATCATTTGGAAGGTGAATCAGATAAATGGTGGAACCTTATTAAGAATATGTAGAAAGAAGAAAAAATTAAATCAATTGAATGGGATGAGTTTAAGAGGATATTTCTTATTAAGGTATTCCATCATATTTTATTTACAAAAATGGAAAAATAGTTCCTTGAAATTAAGCAACAGTATGAGAAATAAATTGGTACCAGAGACTAATTTTACAAGACTTTCAAGGTATGCTTCTAGTTTAATCATCAACCCTGAAAGAAATATTTATATATTATTTAGTGGTTTTAAACCAATTATTTGAAATTCATTATCCATAAGGTATTTTGGAATCTATGGTTAAATCATATGATGTTCACCCAAAGTGGAAATGGAAGCTAGAAACCCTCAGGGTTCTGGTAATAATAAAAGGAAGATGGAGTTTCATGGAAGCTCCGGTGGCATATCACATGGTTGGAAGGAAAAGTTTCAACCACTTAAATTCCCAAAATTTTGTAAGGAGAACTCAAGTGAATATATAAAAGGAATAATAATATGTTTCTATTGTAGGAAACAAGGATATCAAGCAAAAGACTAATAAATTAATGTGAATAATCTAGTCAATGAAAGGAATGTAGAGAGGTTTTAGTAGAATACACCACCCACAATTCAGTACTATATATTCAAGGAGTTTATAAATTATGTAAATTAATTCTATAATTCAAGGTATAATTAGGATAATAGTCCACAACAACCTCTAAAGAAAAAGGGAAAATGGAATGATTATATAATCACAATATATGAAGGAGATATTGACAGTTAGGGAACACTTTTCATCCAATCCAAATTTGGGAATTTCATGTTGGAGTTTTTATGAATAATACCTATGAAAATATTTTTTTCATCCATTAGTGAAATTTGATGTGATTTTTAGCATTGATTATCTCCCTCTATATAGATTCTGGAATAATGAATTCACATCAGACATTATGTATCAACCTATGATCATCTATCAGTGGAATAATGAACCAAAGATTCTAATGGAAATGTTAATTCCTAAGATAGGATTGTATTTAAGGAGTAAAGGGTGAATTATCTTTTGTAATCATATCAAATTTTATGATGACTTTGTTTTGGAAAGGATTATTTTATATACATCTTGGTATGAGGCATTATGAGTGATTAATGTTTTTTCAAGATAATTGTTGTGTTGATCATGGAAGGATATGAGATCAAATAATTCCAATATTTGGGATTAAACATTGGTTGGAAATGTTTTTTAGGATCCTTAAGGTTAATTATTTATGGAATTGGTTAATTTAAACATTGGGTGTTATTGTTGAATTTTTATAACTCAATGCATTGTATTTATCTATATTAGATAACTTTTGTTAAAAATTTTGGTTTTGGTAAATAAATAAAGATAGGTGGAATAACTTTTAATCCTTTTATGGATCTTATGATCCATTAAATATTGATTTTAGTGCTTCAGGTATGAAAAAATCATCTTGAAAATCCATTTCATGGAATAAGAGATGAAGTGGAAATTGATCGAAGCATAACCAATGGATAATATTGTTCTTATGAAATGGAATTAAATCAGGTATATATATTTTCTCTCAAAAATTCTTCCACATTAGAAAAAATATCTTGAAATAATAAAATTATCATATTACCATCATTTTTTATTAATTTATGGTATTTTATTTCCTCTTTGGTTTATGGTTTTTTGGTCGTTAAATTTCTATTGATCATTCACCTTCAAGTGATCAATGATCTATGGACATTACTTTTATTCCATGCCCATATTTTTATATCCCACTAATTTTATCTTATTTTGAAACCTATTTATGTGTTATTCTTGATAACCTTTTTTATTTTCATTTCCCTCTTTTTTTGAGGATGTTTTGTTGACCCGTTTTACGATGTTGGTTTTCCGCAAAGGAATTTTCAAAATGTCAAACCCCTGATTACTGAGAATAGGTTCAAATTACAATGATTGAAGTTATTAAATGGGTAAGAACATAACACCCTGATATTTTATGATTTTTTTTCAAATAAATTTAATTTTTTTGATAGCCTCATCACACATAACACAAAGTTTAAATAAAGGGAAATATACTTTTAAGACATTATTATTTAATATGATAGTTATAACCCAGCCTTTAAATTAGGTGATATGAATAGGAATAAATATATTTTTAAAATTAGGTATGGTGTATTTATATAAATAAATAAATACTGATAAATAAGTATTAATTTTTATTAAATTATTTATATGCTTTTAAACTACTTTTTTCTCAAAAAATGATTTAATTTCTTTTTGTGAACAAATAAAAAAAATTAATTTTTTCAATTTTAGAAAATTTATTTGAAAAAATGAAATTAATTTTTTAAATCAACATATCAAAATTATCTTAAAGTGAAATTTTTTAGAAAATTCTAAAAAGATTAGTTTTTCAATGAATAATGAAAATTCTAATATTTATTAAAAATTATCTTTTCGTTTAAAGAATTCACAAAGTTACATATTTTTTAAAAAAATATTAAAACTAAAATTAGTCAAATTATACTATTATTAATCCAATTTATGTTATTTTAATTGATTTCATGTTGAATCAAGATACAAAAATTCATATACTTAAGAAAACAAATATCTTTAGAAAACTGCTTTTTCATCGCGTCTATAGGTTTGATTTTAAATTAAATTCTTCCACTTATATGAATTAAATTTGTTAAAATGTATTCCATATTATTATTAATAATAATTAACATTATATAATAATTTCAACTTAATTTTTGGTCAAAATTAATAGTAAAAACAATATAAATTAATTACTGCGATTAAGGTTAAAACAGGTGTACCGGGGGTTAAAAAATATGTTTTTTTAATGAAACTTGTCCAAATCTGATTTTATGGCCATATTTAGACCTTATAATTTTCAAAATTCTAATAAATAGTCATTTAGAAGGATTTTTATTAGGAAATATTTTATCATTTTGTACTCTTTTAGGGATTTTTTTAATCAATTTTCAAGTGGGTTCCCAACCCCACTTATAAAAGGTCATCTCCTCTCCTATCCTATCCAATGTTCAAGACCGTTTTTGTTTATCCAATCCCTAAAAAAATACATAATTAATTCCCTTACTATGTTTTATAGTCCATTTTTATCAGGAAACCCTCCAAATATGTATTTAAGAGTAAACCTAAAGAGGTTCTTCGAATAAGAGGTACAGTCCTTAACCATGCATTTCCATTTTATTTCTTATTTAAAATCCTTAAAATATTATTAAATCGTGATAATATAATAAAATCTTTTTATATCATATACTCAGATTTTATTATGTTAATGGAGTGACCTATATCCATCTTCTCTTCCATCAAACGGTGAATGAAAATATCCAATGTGTGCACGACGGACTGCCACCTCACGAACTGATGTGATTTTTTTCCATCCTCACTAAACACATATGGATATAATGATGTATTTAAAGTATATATATTTTAAATTTATTATATAATTATACATATGTAATTATAATATTACATATATATTCATACCATCCAATCTGTTGAAAAATTATATTGTCGCTCGTACTTACATGTGGACTACCTCCTCTACAAAGCGATGTGATAAAATTTTCACTTTAGGTTCTAGAACATTTTTATAATAAACCTAAATTATTTATACTTTATGTTCAAACATGTAGTAATTAAGATGATACTTGAGGAAAGAGATTTTAATCTCACTTTTACTTCTATGAGACACATTCCATATTCACCACTTGTTTTCTATGTAGTGTATATTTTTCACATGAATGTATTTTATGATTATTTTCATGAAAATTATAGGAATATTAACATCCATTAATGGTTATATATTTCATGAGGTTTTGATTCAAATTTTACCTAAGTGGTAAGGGTATTATGTTATAGTCTCATTTTTTATCAGGACTATTTATGATTATGCCTCTGATGATAAAATCTTGTGATATATCTCTCAATAAAGTCATGTATTTTATTCTCATATATTTATTTCTATAGATACAATTTTTTTCTTTCAAATTCCTCTCTTTATGTTCTCAAGATACTGAAATAATATTTTTTTTAAACCTGATTTATTTCTCTGTTTGATCGAAAATATGTTCTCTTCCATGTCTACGTTTTCTAAAAATGTTTTAAATAATGTTTTTACTATTGTCTAATGATTTTTAAAAGTCATTTTTAACCTTTTTTACATATTAAAAAATGTTTTTAAAAGAATATTCATGTATTTTTTTTCAATGATGTACAATTTATTTTATTGAAAATGTGAAAGGAATCCTTATTTTAAAATATATGACATGAATGGTATTTTCTATTGTCCTGACTGCTCGATTTTTTAAAACATACTCTAAATGTTTCTAAGGTTAATTAAAATAATTTTTTTTAATATTTGGTAAATTGTTATATTTTAAATAAGTTATTTTAAAATGGAAGGGATATTTTTCTCATTAATGTTTTCATTATACTTTTAGGGTATTTCTATTTATTAATAAAAACAACCTTGAATGTTACTTATGGTTTATTGTGGATGTGATCTAATGACCCCATTCATATCTATTATCTAGATAGTTTATTATTATGATGGTAAGATTTTTAGGAATCTCTTCCCTTTTCCATGGGTAATGTTGTGATGTAATGATGAAATTTTTATGAAACCCATTTCTTTTCCATGGGTTAGATATATTTAAATTATTATAAAACCCATTTCATTTTCATGGTTTATGATATTATTAATGTTTTATGATCGTGTGTCACACATATATATAATTTAGTTATCTGATTGGAGTTCCCATAATAATATATCTCTTCAATGCATTGTGAAAAGACGGATAACTCTTGAGTGAATTATTTTATGTGTGAATCTGATTTCATGTTGACAATGTTATGTGTAGACTTGGTTTCATGTCCATAAGGTTATTTTTGGATATGGTTTCATGTATATAAGGTTATGTGTGGGCCTATGTTCATTTTGATTAGTTTATGTGTGGAAATTATTTCATGTACATGTATTTATGTGTGGACCTGGTTTCATGTCCATAAGTTTATACAAGGGCCAGATTTCATGTCATTAACGTAATGAGTGAACCTATTTGTATTTATACATTTTAAAAATGTTATAATATTATGATTTTTTTATTAAAATGTATATGTTGTGCTCTCATGGCTAACATGGAGGTATTAGGGTGTGCAGCGGAATCCAGTGGGCTGAGGATTTTAACATTTCCATCACTGAAGTGATATAGCTTTGTTGTCTCCAGTAATCTGAGCCATAGTAGAGGTCTGAAGATCTCGCGTTAATTTAGTAACCACAAAATTTAAAACATAAATGGTTAACTTATTCAATTAGATACATGTTTGACTGTAGCTCTTCACCGGCGATCGTTATAGGAAGGATCCAAATTTTAACCCCTCTAGATCATTCACGTATGCTTCAAGAATCAACATGTTTTTCCATTTTTCAAAATTTGGGTAATATAGAAGCACTTAAATGATTACTTTTATGTCATAATGATCACCTCAATCTCATTCCTCCAATCCATGAAGTCGTTTTGGGATCTCTTACTCCAATAGATCATTTCTCTCTCTAGAATATGGGATGATAAAGGATCTCTCAAAATGTTAGAATGAATAACATAATTGAAAATATCCCCTATAGTCTTATATAGTGGAAGTTATAAATACTTGGATAGGGTTCCATGGACCCCATATATTTATCATCCACTAAATAATAAATAAATTAATATTTATGATGAACTAATGACATCATAAATATTATTTATTTTTTATCACCTACTAGTAATATATATTAAATATATTAATTTTTAAAACTAAAACATTAACTTAACTTGTAATTATTGCTAATATTAAACAAAAATGAATATTAAAACAATATTCATTTGTATAATATTATTCCATATATTTTCATTAACTCATGTAAATAATTTTAATAAATAAGTTAAAATCAATTATTCTATACTCAAATAGTACTGAATTTATTTATTTTTCAGTGATTGTTAATACTTTTAAATCACTGGGATCCTGTGGTGGGGTCCACCATGTCCTATACACCTATTTTCCAGAATAGGTTACACACTTGAGATATGCTATTGTATGTGACCCTCTATTCCCTTATATTGATAGTAGTAAGTATTAATCATAGACCAGAAGTAGAGTCTAACAACCCATCAAGGCCCTTAAATAGATAAGGAATAGTTATAGTACTGAAAACTGTCCTACAAATGCACACTATGTAATATAATCTCTTTTTCTTATGATATATCATAAATAATAGTGAATAACATGTGTCATCATCCATTATTTCTTATTTTTTTTATCTAACTATGTGGATTTACCTTCGACTACCATGGCTATAGATTTCATGAAGGTACTACTATCTTGATCAACTAGGCCCGAGATATCACTTCCTCAACTCAGAAGTGAAATATTATGTCTTGACCATTCAGCCAATTCCATACCACCAAAGACCCGACCAACACAAGATACCACACCACAACTTCAATGTCGTGGTTTTTTCCTTACACATCAAAGTATGTGATAAAATGGAACACGTTGATAATGATCTCAATTCATGAGACCAATACACATGTTTTTAGATAGGAACAACCAATGAAACATAAAATATGTGGGGTTCATATTGTCAGGTCTTTTCTTGTGATCTCATCTATCATAGATCACTAAGTGAGAACTTCATGATAATAATTCACAATTCTTGTGATCCCCTAGCACCTGATAGTCAGGAATCAACTATTTCTAGTTGGTATGATATATCTAGAACATATGACATATTATTTAAGATTAGTGTCATAGTATCTCAAGGTTATCATTATAGCTTGGGAAATCCTATAAACTTTTTATGTGAAAATTAATCTATTGATATTACCATAAATATAGAGGATATATAATTGTCATCACTATTCCAGTAAAATAAGTTCATGTATATATCAAACTACATTAATTTAGTGGTAATCAAATTACATACATGAGTTGGGTATAGGGAACCCACTTTCAACACTCCCACTTACACTAGATCCAACTGCAAACATGTCTCAACCCACTAGATCTCACATGAGAATCATGCTTCAATTGAGATGTGGATTTAGTCAAGGGGTCTACCATGTTATCCTATGTGGCAACACTTCTAACTGTGACTTCACCTATCTAGGTAAAATCCCTCAAGAGTTGAAACTTCTAATGTTTTTTCTTTTTTCTATAGTGTGACATGGGAGCCTTGGAAAGCACCACCTGTATAGTATTATCACAATATACTAGAATAGGGTCAGCACTGGTAGGAACAATAGCAATGTATGAGAAAAATAAATGTATCCAGAACACCTAACTAGCTACATTTTAATCTGCTATATACTTGGATTCAACTGTAGAATTAATGACCATAGGTTGATTTGATCTTCTCCATACCACTGCACCACCATTCAAGAAAAATACATAGACTAACTAGGTTTTCATATCATGATGATCTTTCTGGAAACTATCATTAGTTTATCCCCTAACTATTAATTCCTCATATCCACCATATACATAGAACATATCCTTTATACTCATCAAGTACTTCAGCATAGTTTTTACATCTTCTTAGGGCATCTTACCTAGATTAGCTTGATATCTTCCTACCATGCTTAAATAAAAGGCAAAATAAAACCTATTACATAGCATGGAATACATGATATATCTCACTATCATTGAATAAGGTATTCTAATAATTATTTAAATCTCCTACTGTGTCTATGGAAAAATTTTCTTTGATAGATTGATAACATGTGACATTAGAAACATCCCACTCTTGGATTCATCCATATTGAACCATTTGAGTGAATTATCAATATATATATTTTGACTTAGTCCAAGTATCCTCTAATATCTATCATAATAGATCTTGGTTCCTATAATATAGGATGTTTCACCTAAATATTTCATGGAGAAGCATTCATTTAACCAATTCTTAACTTACTGCAAGAATTTAACATTATTTCCAATAATTAATATTTCATCAACCAATAATACAAGTAAAACGATTGAATTTCCATTAACCTTATTATATACACATGAATCACTTTCATTATTTAAAAAAAATTCTCTTATTTCCTCGTCAAAACAAACATTCCATGATCATGATGCATGCTTAAAATCATAGATCGATATTTGCATATATCACATGTTATTATCATTTTTTGACTTGAAAAACCCTTCAAGTTGAGTTATATAGACATATTTAACCAACTTACCATTTAGAAAATTAGTTTTGACATCCATTTTTTGAAATATCATAATCATGGAAGGATTCTATTGCAAGTAATATTCTGATAGATTTTAGTATTTATACTAGTGAGAAGGTTTATTCATAGTATATGCCTTGAAATTTTCTAAAAACCTTTAATACCATTCATTCATTATATGTATTTAAGTTATAATCCATGTAAAGTTTTTTATTTAATACCTATTTTCACCCAATGAGTTTTACATTAGCTGGAGGGTCAACCAAAATCCAAACTTGATTTTGGTGCATGGAATCCATCTCAAAATGCATAGATGCTTTCCATTTAGTGGAATCTTTACCTTCTAATACTTTCTTGTAGGTTATAGGTTCATCATTATCATGAAGTAATGTTCCACTTGACTTAGTGACAAGAAAATAATAACACAATAGTTTTCTAACCTCTTGAGTAGACTAATACAGTACTTGTGTCTCAATAACTTCTTCATATCCCACTATCTCTTGTGAAGATTGTTCCCATACTAACTATTGTACATCTAGAGCATTAACTTCATCAAATTCAAACTTTATCCCTATATTTCAATTGGAAATTTATTCCCTTTCTAGAAATATGTCATTTATTTTCACAATAACTTTTCTATCAAAACATTTATATAGGTAATATCATTTGGTTTCATTTGGATAACATATAAGGATGCACTTTGTTCTTATGGTGTTAATTTTTGACTAGGTATAGTCTTAAAAAACCTTGTATCCCCATACACATATGTGTGACATATTGGGTTTCTTTACAAACCAAAACTCATATGGAATCCCATGTTTCTATTTAGTTGGTACTCAATTAAGTGTATATGTCGTTTTCTATAATACATATCCCCAAAAGGATAATGTAAGAGTTTCCTTAATCGTCATTGATTAGAAAATGTCATGTAAGGTCTGATTTCTCCTTTCACTAACACCATTCCACTGAAGTGTATAAGTATGAGTGATTTAGGGTACTATTCCACACTCCTTTAAGTGATCAATGAAATCTTAGATAAGATACTCTTTTCCATAATATGAGTGGAGTGTCTTAATCTTATTACCAATCTATTTTTCTACTTCATGTTGATATTATTTAAACATCTGAAAGGAATATAACTTATACCTCATTAAGTATATATATCCATACCTACTATAGTCATTAGTAAAATTAATGACGTTTTAAACCCCACCCCTTTCCTCTACTAGAAACGAGCCTCATGTGTTAGTATGAATCAATTCCAATAATTTTGTGTCTCTTGTTCCCTTGCCAGAGAAGGGTGGTTTGGTCATTTTCTCTTTTAAAAAAGCATGACATACATCCATGGATTTTAACTCAGTTGACTCTAAATACCCTAATTGATGTAATTTATATAAATTATTTTCATTTACATGATAAATACTGAATTTCTAAATGAATATGTTATATGAGCCATGTTTACTAGTTTTTTCATTGACCCATTATAGTATTTTTGAGTTCAGGTGAATATAATACATCATTAAGATGCAGCATACCATAACATATGTTATCCTTGTAAAAGAGAAAATATTTATTTACAAACTTGAAATAAAATCACATAGTATCCAAACATGAAATTGAGATTATGTTTCTAGTAACTGAAGGAACATAATAACAATTATTCAATATAAGGACTAAACCACAAGGAAAAGTCCAATGATAATCTTCCATTTCCAAGGATGTTAGACTTTCACCATTTTCATCCCAAAGATCCAACATAACTTTTTTCAATATTATTGAATATAATTGGTTTCTATATTTGAATAAAAATAGGTGAACCATGCATGATATACAATACCCTACTTTTAGATGAAGATAGATTTCATTCAATGAAAATAATACCTGAAGTAGAATCCTTGACTTGATTCTTCTTCCTAGATATGCAAATCTTCTTTTAGTGGACTTTCTTAACACATGAAAAATAGACAACCACCTACTCATTTCCTTCCCTCTATATCTTTTTATTTTTTTGAAGGATTATTCTTAATTGTATTCGACTAGGACATAGCCTTAGATTCCTTAGCCTTTCCCTTCCTTATCTGGTTCTCTATAAGGATTGAATAATTTGTATTCATCATTTCCTTATTATCTTGGATAAATAAATCCAAAAGATCAAGGAGAAACTTTTCCATGTTATTCATATTATAATTAATAATAAAATTTGTGAATCTTAGAGGTAAAGAGGAAAGAATGAGATCAGTTTATAGTTCTTGGTTCATCTTGAACCAAATGGATTAAAGTATCTAAAAGAACATTCCATATTGATTAAATTATGTACTCCAAGATTCCCTTTATACAAAGCTGCACCTATACAGTGCACTAGATATCTCATACATTTCTCACCTTTCATTATCTTGATATAATTTTTAGAGATGATTTAGATTCTTATATGTATCTTTGTCCTCATGGATTTTATGTAAATGATTAGACATAGATGAAAACATGATATAATATACATCTAGTGAATCATCTACAAGAATTTTATATTTTTATTTATCCTATTTTCTTCCTCCCTGAGGGATCTCATCATGAATTGAGGACTCCAACACATAAAGATTCCTTTCTTATTATAGTACTTTGCGTAAGCGCCTATACCACTCCAAGAAGTTATGGTTGATTGATATATTTTTTTCTTCCATTATTGATCATTGTGATAATGTATTGGTGGTGTTGGTGATTTAAATTTTTATCAACAAAAAATAAATTTATCAGTTAGTGATTTATCTGATTACCTTTTAGACATTATTGATTAATCAATTAAATCATTGATTGTCCCCCACTATTTTATTAAACTATATAATACATCACTAATTGTATTGGAATGATATGTTGCATGAGTATTTTAGTAGAAAGAATGATTGAAACCTATCCCCATAGTATACAAGCTTTGGCTATGCCACTACTCGAATGTTTAAGGCAGGAATTTGACTGGCCAACTGCATTAACTCGCGGCTACTTGATTTGTTGAGTGAAGTCCTGGATTCTAAAATCATATACAAGATTTACTCAATGATTTATTCCAAATTTTCAAAAATATATCTTTGGATACTTATTTGCTACCAAATTATGTTAATTCAACCAATCAGCCTCATAATAACTACCTGGTAGTAGGAGGAACCCTCAAGTTTTTCAGAATAACACCCCATGCATCCATTTTTTTTTTCTTATTTGAGTGACGGAATATGTTCATGTCTTTTTTTGTGGGTATTTAATATTTTAGATGAATTTAATCCTTTATTATTAAATATTTTTATACTATGTTATTATGCTCACAATTGAACATTAATTTAATAGAATAAATTCATCATGTATTTTTGAATTTTATCTATTTTTTATTTTATGGGTACTCATAAACATGAAAATGCAAAAAATAACAGAAAAATGTATAAATGAAATAAATTCCCGAATTTTTTTAGCATATAATAATGGTTAATCCATTTAAACTCACTGAATTGACCATGAACTAGGGGTATCATACTTGATTCGGACTTTGAATTGAATCATAGATCACCTCATCCCAGTGTTTCCATGTCTCGTACGGGATTTCACCTCATCTTGGTGTGGTCCACACCTTACTTATTCATCATCAGAATACAAGTATACTTCTATGTAGGAAATATGGTCTCAAGAAGCACACTGTACATACAGATATGAATGGACACACAAACCCTTATAAATATTTAATGAAAAGAGTTAATACATAGATTTTCAATAAATAAATAATTATTACAGACATCGCACATAGTTTTAATAAGTATTTAAATAAATAAGGTCAGACAAGAAATAGGTCGGTCACTACTCAAGAACATTCACCATATCAAATAAGTTCACGATAAAAATAAATTTCATTAAATTTAAGTTTTATCATATAAATATAAATTAAATGAATTATATAATTCAAATAATATTTTTTTGGATCGATTGTTAATTTAATTTTTCTTCAAAAAATTAAATTAAATCATTTCAATTATAAATTATTATTAATTTAGTTCAAAATTTATATGTTAATTTTGGTTATATTAAATTTTTGGGGAATAAAAACCTCTTTTAGATCTATTTTGTGTTTTTTCAAACTCATGCAGGTATGTTTCGGGCAGAGAAAAACCCACCCATGTCCATTGTCGGATGGGCAGACCCTAGGTAGAGTAGTTTCAGGACAGGAAGACCCATCCGGATCCATTCCGGGTTGGTCCTGTTGTGATTAAGTTCTCTAGAAGTATGTTTTTCAATTATATAAGAATTTTTTGTTTTTTTTTCATTATAAAAAATCAATTCACTTTTAAGAGTTTTTTATCAGGTTAATGTAGTATCGGACTCAGATGATCAGATGCATAGTTTTTTAGAAATTCCATCATTTTTTGTTTTTTGTTTTGGAGCTTTTTTCTATGTGAAGTTTTTTTAACTAACATTATGTCTTGAATGATGTTTTAGATCAGAGTGAGAAGTTTTTTTAGAATCAGAATGTCTTTAGAGATATTCTATATTAAATCTAATGATGGTTTTTTGTGAAAAATGTTCTCAACATCATGAGTTACCTAAAAACTTGTGATCTAAAGTTTTTGAAATAGAGGAGGATAAAAAAATTTCTATGTTATAAAATTCTATGTCAATATCAATTTTATTAAACCACATGAATAATTCTTGATAAAATAAATAATTTTTAGAATAAAATAGAATATGAAGTTGAATTATTTTGATCACAGATCATTAGTGTGAGTTGTACCAGACACTAAAGTTGTTTGGTGTCTAAGAGTTTTTTTCACTAATGTCAGTGGTTTTTCTAAAGTATATACTAACTGATCCATCAGATTGATTAGTCCACTGGGCTGTTCAATCCATCTAATAAACCAATTATTTTAATAAACAATTAGTTTCTTATTTTCAGAATGAAATAAGTTGATATGGATATTGGTCCATCAGACAATGTGTTCCACTTATTAACTAGACATGTTATGGCCCCGATACATCAGACAGCGATGCCACCGATAAAACATCATATATAGAATTCCATTTGAGGCCGACCATATTTTTTTGAGTGAAAATATATAGATAAGTTATTGGTATTTATGAATTAAGAGAGTTTTAGAGACTGATCACTCATATGGTGTACGAAAATGTAGTCAACGATTTTCATCGAAGCATCAGATTGCGGTCTCAAATTTTTTTTGTAGTTGTTTAAGAATAGATTTCATTGTTTGTTTACATTGATTCAAGATTCATAGAACAAGGATTAACACTGATCCATCATATAGAGAATGTAGACTAATTCATCAAAAACATACTGACATTGATAAGTCATTAATTGTTGGACTTCATCGGGTATAGTTTTCATTGGTCGAACAAAATTTTGAATAAATGAAAAAACGGTTAAATGTTTTGATGTTGATACTAAAGTGAAGTTGAAGGGTTTTGGAGTCTTTAGAGTTTACAACAATGTTTGTGGAAATAATAGCTAAAAATTTTGATTGTCCTGAGTAATATAATCAGACTGCCAAAGTGTTTCAGTATAGATTTTGGAGTGAGGAAGCCGATGTAAATAAATTAAAGTCTAAGAAAGATATAACAATGTTTATGGAAAAATATGTTCATTTTTATCATCGAAATGAGTATTATTTTGTTTTACATATGTTAAATTGGAGTGATAAACTGTATCAGAATGAAATTTTGTCTTGGAATGAATAATTGTTTGTAAATTCAAACAAGTATGAGGTTGTGAGAACGTTTGATAAGTTTTCAGAAGAATCCATAAGAGTTGAGAAGCACTTAAGTGGTCAAATATGAAGTAGAAAAGTGAAATTTGATAATCTAAAATTTTCTTAATCAAAAATATTATTTTGGGTTCTGATTTTTTATGTTTCTAGGGAACCTATAAATAGAGTTCAAATTAAAATGTACTCTAACATTGTTCACGTGTAGGAGAGAGTGAGAGTGATGAAGCTTTTGTGACAGAATTGGTAAAGGACTTTTTGGGGATAAAGTTTTATTGAGAAAAATTTCCATATAGAATAAGTGTGATGAAGAAGTTTTGGTCAGGGATTTTTGGATCAGAGTGAGAAATTGGATTGACACTTTCAAGTAATGAAAGAATAAATTCAAAAAAATCTGGAATATCTATTCAGACCTATTTTTTGGACTGAATAATTAGAGTGAGATATTGGAATGAGATTTCATACAATGTCTGGAGAATTTGTTTCTACATTATACTAGGTATAAAAGTGAAGAATTGTTTTTTTAAGAATTAAAAAAGTGGAAGTTATTGAAGCAGCATAGTGACATGTTCAAAACCAACTGGTTAAGGTTTCTAAACTTGTTACAAAACATATTTTACATCATTTGTGCTAAAAAATCATATTCGATTTTGTGTTGATCATAGTGTTTCACATTTTTAAGGATATTTCTTACTTGTTGTATCCACACAAAAGGATTGTTTTCTAATGGATCATGTGGTATTAAATTATTTCCAAACCATGCCAAGGACTAGACACTATTATCGAGTAGTGAACCATGTAAATAATTATGTTCTTATAGATGTTTGGATGTTTGGTTTTCATCCAAGTGATAACTATTTAATAGGAGGTAAAGGTTGTTATAAAATAAAGATAACACAAAAGAAAAATATATCAATGATTCACCCCCTCCCCAACTTAGTGATTAAGTTAATCCTAGTTGGGCCTATTCAATTGGTATTAGAGTGAAGGTTCCCTTTGTTTACTATTTGCTAAAGTTTTTTAATAGAAGTGGAGAATTTGAATTATGTGGAAATTAATGGGATTCTAGTCTTTGATGGAAAGAACTATCATATTTATAAATATATAATATTATCATATATTATGTTTTTTAGGTATGATGTTTTGGAATATATTATATATGGACATCCTCCTCTTTTTGAAAATGTTCTTCTTACGTCTATGGATAAGAAGAATATGGAGAATGATATAAAAGATAAGAATGCTTTACTCTCTTCGATTTCTAAAATTTAATTCCTTATAGTGATGGGAGAATCTACTAATAAAGGTGACTGGGAGAAGTTGAAAACATTTATGAAGGAAATATGAAGGTAAAGAAGGAAAAGCAAGAAAAATGGTGGGTGAAGTATGATGATCTCAGAATGGGTGAGTATGAATCTGTTGGTGACTTCATTACATGGATGAATGATAATGTTAGCACTATAATATTTCATGGTGAGAAGTAGGAATATTCAAGTGTTTTTTAAAAGATATGATTAATTCTTCTTTAAAATTATGATGCCCAAGTTTCATCTTTGGAAGATAGAGATCTTGAAACTCTTCCTTAGGATGACCTTCATAGTACTCTCATTACTTATGAAATAATAAGGGAGAAATATTTGAAAAGAAAAAGTTGATTGAGAAATTTCCTTCAAGGATACCAAGTAAATAATATCTTTGAAGATTATTAAAGATGAATAAGTTTGTGATTCTATATCCTAAAATGAGTTTAGTAACAATCATGATGAATCTTTATCCTTGTTTCCTAAGCATGTGAAATGATGTATAGGAAATTACAAAGGGAAGATACCACTAAATGTTTTTTAATGTGGAGCTATTGGGAACATTACTATGAATTTCCATCAAAAAAATAATGAAGAAGATAGTGATGAAGATGACATAAATCCAAGAATATTTTTTATGCCCACAAAATGAGCATCATAAAATCTATAAGTGGAGAAATACCTAAAGCATGGGAATTATTTTTTATGCAAAACAAAGGAGGATAATGTGTTAAAGATCACATGTATCATGTAAACCTCTAAAGGAAACATGATATCATGGTTATTATGAGGTCATATTAAGGGTTTATACACATCGCATGACTTTTTTGAGATCACGTGGAGCCCCTTTTTACATCCTCATTGTTATTATGAAGGTTTCCAAGACACTCGTTGATCATGTGTAAACTTCTAGATATTCTCCCCCAAGTCACATGACTTTTTATCTGACAAGAACCTGAAAACCATCCAAAAATCCTTGTATAATAAAGGATAAAAATATGAAAAATATGGAAGCCTCTTTCTGTCATCGATCTTCATGAAATTCACTCAAGCGGTTCTCAATATATCGTGAAGCCCATGCGGCATATCCACATTATCATGAAAAATCTTGTCGACATGTAACCCTCATCATGTGAAGGGTTATGAACATCCCCAAATGATTTTTTACTACCCCTTCATCTTCATATATAATCAAATGGTTTTTCTATGACAATACTTATGCATCACCCTAATACCCCTTATTAGTCATGCGGTGAATCACCAATAAAGAGAGTGACTGTATTCAAAAACACTCTCATAGTTGTATGAAATCTCCTTCCCTAGTAAAATAAAGACAAAAATAAAAGAGGAAATGAGGATGATTCATTGAAGCAAGGATATGTTGTACTTCACAAGAATGGGGTCAAATTTCTTGGTTGGTCACAATCGACCATACGAGGTCCCCCTCAACAAGCCAGCCTGATCTCACAAAATCCCCCTGGAAAGCTACCTTTGTCTCATGAAAAACCCCAGAAAATCCATCATTGATCATGTGAACACCTTATCACAAGCATCCTAATCTCACAAAGACCCCATAAACATGTCGGACTAGCCGTGTGAATACTCCTTGGCATGTCCACATGGTCAGGTGAGATCCATTTGATCATCCAAGGTCTAACAAAAATGGAAAAGGTAGAACCTTCCTACAGTCACTAAATATCACACGATGCCACCAAAAAAAGAATGAGACACCAACAACCTCCACTGACTCTATCCTAAATATGTAAGATACACGCTGCGCAAGGTATCATATAACTGATATGTAGATGCCTATAAAATTCTACCCCTCAACACAAGAAATGCATCCATCGATGATCCCTCATTCATGGGAGATCAGGAGCAGACTTCTCATAGTTGTTGATCACATGATTTCAATGTATTATTTCAGGTAATGATCTGGGGAAAAACCTAAGTGATCACATGACATGCATAAGAACTTCATGTGATCACTCATAGATCATGCGAATGATTTTTGGAATATCAGCCGGATTATGCGATGGAGGTTTCGCATATCTGTTAGGTTATGCAAAACTTAAAATAATCTAAAATTGGAAAATCTGGAGGCATGTATGAAATAATTTTAGAAAAAATAATAAAAAATTAGAGACTTATGTGAAGATTATATATGTTTATCCTCATGCACTTTGTATGAATTACGTAGATCATGTGAAAACAACGGTACATGTGGATCAAATCATGTGAGGATCGCTTTACATACTATTTGGATGATTTGATGTCCCTTGGACATGTAAAATCAAGTTACATGATGCCCACTGGTAATACCACCGAAGTCTTGAAAATCCCCCTAAGATTTCTAGAAAAATCATACGATGTCCTCGAGACATGTTGCCCAATTTATGTGGAGACACCAAGAAAAGTCAACTAGTTCTTACGTTGAAACCGAGACTTGTACACCTAAAGCATGATATGACCCTTGGAAAAGTTATTCAATACATGTGACACCCTCCATAAATGTCTCCCAAGTTATGTGGTGACACCAAGACAAGTCAGATAACTCTCTCTTTGAAACTCAGTCATGTCCACCTGGATCATGTTATGTCTCCTGGACAAGTTATCCAGGTATTTCAAGACCCTATAGAAATTTCAACATGGATCATGTGACACCCTATGGATATGTACAATTGGATCATGCGATGTCCCCCATAAAAGTTATCCAAGTTTTGTGACACACTTAGAACATGTCAACCTGGATCTTGCGATACCCTCCAGACATGTCAACCTAGATCAAGGGATGTCCTCCAGGAATGTCAACCTGGATCGTTTGATTTACTCTAGAAAAGTAAGACATTCCATGTGACAACATTAAGGCATGTCAATATTTATCATGTAATAGACTCAAGACATATCATTTAGGTTATTCAACATCCTCCAAAAACGTCAACTGGATCACGTGAGTTTCTTTGTACATGTCTACTAAATAACCAGGACATGTCCAGACATCATCAAACATGTCAAAAAAACAATCATATCATGTTAGGTGGAAAATCATGTCATGTAACTCTAGCTTCCCAATACATGATAACCTTGTCCAGGGGATATATAAGGGAATCCACAGATCATAATCCCTTATTAGTGGCATGATATTACTTCACCCATATAATGGAAACCTTAGTGTGTAAGCCCTGATAAAATTAAACTATAAAAACATGGATTCCAACCATAACCAGGATACGTAGGATTACTTCCTAAGGACCAGGCTCAAATGGGCATCCACCTCAGTGTAAGTATCGCCATGTATCTGACATTTCAACCATTGGGACCCCATGTCTCTCATGGACTAATCATTTTTCCTCATCCACCAATAGACTAAGGAGATAATTGAACTATGATATCTTTTATTACTGGTATAACTAGGATACTTAGGATGCCTTTATAAGAACCAATATCAAATAGGGAAACCTCGGTGTTTAATCCCTGATCAAACTGAACTATGAGAACTATGATTCCTTCAATACTCAGGATATGCAGGAAGTCTTTCTAAGGCCCAATCCCCCAAGGGAAACCTCAATGTGTAATCCCTAATCAAACTGAACTATGAGAACTATGATTCCTTCCATTGTAAAAATACATAGGATGCCTTTCTAAGGACCAAGATCCAAAGGGAAGCCTTAGTGTGTAATCCATGATCAAACTAAACTATTATAACTTTTATTCCTACTATAACTAGGATATTTAGGATGCCTTCTTAAGGCCCGATATCAAATAGGGAAACCTTAGTGTGTTTACCCTGATCAAACTGAACTATGAGAACTCTAATTCCAACCATACTAAGGATATTTAAGATTTCATTCTAAGGCCTGATATCCAAAGGTAAACCTCAATGTATAATCCCTGATCAAATTGGATTATGATAACTATGATTCCTTTCATACTCAAGATACATATGGCACCTTTTCTAAGTCCTAAGAACCAAAGGGAAACCTCGGTTTGTAAGCCCTGATCAAACTAAAATATGAGAACTCTAATTTCTACTATAAATATGATAAGTATGGCAAATTCCTAAGGACCAAGATCCAATAGACACCCACTTCAGTGTAAGTGTCTCTATGTCTCCCACATTTCAACCATTGGGACTTAATCATTCCTATAGTCTGGTCATTCTTCCTCATCCATCAGTGGAATGAGAATTATACTGAACTATGATGACTCTGATTCCTACCATAACTAGGATATGTAGGATGCCTTCCTAAGGCTCGAGATCCATATTAAACACCTGAAGGTTTGTCCCTGTACATATGTATCACATCTATATGCAGTGAGACTGATTAAATGTTATCCCTTGTTTCTCATACCGACAAAGACTCTTGTGGGCTTAGGGGTGTAATGATAATGTCATTCTCATCATGAATCTCCACCATATAGGAAATCCTTATAGTATAATCTTTGACTAGTGTAATGATATAACTACCCCCATTCAAAGGAATTTACTACCGGGAAATTCCCAAGGGAATGATCGAACTATGATGACTCAGATTCTTACCAAAACTAGGATATATAGGTCGCATCCCCAAGGCTCGAGCTCAGTATTTGGTGTCTAAGTGACCCTATATATTTCCTCTTCATATGTAATTAAACTTCATAGGTTTAAATAACTTATTTCATTAACCTCATGAAGGAAACCTCATGGAAGTTCAATCCCATCCTTGATATATTAATCACCTCCTTAGATGACAGCACATTCTGAAGTTCCTAATTATATGACATTAACATATAAGAATCTACCCACTAATAGGGAATGGATGAAAAAACTCTGATATATACATATGTACTCACTAATATATTTCCCTTTTAATATAAAATGAATTCACCTAGGATAATTTTGTTAGGGTAACAGATCATGTATCATGATTAGGAGGAGATTATCAAACATATTTGTAACCTATAAGAGAGTCCTAGAGTAGAAAAAAATTCCCCCCAAAAGGGTGTGATGAGCCCAACCTCCCAGCCTCTCGACCAATGTGAGTTCCTAATCATTTTTGGGCCTGAAATCCCAAAGGACCACTTACATTTTGAAAGTAGGTCCGTACTCAATTATGGATGTGGGAGCCTTTGGGAGTTTTCATTAGAGATAAAAATGGTAATCCCAGCCCGAATTATTGTGAAAGACATTAGAACCCCCCACAATAAAACCATCGGGCCAATCCATCCACATCTATTCAATTAAACAAAAATGGTAAATCTGATGTTAATAGAAATCATTAAACTACAGCATCTTCTTCACAAGAAAAAAAGGATAGACTTCCTAGTACTCATCGAACCATCTTTTTCTTATCATATGGTTGGTCCTATATTTTCTAATGAAACAAAAATGGTGAACCCAATGTGAAACTATAAAACATAAAAATGACCATTTTACCATGTGTCATACCATTTTGTTCACATATCCTACACACACACAAAAAGTGGGGATCATGACATGAATCTTCTAAATGATGGAAGTGATCATATTATCCTCTATATTTGGGGTTCTCATGAAATAATTACATCATATCTTTGACAAGTCTATGTAAGAATAATCTCCAGATCAGGAATAAGGAAAGACAATTGTGGTTCCCATGCATATATAATTGAGCTAGTATTATGCCTATGATGATGCAATGATCAGTGATATTTATCCTTCATATCTTCGTGACTATAGATACTACACTCACAAATAACACCTAACCCAAGATAATGTCTTCAACCAGTGATTGTTCAAGAAAATTAGTTATGGCTACAACCCCAATGGGTCTCAAAATAACCTCACTTTCCTAACACCTTCAACAACAGGTAGAAAATGAAATTGTTTAGGAATACCATCGACACTGAATGATCTCGACCCTTGAGGATTCCTATAAAGGTCTCCAAATTCTAAAATCAATGAGTCTACATCATCTATAGAAGGATTCAGTAAAGCTAGTGGTGATCAGTCCCATAGTCAACCACTTCAGAATCTTATCCCCAGAACCTGACAATCGCTACCTTAAGTATCTAATAAAGGTGGATCAAGGAGTCAACTATAGATCCCTTTTAGTTCATGTGCCACATAGGAGGTATCCTGTTAACCGCCATCACCAATGGCATGCTTCTGGTACCCTTCATTTACCTGCTGAGGGAACTGTATAACACACTTCCACCTCTGATACCCATGCTTGGGAAACAAAGAAGACACATCAGGTGTGAAATTCTCTGGATAACTATGAATGAGATCATATCCCCTCTTCTATTGACGAATCCCGTTGGTATATTCCTACAATATCCAGTGAGTGGGCTCATATCCTTTCTTACTTGGAAGAAGTCTACAGGCATATTCCTACAACGATCATGGGGAAGGAACATATTATAACCCCCATGCATGAAGCTCATCAGCATATTCTTATGGAACAAGGTGAAAAATTCAGGCTCATATCCCTACTTCAATTGAAGATATCTACTAGTACATGATGGAGATAGAAAATGTACAGTCCTACATTCCTATGAAAACTTTTGTAGTGTCTATATATCTTATAAACAGCTGAATAACTTCGCTAGTATATTCTGGAATGGGTACATATATAGGGACATGTTCATATTCCTATCCCTATATCCAGGGCAGCACAACACTCTAATTAGTATGAACATGTGGTTTCTTTGAAGTAATCACACATTCTTTATCTTATCCAAGTGGATTATCCAAATATTCTAGTAATGTATGAGGCACTAAGCTAGGATCATATTCCCATTCCAACCTAGGATCATGAGGTGAGAGAAGAACATGCCTCAGGATAGGGTCACATTCTATCAAAATAGACCGGTGACATATTACAAAAGCCTAGGATTATGCCCATATCCCCATTATGTTTAGGGATCACCAAGTGAGAGAGACATATGCCTCAAGAAAGAGTCAAATTACTATGGGAAAAAACTTGAGTCATACTCTTAAGGATTAGGATTTGACTCATATCTCCATTTTGACTAGGGATTAATAAGTATGAATGAAACATGCCTTGTTATAGGCTCATATTTCTATCAGTGAATTTGCCTATCATATTCTAATGGATCACATATTACAGGTGCATATTTCTAATTTCATCATGTAAAAAATAAAACATCATACTTCTAAGTCCATATAGGAGGAGGATCATGTCCATTCTCCCATTATAGAGGTACATTTTTATATTCTGATGGGGACTACATATTTAGACTGGGCTCATAATCATGTTCCAACTAGAGCTCACCAAGTAAGAGCGGTACATGCCTTGGAAAAGAATCATATTCCGATCAAAAAAACTAGTGACATACTCTAAAGGCTCGGGATTAGTCTCATATCCTTATTCTAACTGAGCCTCACCAAGTAAAAGTTGTACATGCCTTGTGATAGGCTCATATTCTTATATGTGAAGCTCATTGGCATATTCTAGTTGCTTCTCTACAATGGGATCATACTCCTATAGGACCATGCGGTTATCAACATAGTTCATTAGCTGTCATACAACTGGAACATATCCCTAAAAAATCCCAAAAGGAAGGTAAGAATATTTTTTCCATGACATAGAACTATATTATATTCCTAATATGCTCAATTCCAGTGTCCTTGAGGTTTTTTGAGACACATTCTCAACACCCCAAGGGTCTATCGACTCTTCAAATGAATCAAAATGAGATCATTACCAAGATATGCCTCCTCATGGTAGTGTGGATATGGATCACAAGGATTCTACTCCTAACATCCTCTGTGGTCAAAATCCCTATGGTGATATCTCCCATGGACAAGGAAATCTTCCCATTTCCTAGACACCTTTGTATAGATAAGTGTTCAAAACTCATACGCCTTTACATAGAGATGTGATAGAAACATCGGGATCAACTGTATATAGTTTCCCATCAATGTCTAGTGACACTCCATTCTGATCTGCATGCGACCCCATGAATCACCTTCAGTTTTCTGATTAAATGGAGTCATGTATGTCTGATGAAGAGGAAGCCAAAATTGTCATATAGAGAGGGTTATCCAGAAACAACCTCTCCACCGTGTTCTTTCCCTTTTATACTTATGACTATGAGATCCCAGATGAAATATAAAAGGAGTGCATTTCTTATCTACACAAAAATATATAGGCAACACATCAGCAGATGAAATCTCGACATATCCCTTTTCTAGGATATGAGTATCACCTTTAGATCATCAATACACTCTATTGTTAGTTGGATATGGATTCCTTTTCCTTAGATCAGAACCCAGAAATGGAGGATCGTGATAAACACTTATGTAGTGTTTGTATTCACAACATGAATAACTTTTATAGATAATCATCATATGTACATATCTGATTTTGGTTGAAATATGTATCATTTCACTTCACCAGGTCCCCAAAATACTATAATCCCCAAAATACTGCATCATTTAATGTCATAGCCTCCAGTAAAATAAGAGGATCGGGTAACACCCAAGCCAGTTGGTCAATACAATATAATTACCCCACTTAAATGGTTTCATTATGTCACGAACGGAGGGAGAGGATATCCCATGGATCTTTGAATTAGGCCCCTTGAAACAACAGGAATTCATTTCAGTCACAGAAAGAAAAATTTGTAATAAACCCAAAAAATTCTCATAGAAACTGACTCACATCATGGGATACGATTCCACCCAACTCTTACATGATCACAGTTATGTTACATCAAATAGGTCACAATATCAGCTTCTATAGTAGTAATCTAGGAGTGAACCCATCCCATTGTGCTAGGAGAATATCTACCACCACCTATACCCCTCATATCTTCAATTATTAATAGGATTTAGGACATATTGGAAACAGTTGAAAAAAACCCTACATACTAGGTTTGGGAATTTATATCTCAATCTATATCACTAGGTTCATCATCCCCTGAGAGGGTCCTAGAGAAATCAATGGTGGTTCCAGATTAACCTCATCCTACTGGTCTAGGGATATTTATATCTCAATTTTTGTACCATGATTCATCAAATCCTCAACTAGAATCATTTAATCATCAACAACATGATCAACCAATACCAATTATGGACCTAGATAGTCCCCATCCTATAGGTTTGGGTGAATTTTTAGCATCATCATCACCACAGAGGGAATCAATCTTCTACAGGTTGGGAGGTAAATATCAACTATCAATATCCCATTTTTTCTTCACTCTACAAGACAAAACTCTATTATTTGGGGCCCATTAAAAAATCATGATTGGAAAATCATTCAATTTCACTACTCAAAAGACGATACAGACGGAGAGTAATAAAAAGAAAATCAGACCCCACTAAGGTCGCAAGCATAAATAGACCAAATATGGACAAGGGTTCAAGAAAATACCCTAATGAAAGAGTCGTAGAATCATCCTGTTGCGTTGAGAGTAATTGGACAACCAACGTCTCCTAATATAACTCTGTAAATTTTATCACCATAAACACAATAGATAAATTGGATCAAGATTCAAATGTAGAGGGTCATAATATGGAAAATAAACCTTGAGAGGAGGATCTTGATGCACCCACTGAGGCTGTACATACTTGGAACCATAGAAGGATCCAAATCCCAAAACCTCATAATATTTATTTTCACCTCTATGGTAGAACACTGCTTAGGATAAAGGTAAAGGTGTGGCTACATCCGAATAACCTCCTAGAAGAACCAAAATTCCGTCTCTAGAGGAACAAATGGAATAATTTACTAATGAGATGGGAAATCTGATGAAACTCAATAAGGAGCTACTCAGGTACAAAATTCCCACTGGGTATCATATTTAAATAGAGATGAATATTCCCCCTCTATATATATGGAAATATCCTATCCACCTACAAGATTGGAATTTGAGCATCAAGTTGGCTCAGGTTCCAGGTAGATGGTCTACCTAAATGTGCAAGTCAAAATTGATCATGAATTCCATCTATTACAACAATAGCCTATCCCTTTCCAGGATAATAATTTATTATTATCGCAGATTGAGAACTATAAGGATATAAAAATAGGGTTATCTCATCAGGCCCTTCCCATTCCATATAGATGAGAGGTAGCTCAGGAAACAGAACCTCTAGAATTACTCAATTCCATCAAGTCCCTAGCTACTCAAATGGAATCCATGGATGGGGGATGTGCACCTATAAAACCTAAGAAGAATCCATATCTTGAATGGGTGGATGATACTTTTCCAACACCCAATTTTAAAAATCCTACCTTCTCTACCTTTGATGGTGAGGGAGACCCCGAACAATATCTCACTCACTTTTTATCCTGATGTGGTTCGATGATGGGCCTCTGAGATTAATATGAGGTGACCAAGATAAGGTGTTTTGTATATACTCTAATAGGTATAGCATTTGTTTGGTATAATATCCTTCTATAAGGATCTGTTATAGGATGGGAATACCTTCATCGTCAATTTCTTTACCAGTTTAGCTCCATGTTGAGGAAAATGACAACTATTGACCAGAAAAACTATAAGCAATGAGATAATCAGAGGGTGTATGACTTTATAGCCAGATGGAAAGGTTTTTACTTTTCACTCAGCATCCCTCTCTCATGATATAAATTTCTAGAACTTTGTACTGAAATTCTCCAAGATGATCTGAATACATCTATGATCCCAATAAAGTATTCAGGTGGGTTCTATGAGTTTTCAAAAATAGAACAGAAAGGAAGAGACTACAACCATTACTCTCAAACCAATAGAAATGCTCATCCAAGCACCTAAGAAAGTCCTGAAATTCCATGTTCCTCCTTTCAAGCAGCAACAACCACAAAATTACCATAATCTAAAAGCCCAAAGAGATCAGGGTCATCATAGATTTTAGGAACAAATGAATAAAACATATTCTTTCCGAAATGAACAATCCCTTGTTTATTTTCTTTCATCCATGGATAACAACATACTCAATCCTCCATAGTCTTGGAAGCCTAATAAGGTATACCTAAACTTTCATCCTGCCTACTGCCCTTCCATAGAAGGCAGGTTCTTAACAGCAAATATTGATTCATCTTAAAATACATCCTCCAACTCATGGTCGATTTTGGATAGGTGATGCTGGATATCTCTTGGAACATGGGACCAACATAATCATTTCCCGAGTAGAAGAAGAAGGTGATGGGAAGAAATTTCCATCCAGGCATGGATAGAAGTTTAACAACTAGATAAATCGAAAGATAGTTGATCAATCCCATGGCACCCTAAGAGAACATCATTGTATATCCATAATGGTTATACCACCCAGGTAAGTGACATTAAATATTCCTCCTAGATATCATAGAAATAGCCATATTCTTCTCTGAAGCAAGATCTTACACCTGTAAATTTCTTCCACATAACATCCAAATCATGGGGACTTCCCCACCAAATAGAACCCTCATCATATGAAGATATCTTATTTAGTTTTTTTAACATGATACACTTGTAAGAACCTTCTCTGATGATTAATATACACCTGATTATGAGTTCCCTGCACCTATGTAAGGAACAGGATGCTGCATGTGCAGGAACTGAGGTTACAGTGGAAAACACAAGAATAGTCAGACCCAATATTTCAGTCACATCCCCACATAGGAAATATATACTGTAGATACCCATGGGAAAAAACTCCATCAATCTCAAAGGATACAATGAGGTGTTCTAGGACCATCTAGTGGTCCTCTATTCCCATTCTTCTTACATGACTACCTAGCTGGGATGTGATTATCAATCATCCCAGTCAATGGGGAAGGTCGGTACAACCTATTTCACTGGTAGAAAATTCTACCTTGACCTATTCACAAGAACCTATAACGTATACATAAAATCCATCATCTCTAGAACCATATAATAAAAATCACCCTTTTATTGAGAAGCACCAACCTCTATCAAAAAATTACAACATTATGAAATTAATTCTGGTCGTCCAGCTATGCTCTTAGTCTGGGATATAATTCATCTTTCAAAAGAAATTAGGGAGGAACTCATTGAATCCCTACATATCCCATAGTAATTCAAGACCAAAGTCACTACAACTGAGGTTTATCAAGTGGTGAGGATTCCATCAGAATTCCATGTCTCCATCTGATTCATAGAATAGGATCAAGAAGAGGTCGTATAGGGACACATCAAACCGCTATATGTTTTATGTAGACTCGATAATGTCAACATATGAAGGGATCTGATTGAAAATGGATTCAAGATCAATCTCATCCCAATTTAGACGCTCTGACATTTTGGATATAGCAAAGGGGGTTTATTTCCATCAAATATAACCATTAAAGGGTATGATAAGCATGAGAAAAGACATATCAAGAAGATCAATCTCAAGTCTATGTTTATAGATCTCATATCTAATTTTGATTTTTTGGTTATCCAGCAAGATAGCACATATAATGTTCTTCTCAGAAGGACCTGTCTCCAGAGCCATGTGGTAGTACCTTCAACATTCCATTGTTGTTTGAAGTACCCCATTAATAAAAAGGTATGCATACTATATGGAGACAATGCCCCCATAGAGACTTTTAAATCTGCATATGTTGAGTCATGTTTTTATAAAATGGAAGAAAATGACCAAGGGTGGATTATTATATACAGTTATTATCCCCAATGGCTTGAGTATTACCCCTACAAGTCCCTAGAGTATGTTTGATAGTGATTATGTGCTACCCATAATCTAGTTGATGAAATAGACCTGATATCAGATGTCCAACCCCCTTATATCACCAATGACAATGTCAAAGAAAATCAACTATGAAATCTCTCTACAAAGAATATAGTAGTAGGGGATGAAAATGTATCCTCCTATATACTCTCTCATCCTGAAATTGAAAGATATGTCCTCAAATTGCTGAATTTTTTCAAAAATGAGTATACGTACTCATAGGTGGAATAAGATGATGATGATATAAGGAATTACCCTCCCATATTTAAGGAAGGTTTCTCCACCACCATAGATGAGATCAGGAAAACAAATCTATGAACAAAAGAAAACCTAATACCTACACTAATTAGTGTTTCCATGCCTCTCGAGGAGCAAGAGATGTGTGTTTCATTTTAAATAAACATCAATATATGTTCTCTTGGAATTATATATAAATACTTGGACTAAATATGGATGTGTCCATGCACCATATTATCTTACTCGATTACCATCATGGTTCAAAGTAGATAGCTAGGAGTATTTACCCCTCTGATCCTACAAATATAGAAGTAGGAGTTAAAAAATTGATCAAATCCAACTTTTTCTGAAAAGTGAAATACCCAAAATGGCTCGCCAACATTATCCCTATCAAGATTAAGATTGGGAAGGTTATGATTTGCATTGATTTCAAATACCTCAATAGATACTATCCAAAGGATAATTTCCAATTCTCAGTCACATAACTCTTGATCATTGAAACTACTAGCTTCCAAGCCCTTTTTTAGGGATGGTTACTCCGTGTGAAATCATATAAAGATGGACCCTAAAGATGGGGAAACCTCTAACTTCATATCACCCTATGGGATATTTTTCTATCAATTCATGCTCTTTTACTTAACGAATGTTGGCACCACATATCAATGTGGCATGAATCATATCTTTAATCCCTTCTTGGTAAGAATATAAAAATGATATATCGATGACCTAGTTATCAAATCCTGATAGCGAGGTGATCACTTCAGGGATTTTCTGTCACGAACCTAGTCGGGTCACCATCTGACCCGGCACCCGACCCGGTCTGCGACATGGCCTGAAGGGCATTCCTGATCCCCATTGGCTGGAACAAGTGCCCAGGTATCAAAACATTACACATGGGAACGATTTACCTGAAATAGTAAACACAGAACCACTAACAAGTTAAATAAAATAAAACTGTGAACTGACAACCTAACAGAACCTTAAACTAAAATCAAATTTAAAGGTTTACAACCTGAGGCAACATCCAAAAATAAATGAAAACAAAAGAAACTAACTCTAAATCAAACCTTCAAGGAACAAGAGAGGTGCAACATCCACATGCCAAAAACACCAACCTGCACGAGAACACCATCAACGACCAAAACCACCATCGCTGAGCTCAATGCATTGACATGGAATATAGAAGAAACAGAATCTACATTCACCCAAAGGTGTATGTAGGGTGTGAGACAAAATCCCAGTAGGACATCACCCAATAAAAAGGTTCCATGCATAATTATTAAATGACAAATATATTTACAATATTAACTAAAGAAATGAAATAAATGCTTAAACAGATTAAAAGAAAACAAAACTAAAGAAAACAATTTCAAATGGAACAACTTAAATTAAAACACACACACTCACTTTTTAAAATGACCAATGAGTCACACTAACGAGTGTAAAGTAACCAATGAGAACAAAATATGGGAGGGGCCTCGTGGGTGTTAGCTAGCTTGGGCCCCTAGATCTTCGTGTCTCGGTGAAATGTGGCTTAGAAGGCCATGACCCTAAGAAAACATGGCTTAGAAGTTCACGACCCTTAGAAAAGCATATGTTTTGTTAGTGTGGTGATCATCAGTCCTTCCAGTAAAACCGAGTCAATTCACCTCCGGAACACTATCCCACTAGTCTAGTTCACCCTCCTAGCTACCCGACCTTCCTGCTTTGTGCTCAAACAAGTTACGAATTCATTTCACACATCACACTTATGCATAAAATCCAAACAGGGTACTTACACACACAAAACCACCATTTTCACACCCGAAACCCTCTTTTAAAACCACACGCACACCAAAAATCTTTTCAAAATGTAATCTTCATAGGTTAGATACTCAACTAAACTGTATGCATAGTTTAAAGTCACTTATCATTAAACAAACCACCACTTACACACATAAATACCCTTTTGAAATAAGACACACACTAAAACATTTTCTTCAAACATGTATCCCACCAGTGACATAATTTAATAAACCATAAAAAAAATTATGAGGCAATAGTAAAAGAATGTCACATGGATTTACTCACACTAAAGTAACAATAAATACATTCAAATGCATTCCAACATCACACACACTCGAATAAAATTTTAAAATGTGATCTACGCCACACAAATAGTTTCATGGAAAATATTTCACCGTATGTAAAACACATTTTCACAAACCAGATAATTATTAATCCAAAAGTAAAATCTTATAAAACAATTTAAAATAATCACTTGGCCTTACCCACTAAACTCAAGAAAAAACTTCTTTTACGACCAAATTCACCTGACCCCATGTCAAAAATACAGTTCTCAGCACTTGTACAAATTAATAAGCTAACCGAAAAATTTAAATATCACTCACAAAGATCTCAGTAGAAATCATGCACATAATATAAACAATTTCAATGAAATTCATACTAAAAATACGAAAATAAACTTCACACTACCCGAATTAATTAAACAATATGATAATCAAATTAATCTTGCAAATTAATTCATCAAATAATAATTAGACATGGAACAACCTACCTCAAATCAAGAAAACCCCAAATCTTGGTGCGGATCTCCCATCGTACCCAATTCTCACGGCAACCAACTCGATTTAAACCCTAAAATAAAGATGTTGAACTGAATAAAATTGAGGTCGAACCCTAAAACCAGTACCCCACTAGTTGGACAACCATGAACTCAATAAGAAAGAAAAAGAAGTAAAATTCTCAATTGGATGGGAGGGTCATTGGTGTGAGCGGTTGGTTTCTGCGGGAGACGGCAAGAGTGGTGTTGGATTAAAGACTCATCAGAAGGTAATGCAGCGGCTGCCAGAAGAGGGACCGACGAGGTCACAAAATGAGGGTGTGGGGCTGGCCGGCGAGTCACACAGGGAGGGTTGGTCGGTGAGAGGGTGTTCGGCCAGTGGTGCGTGCATCAGCGAGGGCGCGCCATACAGGGCCGACCAGAAGAGTCGGCGCGCCGGACTGAGAAATGTGTGGTCGGCTAGGAGGGTAGTGAGGTGCGACGGCCTGAGGCGACGAGCGGGCAAGTAGGCTGGTTGGGGAGGATTCTGGCATGGGTGAAGGAAGGCTATGGCGCATTGGGATGGCCAAGAGTAAGGGCGCGCATAGACCAGGGGTTCCAGAGGGAGGGTGCGACAGAGGAATGCCAAGGGAGGCAAGGGTAATGTCAGGTGGCGGCCTGGTCAATGGGAAGAAGGGTGCGCCGAAAAAAAAATACGGGATGAAACCCTAATCAAAAGGAAGAATAAATAAATAAATAAATATAAAGAAAATAATAATAATAATAAAGATGGAATAAAACTAAAACTAATAATAATTATGATGATGATTATAATGATAATAATAAACCAAAATAGAAATAATAATAATAGCTTAATAAAATTTATACCCTCAATGATATTTATAATGATAATATTATTAATTAAAATTTTAACAATTATAATGGTAATAATTAATGATGACAATAATAATAATTTATGGTGATAATATTAATACCATTAATGACATTGATAATTTTGTAATAACAATTATAAAAATAATGACTTGATAAAATGTTAACAATATTAATAATGATAACTTAATAAAATCTATATTCTTAAAACTATTAATAATAATAAAAATAATAATAATATTCTCAAACAATATTATTATTATTATCCTTAAAATAATTCCTTTAATTTCTATTAAACTTCTTATTTTTATTGTATTACAAATTTATTATTCAATACATGTGTTGATCATCGGGCATGTCCTGTGGTGAATAGGGCAAGGTTGCGCGGTGACCCAGGAGAAGTCACACGTCTTCGACTGTGCCCTTCCGGTGTGTTGAATGTTGTCAGGGAAAAAACATACATTTTTAAATAAGAACGTTAAATTTTAAAGTTGGGCTTCAAGCCGGACTATCTGATGCCCCGAAATTTAAGAAAATAAATAGTGTAAAAGAGGCGGGTGTGACAATGATCTCCATTATAGCGCTTTCTGTACCCAAAAAGCCACAACTAAGGCTGAACCCCAAAGTTGCAATTGATACCCCCTTAAGGTTCAAGAGGGTACCTATGAAAACAAGCAGAGAGAGGCTAACACATCGTGCTCAGAGAAGGTGACTAAAATGAAAAACTCAAGAAACTCATAAAAAGACATTCTGATATGTGTCGCCCTCCCCAAAGAGTTAGTACACCTCTAGGTGATTGATTATTGAAAGGAACTCTCGCACCCACGGAATCCAACTTCACAAACTGAACACCTCAAGTACCACAAAATGGGAATCGCATTGTTTGTCTGGAACAACCAGATAAGACCAACCACGTCCAAGGAGCAGTTTTATCACCTATCACCAAATCATCTCTAGGAACAGAAAAAAGGCCAACACGTGGAAAGCTTGAAGGGGATCCCCACCATAAGAATAGAGTAATATCAGTTTATTTCTGGGGAGTCTCAGTGAGGCCCTCAATGGGTCTCACAACCATTGGCACCAACGAAAACACACAAACTCATAGGCTTCCCGAAACTGACCCAACACCCCACCAAAAGGGTGGGGAGGGTGGGCCCAACCATTGGGCATTAAAACTATAGTAGAAGTCAAACCAACATATCAACATCACCAAAAGAAAACCATTCAACTTTGAGATAGATTTACCCAATAGACCATTAAAAGTAATTAAATTCGGTGAGACGCCACCCCCAAAAATTTAAGGTAATGAGACAACCATGCCTCATCATAGCCACGGGAAACCTCACTTACCCAAATGGGTCATTCCGAATGTAACATCTATAGGAAACAATTTAAAATACCTTTACTTTTAGCATCAATGAAAGAAATAAGGTTGGGGTCCCATACACTCCTGGGGTTTCTGATCAAGCGTCAGCTTCACTCCGAGGCCTATGGCTGGAGCCCTGATGTTTAAAGAATCTTCTTCCTTGAAGTCATGCATTAAAGAATCCTGAATGGAGCTTCTCCTTTTTGGTGCCACATGAAACCACACCGCATCTGAGACAACACCTGCAAACACAACACACCACGACATCCAGCTACTCCATCACAACACACTCACCAAAACATGGGTTTAGATAATGCACATGCATCACTTATTCACCTTAATCAAGAAACATAATAAAGGAAGACGCATAAAAAACCCTCCTATTTTGACAGAAAAATCAAAACTCCCCAAGAAGAGGATGTACTCCTATGAAAACAAGGATTTTCAAAGGGTTCCACAAAACCCACATTTTCTCTTAAAGAGAGATCACGATGATGATGTCACCAAACATGACCCTTGTGGCCGATGTAAGCACTAAAAACCATTCAAGACATTGGTCAGCACAGATAATTCTGGACCGCCTTCACCCATCCCTACTGGAATTCCTTTCACCGCTTCCAGGGGGGACCCTTCAGACGAAACGATGTCAAACATCATACCTAGCAACTAAGACAACACAAAGAGACCAAAGATCCCTTTAACTCCCTTCGCATCAATCATCCCACTGCGAGAGGATCCTCTTAACCCAAAGGGATAAGGGACAAACTTATCACTATCACTAAAAAGGGAGAGTCCTCACTTTAATCAACTGGAGGGTTGGCCAACGGTGAATTACCTATGGCCGCACTTCAATCACATGTTAATGATTTATGAGAGCATACACTAGTTAATAAAGAAAACCATGGACCCAATCAAACTGGTCCAATTTCCAAGACATACTACAAGCAAACACTACACATGCAGTGGAAACCACTGCAAGGAATTCCTGAAACACTTTTCAAAAGAATTCACTAACCACACACGTGCACACCAACTTACAAATATAAATTCAAACTCAAGACACAAATCAGTCAAAAAGGTTTCTTGTCTTGGAATTCTTCACATACAACACATCCCAAAATACAAGGACACATCACACAATCACTAGTTATTAAAACAGAAAAAAAAATTCTTAGCCAAACTTTTTGAAAATAAACAAAGTTGGTGGATTGCTCAAACATAAATGGTGTCCCATGGGCCTCACACATGAATGTTCTCGTGACACACTGTCACCCACATCTTGTCCATCCAGGAACCCATCCACTCATTCCAATAACCATTTCTCTTTCCATATATTCTCATGCATGTGGTTGCCCATGAGAACACCACGAATCAAAACCAGACCCTTTTCATTTTTCAAAACCAAACATTCAACCCACACTTTCCAAACCATACACATCATTTTATTTTTAAATCGCTTAATTTCAAAACATTTTTTTCAAGACCAACACATTTTTACTTAAAAACCAGATTTCCATGAATCCAAAATGAAGAGACGATGAACGATGCAAGAGAGGACTAGTGTCAGCGGGTGACTGGAACATATGGTTTGCGGCCATATGCCAATCATGCCATCACCACAGAGAGTATTATAGGACAACGTACCTGGATCCACTTGACTTTCCAGACCCTGTGAGCTCACTAGAACCACTGACCCTACTCCCTTTTCATTTCCCCTAAACAATATTAACCACACAAAACAAAGGTTTAGACAAACCTCAACATGATTTGGTAACTTGAGTCCCACCATAAGGTGTGAAGGCCAAGAACCTTTCTCATAGCCAGGATGTTGAGTCCCGACAACCTTAACTCCAACCTATCATGACTCTACCCCAAAAGAACATGATCTATGAGGAAAAACCACCTCTGATACCATTTTTTCACGAACCAGGCCGGGTTTCCATCAGACTCGGTGCCTGACTCGGTCCGCGACATGGCCCGAAGGGCGTTCCTGATCCCCACGGGCTAGCACAAGTGCCCGGGTATCAAAACCGTACACATGGGAACGATTTAACCAAAATACTAAACATAAAACCACTAAAAAGTTAAATAAAATGAAACTGTGAACTGATAACCAAACAGACCCATAAACTAAAATCAAATTTAATGGTTTAAAACCTGAGCCAACATCCAAAAAAATGACAAAAAAATAAACTAACTCTATCTCAAACCTTAAAGAAACAAGATTGGTGAAACATCTACATTCCACAAACACCAACCTGCACTAGAAGACCATCAATGATCAAAACCACCAACACTGAGCTCAATTCTTCCACCTAGAATACAGAAGAAACAGAATATACATACACCCAAAGGTGTATGTAGGGTGTGAGACAAAATCCCAGTAGGATTTCACCTAATAAAATGGTTCCACGCATAATTATTAAATGACAAATACATTTAAAAAATTAACTAAAGAAAAGAAATAAATTCTTTAACAGTTTAAAATAAAATGGAACTAAAGAAAATAGTTTCAAATGGAACAACTTAAATTAAAACACACTCACTCACTTTTTGAAATAACTAATGTGTCACGCTGACAAGAGTAAAGTAACCAATGGGAACCAAATATGGGAGAGGCCTCACGGGTGTTAGCTATCTTGGGCCCCTAGATCATTGTGTCTCAGTGAAACATGGATTAGAAGGCCACGACCCTCAAAAAACATGTCTTAGAAGGCAATGACCCTCAGAAAATGTGGATTAGAAGGCCATGACACTCAGAAAACGTGTCTTAGAAGGCCATGACCCTGAGAAAAGAATATGTTTAGTTAGTGTTGAAAACGTCATTCCATCCAGTGAAACCGGGTTGAGTCACCTCTAGAACACTAGCCCACTAGTCTAGTCCACCCTCCTAGCTACCCAGGCTTCCCGCTTTGTGCTCAAACAAGTTCCAAATTCATTTTTCACGTCACAATTATGCATAAAATCCAAATAGGGTACTTACACACGTCGAACCACCATTTTCACACCTGAAACCCTCTTTTAAAACCACACGCACACCAAAAATCTTTTCAAAACATAATCTTCATAGGTTACATACTCGACTAAACCATCTGTACAGTTTAAAGTCACTTATCATTAAACAAACCACCACTTACACACATAAATACCCTTTTGAAATAAGACACACACTAAAACATTTTCTTCAAACATGTATCCCACCAGTGACATAATTTAATAAACTATAAAAAAAATTATGAGGCAATAGTAAAAGAATGTCACATGGCTTTACCCACACTAAAGTAAAAATTTATACATTCAAATGCATTCCAATTCCAACATCACACACACTTGAATAAAATTTTAAAATGTGATCTTCACTACACAAATAGTTTAGTGGAAAATAATGCACCATATGTAAAACACATTTTCACAAACCACATAATTTAATAAGACAAACGTAAAAGCTTATAAAACAATTTAAAATAATCACTCTGCGTTACCCACTAAACTCAAGCGAAATCTTCTTTTACGACCAAACACACCCAACCCCATGTCAAAAATAAAGTTTTCACCACTTGTACAAATTTATAAGTTAACCGTATAATTTAAAAATCACTAACAACTTTCTTAGTAGAAATCACGCACATTATATAAACAATTTACTAAACAATTTCAATGTAATTCATACTAAAAAAGGAAAATGAACTTCTCACTACCCTAATTAATTAAAAAATATGATAAAAAAATTAAGCTTGAAAATTAATTCATCAAATAATAATTAGACGTGGAACCACCTCCCTCAAAGCAGGAAAACCCCAAATCTTGGTGCGGATATCACATCATACCCAATTCGCATGGCTACTAACTCAATTTAAACCATAAAATAAAGATGTTGAACCGAATAAAATCAAGATCAAACCCTAAAACTAGTACCCCACTCGCTGGACAACCAGGAACTAAACAAGAAAAAAATAAGTAAAAGAATCAACTAGAGGGGAGGGTCATTGTCACTAGTGGCTAGTTTCTGGGGGAGATGGAAAGAGCGGTGTTGTCTTGAAGAGTATCTAGAAGGTAAGGCAGTGGCTGCTGGAAGAGGGACCGATGATGTCGCAAAAGGAGGGTGTGGGGCTGGCCGGTGATTCGCACAAGGAGGTCTAGCCAGCGAGAGGGTTTTTGGCCAATGGAGCACACAACAGTGAGGGCACGCTGAATAGGGCCGACCAGAAGAGGAGGCGCACCAGACTGAGAGGAGGGTGGCCGACTGGGAGGGTAGCGAGGCGCGACGGCTTGAGGCGATAAGTGGGCAAGTAGGCTTGTCGAGGAGGAGTATGGCATGTGTGAAGAATGGTTATGGTGCAAGGGTCTGGCCAAGTAGAAGGGTGCATGCAGACCAGGGGTTCCAGAGGATGGGGTGCGACGGTGGAAGGCCAAGGGAAGCATGGGTGGAGTTGGGCGGCGGCCTGGTCAAGGGGAAGAAGGGTGCGCCGAAAAAATATATATGGGATTAAACCCTAATAAAAAAGAAGAATAAATAAATAAATAAAATAAAGAAAATAATAATATTAATAATTAATATGGAATAACACTAAAACTAATAATAATAATAATGATAATAATAATGAAAATAATAAACCAAAATAGGAATAATAATAATACCTTAATAAAATTTATACCCTCTAGGATATTTATAAAGATAATATTATTAATTAAAATTTCAACAATTCTAATGGTAATAATTAATGAAGATAATAATAATAATTTATGGCTATAATATTAATACCATTAATGACATTGATAATTTTGTATTAACAATTATAAAAATAATGAATTGATAAAATGTTAACAATATTAATAATGATAAATTAATAAAATCTATATTATGAACACTAATAATAATAATAATAATAATAATAATCTCAAACAATATTATTATTATTATCCTTAAAATAATCCCTTTAATTTCTATTAAACATCTTTTTTTCATTTTATTACAATTTTATTATTCAATACATTTTATTAATCCGCGTTGATCATCGGGCAAGTCGTGCAGTGAATAGGACCAGGTTGTGCAGTGACCTAGGCGAAGTCACACGGCTTCGACCGCACCCTTCCCGTGCGTTGAATGTTTTCAAGGAAAAAACATACATTTTTAAATAAGAACAGGAAATTTTAAAGTTGGGGTTCAATCCAGACTACCCGATGCCCCGAAATTTAAGAAAATAAAAAGTGTAAAAGAGGCGGGTGTGACATTTTCAAATAGTCTTCGATAAGTTGCAACAACATAATCTAAAGATGAATCCTCTAAAATCCTCTTTTAGTGTAACATGAGTGAAATTCCTTGGATTTTTGGTATGCTACTATGGTATCAAGGTTGACCCTGAGAAGACCAGCATAATCCTGGAAATATCACCCCCCTAGAATCTCAAAGAACTAAGGTGGATCTAAGTGAACCTCACTTATATTTAGTGTTTGATATCCAACTTGTCTAGAAACTCTCTACCCTTCACCAAAATAATGAACAAGGGAATGACCTATTGATGGGATAATGAATGCCAAGAATCCTTTGAGAGTCTCAAGTAGTACCTATTAAACCCCCCAATCTTGATGTCACCGATGGAAGGAAATCCGCTTATCTAATATGTGGACACCATAGAATGCTCACTTAGAACCATACTCCCATATAGGAATGATACAAGGAGTAATAATTGTCTCTACTACCTTATCTTAATAGTTCTAGGTACTAAGAACCGATATTTTGATGTCGAAAAGAGCTACCTCACTCTAATATTAGCAATGAAAAAGCTGAGACATTACTTGTAGAATCATGAAGTATACTTTGTCTCTTGTATTTATCTACTAAATTAAACCCTTGGAAGTCCCATGATTATTGTGATTTTTTTTCCAATGTATGTTCATTCTATAATAATAGGACATTCAATTCATGTCACAGAAGTCGGTGAAAGGGAATTCCCTGGATGATTTCCTTGTAGAAAACCACACTCTAGAACGCACACCAGTGGACACCAATATTTTAGATGAGGAGGTTTTCTATACCTACGATGTTCAGACATTGGAGTTATATTTTGATGTAACCTCCTAAAGTCCTATCAGCAAGAGAATGGAAAACCCAAAACACAATCGAGTTGGCTTAGGGATTGTATTTGTTTCTCTGTACAAAGAAATTTTACCCCAATATTTTTCACTATAAGAAGGATACAAAAATAACAAGGAAGAATATCAATCCTTTGTCATTGGCTCAGAATTATCCCCATAGCTACATATATCCTACCTGAACATCAAATGGGATTCATATTTAGTGATAAAGTAGATAAATGGTGAATATGCCATCAAAAAGGAATAATTGGACCCTCTCATTGGATATATCAGAGGACTAATGGAGGAATTAACTTTTTGTATCACACTACATCATTCCCCCTTATCACAGAATGCACATTCCAATGCATTGGATAATACAGCCATAGTCTTGGATGATCCTGATCAGTAGGAAGCAATATTCCACATCACACACCAATGAATGGTCTCATTGATCATCATCTGTGACATAGAGGAAATAAATCAGGTCAACGCTACCTCAGAGCATGATGAACTTTTATCCACCCCTAGATAGATGTAGCCCATAATTGGTATCTCCAAAATGGGACTATCCCAGTATACTGAGCCAAAAGGGAATTGATTTGGTGTCGAGCAGTGAACTTTACTCTATGGGATGGTCCAAATGATCAAAAATCTATCTATAAGTGAGGATTCGATGGAATCATCCTTAGATACATATCAGAAACTAATATTCCTACCATCGTAGAAGAATTTCATGAGGTCTCCTATAGCACTTATCATTCAAGGACGAAGCTCTCCCACTAAATCAGGAGGATGGGTTACTATTGGAAACCCATGATATAGGACTGTATGGAATTCACCAGGAAATTTAATTCATTCTCAATTCATGAAAACTTCATCCATAAACCCCTAAAATTTCTACATAAATCCAAATATTCCATGCCATTTTCTATATGGGAATGGATGTTATGGGGTAATATCCCCCAGCTACAGCTAAACATTTCAAGTACCTCCTTACTATTATAAACTTCTTATTAAAATCAGTTGATGCAGTACCCATTAAGGAAGTCAGGATGAATAATATCATCAACTTCGTGAAGTATCATATTATCACCTTGTTTAGAGTACCTCACAAAATATTGATGGACAACAGCACAAACTTATGTTCTACGAAGTTGGAGAAATTACACCAGGAGTACAAAATCAAGTCCAATCATTCATTCATTTATCATGTGGCAGTAAATGGATAGATAGAGGCCTTTAATATGACTCTATCAAATATAAACTATAAGTTGGTGAATAAGGAAAAGAAGACCTGGATAGACAATCTCCTCCTTGATTTATGGGTCTACCATACCAACACACATACTACTACATAAGAAACTCTTTATTCATTATTGTATGAACCCAATGTAGTATTTACTATACAATTCCAGTTACCCTCACTTTGAATAGTCACCTATGGGAAACTATTATATGATTATCAATAAAAAAATTGGTTGGATGAGTTGGAGTGGCTCGATGAGAACAGTGTGCATACATTACACCAGCTTGAATTCCATCAGAATTGGATCACATGATCCTTCAATAAAAAGATTCAACTCTACTCATTCCTTCACAAAGAACTAGTATTGGTTCTCAAAACCCTAATGATAACAGGCAAGAATCCTCAAAATAAAGAACCAAAATGGGAATTTCCTGATATTATATATGATTTCTATCACAATGGAGCTTATTCACTAGCCATAATAGACAAGGAATGAGTCATCCCCCCACCAATGTGGTTTTTCTTAATAAATAATTTTCAAAGCTTCCATCAAGCATCTCACTCCCTAGTTTCATGATGTTAAACTAAACAAATCATCCTGGAAGTAATAACTTAAACTACATAGCGTCTATCGTCCTTGTTTCATCATGTTAACCTAAATAAACTAGTCTTAGTTTCATGAAGTTAAACTGAAAAAATTCATCCACGTTGAATGATGTTAAACTTCAAAAAATTTCCCTGGAAGAAATACCTTAAACTAAATAGTTTGAATCATCCTGGTTGTATGAAATTAAACTCCACAAACATGTCCTAACCACATGAAATTAAACTGTATGGAGGATTTCCTGGACCACGTGATGTTATAATGTGTGGATTGTCATCCTGACCACATGATGCTAAACTATATGGAATAATTCCTAAATGTAATACTTTAAATTTCATAATTCATTTTTTCATTACCGCATAACGATAAAATACATAGAAGACATCCTCATAGATTGAAGTAGAACTGCAATGATCCCTAAATTTTTTCTTTATTAATGTCAAGGGACCTTCATCCTTACTGTAAGATGTTAAACTACATGGTTTATATCTTCACTAAAAGATAGTAAACTGTATGGATTTCATGAACTATGTGGGGATTGATTCATGCTTTCATAGGATACTTAGTGATGCCCAGACCACCATTCATGGTTCTAAATGCAACATAATTATTCTTTCCTATAGATTAACCTTTTTCCTCTCCATATGATGTTAAACTATATGATTGATATCCTCTTTTCACGATGTTAAACTACACGGGTTTACAGAACTACATATAACTTTATTCTCATGTTGAATGAGATACGTAGGGATATCTCGATCATATATCTTGGTCCATCCACTACATGATACAAAATGACTTGTCCTTCCTTTAATTACCTCTGAATTGTGAGGTGAACCCCTACTATTCCTTTTTATCACACTAAGAATAGCTCATGTGAGCTTCAGAATTTTGGTAAGGGATTCCCCACACGAACAAGACATATCAGTTTATGACAAAGTTATCATGGTCCTAGATGAAATAATTTTAAAGGAACACTGGGATTCCTTAACTCATGATGTTAAACTACATGGTGAACATATATTGCATGACATAAAATTGTACATTACGACGAGCCTCACCCGATAGGACCATTATCCTTGGTGTTAGTCCCCCACCACACATCCATTCAGAAACTATGTCTTTATTTATTCCTATCATCATATGATATGTAGTGATGTTTAAGTCTCAAATCTTGGGCCTAGCTATAATAATAAACAGCAATGATTCTCCCCTATTTATAGGGTTTAGTCCTGAATAGATCATTTCCCATTTAAGAAATATGTGTCAATTGATCCCTATCATCATAGGATACATAGTGATTCTCATACCTCTATTAATGGGCCCAATCATAATAACCCATTTTCATTTTGGGGAGCTTATGTCCTTATCGCATAATGTTAAATTGCTTGGTTTATCAAGAATTACATGTGTCTTGATTACTATCATCACAGGATATGTAGTGATTCCCAGATCTCCAATCCTAGTCCCAACTAAAATAATAAATGGGAATAATGCCACCCTCTACATATGGGTCAGACCTGCATTGAGAGTTTCCCATTCAAGAACTACATGTTGATTGATTCTTATTATCACAAAATATGTAGCGATGCCTAGATCTCCCATATCGGGTCATGATACAAAAATAAATGGGAAAAATCCTCCATATGCGTATGGGTTAGACATATATGATCGTATTATCAAGCGTGTCAAATTAGATGTTTATTTTAACAAAAATTTCTGCAGTATAGCAGCAACCCTAGGTCATCTCTTGACAGAGACTTAGATTATTAATTCCAAGATGAGGTTCTGATTATGAAAGTAAAAAAAAGGGAATGGGTTTTTTCTAAAACATGTGTTTTGATTATTAAAAATATAAATTGAAACTATATTACTAAGTGAGAGAAACTGGTTGGAGGAAATCATGATCAACTTGGGTAAGTGTCCCTTGATGCTCAATCCATCGTCGGGAAAGGTAAGGATCATTGATTCCATGATTTATACACACTGCACCAATATGGTATGTGGGGTCTTACTAGGTTAGAACCTAGGATTTCATTGATCTAAGATATTGATTATCGGTGACCGCTCAAAATCAACAAACTTGAATTGATTTAAAAACGGAAGTCAACCAAGGAATCACATTAACAACGTGATGAGATAACTAGATTTGTGTTAATGATAAAATATTCCACAATACAAGATAATTCATATTAATGGGTTCAATCTCCTATAAGTTATCAACCGACATAATCCATTCGCACACTCATGAAAGGGAAGGGGTGAGAAAAGAGGCAACTACACTCAAATCATCACGAGATCTGGGTTATGCATGGAAGCATGAGGATTCTTGTTCCATTGATTTTTATTTGATCATACCTGAATAAACAAAAATTGAGAAGGTAAAAATGAATAACAATTAAAAACAGACCTGAAAATTCAATTACCTTGTGAATATTATAAGTGTGGAGATCAAGATTATAACAAAGGACACCCCCCAAATTGATCACTAAGAGGTTTAGAAGTACATGAGGGAGAAGATAACTAAAATGGGTAAAGAGAGATCTAAATTTCGACTCACCCTTACCCCTAGTCGTTCTACATGAGATAATTAGGTGGAGGAGTGATTTTATGGACAAAAACATCACACTTTCCACAAAAGAGGTCAAGTGCCTAAGGGACTAGGTCACTATTCAGGTATTCAGGACGGAATTTTTAATCTTTATTTATCTGGTTGGTTGACTGAGCAAAATGGGTTCAATTATCATGAAATTTAGTGCATAGGTGAACCTTCGAGTTAGATGTCCATGGGAGGTAGAATCAGCCAAATTGGATCTATGATCCCAATTTATGGCCCAAATATAGAATAGTGGTCCAATCTAGCCCGCCCAGAATGTCTTCACATTGTGGGTCTATTTTGGGCCTCCAAATGGATGAATTGGGCTCCATGATCTTTTAGAAAAATGTATCCCACGTTGTTTTTCATTCATACACCCATTTTTAGCCCAATTAGATGCATGGATTATCCATGGTACATATTAATTTCCACATGCATGTTTGGGATCTCGCATAGTTTGGCCCATTTTGCTTGAATTCCATCACGGGCTCTCCAAATCACCTCCTCCTACAATGTAAACAAAGAAACAAGTAAAATTGACCTATTAAACAGTGTTAAAAATTAATTAATTGAATCAAACATAAAGTGAAATTTATTATTATATTTGGAATATTCATTACAAAACTAGTTTAAAATAGATATTTAAGGGTAGAATTGAATAGTGAATCGCTATGCGATCACACCCCCACACCTAAACATTTTCACTCCTAGGAAAAGTCACATATCCAAAAAAATGATTCATGTATATATTCCCAACATCATGAAGATTTAACATTTGAGGAAATTTTAATTCATTTAAGTAATGTGATTAATTCACAAACCACACCAAGGAGTTCTTCCTAGTTAAAATGGAAACAGATGTATCATAAATCATATCACAATGAAATTCAAATAGATTCATGATACCAAATTGAGAAAGGAATTCGAAATTCACCCCTGACACTAACTCTAAATGTGTGTGTAAAAACCATTCCATGATATTATTTCCACTTTCTATCCAATAAATATAGGTTATTTTAATATCTTTTAGATTAAATGATTTTTTACACAAAACCTGTCCTACATCCTTTACAATCATATTTCAAGACCCACTCACTTAATAATTCCCAAAAGTCAAACCACAAGCTCCTCACCTAGATATCCCCATATGTTTTACATTTCATCACTCCCCTCATTTATTTTATTTTTTTTAAGAAGTTTCATTTGGGACAAATCTCACACTCATCTCTCTACACATGTTTGATATTCTCACAACACTAATTGTAACAGTTATAACAAGATAAAAGGTTGAGGAGGAGTGTTTTTTGACCTACCCAAGACACAATCTAATTTTTTTTTATTTTTTTTTTATTTTTTTAGGATGTACAACAGTCGGATATTAGGTACACATGCATAGGTTAATCCGGTACAGTAATGAAACAGATTGAATAAGGAAAAAATGTATGGAAATATCATTTAAAGATTAAAAATATTAACCTAAAATATATTTACCTTTTATTAAGTAATAAATATTCACACTTTGTGGTTTAGTGAAAAAATGTGTGGAGATATTAGTGACAACGTTTTCCAAAAAACTACTCACACAAGGGGAATCAATCATCTCAAAGGTTTCATAGAGATGCAACCATTTATATCATTAACAAAAAACCAATTCACTAAAAATAACTCCCTAATATTAAATTCATATAAATATTCATTCCATGATAAAGATAGGTTTTCATCAAATGTTCAAATGACATAGAATCAAAAATTTCAACATGCGTGTTTATTAAGATCCATGATTTGTTGACCATAAGGGGGGAAGTAAAAATACCATAAAGAAGGTGAAAAAGAGAAGAAATAAGAAATAAAATGAAAATTCTAATGAACTCAATAAGACAATGAAAAGTGAAAATACCATAAAGAAGGAAAAAAAGAGAAGAAATAAGAAAGACAATAAAAATATTAATGAACTCAGGAATGTATCCACCCCCACCCCCCCACACACACACACACACCTAGAATGTGTAGTTTTCTCACTATAATAATTGTGAATGTGAGAAGGAATGATAAAACCTGGTGTGTTTCACTAGTATATTTCTTCTAGAAGGTAGATTTACTCCAACAGATTCTTTGGAAAATCCTCATAGAAGTGTTTAAGTCATTGTCCATTGACGGTAAGACTTCACCCACTCTGATCATGCAAAATCTGTATTGCACCAAAAGGGTAAACATTAGTAATAGTATAAGGACCGAGTCCTCAAGAATGAAGTTTACCTGGATGGAGCTTTAGCTTGGAATTGTACATGATGACCTTCTTACCAATATGGAACTTCTATTGATGAATCATGATATCATGTATAGCCTTTTTCTTCTCTTTATAGATTTGGGAGTTCTCATATGCATCATGTCTAATTTCTTCCAACTCTATAATCTATAGCTTCATATGCTCACATACATCTAAAGAATTCATATTACATTGCTTAACATCCCAATATGCACGGTGTTATACCTCCACAGGGAGGTGAAAAGACTTTATAAGCACAATTTTGTATGGTGAAATTCCTATTGTGGTTTTAAAATCTATATGGTATGCCCAAAGTGCATCATCCAAGCACAAACTCCAATATTTCATGTAGGGTTGTACCATTTTTTCCAAGAATCTCTTAACTTCCTGATTTGAGATTTTTTTTGTCTATTAGTTTGGGAGTGATATGAAGTGGAGACTTTATGATCAACCCCATACTTGAGAAGAAAATTTTTCATGTTTCAATTGCAAAAATGTGAACACTAATCACTAATGATGAATCACAGCAAACCAAACCTACTAAAAATTTGGGACCATACAAAATCAACAACAACTTGAAATTCATCATCCCTAGTAGCCTTTTCTTCCACCTATTTAGATACGTAGTCCATATCCAATTGTATGTACACACATACAAATGAATTTGGAAAAGGCCCCATGAATTCAATACCCCATTCATCAAAAATTTCAGAAAATAAAATGGGATGTCGAGGAATTTCATTCCTTTTTGAGATATTCCTTATGAGTTGACAATGAATAAATGACTTGAAAAATATATGGACATCCCTATACAATGATGGGAAATAAAGTCCTGATTCAAGGACCATTCGATATTTATGTTGAGATCTAAAGTGGACCCCACAAGCCAAAGTGTGGTAGAAGGTAAAAACAGAGGTGAACTCATGGTTAGGGACACACTGATAAACTACTTGGTCACCAAAAATTCTCCACAAATATGGGTCATCCCAAATGTACCATCAAGAATCATGTTTAAGTCTATGGGATTGGGAAGTGCTGAAATTAGTTTGGACCCTATATGTTGCTAGAAAATTCACAATGTCCGCATACCAGGGGGTAAGGTCCACAACATCACAAAGGTTTTCATGATGGAAGAATTCTTCAATGGGGAGGGATGAGTCAATATGGTGGTCCAGTGGTAGAGAAATCCTACTAATGTGGTCAGATACAACATTTTCCACTCCCCTCTTATCTCTAATCACAAGGTCAGAATCCTAGAGGAGGATTATCCATAGAATGAGGTGAGGCTTATCTTCAGGTTTATTTAGGAGAAAACAGGTTAGCATGATCAGAAAAGACAGTGAATTTTTACCCATGATGATATGAATGAAATTTTTTCAAGGAAAGCACAATATAAAGGAGTTATTTTTATGTGGTTTTTTATTTTACCTGGGTAGGGTCAAGGGTACATGAGTCGTACGCAATGACATGAGGAGTCTTCTCACCCTTTGTGATAAAACTGCCCCAACTACAAATTTAGAGGCATCACACGTAAGTTAGAAGGGGATATCCCACCTTGGTGTTTGGATGATAACAAGTGATGTGAGACTCCTTTTAAGTGAATTGAATGCATCCTCCCAATTTTTATCAAACAAAAATTCAGAATCTTCTTGTATTAACCAGGACAATGGAAGTGCGATCTTACTAAACTCCTTAATGAATCGGCGGTAAAAACTAGCATGACCCAAGAAAGATCACACCTCACAAACACATTTTGGATATGGAAGGTATTAAATTAATTCAATTTTAGATTTATCAACTTGAATTCCATTATTTTAAATGACATTCCCATGAACTATCCCCCGCTCAACAATGAAATGACTTTTTTCATAATTTAAAACAGGATATTTTTCAATGCAGCGGTGGAGGACAAAACCTAGGTGTTCCAAACAATCATCCAAAGAAGAATCATATACTATGAAATCATCTGTAAATAATTCCATAAAACTCTCAAGGTACTCAAAAAAATACTCAACATACATCACTGAAAAGTACTGGGAGTATTACATAGACTTAAAGGCATACTTCTATATGAAAATGTGCTGAATAGATAGGTAAATGTTGTCTTTTATTGATCCTCAATGGATATATGGATTTCTAAATAACCCAAATATCCATCAAGGAAACAATAATGGGACTTACCAGCCAATAATTCTAACATTTGGTCAATTAAAGGAAGTGGAAAGTGATCCTCTTGCGAGTCTTGATCTAGTCTATGGTAGTCAATACAGACTCGCCAACTGTTTTGTACATGTGTTGGAACTAGTTTATTACTTTCGTTTGACACAACTATTATTCCAATTTTTTTAGGCACAATTTTCACTGGGCTAACACATTTACTATCACATATAGGATAAATGATCCTTCTAGCAAGTAATTTACTGACTTACAATTTTGCCACTTCAAGGAGAGTGGGATTCAACTGGCATTGCTATTGTCTTATGGGATTAGCCTCATCATCCAAAACTATATGGTGCATACAAATATATGGTCTAATCTTGAGAATATCATCCAATGTCCATCTTATCAGCTTTTTACACTCTCTTAAAAGGTTTAGAAGTTTTGATTCCTGCTGTGGAGAGAGGTTATTGGAAATAATCATAAGAAATTGGTCATTACCCTCAAGATATGCATATTTTTTTAGAAGGAAGTTGTTTAAGTTCCAAAACTGGTAGTTTTTGGATTTAGGGAGGGTGTTTAGAGGGAGTGAGTTCCATGAAACTATCTATCCACTCATGTTTATTCTCTAATGAAGTAGAATCTATGGAAATGATATTTGCATAATCATCGACGATCATGGGTACCTCAGAATGAAGACACTCAAAAATTAAAGCACAAAATTTACATTTTTCAAACCCCACACAACAATCAAAACCTGAATCAAAACTCAAATCATAAAAGGGATAAGAAGAGGAAAACTAGTTAGAGTATGGGTTGAGGATAGAGTTTTGTGTGTGTGTTTCATTTGAGAGAACTTACATTGAATATATAAGAAGACTAGAGTGATCTTCAATAGGGTATTTCATAGCCTCAAGGATGTTAAAACTTACCTTTTCTCCACTGAACTCTATGGACAGCATACAATTGTGAACATTGATGATCGTATTTACTATTTTGAGGAATATCCTACCAAGTATGATAGCGGAATATCCTTGGGTTTGTGTATCCTCCATCTCAAGAATGTAGAAGTCGGAGGGGAATATGATATTCTTCACTCGTACATGGATATCCTCAATCAATCCTATTGGATGCATAGTACTCTGGTTGGAGAGTTTCACGACAATGCCTATTGGTGGAATCTCTCCAACCTGTATAGAATTATACACGGTGTGAGGCATTACATTAATGGAAGCACCTAAATATAGAATAGCATCATTAAATAAGGTCTCCCCTATGGTACACCGTATCATGAATGTGCCTGGATCCTTAAATTTGGATAGACTTGTTAGTTGAATCAAGGTAGGGACATTCCTCCCCAAGTTGACTCTCTCATTCCCCTTCAGCCTTTGTTTATGGGTGAAATGCTCTTCATGAAATTTGGCATAACGAGGAATTTTCTTGACTGTATCCAATAAAATAATTTAACTTGAACTTTTTTAAATGTATCCATTATTTCATTATTAATCTCATTATTAAATTTTTTATATATATTTAGAGAGACTTTGGGGAAAGGAATATGAATGGATTGTTCATTTGAATCATGAATGATAATTTTATTACCTTATTTATTTATTTTTTCTTCATTGGAATATTTTATGTGTGGAGAAAGAGTATTTTCAAGAGGGGGACATACCTATTGGGTAGAATCATTGGACGTTGAAACTTCCTTAACACTATGAAGAGTTATTTAACAATTAGTATCTTTGTATTCTGGATTCGAAATGGGTTGGGAAGGTAATTTTCCAGAACCTTGCATCATTATCTCACCAGTGGTGTTCTCCAATTGTCCCACTTGAGTTCGTAGGTCTTGAATAGATGATTGTGTGGTCTGTTGGAATTTGAGTTTCTGGGTGGCCATTTGTTTCACCATATCCTTGAGGATTGGTTCAGATTTGGGAAGAGAAGGAGGATTGTTTCGAAAAGTTTAAGGATAGTAAGGTTTCATACCTTTTCCTTGTTGATACCAATTCTGCTTGGGGTAGCTGGAGTTTTCTCCTTGTTGGTATTGGGGTTGTGATTTCCACCTAGGGTTTGGATTTGGAATGAATGGTTCTTTATTGAAGGGAGGTGCTTGTTGGAATGGACGCTCAGGTAATACTACTGCACAAGACACAGTTGAGTCCTAAATTGGTGGTCACTAGTCAGAAAAATGAGTGTTATTAGAACAAATACAATAATGTAATGGAACAAGAGGAGATTGTGAGTTACCTTGTTCTTGAGATAATTTCCTTATAAGGGTATGCATCTCATCAATCTTGTTCTCTACCTTTTGTTCGAGAGATTAATGACTTACCTCATGAACTCCTCAGGTTGGTGCAATAGCTCGTGTACCAAATTTTTGTGCATTTTGAGCCATATTGGCTATTAAGTCACGAGTAGCGGAAGGAGTTTTATCAACAAGGGAAGCACCAACTGCAGTATCAATCATTCCATGATCCATGGGGATAATTCCCTTATATAAGTATTGGATTAATATTTTTTCACTAATCTGGTGGTGTGGGAATCTTGAGAAAAGTCTTTTGAATCTCTCTCAGTATTCATGAAGGGTCTCTCCTTGTGATTTCCTAATGCCACAAATTTATTTCCTAATTGATGTAGTTCAGGAGGAAGTTAAGAAGTTATCTAAAAAGTGTCTTCTCAGGTCATTAAAACCCCCAATTGTGGTAGTTAATAGTATAGATAATATTTAGCTACACCATCAAGGGAGAAATTGAAGGCCCTAAACTTAATTAGGTCCTCAGATGCATTTTGGGGTTTCATGGTTGAGTAGACTGTAAAACTCTTTGAGATGTTTGTGAGGGTCCTCACCAGGATGACCATGGAACTTGGGAAGTAGGTGGATGAGGAATTATCTCAGCTCAAATTTGGAGGCTTCCTTGGGATATTGGATGTACATAAGTTGGTACTCCATATCTGGGGTGGTCAGTTCTTTTAAGGTTCAATTATTTGCAACCATGTTTTCTTGGGTTTGATTGGGTTCAATTTTTGATTGGTTTAGGACCACTTGAGGTTCCAAAATTGGTTCCTCTGTGTTACTTTATTGACCTTCTCTTGATGAATTGATTTTTGAGTGAAGTTATTTTTCAATTTCAGGGTCAAATTCAAGTAGTGTTTCTTTACCAGATCTTGTCATGCAATAATGATGTCCATTTTGATTTTTTGTTTGTTTATTGTGGTTTTTTTGATTTTTTTTAATTGTTTTTATGGAATATTAATGAAATAAAAACACATAAGAAATAAAAGGAGGAAATAAAAGATAATTCTATACTATAGAGAGAGAGATAAAAAATAAGGGAGAGAGAGAGAAAACACATTAAAACAAACAAAAATAATGACAACAGCCCAAAAAACAATCAAATGGGGTGGGATATAGAAATAACTACTAATTAAGAAGTAAAATAAATAAATAAAATGAAATTAAAAATAAAAAAAGTATCTTGGATCCCTGGAAATTGCGCCAAAATTTTATCGTGTTATCGGGCACATCAAATTAGATGTTTATTTTAACTAGAATTTCTGCAGTACTACAGCAACCCTAGGTTGTCTCTCGATGGAGCCTTAGATCATTAATTCCAAGATGATGTTCTGATTATGAGAGTAAAAACTGGGAATGGGGTTTTCTAAAACTTGGGTTTTGATAATTAAAAATAGAAATTGAAACTATATTACAAAGTGATAGAAAATGGTTGGAGAAATCATGATCAACTAGGGTAAGTGTCCCTTGATTCTCAATCTATCATTTCTCTCAAGGGAAAGGTAAGGATCATTTATTAATTCATTTATACACATTAAAATAGTATGGTATGTGAGTTTTTACTAGGTTACCACCTAGTATTTGATAGATCAATGATATTGATTATTGGCGACCCCTCAAAATAAACAAACTTGAGTCAGTGTAAAAATAGAACTCAACTAAGGTATCACTTCAACAACGTGATGAGATGACCAGATTTGTGTAAATGATAAAATATTCCACAAGCCAAGAACATGAACATTAATGGGTTTAATCTCCTGGAATTTATCAACCGAAATAATCCATTCACACGCTCATTAAAGGGAAGGGCTAATTAAAGAGGCAACTGCACTCAAATCATCACAAGATCTGGGTTTTTCATGGAAGCATGAGGATTATTGTTCCTTTTATTTTAATTTGATCATACCAGAATAAAAAAATTAATAATGACTGAAAACAAACTTGGAAATTCAATTAGCTTATGAAGATTACAAGCGTGGAGCTCGGGATTACAAAAAAGGACACCCCCCCTCCAAATTTATCACTAATAGGTTTAGAAGTACATGAGGGAGAAGAGAAATAAAATGGGTCAAGTCTCTAACGAACTAGGTCACTATTCTGGACAGACTTTTTAATCCTTCTTTATCCGGATGGTTGACTACCCAAAACATCTTAAATTATCATGAAATTCTGTGTAGAGGTGCATCTTCGAGTTATATGTCCATGGGAGGTTGAATCATCCCAATTGGATCTACGAGACCCATGTTATGACGCAAATATAGAAAGGTGGTCCAATCTAGCCTGCCCATAATTTTTTCACATTGTGGGCCTATTTTGGGCCTCCAAATGGACGAATTGGGCTCCATGATATTCTAAATAAATGTATCCCACATTTTTTTCATTAATACACTCATTTTTATCCCAATTAGATGCATGTATTATCCACAGTACATATTAATTTCCACATGCATGCTTGGGATCTCACACAGTTTAGCCTATTTTGCTTGAATTCCATCACGGGATCTCTAAATCACCTCCTCCTACTATATAAACACCAAAACAAGTAAAATTTACCTATTAAATAGTTATAAAAATTAATTAATTTAATCAAAAACAAATTAAAATTTAATATTATATTTGGAATATTCTTTACAAAACCAGTTTAAAACAGCAGTGTAAAGGTGGAATTAAATAGTGAATTGTTATGTGATCAATATATAGAGTTATTATCATTCAATAAATATGTGTGACTTGATTAATATTACTATAGGATACATAGTTATGCCTAAATTTATGATTCATGGTTTCTTCCATAATAGAAAAATTCCCCCCATTCTTATGTACGGGTCAGACCTACATAGACAAATTGTATTCAAGAACTATGTCTGGTTTGATTCCTATCATCACAGGATATGTAGTGACACCCAGATCCCAAATATGAGGTTCATCCAAAGTATATGAATTGATAAAAATTAACCCCTCACTACGTATGTTTCGAACCTATGTAGTAAATTCCCTAGATGAATGACATTAATCTACATGAAAAAAGCAATATATGTATCTTTTCAAGAAGGGGTTGATCCATACGAACTCATTTTTCCTATGCACAAGTTAGATCCACATATATATGGCTTATGCGCATGATATATCTATACAAGAAGGGATCCAACATATGGATACCCACTAATGACCCTGTGTATGGATAAAATATGCCCCTGCATCTAAATGTCCCTGATCAGGGCAAAGTGCCCCCAAGGACATCTTGCACACTTATTCATGTTCATTCCCATGTACTTACCTCATGATGTTAAACTGTAAGGAAGGGAAAATCATCACCACACGATGTTAAACTATAAGGAAAATGTCTTGTTCTAATGATTTTAAAGCTTCTCAACAAATGCATCTTTACTACATGAGATTAAAAGGTATAGGTTTTCACCCATCATTATACCTTATCAAAGGACCACAAGAACCTAAATCAGTTCAACTATAAAATGGAGTGCTTATTTCATCTTGTAATCCCCTCGTCACATAAATCACACTTCATATATTGAGCACCTAGGGTTGCTAAAAACCTTTCATGGCACATGGAAAGGAAAATATATCTCTTTGTTTGACCTTGATATCGATTCATAAGGTCTCATAACTACCAACCAAAGACATCTTTTCCCTATATAAAGGGGTATATGATTCTTGTGAGCCTAACATCACCTAGGTATAACCTCAAACCTAAGGGTGTTAGTGGTCATTCCGGACATGATTGTCCCATATCATTACTCTTAACCTCAGAACCTCGAGACGTGATATACAAAATTTTCATCTCCCACTCAGAAGGATGTTAGATTACTCTTGAACCTAGGTAACCTAATTAGGATTTTTTGTAACATTCCCATCATATTAGTTCTATGTGTGTCAGGACCTTAAGTGACTAGCAGTTTGGTCAAATTTTTACAACCTTAAACTTTTATCTTATAATGGTCTATATTTCAATACCCTAAACTACTAGTCAATGATACAAAAAACATGTCAGGCTGAAAACCCACGAAGGGATTCCTAAGAGAAGTCAAGTCTATGATCACTAAATTAAGTGTTTAGGAAAAAAAATAGAGTGAAAATAAATATGTCATAAATATCATAGGGTCTACCTTGTAGACCTGGTAAAATCCAAGCTAGGTTTTTTGGACCCCCTAATCTAGGAAAAAGTTAGATTAAGGTTTTTTCATGTCTCATCGCCACAAAAATATGTCCACTAGGTGGTGACACAACTTTTAGGGTGCTCAAACCCTTCTTGTATATTACATTTTCCAAAAATCACGCTTCATTATTTGAGTACCTCGGATCGCCACAAAGATTACATGGACCTTATAAAAGGATCCATATCTTCAAGAGACTCTTTTTTTGACTATGTATATATGTTTATATCTCCGATATATGTTCTTATGGTCATCAACCAAATTCATCATAACATGCAACAATGGATTTCTGACCCTTGTGAACCCTGATGTCACTTCAGTAGAGATCAACACCTAATAGTGTTCTTGTCCATTCCTGACATGATTGAACCATACCATCCCCATGACCTGATCTCTTTAGACCATTATTTACAATCCCCATAACAATATTATTCCAATGGATCTGATATCCTCAAAATTACATCGCCATGTTTTGTACCATATCTTAAAGAAGGAATATGACATTCCCTCACTGAACCTTTTGATGGTCCACACCTTGTGACTCAAAACCATAGGGCATTGGGCCTGATCTCCACAATCTAAGATCAAAACCTCCCTAGGGTGCAATAACCCTTCCAGGATAGCCTTCCATCCATACCCAACATCATAATCCAGATGTTTGACTCTTATAAATCCCTTCATGGTCTTCGGAAAAGAGTGGGGAAACCTCTATTTGATCATGATATCAACACATAAGGGCTTTGTGCTACCTACCATAGGTATAACCTCCTTAAAATAATGGAACTCTGGGCATTTTGAGCCTTGTTAACACTACAGTGGAAGCCGATAGCTCAAGGTGTTATGGTTCATCCCCGGCATTTTGGCCCCATCCCATATTACATGACTCAATCTTTTGGGTTGTGACTTACTCAACCCATATTCCAACTATCCAGATTCATCTAGCATCCCTATTATTTCACCCTCAACCAATATTACCCTCATAAATCGTCCATATCCCTTAGAAAAAGTGGGTATGCCTCTATTTTACAATGCTACCGGCATATAAGGGCTTTAACCTACCAACTAGAGGCAACTCCTCCTTAAAAGAAAGAAACTACAATCCTCATGAGCCCTAGAAACACCATGGAATAACTCAAAACCATGGGGTATCTTGGGTAATCCCAAGAATTTATTCCCCATATTCTATATTTATCAATCAGGTTTGAGATAGAATACCCTAAACTACAGCGATAGAAGGTCTGAGCTAAAATTCCCTAAACTACAGTGATATAAGATTCGAGCTAAAATACCCTAAAATAAATCAAAATAATGTTCAGGCTAAAATACCTTAAAATATAGTGATAGAAGTTCATTTCAAAAATAACCTAAACTATTCCAATAGAATATCCAAGATAAAAGATCCTAAACTATAGCAATAAAATTTTCGAGCTAAAAGACAAAAAACTACAATGATAGAAGGTCTAAGCTAAAAGAACCTAAATTACAGTAATAGAAGGTCTGATCCATAATACCCCAAACTATTTTGATAGAAGGTATGAGATAAAAGGTCATAAAATACAGCAATAGAATGTCCAAGCTAAAAGACCCAAAACTTCACTGATAGAAATTATGAGCTAAAAGACACTAAACTACAGTGATAAAATGTTTGAGCTAAAAGAACTTAAACTATAACAACAAAAGGTCCAACGTAAAAGACCCCAAACTAATGATATATAAGGTATAAGATAAAAGACTCTAAAACTAAAGCAATTGAAGGTTCGATCCAAGAGACCATAAACTACTGCAAAGAAAAAATCTAGTTTTCAAGATCGAAAAAAGGCACAAAACCTACCAGGATGAAAACTTGATAAGGTAATCCTATGAAAAATCCATGTACATGCTCTCTAAGCCTTCCCATATATTAATATTAGTAGAAAAACTTTAGTGATATAAGTTAAAATATAAAAATCATGTAAGGAACATCATGTTTCCTTTGAAAAAATCAATGTATGCTCACTTATTCCACTGACTTCTGCCAAAGATAGATGAATCTCCCACTGGGAATAATATTCTACCCAAATAATCCTTTTTTGAATAAGGTAATCTCAATATAATTAGAGTAGATATATCAGTGAGGAATCTCATGTTGGTGTAAATTCAAGAGTATTTCCCAAGGAAAATATGTTACAAGTTAAATATTTGAACCCAAGAATTCAGGTTTACTTCGTATTATATGAAGGATGGCTATCATTGATGATTTATGAAACATAAGATCAACAAAAAATAATGAACATTGTGAATGAAAGACAAATGGAAAATAACATATAGATTTAAGAAAATATATTCATTAATAGCATGAATAAGTTGGAATATTCATATATTGTAGCCTCTCCTATAAATACACGAACAAAGGAAAAGTTGTGAAATTATAAGTCTATCACAACATATGCTCAGAGTATTCCATGAGATATGAAAATGTATGATTCAAGGAGATAATATATTGGTTTTATTGATCAAAAGATTTAGTTTCCACCTCTACAATCTACAACAGTTCCTCTACCTTAGTAGCAGCATCAAGGTTGGCCTTCTCTATCATATTGCAGAGTCCATGCTACTTTAGAATAGTCTTCTATGATATTTTATATGCTTTCTAAAACTAGGATATCTCTTCTTTAAGATGGATAATTTCATAATAGAGAAGGTAAATTTCAACCTTCCCAGTGCTGACCACATACCTGTGAGATATCGCCTACTTCTCACATTGGTAATATTCTATTAAAGCCTCATCCCAACTTTTCTTTACCGAAGAGGAATCCTCATATGATATTACCCTTAATTAAAGGGAACTATTTTTATACCTCAAATATATCACCTCCTTCACCCGATCATGAAGGGCGGTATAATCAAATCCCTTGTAACCAGGGGCGGTGAACATGAATCAAAGGTGACCCAGCAGATCTTTCATCCCTTCCAAAGGGGTATCTGAAATATAAGTCCAGATCTCTCTCCATACTTGTCGTTACATTAACCGGTAAAGTTAAATAGACTCTAAAACTTGACCAAAGCCCATTCTCATAATAGGAACATATTTTTGGACCAGGTATTTAAGTGAGGAAGTTATGCTCATAGTCTTCGACAAAGTAGGCAGGGAGTCGGAATATACATTGGTCAACTCAATCAGAGGAATTCCTAAGGATTTAAGGACTAGCACCTCAGTGCATCAAGGAAAAAATAACTTAAACAATAGGAATATGGGTTTATATGTAAAATGATAAATGAAATTATATCACCAAGTAACCAATAGATATGGACAATGTTAGAAACATACCTATCTTGGTTGTGTCGTCAGAGGTGCCTGTTGCCTCAACCCCATCCTCTGGTGAAGAGGCAACACCCTATTGTGATGAGTGACTTCATGTAACCTCTGGTTCCTTATCTAAAGTTGTGATTTTATCTCCACCCTTGATGGATTAGAGAAAAAATGTTATATGAGGTGACGTGAAACAAAGTGAACCATGTGTCTAGTCCCTAAATAAGTATTCCCCTTCATTAAAATGTGCCTTTATCAAGGCTAAATTAATAGAAGAATAGTTACTTGTATCAGTCTTTTCCAAAATCATGTTCACCTACACTATATCAAATGGAATAATTGCAGCATACAACGAACCTAATTGGGTTAGTGTGTTATCTCTCTCTTCTCCTTGATAGTTCAGGCCCGATAGTGAAGGTTCTACTAAAGAAACTAAATGATCACCCACATCCTTAGGGGATGATACATGCTCCCCCATGTTTTCTTGGAGGGGGGATGCACATTTTTTAAAAATCAGAATGTGTTACTAGAATATTCCAAAACAAGGAAATAGTGAAATGACACACTTACATGAGGACTATTAGGGAGAGTGATCTGTGAATTCATAATTCTTCCTTTTCCCTTGCCTCTCTTGGAAAGTGTCTCTATAAGATATTGACGTTGATAGTATTAATGAAGTATTCTTAGAAGGTGCTAATGCCAAGGGTGTCACTCTAGGAGTAGTAATCTTTTTCCTCTTTAAATCCATTTCAACTATAGATACCTCATTGTCAATCCCTTGGTCGCTTATAAATCTAGTTCCAATAGTCATTCCCTGAGGAGAATATATACGGGTCGACATGATTGGTCAATCTTCTGTATCTTCCTACAATGTTGATAGAAACAAAAAGGACGTTTTTACTATTACAACACCACCACAACCCTTTGAACACAATAGTAAAACTATCCTCACTGCTACCTCGATAATGTGATATCCCTATTTATCCATGAAAATATATAACCTTCCCAAAACCACAATTTAGTGAACCAAAGGGGAATATAATACTTGACCCTTGACACTTTCCAACTTCATGTAAAGGTCTCAGAGGAAATCCTTGACCTTTATAGTTCAGTCTTTGAAAGTAATTCTCAGGGGGTGGTAACATGGGAAAATCCATCTAAAGGTAATTGTGCCTAGTGCAGTATGCCCTATAGCTAATCCACTTGGTTCAGTTTTCTTCAAGTCATCCACTTCAAAAATGAAATTTGAAATAATAACACTGACGTAGATTCACTCGTTGCACCACACCCATTAAGGACATGTTGGTTGACACTTCTACTAGAAATGAGAGTAATTATAAATGTCTTACTTCATTATGAAGTGCTTCTAGGGATGTTGGTCCTTTCAAAAGTAGTTTATTTTTGGGAATAGGATTGGACTTGGATGTTGGTGGAAATTGGGTAGCCTCTTTTAAAAATTTTGATAACTACCCATCAGGTTATGAGTGGACCCAAATATCATCATAATTTTCAGACAAACCAATCTATGTGTTGTGGGTAGGAAGGTTTATCTTGGACTGAGTTTCCTCTCTGGTAAACATCATCCAAAACTAGAAATCCACCATCAGATGATTCTCATAACGAACATGAATTGGGGGAGGACATCTCAATTAAACACACCTAAATTGATGACTAAACTGACAAGGTGTGTTCCATTCACAGAGGATACTCCCATCTATGTGGTGGAAATGAGGCCCTCACGAAGAGACAACATTTATGCCAAAGGATTAAGGTTGGTCTCACCATTTTTAACCATATTACCCATGGGAAATAGCCCATAAGGTTTGAATTAGAAATAGTCACAATAGTCCATGAAGTCCCTGACCTTCCAATCCTTTAGTGTAATGGTTATTACCACACTAATGCACTGAAAACATGGATTGAAATTGATTTTGGGGATGTTCTAAATGATTAGGTACTCATAACCTCCCAAATGATCCCTCAACCAACCCCATACCACCTGAAAGTGGTTGGATATTCATTTTTGTCCATTTTCCAAATAAATATGGCACAGGATATGATAAGTTTTGGCCAACATGGGGATGGATAACCCAATATGCTTCTCCCCTACCAAAGAGGTCACCATCATAAAAGTGGAGACTGTAGCACCACCTTTTTCCCCCATCAAAATAAAGTACCCACGTAGGAACATATCAAGGTAATTAGAAAGCTGGATGATCCAATCAATATCAGAGACAACCTCCCATCCCTAATCGGTAAACATACCTTATTCAACTGTGAATCGGTAAGATCCCTCCACACTACGAGATTACTTTATAGGGAAGGCCTTTAGACTCTTTTCTTCTGGCTCACCATGATATTTCTCGATGATTTTTTTCACCCATTGCTTGAATGGGACATCTGCCCCAAGAAGAAGGTAATTTTGGGAGGCCTCTTGGGCCAACCTAATCAGCTCCCTAACAAGAGGGGGGTCCTCTACAAATTGTCCCACATAGATGATAGAGGGGAAAACTCATCATATATCCCACCCAATATGGGTGTACCATAGATCTTCTCAACATACTAGAGACTAATACCCACCCCACCATGAATAATGTGGAAAGTGTTTGTGTCAGGACTCTAATGACTAAACATGTCTGACATCAAGCCCTTGTTATAGTAGGAAAAAGTTTTCAGGATCTATATGGCCCTGTATATCCCAATCTTCTTTAACTCATCAACAAATTCAGAAGTAATATACTGCACCTAGAAGGTTTATCCCCAATCCATTCCAAAACTACCATTGATAAAAAATACCTATTGAGAAACCACCCAAAACGCTTGATGGTGGCCAAATTCCACATTATTGAATTGTATGTATGGATATATGAATAAAGTTTTGAATGGTTCTCATTAAAGTATGTGTCCATAAACATCCTTATATACTTGTCTGTGCATTCCCCTTAGAAATGAAGTGGCCTATTTGGGAGATGTTCACCCAAAAGTTAATATGGATTTTTTAGAACCCGTGTGGGAGGTATGTGTAACATCCCAATCTAGGGTCCACTTAACTCGTACCCTGAGTTGGTAGGTCACGTGGCCTCAAGAATTCCTCCCTATACTCCAGAGGCTGCTGACTAGCTGTAATGGTGAAAAGGTAGTATAATGAGAAGATTATACCCTCTTATCAAAATGGCATAGCAGATATAATCAATAATAAACAATAGATGAAGCATAATATAAACAAACATAATCAATAAACTACGAAAGCATAAAAAGATAAATGAACAACTAATAATAATATCAAAATCCTCTATGGTAGTGTTATATACATGGATGCATGGAATGATGATATACAAAATAGAATAGGTGGGTACAAGCATGTTATACAATAGAAAAAAAGACAAAAAGGAAAAAAATGATCCATAAGAATCTCGAGATAATGCATGAACCTCTTCTTCTAATCTTCATCTATAAGAAAAGAATATTAACAACCTATAGAAGGGATCTTACCCTTATCCATGCATGTAGGCAGATAGTATTCTTAGGTACCAATGGAAGCCCGAGTAGGGTGTGAGATAAAAATCTCAGTAGGCCACCACCAAGGTTTCTACCTATAATCCAAGCAATTATCATAACTAAAAATTTAATTGGTATAATAGAATAACTAAATAAATTCTGAATAAATAAATAACCAGGCTACTGGGGTTTCTAAAGGACACCTGACGACTCTACATACATCATCTCATGACTGAGAACCGTCTAATAAATCACTATATATATAGTAATAATATATATATATATAGTATAATTATATATATTTCATTCACCTATATAAACCAAGTACATGCGGACATAAGTGTACATATACCTGGAAAACTAGTGTTGGTTGGACCGAGGCATAACTTAAACATCCATGACCAGTATAACAAGCCTATAAGCCCAAGCCAAAGGGTACATTCCCTACATCTCAATAAGAGTGTGAGATGCCATGCACGACACTCAAGAAGGTGAGTGAGCCATCATGTCATCACTCAAAATAGGTTCACGGCGCATAAATCCCAACACCCAACTAGTGTGAATGGTGTGAGACATTATTCTAAACACCCGATGTTAGTAAATGTGATACCTTCATTCTCAATAGTTTCCTTACCATCGAACCACAACCTCTATAAAGGTGTATCATAATTATAATTGGAATGGGTCATTACCTCCCATTCATCTCTTTTATCTAGCCCATATATATAGAAGAGTCATGATCACATTTATAATTTAATGCTTATGGAATTGCTTCTCAAGTATCAAGTTATCCAAATTCAATTACATATAAGCCATTATATTCATAATGGTCATTTAGAAAAAGCATAACCAAAGGAATGGTTTCACAATCCTTTGTAATCCATTCCAATTAAATCAATTGACTAATTTTATTTGATAAAGAGAAAACCACCTTGCATAATCCATGTCACATCCTCTCCATTTAACTCATTTAATGTACTAAAACATGTAAAACCCATTTATAAGCTCAAAGTTCTAATTGGAGGGTGTCAAGGTCATTTGTAAAAATTCTTACATGGTAAATTCCATTTGAAATCTTAGATAAACATATAATAGGTGTTTGTGATCATTAAACACCTATATACATGAGGGAAACCCCATTTAAAGTCTAATACATAAGTTAAAAAGAGTTCCAAAAATTTAAACCATTTAACCATAATATCCATTTCAATTTGAAACACCTAAGGGGTTACTATATAATAGGTATAAACCTCCTAATTACTAAACATGAACCAAAAGGTATATAATAAAGTGTAAGGGTCAATTAAACATGAAGAAATCAATACAAATGTGATGCTCAGCAAATGATGGCGTTCAAAACAATGGTGTAATTATGAGACATCAAAACTCAGTGGGAAAACAATGTGACCACCTATCTCAAGGTTGTGGATGATTCCACGTTCAATATCAGCAGCACATTTGAAGTAGGTTGGAAGCGATTTGAAAAACATTTCAACTCCCTAAAAATAGGGAAAATGAACCTGTAATTAAATAGTGTGATAAATTCAAAAACAAACTTATATAGGTGGTGAGAGACAAGGGGAGATTATCTAGTTAGATCCAATTATTCTAACAGATCAAGGATTTTACATCGGATGAAATAACTAGATCAATGACTAAATTGAGGTGTTCTTGAGATCAAAGGAGGAAAAAAACTAAGGTTGTCCAATAGAGGGAGGAGAATAATGAAAGAAAGTATTATAACTTAAGTGGGGGATATTAATTTCACCCCAAAATTAGGGGGTTCATGGTTTAGGATCACGGTTTTCAAACCATGAAAAAACTATGCAAAACCCCACAATCCAAAAACCCAGTAGCACCACATGGCCATGTGACTCAGCCCACACAGTTTCAGTCAAATTGTGAGGCCTAAAGGTTCCCACTATCTACAACTATGTGGTTAAAACAAACCATGTGGTCTAGGTTTCAAAGTTGAAAATAACAATGTGGCCCAGTACTTTAGCCTATTTTCTGGAACTCTATGCTTAGAACAAGTAATAGACACTCCTAGGACCTTTCTTAGGCTATAGTACACATTTACCATGATTAAACAAAAGATTCAAATTGAAAAACAAATGATTCTTACCTTTGTGGAAATATGGGTCATTACATCCTTCCCTACATAAATAAAATCATCCCCATGTTGTCCTTTTGAGGGTAAAGATTCATCATCTACAAAAATTTCCAACCGCTAAGCTCATATATCAGCTTCTTGTTCCCAGGTCTTTTCATGTACTCAGTTATGCTGCCATAGTAGCCATACCAAAAGAACTGACCTACCTTAGAGTTTCTTCATGCTTTGATCAACTATATACACTAGATACTCCTTGAAGGAATCATCAGCATCCAATTCAACTGAATTAGGCTAAAAGACATGTGATGGGTTTGGATAATATCGAAAAAATTGAGATACATGAAAGACATCGTGCATAAACCAGTATATTTGAGTAAGTTCCAACCGGTAAGCCACTGGTTTGATCCATTTCATAACCTTGAGGGATGTAATGAACCTTTTTTAGAGTTTAAACTAGTTATTAATATTTCTATATCCCAACTTGGGTGATACTTGTAAGAAAACCCAGTCTCCAACCTCGAACTTGAGAGGTCTGTTGGCATATAAATGATGTCTGGACTGAGCTGTCATCATGTGTTTCCTAATAAAATGGACATAATTTTTAGTCTCCTGCATGAGATTTAGTCTAAGAATAGTTGCTTCCCCTACCTATATCCATCATAAAGATGAGCATTAAGTCTTACCATATAAGGATTCATAAGGATCCATCTCGATGGTAGGTTGAAATCTGTTATTATAATTAAACCCAACAAGAGGAAGGTGCTTCTCCCAAGAACCTCCAAAGTTGAGGAAAAATGCATGGAGCATGTCCAATAACACCTAAGTTGAAGGCTTTTTCTATCCATAAGTATATGGTAGATAGATCGTGATCAGAAGAACCCATGTACCCAATTCCATCTGCAACCCCTACTAGAATTGTGACATGAAATGATAGTCTCTGTCAGAAATGATAGAACGAGGAGCTCCATGAAGATGTACAACCTCCCTGACATATAGCCTTCCCAACTCATCTACCAAGAAGGTCTCTCTCATGGGTAAGAATCATGCGACCTTCATTAAATGGTAAATGACAACCCATGTAGTATAGTTTCCATGAGGTGATCTGAGTATAAAAATAAATAAATCCATTAAAATGTCATCCCATTTCTACTTAGGAAATGGACAATGGCTATAAAATTACGACTGGTCGTTGATGCTCCACCTTCACCTACTAACAAGTGGAACACCGAGTTATGAAGCCATAAATCTTTTGTTTCATACCAGGCCACCAATACTGGTGCCATAGATCTTGATACATTTAGGTGACACCAAGGTAAACTACCCATATTGAGGCATGGAATTCCTACATCATATCCTCTTTGATGTCTACTGTGACTAATACACACCTATGGAATAGTATAGTATCATCCCCATCCATGGTCCAACCATCATATGAAACTTTTTCCATTAGGACAAGGCCCTCGAGATTAGATAGTTTTCTCGACCATAACCATTCTAGAAGAGTAGAGGTCACTGCTAAGGGTGAGAGGATATTCTGACCATTGTACTCATGATCCTCAACATGAATCTCTAAGAATAATTCCATGATATTCTTTTATCCACTAGACTTATGAAAAAAATTTACCTGAGTCTTCTATATAAGAGAATTGGCCACTACATTTCCTTTACCAAGTGTGTAGGTAAGCTCAAAATCAAATAATTGTAGGTACTCAACCCATCTGCACTTCCTAATATTGAGATCCAACATAGTGAAGATATACTTGAGTATTTTTTGATCTGTTAATACCATAAAACAATATCCAAGTAGATAGTGTATCCAAAATTGTAGAGTATGAACTACAATATCTAGCTCGAGGTCTTGTGTTGGGTAGTTCCACTCATGATCCCTTAACTGATGAGATTTGTACACAACAACTCACTACTCAGAACATATCCAAGATCGATACGTGATGCAACAAAATATATAGTATAGCTCCTTCCTTGCTCTGGAAGAATCAGTATCGGTGCTAAAGTCAAATGTCCCTTAAACTATTGAAAGGCTACTTCATATTCTTCTGACCATATGAATTTTACACCATTCATTATCAAGCCTATGAGTGGCACTGAAAGGCATGATAAATTCTGAATGAACTATTTTTAATAACCAACTATCCCCAATAAACTTTGAATTTCATGGATGTTCTTGGGATTATCTCAGAAAACTACATCTCTCACTTTATCTGGGTTTACAAAAACACTTAACTTTGATGTGATATGACCCATACAGTTGACTTTTTATATCCAAAATTTTCATTTACTAAGATTAGCATAGAGCTAGTGCTCTCTTAGTGTATTCATCGTGATCTCAAGATAGGTTTCATGGTCTTGTATGGAGTGTGAATACACCAAGATATTGTCAAAAAACTACCACAAATGAATCCATGTATGGGTGGAAACCCCAATTCATAAGATACATGAAGACAACATGTGCATTTGTGAATCTGAATGACATAACTAGGTACTCATATAGACCATAACTACTCCAGAAATCTATGTGAGGTATGTATGAAGTTCTAACACACGCCTGATGATAGCCCGACCTCATATATATCTCTTAAATCACTTTCACTCCTTGTATTTTATCAAAGAGGTTGTCTATTCTTGGTAGTGGATATCTATTCTTGGTCGACAGCTGATTCAAATGATGGTAATCCATGTAGATCTTAAGAGTTTCATCTTCATTATTAGAGAAAGGGATAGATGAAGCCCAAGGATAAGTATAGGGGCATATGAATCCTTTTGTCTCCAGATCCTCTAATTTATTCTTAAGCTCTAGAAGATTATTTGGTTCCATTATATATGGAGGAATGGTCATTAGTACTACTCTTGAAACAAGATCAATAGTAAAATATTCTTCCCACACTAAAGGTAGTCCATAGAAGTTGTCAAGAAATACATCACTGGGTTGCTCCACTATAGGAGGAAAACAGTGGGTTATAACCCCCGATCATCAAGGAAAAGACTAGTGATATGAGTTGTAACATATCTCAGACTCTACTACTCAGGTCCATCTTGAGTTGCACTGACATCCTATTCTCTCATATCCATGTTCTTAACACCCTCTAGTGATGTGAACATCACCCTTAGACGATAGAAATCAATATGGTCTTGATATGGAATCAACTAGTCTATCTCGATGATTACATCAAAGCCTATCAGGTTGCATACAAAGAGATTCCACATGAAAATTTAACCACAAATCTCAAGGGGACATTCCTTAAAATGATGAACACCCTCTGAACAGATACCTAACAAGGTTTCTAGCATCATAATTCCATATTAGTGCTTGGTATTGAGGTCTGGACTCTTAGTGATTTACTCAGATATAAAAGAGTGATACACACATATGTCTAATAAATAAAACACTAAAGTTAAGGATAGTAGAATGGTAGGTTGTACAGTAGAAGTTTTGGTGCTCTAATCCTTCATAATTAGATGGACTGTATGTAACAAGTGTGTACTGTGGACTTGAGTCACTTCTTGACTTTCCTAAGCAATACCACTCTATTGGTGCTAAGAATCATAAGTCTTACTACCTCTGCCTCGACTTCCACCTCATCCTAATCAACTGGTGGTATTCTAACTACCTTCCTACCATGATACTATTGGGCCCACTCCTGATCATGGAGTAGGCATAGATCCTTGGTCACTAGACACTATCGGGAAAGTCCTACAAAAATGATGGATATGAACTATCCTTCCACAGCCTCTGTATTCAACTAGATCACATAAGAACTGAAGTTTAGTGTTCCCTAGCTTCCCGCACTGGTGAAATATCACAAATATGTCAGTGTGAGGAACCTAACTATTTATACCTCTGTGAGTAGCCTCAAAAAGCCTCTTTTAGGCAGAAGAGGAACCACTGATATCTTTAGGTGGCAGAATTCCTTGACTCACACTGTCAGCTTTCCTCATATTCCACTCTATGATAAAGGTCTGGTAGATGATTTCTGAAATAGTAGTCAACCTAATACATTGACCTATGACTAGATGGTGTAAACCAGTCCATCCTCGAATCACCTAGCATTCATAAGATCATAACCTTCTAGAGTAGGAGAAAACAACTATATCTCATTAAAACGAGTAGAATATTCCTTGATAGACATGCTCCCCTATTGTATTTTCATGAATTATTTAGCTTTTTAATCCCTTAGAGTCTGGGGAAATAACGATTCGTAGAATATTATCTAGAAATCCTCCCAGACCATATCTCTATGTCTATATTCTTTGGTGATGACATTCCACCACCACTTAGCAGAATTGTGAAGAATATAGGTAACTAGACTGACCCTCCTCTCTAGAGGAATCTCAAGATGATAAAATATATGAAGGATTAATTTGATACAATACTCTACAACATATATTCCTCCATCCTTCTAAAGGGTGGAAGGATTCTCCTACTAAAATTTTTGAGTCAACTCATCCATACTCAGGGTAGGTCGAACGACACCTTGCATTTTTTGAAGCATATACAGAAAACCCTCTTGAAACTGGGTGTCAGTGCCCATATAAGGTATAGGAATAGGTACCATAGGTTTAAATATGGTAGGAATCATTAGTGGAATGGGAATTTCCACATCAGGAGCATGGAAATTTCCACCTTCAGGGTGCACAGCTAGAGGAGGTCTTGGAAGCATGATACTATCATGACAAACGAATGCCTCAGTAGATATTTTTAATAAATTTTAATGATTGTAGATAGAAAACTAGGATAGGAGTAAAGCCTTAATATAAACATATCATAGCCTTATACCTGCTCAAAAAACCATGATTGGGTAGTATAAAGAGACCAAAAAGGCCATAAGAACACAATAGAAACCCCACTACCCACTACTAAGGTCGGTTTCGAGTCTTAGTATCTATGTCGGATATATATAAGATGGATGTTTTTAATTTAGAAGTCATGTACATTTTAAAGTTGTGATTATTTAATACTTTAAATCAATTTGAAATGGTTGAATTAGATGGTTTACCATTTCAATCCATAATGTCCCATACTCCTTATGAAGCAAATATAGCTTCCACTTATCTCACACCATAACACGTTCTATCCCATGCAACCAATAGTCCATGTCTCAATGTGCTATAATTGACTGCTTAAGGTGTCTTATTTAACCTATTCAGGAAAGCACAATTAGGTTAAGGTAGTAACTTTAAGTATCATTTATGTTTTCCAACCCTTTCAGGATGTGTAAGAACAATTCAATACATATTCAAATCACTAACAATATACAACAGGAAAATGGATGCTGAAAATAAACATGGCATGGAAAAATGCATGGCATATTGGTCCTAGTGTGCCTAATAATGATGAATGATATGAAATGACTTCATTTCATCGATCCTAGGAACAAGGAAATCTCATTTCAATAATACCAATATCAATAACATTATAACATATGTGTTTCACCAAATAGTGAAGTTATATGAAATATAATTGGTATATTCAATGAAATAAATTTCCAATACCAGGAAATTTGGGTTTCCTCTATACACGGGTTAGCTAAGTCCAAGAATAGGTTCAATACTAAATACCTTTAACTCCTAATCTCCTGTCTAATACCCAAACAGTATGACAAAGGAAAAATATGGCTCTGATACCACTTTGTAACATCTCAACCCAGGGTCCACATAACTCATGCCCCAAGCTAGTGGATCACATGGCCTCAAGCGCACCTCCTCATATGTCATAGGATACCGATTAGCAGTGAGGGTGAAAAGGTAGTACAATGGGGATACTATACCCTCTTACAAAAAAGTAATAGTGGATACAATCAATAATAAACAATAATGGAAGCATGATATAAAAAAACATAATAAACAAACTAAAAAATCGTAAATAGATAACTGAACAACTGATAATAATATTAAAATACTCTATAGAAGTGTTATATACATGGATGCATGTTATTTTGATATAAAAATAGAATAGGCTAGTATAATAATTCTATACAATAGAACAAAATACAAAAATGAAAAAAACTAATCCATAAGAATCTCGAGTGAATTCCAAGTCCTCTGCTCCTAATCAACATATAAAATAAAATAATATCAACAACCTGATAAGGGCACTTTCACTTATACATACCTACCAAAAGATAATCTTCTCAAGTACCAAAGGCATTCTGAGTAGGTTGTGAGATAAAAATCTCATTAGGCCACCACCAATGATGTATAAGAGTAATCTAAGAAGTGACTGTAACTAAAATGGGTGCAGGTATAACAGAATAAGTAATGAAATGATAAATAAATAAATAACTAGGATATTCTGGTTCCTAAAGGACACCTAACGACTCTACCTACTTCTGATCATCACCATGAACCATCTGATTAGTCACTATATATATATAATATATATATATATATATTATAATTATATATATTTCATCAACCTATATGAATCATGTACATGCATAGGTAAGTGGCCATATACTTGGAATGCTAGTGTTGGATAGACCAGGGCATAACTCAGACATCTGTGACTAGTCTAATGATCCTATAAGATCAAGCCAAATGGTACATACCCTAAATCCCAATAAGAGTGTGAGACATCATGCATGAGTCTTGGGATAGTGAGTGACCCATCATATTATCACTCAAAAAAAGGATGCGATGTGTAAATAACAACACCCAACTAGTGCCAATGGTGTGAGACATCATGCTCAACACATGATATAAGGAAACATGATACCGTCATGCTCAAAATTTTCCTTAACATTGTACCACAGTCTCTATAAATTTGTATCATAGTTATAATTGGCATGGGTTATTACCTATCATCCAAATCTCTTATCTATACCATATATATATAAGAGGCATGATCATATTTATAATTTAATACATGGGTCATTTCTTCTCATGTTAGAAATTCAATTACATATAAGGCATAATATTCATAATGGTCATTTAGATAAAACCAAACCAAAGGAATTATATCACCATCCTTTTTGAACCATTCCAATAAAACCTATTGATTCATTTTATTTGATAAAGGGAAAACCATCTTGCATAACCAATCTCACATGATCAATTCTGTTTAACTGATTCAATGTAATAAAACACGGAAAACAATTTATAAGCTCAAAGTTTCAATTGTAGGGTTTCAAGGTCAAGTGAGAAAATCCCGACATGGGAAATTACCTTAGAAAGCTAGTCCAAACACCTAATAGGTTCTTGGTATCATTAAACACCTATATAGATGAGGGGAAAACCATTTAAAGTCTAATAAAGAAGTTAAAAGACATTTCGAAAATTTAAACCATTTAACAATAATATCCATTTCCATTTGTCACACCCAAGGGGTGATGATGTAAGGGGTATACAACCTCCTAATAACTAAAAAATAATTGAAAGGTATATAACATGTTTTAAGGGTCAATTAAATATTAAGAACTCAATATAAAGGGGATGCTTGATAAAGGTTGTCATTTGACAAAACATCGTAATTACAAGGCATTGAAACGTAAAGGGAAAACAACAAGACCACCTACCTCAAGGTCATAGAATATGCCTCGCTCAATATTAGCCTCAGATTAGGAGTACATTGGAAAAGATTTAAGAAATAGTCCAAACCCCTAATAATAGGGGATATGATCATACACCTAAATAACATGATGGATTTAAAAAAAAACTTAGGTAGGAGGTGAGAGACTAGGGGAGGTTTTTGAGATAGATCCAATGCTTCCGACGGATTGACAATTAGATATCAGATGGAGGAACTAGCTTAATGCCTAGATTAATGTGTTCTTAAGCTCAATGGAGAAGAAAAATCAAGGTTATCCACTAGATGGAGGATAAGAAAGAAATAAAGGTTTATAACTTAAGTGGTGGTGTGAATAGTAATTTCACCCAAAAATTTGGGGCACATGGTTTAGGTGCACGGTTTGAAAACTATGTGAAAACCATGAGATATCCCATTGTTTAACAACATAATAGCACCATACAACCATGCACCTCATCCCAAATGGTTTTAGAAAAATCGGGTGGCCTACAGGTGCCCATTGTCTACAACCGCATAGTTAAAAAACCATGTGTCCTAGGTTTCATGGTTACAACTAACCCTGCAACCCAATTCTTTAGCCCATTTTCTAGAACTCTGAGCTCTAAAAAATCCTCAAATAGTCAGGGTGACCTTTCTTACTATGTAGAACACATCTACCATGATTTAAAAAAGGATTCAAATCGATAAAACAAATTATTTGTACCTTTGTGGGAAGATGGGTCATTATAGTATGATTGATGACTATGGTAAAGGGATGGTATAATTGTTGGTAAGAACAAACCCATAGAGTGGAAGGAACTCTAAAAGTGGATATTTCCTAAGGTTTTCACCCATCAGGTTCAACATACTTATCTGGGTTGACTCGACAATGCAGTGGCAGTTAGGATTAAGACTTTCTATGATGAAATTCTAGTGATACATCACTACTTTAGACACTTTCCTAGAAGATGCATGAGATCTAGAATCCATATGTAAAAAATCAAGGATTATATTTCAATCATATAAGCTAGAAACCCTATTAAAAGAAATGCATAACTCTGGCAGCATCATGCGAATCGCATGACCCATTAGGGGGTTTCCGATCTCATGACTTGATACATTTCTCGCGAACCACCCCATGAATATATCATGGACCACATAATCTATAGGACAACTCATGGTCGCGTAACCCTTTATAATACTCACGATCATATGACCTTGGCATGGTTACTCTTCCGCATAATAGATGAGTGATCTTGCTACCTAACCAGCAGATCCTATGAAATTTTCAAAGACTACTATGCAACCAAGGAATTAGTCCAAAGCTCAAGAAATTACCAAAGATTGATTTTTTATTGATTCGAGAAGGTTATGGGAAAAATAGATCATGATAAATGGTTCACACAAAGTGTTATTTCAAATAGGTCTCGTGATTGGTTCTTGTGGAAGGTCTTACAAATGGGTCACATAACGGAAGAAAATTTCAAGAGCTTTGGAGAGTTGGAGTGGCTAATTAATGAGCCTCCCTTTATTCCCCTATTTATATGGAATTACATGGAGTACCAAAGGTTTCCTATAAGACCAAATTTCATCCAAGACACTGATTGGAGACATCCCCAATAGACTCATGTGGGTATTTACTCTCCTCAGAATCAACCCCTTTTCCCCATGAGCATCGCTCCTAAGGGGGAATTTATTTATGCTCACCAAATGAGCATCATAAAATCTACAAGGGAAGAAATAACCGATGCATGGGTATTATTTTCTCTATAAAACAAAGAAACATAATTTGGACAAGATCATGAAGATCTTGTAAACCTCAAAAGGACATGCGATCGCATGACCTTCTAGAGGTCGTGTGAATGAGTCATGCATAGGGAATGACCTTCTTGAGATCATGTGGAGCCCATTTTTATAGGCCTCCTCATTCTTATGAACACTTCCAATACACACATTGATCATGATACGACTATCAAATGAGCTCTCCCAAGCCATGTGACTTGTTAACTGACAGGTTCCTAACAACCATGAAAAGAATCCTTATAAAATAAAGGATAAAAATATGAAAAATATGGAATCCTATTGTGATCATTGATCTTCATGAGAAAAACTCAAGCGGTTCATAAGAAACCTCAAATCCATAGTGATATATCCACATTGTCATGAAAAATCCATTTGACATGTCACACTCATCATGCGAAGGGTTCCGAACATGCCCAATCGATTTTACACTACCCCATTGTCTATAGACAATTAAAGGGTTTGTTCATGATAATACTTTTGCATCATCATAAGACCCATTATTGGTCTCGTGGTGCAACGCTGACAAAGAGAGTGACTGTCTTCGATAATACTCACAAGCCTGCATGAGATCTCCTTCCATTGTAAAATAAAGAGGGAAATAAAAAGGGGAAAGCCAGAAGCTGTTTATAGAGCAAGGTGCCAACAAGCCTGTACCCGAGTGGTAAGGGCTCCTGCTTGTCATCCAAGAGACCCAGGTTCAAAACCGGGTAGAGGTGAATTTTCTGGGTACTATAGCAGTTACTGTAGCAGTATTTTAGTAGTTATTATTCATTACTGTAGCATCCAGAACTATTCACCCGATTCGGGTCTTCGGGCCATCGATTTGGGCCTACAGGTCTCAAGGGCCTTCGGGCCACAGGGCCATCGAGCCACAGAGACCGTGGAGTAGCCCAGTTCACACAAGAACATGCCCCAGAAGAGGATCAGAGCAACAAGAGTAGCATCCACTACAAGCAGAGCTAACCTGATTGGAAGAATGATAGGGTATGGCAGCCGCCATCGGGACTAGGCACCATGCATCTTTGTACGGGTAAATGATAGCTGATCATCAATGAAGGGTGGGGAGCTAGGTGATCAATGATACAGAAGCTAGGGTGGGGTGGTTCTAGTGGGTTGGGTCTATGGGTCATGTTATGGGCATGGTATGCCTATGGGCCTTTGGGTCATGTATTTAGGGTTAGTCGGGCCTTATGCCTTGGGCCTACGGGTCATGTACGGGTTCCCCTTCAACCCTTAAAAGGGGGATTATACATAATAAAATAAAAAAAGAAGGCCTTAAGGCCATTTGGGAGTACAGATCAAGGATATTATGGCCTTCACAAAAAATGATTTATATTCCATGGGTGTTCACAATCAACCACATGAGGTTCCCCTCAAAAAACCGTCATAATCTCATGAAATTCTTCCTGCGAGCTGCATTTGCCTCATGAAAAACACTAAACAATTCATATTTGATCATGCGTAGGCCTTATGATGGGAATTTTGGTCTCATGAAGAGCTCCATATGTGTTGGCCTGGACTTGTGAAGACTCTTTGGCATGTCCACATGGTTAGGTGAGATCCCTTTGATCAACCTGGGCCTAATAAAAATGGCCAAGGAGGACCCTTCATGTGGTCGCTAAATATCACATGAGGCCATCATGCAAAGCGCGAGACACCAAGGCCCTCCATCGACTCCAGTACAAATATTCTAGATACACGTCATGCAAGGTGTTGTATAACCAGGTTAGAGAGGCCTATAAAACCCTTCTCCTCAGGACAAAAAATGCATCCCTCACCAATCGCCCACACACGAGAGCTCAGGAGTGGACTTCCTAGAGTGGAAGATCATGCACTCTTAAGGTATTGTACTAGGTAATGATCTAGGTAACAACATAATGGATCACACAATATGCATAGGAAATTCATGTTATCACTCATAGATCATGGGAAGGAATTCTAGCGTATTAGAAGGATTATGTGAAGAAGGTCCCACATATTGGTTGGTCATACGAAACCTAAAATAAGATAACATTGGAAAACCCTAAGGAACATATGAAATAAAGGATGGAATAAAGAAAAAAATATGGGAGACATATGCAAAGAGTATATACATTGATCCTCATGTGCTTTGCATGACTTACATAGACCATCCGACAACATCGAGACATGTTTCTCAAATCATGTGACACTCCCTCGAAATACTCTTTGGACCATTCGATGTCCCTTAGACATGTAAAAGAATGTCTCAAAATGCCCCTAGGCATACCACTCAAGTACTGTGAGGCCCCCTGGGCTTGCCAGCCAAATCTTACAATGTCCTCCAGACATGTCACCCAAATTATGTGGTGATACTAAGACAAGTCAGATAGGTCTCGTGTTGACACTCAGACATGTACACTTGGATTGATGACCCTTGGATAAGTTATCTAGGTCTTGAGACACCCTCCATACATGTCTTCCAAGTTATGTGGTTACACCATAATGAGTCATATAGGTCTCACATTGACAATCGTACATGTCCACATAGATCATGAGATTTCTCCTAGATAAGTCAAACAGGTCTTACAAAACCCTATGTACATGTCAACCTATATCATGTGACACCCTCCGTATATGTACACCTAGATCTTGTGATATCCCCTGAAAAAGTCAACCAAATATTGCAACAGCCACAAGACAAGTCAACCTAGATCTTGTGACACCCTCCGGACATGTCAACCTTGATCATGTGATATCCTCCATACATTTCAACCTAGGTCATGAAATGTCCTCCGAAAAAATCAGCAAGTCCATGTGACAACCTCTAAAAATTCAAACCTTGTTTATGAAATAGAATCCATACATGTCATTAAGGTTATCTGATGCCCTCTAGAACACATCAACTAGATCACACGATTGTCTTTGTATATGTCCTATAGTTAACCAGAACATGTATGTACATCATCAAGCATGTTAGATAGACAATCAGAGCATGTCATACGGATGATCAGGACATGTCAAGCCAACATGCCAGGATATGATAACCTTTTCCATTTGATATATAAGGGTGGCCTCATAGAATAATCCTTGATAAGTGGCATGATATGAATACCCCCATATAAGTTAAACCTCATCATGTAATCCCTAATCTAATGGAACAACAAAAAATATGATTCCTTACATAACCTAGATATGTAGGACACCTTCCTAAGGCCCGAGATCAAATGAAAATCCACCTCAGCATAAGTCCCACTATGTCTCTAATATTCCAACCATCAGAACCCAGTCACTCTCATGGGATGATTGTTCTGCCACATCCACCAGTGGACTAAGGAGATAACTAAACTATAAGAACTCAGATTTGTACTATAACCAGGACATATAGAATGCCTTTTTAAGGCCAAATATCAAATAGGGAAACCTTAATATGTAATCCATAGTCAAAATGGACTATAATAACTTTAATTACTTTTATAATGAGGATAATTAGGATTTCTTTCTAAGGCCCAATCTCAAAAGGTTAACCTTAGTGTGTAAGACCTAGTCAAACTGAACTACAAGAAATCTAATTCTTCCCATACTCAAGATACATAGGACACCTTTCTAAGGCCCAAGCTCAAAATGGAAACCTTAGTGTGTAAGGCCTGGTCAAAATGAACTATGAGAACTCGTATTCCTACTATAAGAAGGATATGTAGGATTCCTTCTTAAGGATCGAACTCAAATAGGGAAACTTTAGTGTGTAAGACTTGATCAAACTAAACTATGAGAAATCTAATTCATGCCATAGTCAGGATACATAAGACACATTTATAAGGCCCCAGATCCAAAGGGAATCCTCATTGTGTAAACCCCATTCAATATGAACTATGAGAACTCTGATTCCTTTCATACTCATGATTTGTAGGATGCGTTTCTAAGGCCTGATCTCCAAAGGTAAACCTCTGTGTGTAAGCCTTGATCAAACTAAACAATGAGAAATCTAATTAATTCTATAACTATGATACGTAGGATTCCTTCTTAAGGCTCGAGCTCAAATGGGAATCCACTTAAGTGTAAATCTTGCTATGTATCCAAAATTCCAACCATCAATACCTAATCAATCCCATGGGATGATTATTCTTCCTCATCCATCAACGTACTGAGAAGGAAAATGAACAGTAATGAATTTGATTCTTGGCATAACTAAGATACATGGGACACCTTCCTATGGCCCGAGATCCATATTAAACTCATAAAGGGTTATCCCAACACATAATTCCCACATCCATATGTAGTGAGACTAGTTGCTTTCTATCCCTTTTTTCTCACACTAAGCAAAACTCACATGGACTTATAGAGTTGTAATGATCATTTCATTCACATCATGAATCTGTACCAGTTAGCACAACCTTAGAGAATATTCCCTGATCAGTGGCATGATATAACAACCCCCATACAATGGAATCTACCTTGGGGAAAGTCCCAAGGTCATGATCGAACTTTGATGACTATGATTCCTTCCATAACCAAGATACGTAGGTCAACTCCCCAAGTATTAATCTCAATATTTGAAACCGAATTTCCACTATATATGTCCTTTAAGTATGACATTAAAATTAACTGGTTTAAATAACTACATGGGTGTTTATTCCTAATATAAATGGGATATGTAGGACACCTCATGGAGGTTCCATCCCATCCTCTACATATTAATCACCTACTTGAATAACAGTACATTCTAAAGTTTCTGGTTATACGACATCAATAGATAAGAAGTTACCCACTAATGGGGAATGGATGAAGAAACTTGGATACATATATATGGATTCACTAATATATTCCCCTTTACATATATAATGAATTAAACTATGATCATTTTGTTAGGGTAATTTATCCCATATCAGGATTAGGAAGATATTCTCGAACATATCTTAAATTTATAAGAGAGTCCCAATGTAGGCAACAATTCCCCCCAAAAAGGTGTGACGATCACAACCACCCATCCTCTCGACCAATGTGATTTCATAAGTTTCATTAGGTTTAAAACCCCAAAGGACCACCTAACTTTGGAAACAAGGTTCGTACTCAGTTATGGATGTGGTAGATGTTGTGATTTTACATTAGAGATAAAAATGGTAAACCCAACACTAATGATTGTGAAAGACACTGAACCCCCCCCCCCCACAATCAAACCCTTGGGCCAAGCCATCAGCATTTTTCTAATGAAAAAAATGGTAAACCCAATGTGAATGGAAATCATTCGACTTTGGCTTCTCCTTCACAAAATAAAAAGGATAAACTGCCCAATCCTCATCAAACCATTTTTTTCCTATCATATGGTTTGTCTTATCTTTTCTAATGAAACAATGATCTTAGAAGAAACATTATGAATACACAAAACTCAATTCCAAGGAAAAATATAAAATTTTCTCTAGATCCAAAAGAATAAGTTTTTTGTTTAAAGATAATTAAGACTAAGACAGTGAAGTTGAATATGAAAATTAACTTAATTTTTGTAGAAAACACGTTTATTGCAAAAGTTAATAATGAAGTGATTGGAAGTAGTAGTTATAAAGAAAAAGAGACTAAGTTAATGTTTCATCTAAAAATATAATTGAAATAATTTCCTAAAAAGATAGTAAGACATAAAATAGAAATCAAGAAGATAAAAAAAATCATTTTTTACATCAAATAATTAGGAATCTTTTCTTGAATAGAAAACTAAATTGATGGAAGAGATTGATCACTTGAATAAATATATTGAAGAAAATATAATTGGAATTAATATCTTGAAGTTATGATAAAGGAAAATGTAACACCCCAAGATTTCATATAATGTTATCTCATTAAAGTAATTCAATAGCTTGCGCTACACACAACACCGAGTTCGAGTGCCCCACAACTTACCACACAAACCGTTCAAAAAGCAGTTATGAATAGTATTAACTGCATTTTGAATCTTATATACTCTATATAATTTTAGCATTCATATTATGTGTTTCTTATACGTAGTATAAGAACAAATTCATTTTTTCAGATGAAAGAAGTATTTTTAAAAAAATGCAATTTTACTGACTTTTAATGGAAAACCTTTTTTAAAAGACAATATTTGACACTTTTATTTATTCAATTTAATGAAATTAAATTATTTTTTATAATAGGGACATAAAAATTTAGTTTGCATAAATTTTTTGTACTTTTCTGATAACTTTCATATTTTGATGAGTAGTGAAAAATACTATGTGTTGATTGAAAACAACTTTTTTAATCAGAATAATTTATAGTGTTCAATTATACATTTGAATGGTTTAAAAGTATAATTATATTATATTTTTACCATTTAATCAAATTTTGGTCATTGGAATTAATTTCACTTTGAAATTATACATAAACCAGTGTCAATCTTTTGATAGTTATTGTTTCTAAAAAACACGCTATTTGTTTTGACAATGGGAATTAATTTTAAATTAATTAATACAACTTCTATGTTATGAATTTGGTAAAATAGACATAATTTTTTAATTTGTAATATCAAATATATCTTAGGCTGAATTTTTGGTTTTTTCTGAAAAACATCAATTTTTTATGAATAATAAAACCACTTAATAGTAGTTAAAAAACTGATTTTTCATTTAAATAAAATTTTACTGCTTCTTTGAATTGAATTTCAAAAATCTGATATAAATGGTTGTTATTAGTAAGTAAAATTTGGTTCAATAAGATAAAAATAATTTTTGGTGGATAGTAACTTTTGACTTTTATTTACCGTGGTTAAATGTAAATAGGGTAATTTAAGGAAAAAAGAATATTATAATAATAACAAATTATCTTAACACTTGTCCTAACGTTATTTTATGGGTCATGGATGACAATAGGAATCCTTGGGTCGATTTTGGGACCCCATGGAGCCACTTAAGAGTGATAATGACACTTTATTTTAATTAACTTAAAGTAAAGACAAAAATTACATTAACAAATAGCTTTTAGTATATCAATTCTTACATGGGGTTATATAAGTCAGATTTTAGACTATAAATATTAATTTGAAATATAAAAATATTTCCTACATTATGGTATTTTTTTATAATTTTTAGACATCAAATAAATTAAATTATTTATGACACAATAATGATGCAATATTCACCTCATTAATAAATGATTTAAATAAATAAGATTATTAATATTAAAAAAAAATTTAAAACCTATCCAATTATAATTTTATGATTTTATTTCTAATGTTAGTAATCTTAACTTTGAATTTAATGAGTTTTGGACCTTTTTAGGCTGAATATAAGTTTATAATATAATAACATTTTCAAACATTCCAAAAGAGCCCCTCCTCTCCCTTATAAAAGGACACCACTTATAACTCAATTCTCACACCTCTCAAGACACTTGTCTCATCCAAACCCTACCCCATTAAGCTCTCAATATCTCTATCTTCCACTTAGAATCCTTACCTTAGGCAGAAGTCACTTCAAGAAGTCTGTTTGGTTCAAACCAAAGGGAGTTACCCAAATTAAAGGTAATGGTTTCTCTTGACTTCTTTTCTTTTATTTTACTTATCCAACCCCTAAAATAATTATATTACTTTATTTTATAACAAAAATAATATCATCAATATACTAGGATGTTGTTATGAGAATTATATAAACTACACTTACACACACCTCCATCTAATGGGTAAAGAACATATTGTTTCTGTGGATGACAAACTTACACCTCATGAAACGATGATTGTTCAATTATATCCTACCACCTATCATGGTGGCCATTAAGATGTAAATGTATTTATGTATGATACATATTATTTTTATGTTTTATGTATAATTCTTTATTTTCCATTTATATCATTCCTTTATGGTATCCATTACGGGTAAAACGCGATAATTTCATTTGAGGAAGTGCGGACTACTGCCCCCTCAAAGTGATATGACTCATTAATTCCTTATGTGGGAAATATAAAGGATGGAGTTAATGATATTATACTGGAATTATAATATAAATATGTATCATTATGTTTAAATTCCATTAAAATACAAAATATAAATGAAAGTAGCGTTCATTCGTACGTACAACTTACCATCTCCATGAAAGGTGCATTTCATTTCTTACCTCCAAATGTTATGTATTGTTATAAATACATATATATACTGGATATATAATATATATATATGATATATAAATAATTTATATCATTCTTTAGGTAATGGACTTTTGACCACATGGAAAAATTGTAATTATAACAAGTTCATTTTTTACTCAAGTTTCGAACATCGATAAAATATCCAATATGAACTCAAATAATTAACTAATTATTATAGCAAGGTAATAAGTGATATAAAAGAAAAAATAAACTTTAAAAATTTTCTTAATCAATTATAAATTGACTTAAGTTTATTATTTAGGAAGAACAAGTAACATACAAGACAAGTGTGACTTGAGGTAAATGGTTTCTTATCTCACTTTTAATTCCGTGAGATTTCCATTGTTCGCCACTTATTTATTGCATGTGGTGTATTTTGTACTTCCATTTGATATATATTATCACTATTATATTTATATTAATGTTATTATATGAATTATTTGGTGGTTATTAACTTTTGGTCATACGAATCTATTTATTACAACGTGGTAAGGGGATTTCATCTCACTTCTTATTCTCGTGAGATTCACGTTGTATTGCCACTATTTCCTTTTGTGTGGTGTATGTACTTGACATGATTGTATTCCTTGTGTAATATAATTTAATCTATGTGTATTTACAACTTCATTTAATAATCCTTCTTTCATGGGGTGTATGTTTCGTGAGTTACCAAATCGGTAAGGGTTAATTATACAATCTCTTCATTATCTGAGGTTGTTTATACGTAATTATCTACTAGTACCTCTTTATCATCCAAATCCATGTTTTCATAAAAATTTATTTCAAAACATTTTTACTATTTAACAGAAAATGGGTTAAAGTCATTTATACCCTTATTTGACCTTATATGTTTTTGAAAGGAATCTTTCTTCTGTTTTCCAAATAAGGTTCTTTATGAATGGTTCGACAAAATTAAGGTAACAATGTTTTTTTAAACTTATACGGAGGGTACGACTATTTTCCACCATTATAACATCATTGAAGCTTCCCTTACGAGCTTATAAGAACATTTTCAAAATAAATTTTTTCTTTATAATTATGTTAATCTTAAATGATTTCAAAATAGAATGAGATATTTCTCTCAAATAGTTTTGATTTCATCTATGTCAACATACATTGATAAATTTTACACTTGTTTGAAGTTGATTTATTATGATGAAAATCATACATATTGTATTTAAGGTTTTCTGGTATGTTTTATTATGGATGATTTATTTTTATTCCATTCATGGTTTATGGTTAAATTATTGACATTTCATATGCTAGTTTCAATACTAATGTTTATGTTATATTTCAACCTCTTATTAAGATAAATGTGTTGGACTAGAATGTTTTGGGTTGGGGACCGATAAAAGTAAGCCCTTCAGGTTGGGGTCCGGTTATAGTAGACCCTCCGGGTTGGAGTCCAGTTACATAGGCTCTCCGGGTTGGAGTCCGGTTACAGAGGCTCTCCGGGTTGGGGTCTTGTTACAGTTAGCACCTAGGTCCTGGCACGAGGCCTTGACATAGAAATTAATGTCTGGTATTATGAATTTCATCATTATGAAAGTGTCTATTGATATTTCATGTGATTATTCGACTAGTATAATATCGATGTGAATAAGTCAATGGCATTATTAGATTTTATATTTGCTATATTATTCTGAAGTTTAAGTTTAAAAGGCTTTTGTTTTAGTCTTATACATTGTCTTAAGTGTTTATGCTTATTTATGAATGATTTTGCTATATTTTTATCCTTACTAAGCATCTGAGCTCACCCCTTTCTATGTTTTATTTTTCCCAGGATTCCAAGATGTGTATTGTGATTGATATGCAGGGTTTAGCTAAGGGAACAATGGTGTTCATAAAGGATTATTTATGTTGTGTTGTATGTTATAAAGTGTAATGTAACATTCATGTACGTAATCTATTTTTTAAGACTGATAAACCGATCAGTCCTTCCGGACTTGATTCCTTGTAATCATGCCAATGTATTAAATAATGCACCGACTTCGGGTAACTAGGGTCGGGGCTTTACAGAAAAAGAAGAAGATTGGGAACTTGTTCAAAAAAAGTTTTTTGAAGATGATCAGGGAGTTACAAATTTCAATAACTCTATCTCTGAAGTTGGAGAACATTCTATAAAGTGTAAACCTATGAAAGGTCCTAAAAATTTATCTTCAAAGGTTAAAAATAAAGTGTAATATGATCCTAATAAGCCGAGATCTGAAAAAGTAGTGTATGTTTCCAAAACTAAAAAAGTTGAGAATTCAATAGTTTCTAAAATTTCAAAGTCCAAAACAAAAGTTTCTACAAATTTTGATTCCAATAAATTTGGTAAGACATATTAATTGAATAATTAGATTGTAGGTGATTACAAGAAGTTAAAAGATCAAAAAAGTTCTTTTGTGGAAGATAAGAAAATTGTAGAAAACATGTTTAAAATTCCATACAGTGTGGTAGTTATAGAAGAAATTATATTTTCTATAGTTATTGTTGGTATTGTGATGGATTTAGAAATATAGTAAATATGAGTTGGTTCAATCAATAACACTACAATTATCCCATGAGTTATAGGAATCTAAGTTTAAGGGGTAGTCAATACTCTCAAAGAAATAATTCTGAGAAAGTTGTTCTGAATGTTGAAAATATATTCCAACCTATGGAAACTATTTTTGAAATATGTGAAAAAAATGGACATCTTTCTAAAGGTTATATTTTTTTACTATTGGCATAGAAATATTTTAATAAAAACTCTAAAAAACTGAATATGAAGGAATATAAAAGGAAAAAAAATCTTATTATAGAAATTTCTCTCAAAGATACCAAAGGAGAATGACCTTGGATATTGTATAGTAGGTGTTCTTCCCATATGATAGTAGATTTGAAGTTTATAAAAAATGTAAATATTTCAAAAATGTAATAGTGGTGTTTGTAAATGATGAATCTCTCAAAATAAAAGGTGTTGGATATACTATTATTGGGGAATAAAAACTAAAATCTAAGAAGGATTTGTTTTTTTTATAGGATTAAATATAATCTGTTAAGTGTTTCACAACTTATTGATGAATAAAATAAAGTTTTTTTCAGAAAAGATGGTTTTTTGTGAAAATATTTTATAATGGAAAAGTTGTTACAAGAGGCCAACGTTCAAAAGGAAACTTGTTTCAAGTTGTTGATGTTCATAATTCATGTTATATAAGCATGGTGGAATAAAATTAATTGTGGCATGAAAGGTTGGTATATATGTGTTAGAGATATATAATCATGTTTTCAAAGAAATAAAGTGTTCATGATATTCCTAATATGATAATAAGAATAGATTGGTGTTGTTTAATTTTTTATAAAGGGAATATTACAAACATTGTTCACAAGAAAGTTGAGATTCCTTCAACTAGTCCCCTGGAACTAATTTATTCTGATATTTGTGGGACAATGAGTAATCAATAAAATTTCTGAGATAAGTACTTTATTTATTTTATTGATGAATTTACTCACATTACTTTTATTATTTATTTGAAACATAAATCAGATGCTCTAAATGTGTTTAAGAGTTTCATGAGAACAGAAGCAATGGAATATGGGTATTCTGGGAAGAATTTTTGAACTGATAATTATGGTGAATACAGTAATAAAGATTTCATAAGTTATCCTAAAAACATGTAATTTTTCATGAGTTCAGTGTGCCATACACACTATAGCATAATGGTGTTATTGAAAGGAATAGTAGAAGTTTGGTGAAGATGGGATGTAAAATGTTTCTTGAGAATGGCCTTTATCACTACTTCTAGAGCCAAGAAATGAGCACAACATATTATATTTAGAATTTATGTTTCTATAGGAATTTTTCTAATGTTACTTCTTATGAAATATTCTATGTTAATGCTCTAAGTTTGAAACACTTAATAGTTTCTAGGAGTCCTTACATCATAAATAAAAAAAGTAGAAATTTGGGAGATTTTGATCACAGAGGTGAAGATGGAATATTTCTTAGATATGCTCTAAATGGTAGAGAATATATATATTTCAAAAAGTAAATCAGAAAAATATTTGATTATTTTGATGTAAAAGTTATTAAAAGAGTTTAAGAAAAATTTTCACAAACACGTGAATATGAGGAAAATGAAGAAAATGAAAGATTTTTTGTTGAGAAACAAGAAAATAATTCTACTAGTGGTTATGTCATACAGATAAAAGAATCCAACTTAGCTATTTATAGTGATAAGGATGAATGTTTCACATATTATCCTAGGCTAAGGAAACAAGTTCAAGATCAAACATCATTAGTAATCAAGAAAAAAAAGGTTCAAACATTATGTCAAAGTTTATTTCACATACTTATTTTTATTCAAAATTTGTTCAAAAGATGTTAATGAAGATGTTGTGCATCGGGAATGGGTTCAAGTTATGAATTAAGAGTTGTATTAGATTGAGAATAATTTTAATTGGGATATCATACCTAAACCAAATGATAAAAATGTTATTGGTACAATGCAGGTGTCCCAACACAATTTGAATGAAGATGATGAAGTGATAAGAAGAAAAGAAATATTGATTTAAAAAGGTTACTCAAAAATTGAAGCAATTAATTTTGATGAGACTTTTACTGGCGATGACCTTCGATTGATTCCTTTGATTGACATATCTATGGTGTGTGGGGTTTTCAAGATAGGGTGAATTTGGGCCTTCTGGATAGTCGTCAAATCATGATTCGTTTTGCATCGGAAGTTGACGTCAACTAGGCCTGGTCAAGCGCACCTTGCTACTTCAACGACTTCAGGTTCTTTCTGTGTCATTGGTCCTTTGATTTTCACATGAAGTGTGATCTTCCTTCAATGGCTACATGGGTTAGTTTTCCAAATCTTCCTCTTATGTTCCAAAATCCTGCGGTTCTTCATATGCTAGGAAACCTCATTCGTAGGTATATGTGTTCTGATAGCCACACTGTGGCCCTTTTTCATCATGTTAATCAACATATATGTGTTAAAATGGATGTTTCTAGAGTCCTGTTTGATTATGTGTGGATTACGGTGGGAGAAGAGTATTGTTGTAAACAACGAGTGGTATATGAAAGTTTGATGGACATTTGTGCAGGAAGCAGGCGACTAGGACATTCGCGAGCCAACTACTGAAGGGAGATGAAGGCCTCGAGGCAGAGATATGATTGTGGTAGAGAGGTGGAGGTCCTTGAGAAGATAGAGAGGATAGTGTAGGAGCCTACAGGTTTGAACAACGATTCAGGCAGGAGAAAAATTGATGGAAGTATGATTCGGGAGGATAGGGAATCAGCCAGGACATCAGGATCATGTGTTGTGCCAAGTGAGGCAAAAGCGGGTATGGACAATGGTGTTCATTTACTGGGGGCCTTTCAAGTCAAACCATCGGTTTCAAGCATGTTTCACAGGTTGAGGGAGGATTTGGCTGGACCACCTTCTTGCACCGATGGAGTGAGGGAGTAAGGCGGGACCAAGCAGGACATCTGTATTGACAATAAGGAAACAGGGGGTGAATTAGCTTTGGTGCGAGCGGAAGACAGTGAGGAGATGGCATCAGACAAAGATAATTCATGGGAAGGGAGGGAGGGCCTTGGTCTGGAGACAGCCCTGCCAAGAGAAGCTGGGATTCCAGGGGGATCTGATGCAGGAAACCGATCTCCTATACATTTAAGCAATAGGTTCGAGGGGATAGTTGAAGTAGGCCTGAGCTATGCTCATGCTCTCTCCTCGAAGGCCATTGGGGTGTGTGTGGAAGAATGTATACAGGATATTCATTACCTCTCATCTGGCGAAGCTGCAAGTCCTACAAGTAGTAGGGGTAATCGGATGACGAAGGGTAGGAAGGATTACTCTTCCTTACCTCAACCTTTGGAGACCCGATTGGCTAGAAAGGAAAACTCCAAAAAAATAGTCCTTAAAGATGTGGATACTCAGAGGTCAGGGGTTCAGGGGGATCAATTCTCAGAGCTTTTGTTATGCTCTGAGGAGGAAGCGGTTGAGCAGATCTTAATACTTAGTGCATCTGAAGAGGAAGCAGCTAAAATGATGGATATACCTTTAAGAACATCCCTTAATGAGGAGAAATATGCTTGGGTTGACAAGAAGGATAGTATTCTTTTCGGGGGCTTCAATAGAGGGGAGATTATCATTGAGGACTACATATAGTGTTGGGATCGGCTGGCCTCAGAGATTGATAATATGATGACAGTGTCTCCAAGAAAAGTTACTTCTATCTCATGGAAGTTTTTCATGGAGACAGTTACAGGTAATATCAGTTTACTTTTTAATGCCCCTTTCCAACTTTGAAGGTTTTGGTCCTAGGTTATAATCATTCGAGTTCGTTTGAATTTTTCTTTTGGTTTAATCTTTGTGTGGCTTGAGGTGTTGTTTGGGTTCCAAGAAGTACTTAGTTCTGTGTTAGATGGGGTTCAGAGCATGTGGCCGCCACTTTTGCTTTCCAGTTGAATGGACGTTTGAGAGGGTATGGCTAATACCATCAGTTCTATGACCGTGCATTTCACACAGGACTGCTTGTCAACTAGTCAAGTATTGGTGATGGTTTTTTGACACGATGCATTTCTATGGTGAGATAGAGCCTGGTTATGTTTGGGTTATTTTTGTTTTGTTGGTTTGGTTGTAATGGTGGTTTCTCACTTTGTCCTTAAAAGTGTTTTTATAATAAAAAATGAATTTTCAGTCAGTGTGGCTTTATGCTTATAAAATATGAAATTTATGTGTTTATGTTGAAGAAATCTTTCTATGGTATAAATCAAGAATTTAGAACTTGGTATTCCAAATTGGATGCCTTCTTATGTAAGTAAAATTTAAAGAAGAGAAGTGTTTCTAGTAATCTCTTTATCAAATAAAATCAAGAGATTTCTCTAATTTTTATTGTGTATGTTGGTGATATTATATTTGCTATTAATGATGAAAGATCTTGTCAAAGGATTGCTGAAGAGATGAAGAAGTTGTTTTAAATATCCATTATTAGTGAAATGAAATACTTTTTGGGCTTACAAATCTCATAAAATAAGTAGTACATTTTTCTTTATCAAGAGAAGTATGCTAAGGAACATTTTATGAAGTTTGGAATGGATAATTGAAAATCTGTTTCCACACCAATTTCAATGGGAACTAAGTCGTCTAAAGATGGATAAGGAAAGGAAGCTGATTCTAAATAGTTTTTTATGCTAATTGGAATTTTTCTATATATGACAGCTTCAAGACCGAATATTTTCTATGTTGTTACCTTCTGTGAAAGGTTCCAAAGTGATCCAAAGGAATCACATGTCTTGGCTAGGAAATCAATTCATAGATATATCAAAGGCATAATAGATTTCAGAATTAGATATGACAACTTATGAAGAATTAATTTTTTTAAGTATACATATACTAATTGGGAAGGAAATGTAGATGATAAAAGATCCACATCTTGTGGAGTTTTCATTTTGGGGAAATTTTGTGTAAATTGGAATACTAAAAATAATAACTCTATAACTCTTAGAACAGATGAATCTAGGTATGTTGTCACCACTCAAGCTAAAACACAACTTATGTGGATGGAGACTCGGTTGAAATATTTGTTAGTTGAAGTCAAGTTACCACTTCTCTTGGGTTGTGATAATCAAATTGATATGAACCTGACAAGAAATACAGTATAATATTATCATTCAAAACAAATTCATATCAAATATCACTTTATAAAAGATCATGTGGAGAAGAATAAACTCAAGATGGAGTATGTTCCTATAATGTAAGAAGTTTCTAACATATTAACAAATCCCTTTTCAATGTAACATTTTTAAAAACTAAGGTTGAACATGGGTGTCCAAACTCTTTCTATCCAAGGTTGAGGTATGTGTTTCTATCCCCTCTGTCATCTAGTCCTTGGATAGTGTTGTCAATGGGGATAAAAATTATGTTCCATAAATCGATCCATTGATATGTGTTAAACCTTTTATGGGAGCATGTATATGGGGGTTGTAGGTAAGTTGTGAACTCAGCATGTAAGTGTGTGAACTATTCTAATAGTTTATTGAAGTGGTTGTAGGAAACTTGTTTTTATAGGAAGAAATAATTTGTTAATATGTGGAATGTTTGAATGTTTAATGTTCAAGAAGACATTTCATAAGTCACTAATTTTGGATGGCATGGTTTTGATATCAATGATTCATGTTTCTTATAATGTGTTTTCTCATATAGGCTTAGAATTTTTTATTAATGATCCATATCACAAATTAAAAACTTTCAGTGATTTATGAACCCTGGTTGACAACAAAATCCAAAGGGGTAGATTTTTTAGACCAAGTTAACATGAAATTGGTTTTCATATGTTAGAATAAGTTTTTGTTGTTTGATTTTTTTTTGTCATTACAAAAAATCACTTCACTTTGTAAGTGATGGTGATCATGTGAAAGGAGTACCAAACTCAGATGATTGGATGCATAGTTCTTAATAAATTTCATCATTTTTAGTGTTTTGTAGGAGATTTTTTAGGTGTGAAGTTTTTTGGGCTAACATTGTGTCCAGAATGATGTTTTTGATTGGAGTGAAAATTTCGTTTGAACTAAGAATGTATTTAAAGATACTCAATACAAAATATAATGATGATTTTCTGTGATAAAACTTCTAAACATCATGAGTTACCTGAACACTTTTGATCCATGATTTGTGAAAGATAGGAGGAGAAAAGGAGTTCTAAGTCAGATGATGTTATTTTTATCTCAATGCTCTTAAACATTATGAAGAAGTCATGATACATGATAGATTTTATAGAAGAAAAGAGAATAATAAGTCAAAGTTTTCTAGTCGTAGATTGACAGTGTGAGTTATACCGGACGTTGAAGTTGTTTGGTGTTTGGGATTTTTTTTGGCTGAAGTTAGAGGTTCTACTAAAGTGTGGACTCACTGATCCATCGGACTGATTGATCCATTAGAATATCCAATCGTTCAGAAGAACTGATTCTTTTAATGAACCATAATTTGCTATGTTTTAGAAAGAAAGAATATGTTGAAGATATTGGTCCATCAGACAAGGTGTTCCACTGATTAACCAAATGGGTTATGATGTCGATATATCATACAGTGGATTCCACTAATAAAACATTGAATATATAATTCCATTAGAGGCATGCCAGAGTTTTTTAGTGAAACAATGTAGAAAATCGGTTGGTATTGATGAATCGGAAGATTTTTAGTGGTTGATCACTCAAATGATATACAATAATGTAGTCAACCATTTTCATCGAAGAATCAATGTGTGGTCTCAAATTTGGTTTTTTTCAATTGGTTAAGAATAAAATACATGATTCTTTTAAATTTAGTAAAGATTCATCAAATAAGGCTTGACATTGATCCATCAAATGTGGAATAGAGACCCATTCATTAGACACATACTGACACCAATAAGTCATCATTTGCTGGACTTCATCAGATGCAGTTTTAATTGGTCTAAGGAATTTTTGAACAAATAAACAATAGTGAAATGTTTTGGAGTTTCTAAAAAAGTAAAGTTGAAGGGTTGTGAAGTCCTTAGAAGTTGCAAGAATGTTTATGAAAAAAAACTAAACAAATTTATCAACCTGAGTAATAAAATCAGTTTTCCAAAGTTTTTGAGTATAGATATCAAAGTGATGAAGCCAAAGTAAAGAATTTGAAGTGTAGAAAAAGTTGAAACAATTTTTATAGAAGAATAGGTTCAGTTGGATCATCAGAATGGGAAGTATTATATTTTACATATGTTCAATCAATGTGAAAAATTTTATCAGAATGATAAATTTTATCAGACTGAAGAATTTTTTGTAAATTCAAAGAAGGCTGGGGTTTTGAGAAGGTTCGAGAATTTTTTAGAAGAATCCAGAAGTGCTGAGAAGAGATGAAGTGGTCTAAGATGAAATGGAAATGAAAGTAAAATTCAATATTCTAGAATTTTCTTGAGTGGGAAAATCATTTTGGGTTCATGGATTTTATTGAAGCTTTTGTGACAGAATTGGTAGAAAAAAATTTGGATCAATTTTTCATGAGAAACATTTCGGAACAGAAGAAGTGTGATGGAGAAGTTGTGGTCAGAGTTTTTTGGATTGGAATGAGCAATCTGAATGACATTTCTAGGGAAAGAAAGAATCAAATCATAATTTTTTTTCGAACTATCTATTTAGTCCAATTTCCGGACTGAAGAGTCGGACTGAACAATTGGAGTGATCTATCAAAATCAGTTTTTGTAAAAAGTATTGAGAAGTTGTTTTTACCTGCTACTGGGTAGGAAAGTGAAGAATAGTTTTTTTTGAAGAATTACAAAATTGGAATTTATTGAAGCAATACAGTGACGTGTTTGTAACCAACTAGTTAAGGTTTATAAACATGTTACAAAACTTATTTTGCATCATTCATTCTAGAATAATCATATGCACTATTATATTGATCATATTCCTACACAAGTGTAAGGGTATTTTCTAATTTTTTCATCAACACCAAAGGATTGTTTTTTGTGTTTTGCATGGTATTTTATTATTTTCAAACCATTATAAGGATTATACTCTTATTGAGTAGTGAATATTGTAAATAATTTGCTTCTTGTGAATGTGTAAATATTTGGTTTTTGGAAAAGTGATAATTATTTAATAGTCTAATATTGCATTATAAGAAATATAACATAAAATAAAATTATATAATTGTTTGGTTTTTGGAAAAGTGATAATTATTTAATAGGATAATATTGTTAGGGGGGATAACATCTGGCGACCTGGTCGGGTGAGGGAGGGGTTTTCAATGAATGTACGATGAGGACCCAAGCATTCAAGAGGTGCATCCGTTCAATCAGGCCAGATGTTGTGGTGTTGCAGACAGCACCAGTAGGGTCCAGCTAAGGGTGGATCAGCCTCAACGGGGACCTACCAGTAGGGGTGGCTCGTCAGAAGTCTACGCGTAGAGGGAAGTTAGTCATCGTCCTGGCTAAGAGAAGGTTGCGGGTTTGATTTTTAGGAGGGGAAGATTCTTATGGAAGATATCTTCCTTTAATATTTTTTATGTCTACCAGGGATAAATGAACCCCATTTGTCAATTTGTGTGGTTTTCCCAAAAGCTTACAAAATAGGCTTTTGAAAAAGTGTGATGTTTTTTTGACAAATATTCCATGGGAAGCATTGATCTTATAGAGAAAAATGTTCCTTCTAGAGCTGAGATGGAGCTAGATCACCAAAAAATAAAAACATGAACAAATTTGTACTTGTATTTTTCTTAACTTTTAACTAAAAACAATCACATTTTTGATTCATATCAAAAAAATTAGATTACCGTAACATGTTCATCCGGAATCAGATCGATGCATGGTAAGTTCCAATAGGACTGAATTTAATCCCTTAATTTAATGTAAATTACTTTTGTCTAGGATTTGAAAATTCAAACAATTCCTATTATATGAATTGAATGTAACAGGGTGCATAGTGGAAATTGATGAGCTAGGAATTTTAAAATTTTCATCATTGTAGCGACGTAACTCTGTCGTCTCCGGTGATCCAAGCCTCAGAAGAGATCCGAGGATCTCATGTGAATTTAATAAGAACAAAAAAATAAACAAAAATGGTTACCTCATTCAATTTAATGTGTGTTCATCTGTATCTCGTCATCGGTGACTATTGCATGAAGGATCTGAAGTCAAACCTCCTTTATATTTTCCACACACGCTTAAAATATCCACACGTACGCCACTCATTGAAATTCGGGTGCTAGTGCAGAGCTTCGATGATTCCTTTAACTTCACTATGATCACCTTGATCTCGTGTCTTTGATCTGCAATGGAATTCTTGGATTCTTCACTCAAATATAGTTTTCCTTTCTCTAGGATGTGAGAGGAGATAGGATCTATCAATCTGTTGGAATGAAAAGTACAATAGAAATGAGCTCCTGTGGACTTATATAGTGGATGTTATAAATACCCAGATAGGGTTCACCGACCCCCAATATTTTTAATGGCCATAAAATAACAAATAAAAACTAGTTATAACAAAAAAATGAATTATAACTATTATTTATATTTTATCACCTACTTGTAATATATTTTAAATATTTTATGTAATAAATCTGATTCATTATCTCGACTCCCAATTTTTTCTAATATTAAACGAACCTTAAATACTAAAATAATATTCATTCGTTTAATATTATTCCATGTATTTTCATAAACTATTGTAAATAGTTTTAATAAATAAATTCAAATAAACTATTTTATACTCGAATAATAATGAATTTATTTATTTATTGGTGATCATTTATATTTGGACAACACTCAGACCCCATGGTTGGTTCCACTATATCCTATACACCTATTCCTCAAAATAGGGCAGACACTTGAATACGCTATTATGTGTGGCCACCTAGGATTGTATCATGATAGTAGTGAATAATATTCATAGACCTTGAGTGAAATCTAGCAGTCCATCAAGGCCCCTAAAGAGATAAAGAATAATCATAGCAACTACAAACATCCTACGAACACACAATGTGTAATATAATCTCTTTGTCTTATGATATCTCATAAAGTAGGATGCACAACTTGTGTCCTTATCCCTTCTTGATTTATTGTTTGTTGATCTGACTAGAAGGATTTACCTTCCACTACTATATCCATGGATTTAATGAAGCTACTACCATCTTGCTCAACCAGGTATGAGATATCCATTCCTCAACTCGGAAGTGAAAAATATATCTTGACCATTCAACCAATGTCATGCCACCAAAGACGCACCTAACACAGGATACCACATCACGGATTCGATGTCATTGTTTTTTTCTTACATCAAAGTATGTGATAAAATGACACACATTGATAATGATCTCATGTCAGGAGACCAATATACATGTTCATATATAGGAACTTTAGAAACCCGGTTTTTGCAATGTAACACTTTTTAATATTTATACATATGATTCCAGAGCTAGGCGTGAAGACGGCGTGCAATTTTGAGGCCTGGAATAAATTTTATAAAAATATTAAGTGTTTTTATACTATGCACGTGGAGGGGTTGTGTTTTCTCCTAAATGGTAACTCGGATCGGAAATCTGAGGGCACGGTTGCATCCATAGCATGTCGTTTACCCTAGGAGGGGTGTAAAGGTTGAGGACGTGGGCCTGCTGTGAGAGATGTCACCCAGGGGCAAAATCGTCATTTTGAAATAATGACTAAGTGATTTTTATCACTGGCATTCTTTTCGAATAACATTCGAAAGAATCCTCAGAATGTAAATCTAAGACTTCCGTTGATTTCTAAATGAGGGGTTTTGCCTAGGCGCGACATAAAATGAGAGGGCGCGGTGAATTCAGAATCCACGCTAAGCAGGTTTTTCCATAAATAGAAAATAAGAGTTGGAGTTAGGGTCTCCCTTCTCTCCTCTCTCTCTCTCTCTCTCTCTCTATCTCTCTATATCTCTTGTTCATCGCTATTCTTCGCCGGATTGAGGAGCGAACTCTGGAGAATCAAAGCGGGATCGCAGCGAACGCGTCGCCAACGACAAACGGTCGATTCAATGTAGGATTCTGGTTAAATTTCGTGCCTTCGTTGATTTCTTAAAAAAAATTCATCAAATTTTATCTTTGAATTTTATAGTTTTTAGAATTTGAGGCGTTGTCTGAATGAACACAACCAACGCCCGAGCCCCATTTCAATTATCGTTATTGGGTTTTCTTTGTCCAAATTTTTGGATGTGCCAAATCTTGTCGAATCGATGATCAGGGGAAGGCGCTACGAAGGTCTCGTCCTGAGGATCCTGAACCCACATTCAGTTTTGAAATCGGGCCACCGGAGCAGTGGTGGCGGCCATCAAAAGAACCAACTCTGGCAAGGGCGGTGGCTGGAGGTCGGGGTGGCGCAGCGGGGTTAGGACGATGTGGCGACATCGGGTGTTGCCGGTGCGGACAGCGGAGCAGTGGGTAGACGTGGCGCTGGAGCGGTGCGGGTGCCGGTTCGTGTGGGTGGTGAAGCCCGGGACGGAGGAGCAGCAGATGAGGCAACAACAACAGGTATGGACGGTCTAGAAGAGCACGACGCTCGGAGGTGGAGTGCGGCCGGGAGGATTCGGCTTCGGCCGGTGCAGTAGGGATGAGGCCGGAGAGGCGGTGCCGGCAGGTCCAGGCGGTTGCGGCTGTGGTGTAGTAGGGGACCGAGGAGTGAGAGGCGGCGTGGTCGACCAGAGGGGCGGCGCTGGCCTCGTCCTGTCGCGGTCGGAGGAGGACCCTGAGGCGCTGACCACGGGGGTGCGCCGCAGACAAGGACCTGTTATGTGTGGGTCCTGCCGGCGCGACGCGGAGACCGGCCAAAGGCCGGTCTGCTGGGGAGAACCGGACCCGAGGGATCTAGTTTGGATAGAGCGGGCCGCGACCAGTGGGCCACGGCGAGTCGGGCTGGACCTGTGGCTGGGCCGTGGGCCGACGATTCGGACCGGGCCGGCCGGGGTGAACCGGCCCGGTTGGGCCCCCTTGCGTTCAGGGGGCCGTAATTTCTAAACGGCTCGTCCGTTTGACACGCCGTCTGTGGCTGCAGGTCTGTGTCAGTGAGACGGACTCTTTGAAGTGTGTTTCGAGGTTTTTCGGTTCTTCACCTGAAGACGGGTGACCCGGAACGCTTTAATTTAATAGTATGAAATTATTATTAAATTTTACGACGGACGTACTCACGAGTCGGATGTTCGTTTGATGATCCGTCAGAGGTGTTGTTGCCCTAGAGTTGAGACGGTCCTCCAAAGTTGGTTCGGAACCCTTGTGGTTTGGTTTCGTTTCTAGGAGGCATGAAACGCTTAATGCGGATAATTAATTAATTAATTAATTAATTAATTATTTTTGAGTCGGACCTAACTCATGCTTGGGATGTTCGATTGACGTATCGTCAGCGGTAGCATGACCCCAGTCCTCGTGCGGACTTTTTGAGATGATTTTTAAAGCATTCGGGTTAGAGAAAAGGTGTGGGCCCCACAGGGCCTAGTTCGCACGTTTTACGGTGAAACTCCACTTTTTAACCTGACATCCTTTTGGGGTGTTTGAGGAATCTTTTTTAGTGTTTTTTTGAGGGGATTACAATAGCGCAATTCACCCGCCAAAATTCGGGCCCGAGGCATGGCCCCCATGAGGCGGCTTTCGGACGTATGCTGCGTTTTTACGACTTATGCTTCATAAGTTCGTTCAGAGAAAATGAATAGCCTAGGCCGCATGGTTATCTGCAAGGAACCCAATGATACGATCTACGTGACATGTTTCGGGATCGAGGTGTGGGCCCCACAGGGCCCCATTTGCATACAACATGGGGAGTTGCAGCTTCTACATCCGAAGTCCATTTTAGGCGCCGTTAGCGGCGTTGTGACCCTGACATCGAGGCAAAGTTGACCAGGGTGGTTTTAGGCGTTGAAGCCAATGTTGAGGCGTGGGCCCCACGGGCCGTCTCTTAAGTTGCGTGCAGTGTACATCGCCATTTTCTTCAGACGTCCATTTGGGGCGTATGAGTAGTCATTTCTGCATTTTTTTTCGAGAGCATCGTGATGGTGCAGTTCGCCCGACTCCCTTTTTCGGACCGACGTGTAGGCCCCACGAGACATCGTATGGGAATAAATCGGTGTTGTATAACGTTTCCATCAGGAGCCCGTTTCCAGCAAGTAAGCAGTCTATATCGTGTGTTTTTTTCACGAGGATTACAACAGTGTAATCTGTTTGGGAGAGAGAAGCCTCTTCTGAGATCTCATTAAATGTGGAAACATGAAAGGGCGTTGGTTGGAGGTTTCTTTGACACACTCTGAACCTACGCACGGTAGCGGTGTTGGTGAAACCTAGTGATAGCACGGGAAGTGAGGAGTTATCAGACCAGTTCCGAGTTTTCCCTCTCGTGGGGTTGGGTATTGGGTTACACATTGACCTTAGGGTTTAACCTCCAGCGGGGCTGGGTAGTGGGTTACCCGACAACCTCTTGTGGTTTAACCTCCAGCGGGGCTGGGTAGTGGGTTACCTAACGACCTTTTGTGGTTTACCCTCCAGTGAGGTTGGGCAGTGGGTTACCTGATGAACACTTGTGGTTTACCCTCCAGTGGGGCTGGGTAGTGGGTTACCTGACGACCCCTTGTGGTTTACCCTCCAGCAGGGCTAGGCAGTGGGTTACGCGATGACCTCTTGTGGCTTACCCTCCAGTAGGGCTAGGCAGTGGGTTAGCCAATGACTTCTTCTAGACTTATCCTTTTCGATGAGGCTAGTCAGTGACATTTCTCTGTGGTTACCGGAGCGGGACCCTTGGTCGTTTGATTTAGCGATGAGACAGCTTTGGCGTGCCGGACATTTGGGCATCATTGATGGATATCCTTTGAACTGTTGGCGACTTATCTTGGGCTGAGCTTGGAGATAGAGATCCCCTTATGCACTCGTTCAGGTTTCTTATTGAGAATATATATACAACCTACTCTTGTTCCCACTCCTCGGGTTTAGTTACTCTTCTTCTAGGAGGGGCGAAGACACGTGGGGTATGCCATGTGATTTCTATGTCTAGCTCCTCTTGGTTGGATAAGGTTGCTTCCTTCTCTTGTCAGGTTGAGATGCACTCTCTCTATTGTACTCTTAAATTGTTCTTGATCTATCTACTGCTCACCATTTTAGTATCTTCTTTTTTTCTCCCTCAAGATTTTGGGGAATCCTATTGAGTATCTTTATACTCACCCCTACTTGGGCTTTTCTTGCACTTGGTGTGCCCTTGCAGACAACAGACAGGTCGATCGAGACTGCGAAGTAGCGTAGAGGACACATGAGCTTGGGCTGCGTTCAGTGTACGTAGGAGGATTTCCAGGTGTGAGACTCACCATCTGTTTACTTTTTTTTACCTATTGTCGGGTTGTGGCACCTTTCTGGTTGGGTGCGTGTTTTTCCCCTTCTATTATTTAGTTTACTTGTCAGTCTACTTTTCAGCACTTTACTTGTACTGGTTAGAGGTCGATGCATGTATGTTGGTTTCCCGTATGTAGTAGTGTTGTATCTTACTTTCTTTTCTCTGCATTTTTCATTGATCTAGATTCGTGTGTGTGTACAGTTTCTTAGGAAAAGGCCTCCCTTAGTTTGTTGTGCCTTTGGCGCTAGTTTCCATCCCCTGGCCTATGGAGGCATGCTTGGGGTAGTTGTGGATAGAGCCCCAGTACAGATCGGGTCATGACAGGAACAACCAATGACACCTGAAACATGTGGTGTTCCTATTGGAGGATATGTCCTCGTGGTCTCACCTACTAGAGATCACCAAGTGTGAAATTCATGAGAAGAAGTCTCAAAGCTTATGATCCCACAACACCTGATTGTCAGACATCAATTGTGTCCAATCAGTATGATGTATCTAGACTATATGACATATTATTTAAGATTAATGTCATAGTATCTTGAGGTTCTCATTATAGACTATGAATTGTTATAACCTTTTGATACAACAAATAATCTATGAATATTACCATAAATATAGTGGATTCCAAAGTATCAACACTATTTTAGTAAGATAACCGCATGTATATATCAAATTGTATACATGTGAAGCTAATCAATATACATGAATAAGTTGGGCCTAGGGAACCCACATTCAAAATCATGTTTATTAGTATCATTTATAATTTATGTCTTACAAACTATTAAGAATTATTCCATGACTCGGGATTGTGATCTATGTTATATAAGGTATGTTTTTCAAATGTCATGTTCATGTTCTCTTACTCTTCTGCTCATGTTATGAATAATTGATCATTGATATCAACATTATTTACACTTAATGGGCTCTGAGCTCACCCTTTATTATGTTCCCTCTCCCCAGATTACAAAGAGAGGTATTTTTTATGATAATTCTAAGAAGGGATCTATTTATGATGAATAAAGTGGGAGATGATATAGTTCACTAATGAACCAATTTCCCATGTGTCTATGTTTCCAAATGAACTAGACTGATACAATTTTTCCATGAATAATTATGTTATTTCATGAATACTCATATATTAATATGTGATATCTATGTATAAAATGTTTGGGCTACTATATGGCCAATGGATACACTTTTTGTTTCACGATCATAGTGTAGGTGGATGCTCATGACTATAAGGGCATTGGGTGGAATCAAAGCATGTGGATGACGTTGACATGCCTTGGACTGAGGATGAGCACATGTGGTGCCAGGATGATACCATAAAGTAGGTTATGGGTGTTGGATCATGGAATAAGAAAGGTTCCCTATTTGGGATAGGAATTCCCAAGGATCTCTGGGTTTGAAAATACTGATTTGTCGTGGATCATGGTTAGCTTGGTCTTGATGAAGGATGACTCACTGGAGCCTGAGTTAGTTCTTTAATTGAGTGGTATGGGATTTTAGGCCTACTTCATTGGATGGGACAAGGATGGGTGCATTCTAATTTTGTGTGAGTAACTATTTAAATCAAGAATCAGTGGATGGACAGGTGTGGGTTGAGGATCGATGGTAACTAATGAGATGCTTACGGGCGTGGTGATCCAGATCTTCAAGTGAAATAAAAAAAAATTCTTTGGGATGAGGGTTTTTATAGAAATTGATTGAGTGTGATGGAAGGGTCGACCCAAGGTTATACCTTCACACACATCTTATGGAAGACATGGTTTCAAGATTTGAAAATTGATGAGCGTCGCTCATAAGGAATGACATTTGTTGGGTGTTGGAACCTATTGGGGTGATTCTCAAGAGTGAGTGGGGTTTCCTATTCCTATTTTTATATCTTTTTATAGATGGGGGTATGGTCCATAATGATCAATAAATTGTTTTGGTAGTGTGATGATAGTAATTATCCTAATGTGGGGAGTAAGATGTCGGTCGTGAGTGTGTGACCCTCATGTGATAATGGTTAAGGGAGTGAGAATGGTCATTGGATGGTCATTTTGGTATTTTGATTCCCATGGATAAATAAACCCAAGTATTACTAGATTCCTCATTGAATGTTAGGTACAAGTTCAGTTATGAACTTTTGTGGAGTCTGAGTATGGTTGTCGGGCTAGAGATGGCTTGTGGTGATTCAGAGGGATTGGATAAAAGTGTATTCGTGTTCATGATGTGTCATGGAGATGGAAATGGATAGTGGATTTTTTGTATAGGTAATTTCATTGGAATTCAGATATGGGATTCAGTGAACATATACCAAAAATGATCTCGAGAATCCTTTGCGAATAAAGGCATTGTGGGGGAGTTTTGGTGACACATCAATGTTTTTTAGCCGAGTGTTTCTGAAAAGTTTATAGTGGTGTCTCAACTCATGTTCTCATCTATAGCTAGATGTTATTGGGGAGAAACCTCATTTATCATACCATTGGTATCAGACTAGTACAATGCAATGATTATTCATGGGTTTTCAAGGAAAATTTGGTGCGTTCGGGTTAAGCTCAGTTGATTGGAATTCAAAAAATTTCTATTTGTTTCAAGGTCCATAACCAACATCCTTGTTTTTTTGTCAAATTCAATGAGTTGATAATCATTACATAACTATTTTTAAGATTCAAGGGGTCTACTTCAATAGGAAATTCCAATGATAGAGGCATCATGGATCGAAATTGTCCCTTGGAAGCAAGAACCTATGGTGGGTTGAATTATATGTTGGGTGAGTAATTTGAGGATGATGAGATTGTAGTTTGGGTTAGATAATCTAGAGTAAGTTTCGTCTTTATATTCTGGTAGTGGTTATGAGTTTTGGATCAAGTTTTGGAGGTTTACGTATCATATTTTCAAAGTGGAACTTTAGAATCTCGTTGAGTGTTCAAGGGATTAACACAACTATATAATTGAGTAATCATGACCATGGATGTTCAAGATGTTTAGATTTATTTCTATTGAGTCTTCTTAGGGATGATAAGCATTGAGTTGGGTAGATTTTAAGATCTTGTGTTCGTAAGAGTTGGAAATTTTAGAAGAAATTTGAATTTTCAATTACTGCCCAAGTTGGATTTTGATCAAAGCATCAGAATATATTTATAAAATTTGGAGTCCCTCAAAAGGCCTAATTCAGACTAATAATTATGTTTTTTATATGGTTTGGATCTTTCATAATCTTCATATGAGTTTTAGGATTGAATTTATGGGTATTAAAAAGATATCCTTGGACGTACGGTTGGGGTACATTTAGTGTTAATCGTGCACCCCAACAGTGTGGCCTAGAATGCATAGGCACAAGGGGTGAGAAACCGTGTGGTTGGTCTCAGTAGACCATGCAAATGTCTATAGGGAATTTTAAACAAGTCTCATGGTTATTTAATGATATGTTAAACTATTCCCCATAACCATGAAAAGTGAGATTCCTTGGATAGTGGGGGCACACTGTATTCACATGATTTGTCCAACCAAAAAACCAAACCATTTGAATCATTAAAGGATGTAAAATTACCTTTTTCCCTCCTAAGATTTTAAGATGGAATCCACCTATTTCACATCTTTCCCTCCCTTGTTCGAGTCATCTCTCCTCCCCCTTCCTTCTCATCTTCAAGGTCCTTCAATAAGAGGTTTTTAATGGATTCCCTTGGTGATTTAACATATGTATAACCACCCATTGATCTATGAGTTTATCCTTTCTATTTTGACTATAATTTTGAGATTTCTGAATACAATTCTTTATTCTGATTCCACTACTGCTTGGTGGAATCAGATATTAGTGATAGGGTTTTTGCACTTCCTAGGAAGAGGGTGACCCGGGAGGTCGTCTGCACTTCATCACATGTTGTTTCATTGAGTTATGACACTAAAGTGAATTTTCAAATAATTAAATTCTAAGATAAATCAATTTAATAATTTTTGGGTTTTTTTTCTTCTTTTTTTCTTCCCAATTTGAGGTAAGTGGTATGTCTGGGGTTGTTGGTGAGTGTTTGGTCACAGTTCCAACATGATGAGATCAGGCTTTGAGAATTTGGGCTTTATTACTTTTTAAATAAATTGTTTTATTTAATTATAAATTATTAGTATTAATTATTTAATTATAATTTGATTTATAATTAGTTACTTTATAGTGGTTTAGTTGTGATATAGGGCCTCAGATGTCTTGTACAGGGCTAGATGAGCTTGGATGGGCTTTGGCAGCTACTGCCGGCACTTGACAATAAAACATGACATATCCTTAAATGTAGTTAGTCTATCATACTTTCCCTGTAGGTAAATTTTTTATGAGTATGTGATATGCGACATACTTGAGTTCCATCACTGATAGAGAGTAACCCATAATTAAATGCCTTTCCACATTAAGTTAATTAAACTACTTAAGTAAATAAATTAAATTGTTTAAAATAAATATAGGTTCTTAACCTTTATATAGAGAAAAGTTCCAAGGGACACTTTAATCCTTTGGGAATTAGCTCAATTCCTCTGTAATAATTAGTCGTGACCTATCCATCAACAATTTCCTTTGATTGAATTGAACCCTGATGAGGATCCCAAAGAAGTTGGGATGGGTAAGAGAGACCAACTACACCTAGAAGTAGGTGACCTCATAACATCCTTTAAGAGTATGGTTCTTGAACTATAATGGTTTTCCTTGGGGGTTGTTTTGGACACAAAGAACAACTGCCTAACTTCATTAAGGCCTTAAAGGTCCTAATGTTTTAAAGGGTACATCTGAGAGGCATTCTTCCTCTTATAAATGGGCTTCTTCCTATGGCTTGGACTTGGAGGGGGTCCTCAGTAGGGTGCCCCTAATCAAGTTCGGTCCTTGGTAAGGGAGAGATGGGAATGGGTAGTAATGACTAAGGTTATACCCCTTAAATCATGGATTATCTAATATGGCCACTAAGTTCAGAGACATAATAAGAAGGTTTATGTCATTCGACTAACCCTATGGCTTCAAGTTATGTATCAATTCATTTAGTAGTTAGATTTTAATTGATTGGACTTAGATAATAATATATGGACTAGTAGTGCTTGAGGGGCATGCCTACCTCAACAAATTTTTTGGTTAGGTTACAAGTACACCTAGAACCCATACCTACCTATTTATGACATCAGATGTTAGTTTCACTCAAATATTGAATATGAAAAATCAATATGATGTATATGGACATAATTATATGTTAATTTATACTTGTGAGTTTGGATGCATGAAAAAATGTATATTTATCAAAGTGGATTCCCAAAATACTGGCATCCATATCTTAATTAATGAATATGTCCTTTTACTATAATTTAGTTTTTAAATTAAAAGTGATTAATGCATGTAAAGACTTAGATGCATAGTGAGCTTATGATCCAATATTCGATGACATCATTACTAGAATTCCTAGTGTCCCAAGGATTCATTCTTACACCAAAAAATATAGGAGGCTGTCGAGTGAATCTCGGAAACCCCTCTTAGTTAGAGTATCACCCATGATGCCTAGCCCACAAGGATCGAGGTGATTCCAGAGGTTATAGAGTGGATTCATTTCCCTAGAGAAATAGATATTTGTGACATCCCCTAGGCTGATAATGATCACCTCAATTGATTCTTATGATTCTCCCTAGGATCAAAAAAATGCACCGTGATAACATTTACTAAAGATAATTGAGAATAGGTCATAGATCCAATGATTGATGTATGTTGAGTTTCCATTTGATCGGGAGAGTATTCCTTATATATTTCCTTAGGGTCATCCCTTATGAAATTTATTCCAGTCTCCAATGTATTTATTACCAATAGACTAGGACCTAATAATCCTACATTGAACTGGAATATGGAAGACTAAGACATCATCTGGTTTCCACTGATTACTCATGGCTTGAGTGGTATGCCTAGGATGCTTTGGATGAAAATTAGTGCCTTATTTATAGGGTGTCTAGCAGATACTTGGAATTCTACCCTATGTTTAGTGGAGGTGAGTATGGGTGATCCTATGGATGGGATTTTTATCCCCCTATGGTGACATAGCTTACTCAGAGATATTCAAATGCTGGTCAAAGCATGTATGGTTAGACTAGGGTATACCTCAGGACCTAGGTATGATATTGGTTATTTAGTTTATTTTCATAATTTAGATATTATTATTATTTAGTTGAGTAACACACATATACATACACTACTGTTACTAGATATGTATAGGACCACATTGGTGATTCCCTACTCAGTTTTTTACTCACATCGTGATCGGTCTTCCATTACACTGGGGTACCCGAGCAAACATTCACCTGATTGTAGGCACAGGTTGGCCTAAGGCTCGAGACTGATCAAGCAGGATGGGTTAGATGTGTATACAGATCTTGGGATGTGGTACGTCTTGATATGTTATGGAGTCAATGTTTTTATTTTCATTTTCTCTAGTCTGTATATGTAATTGTCTTAGTGGGCAGTTAACATATGGCATGGTTGTTTAGGCCCTTACAACATTTCATTCATTATCTCTTATTTATATTTATCTTCTTCAGCTTTCAATTTATTATGATGATGTATCATGTTTAGTTATTTTACACTATTTTCTTACTTTTATATGAGTTCATAGTCCCCCCATGGTTACACCCTAAGATCCACTGCTAATTGGAAATCCTTGGCATACAGGGAGTCATGCTTGAGGGCATGTGGTGACCTAACTCGATTACTATTCATAGTAACCCAGGTGGAATGTGAAACTTAATATATTGTATTTTTATTTAAAAGATAAATTCATAAATTTTAGAATTTTAATTTTGTAAAATTAAATTTATTTTTGAATCCATCATGTCAAAATTATCTTTGGGTGGATTTTTTTATGTTTCTAAAATAATTGATTTTTAGGTTAATAGTGAAAAAAATACGAATGTTGTTATTATCATAAATTTCAAGATATTATCATAATAAAAGAATGAATTAAATGTTTTTAAAACATTTTTTATTTAAAAAATATATTTATAGATTAAAATAAAGAATTTAAAAATATTATTTTGAATTTATAAAACTCATGTTTAACATTTTAGAAACCTTAGTAATATTTTACTATAAAAACTATTTTTATTTAATTATATTAATAATTAGTTTTCATCACTTGTGTAAATAAAATATAGAAAAATGGATTTAATTTTTTAGATTAGTAAATTCATATTATGTAATACGTTAAATTTCATTTTAGGCATTAAATTATGATTACTAAGATGAACATTAATGACCATGATAATGGTCAAAGGGTTATTTTAAAAGAATTTTTTTATTCATATTGTGTAATTTTCATCTAACAAATTAAATTTCTATAATTTATATAATTAATTTGATATTATTATTACACTTATATACAAATATAATATCTCCTAGTTAATTTATAATTAATGTTATAAGAACACTTAATGGTGAAAACAACATTTTTTCTACAATACATTTCGTATATGTATTAAATGTTTTAATTTTAAAGTTAATTTTATATTATTTAGAAATTGAATTATATAATATTGAGGTTAAATTTAGGTTCATAATATCAAAAAAAAATTCAGATAGGTTACCTTATATTTTTTTAATAAAATATAAATTACTTGGTTAAAAACTAGTTACTAAGGTAAAAACCAAAATGGTAAAATGTAAAAGTATAGTGGTAGAAGAAATTAAATACATTTAAAAAATTTGTTAAATTAAATGATAAAGGATTTAAAAACCTTATATCAACCCAAAATTCATTATTACTCACTTTATAAGCTACTAACCCTTTAATAGTGTCTTGTTATCATTGTAAACATAATGGGTATTTACAAAAGTTCGATTTTCTTCACTTATAAAAGGATATTTCTTCAACCACATTGATCCACCCATTAAAAAGATTTAGATCTACCAAGTCTCTTCTCTAGTCTCTACTCAACCCTATCCTTGCATACTAGAATCTGTTTTCTTACAAAAAGTCCAAGCTAAGGAGCCTGAAGTTAATACCTAAGGGAGAACATCCAAAGGGAGAGGTAACATTTTCTACCTATCTCTCTTAATTCTTTTCTTCTTACACACTCTCAAATAATTTATATCTGTGAAAGTGTGATAAAAAATTATTATTGATATTTTTAAATGTTAATATACTAATGGGATATCGATTTTGTACCTTCTTCCAAAACCATCCTAAAAATGAAGACATTGTCGTGCGTAAGTACCGCCTCTATGAATGACATGTTTTATTTTTCTATTACCGCCTAACACGGATGATTTTAAAATTGTATTTAATATATAAAAATGATATTTATGAAACTTTTGATATTCTATAATGTTAATATTGTAAATTTTATAAGTGATATTAACAATAAATGGTTATAGTAAACTTAACCGCCTAAAAATAAATATATCAAGGCACTTTTCTTAATTTGAGTCTATTTTGGGAAAACATACAAAACTATATAAATTTTGAGATAATTGAATTATAAAATACATACACCTATAAAATTATTGAGATTAAAATGTAATTTTACACCACTTTTGATAATAGTCAATATACCAAGTATGTTTCAGAATACTCAATTGAACCACCTTAAGTAACCATCATAAGAGAAAACTATTTAATAAATAAATTACATATGATAATAATGGTATTGTTGAAAATTAAAAATATATTAGAAATTTTTTTAATAAATATTTTAATAATATTAATTTGATTATTCAGGATTTTTAGCACACACGTTGAACCACTCAGGACCCGAGGTAAGGGTTTTTACGTCTCAATTTAGATTCATTCAGATATGATGTGTATTCACCACTTGTTTGATTTTTATGGTGTATATATTAGCCATGGATTTTCTTATCATAATTTTTCATGAATTCTATGGGATTTAAAAATCCATTTCATTTTTTTCCATTCATGGGTTATTAATTTGAAAGATAATGATGATGTAAGGGTTTTTGTTAACTCCATTCTCGTTTATTGATTTATGATTATTCTTCTTAAACTTATTTCATATATGTAACGTACATTCTGATATTTGATTGTATTATATGGTGTTTTATCATTTTTTGTAGGTATTTACATTTCTACCACATAAAAACCCTTTCTCAATATCTATTGCTTCATGAATTAAGATATCCATAAGGGATTCTTCTAACTCAAATTTCCTTTAATTGGGTTAAGATATTATTCCTTGAACATCATTATTATATATTTGATAAATTCTAATATTTCATATTTCATAAGATATTTACTCATATGTCTCTATATAAAGTGACGTTTTCAACTAAAAGATTATTTATCAAGGAATTTCTTTCTCATAAAATTTTCTTGTTTTAAAAAAACACATCTCATTTAGTGATATTTTTTCTCTATTTCCATGTTCATTATTCCCAAAAGAAATATTATTTTTAAATTCAAATATTTTTTTACTCATTTGACCTTATTATTTTCCATTACCACTTTCAAAGGGGTGTTTTATTAACTCTTTGTGTGATGCGCTCTTTTAAAAAATGTTTTTAGAAATATTAAAAATATTTTCCATTCTTTAAAAATAAAATAATTTATTTACCACTACACATTTTCCTTATAAATAGTTTAAGTATTTTCAAAGATCTATTATTAAATATTTTTTAAAAAAGTAAAAATCATCAAAATATTTTCACTTCACCTTTTTGAAACTTTTATTCCTTTTTCAAGGATCCATTAATAAGGATTCTTTTTATAAACTAAAAGTTTTAAAGCTGTTTTCACTTCACCATTTTGAAATCATTATATCTTTTTCAAGGATCAAATATTGAAATTTATTTATAAAATTAAATCATTTTAAAAAAAATCACTAACTGTTTTAACATTTTCTTTTTCATAGTGACCATAGAATCGTATTTTACAAAAAAGATGAAATTATTTTCTAAAAACTATTTTATAATTCTATGACCATTTTTCATTTTATCTCTACAGGATTTATTTCATAGGAAATTATATTTTATGAACCACCCTATAAATTTTCATATAAAATACACTTTCAAGAGATTGATTTTTTGGTATCAACTTTTTACATTCTTGAGTTCAATTTTGGTGATACCATTTGGAAATGTTATAAAACCCTTTTTCTTTTCACGGGTTATTTATAATACGATGAATGATTATTGTCAATTAACATGAATATGTATTGATGATTTATGATTGAGGACCTATATCACCTTCTAATACATTAGTTAAGGTTTTATATCACGTGAGATGATGAATTGTTGTGTGAAAGTTATGTAGGTATATTTTTTCACCTGTTTGTTGGGTAAATGTGATACGAGATGCATTGTTTAAAAGTTTGTTATTTTAACGTGATGTGGGTAGCTTTGTTCATAATTTTTTTGTGTGAATGTGATGCGAGAAGCATTGTTCACATGTTTGTTGTCTAAACGAGATGTGGGAAGCATTGTTCATATGTTTGTTGTCTGAAAGTGATGTTGGAAGCTTATTTCACATGTTTTTTGTTTGAACATGATAAAGGAAGTATTGTTTAGAATTTTGTGGTGTCAATGGAATGTGGGATTCTTTGTTCAAAAGTTTTTTGGGTGAATGTGATGTAGGAAGCTTTTTTCACTGCTTTATTGTGTGAATGTGATGTGGAAATCTATGTACAAAAGATTTATCATGATTATGTCTATTTCATAGTTAATTATTATGATATTCCTTAATGACATTACACATTTATATTCCACATTCCTTTGATTATGTTCCATAGCTCATGCATGTAATCTCCCACTCTCACACCACAGTACATGTTTTTTCAATTGATATTTAATATACTTCTTTCATGAATTATGGACAACTCTTATTGTTCAATGTTCTTTTTGATAAGATATTTCTCCTCTACTCGTGTTTTATCATATTCTTATGATGTTGATATTTTTTATTTTACTACGAATTTGAGCTCACCCATTTCTTATGTTTTCATTCCCCATGTTTTGAAGATGAGTATAACTTATGCTAAGTCTAGATAGGAGTCTAGTGTGGATCAATTATGGATAAATTTTCACTATAATTGTAAAATAAGTTTCTTATATAGATGATCCTCAAAGACACTAATCCTTTTTTTCTTACGATTGTGTGATTATTGTGAGATGTAATATTTAAATTATTGAAATACATGTAAGGTTAAATTAGTACATCTCAATTGGTATTCAAATATGGTATTTAAAGAATGTATTTTTAGCACTAGATCCTGGACTATGGGTCTTGGGAACATCAATTCAATTCCATCCAACCCCCTAAATGATCTTAACTACACATATTCACAGTAACAAAAAAAATTAGGCATTGAGTTCATCTTGTATATAGTAGAAATAAAAGAAATAATAGGAAGGATAGAAAGATCTCCTCTATAAGGTCAATACTCTATCCAACTCCAAATCCTCAAAATTACTTCCTTGAGTGCTACCCCTTACCTCTAGTCCCACTATACTCATTCCTAAAAAAATGAATAACACTCCTTGAAATAATAAATTCCCACATAAAAATAATTTTTTGGCCACCTATGTTCATAAACTCAGTTTTAGAAATTTTCATTTTTGAAACATTTTATTTTCATATTGAAAAGAACATATAACAATGACTTTATAGACCTTCAGTCGCCAAGACTGTAGCATTAAAAAAACTCTTTGGTAAACTTCCAACAACTTACATAGGAAATTAAATGATCTAGATTTATACTCTGTAAGTATGAAATCATCTGGCTCTCTAGAATCAATGGACTCTCCCACATCCTTCTTCCTTTACAAAAATGTATCAACTAAAACATGCATGGATTCTGTATAAATCTTTTCATTTAACTAGTTCTTCGAAGCTCCTCCTTTAATAAAACACTAAGATGAGTTCCAAATAAAGGTTAGGTGACCCTATCTTATCCAAAGTGATCATATATTCTTTTCCAACCTAACACTGACCTCAATATCTTATTGACTCAAGATCAGATGCTATCTTCTTCATGCATACTAGCAAATCCTTGGTCATCCTTCCTTTTTAGGGGAAGGTGTACTATTTGAGGATAATCCACACAAACCTTAGATGATCATTTGGGTATTTTGTTTCACATAATTGTTCAATAATCAAAAGAAAGAAAGTAGTAAAGAATGAACACATGATTTAATCTTCTTCGGTACCTTTGGGGCCTAAAAGAACTATAAGAACACCACACACACACACATTTTATTGAGCTAAAGATAAACAAATGTAAAGTATAGTCTAGAGAGAAATAATGAAGAAAGAAAGTAAAACAAGTTTAATTTTGAACTTAAAGGAGCATAGGAATGAAAAATATTATAATTAAAAATATAATAACTCTTTAACAAGCTAGATCTAATCATTATTGTAATGACCCGGGCCCTCCTAGTCCATTACTTTTCCAAATTTTTGGTGACCGGGGAATCCTGGGGACCATCGGTGACTCATTAAAGAGTTTTCCAAAATTTCGGTCGAATGAATGGTGGCCCCGAAGGGCATCAGTGGCACTGATGGATCATCCATAGCACTAATTGGAATCAGTTATAGGGCAACGGTGCTAGGGCGATGGAGCCAGGGAGGCGGTGACTCACCTAACGGTGAGTCATTCCCAGTTTTTCCATGACTTTCCAGTTTCTCTTGAGTAATACATCTTTTGACGTAAAAGTGTTTTAACACCCCTTTCAAAGCATTTTAAGGCCTGTAAAAGATTTTTCAAACCCCCCATATTCGAGAGACCCTTGAGTTACCAAAACATGTGGCCTTTTCCTTGGTGTCACACTTTTGTTTTATTTTACATTTTTACCCTTGTTACCCATTTTATCTATTTAAAGGAAATCTATTAACTCATAGCCATTATCTTTACCATCTCCAAAGAGAATTATTAAATCTCAATAAATCCCAACATGTGAAACCTCCCAATGGCATGGTAGGATCATGATCTGACTTTTAAGTACATCGAAATCATCTCCATGATTTTAGGACCTAGCCTTTCCTTAAGCTGAGATTCTCTCTTACATTTTTCATTTCGGTCTCTCTTAGTGTGCCTGGAGACTTCCTTCCAAGATGAATCATGTTCCATGAGCCCTTCCCACTCAACCTTGGAGTCCTTAGTGTTCTTAGCGCATCCCCAGTTCTTGGTTCAAGGAGAAAACTTTGATCGTTGATCATCTAAATAGGGGTTTTTCCTTCGTCTCTCTTTAGTATGCATCATGTGGGGTGGGTGTGATAATGTTTCCCTCGGGACGTAAATGAAACCAAACTTTAATAGAGATAATAAAAGAACTTTTAAGGAATTATGGGGTGTAAATGATGATAATTATGTTTCTATATTCTTTTATCGTCATTTTTATGTTGTGAATTTTATAGGATTATGTCCACTGAAAATTGTGGTTGTTGGTGGTTCTTTCCTACGCACTAATGAACCTATGTTTTCTGGATAATCCTATGATTGAATTACTATAATGTGGAAACTAGTTAATCATGTAAACTCAGTTGACTAAATGGATTCCCAATGAAAAATAATCCTTGTGTGATCACCCTGGTTAACCAAACAGAAGGAAGTAACATAATGAATGGCGTGGTTAAATCTGAAAACTTATTTTCTTTGTTCTAGTGATATGTGTAGTGACTCTGATTGATACCGTGTGGGGTGACGTTGATGGGAATGGTACCTCTGGACAAAGGGTTGTTGATCTGTGAATCTGAGGTCATTTGGAGCCATATGTTGGGTCTTGGTTTGGTTATAGTACTTCAAAGGATCTCACAGATAGATTTTGTGGTTGTGACTTTACAAGAGAACTTGGTGTGAATTCTTAAATGTATGTCTAGTTGTTTCTCTTAAATTGTCGTTTTGGATTGTGGTTATGCATGTTATTTTACTGGTAATGGAATAATGTTTTAGATATAATCACTTGAACATGTTAAATGAGGACTGATATGATGGGGAACTGTTTTCCAGAAATGGGTTGTGTTCGGGTTGTGGCTGTTGTGTATTTGTGCATGTAGGGATAACAACAAGAGTGGTTGTGTACAGGCTGGTCAGGTGCTTAGGAACCCTTAGGTTGGGATGAGTTCTTATTTACTTATATTTATAAATTTTATTTCTTGTGTTTCTTATGTGCACCCCACCCATGTTGAGCGCTTCGTGATGAACACCCCCATTCCATGGGGTGGGGGTGTTTTTCCCAACATTCCTATGAGTGGATGGTTATTAGCTCCTTTTTTCTCCCTCTCCTAGGTATCCCAAGACTCTTCGAGCAGGTTTTTATGGCTTAGGGTTTATTATGGACCAAGACTCTTTGACCAAGGTGTGTTGTGGTGGTTTTCCCAGGTGTGTGCAGGAAGGTTTGTTTCCCAAGTGCCTTTGGGATGAGGCCCAGGTGTCTTCGGGCATGGCAGTGGTTGTTGTGGTCCAGGTGTCTTCAGGTGTAGAATTGTTTGTTGTGTCCCAAGTGTCTATGGGTGTAGTGATGTGTGGTTTTTGTGGTCCAAGTATCTATGGGCATGGGGATGTGTGGTTGTGATGGCCTATAAGGTTGTTGTTGGTGCAGTAGTGGGACTGTAATTGAACTTGTGGGGGATGTATGATGCATAGGATGTCATAAGTAACTAGTGGGAAAGAGGTGTGGGGTACCCAATATCGATGTGCTATTACTATTACTCTACCTGACTTGCATTATTTGGGGAGTATGCATTAGTGAGGCTGGGTGGATAGTTTCCTGTCTAGGTATTTTGGTTACCTCTACTTTCTCATGGGGCATTAGAATGCCACCCCACTTGTGGATGAGAGCTATTGGTTTTCCCTACTGAGTATGCATGTATACTCACCCTACAAATATAAAACTGCTTTCAGGTTTCTAAGAGGACCTTGAGGACCATTCCAGACTTTACTAGCTTGGGCGTCGGGAGTTGTTGTTACTAATTTTATTTTCCTTTGGTACTTTCCTTTGGAGTTTTTATTGTATTTTATATCGGTTTATTTTGGACATGCATAGGGGAATGGATTTTGGCTTTACTTTTACTTTCAACTTTTAGAGTTGTTTGGGATTTACCATCTTATCTCCCGATATTGTTCAATAAAAAGTGTAATGCCTTCCATTTCACATGAGATTCTATACCCTTTGTGCTAGTCTCTATTCCATGGCATATTGAAGGTGGGACTCATGGGTCACTATATCTCCTTCAACATGAAGAAGGAAGGGTCTAAATTTTTTTGTCTCTTCCCTCATCATGGTGAAGGCAGGTCATGATAATGATCTACTAATGGTTATTCTGTACTTTCAACTGAAGATCTTATGCACACTGCATCTCCGACAAAAGGGTATGTGCGACTTCTTGAAACCGTTGGATAAAGAAACTATGCCACACATTTTCTAGAAAGGCAATTCATCAAAGATATCCACCATAAATGTATTATGAGTGGTATTCTAGGAGGAGGAGGATCCAAAATAACCGATATCATGAAGTAGACTTGTCGGGATAAGCTAGGGTTTTCTTCATACTATAATGAGATCAAAGGAACAGAGTGAATGCGATTCTCACCAAGGGATCACATGCCTACAGGGGTGATCAATTCCCCAGAAAAAGTGCAGAACCTCAAAATCATCCAATGAATGAGTAAGCACCAAGAATCCATGCCAAACAGAAATGAAATTCCACCATCGAATAAGGCTAAATAGGTGGATGGTTCAGATCAAATCAGCAGCCATAATAATCAACAGCCAGAAATAAAGCTACAGAAGATTGATGACTCAACATGCATGATCTAATATAAGGAAAAAGTAGGCCATAAAAAATGTCCTGAACCATATGCCCATATCCGAAGCCCAATGCACAAAGAATATCTATAAAATTAAATTGATCATAAAAATAAATTCATTTCTAAATTTTCATGCATGTATATTATAGGTAATTGAATAAAATATCATAAAACATGGAAATTCAATATGAAAACACCAGAATGAAAAAATCTCCACTATTTTTAATTGAAATTGGTGATATTATTTCACCTAAGGTTATTGAATGGGATCTAAATTCAATTTATCTAAACATTATTTAAATTTTCATAATACCACATATTTAGTCAAACTATCACCAGGATTATCATCATTATATATCTTATTGACACATACAGTTCTAGATTCAATAAAATCTCTAATAAAGTATAATATAATATCCATGTGTTCATATTTACCATGGAATACAATATTTTTAGATAAATGTAAATAAAATTTGATATCACTATAGATTTTAATAAAAAAATCATAAAGCATGAGTTCATAAGACAAACCCATGATCCATAAGGCTTCCTTAATAGCCTTGGTCAATGAAATGTATTTAGATTTTGTGGTTGAAAGTGAAAACAAGATTTCATATTACATTTCCAAGATATGGGGCCACCACAAGCATTGAATACATACCTAATCAAAGAATCCTTTGTGTTAGTGTTACCTGTATAATTAACAACTACATATCCAATAATCATTTCAGAAGTATCAACATTTTTTCCATAACACGAAGATAAGTCTGAAGTACATGATAATTACTGAATAAGATACTTTAGGGTAGGCCAATATGGATTCCCTAGACTTTCTATTAATATACTAAGGGTGAAAATTTCAAGGGAAACATTAGTTATGGTTCATATAATGCAGTACATGACACTGCCAACAATGTAGGTATATGGTATTTAAGACATGTACTCTATATCAACAAAAATTGTGGGTGATATTGTTAGATAAAGATTAAAATGGTGTCTAAATGTTACATTAATAGGTTTGAGAGATTCAAACATTTATATTTTAATAACATTCAATAAATAATCATGTGGGGATAGATACAATAATTTATTGGTTATATCCCTAAAAATTTCTACACCAATGATTTGTTTTTCTTCCCCAAAGTCCTTCATTTCAAAAACATGTTTTAATTGATATTTAAAAACAATAATAAGCTTCATAATTTTGTATATAATATGCATGTCATCAACATATACCAAAAGTAAAATTATGATATTTTTATGGACTTATAATAAACACAAGAATCATATTTCCTTCTAGTGAAATGGTTATTTTTCCTCTCTAAAAAGGGAATCCACGGGAGTGGCCTTTTCAAACCCTCCACTCCAAGGACCCCCCCCCCCCCCATGAAGCGGTCATAATTCCCTAGATGGGAAGGATCCATTTCCAGTCAAGATGACAGAGCATCCCCTGGGGTAACACCTCAATCAGTGATGGTTCGACACAGTAATTTGTCAGCCAAGTGAAGTTCTCCCATTCTTCCCACCCGGTGAGACACTGGGTGACCCAACAAGACGAGTGGTACATGGGAGGCAGAAATTCCCCCAAGAGCGAGCTCCCAGTAATCGAACCCTATACCTCACTGAACACCATTATTATGGCCCTCAACCACCCACCACTACGCCGCCACCGAAGTGGCACTAGTGAAATGGTTATTAAGCATAACATAATCAAACATACTATACCATTTCCTAGAGGCTTGTTTTAAACCATGCAATGATTTATTTAAAAGGAAATTTTGATTAAGTTTATAATTATTTAGAATAACTATATGTAGGTTTCATATATATAATTTCTCATTAAGTTCTCTATGAATGAAGATATTTTCCACATCTTGTTGTTCAATGTGAATGTCATTATAGTTTGTAAAAGTAATAAGTAGATGAATAGAAGAGTGTTTTACAAATGGTAAAAAGATTTAATAATGGTGTATTCCTTATCTTTGGAGGACCCCCTTGAAGACTAATTTATCTTTAAGTTTAATTTTCTTTTAAGCAGTGTTATCTTCCTTTCATTTATAAATCCACTTACAATAAATCACTTTAGCATCAGTAGGTTTATCAATTATAGAACAGGTGTGATTTTTATTTAAGAAGTTCATGTCTTCATCCATGGCATAGATCCACTATTCATAATCTTTATCATTAATAGCTTTATTATAAGATTAGTATCTTCATCTACAAAATACCAGGAAACATAAAAGGACAATAAAGCCATATCATATTGATTAAAACAAGCATGAGGTTTAGGGACCCTTCTAACTCTATCACAGGTCAGCGGGTAATTAGAATTATTATTAGGAGGTTCATTTTAAGCATCTGAATCATAACTAGAACTGGATTCAGTTTGGATCATATGTTGAGGATCATGTGGAGGAGGTTGAAGAGTATCCTCAAATTAGTTTGATGGTTGAATATAAGTAGCCATATTAATGGGTTCATCATCACTTTCTAGTGTGGTGGGTTTAGATTTAGGAGAACAAGATTCATGAAACATCACATCTCTACTAATCATGAATTTTTTGTAATTGGGTTCATCAACCAATAGTTTATAACCTCTGAAACCCTCAAGGTATCCAATAAAAATACACTTAAGAGTTCAAGGTTCAAGATCAGTAGTCTTGACATGGGTATATTCACTATAGCCAAAGACTCTTAGGAAATTATATGAAGGTGGTTTTTTATTCCATAGTTCTTATGGGGCTTTAAAGTTGTTAGAAGAGGATGGGAACCTATTTATGAGGTACACTATCATGGTGGAAGCCTGTACTCATAAAGATTTAGGGAAACCTAGGCATGAAAGAATTCTTCAGACTCACTCAAGAATTGTCTTATTCATTCTTTCAGCAAGTACATTCTATTTGGGGGGGAGGTTCCCTAATAGTCTGGTGTTCTATGATTCCCTTGGATTAGAAGAATTGAAGGAAATAAATATAAATATATACTAATCCATTATCAGTTCTCGTGGATTTAATTTTCTTTCCAACCTAATTTTTAATAAGAATTGTCTAGTTTTAAAAGGTTTCAAAAACATAAAATTTGTTTTTGAGTATGTAAATCCAAACCTTTCTATAGAAGCCATCAATAAAGGTAAAAAAATAGGATATTGCACCATGGGAGGTAGTCCTTACTGGTCCCCATAAATCAGAATGAATATATTCTAAGAGGAAACTAGCTTTAATGCTAGACCTATTGAAACTGACTCTATTGGCTTTATCCATTATACAATCTTCACAAAAAGGAAGGTTACTAGGTGTAATGTCAGTTAACGACCCTTGCTTATTATGTTCCTCCAGACCCTTGGAGTTTACATGCACTACCACAAAAACAGTTTTTCACAGCGCCCCCCTTTATCAGTGCTAACGAAAAAGTGCTGATAAAGCGGGTTCCCTTTATCAGCGCTCATAAAGGGACCCCCCTTTATCAGTACTTTGGTTAGCGCTGATAAAGGATCCGCTTCAAAAAAAAATTAAAAAATATATTAATTTATAAATATAGTTATATAGTTATATAAATATAATATATAATTTTTAAATATATTTTAGATAATTATAAATGTACATTTACACTTATTATACTTAATATATAAAATATTTATTGAAAATGACTTCTTAAAAAATTAAAAAAATATTTTTAATTAATAATTTGATAATCATTATGGAGTAATAGTCATTTAATAACAATTTGAGGACTTAAAAAATTAAAAAAATAAAAAAAAGATCCAAAATATGTTGAAAACGCAACTCAAACTTCAAACGGCCATAACTTTTGATCCGGGTGTCCGTTTGAGCTCTACCACATATCAAATCGAATCATGCGACGAGCTCTACGTCGTTGTGACCAGTGAATCCTGGGTCAAGCGTTTTTCAAGGCCAAAAGAGGCCCAGAAGGCCTCCAAAACTGAGTTTTTTGTCGGGGTACCCAGATTTTTTAACATTTTGTGGATTTTCAAACTCGTTTAAGGGGGTATTATTGGATTTTTTTGGCGGGGACTGAATTTATTCCAAGGTATTACATTCATATTGATATTATTTCTTTGAAATTTCATTCTTTTTTATAATGAACTGCTATTTATAATCAAATATCTAACTATATGTACATATTTTTTATATATTCGCACCTAAAAATTAAATTTTTTAAATAAATAATTAAACATATTTACATATAAAATATATTATCTTTATCTAAATAATAACTAATATCCATTTTATTTAAAATACCAATATATGAATATTTATATACCTATATATTAATCTAACTATATATATATTAATCTAACTATATATATATATATATTAATCTAACTATATATATATATTAATCTAACCATATATATATATATTAATCTAATAACTATATATATATTAATATAACTACATATATATATATTAGTATTACTATAAATATATATATTAATATCACAATAAATATATATATTAATATCACTATATATATATATTAATATAACTATATAACTATATAAATATATATTCATATAACTATATATATGTTAATATAACTATAGATATGTTAATATAACTATATATATGTTAATATAACTATATATATGTTAATATAAATATATATATGTTAATATAACTATATATATATATTAATATAAATATATATTACTATACGAATAAATATAACTAAATATATATATATAGATATAGATATATATTAATACCACTATATATATATATTAATATTACTATATATATTATAATATAAATATATATATATATATATTATAATATAACTATATATATATATATTAATATAAATATATATTACTATACGAATAAATATAACTAAATATATAAATATATATATATAAATATATCATGAATTGGAAAGCAAATCAAAATAGAGTAGTGGTAAGGGCTTAGGCGCGCGGGGGGGGGGGGGAGGTCTCGAGTTCAAATCCTTTTGGAGGCAGGGGTGCACGCGCATGGGGAATATTTGAGCAAGCGCTGTTAAAGGGTGGAGGGGGTGCGTGGGGTGCTGTATAGGGGCTGAAAAGTGCTGTAAAGTGGGGGGGGTTCAAGCGCTATAAAAGCCCCCCTAATTGGCAGTATTTTTTAATTTTTTTTTAATTTTTTTTAATTTTTTTAAATTTTTTAACTTTTATCAGCGCTTTTTTAAAAGCGCTGATAAAAGGTTCATTTATCAGCGCTAAAACGAAAGCGCTGATAAAGGAAGCGCTGATATAGGACCCCTTTATCAGCACTAAAAAAGCGCTGATAAAGGGGTCCTATATCAGCTCTTTTCGGAGCGCTGATAAAGGGGACCCCCCCTTTATCTACTCTAGCTTTATCAGCGCTTTTCTAGTACTAATAAAGGCCATTTTTAGCGCTGATAAAGGCCGTGTTTGTAGTAGTGATGCCCCAATCTCCTATTTCATAACAACGTGTTATCAATATTTTTTACATGCACACTACCCATTTTTCTATAATGGGTCTCCTCATTTAAGAGATACAAACCATTGACAAAAAAACCCTTGATGATAGTCATAGAGCCTTTATAGATTTTTAGGAAACCTAATTTAGACATAAAAGTGATGCCCTTTCGGTCCATAATTCCTAAAGATATCATCTTTATATGGAGGTTAGGAACCCACCTAACATCTAACAAAGTAATGATAGAGTGTTCGTACAGTTTTATTAAAAAATAACCACTTTCCATGTATTGAAACCTCTTATTATTTCCTGAAAGAGCATCTTTATAGCGACCTGTTCCTTTTACATAAAACATTTCATGATTTTAAGCATAATTAATCATCAGAGTACAAGCTAAGGATCGTTAAGTCTGGTGTCTTGGAAGACTAGGTACATATAACATAAAACATGGGGATAAAAAAAATTCTTTATTTAATCTTCATAAAGATATTCTAACTTCCTTTGAGCCCTTACCTCTATATAGGGTACCCTGGGGAACACATGAACAAAGGGATGAGCTAAAAAGCCCAGTAAGGGAACGAACATAAGGATACATCTCAAGCACATGATTTAGGAGGCATGAAATAATGATATCCAAAGTATGAAACTTATAAAGTCATTTAATATAATAATGGGATCATATAAACATGGAATCATATAAATGTGGCAGAATCATAAATCATGTCTTTAGTAAGGGTCAAGGCTAACCGCCAATCCCGTTTCACATCACATCTCATGAGACTTAACCTTACCCAATGCATTGAAGCGCTATTTGGGTGCCCCCATCTCAAAATTTTCATGAATATTATTGCTACATAAATATTCTTACCACATATACAATCATACATAATCAACCATACACAAACATAAGGGTACCCATGGAAAGAATTGGGTACCACAATCATGACATAAATCATAACCAATGGGTGTATCATGAAAGTGTCCATGTAAGGAAAGAATTAGAAAATAAAATGGACTTTAATAGGGTAAAATAGGAATACAACATGGTAATTTGTGTAAAACATGAGTGAAAACATATGATAAATGTATTTTAGAAACATTAGCATTAAAACATTTTTTTATGGTTTTAAAGAAAATACTATAGAGATTTTAAAATAGTAAATAAGAAATTATTTTATATAAAACCAGAATTGAACCAAGAATTTTTTCATAATAAAAATAAATAATTTTAAAATATAATGGTGTCTTAAAACAGAAGATAGAGTGAACTTGAAATTGGGTAAAAGTTCGGGAAGTTCCTTTAAAACGAGTGTGCTTATTGGGAAGTATCAAAGAGAGATTCACATAAAACCATGTATATCCCCAAAATATAATGAAAGATGGATATTGGATCATGATTTTGAAGAATATAACCATAATTTTGAAGTTATACATAAAAATATAAGAAAAATTCATTTTTTTAAAAAGAAATATAGAGCAACCCGAAGGAATAAAGGAAGTTCGGGTAGAATCCATCATGGTTTATCGGCATGGTATCGGGTGTAACTAAGAAGGATTGATGAGAGAGATAAGGGGTTTATAATAATTTATAAAACATTATTTCAGTATGGGGAAGGTGTATAAAGGTACCCCATCACTTGGTATTACACAAAAAGTCATAGCATAGAGAACAATCTTGAATAAGAGTAAAAAGGGGAGAATCCCTTACCTTAAATTTGTTGGTGTTCTCCACTTGTTAATAACGACATGAATAAAAAAATTGGGCTTATTAATTAATAATCCCATAACCTATTATATATTAAATTTATTTATTATAACCCTTTTTATATCATTCAAAGACTTTTTTATTAGTTACAAGGTTCAATTTCATTGTTCGGGCTCGTTTGTTTACTTTGCTTTAAAAGATCGGTTCACTTATATTCAAGTTTTGATTATATGAAAGATGAAATTGGTTGTCGAAAATTGAAGATATATTATTTATTTCATATCTAGGAGATATCATGGTATTAATTTTAATTATTTTACTTAGAGTGAAGTAAAATTATTATATATATAACCATAGTGATAACCGTTTTTGTTAATTGGTGGATTTGATTACAAATAATTTGTTTTGATTTATAAATTAATTCCATTTGTAGAAAAGGATTACAGAACCAAAAATAGGATATATTACATATATATTAATCTGGGTCAAACATAAGACAAATGGTTTCATGAACATAATTAGATATAATAGTAGAAATTGATAAACAGTTGTCCTTGAATGTGCTAAATTAGCACATCTCAAATGGTGTTTTCATTTCTTTCAAATAAAAGGGTGGGGAAAGGAGATAAGATAATGAAGTATAAAACTAGCATGAATAAATTATAGTACATGTATGTTACTGGATTTTTCATACTATTATGGTGAAGATAGGTGAGGAAATAAATAAAAAAGAAAAGAACTTAAAAGAAAAGAAGAAATTGGGAAGAGGAATTTACCACTTGAGACTTCCTCCTTGGAAAACCTCTTAAGGGGAGAGGTTTTGGTATTTTGAGAAGGCTGAGAGATTTTGGATGTGGGGGGTCCTTGGGGAGTGATTTGGGCAGAATAATGGCAAGGCACAAGTCTTGAGTGGAGTGGAGAGAAGAGGGAGTGCAGGGGGGTTTTATAGTAGAGGAGAGGAGGGATATCATAATATTATAATCATTAATTTATTATTTCCTCCCAAGGAAAGTAATAGTAAGTATTTCATGACCAATAATAGTTATTTTATCATTTGATACCTAAACAAGCGGGCTTACATCATCATAACATCATCAATGACTCAATTAATCCATTATTTAGCATTTATTGTGAATTATCAGATTATACTATTCATCAAAAATTCAAGTATTTCAGAAAAATCCCAAAAATTCACCCTAACCATTTTTCGATGTGTAGAATACAAAAATGAATTCCATTTTTCAAAAATATTTTTTCTAATATGATTAATTTAATATTTAATTAAAATCATGGTTTATTACTAAAAACAGTTTTAAAACATTCATTTACTTATTCTAAAATATAGGTACATCATACTCTCACTTGAATATTATTTTCATACTATCATAGGTAAGGTTACTATTAATTAGGGTATATCACTTTTTATAATGGTATGTTGCTATTAATAAGGGTAGGTTACTATTCACAAAAAATTATTATTTTTATTAGACTCCAAAAATCATCTTGAACACAACCATGTATGTCAGATTTTCAAAATTCTAAACACATAAGTGACAAACTTATGTTTAAAGGTCACTTATCACTTAATAGATCATTATGTTGTGTTTTCATGTTATTATAAGAAGGGAATTTCCATTGAAAAATTTTGGGTCATTACAATCTTCTTCTACCCTTTCTACCCAATCGAGGAAAGATTCCCTAGATGGACACATGGAATGAGCACCCAGAATCCAAGACCCACTTATGGGTTAGTTCATGGCTGGATACATTTAACACTTCAGCAGTATCATAACTAGATTCCACTAAAAGGGGATAGTCAGAAGATTCTGTGGTCTCGGTGCTTTGTTTTAGCTTTCTACACTTGATTTTAATGTTCTCAGGCTTACTATATTGGAAGCAAGTGATTTTTCTTTCCTAGACATAGACCTAGACTTGGGTTGTATATTGTAATTTCCTTTATCCTTACTATAATTTTTCTTCTTACCCTTGAACTGTGGTCAACCTATTGTGAAAATACACTTATCCTCACCTTTAACTCTTGGTTTGGAATGTAATTCCTTAGGGAGTAGGAAATATTTAACCTTTTTTAGGGTTAGAGAGTCATGAACAAACATCATTCTCTACTAGTGTGTTATAGGTATTATCCAAATAAATTGAAAGAATCATGGATTGATCCTCATCATCAACAATCACATTTATGTTGTCTAAATCAAGCATGATATTATTGAATTCATCTAAATGAGATTTAATTGAAACACCATATTTCATTTTGAATGTAAACATGTTATGTTTCTTATAAAGTTTACCAACATGTGAAGCTTTCATATACAATTTCTATAGTTTAAGCCATATACCATCGTCAGTGTTTTTAAAAGAAAATTCCCTTACCACTTTTTCAAATAATGAAAGAATTATATAACTATGAGTCTTAAAAAGAAAATTAGAAGATATATCTTGATAAATAGAAGATGCCTACCCAGTATCAGATAGGGTAACAATAGGTTTCTTTGGGCCATGTAAAGCATAAATTATCCCCTGCTAAACATACAGGGATCTCGTCTTAATTCTCTATAAATTTAAATCATTATTACCATAGAATTTTTTGATTTCAAACCTAGTTGTTTTCATATTTATCTGAAGGATTGAATACAGATTTTTTGGGGAAAACGAAAGCGTAATCTCTTGAGAAATGAATAAGATCAATGGATATACACGAGTATACAATTAGGTATTAAAATTTGAATAATATATGAGGCTATATTTATTTTAATTGAAAATAGAAAAAAATAAAAAGTTAATTGAGATGATATCAAAAGGAAAAATTAAAATAGAAACCAAAATGAAATAAGGAACTACTTTAAAAACAAAACGTAACCCTAATTTGACTATGATACCAGTTTGTGGGAGAAGCATGTTGATTGGGTACGGTTCGTACAAACTCAAGATGATCGTTTAAGAATTTTGTTTCATAGAATCATTCTATAATAAAATGAAAGAAATTATTAAAAAATGAACACATTATTTAATGTGTGTCGGTCCCTTTGGGGCCCCCATGTGCACACATATTATAGTAAGATATGTTTTAATGATCTGATATTTTATCAATGGAATTCCATTCTTTTAATAATGCTTTGAAGTATAATCACAATAGGAAGCACAATGACATATCATGATACTAAATACTATGAGATCATTAAACATAATTTTTCCACTTCTATGTTTTGAATTTCAATAATCTGACATACGCGGTTGTTTTTAGGATGATTTTTGGAGTCTAATAGAACAAACTTAATTTTTGGTGAATAGTAACATACCCTTATTAATATTAATGTTACCCTTATGAATAGTAATATACCCTTATAAATATTAACCTCACATTTGATAGTATATATGTAGGATTTAAGTGAAAGTAGGATGTACCTATGTTTTGGAATAAGTAAACAAATGTTCTAAAAACTGTATTTTCCAAGTAAATTACAATTTTAATTAAAAATTAAATTAATCATATTTAGAAATTTATTTTTGAGAAATTGAATTCATTTTTAGATTCTAAATGTTGAAAAATGGTTAGGGTGAATTTTTGGGATTTTTCTGAAATACTTGAATTTTTTAGGAATAGTGAAATACCATAATTTACAAAATAAGCTAAATACACTAATTATAGAGTCATGTATGATGTTATGATAATGTAAGACCAGTTGGTTCGGATTAACATGATAAAATTACTATTCTTTTTCATGTAAGACTCACTATTACATGTCTTGTGAAAAAAATAATAAATTATTGAATTTATATTGAGAAAACCCCTCTCCCCCTCTACTATAAATACAACCCTTCACACCCTCATTTCCTCACACCTATAAAGTTTCAAGCCTTGTCTAAACTCTATACAAAAATCTTCCCTAGACCCTCCCTCACATACAAGAGATTCTGGTCTCATCAAAGATCATTCCTAACTTCCTTAAGGAGGATCTCAAGAGGAGGATTCAAGAGGTAATTTCCCGCTCTCTCTTTTCCTTTAATTTCCCTTCAATTTCAAGTTCCTTTATTATTATCCCCCACCTATATTGATTAAAATGGTATGGTAACTCCATTATCATAAATATACTGTAATTTTATGATACTAATGGGTTATTATATCATCCAACCACCTTCATCTCTTCTTTTTTTATAATGGAAATCGTTGTTTGTGAGGTGTTAATTTATCACCTTCAAGAACGACATGTTTTCTTTTATTCCATTTATACCTTCATATCTAGTCATGAAACCATTTTTATGGTTGAACCAGAATAAGTTATATGTATTATATCCTATTTAATGTTCTGTAACTATCTTATTTACATATTACTAAATGATTAAACAAAACAAGTTTGTTATGGTCGAAAAACCACCCGAATTAACCCAAACGATCATCATTTAATTTTTATATAATGATTCATCCACATGGTATATAACATAATTCATTATAATGTCATTTAAACTTATATAATATCATTAATAACATTAAATAACAATTATGGAAGTTTATTCATGTTCTACACGAACATCCATTTATGAATAAAAGTGAACCGCTCAAGAAAACCATAAAAATGAACATTCCTAAACACTTTTTTTAAAACTCTATAACTCATCCAAAGGCCCATAAAATAACTTAATGAAACCATAATGACCCATATTCATGTACACAATGTTTTTTAATTGTGAATTAATTAATATAATGTGGTTATACATGACATTAAATTGAATAAAGCATTCAGATACAAAGTAAGGGGAAATTCTCAAACACAACTTTATTTCTTCGAGTTCTCCCTATTTCACTCCATGTTCAGTATGGGTTCTCTGTAAAAATAATTTATTCATAATTATATTACCTTTTATGGGATATAATTTTTCTCTAATTGATTTTATGCAAAACCCAATGTTTTCCAAAAGAACTCTTTTTTCAAATAAACACACCCTTTTTACTTCTTGATTATTGTTTCACTCTACACTCATGGTTAATGGTTCTATGTCAAGAATGATATTCTCTATTTATTCTGGGGACCAAATGTTTATTAAAGTATGATTTTTTATGTGAAACCCATTTCTTTCCATGGTTTATGTTATGTTCGCGTTTTACATATTTTTAATGTGGCATGTATGATAATGTAAATATTATGATGTGACGGGTGCGCCCAGAATTATATAGCGCAATTTGAATGTTTGAATGTGATGGGTGCGCCTGAAATTATACAACACTCCAATGCATTGGGTAAAGTGATTAATATCACGATTAAAAGTGAAATGATGCATGAACATGATGATATCATTGTTCACAACTACGTGTGGTAGTTAACCACTGAGACGTGATGTTGCATTTTTATGCATTGCCACATTTCCAGTCTTTTAGTAATGCTTACTATTATGTTCATGATCCCTTAACTATGTTATGTTTATGCTTACTCCATGCAATATTTCCCTTATTTATCCTCTTATAGAGATTTTATCTCACCCCTTTTTGATGTATATCATCAAGTGATTATGTGTAGTAAGGAGTTTTCAAGGGACAATAAGAAGCTGGAGAAGATTGAATTAAATACATGTTTATGTTTGATGTTGTAAATGTTATGTTTGGTTATAGTTTTACCAAGATACTAAACCTCTTGATCCTCTTGGTGTAATACTATTATGTTTTATATCTTTATAATGATGTAATAGTAATGTAATAAAAAGGCAGCGTCGTTATAGTTGGTATCAGATGCAAGGTTTAGTTACTTTGGGAATTAGGATTAGTGAAACCTAGATAAAACCTCTAGTATTAGACTAAGTAAAAATATGCACACAATTAGATTTACATAGGGATCCCATAATTTATTCTTTTAGTGAAAATTTTTCAAATGAATAAGTTATTTATTCATGAATTGTTGACTTATGTTTTGTTCTAACATTTTCTATTTTAGAAAATGGTGAGAACTAGGAGAAACCAGGCCAACAACCCATGCAAGGGCCAATGAAACGATTACCCGAATGACATCCCCAATTATTTGGGAGGTGGAGTTCAAAACATCATGGAAATTCTTACCCAACTATCCCAGGTTTTGAACAATAACCAAAATAATGGGAAACATCCTCCTTCACAAAATAGGGATCAACTGGCTATTGAGTGTTTTATACGGCAACGACATCTGATGTTTAGTGGATATTCCGATCCACTAGTTGCGGTATAATGGGTCAAATCCATGGAGAATATCTTTTCTGTGCTTCACTATTCTGAGATGGAGAAGGTGACACTAGTTTTTTATTGCCTAGGTGGAGGGCTGATCAATAGTGGTATTTGATTAAGAATAGCAAGCCAAGGGACAAAATTGAAGAGATGGAATCGGAAGACATTCATAACATGTTTCTTAATAATAATTTCCCTTGAAATATTCATACAAAGATGGAGAGATAATTCATTGAGCTCAAGAAAAAAATACAAAGAATATATCACAACCTACGAAGTGAATTTAACAAGGCTTTCAAGGTACATTCGAGTTTTGTTATCCACAATGATAGAAAAATTGATAGATTATTTAGTGGATTAAAAACACACCTTCGAAAGGATCTTACAATTTGAGACTTTGGGAGTTCTGAAGAAGTTGTTCGATGTTCTCTCAAAGTAGATATGGAGTTTGTAGAATGGTCTCATGGCTACGGTGATAATAAATGAAAGATGGAGTTTCAAGCCAGAGGATCTAATGATAGGTGTGGGAAGAAAACTCAACAACCCACATGCCAAAAATGTGGGAAGTTGCAACATGGGAACTACCTCAAAGGGACGGTGAAATGCTTCAATTTTGACAAAGAAGGACACCATTCTCAAGAGTTCTGAAAATATATTAGAAGGAAGGAGAATGTTGTGGAATAAAGGAGAGAACCACCCATAGTTCAATGCTATAACTGTGAGGAGAAAGGGTACTATGCAAGCCAGTGCACTAAACCGTAATTCCTTGAGGGTAATCAGTTCCAGAAGCCACCAAATTAAAAGGAAGAGGGGAAGTGTAATTCCATCACTACTTCGGAATTATAGAAACATAATGAAGTCATACAAGGTACACTTCCTATTCACTCAAGAATGGAAAAAGTATTATTTTATTCTGGTTCAATGCATTCCTTTATATCTTGAAAGTTTTCTATGACTATATAATCGAAGCCCCGAAACCTTGAAGTAGTACACCAAGTGGTGCAATCATTGCAACCCATGTGTTTGACTCTTCTCTTATTGGCGTATGTGGGAAGATTCTTTCAGAGAATATCATAATACTTCCCTTGGTGGAATTCGATGCTATAATGGGAATGGATTGTCTCTTATTATATAGATCACATATCAATTGTTGGGAAAAAAATATCTTTTCATATTATGAACCATCCCATGATCCTTTAAAAATGTAAGGAATATCATGAATCTCTTTTGAGAAATCCTTCAACGGTGTGCGTGTTGATTATCTATGTAGAATCACACCTCACCCAAATGTTTGAGTTAAAGGAAAGTACCAACCTTGCAGAAATTCCCATTATGAGTGAATATGATAATGTGTTTCCCAAAGAGTTACCCAGAATTCCCTAGGATATTGAGGTAGAGTTCTCAATATAACTCATACCTCGAAGCTAATCCTATCTCATAGTGTCCCTATAGGATGGCTCCTATATAACTGGAGGAGTTAAAGAAGAATCTACAAGAGAATTTGGACAAAGGGTTCATATGACCTAGTGCATCAACTTGGGGTGCAGCAATGATCATTGTAATGAAGAAGGATGAAAAAATTTTGTCGTGTATCGATTATCGGGAACTCAACAAGATCACCATAAAGAACAAGTATCCTCTTCCAAGAATTAATGGATTGTTCAATCAGTTAAGAGGAGCTCAATACTTCTCAAAGGTGGATATTCATTTTGGATATCATGAACTTAAGGTGAAGAACGAAGATATTTAGAATACTGCCTTTCGTACAAGCTATAGCCACTATGAGTTTCTGGTGATGCCCTTTGTACTTACTAATAAACCTGAAATCTTCATAGATTTGATGAATAGAGTCTTTAGAAATTACCTGGAAATTTTTTTGGTAGTTTTTATTAATGATATTCTCATATACTCTAAGAGTTAGGAGGAACATGAAGAACATATAGGACTTGTGTTGGCAACTTTGAGAATGGATAAGTTGTATGAAAGTTTAGAAAGTGTGACTCTTGGATGAAGAAAATCACATTATTGGGACATGTGATCACAAGTGAGGGAATTTATATGGACCCTAAAAAACTAAGGTGATTTAGGAATGGACCAGGACCTCTAGTGTCGCAAAAATCCATAGTTTTCTTGGATTAGCTGGGTACTACTGATGTTTTGTGAGAAATTTCTCATGATTGTCAATCACGCTAACTAAGTTAACAAGGAAAGGGGTAAAGTATGTCTGGACAGAAGAATATGAGGGAAGTTTCAAGGAGCTAAAAAGAAGCCTGATCACAACACCTGTACTCACATTACCAAAGAGTGGAGAAAGTTTTGTGATATACAGTGATGATTCAATGAAAGGCTTCGGTTGTTTACTATTGAAAAATGATAATTTGATAGCCTATGCCTCATGGAAGTTGAATATCTATGAGAAGAACTACCCAACGCATGATCTAGAGACGGCATCTATGGTTTTTGCCTTTAAAATCTGGCGGCACTACCTTTATAGTGAGAAGTGTGACATATACACCGACCACAAGAGTCTAAAGTATATATTTACACAAAAGGAGCTCAAAATGCATAAAATGATATATTTAGATCTAATCAAGGACTATGGTTTCTCTATTCACTATCATCCTGGAAAGGCAAACAGGGTAGTTTATGCTCTAAGCAGAAAATAACCTGCTACTCTATCCATGTTACAGATTGAGAAAGACCCTATCTTCCTGGATATACAGAGGATATATTTTCAAATAATAAGGGTAGGGGATACATCCTACCTTTCCCAAATGATTTCACGACCATCTATCCAAGAGAAGATTAAGGAGGCACAAATGGATGATTTGGAGTTACAAAAGAAGGTGAATGCAGTAAAGGAAGAGAATCTGCATGAGTTCTATATCGACAATGATGGTGTAATTCAGTTTGGAACACGACTTTGTGTGCCTTCATCACCTGGGATAAAGAAGGAGCTATTGGATAATGCACATAGCTCAACATTATCTATCCATCCCAATAGCATCAAAATTTACCGAGATATTTGAGAACACTTCTGGTGGGATAACATAAAGAAGGAGATTGTAGAATATATATCAAGGTTCTTGGTATGTCAGCAAGTTAAAGAAGAGTGAAAAAAGTCAAAAGGGATGATGTGACCATTGCCTATACCCTTATGGAAATGGGAGAATGTTACTATGGACTTTTTCATAGGTATCTCGAATACATCAAAGGGAAATAATGCGATATGGGTTGTGGTTGACCGACTCACCAAAACTACCCATTTTATCACTATTTAGGAAGACCTATCACTTGAAAAACATTCAAAGATATATGGGAAGGAAGTGGTGAGACTGCATGGTGTTCCACTCTCGATTGCCTCTGACCGTGATCCAAAGTTCACATCTAAATTCTCGAGGATCCTTCAACATGCTCTGAGTAATCAATTAAATTTTCGCATGACCTATCACCCCCAAACAGATGACCAATATGAAAGGAATATTTAGATGCTTGAAGATATGGTAAGAGCTTGCTCTGGAGAATTAAAGGTGGATGGGATCAAACTATCCCATTGGTTGAGTTCTCATACAATAATAGATTCCACTCGAGTATTCGAATGGCTCCATATGAAGCTCTGTATGGAAAGCGATGTAGAACTCCAACCTGTTGGGATGAAGTTGGAGAAAGAAATATACTTGGACCTGATCTTGTCCAAGATATGACAGAGAAGGTTTAAGTCATCCAGAAACACATCAAAGCTACTCAGAGTCAGAAAAAGAGTTATGCTGACAACTGTCGAAGGGACTCAGAGTTCAATGTTGGAGATAAAGTCTTCCTTCGAATATCACCATGGAAGAGAGTCATGTGGTTTAGAAAGAAAGGGAAGTTAAGCCCAAGGTACATTGGCCCCTTTGAGATCCTTGACCGCATAAGAGTTGTGGCCTATTATATTGAACTTCCACAAAATATGGCTCAAGTTCATGATTTGTTTCACGTATCACTTCTAAGGAAGTAAATACCAGATCCCACACATGTAATGAACTCAGAGGTGGTACAGATGGAAGATGATATCTCTTATGAGGAGCAACCAGTGAAGATTCTGAACCGGAGAGATAAGGTTCTATGCAACAAGACAACCCCCCTTGTAAAAGTGTTATGGAGGAACCATAATTTTGAAGAAGAAACTTGGGAACTGGAGGATGTGATGAAGTATAAGTACCCTCACCTGTTTAGGTAAAACGAAATTTCGAGGGAGAAATTTCATAAGGGGGGGAGAATGTAACAACCTGATGTTTTATTAATGAAATTACCTTATTTTAATCATTCCTTAAATTATAATCACATTAGTAAGAACAATGAAATATCATGACACTAAATACTATGAGATCATTAAACATAATTTTTCCACTTTTCTGTTTTGAATTTTGAGAATCTGACATACACAGTTGTATTCAGGATGCTTTTTGGAATCTAATAGAACAAACTTAATTTTTTCTGAATAGTAACATAACCTTATGAATAGTAATTTTACCCTTATGAATAGTAATATACCCTTATGAATAGTAACCTCATCTATGACAGTAAATATGTAGGATTTAAGTGAAACCATGATGTACCTATGTTTTGGAATAAGTAAACAAATGTTTTAAAAACTGTATTTTTCAAGTAAATTATGATTTTAATTAAAAATTTAATTAATCATATTTATAAATTTTTTTTTGAAAAATGGAATTCATTTTTGGATTCTACACATCAAAAAATGGTTAGGGTGAATTTTTTGGTATTTTTCTGAAATGCTGGAATTTTTTATGAATAGTGAAATACCCTAATTTACAAAATAAGCTAAATACACTAATTATATAGTCATGTGTGATGTTCTGCTGATATAATCCCAATTGGTTCAGATTCACATGATAAAATTACTATTCTTGGTCATGGAAGACTCACTATTACTTGTCTTGGGGAGAGATAATAAATTAAGGAATATTATATTGAGAAAACCCCTCTCCCCCTCCACTATAAATACCACCCTTTGCGCCCTCATTTTCTCACACCTATCAAGCTTCAATACTTGTCTAATCACTTCCCAAAAATCCTCCCTATACCCTCCCCCGCATCCAGGAGCTTCTGGTCTCATCAAAAGACCAATCCTAGCTTCCCTAAGGGGGATCTGAAGAGCAGGATTCAAGAGGTAATTTCCCCCTCTCTGTTTTCCTTTAATTTCCTTTCAATTTCAAGTTCTTTTCTTATTCTCCCCTACCTATATTCATAAAAATGGTATGGTAACTCTAGTATCACACATATACTGGAATGTTATGATACTAATGGGATATTATATCATCCAACCCCCTTCTCCTCTTCTTTTTTTATAAAATAAATTTTTGTTCGTGAGCTGTTAATTTATCACCTTCAAGAACGACATGTATTCTTTGGTTCCATTTCTACCATCAGATATGGTCATGAAAACATTTTAATGGTTGAACGAGAATAAGTTATATGTATTATATCCTATTTACTATTATGTAACTAACTTATTTACATATTACTAAATTATTAAATAAAACAAGTTTGTTATGGTTGAAAAACCGCCCGAATTAACCCAAACGATCATCATTAAATTCTTATCTAATGATTCATCCACATGGTATATAAAATAATTCATTATAATATCATATAAACTTATATAATTAATAACATGAAATATTCGTTCTGAATGTTTATTCACATTCTACACGAACTTCCATTTATGATTACAAGTGAACCGCTCAAGAAAACCATAAAAACGAACATTCCCGAACACTGTTTTTAAACTCTATAACTCATCCAAAGGCCCATAAATTAACTTCATAAAACCATAATGAACCATATTCATGTACACCAGTTTTTTTAATTGTTAATTAATGAATATAATGTGGTTAGACATGACATTAAATTGAAGAAAGCATTCAGATACAAAGTAAAGGGAAATCCTCGAACCCAACTTTCTTTCTTAGAGTTCTCCCTCTTTCACTCCATGTTCAGTATGGGTTATCCATAAAAATAATTTATTAATCATTATATTACCATTTAGGGGATATAATTTTTCTATAATTTATTTTATGTAAAACCCAATGTTTTCCAAAATAACTCTACTTTCAAATGAACACACCCTTTTTTCTTCTTGATTATTGTTTCACTCTTCACTCATGGTTAATGGTTCTATATCAAGAATAATGTTCCCTCTTTATTTTTGGGACCAAATGTTTATGAAATTATTATTTTTTATGTGAAACCCATTTCTTTCCATGGGTTATGTTATGTTCAGGTTTTACATATTTTTAATGTGCCATGCATGATAATGTAAATATTATGATGTGATGAGTGCACCTGAAATTATATAGCGCAATATGAATGTTTGAATGTGACGGGTGCACCCAAAAATTATAAAGAACTTCAATGCATTGGGTAAAGTGATGAATATCATGAGTAAAAGGTAAATGATGTGTGAACATGATGCTATCATTGTTCACAACTATGTGTGGTAGTTAACCACTAAGACATGATGTTTCATTTTTATGCATTGCCACATTTCAAGTCTTTTAATAATGCTTCTTCTTATGTTCACGATCCCTTGACTATGTTATGTTTATGCTTACCCCATACTATATTTCTCTTATTTATCCTCTTATTGGGCTCTTATCTCACCCCTTTTTGATGTATATCCTCAGGTGATTATGTGTAGTAAAGAGTTTTCCAGGGATAATCAGAAGATGGAGAAGATTGAATTAAATAAATGTTTATGTTTGATGTTGTAAATGTTATGTTTGGACCTAGTTTTTTCAAGATACTAAACCTATTGATCCTCTTGATGTAATACTATTATTTTTTTTATCTTTATAATGATGTAATAGTAATGTATGAAAAAGGAAAGCTCATTATAGTTGGTATCAGATGCAAGGTTTAGTTAATTTGGGAATTAGGATCGGTGAACCCTAGAGAAAACCTATAGTATTAGACAAAGTTCAAATATGCACACAATAAGATTTACATAGGTATCCCATAAGTTATGATTTTAGTGAAAATTGTTCAAATGAATAAGTTATTTATTCATGACTTGTTGACCTATGTTTTTTTCTAACCTTTTCTATTTTAGAAAAATGGTAGGAACTAGGAGAAACCAGGCTAACAACCCGTGCGAGGGCCAATGCAATGATTGCCCGAATGACATCCCCAATGCTTTGGGAGGTGGATTTCAAAACTTTATGGCAATTCTTACCCAACTATCTCAGGTTATGAACAATAACCAAAATAATGGGGAACATCCTCCTTCACAAAAGAGGGAGCAACTGGTTATTGAGTGTTTTATGCAGCAACGACCACCGACGTTTAGTGGATATTCTGATCCAATAGTTGTGGAATAATGTGTCAACTCCATAGAGAAGATCTTTGTTTTTTGCTTCACTATTTTGAGATGGAGAAGGTGACACTAGCCACTTATCGCCTAGATGGAGAGGCTGATCAATGGTGGGATTTGATTAAGAACACCAAGCCAAGTGACAAAATTGAAGAGATGGAATGGAAAGACTTTAAGATCATGTTTCTTAACAAGCATTTCCCATGAACTCTTCATAAAAAGATAGAGAGAGAATTCATTGAACTCAAGCAAAAAATAAGGAGAATCTATCACAACCTATGAAGCTAATTTTACAAGGATTCCAAGGTACGCTTAAAGTTTTTTTATCAACAATGATAGAAAAATTGATAGATTCTTTAGTGGATTATAACTACACCTTCAAAAGGCTCTTAAAATTTGATACTTTGGGAGTTATGAAGAATTTGTTCGATGTGCTATCAAAGTGTCACTACCACAAAAACAGTTTTCCGCAGCGCCCCCCCTTTATCAGCGCTAAAAAAAGCACTGATAAACGCACCTCCTTATCATCCCTTTTTTTAGCATTGGTAAAGGGACCCCCTTTATCAACGCTTGTTTAGTAGTGCTGATAAAGGGTCGACTTCAAAAAAATTAAAAAAATATATATTGTTTTATTAATATATAAATATAGTTATATTGATATAAATATAATATATAATTTTTAAGTATATTTTCGATAAGTATAAATGTACATTTACACTTAATATACTTAATATATAAGATATTTAGTGAAAATGGCTTAAAAAATTTTAAAAATATTTTTAATTAATAATTTGATAATTATTATGGAGTAATAGTCATTTAATATCAATTTGAAGACTAAAAAAATAAAAAAATAAAAAAAGATCCAAAATATGTTGAAAACGCAACTCGAACTTCAAACGGCCATAACTTTTGATCCGGGTGTCCGCTTGAGCTCTACCACATATCAAATCGAAACCTACGACGATCTCTACATCGTTGTGACTGGGGAGGATCCCGGTCAAGGGATTTTCAAGGCCAAAAGAGGCCTATAAGGCCTCCAAAACAAAGTTTTTAGTCGGGGTACCCCGATTTTTTAACATTTTGTGGATTTTCAGCCTCGTTTAAGGGGGTATTATTGACTTTTTTGGTGGGGACTGAATTTATTCCAAGGTATTACATTCATATTGATATTATTTATTTGAAATTTCATCTTTTTTTATAATGCACTACTATTTATTATCAAATATATAACTATATGTACATATTTTTTTATATATTCACACCCAAAAATTTAATTATAGATATAAATAATAAAATATATTAGCTTTATCTGAATAATAACTAACATCCATTTTATATAAAATAGAAATATTTGAATATTTAAATACCTATATATTAATCTAACTATATATATATATATATTAATCTAACTATATATATATTAATCTAACTATATATATATTAATCTAATAACTATATATATATATTAATATAACTACATATATATATATTAGTATTACTATAAATATATATATTAATATCACTGTAAATATATATATTAATATCACTATATATATATTAATATAACTATATATATATTAATATAACTATATATATATATATTAATATTACTATATATATGTTAATATAACTATATATATGTTAATAAAACTATATATATGTTAATATAACTATATATATATATATATTAATATAAATAAATATTACTATACGAATAAATATAACTAAATATATATATATTAATATATATTACTATACGAATAAATATAACTAAATATATAAATATATATAGAGAGAGATATCATGAATTAGAAGACAAATCAAAATAGAGTAGTGGAAAAGGCTTAGGCGCGCAGGGGGGGGGGGGTCTCGAGTTCAAATCCGAGTGGAGGCAGGGGCGCACGTGCATGGGGGAATATGGGAGCAAGCGCTGTTAAAGGGTGAAGGGGGTGCATGGGGTGCTGTACAGGGGCAGAAAATATCTGTAAAAGGGGGGGCTTAAGCGCTATAAAATCCCCCCGATTGGCAGTATTTTTTAAATTTGTTTAAATTTTTTTAAAATTTTTTTTAAATTTTTTTTAATTTTTTCTTATTTTTTAATTTTTTTACCTTTTATCAGCGCTTTTAAAAAAGAAATGATAAAAGGGGTCCTTTATCAATGCTAAAACAAAAGCGCTGATAAAGGAAGCGCTAATATAGGGGTCGTTTATCAGCGCTAAAACAAAGCGTTGATAAAGGGGACCCCCCCCCCTTTATCTTCCCCGGCTTTATCTGTGCTTTTTCTAGCGCTGATAAAGGCCATTTTTAGCGTTGATAAAAGCTGAATTTGTAGTAGTGTGTAGATTTAGTTTGGAGAATGTTCCCATGGCTATGGTGATAAGAAATGAAAGATGGAGTTTCAAGCCGGAGGATCTAATGATAGTGATGGGAAGAAAACTCAACGAATCACATGCAAAAAATGTGGGAAGTTGCATCATGGGAACTACCTCAAAGGGACAGGGAAATGCTTCAAGTGTGAGAAAGAAGGACACCTTGCTCAAGAGTTCTGAAAATACATGAGAAGGAAGGATAATGTGGTGGAAGATAGGAGAGATCAACCCATGGTTCAATTCTATAACTGTAAGGAGCAAGGGAACTATGCAAGCCAGTGCACAAAACCTCGAGTCCTCAAGGGTAATCAGCGTCAGCATCCACCAAATCCAAAGGAACAAGGGAAGGATTATTCCATAACTACTGTGGAATTATAGAAAGATAATGAAGTCGTATAAGGTACACTTCCTATTCACTCAAGAATAGAAAGGTCTTATTTGATTCTAGTTCTACGCATTCCTTTATATCTTGAATGTTTGATATAAATATATAATGGAATCCCTGAAACCTTGAAGTAGAGATGACTGTAGAAACACCAAGTGGTGAAATCATTGCAACCCATGTGTTTGACTCTTCTCTTATTGGCGTATGTGGGAAGATTCTTTTAGCGAACCTCATAATACTTCCCTTGGTGGAATTCAACGATATAGTGGGAATGGATTGGCTCTCGTTATATAGAGCACATATCAACTTTTGGGAAAAAGAAATATATGTTCATATTCTGAACCATCCCATGATCCTCTACAAATTCAAGGAAGATCTTGAATCTCATTTGAAAAATCCTTCAACGGTTTGGGTGTTGATTTCCTATGAAGAAGCATACCTCTCCTAAATGGTTGAGTCAATGGAAAGTAACAACCTTGCGGAAATGCCCATTGTGAGTGAATAGAGTGATGTATTTCCCAAAGAGTTACCCAGAATTCCCCAAGATCGTGAGGTAGAGTTCTCAATAGAACTCATACCCGGAGCTACTCCTATATCAAAGTGTCCCTATAGGATGGCTCCTATCAAAATGGATGAGTTAAAGAAGCAGCTACAAGAGAATTTGGAAAAAGGGTTTATAAGCCCTAGTGCGTCACCTTGGGGTGCTCTAGTGCTCTTTATTAAGAAGAAGGATGGAAAAACGTGGCTATGTATCGATTATCGAGAACTCAACAAGATCACCATAAAGAACAAGTATCATCTTCAAAGGATTGATGACTTATTCAATTAGTTAAGAGGAGCTCAATACTTCTCAAAGGTGGATCTTCGTTCTGGATATCATCAGCTTAAGGTGAAGAAAGAAGATATTCAAAAGATTGTCTTCCGTACAAGCTATGGGCATTATGAGTTTCTGGTGATGCCCTTCGGACTTACTAATGCCCCTACAATCTTCATGGATTTGATGAATAGAGTCTTTAGACATTACCTATAAAATTTTTGGTAGTGTTTATTGATGATATTCTCATATACTCCAAGAGCAAGGAGGAGCATGAAGAACATATAAGACTTGTGTTGGCGACATTGAGAAAGGAGAAGTTGTATACAAAGTTCAGAAAGTGTGACTTTTAGATGAAGCAAGTCACGTTCTTGGGACATGTGATCACAAGTGAGGGAATTTATGTGTACCCTTCAAAAACAAAGGTGATTCAGGAATGGCCCAGGCCCTCTAGTGTCACATAAATCCATAGTTTTCTTGGATTAGATGGGTATTAGCGATGTTTGGTGAGAAATTTCTCACGATTGTCTAGCTTACTAACTAAGTTAACAAGGAAAGGGGTAAGGTATGTCTGGACAGAATAATGTGAGGGAAGCTTCAAGGAGCTAAAATAAGGTTGATCATTGCACCCGTACTCGCATTATCGAAGAGTGGAGATAGTTTTGTGATATACAGTGATGCTTCAATGAAAGGTTTGTGTTGTGTACTCATGAGAAATGTTAATGTGAGAGCTTACACCTCACGAAAATTGAATATCCATGAGTAGAACTACCCAACGCATGATCTAGAGCTGGCAACCGTGATTTTTGCCTTGAAAATACGATGTCACTACCTTTATGGTGAGAAGTGTGACATATACACCGACCACAAGAGTCTAAAGTATATATTCACAAAAAAGGATCTCAACATGCGTCAAAGGAGATGGTTAGAGCTAATCAAGGACTATAATTGCTCTATTCACTATCATCCTAGAAAAGCGAACAAGGTAGATGATTCTCTAAGAAGAAAAGAACCTGCTACTCTATCCATGTTATGGATTGAGAAAGACCCTATCTTCCTAGATATGGAAAGGATGGGTTTGGAAATCATAAGGGCAGGGGATACATCCTACCTTGACCAAATGATTGCGCAACCATCTATCCAAGAGAAGATTAAGGAGGCACAATGGGATTATCTGTAGTTACAAAAGAAGGTGAATGTAGTAAAGGAAGGAAAGATGAACGAGTTCCATATCGACGATGATGGTGTGATTTGGTTTGAAATGCGGCTTGGTGTGCCTTCATCACCCGAGATAAAGAAGGATCTATTAAATAATGCACACAACTAAACATTCTCTGTCCATCCCGATAGAATCAAAATATACTGAGATCTCTGAGAACACTTCTGGTGGGATAACATAAAGAAGGAGATTGCGGAATATATATCAAGGTGCTTGGTATGTCAGCAAGTTAATGCAGAGAGACAAAAGTCCTAAGGGATGATGCAACCATTGCCTATACCCATATGGAAATGGGAGAATGTTACTATGGACTTTGTCATGGGTCTCCCAAAGATGTCAAAGGGAAATGATGTGATGTGGGTTTTGGTTGACCAGCTCACCAAAACTACCCATTTTATCACTATTTAGGAATACCACTTGTATAAACAACTTCCAAAGATATATGTGAAGGAAGTGGTGAGATTTCATGTTGTTCCACTCTCGATTGTCTCTGAACATGATCCAAGGTTCACATCTAAATTCTAGAGGAGCCTTCATCATGCTTTGAGTACTGAATTAAATTTCAGCACGTCCTATCACCCCCAAACTGATGAACAATCTAAAGGACTATTCAGACGCTTGAAGATATGCTAAAAGCCTACTCTCTAGAATTCAAAGGTGGATGGGATCAACATCTCTCATTGGTTGAGTTCTCATACAACAATAGCTTCCACTCGAGTATTCATATGGCTCCATATGAATCTTTGTATGGAAAGCGATGTAGAACTCCAACCTGTTGGGATGAATTTGGAGAAAGAAAACTACTTGGACCTGATCGTGTGAAAGAGATAACAGAGAAGGTTCAATTCATCCAGAAACACATCAAAGATACTCAGAGTCGGAAAAAGAGCAATGCTGACAACCATAAAAGGGAATTGGAGTTCGACGTTGGAGAAAAAGTCTTCCTTCTAATATCACCATGGAAAAGAGTCATGTGGTTTGGAATGAAATGGAAGCTAAGCCCAAGGTACATTGTCCCCTTTGAGATCCTTAACTTCATAGGAGTTGTGTCCTATCCACTTTCAATTCCAACAAATATGACTCAAGTTCATGATGTGTTTCATGTATCACTCCTAAGTAAGTACATAATAGATCCCACACATGTACTGAACTCAGAGGTGGTACAGCTGGAAGATGATATCTCTTATGAGGAGTAGCCAGTAAAGATTCTGGACCGAAGAGATATTGTTCCACTCAATAAGAAAACCCACCTTGTCAAAGTGTTATGGATGAACCATAAGTTTGAAGAATCAACTTGGGAACTGGAGGATGCGATGAAGGAGAAGTACCCTCACCTCTTTATGTAAAATTAAATTTCAAAGGCGAAATTTCATAAGGGGGGAAGAATGTAACGACCCGATGTTTTATCAATGGAATTCCCTTATTTTAATCATACCTTAAAGTATAATCACATTTTAAATCACAATGACATATCATGATACTAAATACTATAAGATCATTAAACAAAATTTTTCCACTTCTATGTTTTGAATTTTCAAAATCTGACTAGACAGTTGTGTTCAAGATGGTTTTTGAAGTCTAATAGAACAAACTTAATTTTTGGTGAATAGTAACATACCCGTATGAATTGTAATGTTACCCCTTGTGAATAGTAATATACCATTATGAATAGTAACCTCACCTATGATAGTACATATGTAGTATTTAAGTGAAAGCATGATGTACCTATGTTTTGGAATAAGTAAACAAATGTTTTAAAAACTATATTTTTCAAGTAAATTATGATTTTAATTACAAATTAAATTAATAATATTTAGAAAATTATTTTTGAAAAACGGACTTTAATTTGGGATTCTACATGTTGAAAAATGGTTTGGGTGAATTTTTGGGAATTTTCTGAAATACTTGAATTTTTTATGAATAGTGAAATACCATAATTTACAAAATAAGTTAAATACACTAATTATAAAGTCATGTATGATGTTGTGCTGATGTAAGCCCAATTGTTTCGGATCCACATGATAAAATTTCTATTCTTGGTCATGCAAGACTCACTATTACTTATCTTGTGGAGAAATAATAAATTAATGAATATTATATTGAGAAAATCCTTCTCCCCTCCACTATAAATACCACCCTTCACACCCTCATTTTATCACACCTCTCAAGCTTCAAGAATTGTCTAAACTCTACCCAAACAGCTTCCCTAGCTCCTCCCCCATGTACAAGAGCTTTTGGTATCATCAAAAGACCAAGCCTATCCTCTTTAAGGAGGATCTCAATAGGAGGATTCAAGAGGCAATTTCTCTCTCTCTCTTTTCCTTTAATTTCCTTTCAATTTCATGTTCTTTTCTTATTCTACACCCACCTATCATCATCCAAATGGTATGGTAACTCAAGCATCATACATATACTAGAATTTAATGATACTAATGGGATATTATATCATCCAACTCCCTTGTCCTCTTCTTTTTTATAAAAGAAATCGTTGTTCATGAGGTGTTAATTTATCACCTTCAAGAACGATATGTTTTCTTTTTTTCCATTTATACTGTCAGATCTGGTCATGAAACCATTTTTATGGTTGAACCAGAATAATTTATATGTATTATATCCTATTTAATGTTTTGGAACTAACTTATATACATATTACTAAATGATTAAACAAAACATGTTTGTTTTGGTCGAAAAACTGCCTGAATTAACCCAAACAATCATCATTAAATTCTTATATAATGATTAATCCACATGGTATATAACATAATTCATTATAAGATCATTTAAACTTATGGAATATCATTAATAACATTAAATATAAGTTCTGTATGTTTATCCATGTTCTACATGAACTTCCCTTTATGAATACAAGTGAACCACTCAAGAAAACCATAAAAACGAACATTCCCGAACAATTTTTTTAAACTCTATAACTCATCCAAAGGCCCGTAAAATAAATTAATGAAACCATAATGAATTATATTCATGTAAAAAAGGTTTTGGAATTGTTAATTAATGAATATAATGTGGTTATATAGGACATGAAAGTGAAGAAATCGTTCGAATATAAGGCAAGGGGAAATTCTCGAACCCAACTTTCTTTCTTCGGGTTCTCCTTCTTTCACTCCATGTTCAGTATGGGTTCTCTGTAAAAATCATTTATTCATAATTATATTACCCTTTCTGGGATATACTTGTTATCTAATTGATTTTAATTAAAACCCAATGTTTTCCAAAATAAATCTTCTTTCAAATAAACACACCCTTTTTACTTCTTGATTATTATTTCACTCTTCACTCATGGTTAATGGTTCTATGTCAAGAATAATATTCCCTCTTTATTTTGGAGACCAAATGTTTATGAAAGTATGCTTTATTATTTGAAACTCATTTTTCATGGTTTATGTTGTGTTCACGTTTTACATATTTTTAATGTGGCATGCATGATAATGTAAATATTATGATGTGAAGGGTGTGCCCGGAATTATATAGCACAATATGAATGTTTGAATGTAACGGGTGCACCCAAAATTATACAACACTCCAATGCATTGATTAAAGTGATTAATCTCATGAGTAAACGGGAAATAATGTGTGAACATGATGCTATCATTGTTCACAACTATGTGTGGTAGTTAACCACTAAGAAATAATGTTTCATTTTTATGCATTAACACATTTCAAGTCTTTTATTAATTATTACTCTTATGTTAATGATCCCTTACATATGTTATGTTTATGCTTCCCACATTCTATAATACTCTTATCTATCCTCTTACTGTGCTTTTAGCTCACCCCTTTTTGATGTATATTCTCAGATGATTATGTGTACTATGGAGTTTTCAAGGGATAATAAGAAGCTGGAGAAGATTGAATTAAATAAAAGTTTATGTTTGGTGTTGTAAATGTTATGTTTATTCCTAGTTTTCCCAAGACAACGAACCTCTAGATCATCTTGGTGTAATACTATCATGTTTATCTTTATAATGATGCAATAGTAATGTAATAAAAAGGTAGGGTCGTTATAGACGTCGTCAAGGATATCCCAAAAACAGCTTACGAGAGGTAGCCAGAGAAGACGATTGGCCAAAAGAATCGATATCAGGAAGTAGACTGGCCAGGAGGAGCTAGGGTTTTCTCCATACTCGAACCAGAGTTGATGACCAAAGTGAATGTGAGTTTGACATTGTTTGTACATGTCTTAGTAAAAGAAAAGAAATGATTTCCTAATTCATAAAAGAAAATAAATGAAGTGATTTTGATTTCTCTCCATTTTGTTTGGATGTGAAATTTAGTAAAAAAGAAATGATTACTATTTATCGCCCTCATGTTTGGTGACAATTTTTAAAGGAAAATAAAAGAAACTGTTCGGATGAAAATGGTACAAATAACCTTTGTTAAAAAAATAACACATACATACGGGATTAAATGACATACTTTCCCAATATCCAAAACAACCGTATATTAGATCTCACAGACACCACACCTACCACCATGTCTATTCAATATCAACAAATTGTGTTAAATGACACAAATAAACTTTAAAAAATATATTTTTATTACTTTTTTTTATAACAAATCAAAAAAACATTAATTTTGATTTCAATCAATCATTATATTTCATATCATCAAAATTAGGTAAAAATTAAACTACGAATATATATTAATACAAATTTTAAAATTTTAAAAAATTAATTAGAGATAATCAAAATTATTTATATAATTTATCAATTCAAAAATATTAATTCAAGGTAATCAAAATTATAAATTCAAAATTATTATATATTGAATAAAAAAATCATATTTCTTTTTTAAATTTCTTATAATAATATAAATGGCCGGTTATATTCAACAAATTATTTTAATATTAATATTTAATTAAATAATTGGTTTATGGTATTCATAATTTCAATTATTTGTATAAAACATAAATTATGTAATATAACAAAATAATACATCTATGATAAACCTATAACCAAAATATGAAATATAATTGACAATAATTAATAAAAATTTGATCTCGTGCAATTTTCAATAATATATTAATTAATATGACCTATATACCAAGAAATAATCAAAAGCTGTCAATTGAAATGTATTGTTTTTTCATATACTCATTTCAATCTATATGACTATTTGTATGCGCATTACATAAATCTCTAAAAATAATAATGTATTCATAATTTAAATAGTAATTGGGTACTACAACAAAACAATTTGCATGTATAAATCATTAATGTACAAAACAACCAATTATAAATCAATATACCATTAAAAAATAAAATATAAGAATTGAAAAAAATGAATTACTTACAACAACAATGCACAAGGTGGAACCTGGGGATTGGTGAAGATGAAGTAGACAATAGAAAATAGGATGTCGAAAAATAGTAGTCGATTGATGGAAAAAATTAATTTCAAAGTAATAACAGTATAGTTGAATGGGGAAGCCGACTATGATAGAAGCAGAGTATCACCTATTTGTGATGAAAAACATGAAGAAGAACGGTGCCGCAAATATGGAGTGGTGCATCGGCAGAGGAACCAGACTGCAGGGAAATGATGCGGCAGTATGAGGAAATAAAGGACATGAACTATCTATTTATATAGATATAGAGGGATAAAATGGGAAATTTAAAAAATATCTCTACAAGGGAAAGATTTCCATCCGAATCATACCGATCTGATGACAATTGGAAATCTAAGAAATGTATGATGAGAGAGAAATCCGTTTAGGACTTGCGTTTCTCTATTTCGTTCTGTCCTCGACCGGAGATGCGGGTTTCAATGGTCCCAATTTTTTCTCTCCTTAGTTATGTGAATAGTGTTTACGGGATACTTTTGGTCCCCAATTGTCATTCCCTCTTTTTTTATTCCTCCCAAATCAGCGCTGCCAAGGAGGAGTGAGGGAGCACACCTCTGCAGGGGTGATCAATTCCCCCGAGAGAGCGCAGAACCTCGAAACCGCCCGACGAACACCAGCGAACAACAATCTTTCTTCTTCGACTCGGCTTCCTTCAAAAGATTTGGGTCGTCGAGCGGTAACAGTTTTATGGGGTTTCATCATCATTCTTCATCGAACGTGCCTGTCTCATCTTCGGATTCAGATGACCATACTCAGATTCGATTCAATTTAAAATTTGTTCCCAACTTCAATTGAATTCCTTCAAATGTCTTTCCATTTGATCGAAGCCTCGCGAACGGTCTTCACCATGGTCATCATTTGAGCTTTGGCATCGTTTAGGTTTCTTCGGCCTCGGTCCTCCATTACAAGCTTCAAATCGTCTTCATAAATGGATTACCAGTTGGTCTCAATTCATCCGTCTTCGTATCCTCAATCATGAATTTACTGTTATTGAGCTTCCCTAGTTCTGTTGGGGCGTGGAGCCCAGCGCTGCATGCGGAAGTAGTCGTTGCAGAAAACACACAAGAGAGAAGAGAAGATTTCACCTGAAGGCTTTTTATCACCCGGAGTAATTTTACACACCACACCCGAAGGCCTTTTACACATCACACCCGAAGGCATTTTTACAACACAACACTGACACCATGAACATACCATTTTGTTTCGTACTGCCGATCATCACAACTGGGACACGCCGCTTGATCTCCGCAACCAAGAGGACCTTCGATACATTTCATTGTCATCATCATCATCTTCAATCATCACCGTCGACACACCATCGTTGTCGTGATCACCATCTTCGCTTCGCACCGGTTACCGCAAACACGGCAAACCCTTTGCCGCTCTCTCTTGGTGGCTACATCTTCATCAGCCCACATTCGAAAACATGCTATCGCTTCCTCTTATACAGACACGCAACCCATATCTCCAATAAATGTGGTCAACATTCAAAATTCCATCATTATTCCACCAATTAATATTGTGAATAACACTTCATTAATGTTTGGAGAAAATCCTTCATTAATGTTGAGAAAATACAACCATTAATATTTTCTCTCTCTTTATTATTCAAAATTTTAAATCATCAATCCCGACAATCTCCACCATGATTTAAAATTCAAATACTCTAAAGTCATCTCCACCGTCTGGGCCAATTTGATCGCCAACTCCACCAAGGTCTAAATGTCACCCAATGAACGGAACACGCCGCATGACACCTGCAGCCAAGAAGACTTTCGATATTCCAGCAACACCACTGATACCTCCGTCATTTTTCAATGACATCCAAGTCCTTGATAAGATACTCCACCAGATTCCTGCCACCATGTTTTGGAACCAAGCACTTCAACCAATCCCTATGATACCACTGTTGGGGCTCGGAGCCCGGCGCCGCAATGGAAGTCATCGTTGCAGAAACACAAAAAAGGAGAGGATTTCACCTGAAGGCTTTTTAACACCCAAAGGAATTTTACACATCACACCTGAAGGCCTTTTACACATCACACCTGAAGGAATTTTTACAACACAACACCGACACCATGAACATACCATTTTGTTTCGTACCGCCGATCATCACAACCGGGACACGCCGCTTGATCTCCGCAACCAAGAGGACTTTTGATACATGGCACTATCATCATCATCGTCTTCAATCATCACCGTCGACACACCATCGTTGTCGTGATCACCATCTTCTCTTTGTACCGGTTTCCGCAAACGCGGCAACCCCTTCGCCGCTCTCTCTTGGTGGCTACATCTTTGTCAACCCACATTCCAAAACATGCTACCGCTTCCTCTTATATAGAAACGCAGCCCATATCTCCAATAAATGCGTTCAAAATTCACAATTCCATCATTATTCCACCAATTAATATTGGGAATAACTCTTCATTAATGTTGGGAGAAAATCCTTCATTAATGTTGAGAAAATCTAACCATTAATATTTTCTCTCTCTTCATTAGTCAAAATTTTAAATCATCAATCCCAACAAGTTCATCGAATCCCTAGATCCCGAGAATCAGTCTCGGGTCGACTCCTTCGATTCGCCATCAGCGAGTTAATTATTCTTCCATATCAACTTTGGTTTTGAGCATGTTCAAACTCCGCAACCACAAATCTTCAATCCCAACTCGGCTCCACTCTGTTTCGGTCTCGGTTGCTCATCATGATTCTGTTGCATTTCATTGGGCAATATATGACTTATGGGATGACAAAATTTCCTACACGCGGACTCTCAATCTTCATACACGGAATTCTCTTCAGCCCAAACCTAAGGTCTCCAATTTGCATATGTCAATTTGAATGTTCAATGAAATACTACCATTCATAAATCTTGGACATATTTCACTCAACCAGAACAAGCTATTGACAAGATCCTGCATCAGGCTACCAAGGAGATCAATCAGGCCTCCTATCTGAGGAAAACGAAGCCTATAACCATAGAGCAACCTTCAACAGTGGGAAATTCTTTCCCTGAAATGGAGTTGCATCCAGCTCATGCTAAGATATAATCCCAGAAGGCTAAGAAGGTCATGGTAGCAATTTGTTCAGCAGCATTATAGGAGCAACCCCAGTTCGTGAGACTGGAAAATTTTTCATCGCCACCGCCGATCATGGGATCATCAAAGCCACAGTAGATCCATCTCGTGATGGATGTAGAGAAGATCCAACCCTAACTTGTAAGGCTAGGGGGATTATGATCTCATCCTTTACTGAGGAGGCGGGTCTTTTATAGACTAGGAGGAACATGATAGGAAGCACCCACATAGTTTCTCCCGCTCCGCAATCCATCTCCTTAACCAGGAGCATGTTCAGTGAAAGTTTTTGGGGACTCTCTCGGGATTACCATCCATGAACCACTTCTCGAGGTTCATCAAGGAGAGAAAGCAAAACCTCATAGGGACCATAAAACAAAACGACCATCCATGAAAGAATAAATCAAGGAGGATTGTGATTTATCCCTTGAAAGATATTTAGAAGATGGAAACCCCCCCTTAGTACTCATGTGGAAGAGAATATGATCCCTGATGCATACTTCACTTTGATGAATGTCCTTCACATCAATCATGCAGATAATACAAAGCACGACACCAACATAGATGAACGTTATGTGGAGGCATCCATTCGAAACATGGTCTGCACTGAAACACATGAAGAAGGTGTGTGTACACAATATTAGAGGTAGACTCATGGCTTAGGAGCTCATTTGAACATCCCACTACTACTTACCTAGTGATCTTATACCAAAGAGAAAGGTAAAGAAATGACTATATCCCACCCACCACCCAAAGAAACCAAACCTCTCTCCATCGAGGAGAGGAATACTCAATATGAAGTTGAGTTGGAGAAACTAAAGTGTCTCAATATTAAATTACATAAGAGGAAATATACTCTCACATCCATATCCTTATTTTAAGGTGACTTTTCTCTTCTATTCTTGGCCTAACTTTCCCCCATAAGTTTCCCCTAGGCTCCTCTTGAATTTGGAAGAAATTGGAGGGTTTTTGGGTTGCCAGAACATGCCGCGTGATTTGGTCGCACGGTTTACTAAACCATGCCGCCAAACCGTGCACAAGTGTCCAAGTCATTAAAAATATTTTGTAATTCCAATTTTTCCCTTCCCCATTCAACTCTAGCAGTCATGGAAGGCTCCCGAGCTTCCTCAACCTCTCTTAAAAACCATTTTTAAGGAGTTTTTGGTGGTGGAACTTCAAGATCTTTCAAGTAAGTGATTCCCTCTCTTGTTTCTTTCATTCTCCTTAGGGTTTCTTCCCTCTTTCCTAAAGTTACACTTGTTCAGCAGCTAGGTCTTCGTACCTAGGGTTTTATTTTAGGTTTCTTGGTCCAATATTGTGGATTTAGGTTCTTTTTCACTCCTTTATGGTGTGACGGTGGGGCGGTTGAAGTTTCGCGTAAGGATTTGGGGGTTTTAACATGTAAGGTAGGTGATTCCATGTATAGAAATTATTGGATGAATTTATCTTTCTTGTTTAACCTTTTTAGCATGTTTTCTATCATTTGTGTGGTGCGAAAGTCATTTTTGGTAGCGTTAAATGAGCGTTTATTTTAATGTTTCATTTTGACATGAAAATGGGTGTTTTTCATGTGTATTCAATGTTGTATCATTTGGGGTTTTTTGGTGATCCATGAAATTGTTTTATTAAATGTTTTTTGGGCTACCAAACCTGGTTGGGTATGGTATTGGTGTACATTTGGCCTTGAAAGATGGGTTTTAAATGGGTTTGGTGTGAAAAACCTTGTTTTACTACTTGAAGTTGTTTTATGAAAATTTTGAATGGTTTATTGAGTTACACAAAGGGTGAAAAGGCATGTTGTGTACTGTTTGGTATTTTTATGTTACAGAAATTGTGTTTTTATGTGAAAATGGTATTCTTTAACATGTGGAACTTATTTTAGCAGAAAGTGGGAAACTCAGACATCTAGGTGGGCATACTAGGACAAGTATGTTGTGATCCGGAGTAGTATCGTCCCTATTTCACTTAGAAAGTTTTATGATGATAGCACTAACTAAACATTGATGATGTTAGGGACCACTAAACTATTGGGGTTTCTCCTCCTAGTGGCTCATTCATGAGAATAATATTGATTATGGTTAATTTTACACCGAGATACGATGTATCTAGGGTCCATAGCTAGCTAACGCCTAGGGGTGTTCTTGTGATTAGTGCTCATAGAATATATTGTACTTACCTTCAGCATACGGTGTGATTGGATTGAAAATTATGTTTCATGAATATTTTCTTAGAAAGTGTTCATTTCATCAAGTTTCTTCCTTAAAAAGTATTTTCATTTGAATTTGCATCCTTTTAAAATTATTACTAACATTTCTTATTTATAAGACATGCATTCTTTCTTTGTCTTAAAATGTTTATATCATGGAATCTTTTTGGGTGGCATCCTATTGGGATTAGGCTCACACCCTTCTTACACCATTGGGTGTAAGTAGACTTGGTTATGTTTGACACAGGTAAGGGTAAGGTCATTGGAGATGGCAGTTCGGGTTGTTAGCTACCATCCTTGATGCAGTGTTGTGGAGAAGGCTTGGGGATGATGGCCCCTTGCTGTGTGTTGGTTCTAGGGTTATGGATGCTGCTACTTTTGAGTTGTGTCCCTCTTGGGCTTTGTCTAAAACCATGTATCTCAATTCTTAATTTTATTCCAGGCTTGCTTGGACTAAATTTTCAGATTTAGTTATTTATTGTTTTTGGTTGTTTAATTCTTCTAAACTTGTGTAAATCATTCCCAAACAATTATTCATGATACCCGGGCACTTGTGCCAGCCTGTGGGGATAAGAAAATCCTTTCAGGTCTTTCCAGAAACTAGTTCGATTACCAGTTAGGATGGGGACTAGATCTAGTTTGTTAAAAAATGGTATTAGAGGAGGTTAATCTCTTTGAGTTATGTTATTATTTGGGATGAGTCTAGTTAGACAGAATCTAGGAATGTTGGGTCTTAGAGTTCTGGATGCGAGTAGGGTGCCTGACCCGCACCTCTCGTGACAAACCTCGAGTCACCATGGGATGTCGACATTGTTTTTTTGACTTCTCTTCGAGGTGTAATGTGCGGGCTGCAGACTACACATGGACATTAGGTTGCAGTGAAGTAATTTTTTATTTCATTATTGTGATGAGTTTAATTTATTTATATTTGATGTTGTTGCTGAAATTTTTCAGAACTGTTGTACTAATGTTTTCTCTTGTGACTGTTGCCTTCTGTAGCAACATGTCTCCCTAGAAAGCTCCCATGCACCCACAAGAGGAAGCTAGAGAGAGTTCTCCCTCACCGCTCGATTGCATAAGTTGTGGCTCGGGCTATCCAGGCTCTAGGGCATGGAGCGGGTCCTGCTTCTACTTCAACCAGAGAAGATGATTCTTGTCCCAAGAAGGATAAAGCCCAAGAGTTTCTAAAGAATAAACCCCCTTCATTCTTAGATATCTTGGAACCTCAAGAGGAATAGGAATGACTCGAGAACATAGTGCGTATTTTCAAGTTCCTGTACACACTTGAGGAGGTCAGGGTGAAATGTGCCTCATTTATTCTAGAGGGTTTGACTCATAGGTGGTGGGAATCAGTTCTTCAAACTGGGAAGAATGAGTAGATGAGATGGAAGGATTTCAAGACCATATTCAACGAGCAGTATTACGCTGAGGTCCTGGCCTACACTAGATCCCGAGAGTTCCTAGATAATTCCCAGGGAGATTAGTCAGTGATGGAATATGCTAACTATTTTACTGAGTTAGTGTGGTATGTTTATGAGATTATTTCTAATGAGTCCCTGAAAGCTAGGGAGATTAAGAAGGGGCTACGACTATAAATTTACTCTCAGGTCTTCTTGTTTCAACTGGGAAATTATACTAAGGTGTATGATCATGCTTGTATGGTTGAGATTGATCAGAAAGGAAAGTATGGGTTTTCTAGAGTGGTGTCTACTACGGGCAGTGGTAGCTCATTTGAGAAGAAAAGGAAGCGAGAGGAGCAGGGGAAGAAGGTAGGTGGTAGTTTAGGCCATCCTCCCAGATAGTTCTCATCTATGGCTTCTGATGAGAGGTTCATTGTGAGCCACCAGTGCGAGAGGCCAGATTACACCTGAACTTCATGTACATCTCCTTCGAGGCCTTGTTATCAGTTTGGATCTATGGGACAATTGCAGTGATTTTTCAAGGTGAAATGTCCACTCCTGAGTGGGGTAGGATCTGTGGCTTCCAGGGGAGTGCCCGTTTAGTCAAAGCCACCGAGGATGGGGGGATATGGTTTGGTGGTTGTGGTGGTAAGGCCAGATCATCTTCTGGGTAGATCAAGTTCAGGGTAGATTTATAGGTGAGTGGTTGTTCTCAGGCATAGGCTAGGCATCTTCATGCGGTGGATCAAGCACCAGTGAGGTCAGATGAAAGACCTTCGATAGTTCGAGGTACTATTTTGATTTCATCTTCCATAGTTGTTGTTCTTTTTGATACATGTGCTTTTGTTTCGTTTATCTCTGACTGTATTGTGAACCTACTGAATTTTCCAACCGAGTTTCCGTCTTTTGTGACGGAGTTGGTGATGCCGTTGGGTAAAAAGAAAGAGCAAGGTCTTAGGTTCCTGTCATTTGCGCTTACTGTGTCTGGGATTGAGATGGAGTGGGACCCATTGGTTTTGGATATGGAACTTTTCGATGTAATCCTTGGCATGGATTGGTTAGTGCATTTTCAAGCGTATATTGATTTTTATAGGCGGCGGGTGAGTTTCATGGCACCTGATGGGAGTCCTGAAGTTTTTCATGGGGAATGGGACCCTCAGTCGGGTTATACAGGACCTCCACTCCCAGATTTGTGGAATCTTATCTTCCATATATCAACGCTTGCGCTAGAGGATGATGGTCATGCTTTTGAGGGTGGATTACCTCTTATAGTGGATGAGTTCCCAGAGGTATATCCAGATGATCTTTCAAGCCTTCCCCCTGAGTGGGACATGGAGTTCTCGATTGATTTGGCACCAGGAACACAACTAATATCTATTCCCTCATATTGTATGGACCCCACCGAGTAAAAGGAATTAATGATAAAACTGGATGATTTGGAATCCAAATAATTCATTCGCCTGAGCATCTCTCCTTAGACAGCTCCTGTTCTTTTTATAAAGAAGGCTGACGAGTCCCTCTGATTGTGAACCGATTAATAGAAGCTGAATAAGGTAACCATTAAGAATAATCATCATTTTACCTGAATAGATGACTTATTTGAACAACTAAAGGGGTCAAAGTTCTTTTCCAAGATAGACTTGTGACCGGGTTACCCCCAAGTTAGGGTGAGAGAGGCGGATATCCCAAAGACAACTTTTCGAAGTAGGTAAGACCACTTTGAGTATTTGGTTATGCCTTTCGGATTTACCAATGCTCTAACAATTTTTATGGTTCTCATGAATAGGGTGTTCCACCAGTATCACAACTCCTTCATCATGGTATTCATGGATGACATCCTGGTTTACTCCGGATCTGAGGAAGATCATGAGCATCATTTGCATATTGTGTTGGGCACTTTGTGGGTTCATCTTATTTATACAAAGTTGTCCAAGTGAACTTTCTGGATCCGGGAAGTGATGTTTTTTGGCCATGTGAACCCGGAGCATCGGGTTTCAGTGGACCCTGATAAGATCAGTGCAATTATATCATGGGATCATATGAGGATTGTGTTCAAGATTAGGAGTTTCCTCGGTTAGGAAGGTTATTATAGGCGATTTTTTCAGAATTTCTCTCGGATTGCTTCACCCATGACCGTGCTCACTTAGAAAGTGGTGAAGTTTTAATGGGGCCTATAATGTTAGGCATAATTCAAGGAGTTGAAGCAGTGGTTGAATACCTCCCCATTGTTAATCTTGCTGGAATCTAGAAAGGGCTATGTGGTGTATTTCAATGCTTTCGGTATGGGTCTCGGGTGTGTTCTTATGCAGGGTGATCATGTGGTGGCATATGGATCTCACCAACTCCGACCACATGAACATAACTACCCAACCCACAACTTGGAGTTAGCAGTGGTGATGAATTATTTAAAGACATGGAGTCACTACCTCTTTGGAGAGAATTTTGCAGTCTACTCTGATCATAAGAGCCTATCCTACATCTTCTCATAGTAGTATCTTAATTTGAGGCAATGTCGTTGGATCGAGTATTTGCTGGGGTTTGACTATGATATTATCTATACCCCAGGAAAGGGTAATGTAATGGAATATTCCTTGAGTAGAAGAGTACCAGTGAAGGCTTTGAGGAAGTCCAGTGATGAGTGGACTCTGATGGGGCTCTTTTCTCAGATGCACAAGGAGACTAAGGAGCATAGTATAGGTGCTTTCATGGAAAGATTTCAGTTGACTCGTTCTATTTTAGAGTTCATTTGGTGGGATCATCTCAGTGATGAGCTATGTTAGTGGTCAACGTAGTTTATTCATGGTGGGGATATAACTTCTGATTGGTCTTCATATCCTGAGTGTATCTTGTGCTTCAAGGGCCGTTCAGTGGTACCATTGTCTCTAAGGAAGGTGGTGATGCATTTTAGCCACCAGTATTAGTGTTCCATTCATCCTGTAGCTACCAAAATGTACTATGATCTTCATTGGAACTTTTTTTGGCCAGGTACGAGGTTGGATATAGATGATTTCATGTTGAGATGTTATACATGTCAACAGGTGAAAACAAAGCCTCATAGACCCTCTGGTTTTCTTCAGCTATTACCCATTTATACCTGGAAGTGGAATGAGGTTGCTATGGAATTTATTTTTGGATTACCTCATACAAATCGATGTAAGAATGCCATTTGGGTAGTGACTGATTGTTTGACCAAATCAGACCACTTCATTCGGATCAGAGATACAGTTAAAGTGGATGGGTTGGGATGATCGTATATTTAAGAGGTGGTAAGGTTTCATGGTGTTCCATAAACATTTATGTCAGATAGTGACCCATGATTCACCTCTAGGTTTTTGGAAGGCCTTTAGAAGGATTTGGGGTCATAGATTAATATTATCATGACATACCATTCTCAGATGGATGGTCAGATAGAGTGGGCAAATCAGATTCTGGAAGACATGCTCCGTGCATGTGTCTTGGACTTCGGTGGTTCATGGGATATCCATTTGGGATTGGTCGAGTTTGATTATAATAACAGTTACCAATAATCGATTCAAATGGATCCATTTGAGGTGCTCTATGGTCGGCCTTGTCGCCCCCCTGTGTTGGATGGAGGTAGGTGAGACCTCACTGTTGGGGCTGAGCCTTGTGCAAGAGACATCTGAGAAGGTCAAGTTGATCAAGAAACAATTATTGATAGCTCAGATTCACCACAAATCTTATGATGACCAGAGGTTTTGAGATCTAGAGTTTCTGTGGGTGATAAAGTATTCTTGAAAGTGGCCCCTCATCTGGGTCACCATCGTTTGGGAAAGCAGGGAAAGCCAACGTCGAGGTATGTCAGACCTCTTCAGATCACGGAGCACATTGGAAAGGTGGAATAAAGTTTGGATTTTCCTTCTCAGTTGATATATATTCATGACTTATTCCATGTATCCCAGTTGAATAAGTATAATCTAGATCCATACCACGTGCTGAATTGGAAAGAGTTAGAGATAGAGCATGGTTTATCAGTGTTTGAGTAGCCAATGCGAATAGTGGATTCTCAAGAGAACGTGCTTCGAGGGAAGTCTATTCCACTGGTCCAGGTCCTCTGGTAGTATGTTAATGATGTTCAAGATACTTGGGGGTGAAAGTTGTGGGTTGAGCAAGAGTACCCATTCTTGTTTTCTGATCAAGCTTTGGGTTGACTTTCCGGGGCGTAAAGTTTTTCATGGTGGGGAGAATTTTTACATCCATATCCTTATTTAAGGTACCTTTTTCTCTTATATTATTGGGATAAATTTCCCCCAAAAGATACTCCTAGTCCCCCTTGAATTTGGAAGAAATTAGAGGGTTTTTGGGTGTCTAGAATAGGCCGCACAGTTTACTAAACCGTGCATCCAAACCATGCACAGGTGTCCAGGTCATTATAAATCATTTTTAATTCCAATTTCCCCCTTATATAATTAAAAATATCTCACCCATTTCTTCCCCCATTCTATACTAGTATCCATAGAAGGCTCCCAATATCTCTCAACCTCTCTTGTAAGCCATTTTTTAAGGGGTTTTTGGTGGTGGAACTTCAAGATCTTTCAAGTAAGTGATTACCTCTCTTGTTTCTTTCATTCTCCTTAGGGTTTCTTCCCTCTTTCCTGAATTTACACTTGTAAAACAGATAGGTATTCGTACCTAGGGTTTTATTTTGTGTTTCTTGGTCCAATTTTGTGTATTTAGGTACATTTTTACTCCCTTGTAGTGTAGTGGTGGTGCGGTTGAAGTTTCGCACAAGGATTTGGGGGTTTTGACATATAAGGAAGGTGATTCCATGTGTAGACATTCATGGATGAATTTATCTTGTTTTTTAACATTTTATTAATTTTTTCTATCCTTTGTGTGTGGTGTGAAAGTCATTTTTGGTATCATTAATTGAATGTTTAATTTTAAAGTTTCATTTTGACATAAAATTGGGTGTTTTCATGTGTATTCAATGTTGTATCATTTGGGGTTTTTTAGTGATCCATGAAATTGTTTTATTAAATGTTTTTTGGGCTGAAAAATCTGGTTGGTTATGGTATTGGTGTAAATTTGTCCTTTAAATAGGGGTTTTAAATGGATTTTGTGTGAAAAACCTTATTTTACTACTTGAAGTTGTTTTATGAAAATTGTGAAAGGTTTATTGAGTTACACAAAGGATGCAAAGGCATGTTTGGTACAATTTAGTGTGTGTATGTTACAAAAATGGTGTTTTTATGTGCAAATGGTATTCTATAACATGCGGAACTTGTTTGGTCGCAAGGAGGGAAACTTAAATATCTAGGTGGGTGGACTAGGACTAGTGTGCAAGTGATCTGGAGTGGTATCGTCCCTGTTTCACTTAGCAAGTTTGACGATGACAACACTAACTAAACATTGATGATGTTGGGGACCACTAGGCCATTGGGGTTTCCCCTCCTACTGGCTCGTGCATGGAAAGGATATTGATTATGGTTTCTTTTACACCAAGATACAATGTACCTAGGGACCACAACTAGCTAGTGCCTAACGATGTTCCCGTGATTAGTGATCATAGAATATATTGTACTTACCATCAATATACGGTGTGATTTGATGGAAAATTCATTAGCATGGATATTTTCTTTAAAAGTGTTCAGTTCTTAAGTGTCTTCATTAAAAACAATTTTCATTTGAAGTTGCATCCTTTTAAAATTATTACTATCATTTCTTATTTATAAGACTTGTAGGATTTAATTGTCTTAAAATGTTTATCACATGTAATATTTTTGGGTGGAATCCTATTGGGATTAGGCTCACACCCTACTTACACCTTTGGGTGTAAGTAGACATGGTTATGTTTGACACAGGTAAGGTCAAGGTCATTAGAGATAGCGATTCGGGTTGTTAGCTTCCATCCTTGATGCGGTGTTGTGGAGAAGGATTGGGGATAAGGGACCCTTTCAGTGTGGTGGTTCTAGGGTTTTGGTTGCTGATAATTTTGAGTTGTGGCCCTCTTGGGCTTTCTCTAAAACCATGTATCCCAGTTCTGAATTTTATTAATATAATGACCCAACCTTTTCTTACATTACTATTACATAATTATACAGATAAACAATATAATCATATTATAACATGAGGATCTAGAGGTTTAGTGTATTGGGAAAACTGGTATCAAACACAACATTTACAACATCAAACATAAAAATTTATTTAATTCATTATTCTCAAGCTTCTTGTTGTCCCTTGAAAACTCCTTAGTATACATATTCACCTGAGGATATACATCAAAAAGGGGTGAGCTAAAATCCTCGTAAGAGGATAGATATGAAACATATAACAATAGGTGAGCATAATAATAACATAAAAAAAGGATCATGAACATGATAGGAAGCATTAATAAAAGACCTTAAATGCGGCAATGCATAAAAACGAAACATCATGTCTTAGTAGTCAACTACCACACATAGTTGTGAACAATGCTAGCATCATGTTCACACATAATTTCAATTGAACTCTTGAGATTCATCACTTTAACTAATTCATTGTATTTTTATATAATTTTGGGTGCACCCATCACATTCAAATATTCATATTGTGCTATATAATTCTAGACACCCGTCACATTATAATATTTACATTATCATGCATGCCACATTGAAAATATGTCAAACTTGAACTTAAAATAACCCATGAAAATAAATGTATTTAACTTAATAAATCATACATTAATAAACATTTGGTCTCAAAAATAAAGAGGGAATATCATTCTTGACATAGAACCATTAACCTTGAGTGAAGTGTGAAGAAATATTCAAGAAGTAAAAAGGGTGTTTATTTGAAAGAAGAGTTCTTTTGGAAAACATTGGGTTTTTTATAAAATAAATTATAGAAAATGTATATCCCAAAAAGGGTAAGATAATAATTAATAAATTATTTTTAAGGATAACCCATACCAAACATGGAGTGAAAGAGGGAGAAACCGAAGAAAGAAAGTTGGGTTCGAGAATTTCCCCTTACCTTGTATCTGAATGCTTTCTTCACATTAATGTCCTATATAATGACATTATATTCATTAATTAGAAGTTCAAGAATATTTTATACATGAATATGGTTTAATATGGTTTCATTAAGTTCTTTTATGGGACTTTGGATGAGTTATAGAGCTTAAATTCATTGTCCGAGAGGGTTAATTTCCTTAGCTTTTATCAACGTTTCACTTGTATTCATGAACAAATGTTCGTTTGAAATGTGGTTGAACATACATAATTGTTAATATATATTATTAGTTACATTAAAGATATATAAATGATCTTATAATGAATTTGGTGATGTACCGTGAGGATTAATCATTAGATGAAATTTTATGATGATCATTTTTGGTTAATTTGGGTGGTTTTTTATCACAATGAACTTGTTTTATTTTATCACTTAGTGTCATGTAAATAAGTTAGTTCCAGAACATAAAAGGGGATAAAACATAAAATTTACAATCTATTTTAAACCATTTGATAGTTTTATTTATATCATTGAATATTTGAAGAAAAATGGAAGTGCATCGCGCATGATTTAGGTAAATTAACACATCACGGGCAACGATTTCATTTTATTAACAAAGAGAGGGAGGGAGGAGTATAATGAATATTCTTACATTAACATGATATAATATCATTATATCAATAATTTTGGAGTTATCATGAAATTTGGATAATAGAAGCTGAGGATAAGAGAATAAAATAAAAGAAATTTGAAAGGAAAATGAAAGAAAATAGAGAGAGGAATTACCTCTTGAATTCTCCTCTTAAGATCCTCCTTAAGAAACCTAAGCTTGGTCTTTTGATGAGGCCAAGATCTCTTGGTTCTGGGGGAGGGGATAAAAAAGATATTTGGTTCGAATTTTTACAAGGCTTTAAGCTTGAGAGGTGTGAAGTAATTAGGGTGTGATGGGTGGTATTTATAGTAGAGAGGAGAGGGGTTTTCTTAATATTTTAATCATTAGTTTATTAATTTCCACCAAGATAAGAAATAATGATGATTCCATGACCAATAATTGTAAATAGGGAATGAATGTTCTATATTTGTGTTCTTACATCACTTGTGATTTTAGTAATAATGGATTTAAATTATAATGTATTTATACAGTAAATTAATGTATTTTGTTATTTACCAAAAATTCAAGTATTTCGGAAAAATCCCAAAAATTCACCCTAACTATTTTTAGACGTGTAGAATCCAAAAATGAACTCCATTTTTCAAAATTAATTTTTTAAATATGATTAATTTAATTTTTAATTAAAATCATAATTTACTTGAAAAAATACAAATTTTGAAATTAAAATTGATTGTATAATGCTTTAAAAAATTAAATAAGGTCTTTTAGAATTATCTTAAAACAATAAGACAGAAAATTGTTAATTTATGAACACATTTTAGGAAAATAAAATTTCTTTTAAATTAATTAATTAATTGTAATTAATTATTTATGACTTACAAAAATATTGATTCTTATACTATGGTCTTATTGTCACTTATATGATGCCTAAATTTCATTTAATCATTCATGAGTGAGGTTACTATTATTTTGGATGATTTAATATTTATAAGGGTCATATTAATATTCATAAGGGTTGATTACTATTCATAAGGGTAGGTTACTATTCACTAAAAATTATGTTTTTTCTATTAGACTCCAAAAAACACCCTGAACGCAACTGTGTATGTCATATTTTCTAAATTTAAAACAAAAAGTGAAAAAATTATGTTTAATCGTCACATAGTATTTAGTATCATGATATCTCACTGTGCTTCCTAATGTGATTATACTACAAGGCATAATTATAAGAAGGTAATTCCATTGATAAAACATTAGGTCGTTACATTCTTCCCCCCTTATGAAATTTCACCATCAAAATTTTGTTTTACATAAATAGGTGAGGGTAATTATCCTTCATCACATCCTATGGTTCCCAAGTTTCTTCTTCACACTCATGTTTCCTCCACAACACTTTGACAAGATGAGTTGTCTTGTTTCATATAACCTTATCTATTTGGTCAAGAATCTTAACTGGTTTCTCCTTATAAGAGAGATCATCTTCCAGCTGTACCACCTCTAGGTTCAGTACATGTGAGGGATCTGGTATATAATTCCTTAGGAGTGATACATGAAACACATCATGAACTTGAGCCATATCCAGCGGAAGTGAAAGCCTATAGGCCACTGCTCCTATGTAGTCAAGGATCTCAAAAGGGCCAATGTACCTTGGGCTTAACTTCCCTTTCTTTCCAAACCATATGACTTTCTTCCATGGTGATATTCAAAGGAAGACTTTATCTCCAACATCGAACTCCAAGTCCCTTCAAAGGTATTCAACATATCCCTTTTGCCAACTCTGAGTAGGTTTGATATGTTTCTAGATGACTTGAATCTTCTCTGTCATCTCTTGCACAAGATTAGGTCCAAGTAGCTTTCTTTCTCCAACTTCATCCCAATATGTTAGAGTTCTACATCGCTTTCCATATGAAGCTTCATATGGAACCATCTGAATACTCGAGTGGAAGATATTGTTGTATGAGAACTCAACCAATGGGATATTTTGATCCCACCTACCTTTTAAATCTAATGAGCAGGCTCTTAGAATATCTTCGAGCATCTGAATAATAATTTCAGATTGGCCATCGGTTTGGGGGTGATAGGCTGTGCTGAAATTTAATTCAGTGCTCAAATCATGTTGAAGACTCCTCCATAATTTAGATGTGAACCTTTGATCATGGTCAGATAAAATCAAGAGTGGAACACCATGCAGTCTCACCACTTCCTTCACATATATATTTCATGTTGTTCAAATGAGATATCTTCCCGAATAGCGATAAAATGGACAGTCTTGGTGAGTCGGTCAACCACAATCCATAACACATTATTTCCCTTGTACGTCTTTAGGAGACCCAGGAAAAAGTCCATAGTGACATTCTCCCATTTCCACATGGGTATAGGCAATGGTTTCATCATCCCTTTGGAATTTTTTCGCTCTACTTTAACTTGCTAACATACCAAGCACCTTGAGATATATTCTCCAATCTCATTCTTCGTGTTATCCCACTAAAAGTGTTCTCGGAGATATCGACACATCTTAGTGCTACCAGGATGGTTAGAGAAAGTTGAGCTATGTGAATTATCCAATAGCTCCTTCTTTATCTCGAGTGATGAAGGCACACAAAGCTGCATTCCAAACTGAATCACACCATCATCATCGATATGGAACTCTTTCAGCTTCCCTTCCTTTACTACATTCACCTTACTTTGTTACACCAGATCATCCCTTTGTGCCTCCTTAATATTCTATTAAATATATGGTTGTGAAATCATTTGATAAAGGTAGGATGTATCTACTTCCCTTATGATTTCAAAATCCATCCTTTGTATATCCCAGAATATAGGGTCTTTCTCAATCTATAACATGGATATAGAGGTAGGTTATTTTCTACTTAGAGCATCATCTACCTTGTTCACCTTTATAGGATGGTATTGAATAGAGAAATTGTTGTCCGTGATTAGATCTAAACATCTCCATTGATGCATGTTGATCTCCTTTTGTGTGAATATATACTTTAGGCTCTTGTGGTCGTGTATATGTCACACTTCTAACCATAAAGGTAGTGCCGCCAGATTTTCAAGGAAAAAATCATGGATTCTAGATCTAGATCATGTGTTGGGTAGTTCTGCTTATGGATCTTAAACTGCTGTGAGGTGTAGTCTATCCTATTATCATTTTTCATGAGTATTCAACCTAAGACTTTCTTTGAAACATCACTATATATCAAAAAACTTTCTCAACTTTTCAGTAATGTGAGTAAAAGTTCCATGATCAACCATTTCTTTAGATCCTTGAATCTTCCCTCACATTCTTCCATCCAGACACACTTTTCCCCTTTCCTTGCTAACATAGTTAGCATGATTGAAAATCGTGAGAGATTTCTCACAAAATGCCGGTAGTACCCAACTAATCCAAGAAAACTGGAAATTTCTGTGACACTAGAGGGTCTGGTCCATTCCTCAATCACCTTTGTTTTTGAAGGGTCTATAGAAATCCTCTCTCTTATGATCACATGTCCAATGAACATGACTTTATTTATCCAAAATTCACACTTACTGAACTTGGCATACCACTTCTCCTTTCTCAATGTCGCCAACACAAGACTTAGATGTTCTTCATGTTCCTCCTTGCACTTAGAGAAGATGATAATATCATCAATAAACACTAACAAAAATTTGTCGAGGTAATTTCTAAAGAATCTATTAATAAAATCCATGAAGATAGTAGGGGTATTAGTAAGTTCGAAGGGAATTAACAGAAACTCATCATGCACATACCTTGTATGGAAGGAAATTTTATGAATATCTTCCTTCTTCACCTTTAACTAATGATATCCAGAATGGAGATCCACCTTTGAGAAGTATTTAGATCCTCTTAACTAATCGAACAAGTCATCATTCCTTGGAAGAGGATACTTGTTCTTTATGGTGATCTTGTTGAGTTCCTAATAATCGATACACATCTGCATTGATCCATCCTTATTCTTTACAAAGAGGACTAGAACACCCCAAGGTTATGCACTAGGGTGTATGAACCCTTTTTCCAAATGCTCTTGCAGTTGCTTCTTTAACTCCTCCCATTGGATAGGAGCCATCCTATAAAGAAACATTGATATAATTGTAGCTTCAGGTGTGAGTTCTATGGATAACTCTACCTCATGATCTGGGGGAAGTCTGGGTAACTCTTCGGGAAATACATCACCATATTACCTCATAATATTCATTTCTACAAGGTTGGAACTTTCCTTTGACTCAACCATTTGGGCGAGGTATACTTCTTCATAGGAAATCAACACCCACAACACTAATGGTTTTTTAAAAGGAGATTCATGATCTTACTTGCATTTGTAGAGGAGAATTGGATGGTTTGTAATATGAAAAGATATTTCCTTTTCCTGACAGTTGATACGTGCTCTATATAATGAGATCCAATCCATTCCCATTATAGCATCGAATTCCACCAAGGGATGTATTATGAGATTCACTGGAAGAATCTTCCCACATACGCCAATAGGAGAAGTGTCAAACACTTGGGTTGCAATGATTGAACCACTTTGTGTTTTTACAGATATCTCTACTCCAAGGTTTTGGGGATTCGATTCTATAGTTCTAGAAAACTTGCAATATATAAAGAAATTCATAGAACCAGAATCAAATAAGACTTTTTCAATTCTTGAGTGAATAGGAAGTGTACCTTTTATGATTTCATTATCTTGCTCCACTTCAATAGTAGTGATGGAATAATCCTTTCCATGTTCCTTTTTCCTTTGGTGGATGCTGATGCAGATTACCCTCAAGGACTCGAGGTTTAGTGCACTAGATTGCATAGTTCCCTTACTCCCTATAGTTGTAGCTTTGGACCATGGGTGGCGCTCCCATTTCTTCCACTACATTCTCCTTCCTTCTCATGTATTTTTGAAACTCTTGAGCACTGTGGAATTCTCTCACACACTTGAAGAATTTCATTGTCCCTTTTAGGAAGTTCCCATGATTCATCTTCCCACATTTTTGGCATGTGGGTCATTGAGTTTTCTTCCCACCTTTATCATTAGATCCTATAGATTGAAACCCCATATCTCATTTCTTATCACCATAACCATGGGACCATTCTCCAAACTCCATATACACTTTTAGGGCATACCAAAAAACTTCTTTATAACTCCCAAATTCTTGAATTACAAGATCTTTTTTGAAGGTGTGGTTTTAATCCACTAATGAATCTATCTATTTTGCTATCATTGTTAATAAAAAAACCTGAATCATACCTTGAAAGCCTTGTGAAATTCACTTCTTATGTTGTGACAGATTATCCTTCCTTTTGTTTGAGCTCTATGAATTATCTCTCCATCTTCGTACAAGATTTCGTGGGAAATACTTTCTAAGAAACATGATCTTAAAGTCTTCCCATTCCATCTCTTCAATTTAGCTACTTGGATTGGTGTTCTTAATCAAATCCCACTATTGATCAGCCTCTCCATCTAGATAATAAACAGCTAGTGTCACCTTATCCGTCTTCGAATATTGAAGCACATAAAATATCTTCTCCATTGAGTTGACCCACTGTTCCGCAACTAGTGGATCATACGATCCACTAAATGTCGGTGGTCGTTGCTGCATAAAACACTCGATAGCCAGTTGCTCCCTCTTTGTTGAAGGCCGATGTTCCCCATTATTTAGGTTATTATTCATAACCTAAATAGTTGGTTAAGAATCACCATGATGTTTTGAACTCCACCTCCCATAGAATTGGGGATATCATTCAAGAAGTCATTGCATTGGCCCCCGCATGGGTTGTTGGCCTGGTTTCTCCTGGTTCCCACCATTTTCTAGAATAGAGAAGGTTAGAAAAAAACATAATTCAATGAGTCATTAATAAATAAATTATTCATTTGTAAAATTTACACTAAAATAATATCTTATGGGATCCCTATGTTTAGAAAATATTTTCTTGTGCATAATTGTAGTTATTCTCATACGAGGGATTTTCTCTAGAGTTTACTAATCCTAATTCTCAAATTAACTGAACCTTGCCTCTGATACCAACTATAGTGACCCAGCCTTTTCTTACATTACTATTAAATCATTACAAGGATAAAAAAAATAGTATTACACTATGAGGATCCATATATTTAGTGTCTTGGGAAAACTAGGACCAAACATAACATTTACAACATCAAACATAAACATTTATTTAATTCATTCTTCTCCAGCTTCTTATTATCCCTTGAAAACTTATTAGTACACATTTTCACCTAGGGATATACATCAAAAAGGGGTGAGATAAAAGCATATTTATAGGATAGATATGAACCATATAACAATGGGTGAGCATAATCATAACATATACAAAGGATCATGAACATGAGAGGAATCATTAATAAAAGACTTGAAATGTGGAAATGCATAAAAATGAAACATCATGTCTTAGTGGTCAACTAACACACATAGTTGTGAACAATGATAAAATCATGTTCACACATAATTTCAATTAAACAAATGAGATTCATCACTTTACCTAATTAATTGGAGATCTGTATAATTCTGGGTGCACCTATCACATTCAAACATTCATATTGCACTATATAATTTTGGGCGCACCCATCACATCATAATATTTACATTATCATGAAAGACACATTGAAAATATATAAAAATTGAACTTAAAATAAACCATGAAAATAAATGGGTTTAAAATAATAAAGCATACATTCATAAACATTTGGTCCCCAAAATATAGAGGGAATATTATTCTTTACATAGAACCATTAACCATGAGTGAAGAGTGAAACAATATTCAAGAAGTAAAAAGGGTGTGTTTACTTGAAAGAAGAGTTATTTTATAAAACATTGGGTTTTTCATAAAATAAATTAGAGAAAATTTATATCCCAGAAAGGGTAAGATAATTATGAATAAATTATTTTTATGTAGAACCCATACCGAACATGGAGTGAAAGAGGGAGAACCCGAATAAAGAAAGTTGGGTTCGAGAATTTCCCCTTACCTTGTATCTGAACACTTTCTTCACTTTAATGTCCTATATAATGACATTATATTCATTAATTAGAAATTATAGAAACTTTTATACATGAATATGGTTTAATATGGTTTTATTAAGTTTTTTTATGGATCTTTGGATGAGTTTTGGAGCTCAAATTCATTGTCCGAGAGTGTTGATTTCCTTAGCTTTTATGAACGTTTCACTTGTATTCATGAATGGATGTTCGTTTAAAATGTGGTTGAACATATAGAATTATTAATATATATTATTAGTTACATTAAAAAGATATAAATGATCTTATAATGAATTTGGTTATGTACCCTGAGGATGAATCATTAGATAAAATTTTATGATGATCATTTTTGGTTAATTTGGGTGGTTTTTTATCACAACAAACTTGTTTTATTTTGTCACTTAGTGTCATGTAAATAATTTAGTTCTAGAAAATAAAAGGGGATAAAAAATAAACTTTAAAATCTATTTTCAACCATTTCATTCTTTTATTGACAACCTTGAATGAGTTGAAGGAAAATGGAAGGGCATCGCCCATGATTTAGGTAAATTAACACATCACAGACAATAATTTTATTTTATTAACAAAGAGAGAGAGGAAGTAGTATAATTAATAATATTCCATTAACATGGTATCATAATAGTATATCAATAATAATAGATTTATCCCAAAATTTGGATAAGATATGTTTAGGATAAGATAATAAAATAAAATAAATTTAAAAGGATAATGAAAGAAAAGAGAGAGAGGAATTACATCTTGAATCCTCCTATTGAGATCCTTATTAAGGAACCTAGGCTTAGTCTTTGGATGAGGCCAAGAAATCCTGGTCGAAAAGTGAGTCAAAGAGACCTAGGATCAAATTTGGGTGGGTACATATTTCCGAGTTACTATAGAAGTACTGTAGCATTTACTATAGCAGGTACTGTAGCAGATATTGTTCGATACTCTAGCAGCTAGAATTATTCATCTATTTGGGCCTTCGGGCCAAAGGTTTGGTCCTCGGGTCCTAAAAGGATTTCGGGCCACCCAAGGACTTGAGACCAGTTGTCTCTCAAGGCCTTCGGGCCACCTCAAGGCCTTCAGGCCACCCCAAGGCCTTTGGGCCACATGAAATTTACAGATGTACCAGTCAGATTACAAGGGACAAGGCTCTAGATGATAATTTAGAGAAGGTACATTCAGAAGAGAAGAGATTACCAGAATTGGAAGAATGAGAAGGTATGGCATTGCCATCAGTACCGATCCTATGCAACTCTGCACATGACAGCTATCTAACCAACCTTGCAATGGTGGAGTGACAATATCATGAACTTTTCAGGGGAGGAGTAGTTCCAAGTTGTCTTGTATGAGTGATTACCTTAAGACCTAAAGGTCATGTAAATATCTCTAAGCCTTCGGGCCTTGTAAGGGTTCCACCTCACCCCTTGAAATGTGGATTATCAAAATAATAAAAAAATGAAGGCCTTCGGGCCATTCAGAAAGTTTATTAATTTCCACCAAGATAAGAAATAGTGATGATTCCATGACCAAGAATAGTAAAGAGGGCATGTGAGTTTGATATTTGGATTATTACATAACTTGTGATGTCAGGAATAGTGGATTTAAATTATAATGTATTTATACAGTAAATTAATGTATTTTAATATTCACCAACAATTCAAGTATTTGAGAAAAATCCAAAACAATTCTCCCTAACCATTTTTCAAGGTGTAGAATTAAAAAGTGAACTCCATTTTTCAAAATTAATTTTCTAGATAAAATTAATTTAATTTTTAATTAAAATCATAATTTACTTGAAAAAATAAATATTTTGAAATTAAAACTAATTTTATAATGCTTTCAAAAAGTACATAAGGTCTTATAAAATAATCTTAAAACTAGAAGACATAAAATTGTTAATTTATGATCAAATTTTAGAAAAATCCATTTTATTTTATATTAAATAATTAATTATAATTAATTATTTATGACTTACAAAAATACAGATTCTTATACTATGGTCTTATTGTCACTTATATGATTCTGAAACTTCATTTAATCATTCATGGGTGAGGTTACTATTATTTTGGAAAATTTAATATTCATAAGGGTCATATTAATATTCATAAGTGTAGATTACTATTCACCAAAAATTATATTTTTTCTATTAGACTCCAAAGATCACCCTGAACGCAACCGTGTATGTTTGATTTTCTAAATTCAAACACAGAAGTGAAAAAATTATGTTTAATCATTAAATGGTATTTAATATCATGATATCTTATTGTCCTTTCTAATGTGATTATACTATAAGGCATAATTATAAGAAGGGAATTACATTGATAAAACATTGGGTCGTTATAATTACAGGCTTGTTTGGACTAAATTTTTAGATTCAGTTTATTTATGGTTTCTGGTTGCTTAATGCTTCTAAACTTAGGTAAATCATTACCAAACCATTATTCATGATACCCAGGCACTTGTGTCATTCGGTAGGGATACATAATGCCCTTCAGTTCTTTCCATGAACTAGGTCGGCCAACCCATTCCTCAAATAATGAGTTTATCTATCCTCAAAGGTAGAGGTCTATCAAGAATACTAAATGTGGGGACATTAACTTCCACCATTTTATGGAAATTCCTCTAGATCCACTCAAACTAGATATCAATAGAAGATAGAGGAAATTTGATCATATACTGCTTCACCTAATGCATACAATCAAGCATCAGCACAAATAATTCCCCACCAGAACACATTGAATCTAGTGTGTCCTTATTTTCTTGAATAGAAACCATAAAGGGGAGGTAAAAAATAGTACAACTAGGGATGAAACCATATCTAGAGTGGGTGGATTGACTCTTCCACCCAACATTTGCAATCCCACTTTGCTGATATTCAATGGCATAATAGATCTAAGTAGCATCTCATGTACTTGCTTCTAAATGTTGTCCCATGAAGGGAATTCCAGAGAAACAAGAAGTGACAGAACTCATTTGTTTCATCCAAAACCAATAAGGACCACAATTAATTTGTTATAACATCCTACCAACTAGATATATTTATAATTAGGAAGATATTCAATAGAAGTTCTTTTTCCAGATCATATTTATTTTAAGAAAGATAATAGTTTTCAAAATCTTGAGTTGAAAATAATATGAGAACAAAAGAGTCTTAAACAATATCTATATGTGGAAAGTACTATCCTCTTACATTAATATAAAACTATCACAATATCAGTTGTTGGTGATATGAATAGAAAATATCTTATACTAGTTGTAGACACCGCTAATCCCCTTAAAGTAGCCTAGTAGTTTTTAGGAGTTTGTATCCATAAAGTAGTCCCTAGAAGAAGCTATTTTGTGTTAAAATCTAAATATCAACTCACATTATAAACACAGGGAAAGAAATATTGTAAAGTGGAGACTATGATGATCACACTCATAAACATACTGCTGCTAAATCCAACACTAAATCCAACTCAATATCATGTGGCATCTCCCCCCTAAATAATAGTTGTAGTAACTATTCCCTTGTTAGGATGGAACAAAGGGGCATAATTTCCTAAAATTTAAAGATCGCAAGAATAGTGTTTTTTTTCAAAAAAGAAAGCATTATGGGAAATTTTATCATTGTCCTAGAAAATGACATGTTTAAACTATTGGAGATCCAATGTCCCAATTAAGTTGAACCGAATTATCTCCTTGATTATTACCCCTACCATCAAAATTTGTGGCACAACATTCAAGACTGCTTCATTATCATAGATATACTCTAGATAATGGTTGGATCCAAGTATGTAAAGTTGGGTAAACCCCCAATGCATGTGACACGCATCTCTTACAATATACTAGAATGAGATGCAGAGTAGAAAGATGTCCTAGATAGGTGTATATAGAAATTGAATAACTAGATGACCCATAATTAAATCAGTTGGGTATATTAAATACTTATGGATCGATTGAACCATTTTGTCATGACTCCAACTTCCATTGTGGTACATGAGGCATCATCATCCCCATCATATCCCTCCAAGAGTCGGTGCAGTAATCGCTATAAAAAAGGTATAAGAAGAAAGATACCTTGTAAGTATACAAATTAGTCCAAAACCTCTTATAATTATTACCCCCATTATTGGTAGTATGTGTACCACCCAAACCAAATGGGATTATCATCAGATTAGGAGTTATTACATGGATACAAAAATTTCATTCACCTAATTGAACCCTTTGATAATGAAGAAGACTCAATTTCCCTGAATTTCTCATTAATATTCAGAGAGGAAGTGGTATAGGTCGAGGAAGGTGAGGCTAAAATAGATCTCGATGGTTTGGAATTACTTCCGCTGAATTTATATATCCAAATGAAACTTGGAGACATACACTTCAATGAGATCAACAAGAATATTGATATGATATTGAATCATCCAAGTCTTGTTTAAAACTAATTATATTAGATGACTGATAAGTTGATAAATGATTGTTCGGTCTACATTGATATTTGGGAAGGCCAGTTCAACCCAACCTACAGACTCCAAGGATGTCCCCTTAGTTCCTACCAAGGAAATGATTTTCTAGAACATTTATCCTTAACCCATAATCCTTAGGCTATAGAGTAACCTCATAGTAGGAGGTATATTCCGTAGGATCAAAATTATGACATTTTTAAGTATCTCAATATCATCCCAACTAATCTCTCAAACATGGGCCTATTAAAAAAACTAAAAGAATCCCTTATTGAAGCTCTTTTAGTCCCTCAAGATTTTGATGTTGAAGTTACTTCAGTAGAGATGTATTGTGAAAAGATCATCACTGTTGAATTCCATACTATTATTTTTTTCATATATTAATACTGGGAAGCTTCCATATAAAATAACATCAGGCCCTTGTACATTTCTAGAAAGCTTGATGATATTAACATACATAGATCCTCAGTTGATAATGTTTATGGGATATTTCATTCCAATATAAACCCTCTAGCATCTGGGTCATAGGGAGGATGAATTTTCTCCCTATAACCTAAAAATCAAGGATATAATAAGATTTAGGAGATACCACTTGGGAAAATAAATTTGATAACCCAATTTAGTAACATTATTTCTATATCTGAAATTATGGTGGTCCACAAGGTCATGAAATTTATTATATTCATGGGAAGGAAGTGGATCCATATGTACATGGAAGTGCTTTAGTTATGTCATCAATACCTAAAGTACACCATTTATGTAGAAGTTAAGGTATTGTATAGTGATAGTTCCTCTTTTGATTCCTAAAAGACTCAATATATATATGTGAAATATTAAAAAAGGGAGGGGGAAAATGATAGAAAATAATTCCACACAAATCCCTACTCTTAATAGACTATAAATCACTCATATCATTCCATGAAAGGAAATTAGTGAAGATTTTGTATTTCCTGAACAAATTGAGGAAATGATTCGATACCTAAGGGGTTATTTGGTCATATGGGTCACATTAGAAAATGAATTAAACCCTCCAATTACCTTTCTATCATACGACTGTCAAGTGAATTCCTCCTTTAAGAGGCCACCACTGAAAGAGGAAAAACACGTTGAATAGTTCATGTAGATAAATCTTGACCTTGAGCATCTTTTTGTGATTTTGGGTCAAACAGATATTCAATGAACCCAGTCAAGTTTCTTCGATAAAAATGATAAGAATCTCAGAAAAGAATATCATGGGGTTTAGGAACATTCACTTCCATTCTCATGGTGTTGATTGTGTTAGACAAAGAAAACTATTTATAGGAAGGATGTGATCCCAATGAAAATAATAATTCCATTGTATCATCTTTTTCATCTTGAGATTCTAGTCTTTCTTAAAATCCTAAAAGTGGTGAAGATTAAGAAGAATATTTCTGTACTAATCCTCCTACATTTTTGGATTGAATTTATACAATTGTTAATGAACTCAGACAGGTAAATCTGAGTATTATGGAAGATCCATGACTGATTTATCAATTCCTCTATAACCCCCAAGGATAAGAAAAAGTATATATCCTTCTTAAATAAACATCAAGATATATCTTCATATAATTACATTGAATTTACCACGTTGTATCCTCAAATTAATACCAATCATTTGGGTTTTCTAAGAGACCACCATGGTTATAAACAAGCATCAAAACGAATGCATCTAACCCATTCTTACAAAGTTTATGTCAAAGTTGATATGATGATCAAAGTTAACATCACATGGGAAGTTCAATACCATATTTATTTCACCAAAATCAACCCCATAAATAAAAATAATGATAAAATCATGGTCTTAATTGATTTTAGGGACCTCAAACATCATTTCCCAAAATATTATTTCCTAGTCCCAATCATGGAATTACTGATCAATGAAATTAAAACTTCCAAACACTTTCATTAATATATGGGTATTCTTATTATAACTAGATCTAAATGGACCTAAAACATAAATATCTCACTACCTTCAAGGCACACCAAGGTTTATACTATTACAAAGTGATTTCCTTTGGATTTAATAACACTGGAACAATAAATCAATGTTCCATGCACCATATTTTCAAAACTTTCTTGGGGAAAACCATGGATTTCTATGTAGATTATATATTAGTCAAATATTAAAAACATTTTGATCATCTTTCTGATCTTGATACAATATTTAATAAACTACAATAATGATACTTAAAGATGAACCCATTGAAATGTTATTTTGAGGTAACAACTAGAAGATTCCTTGGCTTCATGGTATGTCATTGCGATGTTAAAGTAAAGCCACAAAAGATAAATGAAATACTCAATATTAATCCTCCTTGAAACCTAAAAGAATTGAGAGGATTATAGAGACATCTCAATTATATTAAACACCTCATATCCAACCTCACTGACAAGTGATTTACCTTCACAAAGTTAATGAATAAGGGGTTCTCTTATCATCAGGGTGAATATTGTAAGAAATGCATTAGATATCTCAATAATTATCTTCTGAATAAATTAATATTGAAATTTATTATAGAAGGAAATCATCTCATCCTCTATGTGGTGACTCTAGAGTGATCACTAGGTTCCCTCCTTCCTCATTATAATGATGAGTAAAAGGATAAAAATCTCTAATATCTCAACAAAAAAATGTTGGATACTATGAATTGATATTATAATATTGATAAGAATTTTCTTGTGTTATTTATTACTGTGTAGAAATAAAGATGTTATTTTTAGTACCATGAGGTCCACCCAGTCTGTTGTATTGATATGCTCAAATATGTCAACACTTGTCTAATATTAACAGAGATTTTAGTATGGTGGGTGTTTATTCTATATAACTAGTTCATGTCTCAAAAGGAAATAAGAGGATATGCGCTAGTAGTTTTCATCATCGTGCACCCTATCCCTAGAAAATTAGTTTTAAACATGGAACTCAATGATGAATAATTATTCTACATCTATTAAACCTCATAGGTATGGGAGATTTAATTTAATGGCCCCTCTTGGAGCCCAATGGGTAGAATAATAGGAAATTTGAATCTCAACCCGATCATCTTGGGTATTAAATTAATATCTACATCTAAAGTAGTTATTTCATAAAATTTCATTTCATTAAAATGATACACCAATAATTAGGAAGAATTTAAAACCCTCATTATAAACTTGTAATTGGACCTATAAATATCAATGACATGATTTCATTTTAAGGGTGATTCCGAGTTGGTGATCAAGAAAATAAATGGCCATTATTTCATTATGAAGGAAGAGTTTTGAAATAACATAGTTTTTATCTTAGGTATCTATCCTTTAAATTCCTGTATAATTCATTATTATGGACCTAATACGGATGCCTAATGAGGTTCTGAATGTTACAGGGGAGTCTTGGGATTATTCAGAGCTTAAAAACCAGATCAGTGGAAAACATGAATTGGTCGTGTGGATAGTAGAAACTACGAAATCTAGTCCTCATAGTTTCCCTAATGCTGTGGGTATTGATAGTGAGCATTCAGGGGATGCACGGTTTAAGGAAATCATGTAGATTAGACCAAATTCCCATATGAATGATCGATAGTTTTATGTAGATCCATTTATCATGGTTGATGCATGGTTTCCAAAACCGTGTAGCCTAAAACTATGGGTACCCTCCTTAAGCAGTTATCCATGAATGATTCACAAATAGTTTGTCCAATCGTAAGACCAAACCATGTGCCCCTATTTTTCTTGGGTAAAATTATTAAAATAACTTAATGAATTAATAATATTACCCCTCCTCTTTTTTTCTAATTCCAGTGGATAGGAGAGGTAACTTCCTCATGTTGGAGCTCTTAAACTCTCATATTCCTAGATGCAGGCACATATGCCCAATTTTTTGGTGTTGATCTATTCTTTAGATTTCTTCTGATCCCGGCCAAATTAAAGGCTGATACTAGACAAAGAGAGTACTATGATCATGTAGTAAGTGATATTTTATTTATCCCTTAAATCCTTGATGTTTTATAATATACGATATGTTCCACACAGCGGTTTCAATATGCGTTGCCCCTAATTTAAATCCATATTAAATTGGTTTTCCTGCTAGAGATGTAATGACTTTTTAGAATCCAATTCACATCAAGATCATCTACCTTAGAGTGATCCATTCCCTCAGGTGTTCCCTTATTCATGCCTAATTGGATTTCATGGTTAAAAAGACAAAACACCCATCAATGTGTTTAGATTTTCTTTTAAATGAAAATATCATATTGGTATCAGATGAATGTAGTGGAATGACATGGACAACACCCTCACCAAATATAATGAATTGAATTGAAAGTGAGTGGTATAACCACACCATGTGAATTAAATGGAACAATGGTTACATCATTGTTATTATTAAATGTAAATGAGATATAAATTAACTATTGGTTCATTCTAAATCCTTTAATTCTTCTTATATATTATGAATGTGGGAATGGAGACCCTCGATAAATATTACAAATGGGCATGATGACCCTTATTCTTGATATATATATGGGAATTTAATCCCTTATGTTAATTTGATATATGGTCGTGATGTCCCTTCATAATTATTATGTGGTCATGGAGTCCATTTATGAATGTTATAAAATCATGGAGACCCTATTCTATGATACTGGGAATAATGGAACTTACTACAATACTAGGCATGGAGTCCCCTATTTCATGATACTAGGAATGATGACCCTTACTATGATACTAGGCATGAAATCAACTATTCTTATGTTACTGGGCATGAAAACCCTATACTATGATACTAGGAATGGCAACCATATACTATGATATTAGGCATGGTGTCCCCTACTACTGAGATACTAGGCATTGCGTCCCTTGATACTGGTTCAGAGACATTCCGACATGGACTGAAGTAGGAAGTGTTGGTCTGGTTCTCCTTCAAGAACCATATCCAACCCTTTTATAGTTATTATTAATTATTTCATTATTATATATATACAATTACCTATTATAAACACATACCAAATATTTATAGATGCCATTGGTGGTGGCCTTCTGAGTTTATCTCACACCCTACTCGGGTCGCTGATGGTACCTGGAAAAACCATATGCTTACTAGTATAGATAAGGGGAAGTTTCCTCTTTCTTAAATGTCTTATGATGGGATCTTAGTATCAAATGAATATGATGGATCTTAGGATTCTTGGATATATTGTTTCCTTTTTGTACCTTTTTATAGTATTTACTGTATTCATTGCCTACTACCATGCATACCTATTTTCTAGTTTTGTAGAGAAATGAAATACATTATCATCAGATTTTTTTATTGGATCAGGTTTCTACATTTGAGTATTATTATTATTTTTCTTGAGTTTCTATACTATTTCTTCTAAGGTGGGTTACTAGTCCAATTGTCTTATTGTCTATTTTCATTATGCCATCTGTTTATATATGATTCCACTATTTAATTTTTATTATTATATATATTGTGATACACAATAGAAATGAGGAATTGGTATCCCCATGGACACACCATAGGCCCTCAATACTATTCACCAGCCTTTGATTTATTGGGAGGTGCATTTGAGGCCATGTGGCTAACTAGATTTAGGGCACCTTTGAGTAGAACCTGGGGCAGGACGTCACAAAGTGGCATTAGAGGTTTTTTTATCGCCTTAATATTTTGAGGAAAAAAATATAAGATTAGGAATGATTCATGACTTGGTTATATGATGTTTCTGGGAGTATCTAACCCACATTTAGGGTAATATCAAGTTTCATGGAATAAGGAATTGCTGTTCTTTATTATTACTATTATAGTTGAAATCCTTTTACCATTGGGTGACACACATGCTATGTGATGTTTGTTATTTTTATTATGATTTAGGATTATATTTCATATTCAGACCGATGAGATGTGGGAATGCAATCATTGATCATGCATCATTTTAGGAACCTTTTAGGAAATTCACATTCCATGCACATGCCATTCCATATAGGATCATTGAGTTGTTTTCATTACCTAGGATTTATATGAGTGCTTTGACTATTATAAATAAAATTGTTAATAGATAACAATTCATGCAAGAAATTGACAAACATAATTGGTACATAGAGTTCCTAACATACCCTAAATAGTATTTTCCCGCTTAGGCTATAGCACACACCCTAAGCATTCAATTATGGAAACTTGATTCATGAACCATTGGTCGCATAGATAGGAACATGTTATGGTATGGATTAAGTGGATGCCACATTTCAGTTCATAAGGTGTACTGGCCCTTATAGATCGAAAATGGTGAACCACTTGTTTCTACAATTTAAATACAATTGTATTACAATCATAATTTTAAAATGAAATTAAAGCATAAACATAGAGCTTGATCTATTCCCAACCTTAGTAGTGGAAAGTAAGTAGCATCTCTTGTGTTATATATAAATGTTCCTATCACCTAGAACTAACTCATTGAGTTGGAAGAGGGGTACAATTATTAAATATAAAGTAATTTTACTTGTTATATTCTTACATATTTAGATTAAAATGTTATCAAGTCTTATCTATTGTGTCTGTTTGGATACTGTAGATAAATCCCACAACAACGTACCCTGGTCATATGCTAAGAGGGTGGTGATGACCATGCTCTGAAGGTGGTGGGCCCTAATCCACCAGTTATACCTCTAGTAGTGCCACCTATGGAAAATCATCCTATTCATAACACGAGTGATGATTCCCAAATTTGAGGAGAATTCCTTCATCTTATTCAAATTATATAGGGATTTCCACTCTCTACCCCTTCTATGGGAGAGTTGACTCGGGAGTTCTAGCAGAAGATTGTACCCACATTTTTCGGGGACAATGGACCATGGTTTGTAGAGATATGGTTTGAGATAGTCATGTCTATATTCAATCATCTAGAGACACCTCTTAATAGGATATTGAAAGTTGTTACTTACATTCTTTGAGGATCTTCCAAACATTGGTGGGATATTCTGAGTCAGACAGGTCAGTATCATGAAGTGACTTGGAGAGATTTACTATTGATTTTCTTTGATTATTTCTTCCCAAGGACCCTAAGATCTGATCATACTAGGTAATTCAAGAATCTAAAATAGGGTTCTCTGACAGTTATGGACTATACATCTCATTTCATAGAGCTTCAACACTTTGCACCTATCTATACTACTGATGAGATAGTGAAATAAAGATGATTTTAGGATGGCCTAAGGAATCCTATTCATTATTAGGTGATTTTTTTTTTCAATTTACCACTATATCTGATATAATTAATCTGGCCTTTATCATCGAGAATAACCTAATGGAAGAAGATAGTGTGATCCAGGGTGGTTCAAAACCCAGATAGAGTAGTGGTTCAACTAGTGGTTGGAAGCTACACTTTGAGACTGTGCATGCGAGTAGTGGTAGCTTGTTGGAACCCACATATAGTTACATAGTATATCACTAGTGTGGTAATTCTAGGAATAAGAGGCCCCAATTTACCAAATACCCCATTGATTGTTGAGGCTATGACATATTTGGCATATTTATCATTTCTATAGGACCTTCCCATCTATTTTGAGTGAGGGAGGATCCATTATAGGTTTATATCCAAGATAAGGTTTAGTATAACCTCTATAGGTAGGTAGCTAGAGTACTACTGGCGATACAGGAAGAGGAGTAGGTTGTGTATGTGGTAGCCAGGCTTTAGATTTACATCGACGGTAGAGCAGACCAGCTCCACGTAGTCATGTTGGAGTAAAGGGTTGGGGATTAAGCTGGATTTATTTAGTGAAACATATAATAGAGGAGCAAGACAGAGAGACATTTACTATTCAAGGTACTATTCTAGTAACCTATACAATTTTTATTTCCTTATTCAATATAGTTGCATCACATTGCATTATATTTGTGCCTATTGTGGAGATCCTTGGGCTTCATGTTGAGTACTCTTGTGGTATTATGATGGTAGATACACTTTTTTGTATACATTCTAAGAGTATACACTAGTGCAAGGAATACCCCCTTGAGGTTAGTAGCTATCATTTCTTTTGGGACCTATCCATCCTTGAGATAATGGAATTTGATTTCATTCTGGAAATGGACTGTTTGGTTCCTTATCATGCTTATATAGATTGTTATCTTTAGAGGGTGTTATTTACATCACTATAGGGAGGTGTTTATATTCAAAAGGGTGAGTTGGATGTCGAGGTGAGTATAGATGGACCAAACAATCTTGGGATAGGTGGAGTGATTTCCCAGATTGCTAGCCTTTTCATAAATGATTGGGGACTACATCAGACAGATTTCCATCCTATAGTTGATTGATTGAGGGATGTTTTCTCAAATGAATTCTCTAGACTATATCTAGATAAATGTGTGTATTTTACTATCAAACTAGTTCCTGGAACTACACTGGTATCCATTCGTCCTCATAGGATGACTATTACTGATTTGCAAGAGCTCAAGAGGTAGTTGGAATGTTTATAGGCCAAGGATTTTATATGGCCCAATAATTTTCACAATGGTTCATTGGTCCTTTTTTCCAAGAAGGAGGACAAACACCTTAGGTTTTTTATGGATCATCAGAGGTTAAATCACTTCACAGTGAAAAAATGGTATCCCTTACCTCATATTTATGATTTTTTTAGCTCATAGGAGCAAGGGTTTTATCAAAGATCTACATGAGATCAGGTTATCATCAGATTCGAGTAATACCTTCAAAAATTACATGTATGACATTCCATGGTCAGTATGGATTATATTAGTATCTCGTGTTGTTTTTTGGTCTTACAAACATGCCTACTATCCTCATGGATTTGATGAATAGTATTTTTCATCCCTATTTGGATTCATTTGTTGTGGTCTTTATAGAAGACATCTTGTTGTATTCACATACGTGAAGTGACCATTCCACTCATCTTGATATCATTTTGAATACATTGAGAGAGAACCAATTATATTATTAGATCATTAAATGGAACTTTGGTATCAACAAGGTATATTTCATGGGACATATTATCTCAAAGGAAGAAGTTTTAGTTTACCCATAGAAGGTGAGAGATGTGGTTACATGCGAGTATCCCAAGAATGCCTTTCACATATGGAGTTTATTGGGGATAACTACTTACTATTGGCATTTTATACATGAATTATCATGCTTAGAAGCACCTCTTATGGGCTTGACTAATAAGGTTGTGAATTTTGTATGGTTTGAATCCTATAAGATAGCCTTTTAAAAGCTGAAAGGGATATTGACTTCAGTGCTGATCTTTATTCTTCCAAAGCCTAGAAAAAGTGATACAGTATGTTGTGATGCATTTGGTATTAGGCTAGTAATAGTTCTAATGCATGAAGATTAGGTAATTTTGTATGGTTTTTGATAGCTGAGGCCTCATGAACGGAATTACTCAATGCATAATCTGGAGTTGGAAACTATTGTGCATGCCTTGAATTGTTGGGGGAATTACCTATTGGGAGATCATTTTATGGTGTTTACGGAGGAGAAAATCCTTAGGTATATTTTCATACAGAGAAAATTAAATATTAGGTAGTGAAGATGGTTTGAATATGTGTTGGTAAAAAATCCCTCAAGGTATCATTGAATCATTTTTTAGATGATTGTGTTTGTTGACAATGCAGGACTCCATGTTGTGTTTGTTGACAAAGCGAGTATCAATGACTCAAACTGTTGACAAAGATGGTTTTATAGAGAATGGGGAAAAGTGTTTTTGGAAAAAGTAGTTGTGATATTGTGTTAAGGAGGTTTCTAATGTTGTACGATATGAATTTTTAGAATTCAGAACATCAAAAATTTGTCAAAGGAAACGTGGCGTGCAAGTGTGGCGCGCATGTCCAAAAGCAGTGCACAAGTGTGGCACACAAGTCTTAAAGTGGCGTGCAAGTATTCCACACAAGTATTCCATGAAAGTGTGGTGTGCAAGTCATATTTCAATATCATCATATCAAAATATGACTAAGGAAAGAAAGAGGCGCTCAAGTCCTAGAATGGAACGCAAGTGTAGCGTGCAAGTGTGGCACGCAAGTGTGGCGCGCAAGTGTGGCGCGCAAGTGTGGCGCAAAAGTGTGGAACACAAGTCCTCAAAATTCCTATAAATAGACGGCTACTCTCATAATTTATCAATGAGCTCAACACTTAAAGAAAATTTGATATCTAAGCACGCAAGTGGAAGCGACGTGCAAGTACAGTCTGCGCGCAAGTGGGGTGTGCAAGTGTGTGGGGAAAGTGTACCATGCAATTTTACCACACAAGTGTCCCATGGAAGTATATTGTACAAGCATTGTGGAGTGAAAGTTTGTAATGAAAGTGTGGCGTGCAAGTCCGGCGTGCAAGTGTGGTGTGCTAGTTGGTTTTTCCGCAATGAAGGCAGAGGTTGTGCACTAGTTAAAGGGGCACACACGTCACCCTAGGGTTGTGTGAAAGTTAGAAATTTCCCAGAACATATGTTGTAAAGTGGTATTCATCATTGGATGAAATTTAGACTTCAAAATAGCATCTATATATAGTGGAGGGTGCATTAATTAGTGATAATGAAGAGACCTACATGTCAATAAACTGTGAGTGGATATTCTAAATAAGCAGTGGGATTACTTCAGTTGAGAGAGTAGTGAGTTATCAAATTGTGAGTGGTTTTAAACCAGGAGGGATAGTAAGTCTACTTCGAACTTGTAAAAAATAGTGTGCTTATAGTGAAATTGGTACATCGGCACACTGCTGATGTATGCTCCTTGGACGTAGCCCAGTGAGGGTGAACCAAGTAAAAATTGTTGTGTCTTGTGCATGCTTTAAGTTTTATTCATACTCTCCATCAGGAAGGAGATAGAAGAGGGTTTTGTCTAACAAAAATACTAGATCAAAAGTGGCAGTTGATTTAATCTGTCATACCCTGATTCACACCCCCTCTCAGGGTATCTAGCCTAGTGGACCTAACAATTGGTATTAGAGGGAAAGGTTGATATCAGTGTTCCTATCTCAAATGGAGGTCACTAATCATAAAGGGATTCTGATCTTCGATGGGAAAAATATTCAGCTATGGAAGAATCAGACGCACCACTACTTTCTATCTTTGGGAATGGATGTGTTTACAACAGAAATGCATGGTATCACAACTGATATTAATAACAGAGCATTATCAAAAGCTGAGCGAAGAGAATTGGATGCTAATGAAAATGGAATCAATGCTTTGGGAGGAGCCCTATCCAATGATATATATAATAAGGTGATGTCATGAAAAACATCACATGCTATGTGGGAAAAGTTTTTGAACATATATGAAGGATATATAAAGGTCAGAGAAGCGAAGCTGAAAGTATTATGGAACAAGTATGAAGATCTAAGAATGAACTCGAATGAGTTTGTTGGTGGATTCTTTGATAGGGTAAATGTTGTTTTGGACGATATGCGAGGTCTGGGAGAAGTCATTGAAGACATAAAGACCATAAAGCGTATCTTGAGGAAACTTCTACCTCAGTTCAATCCGAAGGTTTCAGTACTAGAAGATAAAAATCCAAAGAAGCTAACATTGGACAATTTTCATAGTACCTTGGTTGCATATTAAATGTGAAATGATGATAATGAGGCTATGGAAAAGGGGAAATCTAAAGAAGTGTAATTCAAGGCCATGAAGAAGATCACCATTTAAGATTCTCAAGAAGAAGAAGAGATGGATGAGGTGATGTCATTCTTCTCCTCAAATATTCAAAGAGGAAAAGAAAATTTTAAAGGGAAACTTCCACTGGCCTGTTTTCGATGTGGAAAGGTTCGTCATCTTGAAGCAAGGTTACCCAAAAAGTTCCAAGAAGATGATGATATCGACGAAGTAAAATTTACCAAGAAGAAGTCATATGCCTATGGGAAAGGCAAGAAACAATTCAAGAGAAATTTCTTTAAGAATAAAAATATCCTTTCAAAATAATTTGACAGTTTGGATGAGTCTAAGATGAGGAGGTTGAAGAGATAAAGAACTGCAAAGATCGTGGAGAAAATTCTATGGTGGCAGTTGTCGTTAGTTCTCAAGAGAAGAATTAAACCAAATGTGATGATGAAGAAGAAGAAGTTGAAGGAATAATAGATATGAAATCTGAGTTAGAGGCTTCTCTTGATGAGATAGATGTTTGGAGAGACAAAAAAAATAAAGCTAACAAATTTGTTCGTGACGCCAAACTCTATATGCAGGAGCAGGAAGAAGAGAAGTCTGAGTTGATGGAAGAAATTGAGAAACTAAAGTCATCAACACCATAGGAATCAAAATCAGTTAGTGATTATAAAATCAAGATTGACGAACATAAAATGGAAATCGATGGCTTAAAAAACACATGGAAAGATCACATCAAGCGTATCGAAGAGCTTGAAGAGGAAGTTGTCGGTTTGTGGAGAAAAGTTAAAGACCAGGAAAATCTTTGATTCCCAACACATTCTTAGGAAAGAAGGTCATTCCAAAGACTGAAAATATGAAAGAGGACTTTAGTAGTTCAGCAGGAATGAAGTAGCAATTGAGCTCAGACGATAAGGATGATTCAAGGCTTGATCAGAAACAAAAATCTATGAAAATTGAATTCAGACTGCAAGCACCCATCTTGAGATTGAAGGTTGATTTGGGCACAAAGAAAAATCAGAATATTCAGATATCCCAAGGGGAAATTCGTAGTGAAGAAGTAACATGAAGGAATGAACCTTATATTAGGTTTTATTGTATTGGAAATATGGCATATTCACAATATGTGTGTTCCATAGCCAAGATATATCGAAGGGAACAAGAATAAAGGTGGAAGCCAAATAGAGAACGATTCTCCAGAACATATTTCGAAGGACACTGTTTTTGGTGCGGAGGATTTGGGCACATGTCTAGGTACTGCACTTCGACCATACAGAGGAATGTGCTAAAGAAGAATCAAAATGTTCGCAAGCATCAGATCAATAAACCAATAGGTGAGTTAAAAATGAAAAATTGATTTGCAACATTGCATGATGAAGCTAGTCCACCATACTCTGAGAAAGAACAGAAGTCTCAATCCATGCTGAGTGTGAAGGAAAAAATATGGACCAAAAAGAAGAAGGATGAGAAGGCCGTGGTGGTAGAAATTTCTCTTAATTCATCAGATCGCTCTGGTGTGTGGATCCTTGATAGTGGTTGCACATCTCACATGAAAGGTAATATGGATATCGTTACAGGCATAAAATATGATAAAAAAAGAGTTTTCAAGTTTGGAAATGATGAAGGCCTAAAGATTATTGGTGTAGGAAAGGCCAAGTTTGGGGGCAAAGATATGAGACGTGTTGATGTCTTAATAGTGGAAGGCCTCAGTCACAATTTGATCAGCGTCAGTCAACTATGTGACTTGGAAATTCTATAAGGTTTACTAAGAATATTTGTGTCATCAAAGGAAGAGATGGGGAAATAGTTCTATAGGGAAAAATAACAAAGGGAAATCTCTACCTGGTAAGTGGAGAAGAAGATATGTATTTTCTGTCCAGAGAGGAAGAAAACAAGTTGTGGCATAAACGACTTGGTCCTATTTTCCAACCATCCTTGGAAGATCTTGTGAAGTGTGATGCAGCAAGAGACCTCCCTAAGCTATCATGTGATCTTACTCACATGCGCGATGCATGCCAACAAGGGAATATTATCAGAAAGACGTATAAGACAAAGGAATATAAGTCAACAAGAGTGATCGAATTGGTGCATGGTGATATTTGTGGTCCTATCACACCAAGAGCAATTGACGAAAAGAGGTAATATATTCTATTCATTGATTACTATAGTATAATGGAATGAGTATTTTTTATTGCCCATAAGTCAGATGTGTTCATCTGCTTAAAATATTACCAGAGGGAGTGTTAAAGGATTATTGGATAGAAAATTTTGATGCTTCGTACTGATAATGGTAAAGAATTCACAAATAGTCAAGTGGAAGGCTATCTCAAGAAACATGGGATAAGGCATCAAGTTTCCTCATTAAGAAATCCCCAAAAAAAATGGAGTGGTTGAAAGGAGAAATCAGATCATCAATAACATGGGCAGAACAATGCTCATTGAAAAAGACCTACCAGAGAAATTTTGGAAGGAAGCAGTTTTGACATCAGTCTACATTTCTAACAGGGATTTGTTGTGTCCGAAGGAAGGAAAGAATCCATACGAGATGTGGTATGGAAAGAATCCAATGGTGAAATACTTTCAAATATTTGGAAGTAAGTTCTTTATCCTCAATAAGGAAAAAGATAGGAAATATGAGTCACGAGGAGATGAAGGGATATTCCTTGGCTACTCATGAAAAATTAAGGCATATAAATGCTTTAACAAAAGGCTAGGAAAAGTAGTTGAGAGCAATGATGTCACTGTAGTAGAGAATGAGGAGATCATTTAACAGCGCATTGAACAATTTCTTTATGAGAGTGATGAGGAAGAAAGAAACACATTGGGAGAAGAAGTGGATAATGTTGATTCAGAAGAAGATACTGATGATGAGAACGAGGAAGTAAAATCTGTATCGGCACAAAAGCCAAGGAGTCAAGATGAAATTTATGGGCATAATATCATTGGTGATCAATCAGCTCCAGTTCAGACAAGAAGAATGGAATCACTGCAGCAGAAATCTTTACTATCACAGGTTGATCCGAAATTCTTCGCTGATGTAGCTGAAGATGAAAAATGGATTTAGGCAATGAATGAAGAGCTAGATCAGATTGAGAAGAATCAGAAGTGGGAGATTGTTTCGAGGCCAGCAGATAAGAATTTCATCGAGACTAAATGGGTCTATCACAACAAGATGAATGAAGATGAAACAGTGAATTGGAAAAAAGCATGACTGTTGTACAATGGGTACTCCCAGATAGAGGGAATAGATGTTGATGAGACATTTTCACTAGTAGCAAGACTAGAGACAATCAGATTATTTCTAGACATTCAGTGCAACGGAAGTTCAAAGTTTTCCAGATGGAAATCAAATATACATTTTTGAATGGGATTCTAGAGGAAAAGGTGTATATTGAGCAACTGGATGGTTTTCTCATTCATGAGGATGAGAAAAAGGTTTCCAAACTGAAGAAGGCATTGTATGGGCTAAAATAAGCACCAAGAGCATGGTACTCAAGGCTTGATCAGTACTTGAAGAAGCCTGGTTTCCAGCACGGGGGAATTGATTAAAATCTCTATTTCAATAACAATAGTAATCAAAGGATGATGGTCCTGGTTTATGTCGACGACATAATATTTTGCGGATCAGATGAATCTCAATGCAGACAGTTTTCCAAATTCATGAAAAGTTATTTCGAAATGTCAATGATTGGAGAGCTGACATTTTTCCTTGGTCTACAGGTGACACAAGGAATGAATGGAACATTCATTTCTCAATCAAAATATGCCAAGTATGTTTTAAAAAGATTTTTAATGGAAAATTACAAGGAGATGAAGACTCTGATTTCTACCCGAATGAAATTATCGAAAGATGATAATGGAAAGACGGTTAATATCACAGAATACAGCCAGATTATTTGGAGTTTACTGTACTTGACAACGATGAGACCTGATATTGTTTTCTCCACCTAAAAAGCAGCACGATATCAAAGAAATCCCAAGGAAAGCCACATGATTGCAGTTAAAAGAATACTTCGGTATATCAAGGGCACGATGGAATTCAACTTGATGTATACTGGAAAATCTCAGACAGAGTTATTGGGATATACTGATGCAGATTGGTCCGGTTCAGGGGATGACAGGAAATCAACGTCAGGAGGTGCATTCTATCTTGGTGGATTGTGTGTTTATTGGATAAGAAAGAAGAAAGATTTCATTTCATTGAGCACCACAGAAGATGAATATATTTCCACCACTCAAGATTGCACACATTTATTATGGATGAAGCAACAACTTGATGATATGGGCATTGTAGTGAAGTCTCCGATCAGAATCCAGTGTGATAACTCAAGTGCTATAAATCTCATAAAAAATCTTGTCCATAACTCAAGGACAAATCACATTGAGATAAAGTATCATTTTATCATGGAGAAGGTTGATCAAGGAATTGTGAAGTTGGAGTATGTGCCTATAGAACTACAGGTTGCAGGGATTCTAACAAAGGCCTTACCCAAGGAAGTGTTTGAAAGGCATCGACTGGCTCTGGGAGTTTAGTTGACTCCCCTCACTTAAAAGAGTGTTGATGTGGAACCCCCTCTCCCTGAGGTATTGTGTGTTTTTCTATAATGCACTAATATGTGTTCCTTCCAATGTTGCATACTTCCAAGGGGTGACCTTTGGGTTCATTGACAAAGTGGGAGATATAGTGACTCCTTAAGGGGGAGAAACTGTGGCAAAGAAAGGGAGAAAATGTCTTAGTAAAATACATGGGGAGAAGCTAACAGGTGAAGCAACAAGATAGAGGGAGAGAAATGAAATAGGGGGAGAAAATTAAATCAGACGATTCTATATGTGATCGATCAAAGAATAGATATCACGACAAATGAGGATCATGATAAAAGCAGATATTTCAATTTGTATCTGGTTGGTATCAATAGTGGTGTCAGAAACGAAGTTACTCATAGATGAACTTTTCAAGATAATCTTGTTTCTCACACCGAGCATTGCTCATGTGGGCTTAGAGTATGTGTTGAGTAAATATTTGATCACTTTCTGTATCGCAAGAGGTGAATGGTGGCTGAAGAAGAATGAATCCTTAATGAGTTATCAAAGAATGGAGAATTGTTTTGAGAAGAGTTTTTAACAGACCCAAAGGGGGATATTGTTGGGAGAATATCCCTCAAGGTATCATTGAAGAATTTTTGAGATGATTGTTTTTGTTGACAATGTAGGACTCCATGTTGTGTTTGTTGACAAAGTGAGTCTCAATGACTCAAACTGTTGACAAAGGGGGTTTTCTTGGAGAATGTGGAAAACTATTTTTGGAAAAAGGAGTTGTGATCTTGTGTTAAGGAGGTTTATAATGTTGTATTCAAATAATTTTTCGAATTCAGAACATCAAAAATTTGGAAAAGGAAAAGTGGTACGCAAGTCCAAAAGTGGCGCGCAAGTGTGGTGTGCAAGTCCAAAAGCAGTGCACAAGTGTGGCGCGCAAGTCCTAAAGTGGCATGAAAGTATGCCGCACAAGTGTGGCACACAAGTCATCTTTCAATATCATCATATCAAAATATGACAAAGTAAATAAAGAGGCATTCAAGTACTAAAATGGTGCGAAAGTGTGGCGCGCAAGTGTGGCACGCAAGTGTGGTGCACAAGTCCTCAAAATTCCTATAAATAGACGGCTACTCTCATCATTTATCAACTAGATCAACACTTAGAGAAAATTTGAGCTCTGAGCGCGCAAGTGGAAGTGACGTGCAAGTTTAGTGTGCGCGCAAGTGGGGCACGCAAGTGTGTGGGGGAACTGTACCGTGCAATTGTACCGCATAAGTGTACCGCGCAAGTGTCCCATGCAAGTGTACCGTGCAAGCATTGTGGAGCACAATTTTGGCGTGCAAGTGTGGCGCGCAAGTGTGGAGCGTAAGTGTGGGGTGCAAGTTGGTTTTTCTGCAACAATGGCAGAGGTTGTGCACTAGTTAAAGGGGCACACAAGTCACCCTAGGGTTGCGTAAAAGTTAGAAATTTCCCATAAAATTTGTGGTAAAGAGTTATTCATCAGTGGATGAAATTTCGACTTCAATAGAGCATCTACATACAGTGGAGGATGCATTCATTAGTGATAATGAAGAGACCTACAGGTCTATAAACTCTGAGTGGATGTTCTGAATAAGTAGTGAGCTCTATTCATTTGAAAGAGTAGTGAGTTCTCAAATTGTGAGTGGTTGTAAACTAAAAGGGACAGTGAGTCCACTTCGAACTTGTAAATAGCAGCGCGCTTATAGTGAAATTTGTACATCGTCACACTTCCAGTGTATGCTCCTTGGACGTATCCCAGTGAGGGTGAACCAAGTAAAAATTGTTGTGTCATGTGCATGCTTTTAGTTTTATTCATACTCTTCATCGAGAAGGAGAGAGAAGAGGGTTTTGTCTAACAACAAAACAAGATCAAAAATAGGCAGTTGTTTTAATCTATCATACCCTGATTCACCCCCCTCTCAGGGTATCTAGCCTAGTGGACCTAACAATATGTACAGTAATTTCACTTTGATATTGCCTATATGCTTGGAAAGGTAAATGTTGTTGCTGATGCTCTAATAAGGATAACTCATACATAGGTAGTTCAAGAGGCGAGTAGTGAATGACAACTTATGGATCTATTTTCTGAGATGCACATCAAGGTATAGGACCTTCATGAATAGTATATAATTTCATCAATATCGGTGACCTATTTGCTTTTGGATAATGTAAAATGAGATAGTTTTTAGATCCTAAGGGCTTGGTCATATGGGAAGGTATTTCTAGTGAGGATCCACCTCCGGATTAGACTATTAATGGTGACAACATCCTATGTATCCATGTTCATATTTGGGTTCCCAAAGATATGATAGAGGAGTTTATGTGGGAATTTCATGCATCATAGTGGGAAGTTCACCTAGGTATCTCCAAGATGTATTGTGATATGCGCTGACAATATTGGTGTCTAGGGATGAAATATTAGATAACAAGTTTTATCACTAGGCGTTCCACCTGTCAGTAGGTGAAGGTGGAACACTAGTGACACGTTGTCTTATTGTACCTGTTACTAGTCCCAAAATGGAAATGGGATGATGTTGCAATGAATTTTTTCATTAGATTATTGAGGTCACCTCGATGAAACGATGTTGTTTGGGTAGTCTTGGATCAATTGGTGAAAGTAACCCAATTCCTTTATATTCGGGATACTTTCTTTATTGATGAGATGGGGATATTGTATTCCCCTAAGATTATAAGGATACACAGGGTCCCTCATACTATATTTTCAGATATATAATCTCATTTTACATCAAGGTTACGGAAGGGGTTATAGAAATATATGGGTAAACGGGTGCTTCTAAACACAGTCTTTCACCCTCAGACCGATAGCCAATCTGAAATAACTATATAGGTGTTAGAGGACATTATTTGAGTATATGTACTTGATTTAAGTGGTTCATGGGAGAATAATATTCCTCAAATAAAATTTTAATACAATTACATATTTCAGGTGATGATACAGATGGATCCCTATGAGGCCCTATATGGTAGGTTATTTCATTCACCCCTATGTTTGTTAGGGGAAGGAGAGGTAGTGCTACTAAGCCCTTATATCATTAAAGAGACTTCAGAGAAGGTTCACCTGAATAGGAATTGAATTTCTACTAGTTAGTCTAGATAGTAATATTATACTGATCACCATCAATGACAACAGGAGTTTGAGGTTGGGGATCATGTATTCTTGCTGGTATCACCTAGACTTGGGAATAGATGGATATAGTGGTAAGGGAAGCTATATCCATGATTTTCAGGATATTTGATATTTTTGATAGAGTCAAGACAGCAGCCTATCATTTTCTATTACCTCATAGGTATCATGCTGTAAATGATTTCTTCCATGTTTCACAGCTTTACTGATATCAAGCTAACCTGTCTCATACTTTTTATCTTTAGGATGTAACACTAGATGTGGATTCTTCTTTTGAGGAGTACCCTATATGCATTGTTGATTGGATAACAAAGGATCTTAGAGGCTGATCTATCCCTTAAGTGTGGATGATATGGTATAATGTCTAGTTACAAGATGAGACTTGGGAGTGGGAGGCTGACATACGTTCTTAATGGCTAGATTTATTCTTGGAATTTTTTTCCACCCTTGGAAGGTGAACTTGGGGAAAAGTTCTTTTAAGGGGGAAGACTATAAGAACCCAATTCATATCTCAGATATGGATCCTTTAAATTTAGGTCTTATTCATTATTATAGACATAATATGGATGTCTAATAAGGCCCTAGAGGTTATGGGGGTGTTTGAGGATTGTTTAGAACTTGGAACCCCAACGGATGGGAAAAATGTACTTATCACAAGATTAATAGAAACTATGTGATATAGTATTCATGGGTCCCCTAACCATGTAGGGCATGATAGTGACCATAAGGGGTCCTCATGGTTTGAGGAAACCATGTTGATTGGACTGCACGCCCATGCATATGGTCTTCAGTTTTTATTAGATCCATTTCAACGGATGGTATTCTGTTTTTTTCAAATCCATTTCACACGGTTGGAACATGGTTTCCCAAACCATGTGGCCTAACTTTGTGGGAACCCTTCTTAATTAGTAATCCATACATGGTTGGTGCATAGTTTGGCCAACCATGTGGCCAATTGGGTGTCCATTTTTTTTCTTATGTAAAATTACTAAAATAACCTTAATGAATTAATAATATAACCCCTACTCTTTTTTTATCATTCTAGCAGACAAGAGAATATGAGAAAATATTTCTTCATGTTAAAAAAATATCAAACTCCCCTATTAATGGTTTTTGATCCCATTTCTTCATCTAGTCTCTAATCAAATCACCGTTTGTCTTATTAGATTCCTCCAGCTAAGCACTTCATTCATCTTGAGCCATCCTTCATTTCTCTTCTAATTAATAAATTTATTTAAATTCAAGATAATATAACCTATTTTTAATATGTTGATCTGTCCTTTTTATTTCTTTTGATCCAAGAAAAACTAATGGCCGATAGTATATGAGGAGAGTACTAAGAGAATGAGGTAGGTGGTCTATTATTTATCCCTTCAAGTATTGATGTTTTATAATATGCTCTATATAAAACATTCTGGTTTCAACACACATTTCCCCTATTTTGAATCCATATTAAATTGTTTGTCCTTCTAGGAACCTAATGACTTGTTAGAACATAATTCATATCAAGATCATCCACTTTAGAGTGAGCCATTCCATTGGGTGTACCCTCGTTCCTACCTAATTTTATTTCATGGTTATAAATCCAAAAAACCTATTGGTGTGTTTGGATTTTATTTTTAATGACAACATCATATTAGTATCAGAAGAATGTAGTGGCATGTCCTGGACAACACCCTCACCAAATATAATGAATTGAATTGAAAGTTAGTGGTACAACTATTGGGACCACTTATTATGTGAAGATTGTATTTGTTGTCAATGAGTGTCAGTGGATGTCAATGATGATCAAAATGAAGGAAGGAACAATCCTAATTAAAATTGAGAATGGAAACCAGACATTGGTTGATCTTGAATCTAAAAAAATTAATGATAGTTGGAGTGTTCTTTGGAAGGATTAAAATAAAAGGATAAGAAGAGGTTGTGGAGGAGGTTTGGAATTTTATATTTATAAACACTTGGTTTTACACTAAGTAGTTATTTTATTTATATGACTTTACCAAAATTAATGAGGCCATCCATGGAGGCCATCCAAGGTCCTCACCTCAAGAACATGTAAGACCCAAGGGGTCAGCCATGCTTGAGGGAAGCCTTCAAGGCCAGCCCTGCATGAGGCAAGGTGTGCACAAGCCGTGTATAATCCCGCAGGTGCCACACAGTGGTGAACCCGTGAAGCGTGGGCACTAGAAGCATGCCTGAGGAGAATAGTGGGTTATAAGAGTGCACCCATAGGGTGAACACAGTACGAGGTAGTACCGTGGAGGGAGGAGGAGTATTCTGAGCCGTTGCTACCATAGATTGATTGATAAAACACGAGAAAACTTCACAACGTTTTAATGTGGGACAAGGTTTAAAAAAATTGGACATAATATTGATCATCCATTTGATCTCTCTGAAGATCTCAACTGCACATCGCATCCCCCATATAGGGATATAATCTAGGCCGCTCATCATCCCCATGCCGCGTGTGGTCGAATCGGGTTCGTCCGATCTTCAATTGAGGGTCATCTTAAACCTCTGGCCACCCGATGCAAACCAGTGAATCAGATAAGTTACTGAACCTACATGATTGAGTCCCCAATCATTATTCAAGAGTAAACCCACTACATGATAATTGTTTGATTAACAAGATACCATGCATGCAACTATGTTTTCATGCATGAATAGAAATAATGACGAATGAGCGTTGGACAAGGAAAATGAAGTTGCCGAAGGTTGTGCCATGTCGAGCACTCAAGGAGAGGAGATATTCATGCATACCTATTTGTATACACATGAGGATGATTACAATGTAAAATCAGAAACAACTGAAATACTCGGCGTATCTCACGACCGAGATTTGAAGATTTCATAACCGTGATCTTTGTGCAATATCTCGAGGTTTTTGGATGCGGAAATATCTAATATCTTCTTATAAAAAGAGACTCACCAATTCAAGAAAAGTATGCTACATCCAAACCTTTTGATATCTCATGTGATAAGAAACACAGTTTCTTCTATACTCAAAGTTCAAGAAGTGGAATGCATGAACCGTGAACCAAGATAGGTTCGTGAAGAGTTTTCTGCATACCATTCTGGTTCACAAAAAGTTGAACAATGTACCACTTTGGTACAAGAAGAAGAAGAACCGCAAACCACTTCTGGTTCATGAAGAGAAGGCCCGACATAAAATTCGGGTTCATGAAGTAAGGAACTGCGTACCGCTTTGGTAAACGGGGCAGAGTTTCCGCAAACCATTCTAGGTTCATGAGGAAATGGTACCACATACCATTTTGGTTCTATGAAGAGGAGGTCCCACACACCACTCTGGTTCTTAGTAAAGAGTGACCCGTGAGAGGAAGACCCACGTACCACCCAGTGCATGGAGGAGAACTGCGTTTCATGAGGTACGCGATGGAGGAACACACCTTCTGTGCATAAGAGTTCCCTGTAACTTGTGCGTGATAAGGATATGTGAACCATCCTGGTCCATAAAGGAGGTTTCCACACTTTGTGAAAAGAATAACTCCATACCCTTGGTGTGAAAAACAAAAGGAAAACAAGAAACTCCATTCCATACCAAAATGCACATATTGATGTTGAATAAAATCACATACATATAAATGTAAGAAAATAAACGTGGAAAAGTGTGTGTTGAGGAATGACGAAGGAAGATTGTGCATGATGATGGGAAATACATGTGTATATTCTTATGAATTATTTGAATAAGTACACACATAAGGTGCAAGCACATTTTAACCAAGTGATAAGAAAAGAAAAGAAAGAGAAGGGGAAATGAGTCCATGTGTGTTCTTAACAAGACCATATCCATTTGGGGATTTACACAAGAAATAAGAAGAGAAAGTGAATGCTTTCATGAATACTCATGTATACATGAATACTTTAAAGATAATCATCCTAAACCGAGGGTGAAAATGTGTAAATAAGTGGAGAGGAAGCACCTGTATAAATTGTCACATGCATGGTCACATGAACACATGGAATGAGGAGGGATAATGCTGATGATTTTTAGTGAGCTGTGTTTTAGTGTTTGAACAATAACAAAAGAATTTTTGATTCTGTCCAAGAAGAATAAGAAGTCTTAGTACATCTGGTTGTTGCACTGTAGAATAAGATTGAAAATTAAAGAGCATCAACTCTATACCTATATGCAAGAAAAGTCTCATGCTGAATAGGAGATAAAGACTTCTGTGCCTATTCATTGAAGCAACCTTCAAGTTGATAAACTGAGTGAAGACCTCTCCAAGGTAGTGATCTTGGGGGAGTCTATAAAAGTGATCCATGGGAAGAAGTGAGATATCCCAGAACCTTGTAAAGGAAGTGTTCCTAGGACAAAGTGACTATACCTGAACCTTGTAATCCAGACCTAGTGAAGAATAGGGGAATTAGGTACGACCAGCAACTTGTCGGCGTATGCTCCTTGGACATAGACATTAGTGGTGAATCAATTAAAAGTGTTGTGTCTTACTTCAATATGTGAATGTTTTAATTACTGAACATATCCATAATAAAGGTTTAATTAAGTTCCTACCAACGTGGGAACAAGATCCAATAAACGAGAGAAAATGTTTACACCCTGATTCACCCCCCTCTCTGGGTGACCTAAGGTCCTTAAATTTGTATCAGAGAAAAAGGTTTTACATTTGTTAGATGCTTTACAGTAATTCTATTTGAATTAGGATTTGAGTTTCTTTCCTGATTCAACAATGAAGAGAAGTCTTGATGAAAGTTCAGTTATCTCCGAGTAGAAATCTATACCCAACAAGACCATGATGAACAAGAAAAAGAAGGAGAAGAAGTAGTTGAAGAAGTCTCTCATGACCAAAGAACATGCAATGTATAGTTATCCATTCCCTTCCAAAAATAAAGAAATATCAGGATTGGGATGTAAAGATAAGGTGACTCGGGTTTCTACTAGATAAAAGGAATACACTTCTATCTCATTCTCAGGTGATCATGAAAAATTAAGAACCTTTATGCATGATATTCCTGAAGAAAGATTTACTGCTATTTATAGAATATTTCAATGTATGTAGGCTAAGATTACTTGACTGGGAAGAGAAGCAAATAATATGGAGGAAGGCTTGGAAAAGATAGCGTCAAAATGCTATAATCTCTCTATAAAAATTGAATCCTTTGAAGATAAAGGATTCAATAAGACTCTAGAATAAAAGATCCATGCATTTAAAGATGATCTAAAAAAGTGCACTGAAGTCATGGTTCTATTGTTGGAAGAAACTTCCAAGAAATTCAAAAAACATGAATCATTGTTACAAACCAAAGTCAAGTTTCATGAAGATGGGGTTGAAAGATTGAAAAAGGATTGTGATGAGAAGATGATCATGATTGAATATCAGAATATCATCCTCAATATGAAATGTCTTAAATTTGAAGCCCAACTGACCAATATTGATAAGATACATATTGTAACTTCAAAAAAGAATGAAACAGTTGATGATGGTATTCAATGCTCACTAGAGGATTATAAATCCAAAAGCCCTACAATATGTCATAATAATATCACGACTTGATCAGTGATCTATCACAACCAGCTGAGAAAGTGAAGGCACCATCCATACCAACTTGTACTATTGTTTCTAAATATTTTTCTTCTAAAAGTGAAGGTTGGAAGAAAAATTCTAAACAAGTATGGATAAGTAAAGATGAGGATAATAAACCTACCACCATGGATAGGGTGGATATGAAGAATAGGCTAGAATATGGTTCCCTCGGTAGAGCACAACACATTAAGAAAAAGGCCCAACAAAATTATACTGGAGATATCAAGAAGACAATATTTATGGGTCAATGTTGGTGCTACAACAGATTTGGGAATTATGCACTAGATTTTTGGTACAATCATTTAAAAAGAAGCATAGAGAAAGCCTATGTAAAAAGGGATAAATCCAGAGAAGAAGAAACAACATCAACAGATCCAGAAGCATATATATACTGCAAACAGATTTGGAATGCTAGACAAAATCTGTGATGTATGCAATGGGAGTGGTCACAATAATGGGGCATGTTTATCTCCACACATACCTAGAGCTGATAAGATCAGAATACCACAAAATACAGCTAATAGAGAAGAAGCTACCTTGGGAAGAAATCAGAAGAATAATGCAAAAGAAAAGTCTCCCAAGAAGTCACTAAGAAACAAACGGTGAGAATTCATTGGATTCAAAATCCAAGAAGTTGAAGAGTGGTACATCCAAAAGAATTCCTAAAAATTATGTCACTATGAAGGGTCCATGTGGAAAATCCAAACTTACTGCCATAGTTCCCAGATACATATTGGTTATCTTGCCTGAATATTTGGAAATAATGAGAATGGAAGAATATGCACAGGCTAAGGCTAGTGTAATAGGAAAGAAGAAGATTCCACATGAAGATAGAGAAGCCCTGTGTGTGAGGTGCAACAAGGCTGGTCACACTGTCAAGAATTGTAGTGCTTCTATTTTAGCTCAAGAATAATTCCTCAAGAAAATGAAAGGTGCACCAGGAGATTCTAGTTCTTTGAAAGCTCTTGAAGAAAGAAGACACACACACAAAGATATAGAAGAAATACTAAGATCCACACAACCAATGTTAGAATTGAAGATAAAATATTCAAGTGTGAGGAGTGGAGAAAATGGATCATCTTGGTTGAGAAAATCATCTCAACCTTCCAGCTCATATTGAAGAAACAAGGAGGATCCACCTTATTCCCTTAACCCTTTGTGTATTGTACTAATTTTATAGGGAATTGAAGGTGAAGAAATCACTCAGGGGGAGAACCTGAGAAGTTATCCCTTGAGGGAGAGACACATAAATAATTCACCTAAGTTATTACTTAAATTAGTATCAACTTTAGTTGATATTCAATTAATCTGAAGACTGTCTGAAGATCATTTCATTAGAAAAGGAGTTTCAGGTTTCTTGTTATTAAAAAAATTTCATCTCCTTAATATGAAATAAAAGTGGAAAATCTCTTTAAGGAAAGTACATGAGTTCTCATCACATGAGGTATCATGATCAGGAGACAATGGACAACTTTGTTGTCTAGATCAAATCCCCTTGTTTTCTACACTGAGAATTACTCAAGTAGACTTAGAAAAAAATGATTAATGGCATGTTTTTTAATTATGGATTGATACACTCTCTAACATAAAATTTGTATTTATTATTAATAAGGGGGAGAAAAAGTGAAATTAAAGTTGAAAAGTGAAAGGGAGAGAGCAGACAGAAGACTCTCATTTTGAAATTGACATGCTCATTTTAGAGAACGTTGATGTATTGACAAAAAACACAAAGGGAGAGATTGTTGGGACCACTTAGTATGTGAAGATTTTATTTGTTTTCAATGAGTGTCAATGGATGTAAATGATGATCAAAATGATGGAAGGAACTCTCCTAAGTAAAATTGAGAATGGAAACCAGATGTTGGTTGAGATTGACTCTACAACAATTAAGGATGGTTAGAGTGTAATTTGGAAAGAATAAAAGAAAAGTAGAAGAAGATGTTGTGGAGGAGTTTTTGAATTTTATATTTTTAAACACTTAGTTTTACATTAAGTAGTTATTTTATTTATATACCTTTACCAAAATAAAAGGGGACATCCATGGAGGCCAGCTGAGGTCCTCAAATCAAGCACATGTGGGACCCGAGGGGTCAACTGCGCTTGAGGGAAGCTCTGAAGGCCAGCCCCACATGAGGCAGGGTGTGCGCAGATGATGTATAAGCCCGTAGGTGCTGCACAGTGGTGAACCCATGCCGCATGGGCACTATGAGTGCTCTTGAGGAGTAGAGTGGGCGCTAAGGGATCGTTTGTAGGGTGAACATGGTATGAGGTGGTACCGTGGAGGGAGGAAGAGTATTCTGAGCCACTACTGCCACGACCTGATTGATAAATCATGATAAAACATCGCAGCATTTTGATGTGGGAAAAGGTTTTAAAAATTCATATGTAATCCTAACCATCCATCTGATCTCACTGAAGATATTTTCTTCACATCACATCCCACGTCTAGGGATATAATCTGAGTTGCTTATCATCCCCATGCCGTGTGCGGTTGAATTGGAGCCATCCGATCTTCGACTGAGGGTCGTCTTCAACCTCTGGCCACCCGACGTGAACCGGTGCATCAGAGAAGTTACCAAACATCCATGATCGAGTCTCTGGCCATTATTGAAGATAAAACCCACTACATGAGCATCGTCTGAGTAATACGATACCATGAATGCAACTATGTTTACATGCATGAATTTAATTAAGGAATAATGAGCATTGTACAAGGAAAACGGATTTACTGGAGGTCACTTAGTGTCAATCACTCAAGGAGAGGATATCTTCATGCATACCACTTCGCATACGCATGAGGATGATTACAACATGAAATCAGAAAAAACTAAGAAACTCAGTTTATATCATGACTAAGATTTGAATATTTCAAAACCACTATCATTGTTCAATATCTCGTGGTTTTTGGATGAAAAAAGATATTATCTCTTCTTATAAAAAGAGACTCACTGATTCGAGAAAAGGATACTGAATCTAAACCTTTTGAGAGCTCATGTTCTGAGAAACAGAGTTTCTTCTATATTCAAAGATCAAAAAGGGTCATGCATGAACTGAAAACCATTCTAGGTTCATGAAGAGTTTTCCACATACCGTTGTAGTTCGTGAAGAGGCGAACCATGTACCATGTTGATCCAGGCAGAATAAAAACCATGAAAAACTTCTGGTTTGTGAAGAGAAGGTCATGCATGCCATTTGGGTTCATGAATCAAGGAACTGCGTACCACATTGGTATGCGAGGAAGAGTTTCTGAAAACCATTCTAGGTTCATAAAGAAACAGTACCGCGTGCCATTTTGGTTCTATGAAGAGAAGGTCCCACGTACCACTCGGTTCGACCGCGTACCACTCTGGTTCATAGTGAAGAGTGAACCATGATAGGAATACCCCCGTACCACCCAGTGCGTAGAGGAGAACCGCGTGTCACAATGTATGCGATGGATGCCTGCAACTTCTATGCATAGGAGTTCCACGCAACCCTTGCGTGAGAAGGAGCCGCGAACCATCTTAGTTCGTGAAGGAGGTTTTCACACTTTGTGCAAAGAAGAACTCCATACCCTTGGTGTGAAAAAAAAGGAAAAAAATAAACTCCATGCCATACGAAAATGCATATATTGATGTTGAATAAAATTACATACATATAAATATAAGTAAATCAAAGTGGAAATGTGTGTATTGAGGAAGGGAGAAGGAAGATTGTGCATGATGATGGGAAAAGCATGTATATATTCTCATGCATGATTTGAATAAGTACACACATAAGGTGTAATCGCATCTGAACGAAGTGGTAAGAAAAGAAAATAAAGAAAATGGGAAAGGAGGCCGCACATGTGCTTAATGAGACCATATCCATTTGGGGCTTCACATAAGAAAGAAGAAGATAATATACATGGTCACATGCACACATGGAAGAAGGAGGGCTGACGATGATGATGCCTAGTGAGATTTGTTTCAGTGTTTGAACAATCACAAAAGAATTTGTGATTCTAGCCAAGAAGAATAAGAAGTCTTAGTACATATAGTTGTTGCACTGGAGAAGAATATTAAACGTTAATGAGAATCAGCTCTGGACCATGATGCAAGTAAAGTCTCATGCTGAACAAGAGACAAATAATTCCTTGCCTATTCATTGAAGCGACCTTCAATTCGATAAACTGAGTGAAGACATCTCCAAGTTAGTGAGCCAGGGGGAGTCTATGGAAGTGATCCTTTTGAAGTAGTGAGCTATCCCTGAACCTTGTAAAGGATGTTTTCTTGGGACAAAGTGACTATACACGAACCTTGTAATCCACACCTAATGAAGAATAGTGTAATTATATACGATTGGAAACTTTTCGGCGTATTCTCCTTGGATGTATCCCTTAGTGGTGAACCAAGTAAAAGTGTTATGTCATCCTTATGTATGTGAATGTTTTAATTAGTGCACATATCCATCACACAGGTTTAATTAAGTTCCTACCAATGTGGGAACAAGATCCAAAAAACAGGAGAAAATGTTGAGACCCTGCTTCACCCCCCTCTCAGGGTGACCTAGTGTCCTTCAATAACCACGTCATATGAATTAAATGGAACAATGGTTATTCCCATGTTATTATTAAATGAAAATGGGTTATAAATTAAATTTTGGATCTTTCTAAATAATTAAATACTTCTTATATCTTATGAATATGGTCATAGATACCCTTGATAAATATGATAAATGAGCATGATGACCCTTATTCTTGATATATATATATATATATGTGGGCATGGAGTACCTTATAATAATTTGATATATGGAAATGGAATCCCATCATAATTATGATACATGAATGGAGTCCCTTTATGAATGTGATATGTTCATGGATACCCTATACTATGTTAATGGGCATGAAGACCCTTTCTATGATATTGGGCATGATGTCCCCTACTCTTATGATACTGGGCATGACATCCCCTATTTCATGATACTGGGCATGATGAACCTTACTATGATACTGGGAATAGTGCCCCATATTCATCTGATACTGGGAATTGTGACCCTATACTGTGATATTGGGATTGGTGACCCTATAATATGATATTGGGCATGGCGTCCCCTACTATTATGATATTGGGCATTGTGTCCCTCGATACTGGTTCAGAGATATTCTGGCATGGGCGGAAGCATGTATTGTCATCCTGGTTCTCCTTTAGGAACCAAAGTCAGACCTTTTACAATTATTATTACTACTTTCATTAATATATCTACACACTTCCATGTTATATATATGGACTAGATATTTATAGACACCGTTGGTGGTGGCATACTGAGTTTCTCTCACACCCTACCTAGGTCGTCGATGGTACATGGGAATACTATATGAATGCAGGTGTAGATAATAGGAAGAATCCTATTATGGATGCATAAATTATTTCATGTATTGGTATGGGATCTTGGTAGTAGATGATCATGATGAATTTTAGGATTCTTGGATACATTTTGAACTTTTTTTTACCTTTTTTATAGCATGCATTGTATTCATTGTATGATTCCATGTGTACCTATTTTTATAGTTTTGTAGAGACATGGAATACATTATAATAATCTTTCATATATGATTAAGTTTTTATATTTGAGTATTATTATCTTTTTCTTGATTTTATATACTATTTACACGAAGGTGGGATACTAGTCTAGTTGGTCTTAGTGTCTGTTTCCACTGTTCCATCTGTTTATATATGCTTCCACTATTTACATGTTATTATTATATCTATTGTGATACACTCTGGTAATGAGGGAATATTCTCTCCATAGACACACCCTATGCCCTCACTACTAGTTGATATCCTCTAGCATACAGGGAGTCATTCTTGAGTCCATGTGGCTAACCTACTTTGGGGAATCTTTGAGTGGCACCAGAATCATGACATCACAAGTTTATTATCATTCTTGATTATATGTGAGGTTTGATAGCTGAATTACCTTTAGAACCGACTATATACCACATATCTTATCCAAAAATCACCTAATAATATCCACTATATAATTCAGATACATTCCTAGAAAACCCAAACTAGGTTGATAGAATCAGTAGTGTAACATCCTGTGTTCTGGACATGTATAAATTTTCAAGGGAATTTGAGTTTTCCTATTTGGTAGATGGGAAAAGTATTTAATTGAGAATCATAATGTAAATATGAGTGTTATAACACTTAAAAGTGCTTTTTTATGCAGTTTAAGGCCTAATAGGTGTCTCAAGAGTTTAAAAGAGTTTTAGGGGTGTCGGGTACAAAATAATTCATTTCGGGAGAAATAGGCAGAGGTACACCATTAACGCTTGATTAATACTTACCGGGTGGCCCAAATCATGCAGCCTATTTTATATAGAGACATGGATTTTTAAAATTGTGTGGTCTCATAGGGGAGACCATGTCTCTTGGTGCAATGGCCTAGAGCATGTCACACAATTTGTTAAACCATGCACCAAATTCCACATGGTCATGTAGGAGGTCTGTAGTAAACTGAAGAGGTTGGCACATGGGCTATGCATGGTTTAGAAAATCATGTTCCTAACCCATATGTTTAGTGACACTTAGGTAGTTTCATCACATTTTTGTCTCATGGTTATCCAAACCGCATGGCTCATTAAAGGGGACAAAATTACTGATTTTTTCCTCCTGTCCTTAATGGGTTTTCACCCTTTTTCCTTCTCCATTTCTCCAGCAACCCCCCCCCCCACATGTTACTTCTCTTCCTACCTCTTCCATGGGAGGATTTCCATTTTTATTTTTATGATTTCATCATTTTCATATTCATTGTTAACCTCTAAATAAGTCTAAGACTCCTCTTTCTTCCTTTATTCGTTTATCTCACTATATGGAATGCTAAATCCATGTGAGCTATTTTTCCATATGTTTAGGGCATTTAGAGATTCTTATAATTTATTTTATTTCATCTCAAATAATAGCCTAATAATGGACAAGTGTACCAACCTAATAATGACGTTGGTGGTCTATATTTTCACCTTAAAGTTGTGTTATTTACATAATATTTCTATCATTCCATATGTCGGGATTTCTGTGTGTTTATCCAAAATTATAAAATGCCCTAAATTAAATGACTAAACCTTTTCCAGATGTGTTATGACACCCTTAAACATGGTTGGTAGTTGAAAACCTCATCCCAAACCACCCCATGGGTAGGTTCGATCATATTTCCTTGGTAAAAATGTTTCTTTTTTCCCTAAAACACCACTAAGGTGTGTTTAGTGTGTCTTTGAATAGTGTAGTAACTAAACAACATGTATGTGACACATGGTTTTCATTTATTATTTAAGGTGGAAGTTCATAGATTGGAATTAATTAATTTTTATATATAAAGGATATAAACCTTAGATCTTATCTTATTAAATTGAAGCTGGTTAGTAGAATAAACTGAATTAATGGGAATGGCTTAATTGATTGTGTCATGATGAATAATGTTTCGACATGGGTGTGTCCCATGTACTTCTTGTTGTTTTTAATTTAATGGTTTAATTACATTTTTTGGTTTATATTATGACATGGATGATCTAATGGTTTGATTAAAAAATAAAATAAATTATGATAATGAAGGTGCACTGCACTTTGAGCGATGTTGAGTTCATCTTTGCTGAATGCATTAGCTAAGGGCTCATAGGGAAAGTGAGACTACCATGTACAAGATTGTTACATAGGGTACTTGGTTAGGGTTATGTCCATGGAATTTCAATCCCACTTGTCCAATAATATTGGACATGGAATTTCACTTCACTTGGGTTTTAGGGCATGACATTCAATGCCCCTTCGATTGGGATATTGGGCATGTCCCCATCTCTTTATTAATTATGATACTCAACATGTAATACTACATTTTTAATGATACTATACATGGAATACTATATTATTTATGATACATGGGAAAGGAATCCATTATTACTCTATGAGACTCCTGTGACTATGCATGGACACTTGAGTTACGCCTTAGGTCATGACTAGCACTATGTATCTATATCTATGTTTATAAATTTTATTAAATATATAGTTCATTTATATACATAAATTTTAATATAATTATATATTGACATATATATGGAGACACATCATTAGATATATATTGGCTTAGGCCCAAGCAGTCGTTGTCGGCCTAGTGTCCTTGAGAAACCTTTGCCTGACTTGTTTATATTTACATTTAATGTGAAAACTTATTGCTTATTATACTTGGAACACTATATATTTTATTTTCACATACTATATGTAATTATAAATCATTATTGGTGGAATGATGAGTATATTTCAAACCCTATTCAAGCCACCATTGCACTGGGGTACCCAAACAGACCTCATGGTTGCAAGATCAGGTTCTCAATTTGACTTGTTTGCTATTTCTCATTTCTTACTATTATATTTGGACATGAGATCTTGGGAGTAGCGACTGAGAATGTAATCAATCTTCATTATAGGGTTAAAGTCTCTATTTATTTATTATTTTATCATATTATCCATGTCTATTGTTCTTTTACTGAATTTGTGACTGCTTGTGCATTATACCTTGTTCGTGCATGGTTTCTCATTCTTTTATTATTGATTGTTAGTTATTATTTTCTCTTCCACTGCTATTTTATTAATCTTCCTTCACTATGTCTTTATTGTATATACTATTCTTACACTGTGATCACAAGGGTATAGTCTCCTCACTTTACCACCATTAGACCCTTGCTTATAGTTGGCATCCTCTGGTGTATGGAGATGTGCGCTTGAGTCAATGTGGAAAACTGGCTTAGGGCACCATTTTAGGGGGTTTCAGGTCAGGACATTATAATTAGTATCACAAATCACATAGTGGTTTCTATATTTATCATTAATGATATGAAATAAATTAATGATGTCAACACCATCATGGGTTAAATCAACATTCTATCCTCACTGACTAATGACATTATTGGCTGAATAGATCTCATAATTGGGTATCATAAAAGGATGATTCTCCCACCGAATTGAGATAAGAAGGAACTTATTAGTCAGTGAGAAGTGAAATTCTTTATTTATAGTAGACTGAACTCCCATTAATTCCTTTATAAATGAGGCATTGATAGAGACCTCCTCAGATACATTGAAGGAGGTGTGACTATAACTATTATATAGGAATTCCATGCCTGTACCATCAACGTCCACCACTCAAAAACCATACTCTCCTATAAATTAGGAGACTTAGATATTTTTGTCCCTCAATTATGTAGGTCTGTATAGAATTATGAATAAATTCCATGTATACTAGATATATTCCAATTTCATCCATGAACCCCTATAATTGTGTCATTATACCAAATATTCATGGCTATTTTTAATATGGGGGGTATATATCATGATTCTATACCCTATGACCACAACTAGGAAGTTAAAATACATTCTTATGGCCAAATATTTCTTCTTAAAATGGGTCAAATAACCTCCCTACAAGATGTTAAAATGAATTTTATGATAAATTTCATGATTCCGAACATCATAAATAGATTTGATATCCAACATAAAACATTGAAAAACAATGAAAAAAATTTTCTTCTTCAAAAATAAAAAAGTTTACCATGAATAAAATATTCATTCCAACCACCTATTTCAATATCATGTAGTGGTAAGTAGATACATAGTGTCCTTAAATAAAATTTTATTCAATATCCTTCATAATATGATGGAAAATGATAATAAATCTTGGTTGGATAAGATTATATATTCTCAGTGGGATTATTGCACCATGATCTGTACTTCCACACAAGTGACTCCATACTCACTTGTCTATGAAATGGAGGCATTCCTCCTTATTGAGGTCTAATTTTATTAACTTCACATTTCAATTTGTGATAAACTATCTAAATATTAGAAGTCTCATATATATATTGATGAACCTGAAAAAATTGAATAGAAATGGCTACACATAATTCACAACCTTGAAATCCATCAGAATAAAATCTATAGAGCATTCAACAAGAAGCTTTTCCTATAATAATTCATCAAATGGGAACTAGTGTTTCCCCCGAGAACTCCAATGATACATAGGAAGAAACATCAAAAGTAAGAGATAAAATGGGAAGGATATTATAATATACATTAGGTTTAATCCAACAAACCATGTTCCTTGATTATATTGTTTAAAGAGCTACCATGCTTGCCACTAATGCATGGTTTCTTATGAAATACATTTTATAATTTCATAAAGATTTTTTGAAGTCTTTTATACATGAAATTAAACTACATAACCTAAATTCCTTTATACAATACTTTAAACTGTATAGTATAATGTCTAATTGCATAACTCTAAAATACTCAAAAATGGTTTTGGTCATATGAACTTTAAACTACATGACATCATAGTCCGTGTCCTATGAATTAAAACTGAACAACATATAATAAAAACCATATGAATTTTAACTATTCATAGTGTTCCATACTATATGACCTTAAATATATTAGGGAGGTCTATTAAATATAACATATAATTGAAAAATACCCTTATGTATGAGATTATCCTACATAAGAATTACGTTTGTAAGGATATTATAATGGTTATTTCTATATCCACTTGTACAAATTTCATGGTTTACCAAACCTATTATAAAAAAATCTAATTGACAAAACTTTTTCTGGATTTATTCATGTTACCTTAGGATATATAGTGATTCCTAGTGCTCTCATCCCAAGATCAATTGTATACTCCATCTATATGTCAGACCTCACCCAAGAGATAAGACCTGAACTAGGTCATGTAAAGTTTCTCATGGTCATGCATTAGGATGAGACTATTTTCAGATTGTATTAGGGTAGATATTCTATTCACATTAGGTTTATTTCTTTCTTTCATATTGTTAAATATTTATTTTATTACAATGAACCAAATATATGAGTCATATATTCATTGATACATATTTGATAATAACTACATGTACCTTGATTCCTGACACCACATGGTATATAGTGATGTCCTAGATCAATTATTTTGTTCCCATCCATATATTTCATTAATTGAAAAACCCATAAACTTAAACCCCCTCTCTATCATAGTGTCTGGGTCCTCTTACTCACGTCATGTTTCTCAATGTACTTACATTATGATAAATCTATTATTAATTTTCCCATGAATATGAGCCTGATCTGTATTGAGGATACTCTCTAGGAACTATTTCCATCTTGATTCCTTTTATTTCAGGATATATAGAAATACCAAAAGGCCTCAACACAATCTGGTCATAAATCCCATCAAAATTAATCTAGAGTTCTTAGGATCTTACATATTTACATCAGGGTTTTCACTAAATCCAGGCACCAGAATAAATATAACTTACTTTTATATATACATGAATGAGATGAGCATGGAGACTCATAACCCAGAACTACACATGTCTTGATTCTAGTTTATTTAGAATATGTCTACATGTCTGGATTATATGTATTAGATCCAACTATAATTTTCATTCCTATTAAACCCTTGATTATTCTTAGTGTTTGAGGCCTCAAAAATTTATGTTGGGTTATCCTCTATGTTTTCAACATAGAAATTAAGCCTTATCATTTTTTTACACATGAGACAAATCTATAAAAACTTCCCAATATAAAGGCCATTAAATTATGGACTTAAATTTTATGACACCTAAGTCTAGTTTTCATGACTCTAAACAACTTGGAATTGGTCCTCATCATATGAATTTAAAATAAAAGGCATATATGTCATTATCACATAATGTTAAACTATATGAAATATGGAATACCATAAAAGGTATTAAATTTCTTAGAGTTTTTCGTTCTATATCACCCAATTTTCACAATATGAGACCCAAATCCATGTAAGGGAGATAGTCATATGATTTATTTCCATAGAACTATGCTCCAATAAAATTCACTCATTATTAAGAATTATATCCTATTGTTTGGGCTTCCTATATTTACATTGGGATTCCTACCCCAACAACACACTAGGACACTATATGAAAAACATTGGTCTCCTATACTAGGTATATCCAAAGAGCCTCTTCTATTTTTTTCCTACACCATGATAGAAAAATACATTATATGATAACTATTTGTAGATTGATTCCTATTATTTTAGTATACATAGTAATACCCATATCACTTATCTTCAGTCCAACCCTAGATTCATTTAATTTTGAATCCCTTTTCAACTGTTTGTAGTTTTACCATTCACATAAATAATTTTCAATGTAAACTCTACGTTGAGATAACTTATCTTTTATGTGAACTATATTTGGTTTAATTACTATTATATTAGGATATGTAGTAATTTTTGAATTATATTTTTAAGAACAAGCGATGTATCATCATCCACCTCCATTCCCCCCAAATATCAATAAACATCCAAACTAGGGAAAGTTTGAGATTTTTATGTACCAATAATTTTTTTTAATATCCATTTCTTATAGACCACACTTTATACATTGAGTGTTTTTTTGGAACAAACAGGGAACTTATCATGATATTACCTGAATATAAGGGTGAATTAGGGCATGTAGTGCTTAACCAATTAAAATTATTTCTCTTTTAACTATCTCACTTACCCAATATTATCTAGACCTATAAAACTTGAGGGCCACTTGGATTTTCCTTTATACAAATAAAATTTGGTTATTTGATCTTTTTTTGGTGTTCATGCTTAAATTAATTCTAGAAATGAGTATTTTCTTGGTTAACCCTCACAGGGTTACTCCAAGGAGTTTGAAACAGTGATGTGTCATGGACCAAAATAACTATAAGCTCACTACACTTCAAAGGTTTGGTCTAGGCCACTAATATTTCAAATATCATTACCGTAAAATGTTTAGGTACAACATACTACTTCCCAAGGGTAACTCCCTTGAACATTACTTCATTAGATTAATTTGGGTGGAAAGTATCACCTCTAAATTTTATGGACATGTAGGTATCTTCACCAATAACACTATCTTACATTTCATCTTTATGTATGAATATATGATCTATTATGGTCCCACTAGGTTGCGCCTTCACCTTTGGGAAAACACCTTGATGCAACACCTCTTATACTTTCTTGAATGCCACTAGAATAACTTCACTTTATTAAAGGTACATGAAACAAACTCATTTTTCTTCTTAGATTGGTCTTCAATAGTTTCCAATTCTTCAATATTCTAGCCCATAATCTAGAAAAAACTCTTTTTTCTCTCTGAGAGTTAGATATGGAAATGTGTTCTCTTTATATATAATTTTCTCTATAAATTCCAATATAATTTTTTAAGTAATACTACTATTTCATTTCAATCCAATGGTTGTGATCGAATATCTTATTACCTAATATCATGCCAAGTGTCCCATGTAATTAATGTGATCATAATGTGACTTTAAATATAATTTTGACACCGTAGAGACAATGTAAATACTCCCCCATTTTTAGTTTTTATAGAAACTCATATCTGATTTAAAACATCCTATTTGAAGTGTGGTCTGACGTACTATGACGTAACACCTTCCATTTTGTTACTTTGGAAGCACGAACAAGTATACCATGGTTTAGTCATACTTAACTATGAAATGGTATGGTGTACCATGAAATGGTTCTCTATTATTGACTAGATCTATAAAACCCGACCATTAACTCCTCTATAACTTGCTCATGATCTCTAGCATGATCTCATCCAATTTATTGACTCATTGAACTAATTGTAGTGTAGCCATTATCCTTACAAAACAATGTTTCTATTTTTATGTGAATTTGTGCCATTATCAATACCCTTTCAACATGGATACATTAAACTTATAATACTATGATGTAGCCTGTATATGCACGGTGCATCCTCTTATAGAAATGGGAACCTATAAATTTTGTACTTCTATAAAATCTAAACTCTCAATGGTGTAAGGAATAGCTACAAAGTGGACTTATTACTTCATTAAGGAACTATGGAATAACCCTTTATATTATGGTTTGGATAGATCAGAATCTCCAGTGGAACCAAAATTTCTTCTAAAAACCTTCTACACTATATCTATATCTCTACAATTTGGACATCTAAAATATTCCAGTGCACTTCTACACCATGGTGAACCTAACCGTGGTGTAGCCTAATAACTATGAATCCCACATTGAAGGTTCCTCAAAAATTCCCATGGAATGTAATCCTGTTCACTTACTCAACTTTCCAATTGTGAGTAACAGTGTCTGCTCACGGTCTCATCAACACAGCCACCCTGTGGCATGAACCACTACCTCCACCCTAACACCCTACAATGTGGACAACTACTTCAATGCATGAATTATTTCCCATGTGTGTGATCTCCTACCTCCTTTATGATGTCATGGATGTATGGAATTATTGTCTCCCATACATAGTCTATCTTTCTCCCACAAGTGCATGGTTGCGTTGGGTTGGCTGAGAAGCCAAGGTTGGACTTCATTTTTTATCCTCCATCTTTATTGAAAAACAACCATAACCATTGTATGGATTTATTCTCCAACATATCATCTATAGTGTATATGGATTTAATATGGCATAACTTCATGAACTACCTTCATAATACACCCATTACAACCAATACTACATTATGATATGCCCATTTTGGATAGCTTTCACTCTTGCACAACACACTCTAGGAATTTCACTTTTGGAATGCCTATAGATATCTATACATTGATAATGATCACTTTTTAAACAATTTAACATGTATAGTTATGAATATTTCTGTCAACAACATACCTGGGTCATCAAATTTTGGGATCAACCAATCACCTAAGAAACACTTCAACACTTTGGTCATCTTCAACATGTGTTGTCAATAATTATTTTATCAACAAATTCATATTTATCCATTCATATTAAAACACACATACTGGTCATAAACCTTGACCATACTTATTGTCAATAACCTCAACCATTTTATATTTTTAATAACCTTGACAGACCTTATTGTCAAAAAATCAAACTTCAATACTTTGGGATTGTTAAAAATCCCCCCCTTTGAATTTTGTTGACAGCACACAACATAATTTTGTTCCCGCTTATTTAATTCTCCATTGGAAGTATTATACCCTTCCTTAATTATATCTTATCTATATCAATATATCTTATTCTCCCCCTTATTTTTTCATGAAATACAAAGGCTGTTTCGAATGAAAAGGTTCTTTCCAAACTTCCTTCAAAAAATATAGGGATGCAATTTAATTCCTTCTCCTCCTTATTATAGGGAACACCATCTCACCCTTAATGTAATAAAATATTATAATAAAGCTAAAATCCCTATGGGGATATCTTTTCCACATATTTAATTTTTCTACACTTGTTTCAAAACTAATTCATTATTTGGATTCAACCACATTTTGATTATCCAAATATATTGAAACCATAAGTTACACAATCCAATCTCCTTTCTTATTGAATTTTTACATGATATACATTGAGTGAATTTAAAACGTTTCAATTGAGATGGAAATAAATTCTATAATACTATAAACTAAATCTCTATGTAGGAAAAAATAGTTTTTATAGACAAGAACATGGTTTTCCATGTCACTCATGAATACTAAGACACACACATAATATCTTTATCTTTTTTACTTTAAAAAAGTTAACCTATGATCTTAATCACTTCACACCAAAAAATTTGTAAATAATATTAAATTCCATCTTGTGATAAACATACCACATGATGATGTAATTGATAACACTTGATTAACATTTTACACCACTTGTTATAAGAGCAGTTCAATTTGAATAAATGATATCATTTAAACAATATGAATTTAAAATATTTGCAAGATTCAAAAACTTCCAATAAGGATTAATATCTTTTGATTTTTACCACAACTTACCCTGAGTATTTTTATATAGAAACCATTTTTTATATTACTTGTTTGTTTAAAAAATTGGGGCACATCTTCTTCTTAACTATATTTTTAATAAGATTCATCCACTTATGCTTCTCTAGAACAATCATTGATGTGATTTTAAAGAAATCAAAAAACATGGGTTGTATCTCTTAATTATGAACCTCTTAAAAATTAGTTATAAATAATAAATTATATGGGGAGAGGGTACCTCAAATTTCCTCAAGTTGAGGAATAGGGTTGGTCAAGATAAACCAACTCATCACCTTCCATATTCCTTTAACCTTTTTTTCAGATTTTGGGAAACGAATGCAATCAACTCTTCAAGTTCTTAATTAAAACTTTTATTCAGAAAAGTAAACATATTTATAAATTATCTCCTTTGTGTGATACATCTCACACACTTTTTTTCATGGATATAAACATTTTCATAATATTTTTCTTGGAATTTTCCTTAATTGTGGAATCGATCACACTCGAACAAGTAGGTTCTTGGGTTGAATACTGGTGGATATCACCTATGGATTTATTCTGTATTGTATCTTCCTTTTTCCCCCTTATTGGTTTGTATAATACCATTTTGTAAAATATCTACTTTTATGGACAAAATTTCCATCTTGGAATACATATTTTTTTGAGGAGTCAGCACCACATAATCTTCTAACTTTTTTACAGCTGAAATAACCTATTGTTTTTGCTTCTATATTTGTATTCTTTTCCACCAAGAGGGTTGTTGTGAGGGATCAAATTTTCTGTTCTTGAAACACCATTTCTTGAGGCTCATTTTCATTCTCCAAAACACTGAAACTATTTTCTAACTTAATAGGCCTTCTTCCAGTATAATAATTTTCCTTATAAGTCATAGAAGTGGAGTGTCTCTGTATGGGTTCTTTACCATTACATGTATTTCTCTAATTCCAATACCTTTCCATATAACTAAAATTAAAAAAAGCAAAACATTTACTATAAGAATCATACCTCATTTGGTATCTCTTTGATAAATAAAATGGCACTAATAGAGTTACTATAACATCTTTGTGATTATTGGATTCGAATCATATAATCATGATATATCCAAATATTCCACAATAAAATCACTTTGGTACATTCATATTTTTTTGAACCAAAATTCTAGTTTTTTCACAGAAAACATATTTAATTCAGGATTTTAAATATGGACTTCTATTTATTATTACACAAGTAGTGATAGATTTTGGGGGGATCTTCACCTTTTATATTGACGTGTTCATTATCTCTTTAAGTTCTATTATCTTTCTATCATTTTCTTCCAATTTCATAGCCAAATTTTTCAACTACGAGTTTCTATCTCTCAAATACCTTTTTATTTCTTCATATTGTGTTATTACTGAAAGAAAAATCAACTTTAATTCCTTTTTCATGGCTATTTGGTTTCAGATATCTTTTGAAATATCCTCATGTGAATCTATTTGTTCTTTCATCTTCATTCCCATATTATTTTTGCTTCAATTCAAGGAAAATTTTCTCTTCTCAATATTTTTTCTATGGAAAAATATTTAATCATTGAATAGTATACTTCATGTATAATACTCCATCAATATTGGTTATCATTCCATGAGAATTATTTGTATTAAAAACATTAGGTTGTTTCCATATCATTATGAGAATCACATATTTTTTCATCTCTAAGAGGGAGTATTAAATTTCACATCCTTTTTCCATATTAGAGATAGAAGTAAATATAAAATGATGTTAAAATTTTACCTCAGCTGGAGAATAAAGCTTCTTGGATGGATTTTTCTTGTTTTTATTCTGCTTTAATTTATTTATAAGGAACTTCCCATTTTTCCTTTATTCTTTTCCAAAAGAATATTCCAATTGCGTCTAAATTTCTAAGGAGAACTTGAAATGATTCATATTTTTGTGAAAGTCTTCCTCGAGATTCTCCTTTAATCCATCTTTGATCGATTCATCAATTTCAATTTTTCTTTGATCTATTTCAAAGATGACTATATGTTGAATTAATATAACAATTACATATTCTTCCACTTCTCAAGAAACTCCAAGAGAATATTCCATGAATTGGATAAAATCATTATTATAATTTATAAAATTATTCCCATAAAATAAAGGAGACTTCATTGTGGATGGAATTTTTATCTTCACATAACTTTAGATCAATTTAGAGAAATAAAAAATACAAAATTAAACATATCCCTTTGATACAACTTTTTGAAAATAAAAAAGTACTTAACATGTGATTACCCTGTGATAGGGTTGAATCAGAGTATGTAGTGATTAACTAATTAGAACTCTTTATCCTTTAACTATCTCACTTAACCTATAGGATCGTTACCCATCAAACTTGTGAATCACTTATATTTTTTTTAATTTGATAAACTTTGGGTTTCTTAATATTTTTTTGGTGTTCATTTATAAATTAAATATGCATAAAAGTATTTACTTGGTTCACCCTCATAATGATACTCCAAGGATCATGAAACCACGATTCACCATGAACCAAAATCACTATGAGATAATTTCCCTATAAAGGATAGGACTTGGTAACTCCTATGACCAATCTCATTACCTTACAAAGTTTAGGAAAAAATCACTACTCCCTAAGGGTCGATCCCTCAACACTTCCTTCATTGGATCACTACTAGTGGAAATGATCAACTTAAAATTTTATGGACATGTAGGTCCCTTCACTAGCTACATGAGCTTGGATTGCATCTTCATGTATGAATAGATGATCTATTGTGGTCTTGTTGGAATGGTCATTCACCTTTATAAAGAAATATTGATGAAATAATTTCTCCACTTTCCATAATGCCTCTAGAATAACTTTACTTTACAGAAGTCACAAAAAAACTTCTTCTTATTCTTATTAGATTGATATTAATAGTTTCCAATTAATAACTATTCCATGTCCTTATCTAGAAAAAACTCTCTGTGATATTTAAGAATCTGATTTGGAAATGTGTTCTATATATAGATATCTTTCTCTAGAATAACCAGTAATAGCTTTATAGAGAATCAAACTCTTTGATTTCAATAATTTTTTTTGGGATTGAATCTCCTATTTCCTAGGATCATAAAAAGTGTCTCATGTAATTAATGGGATCATAATGTGACTTTAAATATGAGTTGGACACCCTAGAGTCAATGAAATAAATCCCCTTATTTAATTTTTTAGAAAATCTTCCAGTTGACTAAAAACCTCTTGGTTGTAGTGTTGTATGATGTATTACGGGGTAACACCTCCTATTTTGAATCTTTTTCAGCATAGCGAAGTCTACCATGGTGCAGTATTACTTCAAGTTGGAATGGTTCTATTTTTTTGACCAGATCCAAAAAACAAATCCATTAACTCCTTCATAACTCATTCATGATCTCTAGAATGATATTTTCTAACCTATTGACTTACTAAAATAACTATAGTATAGGCATCATCTTTATGATGCAATGCTTCAATTTTAAACTGTATTTGTGACATGATCGATAACCTTAAAGCATGGATACATAAAAAATATATTTCTATAGTGAATCCTATATATCCATGGTGTAACCTATTATAGGAATGGAAACTACTAAATTATTTACTTTTTTAAATTTCAATCCTTGAAGATACTAGGCATAACTATGGTGTGGGCTTCTTCCTTCATAAAGGGACTATGGTGAAGCCCATTTTTCTGTATATTGGACACCTATAAAGTTCTAAGGACACAAAAATTATTCTAAAAACCCTATGAATTATAGTTATATCACTATAGTGTGGACACATTAAATGTTTCAGTGCACTTCTATGCCATGGGGAACCTGCCTGCATCATCGTTTCAGAACTTTCCATCCCCCATATGAAGTTCATCCAGAATTCCTATGGTATGTAGGCCTATTCACTTACCATATAATGACCCAACCCATTGGGTACAACCTAGATAGAATAAGGTCAGGCCGCTACAACCCCAAGGCAACCTCCAATAGGCTTGGGGTTGGAGACAAGCACCAAGAAGGCATAATAAAAAAGGGATTCTTTTTCCTAGTGTACCTATATGAACACACCCAACTATCTCCATGAAAAAGTGAAAAAAAATAATAAAATACAGTAACATATAGAGTAATAAATGCATGAAATAACCTCAAGGAATACTAATAGATTATGATAGAATATAACCAAAGTGTAAAATAGAAAATACATTCCCAACCAGAAAGGAAGTCCCAACCTGATAAAAACTCGAATCAAGTAAAGATGAGAGTGAATGAATCCAAACCTTCAAGATATACAATAGTATGTATTTTATACACCTGGGTATCCCTACAATACACTAAAATCACAACTGATCTATCTATCATCTATATAAGACCTGACAATCGTAGGAAAATCCCATGTAGGGTTAAGTATATACATACCCAGTAGGATGCCTGAAAAAATGTGGGGGGGGGGGAATAGAATATATGATAGAATTAGTTAGATTAACCCAAAGAAATAGGGAAAGGAAAATTAAAAAAAACACACACAGATATTCTCATAAAAGAAAATCATATGAGAGATAAATGGGATCTACATCTTACAACCTAGCCAGTCTTTCAACAACTCCAAAGGGGCCAATCTCTGATGCCCAACATCTCATTTATCTATCACGGTAACTATATGAAGGACCCAAAAATTTCCACTATTTCGTACAGTGTATGGGGATTAATACTCAATACAGTACCCATTACCTAGTGTGTTAGTGGGGTGACACTCAATAGGTAGAGGATCTATGCCCTAGTCCGTTAGGGGGGTGACACTTAATAGGCAGAGGTCCCACACCCTATTCTTTCAGGGGGTTCCAATTAATAGGTATAGCCCTAATCTATTAGGGGGTTCCACTCAGTAGGTAGAAAACCCATTCCCTATATTTCTATGGGGTTCCACTTAGTAGGTAGAGGACCCACACCCTATTTCATCACGGGGTGCCACTTAGTAGGTAGATGACCCATTCCCTTGTCCACCAGAGGGGTTCCACTTAATAGTTAGAGGACACAAACTCTAATTCCATAGGGGGGTTCCACTCAAACTAGTGTAAGGAGTATAGGTAACCTTATCCTTAATACAAAAGGGGGTTTCCAGCCCCAACCTCTCTTTGATGATCCTGCCTAATCACTACAATCTTCAAGCATCACCTAAATCAATTTCATGCTCAAAAAATTATACTTCATATCTCAAAATACACTATGAATGATACCATCATATTCTAAATTGAAAACTAATCAAGATAGGATACTCATGGGATAAAATATGGGTCTAGAAAAAATGGATACACAAGGTGGAAACTTCTCAAAAGGGTACACAACATGTACAAGGTCCACATGGTGTGTGTTCCTACTCTTCTATCTGGACATGTTCTCATTTGGACATGGATTAGAGGCAATTTCACCATAAATATAATAAATAGAGGCTCATACAACATATATCAGCTACATGAGGCCTACCCTTATGCTCCTGGTCACGCCTGTGTTCATCGGGCAATGTCTGTGTACCTAGCCTTGACAAAGTATCAACCTGTGTAAGTGTGATCCCAAAATACATGGAGTTTACTCCCACATGGGGTACTTGAAATTTGTAGTTTTCAACTTTCTTAGTCACTTAGGGAGGGTCACAGGACATGTGGGCCCATAAACACGACATGTGGTCCTTATCATCCTCAAAATCCTACTAGCTTCAATTGGGTGGGGCAATATGACGCGTGTTATTTGAATACACGTTGTGCTCTAAATTTTTTTTTAGAAAGTGCAGATTATTCAAACATTATTTAGATCTATCCTCCTTTCCATTAATCACACTTTTTTGGAGGAAACCACCTCTTACCTTCAATTATTGGCCTTTGGTGGCCAAAAATCGAAACTCAATCACCTGTAGTGGTTCATTGCATTTCCCATGCACCTGCTACTCAATCCCTCCACCCATCAAGATATAAGCTCTACAGAGTATCATATATATACCATTAAGTTCCTCAATACATCCTCAAAACATTGACACATGTATCATTTGTTATAACGAAATGAATATGGGGGTTTGATCCTGCTCGAACCTGCCCCGAAAATGTCAAAATGTGTCCCTATAGGACAATAATGAATAACATGATGAACATAGATGGGGAAATCATAATAAAAATTTATATCTATCATTAGATAAGTGTTCTTTTACAATTATCATAGATCAAGGATTTACAAGGGTGACTACATGTGCAGTAAGGAGAGAAATATTGAATTAAAAATATAATAGGCAATAGGGCTCATGTGAAAGAGTAGATAAATTTCATAACAAGAATAGATAATAATCCATGATAAATCTTTTAATCAAGGGAGGAAACTGAAATTGATAAACCCTACCCTAGTTTAGGATCGACCATTGGTGAAGAACACATTTTCCGAAAATGAGGATGATCTACTGTGTTTGCTACTCCTCGATCCACCTTGATCAAATCAGTTGTCATCATACAATCTCAATCTGCCAATTAAAAACACTCTAAAAGTATAAAATCCTCCGAGGTTTATTGTAACGACCCAAAATTTTTAAATAAATTTTGTTTCCTAATTTTATGTGTTATTGTTATACTCAACAAAAATGTTTTATTTGATAAACATGATTATAATTAAAATGAGATCAGTGGGTTTTGACTATTATATAACCATCGGTCAACATGACCGTTGTGAAGAAAATGTTTTGATTATTGTCTCTAAATATAAGTAATCTTGGTTAATTATTATAGAAAGAAGATTCGATGGCCTCACCTAGTAGTCTTGGACTGATCGAAGCCCATCTAACAGAGCTTGGGAAGGAGGTAGCACCACTGGGCTTTGCTCTGGATCAAATCCAAGCCGAACATCATCATGTGAAGCTGGAACGGAATCGCCTTCGTGAGAAGTTCAAACTGATAGAAATTACTACTCGGGCAATGTTGACTGAGCCGCCCCAAGCTTCTATCACCCTAGCACACCTTACTCTTAGGTCCTATGCTGGTATTATAAGGGGTTATGTAACGAGACCGTAACTACCTTTTGTAATCCTTGTTTTAAATAAAAATTGGGATTTCTTCTTATGATGATGTTTATGAATTTTGAAATGACCGGATAAATATAGTATGCATATTTTTGATGAATTTTAGAAAAAGGATATTTTAAATATGTTTATGTAAACCCTAAATAATTAAAAATGTGTAATGATTTTCAAAAAATGGTCTTCTGCAATTATTTTCAGTACTAAATTTAGAGTCTAATAAGATCAACTTGATTTTTGAAGAATAGTAAATTATGAATAGTGATTTTATGATTAGGATTAGTAATATGACCAAATGGATTAGTAATCTCACTTAAATAAAGTTTTAAAATAATCTAGGCACCTTGATTAAGTAATGTGATTCAATAAAATAGTTAAATAACGGTTTCATTAATTATTATTCAAGTATTAGTTTTTTAGGGTGAATAGTGTTTTTTAATTAAAAATTTAATTAAAAATAATTAGAAATTTTTTTTTATAAAAATGACTTTATTTTTGAACTCAGAGCATCGATATTATGTTATGGTAATTTTTGGGGTTTTTTCTGAAAAAATGAATTTTCGATGAATAGTGTTTTTATTTAAAAATTAAATTAAAAATATTTAGAAAATTATTTTTATAAAATGGATTTCATTTTTGAAATCAGAGCATTGATATTTGGTTAATGTGAAATTTTGGGATTTTTCTGAGAAAGATGAATTTTCAGTGAATAGTAAAAATACAGTTTTAGGGTTTCGGTATGTTTAATGACATCATACCGGTGTCATGATGATGTCATGAGATCTTTTGAGGGTTGGCCGGCCAAGGGTGATGAATTATTGTTTTGGGGGCCCCATGTGGCCTAACTCCATGATAAATGACAAGGGAGAGCACATGGGTTTGAGAAAAGCACATGTGAGGTGTCCCTTGGCCATTAATGCCTTGTCCCCTCACTTTCCCTATAAATACCAAGCCCTCCTCTCATCCATTCGACTCCCCACTCATTCCCAACGAATTTCTGGTCTCATTACCTCCGAAAGAGTCCTCCCAAGGTGCCCCAAGCCCTCAAGGTCCCAACCTTTGAGGTTTAAGAGTTACATTTTAAGGTAAGGGATCCGACCTCTCTCTTTCTTTTCCAGTAATCTCTTTTATGTCTTTTCTTTTATACTCCATGTTCTTATGTTGGAGGATGTTCTTTTATATTCATCCTACTGCCTATTTCATGTTCATATGATGAGAAAACCCCCCCTTTCTCTCATCAATTCGTTTTAAGAATGTTTAAGTGGCACCGTTAGGCTGCTGAATTTTTAAGGGATTCTTTCACCTTCCTCGTTTTCAAGTTCTATTTTCTTTCAAGTCTTTCATGTTCCTTTTTATTATGTTGGGGTATGATCTCTAAATTATAATACTGATATTTTATGTTCATATGATGAGATACCCCATTTGATCTATTCAATTCAGTATTTTGATGTTTTAAGTGGCGCCGTTAGGCTGCCGAATTTTTAAGTGGTTCTTCACCCTTCTCGTTTTGATGTTCTACTTTCATGTCAATTATTTCAAGTTCCTTTTTGTTATATTGGGGTATGATCTCTATATATATCATACTGGACTCTTATGTTCATATGATGAGAGACCCCATTTTATCTCTTCAATTCAGTATTTTGATGTTTTAAGTGGCGCCGTTAGGCTGCCGAATTTGTAAGTGGTTCTTCACCCTTCTCGTTTTGAAGTTCTACTTTCATGTCAATTATTTCAAGTTCCTTTTTGTTATATTGGGGTATTATCTCTATATATATCATACTGGACTCTTATGTTAATATGATGAGAGACCCCATTTGATCTCTTCAATTCAGTATTTTGATGTTTAAAGTGGCGCCGTTAGGCTGCCGAATTTTTAAGTGGTTCTTCACCCTTCTCGTTTTGAAGTTCTACTTTCATGTCAATTATTTCAAGTTCCTTTTTGTTATATTGGGGTATGATCTCTATATATATCATACTGGACTCTTATGTTAATATGATGAGATACCCCATTTTATCTCTTCAATTCAGTATTTCGATGTTTTAAGTGGCGCCGTTAGGCTGCCGAATTTTTAAGTGGTTCTTCACCCATCTCGTTTTGAAGTTCTACTTTCATGTCAATTCTTTCGAGTTCCTTTTTTTTATGTTGTGGAATTATCTCTATATCTATCATACTGAACTCTTATATTCACATGATGAGAGATCCTATTTGATCTTTTCAAATCATTTTTGTTGATGTTTAAGTAACGTCGTTAGGCTGCCGAACTTTCATAAGAGAAATCTAATTTTTTTCTTCCTTCCATGTTTTTCATTTCAAATGGTATGTCCTTGAAATTTCATTTCCATGATCATGTATCCTTCTTATTCTGTCCATGTACTATTTTATGGGTCATTTATGAATGTTTGACCCATTTTACCTCTCTTTTAATGTCTTCTAAAACCTCGGAACATTGCCGTTATGCTGCAGAATTTCTGTCTCAAAATGTCTATCTCTTTTTCTAAAGTCCTTTTATTTTATTAAGTGAATACTCAAATCTCATTCTTCTAAAGGGTTATTCACATATATACCAAAATTTTCTATTTTAAATTCTGGGATTTACATACATGAGACCCACCTTCCTTTTCTGTGGGTTTTAAAGTGATATAAAGATCATGTCTTTAAAGCAGTTTTTTAAAAGTTATGATTATGAAATGAAACCCATTTAATTTATGCTATATGGGTTATTTATGAAATGTTTGATGATGATATATGTGGCTCACATGATAATAAAGGAAAATTTAAGGGTGCGCCCTGATAGCGCTCCAATGCATTGGGTAATGATGTAACCACTAGAGATTACAATTTTCACGATACCTTGGTGAATAACCTTGGTAATTTTAAAATGAAACCTTGGGGATGGACCTTGGTGATATGTTCATGATTGTCTATGTTAAATTATGTAGCCACATCTTCATGTTATGAAAAAGTTTTATTTTTATTATGATATGCCTCATGATTTCATTTTCATGCATTAAAGTTCTTTTCATGACTTTATTGATGTATCTCAAGTTCATATGTAAAATGTTTAACTTGTTTCCCTTGCTAGGCCTTCTGCTCACCCTTCCTTTTGATGTATGTCCCCAGGTTATGAGATGCAGTAATGAGCCTAGGGTGAACATGAGGAGAAGCCTTTCAAGTGTTTAAGAAGAATGTTTTTTTGTTTCATGTTTTATGTTCCTTGTTTCCAAGACACTAAACCTTAAAGATCCTCAGTTCCGTGTAATGGAATGAAAAGTTATGTTATAAAAAGACGGGATGCTATAGTTGGTATCAAAGGATGGTTTAGTTATTTGTGGAAATTAGGATATGAAAACTCTAGGAGGAACCCTATAGAAAAGTTTAATATAGGAAATCTTCCTGGTATTTTGGTGAGTATTGGGTAAGGGGTTGCCAAGAAAATACATCCCTGTCTGGATACGAGCAGGTAGAGGTGGCTCTGGCACAGATGTACATAGGGGTAAAACCCGAAAACACCGCTTTGAGCTAGACTCGAACGGGAACTGGTACATGACAACGGGCCTTGCTGCACTCTTGGTTACGACACTCCCGGGGGATATGCTTTGGTAAATTCATAAGCTTGGTATGAACCATTGTTAAAGGAACAAAGATAAAATAAAATAAAGGTTCACATAAGAACATATGATCATTCATAACCTAGATGGGAACCTAGGAGATCACAAGTTAGGGTATACCTTTCATATACAAGTTATCCTTATATGCTTTAAGTTCCTTTTCATGATTATTAGCTAAGTACTTAAGCCCCTAATTATGCTTTCTCTTCTTAGTTAATGGTGGGAAATGGAAGAACATGTTCCGACAACCAATGTGATAGGAAATGCAACGATTTTCGTATTAATATGAACTGGATGATTAGGGGATTAAAATATGATTATTATTTTGGAAGACGTTCATTATTTTGGGAACCATATTTGATCGAGGTAAATAGATTACTACGGTATTTTCATTGAGGAGTAAGGTTGACTTATATTTTGAAGAATCGATGAATTTAAGGTGAACTTATAGTAATTTAGGTTACTTATGGGAATCACTAACCTATCTTGGGTAAAATATGTTTAGGTTAGCTACTTTTTTATAAGATGTTAGGAGTGGTTGATGTTGTCTGGAGATGAACAATGAAGTTGTTTTGGAAGACTATGTTATCAAATCCTTTTTGTATTTGGGTTTCAATCTTAGTTTGGTTTGTTTTGAGGAATTTTAAGGACCGTTATTTATGGAATGGTCTATGATGAACTTTGGGTAGTACCATGGAACTTTGATGATTTAAAATTAGTTTCCATTCCTATGGGATTCTTTCTTTTTGAAGAGTTGTTTTACCTTAACCTTTCTGTTTTTGGGATAATGTTTAAAGATAGAAGAAATAGATAGTTAATCTTTTGTAGATTATGTGATTCTATAGAAGATGATTCTTGTGCTTTTATGAGACCAAGTGTTTTTGAATTCTCATTATTTGGAGAAAAGATTAGTGTTGGTAGGGACTTGTTAAAGGATGAAACTCTAATTGAAGGTTGGTAAAATTTCTTATGTTTTTGTTCTATGTAGTAAATGAAATCCTCAAAATTATGAAAAGAAACGTAAAAAAAATGTTGTTGGTTTACGTTTCCTACTAGGTATTCAACGACCGTTTACACACATCATAGGTTTGGGATTTTCTCATGGTTAACTTTCTCCTAATCATGTTCTCTATCACTCTCCCTCAGAACTTGACCCTTTGTTTTCTCCTCCATGTCCATGTTTTCCTACATGGAACCCTAGTGTGGGTTAACTCGGGGGACCTTTGTACTTCCCTTTCTTTATTTTAAAGTAATAGTTTTACTGACTCCTTTTCCGATGTGGGACTTTCAATGAAATTTCAAAACCCAATTTTAAAATTTGCGAGGACGCAATTTCTTAAGGGGGGAAGATTGTAACGACCCGAAATTTTTAAATAAATTTTGTTTCCTAATTTTATGTGTTATTGTTATACTCAACAAAAATGTTTTATTTGATAAACATGATTATAATTAAAATGAGATCAGTGGGTTTTGACTATTATATAACCATCGGTCAACATGACCGTTGTGAACAAAATGTTTTGATTATTGTCTCTAAATATAAGTAATCTTGGTTAATTATTATAGAAAGAAGATTCGATGGCCTCACCTAGTAGTCTTGGACCGATCGAAGCCCATCTAACAGAGCTTGGGAAGGAGGTAGCACCACTGGGCTTTTCTCTGGATCAAATCCAAGCCGAACTTCATCATGTGAAGCTGGAACGGAATCGCCTTCGTGAGAAGTTCAAACTGATAGAAATTACTACTCGGGCAATGTTGACTGAGCCGCCCCAAGCTTCTATCACCCTAGCACACCTTACTCTTAGGTCCTATGCTGGTATTATAAGGGTTTATGTAACGAGACCGTAACTACCTTGTGTAATCCTTGTTTTAAATAAAAATTGGGATTTCTTCTTATAATGAAGTTTATGAATTTTGAAATGACCGGATAAATATAGTATGCATATTTTTGATGAATTTTAGAAAAAGGATATTTTAAATATGTTTATGTAAACCCTAAATAATTAAAAATGTGTAATGATTTTCAAAAAATGGTCTTCTGCAAATATTTTCAGTACTAAATTTAGAGTCTAATAAGATCAACTTGATTTTTGATGAATAGTAAATTATGAATAGTGATTTTATGATTAGGATTAGTAATATGACCAAATGGATTAGTAATCTCACTTAATGAAAGTTTTAAAATAATCTAGGCACCTTGATTAAGTAATGTGATTCAATAAAATAGTTAAATAACGGTTTTATTAATTATTATTCAAGTATTAGTTTTTTCAGGTGAATAGTGTTTTTTAATTAAAAATTTAATTATAAATAATTATAAAATTATTTTTATAAAAATGACTTTATTTTTGAACTCAGAGCATCGATATTATGTTATGGTAATTTTTGGGGTTTTTTCTGAAAAAAATGAATTTTCGATGAATAGTGTTTTTATTTAAAAATTAAATTAAAAATATTTAGAAAATTATTTTTATAAAATTTATTTAATTTTTGAAATCAGAGCATTGATATTTGGTTAATGTGAAATTTTGGGATTTTTCTGAGAAAGTTGAATTTTCAGTGAATAGTAAAAATACAGTTTTAGGGTTTCGGTATGTTTAATGACATCATAACGGTGTCATGATGATGTCATGAGATCTTTTGAGGGTTGGCCGGCCAAGGGTGATGAATTATTGTTTTGGGGGCCCCATGTGTCCTAACTCCATGATAAATGACAAGGGAGAGCACATGGGTTTGAGAAAAGCACATGTGAGGTGTCCCTTGGCCATTAATGCCTTGTCCCCTCAATTTCCCTATAAATACCAAGCCCTCCTCTCATACATTCGACTCCCCACTCATTCCCAACGAATTTCTGGTCTCATTACCTCCCAAGGAGTCCTCCCAAGGTGCCCCAAGCCCTCAAGGTCCCAAACTTTGAGGTTTAAGAGTTACATTTTAAGGTAAGGGATCCGACCTCTCTCTTTCTTTTCAAGTAATCTCTTTTATGTCTTTTCTTTTATACTCCTTGTTCTTATGTTGGAGGATGTTCTTTTATATTCATCCTACTTCCTATTTCATGTTCATATGATGAGTGACCCCCCCTTTCTCTCATCAATTCGTTTTAAGAATGTTTAAGTGGCGCTGTTAGGCTGCCGAATTTTTAAGGGATTCTTTCACCTTCCTCGTTTTCAAGTTCTATTTTCATTAAAGTCTTTCATGTTCCTTTTTATTATGTTGGGATATGATCTCTAAATTATCATACTGATCATTTATGTTCATATGATGAGAGACCCCATTTGATCTCTTCAATTCAGTATTTTGATGTTTTAAGTGGCGCCGTTAGGCTGCCGAATTTTTAAGTGGTTCTTCACCCTTCTCGTTTTGAAGTTCTACTTTCATGTCAATTATTTCAAGTTCCTTTTTGTTATATTGGGGTATGATCTCTATATATATCATACTGTACTCTTATGTTCATATGATGAGAGACCCCATTTGATCTCTTCAATTCAGTATTTTGATGTTTTAAGTGGCGCCGTTAGGCTGCCGAATTTTTAAGTGGTTCTTCACCCTTCTCGTTTTGAAGTTCTACTTTCATGTAAATTATTTCAAGTTCCTTTTTGTTATATTGGGGTATGATCTCTATATATATCATAGTGGACTCTTATGTTCATATGATGAGAGACCCCATTTGATCTCTTCAATTCAGTATTTTGATGTTTTAAGTGGCGCCGTTAGGCTGCCGAATTTTTAAGTGGTTCTTCACCCTTCTTGTTTTGAAGTTCTACTTTCATGTCAATTATTTCAAGTTCCTTTTTGTTATATTGGGGTATGATCTCTATATATATCATAATGGACTCTTATTTCCATATGATGAGAGACCCCATTTGATCTCTTAAATTCAGTATTTTGATGTTTTAAGTGGCGCCGTTAGGCTGCCGAATTTTTAAGTGGTTCTTCACCCTTCTCGTTTTGAAGTTCTACTTTCATGTCAATTCATTCAAGTTCCTTTTTGTTATGTTGTGGAATTATCTCTATATCTATCATACTGAACTCTTATTTTCACATGATGAGAGATCCTATTTTATCTTTTCAAATCATTTATGTTGATGTTTAAGTAACGCCGTTAGGCTGCCGAACATTCATAAGAGATATCTAATTTTTTTATTCCTTCCATGTTTTTCATTTCAAATGGTATGTCCTTGAAATTTCATTACCATGATCATGTATCCTTCTTATTCTATCCATGTACTATTTTATGGGTCATTTATGAATGTTTGACCCATTTTACCTCTCTTTTAATGTCTTCTAAAACCTCGGAACATTGTCGTTATGCTGTAGAATTTCTGGCTCAAAATGTCTATCTCTTTTTCTAAAGTCCTTTTATTTTATTAAGTGAATACTCAAAGCTATTTCTTCTAAAGGGGTATTCACATATATACCAAAATGTTCTATTTTAAATTCTTGGATTTACATACATGAGACCCACCTTCCTTTTCTGTGGGTTTTAAAGTGATATAAAGATCATGACTTTAAAGCAGTTTTTAAAAAGTTATGATTATGAAATGAAACCCATTTCCTTTATGCTATATGGGTTATTTATGAAATGTTTGATGATGATATATGTGGCTCACATGATAATAAAGGAAAATTTAAGGGTGCGCCCTGATAGCGCTCCAATGCATTGGGTAATGATGTAACCACTAGAGATTACAATTTTCACGATACCTTGGTGAATAACCTTGGTAATTTTAAAATGACACCTTGGGGATGGACCTTGGTGATATGTTCATGATTGTCTATGTTAAATGATGTATCCACATCTTCAAGTTATGAAAAAGTTTTATTTTTATTATGATATGCCTCATGATTTCATTTTCATGCATTAAAGTTCTTTTCATGACTTTATTGATGTATCTCAAGTTCATATGTAAAATGTTTCACTTGTTTCCCTTGTTGGGCCTTCTGCTCACCCTTCCTTTTGATGTATGTCCCCAGGTTTTGAGATGCAGTAATGAGCCTAGGGTGAACATGAGGAGAAGCCTTTCAAGTGTTTAAGAAGAATGTTTTTTTTGTTTCATGTTTTATGTTCCTTGTTTCCAATACACTAAACCTTAAAGATCCTCAGTTCCTTGTAATTGAATGAAAAGTTATGTTATAAAAAGACGGGATCCTATATTTATGTGGATAACCCTGGTAATATTTCATAAGAGGTTATTTATAGAGTATTTATATTAGGTAAGTTTCAATAAAATAAATAAATTTGATTATTTATTTTAATTAAACGCACCACCAATGGATGCATTAACCCAACGTCCAGTGCAAACCAACATTAGGTTGCAACTAGGGTAAACCCCACATTTTGAAATCAATTAAGGTATATGATTTTTGATATGATCCTCTACTCAAGAGATATCCCATTATATATAAACAACTGTGCGTGTGTGATATTAATATATTTAATATTTTTATAATATCAATTTCGAGCTCACCAGGCCTTAGTGTATCACAAAATATCATCACTTGACTCCAAAAATATTCATTAATATATTTAAAAGTTTTACATGGAAAAGATAGGGTCACTACATTATTCCCCTTCAAGGTTTTTTGTCCATAAAAATCAAAAACTAAATAAAAAATTGGGGATACTGAGTCCGCATCTTGGTATCTATCTCATAGGAGCTCCCCTTCATGCTCTCATGCTTCCATAGATCATGAACCAAGGGGATAGTCTATCCTCATAGGATAGTCTACTAGTGATCCTCAATCTCTATTGGGTACTCCATGAAGGAAGCTCCATCCTTGATGTCCAACTCACCCAAGTCGATAATGTGCGCAGGACCATGCACGTATCTCCTCAGCTGTGAAACATGGAATATGTCATGCACCCTCTCCAACTATGGGAGTAAGGCTAGGTGGTAAGAAACCTTATCAACCCTCCATAGGTTCTCGAACAACCTAATGAACCTTGAGGATAGATTGTATCCATAAAAAACACCCACAATCCTCATCGCGGTGAGACTCTCAGAAAAACATGGTCTCCCTACTAAAACTACGAGGAAATATGACATCAATCTATGTAATGTTTCTATCAGCCCTGGGCTGTCCTCATATTCTCTCGGATCACCTGAACTTTCTTGATTATCGCCTGCACCATCTCTATCCTAATTAGATATGCCTCACTAATCTTAGTCCAACACAAGGGTGAGCTATAGGGTCACTCATACAAGGCCTCAAAAGGTTCCACGCTGATCATAGAGTGATATTTATTATTATATGAAAATTGCAGTAATGAATATTGATCCCACTATCTCTATCTGAAGTCTAGAACACAAGATCTTACTATATGCTCTGACACTTGGATAGTGTGTCTGATCTTCCCATTCGTGTGGGGGTGAAATACTATACTCATCCAAAACCAAATCCCGAATGCCTCATATAGGCCTCTCCACAACTAGAACATAAATCTTACATCATATTCAGAGACAATAGTTATGGGTAACCCATAGAGTCAAATGATCTCACACACATATTACTATCCAAGAATCCCCACCAAACTCTACTCCCTAATGGAAAGGAAGTGTACTAAATTCATTAGTCAGCCAAAAATCACCCAGATGGAATTATGGCCTATCACTATCAATGGAATCCCTATCATAAAGTCCATAGATATGAAATTCCATTTCAACTATAGAATCTCAAGAGGCTGTGTCAAACCTATCAGAACCTAGTGCTCAACCTTCACCTACTGACATGTGATCCATTGATAGATGAACTCAATGACACTCCACATCATGTCACACCACCAAAACTTCCACAGAAAGTCCCTGTACATCTTTCCTAAATTGGGATGTACAACTAAAGGAAAAGTGTGCAGCTCCCTCATCATCTCCTATCATATCATTATTAGAACCACCTTCCATCCTAGGAAAAGGATAAAGTGCACCCCTCCTTCAGAAAAACCATCTAGTTAATCTATTAAGGATATATCGTCATGAAGAACCTTAAAATCAATGTATCCCAATAGATCCTCCCTCACATGCTGGATTATTGGAGGAGTCAACACCATTGACCTAAGGTAAGATGCACCCCTCTCATTTGCCAAGGAAAATTACAAATAAGTCAATTGATTAGACGCATCCTCCTCCAAATGAGAACGTGAATTCCTTACTAAAAATTACTTTTTTATTATTCAGTCACTTTTGAGGAAAAAGTGAGAAACCATACATGAATTTAATGACTTAAAAACATTCAAAGAACCACAATACAAAATTTAAGATCAAACAACACATTCAGATCAACACAGAAGAGCTCCTACCTAGCATTATAAACATAGTTTAGTTTACTCCTACTCATCACTTCACAACAAGAAGTCCCATGCATGAATGCATGGGATCATAACCAATGGAAAATACATACCCTCTCAAAAATCAAAATCCAAAATAAAAAACAAGGATAAAACCACTGTAATGAACCCCATATGAAGAAATTCCTTGTAAGAGAATAGTTTCATTGACTCTCAAACCTCAAACCACAGGCCACCAAAATTCCACATTGAACCAGATATCGCCAACCAAAAAAAAATCACACCCTGAAAACCTATAAAAACCCATAATATAATCACATCATTGATCAGAAATTAAGAAAAATATAAGGCCATCACCAAAATTTCCTACACCAAGCCAGAAACGCAAAACCCATCGCCACCCTCTAGATCGCATGCAGATTCCACAACAGTACACTCAAACAGCTTTCCATCAACACAGATTAAGGGGTAGAAACCCAAATCCACACCAGATCTGGGAAAAACATAGATATGGAGCCAATGTATGGGGACAGTGGCTTCAGATACAAGATGAATATCCTCCACAATGGATGGCATCAAAGCCATCGCCTCCATAGACCATCGCCACCAAGCTGACCTAGGACAGTGCCATCCCAGGTCACATGAGATGCTCCAAGACACAAAGACAACCAAATACACCACATAAATACACCAATGTACAAAGCCGATGACTTGAAGTCGAGGCCATCACTAAGAGAGCCAAGTCCTATGGGAGGAACACCGACTTCTAAAGTAAACTGCATAAAGTCAAAGCCACTGCAGGGAGATTTCACCGCCCGAAGTTGGCCAAGACTGAAACGAGGGGTGTCCAACACCACCATGGAGATGGATCTCCATAGAGGAAGTTTAGGAGAAATTGAGAACACCAACTCCTGAAGCCAACCACAATGATCGGAGCCTCAGCAGAAAGACTTCGATGCCTGATGCTGACTGAGACTGAAACATAGAAGCGGGAAGAGGCCACCACACACCCGGTCTCACCAAGAAGCATCATTGTGGAGAAGGGTCAAAACCAATCTTGTGCCAAAACTGACGAGGCAACAATATAAAACCCTACTGCGAGTAGATCCCCTTATGGGATCATCTTGTTAATCGAGAACATGACTTCCTATTAATGGAATTTGAAACTATGTTTCCTTTATCAGAAGTATATACTATCTCAAAGTTATAGTACTACTAGAACTTAGACCGTCACCTTTTTCTCAGGTTCAGATATCTCTATGTGAATATATACTTGAGACTCTGATGGTCTGATTAAACAATAAAGCACTATCCTAAAAGATAGTTCCTCTAAATCATCACAATGAAGACTACTTCTACCAACTCTAGGTTGTGAGTCACATAGTTTTTCTCATGGGGACTCAACTAACTTAACCCATATGTGATCACTGTGTACCTATACATCAACACACTATCGAGACTAGATCTAGAGGCATCATAAGACTTATGTACTCCATGCCCTCCTCTAGTAGTCTCAACATAAGACAACTGGTCAAGCGCAGCCTCAACTACCTGAAGGATCTCCCCTCCTTGAATAGCCCAAAGGAATTTTTTTATTGATTTTTGATAAACCCCATTTCAAGAGATAAGAGGGAACCCTTAAAAGGCCCGTAGGCTTATATATTACATGACCTGTAGGTCTTAGGGAAATATACAGATTATAACTACATGGAACTAATCCTGCCCAACTTCTTCATCGTGATGTCATCTCTCCACCTTCGCATGGATTTTTTAGCTAGGCTTCCTGTGCATGAAAAGGCTATTCCTGATGATAATTCCATACCCTCTCTTTCTAAAAAATCTTCTTAGCTTCTGCTCTACTGAATACTCTGGCTCAGAATCCTCATCTGGAGTCTACTCTTTGTAGAGTCTTTCTGGTCATTAAGCACAATTTCGGGTGGCCTGAAGGCCTTGAGGTGGCTCAAAGTCCTTGAGGTAGCCTTAAAGCCTCACTGGCCTGAAGGCCATGGGTGGACTGAAGGCCTTAAAGGACCCGAGGCCCAAAATGGTGGCCCAAAATCCCAAATAGATGAATATTTCTAGCTTCTATAGTACTGAATAGTGCCTGCTATAGTAGATTATATAGTTCCTGCTATAGTACCTACTATAGTACTACTACAGTACCCCCAAAAATTATAACTCCTCCTGATTTTGAATTTGGGTCTCTTGGATGCACTTACTGAGTACTCAAAGGGATTGAAATCCTAGAGAAGTTTTCCAAAAACCTCCTATAGTACCCTACCAATCTAAGAAAATTATGCACCTCTGAAATTCTCTTGGGTGTCTTTCAAGAAAGCACTACATCAATATTTACTAGGTCCATAGGTAACTAATTCTCAGAAATGACATTACCTAGAATATAAACCTTGTGGATCTAGAATTGTCACTTGGAGAGCTTTCCATAAAGCTGATGCTCTCAAAGTAAATAAGATCATTCTAAAGTTCTATATATGACCATCCTCTAACGTAGATTAGATGACTATGTAATAAATTAAGATAACCAAAAATTGGTATATGTATGTATGGAAGATCTGGTTTGTCAAGACATAAACATATAAGGGGAATTATTCACATCGAAAGGAATCACCAGGAACTCATAGTGTCCATAGAAACATCAGGATTCCAGCTTCAAAATATCAGCCTCAAAAACCCTCAATCGGTGGTTGTCAGGCCTTAGATCAATCTTTGAGAACCAAATCAAACCTTGAAATAGTTCATTGTGGTAATAAATCCTCAAAAGGGGTATTTATTCTATATTGTTACCTAGTTATGGATATGATAATCCAAATAAATCCTCAATATCCCATCCACCCTTTTCATGAACAAAGTCAGAGATTCCTAATGGGACACATCAAGTCTAATAAAAACCTTCTCTTGAAGGTCCTTTAACTACAACCACATCTACTGGAGCCTAGTAGGGGTCAACTGATATTCTACAAAAGATATTAGTGTGGTGAAGGGGTGAAACTCGATGCATAACTACATCTCCCACCTCATAGGTATCCTTGAAAAATAATCAAGTAATATGTACATAAATTAATCCACTACTAAAGGAATCTAGGTTCCTGAAGAAACCACTGTGCTAAGGTCTAAACATGTCAATTAATGGGTGATGGGAAACCTCATGCTCACAAGTCCCACTCACTCAGCCATGTGATCTATATTTCTTGTAAATAAAAATATCATTCCATCTATCTAAAGACATCTAACTCACCTATGATGATAGTCTATTTTGGATCAAACCATGAAAAACAAATCCATACCCTAGATGACGTCCTAAGGTTTTATTATAATGACCAAGAGATTCCATGTGAAACTCTCTCCACCAAATGACAACTCACACTACTCAAAGAGTCACATCTAGTCAGAACCTTTATCAAAATCCATTATGATAAGGTCTCAACAGGGATATATATCTCTCAAACATGGGAGACATAAAAGAAGTATTGAATCTCACATATTCCTACAAGTATTATAGAAATTGTAAAATAACACATATCATACCTGATATCATATTGTGAGATTTCGGGTCTTAAGAATCCATGGCTTTCAACTACCTATGACCCCATTTAGTAGCTACCTGAGCGTGTCATGGGCTTCTTGGTAGTGGTGGTGGAAGTCTCTCATAAAATCTACATCCACCAGTAGATCCTCCTTCTAGACCCCCTCCAACTTCCCTTTCAGCTTCACCACCCAGGGGGATACCTTGGCCATGCTTGAGAGAACCTTGATCACAATGATACCTTTTTTTGGGCATCTATCCACTACCTTCCATCCCTCCTCGAAAGATTAAGTTAGGAAATCACGTGACACATGACTATACCCATCAAATTCATAGAATCTCATCTCTTCGAGCTGACCTAGTCCTCTACACAAACCCTATGCTACATGACCAAGTGATTGAGACTAGTCATGGGAATATCTCATATGCTAAGACCCTAACAACTAATGCCTGCTAGATGATGAAGATGACTCAACCCCCTAATTCCCACTGCATGCCCAAACTTCTTGTCATCCCTTGGATAAGAATATATATGTCACTAGTGTCTACTCTAACACTCCAGCATAGGTTGGAATTCATAGGGAAACCACACTAGCATGAATGTCTTCATGGAGACTCTACTCGAACTTATATGCCTGGAAGTAACCATCCTCCACCATGTTGAAGGAGTATTGTGTATGGTCAGTGAACCTCGAGAAATACTCTGAAACTATCATACTACGCTTCCATATCTAAAAAATATACTAAATATGAACATACCTCAAAAATAAGGGACAATACTCTTCATGAAATTGCTAATAGAAGTCAGACCATGAGAGTGTCATTTCATCATGCATCTGAGTGACTAGAATCCACTAACACCTTACTACTCTATAGAAAATATTGGCTTCCAATTAAGCTATATGATATTTTAGGGTCTACATGAGCTTGAAGACTCTGATCATTAACTCATTCCAATCCTCTAATGATAGGGTATCTAGCTCACCATGGAACCTCAACAACCTCTGGTGTTGGAACTCACATAGTGGGTCAAGCATATGCACATCCTTAGCCCGCCCTACTGGTACAATCTACTGCTCAAAAGAAGGGGGTGTTTCTACCTTGCCTCCTAGAGGGGATATCCTATGATATGGCCCCTTAACTGAGTCTTCATCACTAATTAAATCCTTATCAAGATCCTAAATTGGTAACCTAGATGGTTGTCCTCACAAAGGCATCCTGAAAGTGATCAATACATACAATAGTAAGATGAGAATATATATATATGGGGATTTGACTCAAGAAGGATAGTCAAATGACTTAATCCTATATGATGCATGTACCATATATCCATAAAAATAATGCAGAGTCTTGGTGTATGGATACATCGACCACTGTATTAACACTAGGATATCTAGCTTGAAATCCATGCCTAAGGAACTTTGTTATCATTTACCTAAATTCCCAACCAACCCACACAATAGGTATAACTCCAAATATAACCAATGTATGAACCACCTTTGATACAAATCTATAACAAACTGACCCACTAGGGCCTTCAAGGATGGTATAAGGATAGGCCACCGCAACCCCAAGCCCACCTCTAATAGGCCAGGGGACAATGACAAGTGATGAGAAGGCATAATATAAATAGCAGGTATTTTCTTAGTGAACCTATATGCACACACCATACTATCTCTATGAAATAGTGTAGAGTGATAATAAAATATAGTAATATCTAGATTAATCCATGCATGAAACAACCTTTAGGGAATACAATTAGAGTTTAAAGAATTCAACCAAAGTGTACAAGGGAAAATACATACCCAACCATAAATAAAGTCCAAACCTAAAAAAACTGAAATCAATTAAAGTTGAGAGATCCCCAACTATTGATATCCAAGACTGGACACCGTATGCGGTATATACACCCATGTATCACTATGCTCCACCGAAATTACAACCAATCTATTCTTTATTTTCATAAGACATGAAACATGTAAGAAAAACCCATATAGGGGTGAGTATATAAATACCCAGTAGGATTCCCAAAAACAAAAGGGGGATAAATATAATATACAATAGAAGTAGTTATCTCTACCCAAAAAAAAATATGTAAATAAAAAATGAGAAACACAAAGACACATATATTCTCATAAAGGAAACTCATATGAGAGAGAAAGGGGATCCCCATATCATAGTACATCCTAGGTCAATGAGTCTTCCAACAGCTCCAACGGGGTATATTTTTTATCTACACATCTCATTTATCTATCAATGTAATTATGTGGAGGGACCATACCTCACCACTATTCCACAATGTTTAGGGGGCACAATATCTAATATAGGATCCACACTCTAGTGCGTTAGGGGGGTGACACTCAATATGTATTGGACCCATGCCCTGGTCCTTCAAGGGTGCCACTCAGTAGGTAAAAGTATAATTCCCTAGTCCTTTTGGAGGGTTTTACTCAATAGGAAGAGGTCCCACACCCTAGTCCATCATGGGGTTTCACTCATTAGATAGAGGACCCATTCTTTAGTCCTTCAGGGGGGTTTCACTTAGTAGGTAGAGGACCCACACCCTAGTCTATTAGGGGGTGAAACTTTGTAGGCAGAGGAACCATTGTCTAGTTTGTAAGGGGGTGACACTTAGTAGGTAGAGGACCCACACCATGATTCCATAGGGGGGTGCCACTCTAACAAGTGAACAAAGTATGGTAGAACTATTCCCTAATAAAACAGTGGGGTTTCTAACCCCAGCCTCTCTCTGATGATCCTTCCCGATCATTTCCATATCCAAGCATCACCTAAGGAAGATTAATTCTTGTATAATTCCATGTTGTATCTAAAAATGCACAATAAAAGATACCATATTATTCTATAGCAAAAATTTCTTAGGATAGGATACTAATGGGACAAAATCCAAGTATATGTGATGTATATATGCAAGGTTGAATTTTCTCAAAGGGGTAAATGATGAGTATGGGGTCCACACAATGTGTGGTCCCGCTCCACTTCTTGGTCATGTTCTCCAATAAATATGACTCAAAGGTCATTTCACCATTAACGACATGTAAGGGGTCCCACATGGAATTCATCAGTCACCCATGGTCTGCCTATGTTCTCCTAGCTGTGTCCATGTTCCTCGGGTCATACCCTTATACCTAGACATTTATTCCCAGGTACCAACCTATCCCAATTTAATCCTAGAGTAAATGGTGTGTCCTCCCTCATGGGGTTCTTGTCATGTATATATGTCACATGTATTAGCCACCAAGGGAGGGTCACACAACATGTGGGCCCAACCACACAATGTGTGATCCTTATCTTCCCCAAAACCCATCCACCACAGTTGGGTGGGGCTACATAGTCTTTGTTCTTTGACTACATGTTTTGTAGTCAAATTTTATATATAAAGTCTATATTCTTCATGAATTATCCAAATCTAGTATACTTGTAATTAATCATTCTTTTTTAACACCCAAAATTGGAAGAAAACACCTCTAACTATTGATTCCCATGTTTTGGTGGTCGAAAATCGGATCTCGATTGCCTGCGATGTTTCACCACACATACTCTGTTCCTGGTGATTGATCATGTCACCCATACTGATCCAAAATCCATAGAGTATCACCTATATTCCACGATGTTCTACAATCCTTCCACAACCCATCAATTTTCATGTCGTTAGTACTACCACAATGAATTAGAGGGTTCGATCATGCTCGAACTCACCCCAGCAATGTCAAACCACAACCCCGTATTCTAATAATGAAGTACACAATGAATGGAGAGGGTAAAAGAATAAGAAAAAAGTTAATATAACACTATTCAAGAGTTCTTTTCCAATTATCACAGATCATAGGTTTCCATGGATGATAATATGGTAAGAAAGGAGATAAATATTGAATTAACAATATAATAGGCAAGATGGCTCATGTGATAGAATTGATAAATCACATAAAAATAATAACAGATAATAACCCATGATCAAACTTTTAATCAAAGGAGTAAACATCAATTTATGATCACTATCTCAATTTCAAATTTATTATTGGTGAAGAATTCATTCTCTATCGATCAGGATGATCTGCAATGTTCACTACTCCTCAACCCACCTCGATCTGATCAATCATCATTCACTGATCTCAATCTGCCAATAAAGAACACTATAAACCTCTTATAAACAACTCATAGGGTTATGCAGCTATATATAATGATTTTTCATTAGTGTTTATTTATATAGTATTTGGATTAGTTCATTTTAATTAAAATAAATAAATTTGATTATTTATTTTAATTAAATGCATTGCTAACAACTTCCTTGACTGGACGTTCGGCGGTGACAATCCTTATGTCACACCTAGGGTAAACCCTGTAATCCAAAATAAAATATGGTCTTAAATTTACAATCTAAGGCTAAAACTAGGATAAATACAATCATTTCTAAACAAAAACATATGCATGATATTAATATATTTAATATTTTCATAATAGTAATTTTGGGCCAACCGGACCTCAGAATCTTGTATCATGTCAGTGACCTGCTTCGAAAATATTATTTAACATATTTTAAAGTATTAAAAGGGAAAAAGGGTCACTAAATAATCAACTCACCAATTGAGAGAAATGAGGTCCACTTCTGACCTCCTCCAAGCTTCATCCCTATGGAATGGACCACTTCCTTTGCGCTACCACCCTTAGGTGTGGACAGCTACGTCCATGAATTCATGCCTACCTACATGATTGATATCATACTTCTATAGTGAAATCATGGTTGGATGGACTTTCTAGTTACCCTTCCCAGTCGAGACTTATCACATATGTTAAGGGTTGATCCATCTCAGCTTGGTAGCCAAGGTTGGCCTTCATTTTGAATCCTCTATCTTTATTGTAAGGAAACCATAAACATTATGGGGATTTATCTTCCAAAATATCCTCTATTATTTATCTATATGAACTATTGTTTACCTATATGAACTACCTTCACAACATGCCCAATAACTCTGCCACTACATCATCTTCTTACCGTTTTTGTCATATTTAACACTTGGGCAACCCACTCCATGAATTTCTCTTATTCATGACTCTGAACATCTCCACATGGATAATCATCATTTTTTCAACACTTCAACATGCATATCTATGAAACTTGTTGTTAACAAAAAACCTTGCCCATCATATTTTGGAACAACCAATATCCTAATAAATTATTCAATACTTTTTTTATCTTCAACATGTATTTTCAACAATGCTATTGTCAAAAAATAAAAATTAATTCATTAATATTCCAACAAACATCTTGGTCATCACACTTGACCATCCTTATTATTAAAAACATTCACCAATCCTTATTTTCAATAACCTTGAACAGTCTTATTTTCAATAAATAAAACTTTAATTCTTTGGGATTTCTAACATGTTTGAATCATCAAAAATCTTTAAAGGTTATTAACAACAATAATATTCAACTCCAAAAGGGAAAAACTACTTAGAAATGATATTTATGTCTTTATATCTGGCCCACTGAACTGAGGCATGTTTCCTACAAAGGATAATGTCCTCTATCCTCACATTCCCTTAATAATACTATAGTGGAACCCATTACTTGAAATTACTTTGTTTCCATCCACATCGTACTTGTTCCATTTCATCACTTCCTAACTCAAATACTTCAAGATATGATTTACACTATTATCATTTCTTGTTCAAAAGTTTTTGAGCACTGTGAGCACTTGATCACCATTTAGGTTTTCATATCACACCCTTTATCATTTGGTCAATGTTGTGTAACCTTAAACCATAATAACCATTAGTCCAGGTACTATATCCTTAAAATATATGCACATTTTTTGAGGATTTATATAATTATAGAGTCCCTCACTCATTCATATTGAATTAAAATTGATTCTATATCATACATACAATCCTACCCTTTATAAATTTGGTTAATGTTTTATTAACTTAAACCAAAATAAATTTTAGTCCAAGAACTATGAGATTAAAAAACATTCACCCATATATGAGATTTTATATACTATAATTAGGTCGTTCAATCATGTTAGGTTTTCCTTATGCTTAGTATATAGACTATCTCACCCTTTATTCAAAGTTGTATAACCTTAAGATTCAGATACCTTTTTTTCAAAGTTATCTAACCTTAAATATTAACCCTTATTAATTTAGATTGAAAAACTTTAAACTTACTAAGAAAATAGACATATTATTCACCGGGTATAAAACCTAAGAATAGAATATTTAGTAAAATTCAAGTTTCTGCATGCTCGGAATGAACCTCACATAACCTAGGAAAAATTATGAGCTTTTGAAAATGGAAAGGTATACAATTTTGTAGGTTGAAAACCATCCAAGGGAGGCCCAATAAAAAGTATATTTCATACCCACTAATCCTTTCCCCCATCCATAACTTAGGAAAAAAGTTAGATAAAATATAAAAAGACTTAAACCTTTTATAGACCACCATTAATACTTGAAAAAATTCAAGCTATTCTTTTCAATTCCAACAACCTAAGAAAAATATAGATCACCCTTATGGACCTCACATATATTGGTTCATATTAATATTTTGAAATTCATGAAGGTGTAATACTGGGGTAATAAATCTCTTTTAGCACTGAAATACACATTCAAAACTTCCCACAATAATTCTCAATAGGATTAGTCATTCAACTCTCTCATATCTGGATTGACTAACCTTATATTGTGGTGATGTTATTGTATTTCATTAACTTTCCTGCCTATATCTATCTAATATCACAAGTTCTAGAAGAATCAATTTGAGTGGGATAAACATGGATTATAATGATGGATGTGTTCCTCCATATTTGGCCCACCTATATTTTTCTATGAGTATAAGCTCAGAAGGGAACTAAATTTTATAATCCTTTTCCTCATAGACTCACCCCAAATTACAGTGATGAAAAATGTACCTCTATATTCACCATTTATATATCAATCAAATGGAATATGTTTCAAATAAATTTTATTAAATCATAAAAATCATTTAATCAACTTTTTTTTAGTTTTGATTCACCTAATCCACTCTCATTAAATGTTTAAGTGGATTTAGTTATCCTGATATTAATATTTGTGAGTTTAAAATATTATCATGAATTTATGTTCTAGGTTATATAGAATATTAATGGATTAAAAATGTTTTAAAATAATTTTTTTCATTTGTTTAATGAAAAATGGAATGGAATCCACAAACACATAGAATCTTCCCAAAGGATTACAAAATCATCGGAGGAAAAAATATTTATTAGCTGATACAATAAGAATTTTATTAACTCTTGAAGTTGGATCACTGATCTATATGAGTAATTAATATCCTAATAAAGTCTATCCAACCTTAAAACATATGCCTCTTACACTAATAGTAGATCAAGATCTCTAGTTATGGAATTCTCTCAAAAATTTTAGCTTCATCAAAAATCCTTTCATGTTTTTCTTATTTTCTTATCAACGTTGACCAGTTTCTAATGAATATAGTTTTAAAAGGATACCCCATTTATATAAAACTATCACCACTAAAACACCATCATGGTAGACTAAGGATGATCTCAAATTTAAATTTCCCTAAGATAAATTGGGAAAACAGATGCCTCAACCCTTGCAAGATCTAATCTAGTTGTCTCAGACCACTCCCACTCATCAATGTTTATCTTAAAATAATTTTATTTTTCTCTATAATTGAATCTTTTATACCCTAAAGCGGTGAACATATTTTAAATATTAGGTATTTGAGAGTGTAAATCTACAATGGGTGTCTCATACATCATCATCCATATATCTTGCCACACCATCTGACTCATAAACTATTACAGTATATAGAACTCTAGGTTTTAACAAGATTCCAATAGAGTAACCATAATATAAGGTGGAATCAAGTCACATAATATGTATAAGAACTTAATGTTTCCAATTCTATTTAACTTCTTTGAGGATGAGGCTACTATAGTAACTGCTTGATCTATCCAACACTATATGGCCATTAATAGTTTTCTTTTGGTGACTACGCATAGAGTAAATATATATTAGTCAAATTATACCATAATGGAAGAAAAAAACACCATAATTTTCCTATATTTATAAAAATATACATTTATCCTGTTTTCGCTACTCAGTTAAGTGGATTGGAGAGAGAAACCTCTATTATCAACGTATCATCCCTAGCCATTACATTAGGTTGGTCTAGGGATATGATCACCAACACCACCATAAAATTTATAGCTGGGTTGATTTGTATGTTTTCAAAGGGTAGGAATTTCCCTAGGTCACGACCCGTCCTCGGGTCCCATGTCGTGACTACCCCAAGCCCGCCTTCCATAGGCCAGGGCCTGGCTACTAGCACCAAAGGCATAAATCCCAATAACTGGGAAGGCATTTCCTTTATAAAAGTAAACAAAACACCACAGAGTACAAGAGGAAGTAAACACTAAGTACAAAATAAGTGCTGAAAAGGAAAAGGGCCAGAATACAAACCCAAAAGAAAGTACAACTACAAATGAACAAAGTACAACAGAAAAAGGAAAAAACTGGAAGGACGGAAGAGGCTCCTGGGTCATCCTCCTCGGATCCTACCTGAAGGGTAGGTACAGATGGCACAACTCCTGGATCGTCCACCACGGATCCTACCTGAAGGGTAGGTACAAATAGCCTCCAAAATGATCTCTCATGTCAACCTCCTCCGAGTGTCGTCTCGCTGTGAAGTCCACCTCCGGATACTGACTCGTCGTGTAGTCCACCTCCGGGTACTGACTCGTCGTGTAGTCTACCTTCAGGTACCATCCAGTCCTCGGACACTCGGCCTCCGTCAGCACTGCCCGTCGTCTGCAACCAACACAATGAGGTGTGGGCATAGCCCGTGCAGGGGTGAGTATAACGATACTCAGTAGGGACCCCGAGACCCTCAAGGTCTCACTAAAACCAACAAGTATAACCACAAATAAGATCTCAACAGATAACCTATACTTAGTTATATGCCCATACATATACCTAAGTTATCAAGTAACCCATCTTAATCATGAGGAAACACAAGGGTTATGAAATCAACGGATAACCACTGCCCAGGTATATGCTCATACACATACCTAAGTTATCAAGTAACCCATCTCAATCATGAGTAAACCCAAAGGACATAGACTCAACTCAACCAGGATTTTCATGATCGAAACCATAACTTCTGAAGAGCCCCGCCTCTGGAGTGTACAGTGGTCCTGTCACGACTCCGAGGTACTTCTCACTAACCTAAGACTGCTGAGGTACTCCTCCTGTCAAGTACTGTGGGCCTGCTACTACAACCAATTGCTTCCCACCATGGGTCTGCCGCTACAACCAAGTGCTCCCCCTCATAGCGTCCAGAGGTACTCCTTCTGTTGAGTACCGCGGGTCTGCCACTACAACCAAGTGCTCTTCCGTCGTGGGTCTTCCGCTACAACCAAGCGCTCCCCCTCATAGCCTCCAGAGGTACTCCTTCTGTTGAGTACCACGGGTCTTCCGCTACAAACAAGCGCTCATCCGCCGTCGTTCTACCGCTACAACCAAGCGCTCCCCACTTGGCTATCCGAAACCCATCGAGTCGATCGGTCAAGCTGTCGTCAGGTCTCAGCCGGCTACACGGTCACCGTACTCCGCACGCTCGCCTCCAGGAGCGTCCGCTCCATGAGCTACTGGTCGATACCCCAAGTATCACGAAGTCCCATGAAGAAGTGTCTCAAAGGACCGCCTCATCACAGGGGTCTCAACACAACAGACGACGCTTCAATCGAACGCCCGGTCTGTGAGTTACTAGCCTTTTCGTCCTAGGGGCCCTGTTGGTCTCGTGTGTGAACCAACCTGGATGTATCTCAACTGCACCCCTAACTCTCATAGGGTATACTCATAGGGACCGTTCTCAAAGGGATCATCAACACCACAGATGGTTCGTCAAACAGACGTCTGGTCTGAAAGATATCAGCTTTTCTGCTCCAGGGGCCCGGTTGGATTTCGGGTACAATCCAACCCGACCATACTCAAACTGCATCCAAACCTCGGGAGGGGCATGCCAAAAGTTTCGTCTCATCAAGAGGATTCCAATAAAGTCAACGACACGTCAACCGGATGTCCGGTGCTCAAGATATACTTGTTTTCGCTCCGAGGGCCCGGTTGGTTACGTGTACGAACCAACCCGTCCGAACCCAAAGTTCTCCTAAACCTTGAGTGTAATATTTCAAAACGACCGTCTCGATCCGGGGATCCCATCACCGCTGACGGTGCGTCAATTGGAGGTCTGTAGCCCAAGATATGGGCAAAAGACTGAAAACGGTCCGAAAACGGGGGGTCTGGGCCCGGACCGACCCGGCCCGACCCCCCCTGGGTCGGCCCGAACCGGGTCGACCCGACCCGGGTCCGGGTCCAACCCTACCTGGGCGCGACCTGGCCCGGCAGGTTGGCTCGGCTCGGTCGACTGGCCGAGTGAGGGAGCCGCGACAGCCGGACGCGGCATGCCGACCGCATCCCACCCCTCGGTTCTGCGCGGCCGCGGAACCGACCTCGCCGCCGCGGCTTCAGCCGAGGCGGGTTTTGCCGGCGGCGTGCCGGGCGCCGCCTCTGGCCGCCGGCGCGGCGTGCCAGCGGGAGCTTCCGCGGACCACCGGACGCGCTCCGGTGGTCCGTTTTGCGTGCGGTCTTCGCCAGTGGTCCTCTCGGGACCCAATCTTCACTGCAAGGCCCTCAAATGCCCTAGCAGCCTGCTTCGTCGTCATCCGTCAATCCGCACATCGATAAACAAGCTGCGGAGTGTTGTCGGGCCGTGTTTGTTCGGCCCGCGCCCTCCGCGTTAGGTGTTATCAATTGGAAAATAATAAACACATGACTTTAATCATTGACGAGGGTATAAATTTATCCAAAATAAATTATATGAACACCTTGAAATCAAATACCCACGCACAAGAGTTTAAAATTTGAATGTGCGGCGTGACGACGTCGCGCATTCTTGCCGCTCGATCCCGCGTGGTGCGAGGACACTGCATCAATTCATTCGATCCGCAACAATAAGAAAAACAAAAAGGGAGGGGGACGGACATGTTTGTGTGGTCCGGCCTCCTCCCTTTAACTGATATCATACGGTCCAAATATCTCAGAAAAAAAGACGGAAGAGAATCACGTAAGGATAATCACGTAAACCCCCTACCTCAAGTTGTCGATCGAAGATTGTTGCGGGGATGGATCATCATGGAAGAAAGCGTCGCGGGAAGGGGATCATCGATGTTATGTCGTCGATCTTCGAGGATCCGGCGTTTTTGTCGACCTTCGTTGGAGGGCGACGTTCTTCGTTGGCGGCGATGCGTTCTTCGCGTTCTTCGTCGAAGAATGAATAACTTCAAGCCTTGGATCTTTCTCCCAAAATCCTCTCGACAAGCTAACCCCCCAAATAAAATAAGTGTATCTATTATTTTATTAACCAAGTCATAAGTTTGCATTTAATAAGATCAAAACGGTTAATTCTATTGAATTAAATGCAATGCTTTAATCCCCAAAATTTAATAGGGGCGTTTAATAACTTATTAAATGCAAGGGTTGACTTGACATTAAGAGGGGGTGCGGGTGCGTTACTTAGAGGAAAAGAAACGGTGGGGCTCGTGCGGGCCCCACCTCACAAATATCCTACCATGAGGGTTAGATATCTTGGATTGCACCCTATCTTCTTCAACCCAGCTTAAGTAGATTTAAGTGGATTTAAGTGGCTTTAAGTGAAATAAAATAAAGTTGCCACACCACTTTATTTTATTTTCTTCACTTAACCCCAAAAAATTAAAAACCACACCCGAGCAAACGCAACTCCGAAAAAGGCATTTCTAAGCAAATACAGGCACTGCGATCCTATCGGTGCCCTTGGAATTCGATTCCGAGCACCGGTTTAGAAGTTAGAAAAACTCGCTCGATCGTTCACTGAACGTACCCGAGCTAAACTTCAGAAAATTATTCCAGGCACACTCGGCCTCGGAATCAGGCGCCGTCAGAAACTGCGTTCTTGTAAAATCCCAAAAAAAAATTAGAAAAAAATTTCCCTTCAAATTTCCGGGTCTTTACACCCTACATTCTCAATTAATGATTCTATGAGTTCTTGATGAGAAGTATAATGACCTAGGTAATCCATCTCCATGGTCTACCTTTTTTTGCCTTTAGTCTGTTCAATTCTCATGAATGACTCAAGAAACATTTTTAGAATAAGATAATCCTACCTTGGTGTCTCTTATACTATAATTGGAGGCTTATACTAATTCTTGATCATCTCCACTACCAAGAACTCCAACCTGGTCACCTTGACATCAGTTTTAGTTATCAATACCTCACCAGTGGTAATGCAGTATTTATCTAGGGACATTGGAACTTCCTCCCTTATAGTTGAGTGATACACCTTGATACCTATAAGTTTCATGGTATCCTAGTTCTCTAGACTCTCTTCATCTTCACTACTCAAAATATAAGGTACTAAATTCATAAGTAACAATCTATGTATTATAGCCAGTAAAATATTATGAACTTAATTTGAGATAGGGACCCAAATTAATAAGAATGGGTTTATTATATGAGGGGACCAATTATTCAACCTCATAATACATGGTTAACTTATAAGGTTCCATATATGAGAAAAAGGAATTACAATTTAAAAGGGCTAGATATCAATATTTGAGAAAGAAGATGAAGGTTAATTTTTTAAAACCAACCTCTTCCACCAGTGTGAATCTTCTTGGAAAATATATCAGTATTTTTACCATTTATGACTATAGATATAGGGTTATATAACCTCTATTTCTGGATAAATGATCCTAGGACTAGGAAAGTATACATTTAACCCCTCCCTTTTCCTTCAGTGTCTTCATTTGGCCTAATGAAAACTCCCCTCATTCTGGAGTGTCCAAATATACGACACTACCTACTGGATTTCAACCCTTAACATGCTAAGGTGACTTCACTATCACATATTTCACTCCTTTAATCTATAAAATGGTGAACATAGTTAAAATTGTTAGTAGAAATATGATAATTGAAGACAACCACTTCATTATATATTCATCTTATACCTTTTAGGTCAAGGTTTTCATCCCATATTTATCAATGGAATGGTTGATGATCCCTTTGAAATTACTTTTATCATGAATCTTCTACATGAACTTGGTGATTGAGACTTATTCATGAACTATGCAAACCAATATTTTTAGATCAATTATGTACAATTTGACCTCATATGGATTATAATAAATCATTATTCTCATAAAAAAGTTCACATTATTTGTCTATGGGTTTCATATACCACCTTGAAGCACAACTCATAGATCCCCAACCTTCTCAATGACTGGTAAGTCACATAAAAAATAGAAGGAATTGATATATACATAACACGAATAAGAATTTTATCCATTCATATTAGGATTCTTTATATCATGTGACCTTCTAACCAAGTTCTATATTTTGGATTCTGACTTAATCACCTCTCTACATGCTCAGGGTAAATAAACTCTTTAATTATAATCCATTGGGAAACTTCTGGGACATCAACTCAAGAGTTTTACATATTCAAGACATAGTGAACTTCTTTTAAGACATCCTCATGACTTGCTTCCCCTTGTATGCAGCTAGGTCCCCACTCACTATAGGGTCATTCTGAGCTAACATATCATTGATATACAAGTACATCTAGGCATGTGTGTATTCTATTTTTAGCCCAATAGTGAAATTTTAAGTAAGTTGTCTGATCTCATTATAGGTGGTTTCCTAGGTAGTTTTCAACCACAGTTCACACCCCACTATAGAGTGTTTCTAATTTCTAAAAAATATGGGTGGTGCTGATACTCATTATTATAGGTACAAGAACTAGATTTTTTTGACATGACATATAGACCTCACAAACAATGTTGTAGTCCACCTATAATAATAAGATTGAATATCTTAAAATCAGAATGTATGAACTTCTTCCATACTCAACATGACCATCATCAATGATATTCCCCATTAAGACATCTTCATTAGAAAATAAGTAAAATTATAAATTCATTTTTAGGGCCATTATGTCATTTCCAACCTTCATTAGGTGGAGGTAAATACCAGATATATATTGGATAAATAACCTAAATCATCACTATAAAATTTCAATAGGGATATGGAATCCACAAGATTTGATGTGCACTACCACTCAACCCCATAACACATAAAATGACCCTAATATGTGGAATGGATACTTCCCATTTTATATGTGTAGTAGGAACTGGTATATCCTATCCAATAGTAGTATTTCCAAGCCAATATGCCTCCCCTATTCAAGTCTGGACACCATCACAAACATACTCATCCTTACCCCGACATGTGATTCATGGACCGATAGCATATTGATCCACATAAAAAGGATGTTTGTGAGTTGATTCCAAGGATTTATGTACATGTTAACATGATAACCCCATATTTCATAGTGGACTCATTCTAGTTTGGTCCAACTGGTTCCAATAGTTCCTATGTTCTGTATCATGGGACATATTGTAAGATATTGTAAGGATATACCTTCACCATTATTAGTTAAGAAAAGATTCATCTACCTATTAAAGATAATTTCTATCCTTGAATGAGGATCCTTCCCCATAAAATTTATGGATTTCCTCAATATCTATTGTTCCAATGGAGATTTCCATTTGTAAACTCCCTAAATAGGATTTAGGGGCAAGAATTCATCATACATGGAACTAAGAATTGGTTACCTTTAAATATTATTCATGTAACATTATTTTTTTCAAACTTACCCATGTGATAGGTGGATTTTTTTTTCTAGAGTCTCTAGAGGCTCAATATTTTAGGGATACTATGTATGTTCTTATACACATACATCTAAAATATCTAGACAACCTTGTTTATGGATGTTTACATTTTCTATTTATTAAATTTGGCCCATGTTTTTAGAACCTAGTATGACCAAATCTATTTGGGGGTGAACCTACCTCCAGGGTTTAGGTACCAAGAATAATTTGATTCATAGAGTTTATTGGGGCTTATATAGTGGTAGAAAGAGGTGTAGTAGTTCATTTGTAGTTGTGGTCCACACTGGTGATTGTCTAGGGTCACCTTCAAATGCCATAGGAGATAACTTCACATTTATAGGAAAGGACCACATCTCATATCTAATGTGTAACTCTAATAAATTGATGAAAAAAAATTCTGAATATAGTGTGTTTCATAGACCACTTGAATTCACAAATTCTTCCTCCATATGAGATTTCACGATAAGTCCAACTAATGAATAAGTCATATTTACCTCATAATTTGATCATCCTCAAACTGATTGGATATAATTATTAGGGCTAGGGAGGGATTTGTTGGAACTTTAATTTCAAGGAATGGAATTTTCAACTAATTCATTGATAAGATTGGAAAATTTTCAATGGGTGGAAACTACCCTTAGTACCAATCACACATTACACACAACTTTTTAGGCATTTTTTCCCTATCCATGAAACACCTTGAACACCCTATTATCTTTAATAATAGATGTAATCATGCCACTCACCATGATCAAAGGAGTTGAGTGCCCCAAGTGGTTATCGATGGTTACCTAGTTTCCCAAATACTAATGCCTACATAATGACAACCAAACTCTCAATTTCTACACCATATTTAAAAGAGAATGATCTGGGAAACAATGATAAGTATCATCAGCAACTAGGCTTAATAAATATGTTCCCAACTACTCTATGTTATCCCTTAGATGATTTTTGACTCTAAACTAATGAAAATAGGATGGAATGGAAGGGTATTTGTGAATTTCAATGATCATAATAATTGATATATCACTTTTCCTAGGGCACCCATAAGACCAAGGAGACGGACCCTCTGTAAAAAATGTTCCCAAGTGATCGTAGCATGCAATTTAGGAACCCATATCATCATCAAATGTATAATTTCCAATTCATCCCATAAAATTCGTTCATAGATCATTACATATGAGTTTTCTATACTCTCCCAATCCTTTGTACATTGGAGAAACTTCTCCCATGCCTTTGTCACCCATGCATCCCTACTTGGGTGAAACTTCACCCAAGCCTCCATAATAGGGAACCATATTCTTACATACCTCCATACATGGGTGATAAATGGCCTAGGACTTCATACTAGGGAACCATATTCTCACATACCTCCATACATGGGAGAAACTTAACCCAATATTACATACTAGGGAACCATAGTTATCTAGGAATCCTTACATGGGTGACATTTCACCTAGGCCTCTATACTAGGGATCCATATTCATTAAACACTCCATACATGGGAAAAAATTTACCCCAACCACAACAATAGGGTTATATATTTTCTCATAAATCATTAGGATACACTTTTCTTAGTCCTTAGTGATAGGGTTCCATATTATACAAAGACACCCTACTTGGGTAAAAATTAAACCATGCTTCTATAATTTGAAACTATATTTACATAGGTATTAGGTTTTGAAATATGATCACCCAGGTCACCTACCTTGGTTCCCCACTCACCTAGGTCACTAAGCTAAGATCCCCATTTTATCGAGTCACCTACCAATATGCCCTCCTTTACTGGGTAACCTACCTGGGTTCCAACTCACCAAGTCCTCCTTTGTGGGTTCCTAATATACCTTATTGGGATATTCAAACCAATGTTATCCACTTAAATCATAAATTCCTTTGATAATGAGGATAGATCCTCCCTTTAATTCACTTCTTTATCCACCCTTACCAATAGGACCTTGATGGTGTTGATGATCATTTATTCCATTGAAAATAAAAGTATCTATCATTAGGTCACTGTTGAAAGAACCCATGGATAATTATTCTCATCCTAGATACCCTAATATATCTTCCATAACCTTCTAGCATCTGGATAGTCTTCTTTGGTCTACTCGCCATGGACGTGTTGAAACCGAGATTCTTGGACTTGTTGACTGTTTTGCTAAAGAGGTGAATAATTTTCTAATTAGAAAGTGTAATAGATTATTGTGTTTTATTTTTTTGTCAACACATAAATTAGTGAGTTTTCTAAGGTATGACCATGAGGTGCTATTGTAGGAGTGTGATTGTGGGTGTGAGACCCTAAGGTGAAACCGTGGGAGTGAGACTATAGAATAAGTAGAATAAGATCATAAAAAACATTACAACTAGATAATTTTCTAAAGAAGGAAGATGTGTCTATCTTGTATTTATCATTTTACATTTTTGTATTAGTGTAGGATGCACAAAATAGTCAAGAGACTTATAATAAAGTTATAAGTATTTTCTATTCTTCTTGTTATTAAAAAATATATTATTAGTGAATTGTATGATCATGGGTTTTACTAGATTATTCCAAGGAATAGTTACCCACATTGAGTAGTGAACCTTATAAATATACTATTATCTCTCTGTGTGTTATTGTGTATGATTTAATAGAAAATTATTTCACTATAATCAGTGATGAATTTTATTTTTAAGGAAAAATATAAAATTGTTGAAACACTAATTCACCCTGAGTGATTCTATGACCATGTATTCCTATATTTGTTATTAAATATAGGTTTCCTTCATTGGTGTTTTTCTATTGAATATTATGTTTTTAATGTATCTCTCAGTTAGAAGTAATCTCTATTTTTCTATTATATTTAATGGATAATTAAAATTTAGTGAATAAAAATGGGATTCCCATGTTTTATGGGAAGGGTTTTTATATTTGGAAAAGAATTATGTTACCCTATATCTTGTCTGTCATTTATGATGTTATAGAAGTTATATTTGATGGATGTGTACCCTGTGCTGAAGGTGTTTCCATTAGATAAGTATATAAGATGACTTTTAAAAATGATGTTCACGCTAAGAATTTTATTTTATCTTCTATTTTAGATGGTAAATTTCTAAGATTTAAAGGGATAAAATTAGAAAAATATATATATATGATAATATTTAGAATTTTTTTGAAGGAAAGAATGAAGTGAAGTAGGCTAATCTGTATTTTTGGAGACTTAAATGTAAATATCTCCAGATTAATGATGATGATATTATTGATAGTTTCTTCATAATGGGCCAATGAACTTGTGAGTACTATTAGAGTCTATGAAAAGAAGTTAGAATATTCTAATATTGTTGAAAATTTTTATGTATCTTACCAGATAAATTTGATGTTAAAGTCTCAGCTTTAGAAGAAAATGATTTAGGTGATATTTTTCATGATGATTTGTATAATATTCTAATTTCATATAAAATGATGAGAAATAAATCTATTTAGAAAAAGGTGAAGTCTTAAAATGAAATTTCATTTAAGTACTCAAAATATAAGAATGAAAATTGGATTGTCTGTGATGGTGTTAAAGTTGGATCTCAAAAAATAGGCTCTGACGAGGATATGAAATTTTATATAATAATATCCCTCAATCAAGAAATTTGATAAGATGAAATGGAAATTTCAATGTTAAGATACCACTTAAATGTTTTATTTTTTAAGATATTACAAATTTTGTAGAAAATTATTATAAATTGAGAGAATATAAATCCAGTGAATAGGAAGATGAAATATTAAAAAAATACTCAAAATGAAAATTTCCCAGGCCATAGTTGTTTTCTAGAAGAAAGGATAAGAATTTATCTATAAACAGAAGGGTTTTTTATCTATGTATAAGGAAAGTGAAAGTAGTAATGATGAAGATTAGGTTGATACTAAAATTGATGTAGGTGAAAATATTCTTATTACTAAATTCAATGATAAAGATTTTTCTAGTGATGAAAGTAGAAAATATAGAAATGAAGATGAGGAAACTAAAATAGTGTTTATATTAAAGAGATAATTAATATAATGTATTTAAAAAATTTCAAAACTTAAAATGGAGAAAAAGAAGTTGAAGAAATATGATCACCCTACTAAGAGTATGGTAATGAACCATAAATAATAAAAATATAATCTATTGGAAGAGATTGATAACCTGAACAAAATTCATGATACTAAGAAGACCTTAGGTAAAGAAATGGTTAAATAAATTGAGAATAACTATGATATTATTCATTTAAAAAAATTAAAGTTATGATATGAACTAAACCTATCTAAAATTATATTTTTAAATTCAATTCAAGAAGTTAGGGAATTTTCAAAGAAGAATGAAGTTAGAGAAGATCAAAAAAAAAATCTTTGCAGGATTATATTGATACTTAATATTTTGGTAAAAAAAATTAATATAAAAAATAAGTAAAAGTAAACAATTTTTTGGCTAAATATATTGTGTCCCAATAATATATAAATTTTATATTTTTTAACTTTGATTCAAGATATTATATATCAAGAAACTGTAAAAATATTGGAAAAAAATCTATTATAAAGAGTAAGATGAAAATATTTTTCCAAAATTTTGTTTTCAAAAAAGGGGCCAAGTATTTTGATCAGAAAAATGAATAAAGGAAGATATATTTTTTCGGATATCATGTTGATTTAAAAGGTAGATATAATTTTTATAGATATTATTGGTACTGTAGAGGCTTTAGAAATTCATAAAAAATGATTTTGTTTAATTATCATGACTATAGTGATTCTAGAAGGCTTATTGGAAAAACTTTGAGGGGGAGTCTTCCCTCTCTAAGGAGATAGATTCAGAAAAAACCTATAAAATCTAGGATGAAGACTTAAAATACAGTTTAATAGCTAGAATATGTGTGTTAATGATGTTATTATCGAGGAAAACTTTCTAAAATATTTCTCACCATGATTCCAATCTAGAAAAAAAATTCTCATGAGAAAGTTAATGAAAAGGATCTTGTAATGAAAGTTTATCTTAATGACACAAAGGAGGATTGACCATAAATATTGGATATTGGGTGCTCTTTGCGTATGACAGATAACTTGAAATTGTATAAAAATTTGGTAAATTGAAAATAAGGCTCTATGACCTTTTTAAATATTGTGACTCTCAAGATAAAAGGGTTGGTTCTGGTGGTTTTATAAAAAAAATTGAAATTCGAGAAAACTATTTACGTCTATGGGATGAAACACAACTTATTATGTGTTTTAGAAATTTTTTATGAAGAGAATGAAATTATTTTTTGAAAAGATAGTTTTTTGGTAAAAAGGATTGAAGATAAAAAGGTTGTAATAAAAGGTAAGTGAACAAAGGGAAATTTATTTCAAATCAGTGATTCTCAGAATAAATTCTATCTGAGAAGGAAAGATGAAAAATAATTATGGCATAGAAGTCTTGGTCATCTTGTCTAAAGGAAAATGAGAAAAATTTCTCAAATATAAAGTGTTCATTAATTTACAAAAATATAGGGAGATATTAATTGTATTTTCTCAACATTTCAGAAGAGGAAGATCTCTAATTATTTCCAAAAAAAGGTTTAGATTCAGAAATATCATCATTTTGAGCTAATTAATTATGATATTTGGATGATTATGAGAAATAATTCAACACATGGAGATGAGTATTTAGTTTTCTTTATTGACAAAATTACTCAAATTACAATTATTATGTTTATAAAACATAAATTAGAGTCTCCAAAGTGTTCAAGAGTTTCAGAAGGTGTTTAAAAAAATATTATGGTCACTTTGTGAAGATATTTTAAATATAAAATGGTGTTGAGTACACTAATAACACTTTTGAAGAATATCTTGAAAAGAATGTAAATCTCATTAACTCAGTACTCTATATACACCATAATAAAATGGTGTAGGTAAATGAAAAAAAACTAAAGATGTTTTGAGATGTCTTGAATTCTGTTGATAAAAAATGATACTTATATGTATTTTTGGTGGAAATATGTTAGAGTAGTGGTTCATGTTCAAAATCATTATTTCTATAAGGACCTAACCTTAAACATTAAAAAATCTTGAAGTAAGATAATAATTCACATTGAATATATTTTTAGGTTTAGAGTTTAAAGAATTAGGTCATCACTATTACATTACATCTTAAATATTAAAAAGTAGAAACTTCTACTCAGTATCCATTTTTTCATAAAATAAAAACTATTAAAAGAAAACAAGAATTCTTTTCTTGATATAGGTATTCTTGAATTATTCATTTCTCTTACCCTTCCTTAAACCCTATGAAAAACATTTCAAAAACTTGGGATGAGCATGAGAATCTCAGTAAGGGTTATAAAACAAAGAAAGAAAACATTAATCCATCAATACATAAAAATAAATGAAATCATACTTTTCAATCTTTAACGTACCACACAAAATCATAAGATTTATAAATAACATATGGAAATCATAAATCATAAAGGTAACTTGTGGCATCCATAACATACTTATGTTGTAGCTTTCAAAACTATATTGGGAGTTATGTTTGGAATAATCGTCATAGTATATTCCCTAAATATCTTAGGAGAAACATTAAAATTTACCTCCATCAAATTATCCAATGCATTTGAGAGCTATCTCGGTTTCACCCACCCTAGTTTTATCACGGAACCACTTGTATACATAAAAAATGCCCAAGAACCATAACATAATCATAACACATGAACATGCATAAAAGAAAGATAACATTTCCACATTACAATCACAATATATCATTTCAATATATTGAAATAATCAATCTATTCTCAAACCCATTTTCAATACCAAAATACATAAAAAAGTATATGGTATTTATTTTACTTTTAAAAACATTACAGCTTATTAAGGAAGTCAAATATCAAATAATACTCACAGCGGTGGAAAGGTCATTGTCACCGTGTATGTTAAAAAGAAACATTATTTTTGTCGTTTAGTAAAATGATTCGTAGAGAAAAGATTCTCTTTTAATTAAATTAAAATTCAAAGGGGTTTATACACCGTATAAAGTATATTCATGTACAAATCAAAGTATGCCTCAATGAATGGATATTGAGATGAAGTCCCTTACCTCATGTTCGACTTGACTCATTCATTCATTAATCTCCTGAATAATAAAATAAAGTTAATTTATACTTTATTCAGATCCTTTTTCAAGTTTATTATTACTTTTATATCACTTATTACCACATTATAAACATTACATAATCATTTAAGTTAATAAAAGTCATTTTGTCGATATTTGGTACTTGAGTAAAGAACGAACTTCTTATAATTACAAGTTGTATATGTAGTCAAAATTCCATCATCTCCAGAATGATATTCATGATTTAGATATCATATATATCATATATATCCAGTATATATATATGTATTTATAACAGTACATAACATTTGGAGGTAATAAATGAAATGCACCGTTCATGGAGATGGTAAGCCGTACGTATGCATGAACACTACTTTAATTTCTATTTCATATTTAATGGAATGAAAACTTAATGATACATAGGTATATTATAATTAAAATATAATATAATATGATATATATCTTACATAATTTCATTAACACCATCCTTTATACGTTCCATGTATGGCATGAACGAAACATATCACCTTGAGGGGGCGGTAGTTCATGCTTCCTCATATGAAATTATCGTATTTACTCATTATAGAAACCATAAATGTATGCTAAAAATAAAAAATAAAAAATCATAGATACAAAATAAACATAATATATATCATATATAAATACAGTTCTATCATAATGACCACCATGAGAGATGGTAGTAGATAATTGAACAATCATCATTTCATGAGGCAGTTGTTCGCCGTCCACAGGAACAATATATTCGTATAAATTAGATGGATGTGTGTGTAAGTGTAGTTTGAATCCTTATCATAAAAAAATTCTAGTATATTGAGGATACTGAGTTTTTTATAAAATAATGTAATAAAGAGAGTTTAGTGGGTTGGAGATGGAAAATAAAAAGAAAAGAACTTGAGAGAAGACGTTACCTTTAAATCCGGTAACTCCATTTGGTTTGAGCCAAAATGTTTTATTGAATTTCCTTCATCATAAATTAAGGATTATAGGTGGAAGAGAGGGATTTTAGTAGATTCTTGAATCAGATTTTGGATGAACCAAGGGGCTTGAGAGGTGTGTGTAATGGGTTAGAGGTGGTGGCCTTTTATATGAGGGAGGAGGGGCTCTTTAGGAAAGTTTGTAAGTATTATTTTATTATATAATGATTTTCGGTTTCAAAAAGTCCAAAAATAATTTAATTAGAAGATAAGTTGCATAGAAATATAAATAAAATCATCCAATAATAATTAGACAAGTTTTGGATATTTTTTAATCCTTATATTTTTTATTTAACTCTTTGTTAACTTATTTAACTTTTACCATGTCCTCTTATATATTCATACTATATGGTTAATATATTTACTATAAAATTTCAAGCGACCCAAAATAGATCATTAATGAAAATTTCAACATCATATATGTCAGTTGAACGAATCTTATATTTTTAGGATTATTTGATCATTTAATAAAATATTAATTGTTTTTTAAACACATTTATGTCAATTTATAAACTATTCATATGAAGACTTTTAAAAAATATATAAAAACTTTATTATTTCAATTTTTTTAATTAAAACATAACAAGTCATTATTATATATAAAACTAGTGTATGGCATAAAATGTTTCAAAATAAATTTATTTTAATATTTATAAAATAATTTATTTGAATCCTTTATTAATGAATCAATTAGTGTATCGCCATTGTGTCATAATTAAATTTATTTATTTAATGTATAAACATTATAAATAAAATAACATGATTTAGGAAAACTTTTTAGCTTTATAATTACCATTTATAGTCTAAAATATCACATATATAACCCATTATAAATTATTTTTACTAAGAGATATATGTTTATGTTACATTTTCCTTAACTTTAAATTAATTTTTATAAAGTGTCATTTTCACTTACGAGTGGCTCCATGGGTTCCCAAAATTGACCCAAGGATACCCATGGTCAGGAATGTATCAACCAATAGGATTAGGACACGTGTTAGTGTAATTTAATATTATTATAATATTATTTTTTTACCCTTATTTACCAGATTTACCTTTTAACCATGGTAAATAAAATATTTACTAAAATTACTATTCATAATGTCTAAAAATAAAAGATATATATTTAAAAAATTTGGACCTCCTGATTCCAAATACAAAATCCATTTTTCAAAATTCAAAACACAAAATTTTCAGAATTTAATTTAAAATTAATTCCCGTTGTCAAAACAAAAAAGTGTGTTTTTAAGAAATAATAACTATCAAAAGATTGACACTTGTTTATGTCCAATTTCAATGTGAAATTTTTTCCAATGACCAAAAATTGGATTAAATGGTAAAAAAATAATCTAATTACACTTTAAAACCAATTAAAAAGATAATATAGCCATAAAAATAAATTATATTAAAAGGTAGTATTAAATTAAAATGCAATATTTTCACTATTCATTAAAAATTAACTTTATCAGAAAAATACCAAAATTTTACCCAAAGTAAATTTTGATGTACCAATTATAAATAAGAAGTTTATTTTTTTAAATAGAACATATAAAAGTGAAAAAATTAGATTTAAAAAGGGTTTTGCATCAAAACCCGGTAAATCAGCCTTTTAAAGAATATTAGAGTACTTATGCTTAAATTTGGATCCATTCACATTTTAAGCCTCTAACTTTTATTGTATAAGTGTAAAAAAATTAACAAACATGTGTAATCATATTTTAGTAAGTTCTATTTATTCCCACCAATACAACTTATATGCGTTAACTACCATCTAAAATAACAATATTATATTATTATTTTTCAGTATGACTCAATGTTGTGTGCAACGTAAGATTTCAAAAAAACCCGTTGTTGCGTATTAGGTATTCCATCAATCATATAATTCCCTTTAAATTAAAATTAATATTTAATTTACAAATATTAATAAATATGAAAATTTTATGTTCTTTATTTACCTAGGATGTTACATCCTTCCCCCATTTTTGAAATTGTGTCCTTGCAATTTTATTCACTTATAAAATAAATGGGGGGTATTTATCCCTCCTAGAATTCTCAGATTCCCACATTTCCTCTTCTACCATATAGGTTTTCCACAAAACCTTTACCTGAGGAATTACCTTATTACGCAACACTTTCTCTCTACGGTCAAGAATATGGACTGTCTGTTCCTCATAAGAAAGATTGTCTTCCAACTGAAGTACCTCTGGACTCAAAACATGAGATGAATATGGAATATAATTTCTCAACATTGAAACACAAAAAACATTATTTACCTAGGATAAACATGGAGGTAAATCCACAATGTATGCAACTGATCTAACTTTCTCTAGGATTTCATAGGGTCTAATGAACCTCAAACTCAACTTTCCCTTCTAACCAAAACACATCATAATTTTCCATGGAGAAACTTTGAGAAAGAAACGATCACAAACTTTAAAAGAAAGATCCTTCCATCGGTTATCCGCATAACTTTTCTGCCTGCTCTGAGCTATTCTCATGTGCTTCTGAATCAACTCTACCTTTTTCTATAACTCATTTTCTTCCTTCTATGCTTTCTTTATTGTGTGTACTAGGGATGATTTTACTGACACCTAAAACAAAATAGAGGAATTTTATGCACCAAAAACTTCTTTTCCAATGTTCATCAATTCATTAATCAAAGGATCTCTTTCCAAGTGTAACATGGTTAATGTAGCATTACTCTTTTGACTCAAAGAATCAACAACTTTATTTTCCTTTCTTGGATGGAAATGGATCATGCAATCATAATCCTTGATTAATTCTAGTCATCTCCTATGTCTCATGTTCAATTTTTTTTGAGTGAATATATACTTAAAAATTTTGTGGTTAGTATATATTTCACATTTTACTCCGTACAAGATATGCCTCTAAATTTTTAAAGGAAAAAAATAGCATCTAATTCAAAATCATGTGTAGGGTAATTTAACTCATGAGGTTTCAACTAATGTGAAGCATAAGAAATAACCTGATCATTCTGTATTAGGACACAACCAAGTCCTTTCAACAATGAATCACTATAGATAACAAACTCACCATTTCTGGAAGGCAGTTCCAAAACTGGAGCATTCACAAATCTTATTTTCAATTCCTGAAAACAATCATCACATTATTTTATCCAAATAAACTTAACACCTTTTTGAGTTAATTTAGTTAGTGGGCTAGATAATCATGCAAAATTTTCAAAAAACATTCTGTAATAACCTGATAAACCAAGAAAACTACATATCTCGATTATATTTTTGGGTCTTGTCCATTATTCAACAACTTTTGTTTTAATAGGATCAACAATTATGCCATTTTTTCAAATAATGTGACCAAGGAATGAAATTTTTTGTAACCAAAACTCTCACTTGCTGAATTTCCCATACAACTTATTTTCATTTAATGTTTGCAAGAAAACCCTTAAATAACTTTCATGTTCCTCTTTACGTTTGGAATACACCAAAATATCATCAATAAACACAACCACAAAACTATCCAAGAACTCATGGAAAATTCTATTCATAATATCCATGAATATAGTAGGTGCATTGGTTAACCCAAAAGGCATAACTAAAAATTCATAATGGACATATCTAGTATGAAATAGAGTCTTTGGAATGTTTTATTTCTTTAATTTCAATTGATGGTACCCCGAACTTAGGTCAATCTTCAAAAAATACTGATCTCTCTGAATCTGATTAAACAAATCATCGATATGAGGAAAATGATACTTTTTCTTAACAGTGATGTTATTCAATGCTCTATAATCAATGAAAAGTATCATTGAACCATATTTATTTTTAAAAAACAAGATAAGAGAACCCCATGGTGATGTGCTAGGTCGAATGAAAATTTTATCTAATAACTCCTGAAATTGCTTCTTTAACTCTAAAAGTTTAATTTGAGCCATTTGATAAGGGGGTTTTGAAAATGGATTAGCATCAGGAACTAAGACAACAGTAAATTCAACTTCCTAATCATGTATTATACCAGACAACTCATCAGAAAAAACATAAAGATACTCATTTACCACTGGCACATCATTAATCTGAACAGTTCCTTTGTTTTCAGCAATATGTACAAGGTAACATTCATTTCTATATTTTACTAGTTTCTTAGATTCCTGATATGTTATCAAAAGTAAGGGTTCATTCTTGTATTCAAACTGAAATTATTTCTAGAAAGAAACCACTTTTCTCTGCAGTCAAACTTATCATAATAAATAGAAATCCAATACATACCCAAAATAACATCAAACTCTACTAGAGGAAAAACAATAAGGGTTTTAAGTAGATTATTTCTACACACAAGGACATGCAGGTTCTTATAATTTCTTTTTGTCTCAACAATTCCTCACAATTTTTTTACCATAAGTTCATGATTCATATCTTGAGATGTAATTCCCAATTTTCTAGAAAAATTCTCAGAAATGAAAGAATGTGTAGACCCTAAATCAAAAAACACATTGACATAATTTGAATAAACAAATAGTGCACCTGATAATATTTCTTTTGAAGGCCCAACATCTGCTGAAGTAGTTGCAAAAGATTTCACCACACATTTCTGCTTGTAGTCCAACTGCTTTCCCATAGTTGAGTTCTTCGTTAGACACTCATCTTAATAATGACCCATTTAATTTCACTTAAAAGATTTTACTAACTGTAACTCAGATTTTGTCTTACCATTACCCTGATCATTTTCAGTGAAATTACGAGCCTTATGTCCTATTTTACCACATCAGTAGCACTTACCAGAATTCCAAAGATTTTCCCCAACATGATTTTTATCACAATTTTCACAAAATTTAAACTTAATTTTCTTACCATCATACTTTTTTGAAGAGTTCTTCCATTTCATCTGCCACCTCTACATCTTATTTTTTTTCAAAGAACACATGATCATCGGAAAACTCTATTTACACCTTCTCCACACATCGAACAAGTTTTTCATAAATTTTGAACTCACGAGAAGCTAAATCCCTTCGATACTTTGGATTTAATACTGCGTAAAAATGATTGATTTTACTATCAAGATCTCGTATGAAATTTGAAGCATACCTTGCCAGTCGAGTGAATTTTTTTATAAGAAGCCACTAAGTCATCCTCCTGCCTCAAATCTAGGAATTGTTTTTCCATCCTAAGATGAACCACCTTAGGAAAATATTTCTCAAGAAACATAACTTTGAATTTATCTCAATCAAGAGAATCGATCTCCTCACTATTCCTGATATTTTTAACAATCAAAAACGACTGATCGTATTCAACTTCAAAACAATAATTAAAGAGACTAACCTGTTGATGTTCTGAACACCCCATGACATCAAAAGTATTTTCCAGTGCTTTAATCCACCATTCAGCTAGCATAAGGTCATATGATCCTCTGAATGATGGGGGATGTTGCCTCATGAAATGATCCACTACTGACATATTCCTTTGTAGTTGATCCGGATGATCTCGTGCATGGATACCACCACAATTTATAGCCTGAGTCAATTGTGCCATCCCTACAACAAACTATTCATTTCTGATTCTGACCTTATTAGGTTGCTGATTTAGAAGGTTTTCTTCCTCCTAATGTCATCCCATCATAGATGCCCTATTTTTTCTGTGGAAAACCATTCTGAACAAAGAAATGTCTTAGGCAAAGAAACATGGTAATCTGTAAATTATATATCATTTCAATCTTACCATAAATTAACTTATGGATATTGATTTAACAATATCCTAACTCCTAAAGTTATCTAAACCGACCTTTGATACTAAATATAAGGACCTGACCTTAAGCATTACATAATCTTGAATTAAGTTAATAATTCACATTGAGGATATTTTTAGGTTTAGAGTTTTAGATAATTAGGTCCTCAATATTACATTACATCTCAAATATTACAATGTAGACACTTCTACTCAGAATCCATTTTTTTGATAAAATAAAAACTCTTAAAATAAAACAAGAATTATTTTCTTGATATAAATCTTCTTGAATTATTCCTGTCTCTTACCCTTCATTAAACCCTATGAATTTTTTTTCAAAAACATGGTATGAGCATGAAAATCTCACTAAGGGTTATAAAACAAGGAAAAAAAACATTGGTCCTTAAATACATATAAATCATTGAAATCATACTTTTCAAACTTTAATGTACCACAAACAATCATAAGATTTATGAACAACAAATTGAAATCCTAAATCATAAAGGTAACTTGTTGCATCAATAACATAATTACATTGTAGCTTTCACAACTACATAGGGAGTTACGTTTGGAATACCCTATATTCCCTAAATCTCTTAAGAGAAAAATTAACATTTACCTGCATCACATTAACCAATGCATTGGAGATCTATCTCAGCCTCACCCGCCTTAGGTTTATCACGAAACCACCTGTATATGTAAATAGTTCACAAGAACCATAACATAATCATAACACATGAACAAGTATAAAGGAAAGATAACATTTCCATATTGCAATAACACTATCAAATTTCAATATATCGACACAATCAATCCATCCTCAAATCCATTTTCAATACCAAAATACATAAAAAAGTATATGGTATTTATTTTCCTTTTAAAAACATTATGGTTTATTAAGGAATCCAAATATCAAATAATGCTCGCGGTGGCGGAAAGGTCGTTGTCACCGCGTATGTTAAAAAGAAACATTTGTTTTTTCATTTAGTAAAACGCTTCATAGAGAAAAGATTAACTTTGAATGAAATTAAAAGTCAAAGGGGTTTATACACTGTATAAAGGAAAGTTGTGTATAAATCAAAGTATGCCTCAATGAAAGGAGATTGAGATGAAGTCCCTTACCTCATGTCTGACTTGATTCATTCGTTATTTAATCTCATGAATAATAAAATAAAGTTAATTTATACTTGCTTCAGAACCTTTTTCAAGATTATTATTCCTTTTATATCACTTATTTCCATGTTATAAACATTACATAATCATTTAAGTTAATAATGACCATTCTGTTGATATTTGGTACTTGATTCAAAAATGAACTTCTTATAATTACAAGTTGTCTATGTAGTAACAAGTACATTATATACTGAATTATAATCATGATTTAGATATAATATATATCATATATATCAAGTATATATATGTATTTATAATAGTACATAACATTTGGAGATAATAAATGAAATGTACCGTTCAGGGAGACGGTAAGTCGTACGTACGCATGAACACTACGTTAATTTATATTTTTCATATTTAATGGAATGAAAACTTAATGATACATAGGTATATTATAATTCCATTATAATATCATATGATATATATGTTACATAATTTCATTAACTCTAACCTGTACATGTTCCATGTAGGGCATGAATGAATCATATCACCTTGAGGGGGTGGTAGTCCGCGCTTTCTCAAATGAAATTATCATATTTACCCATTATAAATACCATAAAGGTATTCTATAAATGGAAAATACAAAACAATAGAGACAACATAAACATAATATATATCATATATAAAAATAGTACCATCATAACAACCACCATGAGAGGCGGTAAGAGATAATTGAACAATCTTTATTTCATGAGGTAGTAGTTCGTCGTCCACAGAAATAGTACGTTCGTATCCATTAGATGGAGGTGTGTGTAAGTTTAGTTTTAATCCTTATTATAAAAACATCCTAGTATATTGAAGATACTGGTATTTTATAAAATTATCTAATAAAGAGATTTTAGGGGGTTGTAGAAGGAAAATAAAAGAAAAGAACTTGATAGAAGACGTTACCTTTAAATCAGGTAACACCCTTTGGTTTGAACCAAAAGGTTTTATTGAATTTACATATGACTAAAGTAAGGCTTCTAGGTGGAATATACGGATGTTGGGAGATTCTTGAAGTAGATTTCAGATGATCCAAAGGGCATTAGAGGTGTGTGTAATGGGTTAGAGGTGGTGGCCTTTTATAAGTGGGAGGAGAGGCTCTTTAAGAAAGTTTGAAAGTATTATTTTATTATAAAATGTTTTTCGGTTTCAAAACGTCCAAAACTAATTTAATTCAAAGATAAGGTGTATATAAGTCTAAATAAAATCATATAATAATAATTTTATAGGTTTTAGATATTTTTTAATCCTTATCTTTTTTATTTAACCCTTTTTAATCTTATTTAACTTTTACCATGTCCTCTTATATATTAATACTATATGGTTAATATATTTAATATAAAACAACAAGAGACCCAAAATGGACCATTAATGAAATTTTTAGTATCTAATATGTCATTTTTCCTAATATTATAATTTTAGGATTATTTTATTATTTAATAAAATATTTATTTTTTTAAAAACTCATTTATGTCAATTTATAAACTATTCATATCAAGACTTTTAAGAATTATATAAAAACTTTATTATTTCAGAAAACATAATTAATTAAAATATAAAAAGTCATTATTATCCCTAAATTTCGTGTATGGCATAAAAAGTTTCAAAATAAATTTATTTTATTATTTAAAATATCATTTATTTGAATCCTTTATTAATGAAGCAATTACGACATCACCATTGTGTCATAATTAAATTTATTTATTTAATTTCAAAAAATTATAAATAAATTACCATGATGTAGGAAATTTTTTTACTTTTATAATGACTATTTATAGTCTAATATATCACTTATATAACCCATTATAAAAATTGTTTTACTAAGAGATATATGTTTAAGTAACATTTTCCATAACTTTAAATTAATTTTTAAGTGTCATTTTCACTTACAAGTGGCTCTATGGGGTCCCAAAATGGACCCAGAATTCCCATGGTCAGACATGTATCATCAAATAGGATTATGACACATGTTAGTGTAATTTAATTTTATTATAATATTATTTTTTCCCCTCATTTACTAGATTTACCTTTTAACCATGGTAAATAAAATATTTACTGAAGTTACTATTCATAATTTCTAAAAATAAAAGTTATCTATTTACACAATTTTAACCTCCTGATTCCAAATATGGAATCCATTTTTCCAAATTTAAAACACAAATGTTATGAAAATTAATTTAAAATTAATTCCGGTTGTAAAAAAAGCGTGTTTTTAAGAAATAATAACTATCAAAAATTGACACTTGTTTATGTCCAATTTCAATGTGAAATTAATTACAATGAACAAAATTGGATTAAATAGTAAAAATATAATCTAATTACCCTTTAAAACCATTACATAAATAATCTAAACATATAAATAAATTAGATAAAATGGTAGTATTGAATTAAAATGCAGTATTTTTCACTATTCATTAAAAAATGAACTTTATCAGAAAAATAAAAATAATTTTCCCAAAGTATATTTTGATTCCTCAATTCAAAATAGGAATTTTATTTTGTCAAATATAACATATAAAAGTTAATAAAACTATATTTAAAAATTGTTTTCCATCAAAAGCTATTAAATCGACCTTTTAAAGAATATTAGAGTATTTATGCTTAAAATTTGATTCATTCACATTTTAAGACTCTAACTTTTATTGAATAAATGTAAAAAATTTATAAAACATGTGTAATCATATTTTAGTTAGTTCTATTCATTCCCACCAATACAACAACTATGTGTTAACTACCATTTAAAATAATAATACTATATTATTATTTTTTAGTATGACTCAACGTTGTGTGCAATGTAAGATTTGAAAGAAACTCGTTGTTGAGTATTGGGAACACCTTCAAACATAGCATCCCTTTTAAAGTAAAATTAATATTTAATTCAAAAATATTAATATATATGAAAATTTCATGTTCTTTATTTACCTAGGATGTTACAATTTCTATATACCAAACTCTGATATGACTCCAAATGAGATTTAATACAAAAATATTCTATGCTTAATGAATCATAGAGTGTTTGGGAGCCCATATATCATCATGATTAAAAGTGAAAATCTTGGTAAGTTTGATCAAAGAGGATTCTCTAAAATATTTATTGGTTATCCTCCAAATAGAAGAGGATTTCAATGTTATAACAAGGATACTGTTATAATTTTTGAAACAACTGATGCCAAGATCCTTGAATTTACAAAGAATGATTTTTTTTACAATGATTCAAGTTTTGGAAGTGTTTTTACTATTAATTATGTTGAACAAAAAGAATAAATACTAGAAAAAGATGAAAGCGTTGAAGATGTATAGGTATAAAAATATGATTTATCCACTTCAAGTGATGAAGATAAATTATATTCAACTTATCCTATGATGAGAAGACAATTTTAGGTCCCCAACATCATTATAAATCAACAAAGTCATGTATAAACTGGAATAACTATAATGAAAACATCTCATAAATCATTATTCTCTCAAGTTAAACCTAAATATGTTGAAAAATATCCAGAGCATCAAAACTGGATTTATTCTATGAGTGATTTATTGGATAAAATTAATAATAATGTGACCTGGGAACTAGTTCCTAAACTTAAATATAAGAATTTCATATGTAAAAAGTGGGTTTTCCAAAATAAATTTAAGGAAAAGGGTGAAGTGGTGAGGAATAAAGCAATATTTTAATTTAATGGTTATTTATAGATTGAAGGAGTTTACTTTTATGATACTTTTGTACCCTTTTCAAGGATCTAAACTATTTTAACGTTACTTATTGTTGCTATAAAAAGGAATTACAAGATATTCCAAATGGATGTCAAGTATGCCTTACTCAATGGATAATTAGATGAAGAGGTTTACATTTAATAACCTTGTGGGTTTCTTCTTAGAGAATATGAAAAATATATTTTTAGGTTAAAGAAGGATTTTTATGGGAGAATATATCAGTATCTACACCAAAGAAGAAAAATAGGTATCTCTCCTTGTTATTATTTATGAGGCTAAAGTAATTATTTATGGAAATGATAAAGAAATGTGTGATATTTTTTCTAAATAAATGAAGGATTAATTTGAAATTTATATGCTTGGAGAGATGAGGTAATTTCTTATCCTGGAAATCTCTCTAGAGAAAGATCACATTTATCTTTCCAAAGAGAAGTATACAATGGAACTATTGAAAATATTTAGTATATAATATTAAAATTCTATTTCCACACCAATTTTAGTGGGAAAAAATATTTCCAAATATGAACATGGAAAATAATTTAATAAAAGGGAGTTTATAAAGTAGATTTTAATCTTGTTATATTTTATAGATCCAAGAAGAAATATTTTATATGATGTCACTATTTGTGCCAGATATTATAGTTCTTCAAAATAATCCCATTTTATTATATGAAAAATGATTCCAACATATATAAATGGTATAAAATTTTTGCACTAAAATATGATAGTAATGTAAATTTGGATTTATTTTGTTTTGATGATGAAGAATAAAAATGTTTTACTGATGAAAAAAGATCCACATTGTAAGATCCTGTTTTTTTTCTTGAGGTACAAACCTCTTTAATTTTAGTTTAAATGACCGTTTACGAAATAATGTGAAAAACCTTTGAGGTTATGTGGGTATTGGGGTGCATGGGGTTTGTTCAAATCCTAGAACCCAACTTGTTGGGAAAATAAGGCAGGTCGTACGGTTAGTAGTAACATTGTGGGACATTCTGCACATTTACTAATAACTGTGTGGAGCTAGATAGTGGACTTCTGGAGCCTACACATTTTGAGGAAACCATGTAGAAGGAGGTGCAAGACCATGTGATGGCCTCTATAGTTTTTGTCAGTGGGATGAGACATAGTTTTTGCACTGTTAGGCAAACTTTATACCCTAACAGTTTGAGGTGCCCCTCCGTACAGAGAAGGGTTCACAATTGTTACATGGGTTTTCCAACTGTGCAACCAAACCATACGACTCACTAATTTGAGTCAAAATTACTATTTTACCTTAAATTATATTATAAATCAAATCTAATTTTACTCCTCTTATGTTGGAAAACACTGAACCCTTGGAGATCCCTTTGAAATCCAAATCTAAGGCTTTTCCACCATTTTGTCATCTGAGATCAGAATTGAGATTTTTTCATCTTATTGGTTCTACACAAGTGAGTAATTTATCCATTTTTTGTCATGATTCATTATTATTAGTATCAACAGAGTTATTTTGGTGAAATATAATATTCCATATTTCTAGGTTCTTTGTCCGTTCATCATTTTCTTCCCGATTTGAGTTGAACCAGGATATGATGTTGGATGATAACTATACTACAGACCTATGGTAGGTGGTATATAATTTTCCTATGTAGGTTGATAATTTATAGAGATAGTTTCCTTTATTCCTCCCATCAAACATTCCAACATGTCCTTGAAAATGAATTCAATAATTAAATTGAATATAATGGAACCTGATAGGGATTCCCACTAGTACCTTGAGACTTGTTGGAGGTTGTTTCCCTAACCTAGGACACCCATGGGGCGTGACTTTTAATTTCCCTTATTGAACAACCCAAGGGGTGTGAATATGATCTTTAATTTTTATATGAAACCCAACAAAAAATGAAATGAATTTAATTAATTGATTTCAAAATGGTATGCCTCCTTTTCCATGTGTTGACATGCTATGCCTTGCTTGAATTGATTAAATGATTTTTAATGTAATTGGTATATGAGCGGGTAAACTAAATGAATGCAATTGAATGTGAATTTCTGTATGAGTGGGTATAATCATGGGAATTGAATTCTTGTGAATTGATTAATGGAATGAGATGTGAATTAAAATTGTAGTGGATGCCTTGGTTGGTATACTATGGATCTTTCTTCCATTTAGATTCCATGATAATTTCACCCATGGAAATTTATTTATGGTAAGAGATACCTTGGAACTATATGATACTTGGATCTTGATTAGGTAAGATTCCAAGGGAATTTATACCCATTGGATTTAGCTTGCTGGACTCACATTGTACATGTTCTGTTAACATGATCCTTGGAATCCACCAGTGCCATTACCGAGTATCGATAAAGATTATCCTGGGATTCGATGATGATACCTTGATCTTATATACCTTTGATCTAGCCTTGTGGGGTTTGAAACTTATGGATAAACTAAATGAACCTAGTAAATGTGATATGGTTGATTATATGGAACATCTGTGGTAAATGTGACACTTCTTGTTATATGACTCATCCGCGGTTGACTTGATATATAGGATATATTTTATGGCCATGGGTGATATGATATATTGTGTATAAGGAATGAATGGGATGTTTATTTCCCTTTTCCCTATAGCTACCTTATGATAGGATCTTGACACTTTCTTTGTAGGTATCCTTGTATGGATGTATAAGCTCACCTGTTTGTTTACTTTTTCTAGGGGAACATTACTTTCAGTACTGTCATACTTGTTATATAATGCACTCTGATTTAGATTGTATTACATAACCCATATTTTTATATACACTTTTGGCGGTGACCTTCAGGGATTGTATCTCACACCTTATTCAGGTTGTCATAAGGTACCTGAATTGATTATATGGATTAAGGTAGGGACCAGGGAAAGTGACTACAGTTTGATACTTGACTTTGTGCCATGATTAGAAGAAGGTGACCATAGGAACAAGGAAAGGCTTTTGATGCTAGCTAGGATAGTTTTTTGTCTTTTTGGTAACATGATATGTGTTCTGATATGATGTATGTATACTTATTTTGGATGTTTCGTGACACATGACATGATCATAACTGTATATGAGATTACTTCTATCATTGTTTATGTATTATTTTCATGGATGTATTCCTATTGTTTGATTGGTTTAATTCTTCCGCTATTAATTTTTATGATTTCTACCATTGTGTTATAATCTAATAAGAGGGAATAATCTACCCATAAACACACCCCAGATCCTCACTACTAGTTGTAAATATCTAGTGTTTGGGGATATGTGCTTGAGGCCATGTGGGAAACCAGTCTTGAGGCACCATTCAATGGAATTAGGGTCTAGAAAGTTAAAAATTTGTATCAGAGCACTTTCTTTTTCTGGATTTACTATTTTGAGGTAATAGAAAGGGATATGAAGGAATTGGAATTTGGTAATAAGTTGTGCCTTATATTAGCTAACCCACGTATAGGAAAAATCCAAATCACTTTGAATGTAAATTGATATTATCTAGATTTTGGCCATGATAATTTATTTGATTCCACTATTGGGCGATGCACTTGAATTGTGATGTTATATTTGATACAATTGATTGTTCTATTTACTTAACCTGATGAGATGATGGCATTCTATCTAATCCATCATTTTAGGAACTTTACATTAATCACATTCCATGTATTATTCCATACCATAAAGGATGAATTTCTTGTTTTCATAATATTATGATATTTTCCATGATAGATATGCTTGATGTTGGGATAGATATTTTGTGCTACGAATTGGAAAACAATATTGGTACTTAAAGTTTCTATTGCAACCTAAGTAGTGTTTTTCTGATTAGGATACAGAATACAGCCTAAAGAGCCAATTGTGGCATATTGAGTCATTGACCAAGAGTCACATGGACTGGAACATGTTATGGTGTCGATTAGGTGGAAGATATTTCAACTTATGTGGAGTATGGTCCCTTATGGATCAAAATTTTGTGAACTATTTGGTTCAACCATTTAAAATGGAATGTGAAATGAAAATGAACTTAAATGAATGAAAATTTAAATGGTAAATAGAGAACTTCACCTAGACCCAACTTTTGAGTGGGCAGTATGTAGTGTATCTTGTGATGTTTCTTACCATTCCTTTTTATGTATTCCAGGATTTAGGATCAGGCTGTGTCGTAGGATTTGATATAGGAAGTTTTTGAATTTTCATATGATTTTATCTATAAACATTGATATCATTATTTTATGAGGTGTGGGTTTGGAATTGTAGAGACATGCCACCATAACGACCTGAAGTCATATGCCATGAGGGTGGAGACAACCATGCTCTAGAGGAAGAGGGTTATGGGACATCGGTCTATACAGTTATAGTGTTAGTGTTGACACCAATATTTTTACCAGACATAGGTGCTAAGGCACAATTCTACAATGGGTTTTTTTCTGCTTCATGTAGACTTTTTAGGGAGGACTGCAACATGCCTCCTCTATGGCTGAGCTAACGTGTTTGTTCCAACATCCTCATCCTCCCATGTTTTTAGGGGATGGAAGCCCATAGGGGGGTCAGATGTGGCTTAATACTACTCTGTCAATATTTAATCATCTAGATACACCTTATGAAAGGAGATTGAGTATCACAACATATATGCTTCTGGGATCAAAAAATCATTGTTGGGATGTTTTGAACTAGGATGATGCACTGTTTGACAAGGTTTTATGGGATTTCCAAACCAGATTCTCTGAATAATTTTTCCTCGATACTTTGAGATCATAGAGGGCTATTGAGTTCATGCTTCTGGAGTAGGGTGTTATGAAAGTTATGGAGTATTCGGTATGCTCTACAGATCAGTAGTGTTTTGTGCCGATATATCTTTCTAATGAGGAAGTTATGGTGAGATGCCTTGAGGAAGGTTTCTGACATGCTATTTGATCTCAAGTCAATGTGTTCATATTGAAAACTATTATTGAGATGGTAAATCAGACGCTAATTACAGAGTGGAACCTAAGGGAAGTTAAGGGAACAAGTAGGGAAATGCAGTCAATTGACCCAGTGGTTTAACATCTTCAGGTAGGAAGAGTAGTTTTGAGGCTTCCCGTGAGATTAGTACCATCCAAGATGTGTAGCTCAGTTTTCTATAATTAGTGTGGAAGATGGTTCCACATGAGAAATTAGTATAATCATGACCCAATCGAGTGCTAGGCTTTCAAAAACAGGGCACACATGCAACATTTCTAAGGGACCTTCCCTTTAGTAGTGTATGGTTGGGGTCAGATCCAACACCAGGTTCAAGAGTAGGTTTCATATCTCCACATTAGGCTTGGATTTGGAGTGGTACCATTAAATTAGGCCAAGGTGGTGGTGGTCATGGCCAAGGCATCCAGGAACTAGTTACAATGAGACAGTAGAGTGAGCCTACTCTGTTTAATGGGGTTGTGTCATAGGGTCACAGTTCAGGCTAGATACATTCTATATATCTTACCCCTAAGGAACATGGTACCGAATCGTCTATGGTAAGAGGTATGATATTAGTAGACTCTACACTTTTATCTTCTCTCTTTGATATAGGTGTATCACATAATTTCATATTTGTACATTTGGTGGAAAGATTTGGGCCTACGATTCATTTTTATAATGGTGGTATGATGCTTGAAAATCTATTAGGGATCAGAATAGAGGCTATGAGTTACTTTAGGGAGTTCCCCCTTGAGGTTTCTTTGTTTCACTTTGTATCAAATATTTTTTCCCTCAAGATGAGCAGCTTTGACATTATAATTGGGATAGGATGGATAATGGATTATTGAGACCATGTTGATTTCTATCACCGGTGGGTGACTTTCACATCACTAAAGGGTGAACTTTTTATTCACAGGGGTGAATGGGATGTCCAAGATAGTTTATCTAGATGAAAACATCATGGGTTGTGTGGGATTGTAGCCATGACTGCTAGTTTGTATCTGGATGATTTGGGAGGTTGTCAGGAAGATTATCCTCTAGTGGTTGATCATTTTAGGGATGTATTCATGGATGAATTTTCCACTTTACCTCTGAATAGATAGGTTGATTTATCTATTAATATAGTTACAAAAGCTGATAATATGGATACTACAGAGTTAGAGGTGCTTATGAGGTAGCTAGAGGACTCCAAGGCAAAGGGGTTTATTCGGCATAGTACTTATCTAAAGGGTTTTCTGGTTCTTTTTTCAAAAAATGAGGATGGAACACTTAGTCTATGAATATATTATTGAAAATTGGACTAGATGATGGTTATGAAATGGTACCCATTTCCATATATAGAGAACCTATTTGATCAGATTTGAGGACATTTGGTGTTCTATAAAATTGTTTTAAGATCTAGATATCATCAGGTGTGTGTTCTACCTATAAGAATACCTCATACAAATTTTCATATAAAGTATGGTATATATGAGTATATGGTTATTTCATTCAATCTAATGAATTCACCAGCAGTTTTCATGGAACTGATGAACTGAGTTTTCCAGCCTCATTTAGATTCATTGTTGGTGGCTTTCATGGATGATATCTTGGTTTATTCTGACAATCAACATGAACATGCCAAACATCTTGAGATCATTTTGGATACATTGAGAGATCATCAGTTATTTGGTAAGCTCATAAAGTTCCACTTTTATATTGATAGAATTCAATTCTTGGGTCATATTATCTTATAGTCATGAGTATTAGTTGACCTAGAGAAGGTGGGATCTGTAGTTTCTTGGGCACATCCCAAGGAATTCATTAATATAAAGAGTTTCTTGGGGATAGATGGATATTATAGAAATTTCAAACAAGACTTCTCATGACAAGAAGTTCCTATTACCGGCTTAAATAATAAGGACGTGAAGTTTGTATGGATAGATACCAATGAGACATACTTTCAGAAGATAAATGGGAGATTGACTTCAGCACTGGTCATAATTCTTCTAGAGAATGGAAGAAGATAAACTGTATACTGTGACACATTAGGTATTAGTATGGGAGTAGTAATGATGTAGGGAGATAGAGTCTTGGTGTATGGGTCTCAACAATTGAGTCTACACAAGAATAATTATCTAATGCATGATCTTGATTTGGCTATAGTTGTTTAGGCATTGTGCTTCTGGGGAAACTATTAACTAGGAGAGCATTTTGTGGTTTAAATGAACCACAATGTAATTAAGTATATATTTACATAGTGTGATCTAAATTTGAGGTAGTGAAGGTTGGTTGAATACCTATAGTCCTTTTACTTCAAGATTTCCTACACACTTGGAAAAAGCAATGCAGTGGTAAATGCATTGAGTAAAATGGATAAATATAGGAATTTTAGTAGGCCAGTAGTGAGTGGTATATTATGGATTTATTTTTCATATGCAGTTAGACATGAAGGATGTCCATGGACATATATTTATTTCTTATTTGGATGAGACATATACTCCTTTGGATATATTGAGAATGATACAACTTTCAAATTATGAGATCCTAGTCCTACGAGAGAGTGTGATAGGTGATAACCAACCTCCTAATTAGATCGTAGGTGGGGATGAGATCCTATGTATCGAAGGATTCTTTTAGGTTCAAGTGGCCATACGTGAGGAGCTAATGTGGGAGTTTAATGCCTCAGTTTGGTCTGTTCATCCCACAATTACCAAGATGTATCATGATTTACGTCACCGGTATTGGTCTCTAGGGAAGAAACACATGGTATCTAGTTTCATTAGGAGGTGTTCCACCTATCAACTGATGAAGGTGGATCATCAGCGACCAGCCAAATTTTTTTAGTAGTTACCTATCCCATAGTGGAAGTGGGATTATGTTGAAATGGATTTTGTGACAAGTTTTCCAAGGTCACCTTGAGGCAGCGATGTTGTGTGGGTTGTTGTGGACATGATCATGAAGGATTCTCATTTCCTACCGATCAAGGAGACCTTCAGTGTGTATAATCTTGGGAGTTTGTATATCTGTGAGATAGAATGAATTCAAAAGGCCCCCATACTATCATTTCAGATAGGGATTACTATTTAAAATATTTTTTATAGAAAAGTTTATATATAGTGTTTCTTACACAGGTGATTCTGAGCACAATATACCACCCTCAGATGGATGGCCAATTATAGAAAACGATACAAGCTCTTGAGTATATGATATAAGAATGAATCCTAGATTTTAGGGGTTCTCGGGATAGGCATATTCCTCTTGTTGAGTTCTCCTACACTAATATCTATTAGGCAACTATGCTATCTAGAGGTAGGTGAGGCAGTTTTATTGGGGGCGCATCTCCTGTAGGAGACTTCTAATCATCTCTAGTAGATTATAAAATAGATGGATACTATAAAATCTCAACATAAATCTTACACTCATTGCTGTAGATGGACTCTTAAGTTCGAGGTTGAGGATTTAGTCTTTTTTTGTATCCCATCAAGGCTAGGGAATAAAGGGATCGAGATTCAAGGTAATCATTCACTGTAATATGATGGGACTTTAGATATTTTGGAGAGATTCATACCTATAGACTATTGATTGAAATTACTTCTAAGGTATTGGGAAATGCACTACGTATTCCATGTATCTTAAATATGTTGTTATCATTTAGACCCACATCACATTTTGAAGCCTGAGGAGGTGGAGTTAAAAGTGTATGCGTCCTTTGTGGAGCACCTTATTCATATTATTGATAGAATCATGAAGTTTCTCTGAGGATGGTCAGTTCTTATATTACAGGTTCTATGGAAGCACATAAATTTATAGGATGATAATTGGGAGATGTATTTTGACGTATGTGCTTATTGTCTGGAGTTTTTCTCCTATGAATCTTGACCACCCTTGGGAGAGAAATTTGAGGAAAATTTTCTTTAAGGGGTAATATTATAAGATCCAATATTTTTCTTGAGGTGAAGAACTCTTTAATTTTAGTTTAAATACTTTTTTATGACCTAATGTGAATACCCTTTGAGGTTATGGGGGTATCTAGGGTGTCCAGGGGTTTTTCATAGCTTAGAACCCATCTTTTTGGGAAAATAAGGTAGGTCGCATGGTTAGTAGTAACCATGCAGGACATGCCATGTGGTTACTACTAACCATGTGAAGCTAGATAGTGGGATTATAGATCCCACATGGTTTGAGGAAACTGTGTGGAAGGACACAAACACCCATGCGACGACCTATTTAGTTTTTGATAGTGGGTTGAGACACTATTTTCACATGGTTAGGAAAACCATGTGCACTAACCATGTAAGTTGACCCTCCTTATAGTGAAAGGTGCACGGTTGGTGCACAGTTTGGCCTACCATGCAGTAAAACCATATAACTCAGTAATTTAAGGAAAAATTAAAAATTTACCCTTAAATTATGTTATAACATAAATATAATTTCACTCTTCATCTTTTGAATAGTAGTGACCCCTTAGATCTCCCTTTGAAGTCCAAATATTAGGATTTTCCTCCATTTTGTATTCTGATCTCAAAATTGAGAGGTTTTTATCTCTTTGAACCATGATAGTGAGTAATTCATTACTTTTATGTCATAATTAATTCTTATTAGTATCGATAGAGTTATTTAGGTGCAAGACAATATGTCCTATTTCTAGTTTCTTCACCCATTATTTATTTTTCTCCCAATTAGAGTCAAATAAAGAGTTGATACTAAATGAGAACTCTCCTATAGACCTATAGTAAGTGTTCTATACTTTTATAATGTAGTTTGATTATTTATAGAGCTATTTTACATTGTTCCTCCCATTTAACTTTCTAATGTGGCCCTGAAAATGAATTTAATAATTAAATTGAATGTAAGGTAACCTGATAGGGATTTCCACTAGTTCCTTGAGACTTGTTTGAGTTTTCCCCAACCTAGGCCACCCAAGGGGAGTGACTTTTCCTTTCCCTTGTTAAACCAACTAAGGGGTGTGTATATGAGCTTTCACTTTTAGAGGAAACTCAACTAAAAATTAATTGAATTAAATTAATTTATTTAGAAGTGGTGTACCTCCTTTTCCATATGTTGACACATTATGCATTGATTGAATTGATTAAATGGGTTTTAATGAAATTGGTATATGAGTGGGTAAAATCATTGAATGTAATTGATTATGAATTTCTATATGAGTGGGTATACTCATTGGGATTTAATGATTTTGAATTGATGAATTTAATGAGATGTGAATTAAAATCGTAGTGGATTATGTGGTTGGTATATCGTGGATCTTTCTTCCATTTATATTCCATGGTAGTTTCACCCATGGTTTTTGATTTATAGTTGGAGATACCTTGAACCTCTATAATCCTTGGATATTGATTCTGTAGGATGATAAGAGGATTTCAATCCCTTGGATATGGATTACTGGACTCACATTGGACATCTCTGCTGACATGATCCTTAGACTCCACCAGTCTCATTACTGAGTTTCCATCGAGATTCTATTGGAACTCAATGAGGATTCCATGATATTATATACCTTGGATATGACGTTTTGGGGGTTTAAACTTCTAAATAAACAGTATAGTCATGGTAAATGTGATATGGTTGATTTTATGACATGACCATGGTAAATGTGACACTTCTTGTTATACGGATCGGTCATGGTTGATTTTATATACAGGTTATACATCATGGTCGTGGGTGATATGGTATATTGTGTATAAGGAATGGTCATGGTGTTTATTTCCTTTTTCTCTATAACTTCCTTGTGATAGGATCTTAACAATTTTTTTAAAGGGATCCTTGCATGGATTTACAGGATCAAATGTTTGTTTAATTTATCTATGCCCACATTACTTTCAATAATATCATACCTATTATATTATGAAATCTTATTTAGATTGTATTTCACAACCATGATTTTCTATAGACACTTTGGGTGGTGAGCTACAGGGATTGTATCTCACACCCTATGTGGGATACTACTGTGTAACCGGATATATTATATGGATATTGTTAGGGATTGGGGAAAGCAACCATAGTTTGATGCTTGATGTTGTTCCATTCATAGGAACATGGGAGCATGAGACCGAGCTGAGGATTGTGATGCTAGTTAGGATACTTTATGGAATTTTTGATATTTTGATACCTATAATCATCTGATATCTATATACCTATTTTGGATACTTTATAGACACATGAAATGATCATATTTGTGTATGATATTACTTCTGGTATTGTTTATATATTCATGTCCTTGATGTATTCCTATTTTATGATTACTTTACTACTTCTCCTATTGACTTTTATGATTGATAACACTATGTTACACTTTGATAAGATAGAATAGTCTCCCCACAAAAACAACCTATTCCCTCACTACTAGTCGACATCCTCTGGAATTTGGGGTGATGTGATTGAGGCATTGTGGACAACCAGTTTCGGGGCACCATTTAATGGAATCTGGGTCTAGGACGTTACACACATCTAGTGGCTTTTTCTTTCTTGGTGATATATTTTTAATTTGGGACACAAAGAAGAAAATTTATATGAATTTAATCACTATTTAGGTGGAATATGTGGCTAAAACTCATGCTACAACTTAGTTGATGTGGATGAAAACACAGTTAGAATACATAAAGGTGCTAGTAAAGATGCCACTACATATTGGATGTGATAATTAGAGTGCTATCAAATTTTCAATGAATCATGTGCAAAATTCCAAGGGAAGGCAAATTATATAAAGAATTTAAGTACCAGTTTATTCCAACAAAAAATTATATTTCTAATATGTTCAATAATCCATTATCTAAAGAATCATTCCATAATCTAAGGTTGAATTTGGGCGTCCAACCTCACCCTGTATAAGTATAAGGTATGTTTTTCCTATATCCAATTTCTTATTATCTTTGGATATTATTATCTAAGGGGGAAAAAATGAAAACATAATCTATCCATTAATATACGTTTTACCTCTTTAGGGAGAGCATATATTTAAGAGGAGTTTTTAAAAGGTATATTCTAGGATATCATCTCATATTATCTATTTTAATAGTTTATTTAAGTGAATGAAGAATTTTTTTAATGAATTTGATTCAAGAACATGGAATAATTGTTATGTATAAGTGGAAGTCAGTTTATTTTGTTAAGGTATTTTAATTAAAGGTTGGTTATAGATCAGATTTTTTTGGAAAACATGGAATTTTTTTTCAAGGAATTTTTTTTATATAGATTTTGTGATATATGAATGGAAATGTTGGATAACAATTCATTTCTTGAGTTTTAAAGCTTTATTGATTTATAATCCTTGGTTGAAAAAAAATCTAAAGGGGGGGATTGTTGATACGAAAAGGATTTGAATTATTGATTGTTTTTTTAAATAGGCGATGAATCTAGTAATCATTAAGTTGAAATGATTATTGTGTTATATTTTTTTGTTAACTCATAAATCATTTAGTTTTTTGAGTTGTAACCATAAGTTGATACCATGGGGGGTGCTATCATAGGAGTGAAACCATGTGAGTGATACCATGGGGATGTGATCGTGGATGTACGACTGTGGGTGTGATACTATGAGGAGAAACAATGGGGTGCGACCATAAATTATGACCATGGATGTGTGAATGTGGGTGTGTTACCATGAGGTGAAACCATGGGTACAATCTTGAGGTGTGATCGTGGAGTGAAACCATGACGTGTGACCAAATGAAAAAAAGAGTGACCATGATTCAGATAATAGCTCGTGCTACCGTGAAATAATTCTAGCATTGAATGGTAAATATTTCTTCTAAGAATTAAATATCATGATATATATATTATCACGATTCTCTCAAAGGATCTATTGAGTGAATAAAGACTGACTAAGTAATAAGAGGGATCTAGTGAAGTTTTTCTAGTGCACTGAAGAAAGGATAAAGAGAAAATATGTATTGTGTACATTATTTTGTACATGAAGATGAAGGAATACTGGATGAGTTGGCCCTGATGTTCCCTTTCATGATGAGGTGTTTAAAGCTGGTTGAAGGAAATATGGAAGAATACTTCACATAAAGTCTTTTTTTTATTTGAAGTAAGTTTCATTGGATTTCATTATTCATTAATGAAAGATTATTGTATATGATGGATTGTGAATTTATCAAAGAAGTATGGTGGTATAATTTTAATGATATTTAATAGGGAGAAGTCCATGATTGAATTTGGAATGATCTCATAACCCTTCAATGCATGAGTTTATATATACACATGGATTTAATTAAATATAAACGTGACCATGGGTATGGGCTATACGAATTTCTTAATACCCATAGTTCACTTTAAAACATGGGTATAGCCTATACCCATGGCTTTATGAACTGTGGGTATAAGTGGTTTTCTAGAAATCATGTACACCCACAACTCTGTGAATTGTGGGTATATATACATACCCCCATTAGATACCACCAGCACCATCCAGTACCTCTCACAGAACCTAAAAATAAATTACAAACCATGGTACACATTTAATGCAACACACTTATTATATATTTATTATTCAAGCATCAATTTTTAAATAGTTTTCAAACCATTGAAAATACTGGAACATACAAATACAATCCACATCATCAATTATTTTAGTCATCCACATATTTCTCCAACTATACTAAAAAATAGAGGGTATCAATATCTCCCTCATCCCCATTCGTGTTATTATAATCATCACCAGCATCAGTGCATGGATAACCATCATCATCATCATCATCATCATCATCACCACCACCACTGTCATCCCCACCACCAACACCACTAATACAATAAGCTCAAAAACCACTAGTACTCTCATTGAAATTATCAATGGAATCATATAAATGACTCATTTATTCCATACATGAATTAAAAGTAGTAGCAACCTCTGATGGAAGTGATGGAAAAATAACTGACATATATTTTTGGTAGTGTTCAGTGACCTTTTTTCCTCTTTCACACTCCTGTATATATATGTTTTGGCCTCAATTTCTTTTGAATGAGAATTTTCAGGATCTGTGGTGTGTGAGGTTCCTTATGATGTCCAATACCTAGGGGGATGATGTTTTTCGTGGGTTGATATAAGACTCTCTCCTAGTTATCCTCACCTAATACCAATATCAAATGATCATGTGTCCAAAATTTATCATCTAATTTCTCATCGACGTCCTCAAGGGTACACTATTTAATATATAAATAAGATATATAATTATTAATTCCATATAAAATTTTGAAATATCAATAAACAAAATTACAATATTTTCTTGCATCTGTACATTTATATCACTTCTATAATTTTTTCTTCCTACTTTAGAAAAATAATTTTGATCGAAAGAGATGACTTGTGATTCAAAATGAAACTTTCTGAAAATGACATTAATTAGTATAATACTAAATTATTGAATAATTTTAAAGTGAAAAACCTAGAATGAATTAAAATTATAGCTATTGAAGAAATCCATAAAATATAGAATCATCAAATTATAAATTTAATTAGAAATTTAAAACTAGTGTTATAACATAAAAAATACATACTAATTATCATGATAAACATGGGTATGATATGGATCACTCTTGTATGTTAATTTTAGTCCAATTATACTTGCGTTTAATTATTTGGTTACTTAGTAACTTGGTAATTTTTATCATTTAGTCATTAGGTTTTTTTGGTTAGGTTGTTTAGTAATTTGTCCAATTGGCCATTTAGCTATTTTAATATTTGGTTATTCCATCACATGGTAATCTTGATCATTTGTTTGTTAAGTTCATTTTTTGATTAGGTTGATTGGTAATTTTTCATTTTGCCAGTTGGATATTTGGTCATCTGATCACTTGTTAATTTTTATCATTTGGTCATTAGGTTGATTTTTTGGTTATGTTGTTTGGTGATTTGGTGATTGGGGAATTTGGATAATTATCCAATTGTCCATTAGGAAATTTTTACATTTGTTTATTCATTCACTTGGTAATTTTTATCATTTGGTCATTAGGATCATTGTTTTGGTTAGGTTATTTGGTAATTTGGTCATTTGGGCATTTGGAAAATTGGCCACTTTTTCATTTGGTTATTCGGTCACATGGAAGCTTTGATCATTGGGTCATTAGGTTTAAATTTTGGTTATTTCTTTTAATTTGGTAATTTTTTTCATTTGGAAATTTGGTTATTAGGTTACTTGGTAAATTTTATCATTTAATCATTAAGTGCATTTTTTGGTTAGGTTTTTTAGTAATTTGGTCATTTGGGGATTTGGCCAATTATCCAATTGGCCATTTGGAAATTCCGTCACTTGGTAAATTTGATCATTTAGTTATTAGGTTCATTTTTTTGTTAGGTTTTTGAAGTTCCCAGATCAGTGTGAATCACTGAGAGGGGGAGGGGGTGAATCAGTGATCCCTTAAAACTTTTTACTAATTGATTCCTTATCAATTAAACCTCTATGGCTGGTTAAAGCCTCGATCCACTCTTCTTGTATCTCTCACCTTTCCTCGAATGATGCAGTAAATGTAAAGGCACTGAACACAAGGATTTAGAAGGTTCGGCACCAAAGGCCTACGTCCTTGCCATGTTGGTTATACACCCCAACATGGTTTCTCCCATTATAATCTGTTAGTATTACAATGGTCGATACAGCATCCCACTGTATCTCTCCTGAGTCCCACAGGAGGGTCTTTATACTGCATCCCACAGTGTTACCAGAGTCCCACTGGCCTGCTCCAGAATCCCACTGAAGACTTCTTCCACCCTGAGTCTCACAGGGGGCTTCTCCTGGCTCCTCGAGTCACACGAGTAGCTCTTCTTCTCTTTAAGCTTGTTCAAGTATCTTCAGCAGTCTGGGATAAAGACTGCTGGAATTGCTCTGTACCTATGATCACTTGTGATGAACAGGTCTTCTCGTCTTGCTCAGGCTTTATCTCCTTCTTCTAAGGATAACCTGGCTTCTCTCTCCAACTACTGAATACTCCGACAACTGATATCTTTAACTTCAGTCTGGTCCAGTCTCACATCAAATCATCTTCATGCACTGAGTGCATGGCATCTCTGCATCTTCATGCACTGACTGCATGGATTCTCAATTTCTTCAAGATCTTCTAGTCTTGGACAACTCAGATGCACACAACCAGATTTGGCTTTGTTCACGTGTGCACGTGCATGCATGCATGCATGCACTCCCCTTCTTCTTCTCGGTGCAATAAACCCACAAAGGGTGTAGTCTCTTTAAGCACACACCTTCTCACTTCCTTCACACACTTAATTCCTTTTGATTACACACACATAAATGTGTGTTATACTTTAGTGTGAGAGTCTTTCCTTTTCTTCTTCTAAATGATTACACACTTCTTAGTGCACACACATAGGTTCGGCCTTCTTGTCTCTTTGCACACAAAACTTCTTCACTTTGGCACACACTTGAGCTTGGCCTTCACACTTGTTAAGCACACACAAATTATATAAATTTTGTCCACATGGGTGCTAGCCTTGTCCTTGTTCTTTCTTTGCACATACAACTTGATGTAGTCTTCCTCCTTATGCACACACTAGGGACATGGCCTTCTCTTGTTCACTTTGCACACAAGGCACTAAGGCCTCGGCCTTCCTCTTGTTTTGCACACACACGAATGTGGTGGCCACACTCCTTTTGCTTCAAACTTGCCCACGGCCTTCTTGTTCTTTTTCACTTAGCATGCACACACAAAATGTGTGATCTTCACATTGCACACAAGAGATGCAAGTCTCGGACATCACTTCTTCACTTCACACACACAAGAGGTGTGGAATACTCTTCACTTGAGCTCCTTCCAATATGAAGGCACACAAGGTGCAATCAGGGGCGCGCAGGTGCAAGGGCACAAGGGCCGCACAAGCCCTCGGGTGCAAGGCACCTCAACCACGGGGCGCGCAAGTGCTACTGCCCCGGGTACTTCCTTCCGCGCAAGGAGGGTGCACAGGGGACTCACTTTCTTCTTTCGTGCAAGGAGTGCACAAAAGGAACCTCGCGGAGCAAGGGGTGCTCCGGGCTTCACTGCCGCGCAGGGTGCTGCGCGGGGCTTCAACCTCACGAGGCACAGAGTGCTTCTCACGGGACTTCGGATTTTCAACAAAGGATCAGCAAACTCAATGAGAGCCTCGAGCTCTCCTTATATAGGCAGAGGGATGCCTCAGTCCATCCGCGTGTTAAATCTTGAATCACCGAAGATTTCGGATCTTCAAAATCTTTCCAAATTTTGATTTCTTTCCTCTGTTTCAACGCGGGTTCCTTCTTCTTCGGTTTCCTTCACGTGAAAGAGCATTCAAACGCATGCATGTCTTCGTTTAAGCATACGAGCGATGTGGCACGGCCTTCGCAACTCTGTTTGCCTCGGCCTCGGCCGAATTCTTCACTACATTACATGCATGGTCATTTTAATGCATGGTCGTGTTCAGTAGGATCAGACGATCACAAAGGAACCTTCATCTCCTTCAAAGGTGGCCGGGAGCTCGAAATCCAGTGGTCGGATGGCCTCTGGTTCAGGCGACGTCGCGGGTGGCCTTCGGTCGAGCTCGAGGTAGGAGACACACCGGGAGCCGTTGGATCGGGCGAATGAAAGAAATCGGACGGCCTGGATCTGAACAGGAGCGGCGCGATGAGATGTGAGACCGAGATCTGGCGCGCGATCAATGGTGCGGCCAGGATTCGCTCCCGGTGATTTTTCCGCGTCCCACATCGAAACGGCGAGCGGTTTTTCCGCGGCTTATCAACCTAGCGCTTCCTTTCAACGCTCAGTTGTACTTCCCCTTCCACGGTGCCACCCCGCACCGTGTTCTCTCTGCGGGCGCGCTCTTGCGCCCACCTCAGCTCCTCGCGGGCGTGCTATGCGCCCACTATGCATGTCACGGGCGCGCTCCTCTCGCGCTCACGCTGCGCGGGCTTCATCACCGCGTGGCCTCGAGGATTATACACGGCCCCGACCTTCCTGCCTCAGGGATATGCTTCCTTGGACTGAGGGTTCCCCATGGGCATGGTGACCTCGAGTCCCACATGAGCCTTGGGTGATGACCCTCGGCTGGCCTTCCTTGGTGGCTATTTTTTTTGCTAAGTAAAACACTTAGGACTTTGTATAAAAACAAAGTAACCAAGTGAAAATGCCAAATGCCACTTCAAGCCATCTTCCTCTTCATTTACTCTTCTTTATTTCTTCTTCTACATTATAATTCCTCCAATTCTCTTCAACATATATTCATTACTTAGGAGTGAATTCTTGAAGGTTCTTTTTCTTCAACCGAACTCCTGAATCACTTAAATTCTTCAAAGTTCTTCATTGATCTAATCAGAGATCAATTGGATCTTCTTCTAATTCACATGCACTAGGTGATAGTGCATGGACTTCTTTAGCTCACTTCATCCACTTAGAAGTAGTGGATGGATCATCTTCATCTCCTCATGCATTTTCTTAACAATGCATGGTCTTCTAACATTGTTGTGACATTGTATCCACTTGATACAAGTTCTTTGAACTTAAAGAACAGTTCAACAATCGTCAGATGTGATGATGCTCCCTCATCATTCATTCTTCAAGTGTCGTAACTTAGTATCATCCTGATACAAGTATTGAAACATTAAGATCAGTTCTACAATCGTCTGATATTACTAGAGAATGTTTCAACCACATCTCCTATGCCACTTAGTGAATCTCCTAAGTGACATGCATCTTAGTACCATGGCAATTCTCCTTCATCACCATCACCATCACATCCTTTGGAATTCACATCTTGACATTCCTTGACATCCATTCATTCCATGACAACATCATGCCTTATTGACAACAAATGCAACACAGTGCACTTCAATCTCCCCCTTTGTATTTGTTGTCAATACACTTCTTCAGCACATATGAATGGGTCAATATGTGTGCCAATATTTTCTCCCCCTTATTGGCAATCAAATGCAAAGATGTGGTGTGGTACTCTTCCAAAAAAAAATCACTTCCTCCCTTTGAATATCATCTTCTTGAAAATCACTAAGAGAGGGATGATGTCACATGTTCTCTTTAGCAAAGAACCTTTAGTAAATCAACTCTAAGTCTACTTGGGATAAACCGGTGTAGAAAACAAGAGTGATGTAACCAAGGTACTCATTTTTGTCCAACATTCACTGTACATGTGAGATCATGCTTCAGGGGTTTGAAATTTTTTAGATATATCAATGAATTGCTAAATCCTGCACATACTTCACAAAAATCATTTGAAAGTTCAGTGCAAAGATAAATCTCCCCCTTTCAACCATTTTTATTCAATCAATAATCCCCCTTAATTGTCATGATGAATACAATTAAGAAACAAGGGATGAAAGTATGATTGGAATACCTTCACTTTTCTCAAGATGGTATTAATCTATGAATCCCATCTTCTTCAGATTGGATCCCCCTCAAGGGGCACACTCCATTCTGTCCAAACCACTCTCCAGATGAGAATGATCATCTTCAATTCCCTGCAATGTTAGCACATGTAAATACCAGAAGTATAAGGGAATAATATGGAACCTCCTTGGTTCATCAATGTGAACAACAAGGTTGAGAAGATTCTCTCAACCGAGATGTCCCATTTTCACCATTCTTCACACTTGCACATTTGATCTTCAATGATGATTGTGCTGGTGTGGATCTCAACACATCTTCATGTGAAATCTTCTTCTTCCCTTTTGCCTTAGCAATTGCCAGAACTTCATCTTCAGCTCTCTGCAGATCTTTGGCAAGTTGCAACTGATTAGTCCATATGACAAGTAAGTCACTTGGAAGTGTGGCCTCAGTTCTGGAAGTTCCACATGGTTCTTTTGATGCTTTAAAGATGCCTTTCTTAGGAAACTTGTTTTCAATCAATCCTTTCTGCTTCTTCTGGATTGATTGTATTTTTGAGTCCAGTCTACTTCTATTTAGTTCCATGGCTTGTTCACAAAGATCCATGGTATGACATTTCTATCCACAGTAGAAGCATGTTTTCTTGGTGGTCCTTCTGGATGCATCACCCTTCTTGGATTTAGACTCTAAGGACTTATCTTCCTTTTTCATAATCTTCTTGGGAGAATCTTCCACTTTCTTATGCTTGCTTCCAAAGTATTCTTTCTGAGCCAGGTTCTGTGATCTTTTCTTCTTTTTAGCTCTACATACAGTTGGAGATTGACATGTATCTTTTTGACCAGTTTTGCAATCATCCCAGATGTTGTCAAGTAATCCAAATATATTTGCAGTAAACAAATGTCTCTAGACCTGTGGATGATGCTTCTTTTCTTCTGGCTTGCTCCCCCTTGGCATGGGCTTCCTTTGTGCTTTGACATTCAGTGGATTGTTCCAACAATCCTTTGCACAGTGCCCATACTTATTACAACACCAACACAGACCCACAAATCTTGACTTCTTCAGTCCTTCTGATTTTAGCGTACTTTTCTGGAGCTGATGTGTTGTTTTAGGAGAGCTCTGCTTCTTCATTTTCTTCATCCATACTTTTTTGGAATTATTCTTCCATCCTGCACTTTTTTTAGAAACACTTTTAGAAGCATGAGTACAAGATGGTATGGATGGTACCTTCTTTTTAGAATATGTTTCCCTTTTATTAGAGGATGTCTTTCTTTTAGAATCATCATGCTCAATGCATACTTGAGTAGCAACATTTCTCCTTTCAGCTGACTGGGAGGCTTTGGCTTTGGGTGATTGCTGATTGTTCAATATCACCTCCAGTTCTAAGCATTTCATATTGAGGGAGTTCTTCTCATCCTCAATAGTTCTTAGCCTTCCTTCCCATTTCTCTTCCAGCTGCTTTATCTGGTCTTCATGAACCTTATTCAATTCTTGCAATGAACTTTCTAGCTCCTTCACCAATTTGACTTTTTCTTCGAGTTGAGCATCTCTGACATTCATTGACACTTTGTGCCTCTTTTCCAGTGCATGGAAAACATCTCTGACCATTATTTTAAAGAATTCTTTCTCAGAAAGGATTCTTTGAAATTCTTCAGTAGTGTGTTCATATCTTCCATTGCAAAGGGAAACGGTTTCATATTTAGCCTTCACCAGCTTTCTGAGAGTGTTGGTTATGCCAACCCTTTTTTCCAATTGGACTTCCAGAGAATTGGCTTCATCTTCTAGCTATAATTTTTATTCTTGAAGATCAAGGAGGCCTGTAGCTATACACATTGCCACTTCCTTGGGGACTGTCTTCTGAAGATATTTGATTGCATTTAGAAGATCATTGTTCCTTCCATATTCATCACAGCTAGAGCAGGCTTCATTAGAAGAATGATAAAAGGAATTGTCATCTGATGTGACTTTCACATTTCTTTCCATAGAAGGAGTTTCTCTGATTGCAACAACCTTCTTCTTCATCTTCTTTGCCTGTTTCTTCATTCTGTTTTTCAGAGTCTTGGCAGATATCTCCATTTGAGGTTGTTCTTTCATTTCCTCAAATCTGCACTTTATAAAGACTCCCTTGGATCTTTTTAGAGGTAACCTTCCCTCTGATACCAATTGAAGTGCCCAGATCAGTGTGAATCACTGAGAGGGGGAGGGGGTGAATCAGTGATCCCTTAAAACTTTTTACTAATTGATTCCTTATCAATTAAACCTCTATGGCTGGTTAAAGCCTCGATCCACTCTACTTGTATCTCTCACCTTTCCTCGAATGATGCAGTAAATGTAAAGGCACTGAACACAAAGATTTACAAGGTTCGGCACCAAAGGCCTACGTCCTTGCCATGTTGGTTATACACCCCAACATGGTTTCTCCCATTATAATCTGTTAGTATTACAATGGTTGATACAACATCCCACTGTATCTCTCCTGAGTCCCACAGGAGGGTCTTTATACTGCGTCCCACAGTGTTACCAGAGTCCCACTGGCCTGCTCCAGAATCCCACTGAAGACTTCTTCCACCCTGAGTCTCACAGGGGGCTTCTCCTGGCTCCTCGAGTCACACGAGTAGCTCTTCTTCTCTTTAAGCTTGTTCAAGTATCTTCAGCAGTATGGGATAAAGACTGCTGGCCTTGCTCTGTACCTATGATCACTTGTGATGAACAGGTCTTCTCGTCTTGCTCAGGCTTTATCTCCTTCTTCTAAGGATGGCCTGGCTTCTCTCTCCAACTACTGAATACTCAGACAACTGATATCTTTAACTTCAGTCTGGTCCAGTCTCACATCAAATCATCTTCATGCACTGAGTGCATGGCATCTCTACATCTTCATGCACTGACTTGATGGCTTCTCAATTTCTTCAAGATCTTCTGGTCTTGGACAACTCAGATGCACACAACCAGATTTGGCTTTGTTCACGTGTGCACGTGCATGCATGCATGCATGCACTCCCCTTCTTCTTCTCGGTGCAATAAACCCACAAAGGGTGTAGTCTCTTTAAGCACGCACCTTCTCACTTCCTTCACACACTTAATTCCTTTTGATTACACACACATAAATGTGTGTTATACTTTAGTGTGAGAGTCTTTCCTTTTCTTCTTCTAAATGCATACACACTTCTTAGTGCACACACATAGGTTTGGCCTTCTTGTCTCTTTGCACACAAAACTTCTTCACTTTGGCACACACTTGAGCTTGTCCTTCACACTTGTTAAGCACACACAAATTATATAAATTTTGTCCACATGGGTGCTAGCCTTGGCCTTGTTCTTTCTTTGTACATACTACTTGATGTAGTCTTCCTCCTTATGCACACACTAGGGCCACAGCCTTCTCTTGTTCACTTTTCACACAAGGCACTAAGGCCTCGGCCTTCCTCTTGTTTTTCACACACACAAATGTGGTGGCCACACTCCTTTTTCTTCAAACTTGCCCACGACCTTCTTGTTCTTTTTCACTTAGCATGCACACACAAAATGTGTGATCTTCACATTGCACACAAGAGATGCAAGTCTCGGCCTTCACTTCTTCACTTCACTCACACAAGAGGTGTGGAATCCTCTTCACATGATCTCCTTCCAATATGAAGGCACACAAGGTGCAATCAGGGGCGCGCAGGTGCAAGGGAACAAGGGCCGCACAAGGCCTCGGGTGCAAGGCACCTCAACCACGGGGCGCGCAAGTGCTACTGCCCCGGGTACTTCCTGCCGCGCAAGGAGGGCGCACAGGGGACTCCCTTTCTTCTTTCGTGCAAGGAGTGCACAAAAGGAACCTCGCAGAGCAAGGGGTGCTCCGGGCTTCACTGCCGCGCAGGGTGGTGCGCGGGGCTTCGACTTCGCGAGGCACAGAGTGCTTCTCACGGGACTTCGGATTTTCAACAAAGGATCAGAAAACTCAATGAGAGCCTCGAGCTCTCCTTATATAGGAAGAGGGATGCCTCAATCCATCCGCGTGTTAAATCTTGAATCACCGAAGATTTCTGATCTTCAAAATCTTTCCAAATTTTGATTTCTTTCCTCTGTTTCAACGCGGGTTCCTTATTCTTCGGTTTCCTTCACGTGCAAGAGCATGAAAACGCATGCATGGCTTCGTTTAAGCATATGGGCGATGTGGCACGGCCTTGGAAACTCCGTTTTCCTCGGCCTCGGCCGAATTCTTCACTACATTACATGCATGGTCATTTTAATGCATGGTCGTGTTCAGTAGGATCAGACGATCACAAAGAAACCTTCAGCTCCTTCAAAGGTGGCCGGGAGCTTGAAATCCGGTGGTCGAATGGCCTCTGGTTCAGGCGACGTCGCGGGTGGCCTTCGGTCAAGCTCGAGGTAGGAGACACACCGGGAGCCATTGGATCGGGCGAATGAAAGACATCGGACGGCCTAGATGTGAACGGGAGTGGCGCGATGAGATGTGCGGCCGAGATCTGGCGCGCAATCAATCGTGCGGCCAGGATTCGCTCTCGGTTATTTTTCCGCGTCCCACATCGAAACGGCGAGCGGTTTTTCCGCGGCTTATCAACCTAGCGCTCCCTTTCAACGCTCAGTTGTACTTCCCCCTCCACGATGCCGCCCCGCACTGTGTTCTCTCTGCGGGCGTGCTCTTGCGCCCACCTCAGCTCCTCGCGGGCGTGCTATGCGCCCACTATGCATGTCACGGGTGCGCTCCTCTCGCGCTCACGCTGCACGGGCTTCATCACCGCGTGGCCTCGGGGCTTATACACGGCCCCGACCTTCCTGCATCAGGGATATGCTTCCTTGGCCTGAGGGTTCCCCATGGGCGTGGTGACCTCGAGTCCCACATGAGCCTTGGGTGATGACCCTCGGCTGGCCTTCCTTGGTGGCTATTTTTTTTTGCTAAGTAAAACACTTAGGACTTTGTATAAAAACAAAGTAACCAAGTGAAAATGCCAAATGCCACTTCAAGCCATCTTTCTCTTCATTTACTCTTCTTTATTTCTTCTTCTTCATTAGAATTCCTCCAATTCTCTTCAACATATATTCATTACTTAGGAGTGGATTCTTGAAGGTTCTTTTTCTTCAACCGAACTCCTGAATCACTTAAATTCTTCAAAGTGCTTCATTGATCTAATCAGAGATCAATTGGATCTTCTTCTAATTCACATGCACTATGTGATAGTGCATGGACTTCTTTAGTTCACTTCATCCACTTAGAAGTAGTGGATGGATCATCTTCATCTCCTCATGCATTGTCTTAACAATGCATGGTCTTCTAACATTGTTGTGACATTGTATCCACTTGATACAAGTCCTTTGAACTTAAAGAACAGTTCAACAATCGTCAGATGTGATGATGCTCCCTCATCATTCATTCTTCAAGTGTTGTAACTTAGTATCATCCTGATACAAGTATTGAAACATTAAGATCAGTTGTACAATCGTCTGATATTACTAGAGAATGTTTCAACCACATCTCCTATGCCACTTAGTGAATCTCCTAAGTGACATGCATCTTAGTACCATGGCCATTCTCCTTCATCACCATCACCATCACATCCTTTGGCATTCACATCTTGACATTCCTTGACATCCATTCATTCCATGACAACATCATGCCTTATTGACAACAAATGCAACACAGTGCACTTCAGTTTTTTTGGTAATTTTGTAATTTTGGCATTTATCCAATTTCCCATTAGGCTATTTGGTTATTCAGTCACTTGGTAATTTTGATCAGTTGGTCATTAAGTTCATTTTTTGGTTATGTTGTTTGGTAATTTGGTAATTTTTCTATTTGGATATATATTTATTTATTAACTTGGTAATTTTTATCATTTGGTCATTAGGGTCATCTTTTGGTTAGGTTATTTGTTAATTTGGTCATTTGGGAATTTGACCGATTTTCCATTTTCCAATTATCCATTTTCTCATTTGGGCATTTGGTTATTTAGTTACTTGGTAATTTTGATCATTTGGTCATTAATTTCATTTTTTGGATAGGTTGTTTGGTAATTTGGTCATTTGGACATTTTGAAAATTGCTCATTTGGCCATTTTTCCTTTTAAAAGGGGCATTTTTAGGCTTATATTAAAGGGATTCATGATAAGAAAATTTAAATTTCAGCATTAAAATATAACTAAGTAACAATGTAAATATGGATATTCTTTCTAGTTATATTGAATTTATTAGTTCGTCTCATGCTCGGTCATTGTATTTCACCTCAATATGTTCAAATACGTTATAGAATATTTTTCTCTATGTTTTTTTCGATACATACTAAAAATAAAAATTCAATAAAATTATTAATAATTAAATTTTTCTATGCAAACCATTAAGGATTAGGAATACATCAAACGCATTAATCTTCCAATATGTGTTCATTAATTGATATTATATTGTTGGAAAGTTGTGTAATATTAGTATTATCTCTAAATCATAACTGAAACTACTCTTCCAACCAACATATATCTCTTTCTTATATGATCACCAGAACTCCCCAAGATCCATTAACCGTGCGACCATAGCAGCTTCACCATGAAAAAATTTAAATCAATTCTATAATTAACATGTTAATTCATATAAATACAACAACAATATAGATAATTTTTTTTCAAATTTTCTTACCCATATCTCCCCCCATGTTTTGTCCTTAATTTCATTACTGATATGCCTCTATGTGAATGGTTGAATCGGAATGATTTCATTGTAATTGGGTAAAGTTCCCATAAAAATTATACACTAGATATAATTTTTACCTATCATATGATTTTATTCATTGAGATCCACCATTTTTTTCGATTCTAGGGTTCATGCACATGGGTCGCCCATGTCTCCTATTAAAAGATCCCACTAAATAATATCAAATAAAAATAATAATTAATTCAAACTACAATAAGAAAAAAAGTATGTGATATAATTTAACACATTTATAATAAAAAAACCTACACTACTAGAAAATGGGGCTATTCCCATGGAGCTATATCAATGGTTTATAGAAGCTATGGTTATAACATGTTTGGAGTATGTCTATACCCACAGTTTATGTAAAATGTGGGTATAGATATTCAATCCCAATAGTTTTTTAAAAATCATTCTGAAAGAGTCCTGTATTTTTCCCACCCACCCACAATCCACCCTTTCACTTATTGAGGCATATATTCACCCCCTTCATCTGAGCATGTTCTTCCCTAACCTGAGCGATGATAGATGACTCCCATCCTCTAGTATTCTCCCCTGATTCAGTGATTTTATTGATTTCAATCTTCTTTGATAGTGAGTGTAACACCCAGAGATTTTATGAAAAATATTATTTTAATTTCATTAATGTATTGTGTTGTATGCTACACCAAGATTACCTTGCGCTATACGCTACACCGTATTAGCTTGCAGTATACACAACACTATTCTTCGATCGTGTTACACACAATTTTGATAATAGTTATTCTACGCAACATTGAGTATATATATATATATTAAATGTATAAATGAAATATGGTTGGATTATGTTATACGAAACAATGAAGGATTCTTGCACAACACGCAACCCTGACTTGGCTTTCATTACACGCAATCGCGACCTTCCTCGATAGCGTGTGTTGTACGCAATACCGGGTTTTACTAAACAACGATATATTATTATAATATTATTATGAAATAGCCTTTATGAATAGTATTAACTAACTTTTGAATCTTATAACATTATTATTTGTCTTACACATTTTCTAAAACATGGTATAAGAACAAAATAAATATTTCGGGTAAAATAAGTATTTTTGAAAAAATGCAGTTTTGCCGCCTTTTGATAGCGCACCCACTTTAAATCTAGTTTTTTACATGTTTATAAGTTCAATTTGACAAAATAAAATTCTTCTTTTGAATCAGGATATAAAAATTTACATTAGATAAAGTTTTGATATTTTTCCGATAACTTTCATATTTTAATGAACAGTAAAAATATGCTATATTTTAATTAAAAACAACATTTTTCATCATAATATCTTATGTGGTTAAATTATAATATTGAATGGTTTTAAAGTATAAATAGAATATATTTTTACCATTTAATATAATTTATGTCATTATCATTGATTTTACCTTGAATTCGTAGGTTAAATCAATTCAATATTTTGCAATGTTTTAAAGAAAAACCCGTTTTCTTTCGACAACGGGATTAATTTTAATTTAATTTCTGCATCTTTTGTGTATTGAATTTGGAAAAAGGGATTCCATATTTGGAATCAGTGGGACCAAATTATGTTAATAAGCTACTTTTTATTTTTGGGCATTGTGAATAGTAACTACGGTAAATTTTATTTACTATAGTTAAAGGTAAATTGGGTAATTAAAGGTAAATATAAGATTATAAAATTACCCGAACCCTTGGAAAAATCCTATTGGATGGCTTAAAGTAGACCCATATAACCTAAGGGTCGGATTAGATTCATTTTATAGACTTTTTTCCATGAAAATAATTTAATTATTATTAAAACCAAAGAATGTGACAACATGTCACTTTCTTAAATCTTATAAGTATAATAATTTTAATTTAGTGATAAACTTCATGAAACTTCAAAAATGATTAGTCTCCAGAGATCTAATAAAATTATCTACATCATAGGAATTTATTTGAATTTTTAGGGATTAAATAATTATCATTTATTATGACACAAAGATGATGCAGTAGTTGTCTTATTATTGAAATATTGACATAATTGATGTTATAAATGCCCAAATAAATGTCATTTGAGACTCTTTATGACTTACATTAATTTTTTAGGTTAATATGACATGTTATTGCGGATATAAGTAACTTGTTTTGAACTTATCATTCTGTTATGAATTTAATAAAAATCATGTACCAAATAGTGTCAAAATTGACATAAATTAGTTTTTAAAACAAATATTATATTATTAATTGTTATTTAATTCCTAAAAATCTAAGGATCGGCCAAATGAATTAGATAAAGATAGATATATTAATAATAAACAACTTGGGGTTCTTTTGGCTTGTTATGGTAAGTTTATTAACCATATAGTGTAAGAAAACAAAAAGACACAGTAAAAGTTAAATTATTTAACTTAGAGTTAAATCTAATTGATAAGGTTAAAATAATAACCTAAACATGTATAAATACTATTGGATGATATTATTTCGACCCATCCCCACTTTATATTCGAAATAAGACCCTTTGGAACCATTATAAACCGAACTTGACCTTAATATAAAATAATATTTTAAGATTTTCCTAAGGTGCCCCTCTCCTCCCTTATAAAAGGGCACCTCCTCCCTCTCCTCATCACACCAATTTGAGAATTCAAGCTCGGCCAGCCCCTGCCAAAATCCCTCCTCCACTTCCCTAGTATCATCCTAGAGGTTCTGGTCTTCTTCAAAGACCATCCTTAGTTCTTTAAGTGGAGGTTAAGTGAAGGCGCGTCAAAAAGAGGAGGTTCGAACACTTACGAAGCAAATCAGACCAAAGGTAAGGAAAATATCACAATCTCATTTTTATCCAAGATTGTTTATACTTTGGTATTTACTGGGGTTTATTTAATCATCCACATCCATGTTTCCTCAATATGTAATATTATTTCTATCCACCTACAATTGTTTAAATCCAATTTTACCCTTCGGTGAGTTTTTAGTAAAAGATATGAAAGGAATCTTTTGTCGTTTTTCATACGGGGTATTTTTTTGACTTTTCTAAAAAAAAGTACGAGAAGAATGTTTTCTTTTAACTTATACGACATGAATGGATTTTTAAAACATTATTTCCAAGAAGCTTCCTTTACAAGTTTTCAAGTTTATTTTTAATCAACTTCTTTTAAAATTGTATGACATGTTAAGAAAGGAAAATGTTTTTGAAGTAGAAAGGATATTTTCCTCAAGAATGGAGTTCAAGTGTTTTATCAAAATTATCTTCCATATATGATAATAAAGGGTTCTGTTTTTATCCCTATTATTACATTGATTTGATTATGTTGTGATGGAATTATTTTTATGAATTCCTTTATCTTATATGAATTGTTTTATGATGTCATGATGTTTAAGATTCCCATTTTTATTACATGGGTTATGCAATGATGTATGATTTATGATTTTGTGGCACACATAAGAATTGTATCATTATGAGATGGGTGGGACCTATATCTCCCTCCAATGCATTGGGTAAAGATTTTATATCTCATGATATAGAGATGGCTGGAACGGTAGGTTATACCGGTTCAGTGAAACAGGACTGAAACGAGGAATGAACTTGGTTCAGAAAGGGACTTTGTCCACTAAGATAGTCTTGGCAATGAGTCTTGACTAACAAGAAATGATTCTCTATGATTATGTGTGTATGCCACAAAGTTTCATGTTTTAAGTTATGATTATTGGGATTACATTTCACTACTAAGATTTATCCCATGTTATGAAATTATGATCTCTTTTGCAGGTTAAGATTTCCAAAAGATATGTTCTTATGAATATGACGTGATTGATATTTATTTTTTTTTACCCTTACTGAGCATTTCAGCTCACCCTTTTATGTTTTTTTCCAGGACATAAAGAAAAGAATTAGGTTTAAAAAAAAGGAGATCTTTATGGGATATGCTGAAGATCTTTTACCACGATTAGAAGATTTTATTCCGAGTTTCCAAAGACACTAAACTATTACAGTCCTTGTGTGTGTGTGTTTTTTATGTACTAATTATTCCGCAAAAGTAATGTAATGTCCATGTATGTCAGGCTTTAGGTCTCTACAGTGAGTTCCAAATCCTTCTTTTATTATACTAACTATTATTTTTATTTTTATCTATGTATGAAAACCTAGCCAAGATACAATTAGGTCATGATTCTTTTTGATTATTTGAAACAAGGTTCTTTGTGGGTGATGTTTTATTTTTGGGATATCGGTTTAATGATTATAATTTTGAGGATCCTTTAGTATTCCATTGTTTTATATTAATGGGTGATGTTTTATTTTTCATTTTATATCCATTATGGGAGTATAATTATATTCATAACCACTATATAAGGTTGGTTTTATAATTTGTAAACTAACCATTAGTTGGTGAATGAAATAACCTAATTTTATGTATAAAATTCCCTCTCCCACTCCACATGTTATTATATATTTTTATATACTAGGGTTTGGATTGATAAATTTATATAGATATTTTAAATTTATGATATTGATTTTGTTATATGACATTAGATATTAGGGATTTGGGTACTAGTTGGTGGGAGTTAGTTTTCAAATAGCTTTAAATTATTTTAGGGTTTATATTATATTATACATATATATTTATTTGGTGTGTGACTCTTGTAGTAAACATGGAAAATATAATAATTTACTGAATTGGAATTAAGATATATAATGTGTATACTCCTATAATGAACTAGGCTCATGTGTAACATTATATGAGGATTTTGGATGAGATAGTTCACTAGATGTTGTTTTACCTAGTCTACCAATGGGTGGACTTTGTTGTTAATTTTAGGAATAATTATTATGGTTTTAAGTTTTCATTATTATGAATATATGGTGATGACATGGGTATTTTCCATTGTGGGATTTCCTACTATGTATGTTGATATTCTCAAGCATATATACCCCCTTTTAGGCAGGATATTTTTCTTTAATTTTATAAAGGCAAGGTGAAATTCAGTTAAGGTGATGATGATTGCATATGCTCAAGAAAAAGGAGTTTGAGGTGAATCATTTACAAAATGTTCTCCATTGTCAATTTTTATGGTATGTTTTTTGCTAAATTATTCTAGGTATTTATTTAATTTGGGTTGAAATCATGCACTTCTTAGGTAAGTAAAATTATGGGTTCTGTTATATTTGATTTATAGAGGTTATTAGAAGTTATTTTCATGGTTTTCCTTTGGATATTTATTATTATTAGTTTTTGGAGATGATTCATTTGGCATCAATTGGTTATAGTAATTGATTTATTCATTATAGGATATTGGTTTATTATTACCAAAGCTTTAAGATCTCATCGATAGATTTTATTGTTCGGTACTCTCTTCCATACATTTAATTTTTTACAATATGCCTATGATGCAACTACACTTTATTTATAATATGAAATAAATAGTTAAATGATTATATTTGAAAATATGATTGTGGAGATTTTCTAGGTATTTCTTTATATTAAATAAAAATGTTTTTAATGGGAAGGCACTTTGAAATAAAACATATTTTAAATTATATCATTATTTTTCTTACTCATTTTTATGTAGTTTTGTGACCCTTTCCAATTTTCAAATAAATTTTCCAATGTTTATTTATGATTATTTAGAAAAATTATTCAAATGGTTTATTTCTTTTTTCTTTGTATCAAAATGCATCAAATAATTTATAATTATTTTCATTGAACATGATATTTCCATTATTCAAGTAATATGGTTATATAATTATTTATTTTCATGACATCTCTTTAGGTTTATAATTACATTTAGAATTAGAAATTAATCCTCTCCAATTTTATATGAGTAATTTTTGATAAATTTTTTTTATTTCATTTCATATATCATAGAAATTTTGATTCCATCTACTTTATTACATTATGGATATTTTTATTATTTTATAAATCATGTTTTTTATGATATTTGTATTGGATGATTATTTATATTTATATCAATTATGGTATAATTTACAAGATATTAATATATAATTATTTTTTGGTTTTGAGAATTGGGAGACAAATTTATGTTATTCTTAAGTAAATGTTTTCTTTCATAAAGATAAATTCAATTAATTGTATTAATGTCATATTCAAAACAAATAAGTTTTAAAAATAATGATTTTATAAATACATATGTATTTAATTAGATTGTTTAAAAGTTTTTTCTCCTTCCATGTATTATACTTTTTCTGGTTCGTTATATATAGGCATTGCTTATAGTATGTATTGTTTATCTTATTCTTTGTTTTAATGGATACTAGATTGCTTTGATAACATTCATATTGAAATTTTTTATAATGAATGTTTTAATTATATTTTACATTGTTGATTGAAACATAACGTTTTCCCCTTATAATAGAATGGATAGAAGCTAGATATATCATACTGATTGGATTTCAACTGAGTTTCAAAAGAATTTGGATATTTATTTAGAATTTAATTTAAAAATGCTTCATAAGGATTTTGTATACAATGTCCATGTTATAATTGTGTTGGAAGAATATGGTTAAGCCAGGAATAAGTTAGCCACCATATAAAAAAAACTGTATTTCAAAAAAACTATTATGTTTGGTACCAAAATGGAGATATGATATAATCTTATACTGTTCATGATAGAAATAAAGATGTGGTATGGAAAATTTGACATTTGATCAGTTTCCATTTGTGCATCATCACAATAGAGATATTATGTCAGTGCAAGGAGGAAATGATATCAATACACATGAGAAAAATACTGAAAATGATGAAGTTGAGAGAGTGAAAAAATTAATGGATGATGCTAGAACTCTTGTATATTAGTAATGTACTAGAATGAAAAAGTTGGAATTTTTAATGTGGTAATATCATGAAAAAACCATGTATGGAATTTCTAATATCATCATTGATTATATTATTACCTTTTTTGAAGGACTTTATTTATAAGGGTGTAGATATTCCATTAAATCATTATAAGGGATGGAAGTTAATTAAGAATCTTGAACTTTATACTAATAAAATTCATGATTGTCTGAAATATTTTAGTTTATTTTGGGATGAAATTGTAGATATAAATTAATGTAAAGATTGTGTTACATCATGATAGAAGGAAAATATAGATGGAACACCATCTCACTTGACACATAAAGTCATGTGGGACTTTCCATTGATTCTCAGGCTACAATATATATTCATGTATATAGAAATCTAAACCAATATACAATGAAATGATGATAAGATAATTAAATATAATTATGAGTGGGTTCATCCTGCAGATGGATTAGCATAGTGCGAATTTGATGCAAAACATCTCAATTTTTCCACTTAGGTGCATAATATCAGGTTGGGTCTATCCTATGATATTTTTAATCTATTTTTTCATATTCTTACTACTCACAACATGTGTCCAATTTGTATTCATGTTTATAATCTTCCTCCATGGAAGTGTATGAAAAAACATTTCACTTTATTTAGTATACTAATATCTCAACCTTATTATTTTGTAAATGATATAGGTGTATACAAGCAACCTTTAATAAGAGAGTTGAAGAAAAATTGGGATATGGGTGTGAGAACATTCAATGTGTATTCAAGAAATATATTTTAGATGTTTGATGCCCTTATATGGACTATAAACGATTTCCCTAATTATGCAATGATTTATGGTTGGATCATGTAGGTAAAACTATCATGTCCTATTTTTATGTATAATACACGACCAAGAAGGATTAAATATATTCATAGTTTTATTTTCTTATAGTATAGATGATTCTTAATGGATCATCCATACAAGAAGAATCATCAGAGGTTTGATAATATTGTTGAAACTAAACATCCACCTCAATTTATGTCAAGAACTGATGTTCTTAATTAATTGAATGATTTCAATTCTTAATTAGGTAAAGTTCATATGAAATATAAAAATAGGAAAGATTTTGACATGGAATACACTTACAATTGGAAAAAGAAAAGTATCTTTTTTGAGTTTCCATATTGGTCTACTGATTTTTTATGTCATTGTTTTGATGTAATGCATATTGATAAAATTATTTGTGAAAATTTTCTTTCAATTATTCTAAATAAAAAGGGGACTACCAAAGATTAATTTTGATATCACTGAGACTTGTTGGATTGGATTATTCGACTAGAACTACATCCTATGTGTATCGGTGAAAACAAACGGAAAGTTACTTGTGCTTCTTATGTGATAACACCTTTAGAGAAAAATTGATTTCTAAAAGTATTGGATAATATCAAGTTTCTTGATTTATATTCAAGAAACATATCTAAACGAGTCAATAAAAGGGATTTGAAACTAAAATCCATAAAAATCATGATTATTACATCCTAATTTATAAATTGATTCTAATAAAAATCCAGAATTTTCTATCTAATAATGTAAGGGTGACCATTAGTTGATATTTACAATTTTTAGAGACTTTTTTCTAAAAGGTTATCCAAGTATTTATTGATAAAAATACAGCAAGAGAAATGATTAATTTTGTGTGATTTGGAAAAAAATTCCCTCCACCATTTCTCACTTTCATGCTGCATTTAATAGTTCATCTTCCAACTGAAAAAATTCCTGAGGGACCCATTTCTTTTTGGTGGATGTATCATATTGAAATAAAACTGTGCACAATGAAATCTTATGTCCTAAACAAGAATCATCCTAAAGGTTCCATTGTGACAGGTTATCTAGATCAAGAATGTATGGATTTTTATTCAATATATTTGGCCTGATATGAGCAAAAGACATAACCTACCAATGATAAATGAAGATGGGAAGTATGGAGAAATTGAGTCCCCATTTCCATCCCTTACCTAAATGGGAGTAATTCCCCGGTCATATACATTGGCAACAATGAGCCTTGAAGAGTGGGATATGGCACATCACACAGTCTTGTTTAATTATGATTTGTTTGGTGACTATATCAAGAAAGTAATTTGAATATTTATATGTTATCTCATAATATTTTATTTCACGTATACCTTAAACTTTTCTTATAATTTCATGTATGGAACATAAAAAAAATTATAAACAGAGTTCATCAAACTTTACCTTTGAGAAGGAGAGGGGATTTTCATAGTAAAGAGTTTCCTACTTGGTTGAAATAAAGGTTATAACCATTACTTTAATTAACTTAAAATATAGATATTTATTTAATTTTATTATTCATATATATTTTAGGTATTGAGTTTACCTATTTAATCCATCTATTAATAATTAAGAGCATTGGATTTTGGTCCCATTTCTTTGGTTTGTGAATAAAAATCATTAATAATCAATGGGTATAAATGTTTTATAACTAATGAAGTGGTGAAAATGAGAACACAACATGATAGAATTATGTTAACTGCTTCAAAAAACTATTATTCTAGTGCATAAGATAGTAGGACTTGAAATGAAAATGTGTCTTATTATTGATTTGTTGAGAAAATATTGTTATTGGATTACTACTCTTATGGACAAGTCACTATGATGAAATTTAAATGGTTTTATTCAATGATGTGACATGGTAAAATTATTGATGACTATGGATTCAGAGTTATTAACAATACCCAATTCCTAGATATCTACGAACCATATATTTTGGCATCAATGAAAAAAGAAGTGTTTTATATGAAAGATCATCGGAGACCTGAGTATGGTGTCATTATTTAAGTAATCCCAAGAAATATTTTTCATGATGGTGGTGAAGAAATTTACACCATTTACAATCCCATTGGTGTTAACCAAAATATTTCATTTTATGACTCAAATTTTCCCATTGTGAGAGTTGATGTCGAACTTGATGTAGTTGTGGGTAATATCCAAAAGCAACCATATATGTTCATAGTTTATTTTGTTTACCTTGATGAGGGTTTCTCAAGTTGGTACTACTATAATTACTTTAATTTAGTTTATGATTGGAATTATATATTTGTTTTATTATTATTTTTATCATTTAATTTAATTATATTTATTTCAATTCTAAAAAATAGGTTTAATATGGTTTTTAAAAAAATGTATAACATGGTTTTAAATTATATTTTATAAAACATGTTATGACATTGATTATAAATTCTTTGACTTGTAAGTTGTATGCATGATTTTTAAAAACTATTTCTAAAAAATGTACATTTCATTCTTATGAAGATTATGAAAAATATTGAAGTGGTTTAAAGGAAGATATTATTTGATAATGATCGATAGATGCGTGAGCTCGAGTTTCCTCTTATGGTCCCCTTAGTGAGTATAATAATTGTAATAGTTTTCTTCTACATTGAATTTAATTTCATGTTATTACTCATTGTCAAATTTTTAAAGACGTAAAGGCAAACCAGAGTTGAATTCTGCTCCACTTACTAGTATTGGTATGAGTAGGGGTGCTCTTAGAGCTAGGCAGATCACCCTTTATACCTGTTCTCACCCTAACTCGCCATAGGACACCCTATACACCACACCTTTCCATACTCCACTCAACCCTACAGGGAGTCCCCCACACATGCCTCCATCACCATCTCATTTAGAATATTCTTCCCATACACCACCTATAAGGATGTTCCCACCTTTACCATTTACATTTCCTCTGATGTATCCCCAACCCTACTATTCATATCCTATCATGTCTACACCACCTTCATTTTATATTTTCCATTTAGGATATAATGATTCTATTACTTTAGCATCCACTCCAGTGCATGCAGATCACCCAGTGAATGCATTGAGATAGGAACATCCTTTAGAGGCTACTGATTCAGAACAGCCTACAAATCCATCAGAGCCTAATGAGTAGTCTACGCTAGTTTATTATTATTACCATGTCAAATTATACAACATATTTTTTCCCTATTGTACTATGACTTATTTTTTTTCTTTGATCTTATTCAGTGGTATCTTCTAGTAGGTGATGTGGGTGCACTCATATACATGAATCCTATAATCTCCAACCATAAACAATGGTGGATTACAATGAAGATAAAAATATGTTAGGAAAAAATGTCAGGTGATGTAGAAGTTTCATGTGAACTTTAACCAAGTACAACGATATCATACCAATGCAACTAGTCTCATGGAAGAATATTGGTAATGTAATCAATTAAAAATAATGGGAGGAGATATGGGAATGAAATATAATAAATTTATATCTATATTATTGTTTCATTTATATGAATTAATATGTTGATTATAGTAATTATTTAAGTTTCCTGATAGCGAAGCTACTAAGTTTTCAAGGTTGATGGATCTTAGGGATTTATGGAAATCATATTAGAACGAGTTATATATTGGTTGGAAGAGTAGAATCGGTTTTGATTTAGAGGGTGTACCAGTATTCCCCAACCATCCAAAAACACAATATCAAGAATTGATCACATATTATAAGAGTTATGAGTTTAAGGTATTCCTAATCCTTAATGGGTTTAATAAAAAAATTTATTTTTATTAATTATGTTGAATATTTGTTTTTATGATGTGTCGGGAAAAAACAAAAAGAACAAAGATTAAATGTTGAATTTTCACACTTTGTAGAACACAAAAATGCCCAATCATGAGAGGCTCCATGTAATTTAATATAAATACAAATAATTTCTACATTTATATTTTTTAGTTAGTTATATTTTCATGGTGAAATTTAAGTTTTTTTTCATTAATACCTTTAATATAAGGCTGGAAGTGCCCCTTTAAAATGGCCAAATTGTCAAATGGATGAATAGAATAATGGCCAAATTTTCCAAATGGCCTAATGGACAGATGGAAAAATGAACAAATGGCCCAATTGGCCAAATGGTCAAATGGCCCAATGTCCTAATGGCCAAATTTCCCAATGTAAAAATGACCTAAATGTCCTAATGGCCTAATAGACTAAGGGAACATTATCTTAATGGCCTAAGGGCCAAATTGGCCAATTGGGCAAATGTTCAAATGGAATAATGGACAAATGGCCAAATGACCTAAATAGCGTAATTTCCAGTTGGCCTAATGACCTAATAAACAAATGGCCAAATGACCAATTGGCCAATTGGCCTAATGACCTAATGGCCTAATAGTCAATTAGCTAATTAGAAAGTTCTCCTAATGGCCTATTGAACTAATATCAAAATGGCCTATTATAAAAATGAAAAATATACAGTTGGAAAATTAGCCTAATGACCAATTGGTCAATTGGATTAATTTCCCAAATTGGCCTAAATTGTCCAAAATTTTCCAAAATTGGTCGAAATTGTCCTAATTGGACAAAATTGTCCAAAAAACGGACTAATTGGCCCAATTTCACTAAATTATCCAAATAAATAGCCTAAGTTTCTAATTGTCTAAATTTTTCCTAAATGAGATAATTATCCTAAATAGATTAATTTCCCTAAATTAGGAAAATAAATTGCCTAAGTGTATAATTATAAAAAATTGGCCTAAATGGCCTAAATGGACAAATTATCCTAATTGGAATAATTGTACTAATTGGGCTAATTGCCCTAATTGGGATAATTGGACAATTGGACAAATGAGAAAAATAGTGTAATAACCTAACAACCTAATGGCCAATTTTCCTAATGGACTAATAGCCTAATGTTCTAATAACCTAATGGGATAACAGCCCAACATCCTAATGGCCTAATGACCTATTGGCCTAAATTGACCTAAATTGGCCTAAAATAGCCTAATTGGTATAATTAGCCTAAATTGGCCTAAATGGACTAAAAATACTAAGTGGGATAAATAAATGGACCAATTGGACTAACTGGAAAAATTTGAACTAAATGGACTAATTTTCCAAAATAGCATAATTTTACTAATGGTCCTAATTACCATAATTGGCCTAATTAGGCTAATTGGAGTACTTTGCATAATTGGCCTAAATTTCTTAATTGGTCAATTGGATAAATGGAAAAATTTACCAATGGGAAAATGGAATAACAAACTAACAAATTAAGGACCTAATGGAAAATTTTCAATGACTGAACTTCCTAAAGGACAATTGGCCTAACAACCTAACAGTCAAATGACCTAGCCAATTGGTCAATTTTCCAAATGGACTAATGGAATAATGGCCTAATTAAAAATCATCCTAATGGAAAATTATTCTAATGAATAATATCCTAACTACCTAATGACCTAATGACATAATGGATAATTATGAAAATTTTTCATAAAATGGCCAAAATTGGCCAAAATTGGCCTCATTGATCTAATTGGCCTAAATTATCATAAATGGGCTATATGGAATATATGGCCTAAATTTACTAAATGGAATATATGTCCCAAATGGCCTAAAGTGACCTAAATGTACCAAATTAGCCTAATTTTCCTACATTGGCATAATTGGTCTAATTAGACTAAATTAGCTTTAATGACATAAATGGAAAAAATGGAATATATAGCCTAAATGAAATAAATTTAATAAATATCCTAAATGGATTAAAGTGTCCTAAATGGACTAAATTGTCATAATTGGTCTAAATTAGCCTAAATTGGCCAAAATGGAATAATTGGCCTAAATTGGCCTAATAAATGGTCTAATTGGCCTAAATTGGCCTAAATGACCCAATTTTCATAAATGGACAAATTTTAATAAATTTAAAAGATTAATGGACTAATTGGAATAATTGTACTAATTGCCCAGAATTTCCCTAATTGTCCTAAACGACCTATTAGCCTAATTGGCCAATTGAAAAAAGGGCTAAATGGATAAATGGAGAAATGACCAAATTGTCAAATTGAAAAATGTCCAATTAGACTAATAGACTAATGTACTAATGGTAAATTGGCATAATGTCCTAATATACTAACTACCTAAGAGAATAATGGCATAATGGACTTATGGAATTATGACCTAATGGCCAAATAGACAAATGGACTAACGACCTAATGAACTAATACCCTAATGGCTAATTGGCCTAACATGATAATGAACTGACGAACTAATGTCCAATTGGCCTAATGGAATATCCAATTGGTTAATTGGATAAATTGATTAATGTCCTAATGGACTAATGACCGAACAAAAAAATGGCCTAACTACCTAAGGGTCAATTGGACTAAGGGCCTAATGGTTTAATAGCTAATGGTCTAAAGGACTAGCGGACTAACGAACTAAATTGGTCTATTTGCTCTAATTGTCCTAAATGGACTAAATGGACTAAATGTACTAAATGGAATAAATGTACTAAATTTACTAAATGGCCTTAATGTCCTAAATGGCCTAAATTGGCCTAACTGGCATAATTTTTTTTAATTGGCCTAAATTGGCCTAAATAACCTAAATGGTATAAATTGGAAAAATAAATGGCCAAATTGACCTAAATTGTCATAAATTTCCAAAATGTTCCAAATAAATGGCATAATTTGAGTAATTGGTCAAAATTGGCATAAATGGCCCAAATTTCCAAATTGGGCTAAATGGTCTAATTGGCCTAATTGTCCTAATTGGCTTAAATGGCCTAATTGGATAATTTGCCAAATTTCCCAATGAAAAATTTAGTAATTGTACAAATGGCCGATTAGAATAATGGTATAATGGACTAACACCCTAACAACCTAATGGACCAAAGACCCAATTTCCCAACGACCCAATGACCTAATAAATGGCCTAAATAACCTAACGACATAATCAAAAATTGGACTAATGGCCTAATGACCTAATGATAGAAAATTGGCTAATTTTCCAATTGTCTTATTTTAAAATTGGCCAAATGGACTAATGGCCTCAATTAAGGACCTAATGTCCCAATGGACTAATGGACTAACGTGGTAATGACCCAACGACCTTACAGCCTGATGAACCAATGGAATAATAGACAGCCAATTAGCCTAAATTGGACTAATTTTTATAATTTCAATTAATGGTATAAATAGAATAAATGGTATAAATGGAATAAATGGAATAATTGTACTAAATATACTAAATTTCCTAAATGCACTAAATGGCATAAATGGCCTAAATGTCCTAAATTGGCCTAAATAGCCTAAAGTGGTCTAACTTTCATAAATTGGCATAAATGGACTAATTGGATTAAATTAAACAAATAAATGGACTAATTGGTCACATTTTTATTAAATTGCATCATTTTACTAAATTTGAAAAATAATTGGACTAATTGGATTAATTAGCCTAAATTAGCATGAATTGCCTAAATGGAATAAATGCACAAAATGGCCTAATTGGTCTAATTATCCTAATTGGAAAAATTGGAAAATTTATTATAAATGGAATAATTGGTCAAATTGGCCTAAATGGATAACTGGAAAATTCGAAAAATGTCCAAACGACCAAATTACCAAACAACCCAACCAAACAATGAACCAAATGACCAAATGATCAAAATTACTGAGTGTCCGAATAACCAAATAACATAACACAAATAGAATTGGATTTAAATGAATATACAAGAGGAATACATATAATACCCATGTTTATCATAATAATTAGGATGTATTTTTTATGTTATAACACTAGTATTAAATTTTTAATTAAATGTATATTTAGACACTTCTTAATTTTATGGATTTCTTCAACAACTACAATTTTAAATCATTATTGGTTTATCAATTTCATATTATTAAATAATTTTAGTATTATAGTAATCAATTTCATTTGAAAAAATAGGTATTGGGCATCAAAGGTCATTTCCCTAGAGAAAAATTATTTTTCACAGGTAGGAAGAAAAAGGATGGAAGGGATGTAGATGTACAAACATAAGAAAAGATTGTAAAATTTTTATTGATATTTAAAATTTTTATATGTAATTCATAATCCAATATATTGTTTATATTTTCAATAGTGTTACCTAGAGTCCATTGATGAGAAATAAGATAAAAACTTGAGTTCAAATGATCATTTGAGACAGATATTAGCTGAGGAGCACTAGGAGATATTATGATGTCGATCTAGAAAAAACATCATCCCCACTAGGTATTGGACCTCGTTAGGATACTCTCAAAATTCTCAAACCATTGAGGTAAAAAACAATCATACAGAAGCATTTGAGGCCAAAAAAATATCTTTATAGGATTGTGAAAGAAGTAAACTGGTCACCGAACACTTTCTAAAAGCTATGTCTGTTATAAGTCAATCATTTCCATCAGATATATATAGTTCTTTTGATTCATGTATGGAATCAATTAGATAATTATATGATGCCTCAAGTGATTTCGATGAGGTTCCAATTGGCAGTTGATATGATGGTGGTGGGGGTGGTGATGTTGATGATGATGATGATAGTGCTCTAGATGATGTTGTTAGTGATGGTGGTGATAAGGATATTGTTGATGGTGATGAGTATGAGGATGTAGGTGATGGGGGAGATATTGATCCCCTCCATTTTAGAGTTAGCAGTAAAGAGAAATATGGATGTTTTTAATGACTTGAATTGATTTTTTGTATTGATATATATGTCTGTTATAGTATTGTAAATGGTTTGAAAATTATTTCAAGTAGTTTTTTGAATGATAAATATAAAATATATGAATTGAATGGAATTTTACTATGGTTTTTATTTTGTTTATAGGTTCAATATGGGTTAGAAGGGTTGATTCTTCAAGGTTAGAATAGGGAGTTATACTCACAGTTCAATGATCCATGGGTAAAATGTGGTCTGGTGGGACAGGATATACCCACAGTTCTCATAACCATGGGTATAGATATATACCCATGATTTAACTAAACCTTGGGTACTCTGAAATTATCCTAGGTAATACCCATTGTTTCTATATAAATTGTGCATATAGATTTATATCGATGGTGCTATCAACCACAGTTCTTAAGACCATGGGTAAAGGCTATACCCATGGTTTTATGGTATATACCTATGGTTCTAAACTGTGGGTATAGGTGTTGTTTTCTAAAGTGATGATACAAGATGCTCATTAACCTCTGATAGATCTGTGGGTTATCCTAGATTGGTAGCCTCTGATGGATGTGCCTATTCTAATGCATTCATTGGGTCATCTTCATGCATTGAAGTGGAATCTGAATGAACAGAATCATCATATACTAGATAGATAGTAGTAAATGGAGGAAATTTAGACATGGTAGGGTAAGGATATTAGGAATGGGGATACATAATAGGACATGGATATGGAATAGGTGAGAATATCCCTAGAGATGACATAGAAATGGAACAAGAATATGAGGCTAAATAAGATAATGATGATGATGATGATGATGATGGAGACATGGGTGGGAACATACTAGGAGGCTTAATTGTAGGATTAAAAGGTGTGGAAGATGAAGTGTCCCCTGGAGGGTAAAGGTATGAACATGTACAATGGGTTCTCAATCTAGTCTAGGAGCACCTCTGCTCGGACCCATACTAGAAGGCTGAGTAGAAGTCAACTCTAATTCTAATGTACGTACCTAAAACTAATTTGATAAAGAATAATAACAAGAAATTTTATGTAATGTAGAAGAAAAATATTACAATTATTAGTAAACACTATCTCATTCATCCCTCGACCATTATCAAATAATCACTTCCTTCAAAATTATTCAATATATTTCATAATATGCATACGAATGACATGTAATTTCTTTAGAAATAGTTTTTAAAAATATATCATACAACTTAGAGGTGAAATAAGTCATAAAAAATTTCATAACATTTTTTAACAACTATAATTTAAAACCAAGTTATACATTTTTAAAAACCCATTTTAAACATGATTTTATGAATTAAAATAAATATAATTAAATTTAATGAAAACAAAAAATACTAAAAGATCACATTATTACAATATGAAAATAAATTAAATAAATTATAGTAGTGCCAACCTAAGAAACCCACATCAAGGTAATCTACATGAATTTTGAACATGTATGGTTTCTTCTATATATTACCCACCACTACTTTAGGTTCAACATCAACTCTCATAATAGGGAAATTTGAGTCATCAAATACAATATTATATTCAACACCAATGGGGGTTTCAATGGTGTCAATTTCATCCCCACAATCATGAAAAATATGTCTTGTAATTACATAAATAATGACACCATAATCAGGTGTCATATGATCTTTCACATAAAACACTTATTTTTCCATTGATGCGAAGATATATTGTTCATTGGTAGCAAAGAATTGATTCATGTCAATAAATCTAAATACATAGTCATCAATAAATGTACCATTTCATGTCATTTAATCCAAACATTTACATTTCATCATAGTGACTCGACCATGAGAGTAGTAATCCAATAATAATATTTTCTTAACAAGTCCATAATCAGAAACAATTTTATATCGAGGCCTACTAGCTAATGAACTAACACAATAGTATGTTTAAGTAGTTAAAACTTTTCCATCATGTTGAGTTCTCATTTTTACGACTTAATTAGTTGTAAAAAATTTATACCCATTGATTATTAATGATTTTCATTCATGAAACAATGAATTAGGACCAAAAGCGAATGATTTTTGTTTTGGTGAGATGGAGTCAGAAGGTAACCTTGATATCTAAAATATATATGAATAACAAAATAAAATTAATATATATATTTTAATTTAATTAAATTAATGGTCATATCTTTGATTTCAACCAAGCAAGAAATTATTTTCTACGAAAATCCTCTCTCCTTCTCAAAGGAAAAGATCGATGAAATATACTTATAATTTGTTTATGTTACCTATATAAAATGGTAATAAAAGTTTAATGTATACATGAAATGACATAATATGAGATAACATATAAATATAAAAAATATTTACTTGATATAGTCATTGAAAAAACCACAGTTAAGAAAGACTGTGCGATGCGCTATATCCCACTCTTAAAGGCTCAACGTAGCCAATGTATATGGCCTATTAATTACTTGTGATTGGGGAAGAGATGGAGATGAGGGTTCAATTCCATAATACTGCTCATATTTATTTCTCATTGGCTGGTTATATATTGTTCTCACATCAAATGAATACATTGAACAAAAATCCATAAATTCTTGAGCCAGAAAACACCTCACAATGGAACCTTTAGGATAATTCTTGTTTTAGACATAATATTTCATTATTCATATATTTATTTCAGTATGATACATCTACCAAAAAGAAATGGTTCCCCCAAGAAGTGTTTCAATTAGAAGATGAACTATTAAATGCCTCATACAAGTGAAAAATGACGGGGAATTGTTTTTTCAACCCATAAAAAATTAATGGAACCTCTTTCTGTGTTTTTATCAAGAAATAATAGGATAAAATTTTAACATAAAAGTATATAACAATAGCACAATTGAATCAAAATCACCCTTAAATTATTGGATATTAAATTCTAGATTTCTATTTGAATCAATTCATGAAGAAGGATGTGATAATCATGAGTTTTTAGGGATTTTATTTTTAACTTTCTTTTGTTGACACATTTAGATATATTTCTAGAATAACCATTAGGAACCTTGATATTATCCAATACTTCCACAAATTTCTTTTTCACTAATGTTTTCATCACACAAGAAGCACAAGTAACTTTACATTTGTTTTCATCGATATACACGAGATGCGGTTCTAGTTGAATACCCCTATCCAACAAGTCATGGAGAGATAAAAAGTTATATTTGGACTTTTCTTTGATATTTAGAATAATTGAAAGTAACATTTCACCTATATTTTTATCAATGTGAATTATGTATAAAAATTACATAGTAAATTGGTAGAGCAATATGGAAAATCAAAAAATATACTTTTATTTCTCAAATTTTAAGTGAATTTAGTGTTAAAATTGTTCCTTTTTTTATATTTCACATGACCTTTCCCTTATGAAAAATTAAAATCTTTCAATTCATTAAGTACATTTGTTCTAGACATAAATTGAGGTGGTTTTTTAATGTCAATAGAATTATTAAACCTTTGACAATTCTTCCTGTATTGATGATCCGTTAGAAAGAATCATTGATGCCCTGTGAAACTAACACTACGATGATTTTTAATCCTTCCCGATCGTGTATTCTATATTGAAATAGAACATGATAGTTTTCCATTCGCACTCCAACCCGAAATTATTTCATAAGTAGGGAAATCATTTATAGTCCATAGAAGGGTGTCACACATCTGAAACATATTTTTTGAAGAAGAATCGATTGTTCACACATCAATATCCCAATGTTGCCTAAAATCTCTTATTAAAGATTGAAAGTAGACATCTATATCATTTCTTGGATCATAAGGTCCAAATATTATTATACTCAACAAATTGAAAGGATTTTTCATACACATACATGGTGGAAGATTATAAACATGATTAAAAATTGGCCATGTGTTATGAGTAGTAAGAATCTGACCAAACGAATTAAAACCATAAAAATATAGACCCAACCTAAAATTATACACCTTAACTAAAAATTCAGGATATTGTGCATCAAATGTCCACCATGCTAATCCATATATAGGATTAACCAAGTCATCATTAACTTTAACTCTCTCAGTATCATACCATTGCATATTGGATGAGATTTTTGCAGACATGAATAGATTTTGAAGCCTGTGAGTCAATGGAAAGTGCCATATGACTTTTTATGGAACACTTGTTAGTGTTACATATGCATTTTCCTTCCATAGAGATGTACCATATTATTAATAGTCATTAATTCATGTTGTTTCCACTCAAAATGGACAGGCATGAATTTTATTATTAGAAAATTCGAGCTTCTTAATTAACTTTCATTCCATATAATTATTTAAGAGAATATCTCCACCATCAAGAAGAAATTCCTGAAAAATGGTAATAATATAATTAATGTAGATATTATAAATCCCATACATGAGTTTTCCAAGATAGAATGAAATTAAAAATTTCAACTTTTTCATTTTAGTACATTCCTGATATATAGGAGTTCTGGCATCATCCCTTAATATTTTCACTCTCTCAACATCATCATGTTAATTATTTTCCTCATGTGTATTGATATAATTATATTATTTCACTAGAATAATATATCTCTTATGGTGATGTGAAAATGGAAACTAATCAAATATCAAATTCTCTATACCACTTCTTTCTTTCCGTTCATGAATAATAAAAGATTGTCTTGGGAAAAAGGTTTTGGTTTTCTATTTTCTTCTATGTTTGGACAAGTGTTATAACCTCAAAACCCAAAAATATAATTTTATAGAAGTTTTCTAATTAGTGAAATATGTTTTATTTTTTATATAAATAAAATTACATAATTGTACCACATGTTGTGAAGAAATGTTTTTGGATTGAGAATTTGATTACTAAAATATGGAAAATTCATAGCAATGTCGTCTCAAAAGAGTTTTATTGTTACATAAACTAATTTATTATACAAGAATAGGAACCCATGTCTCACCAGATGACTAAATAAATCCTTTTAAAATACAATATTATAAGTGAAATCATTGATTTTATAAATTTCAATATTTTTCATGCGGTTATAGAGAATAATGTAGCAGGCACACTAGAAAAACAATTAACATAATAAAAACGTGATGGAAAATTAAAATCCTTGAATATTTGATATCTAATAGATTGAATATACCATCAATAAATTTTTATTTTTTACTTTTGTAAGAAAATACACTTTAGTGGTAACCCTAAAAACTGTTGATTATAAAATGTATCATGTTTTTATTATTAATAAAAATTTATATATTATTAATTATTCAAGTGGTAAATATTTATTACATAAGATTTTAATGATTATTAACCCCTAAAGAATATTTTTTAGTTGCCTCTAATTGATTTTTCTTAGGGAATGTAATGATTTTTCATAAAATGATAATATTTACATGAATAGGGGATCATACGTACATACAATGTTCACTCATGAGTCTCAAGTATAGATTATTTTCTATATTGGCATACTAAATAATATTTTATAGAATATTATAAATATTTTTTTGATATAATTTAGGGTTCCTTATTTATATTAATCATAATTACATATGTTAATAGAGAACATTCATGTGAACCATTGTAAATTAATACCTTTATTATGCCATCTTTAGGGTGAGCTAAACCCATGTGGTTAAGTATGTTGATGATCATGTGGTGGGGTTTTCTTAACCAAGATTATAATTTTCCCCTTATATAATAGGTATAAAATAGAGGTCCTAGATTAAATTTATTTGAGTAAATTAATGTTTATGCCTAGTTATGTGACATGTGATGTTATTTTCTACTTTGATTAGTGACATGTGATATATTTATCTTGATTGGTTAGTCTATTTTAACAGAATAGATAATGTATGAGTTATTTATATGAGATATAAATTCTTCATGTCTTGTGTATATACTTGATGTCTTGGAAAATGGATTATATGAGTATCCATGTGGTACATGGAGATACATTTAGAAGACATGTTAATATAGAGATACATATTTTTGATGAAGATAATGTGGGGTCTGTTTATAACTTTAGTAGAATTCATGCATTTTTAGAATCCCCAAATTTTTAATTGATACAAATTTAGAATTAATAATCATTATTATTTTCATAAGGGACCACATGATCAGTCATGGGTTTTCCAGTTATAATTGATCTCGATATAAAGTGTTAGTATAAGATAATATAGCTTATGATAGTCTATCTAAATGTTTTTGGATATGATTTCATAATTTATTGTGAAATTTTCATAAAGTTTTAAAGGTTTAGTAAAAGTGAAAGATTATAAGTGTTATATACATAAATCCTTATATTATAGGTAGTTGTGTGGGTTTTACCATTTCTCATAATATAAGATATAGATATATGTGATGAAACTGCATTATACGACATCCCATGTTCATACTTCTTCTACCAGACTATTTATTTCTTCATCTTACACATGATTTTATAATTCATTTAATGATATATGATTTTTTAAGAGTTTAAAAACCACTAATGACAAATTAAGTATATAATATTGGTGTATAACATAAATGGCCATGTAAAGGTGGAGTGATACTATCATGACACAGATGTTGGGGAGGGGCAGTTCCTTGTAGATAGTCCGGTTGAATTTCCTAAGACCTTCAGGTCATGTAATATCCTAAGCCTATGGGACTTGTAATCTCTAATCCTACGGGACTTTTAAGGGTTCCCCTTCATCCCTTGAAAGGGGGGTTATAAAAAAAATCAATAAAAACGAAGGCCTTCGGGCCATTCGGGCTATCCTTAATGAAGAGATAATAGTGATATATATTTAGAATAAAAAGAAGGTACATCCAAATTTATTTGTACATTCCATGGATGATAAATTACCTTTAGAGGTAATAACTAGTATGTTTTTTCAAAGTGATTATAATTAACCACATGACACAATGATACTAGAAAAATGTGTGTTTATGTTTTTTTTATTTTTGATTCTTCATTCCTATAATATAAATGATATTGTCATATTAATTTTTATGTTTTCATTATATTTAATAATATTTGATTTGTTTAAAATATAATAAAAATATAAAGTGGAAGTCTCCATTCAAGAAAACTTCTAATATGGATTTAAGAAGAAAATAAGAACATGGTTGAACTGGTTTCTTGAAAAGTGATATTTTATAGGCGTGTTTTCATAAAATGAACATATGATAACAAAAAAACACATGTTTTATCATTAAAAATAAACAAAATTTTAAATAATAGAGTATATAATATACATTAAATTATAAAAATAAGTAATAAATAATAAATATCTATTCCATATATTATATATCAAAGAATTAATTCAAGTTCTATTTAAAAAATTGGTTATATGTAAAAACCCAAAGTTTTATAAATGAAAATCCCTTTTAAATGAATAAATGCCTTATAGAGTAATGTAGTTATAGAAAACACATGCAACACATTGGTTTTTTTAGACCAATATAAAATATGGACACAACCTATCTGTCTGTATTAAAAGTCTCTTATATATCCTAATTATTGATAATATAGTTATTCTAAAATATCCATTAAGATTAGTATATATTAAGAGTTATGATAAAGTCTAATTGAAAATAAAGGAAGAAATAATAGCCTCAACCAGTAGGATCGTACCCTATGAAGCCCATTTACCAGAGCTTCTCAGGGAGATGGAATCATTGGGATTTTCCCTTGACCAATCCAAAACTAATAATCAATAATCAAAACTTGATTGAAGTCGTTTATGGGGGAAGATCAAGCTTATCAAGATCTCATCTCAAACCAAGTTTCTCAAATTTCCCCAAGAGAGTACCACCATCACAAACCTTACCCTTAGGTCATACGCTGATGTAATAAGGGGTTATGTATTTAGACCCTAGTAATATTATTTTTTAATATTTTATTTTAAAAAAAATAATGATTATATTCATCACTTTTCATTATAAATTTATATATATAAATGATTATATAATCAGTTTTATAAAAATTAGATTTTGATACGATGAAATCAAAATTGTATTTTTGGGAAATATATAATTTCAATTAATACACTTTTGATAGATTTAATAATTTTTGAAATAAATGTTATTTTAATCAAATATTCTAATTAAATAATATTTATTTAAATATAAATGATTATATAATTTAATGAATTTCAATTTATTTTTTTAAGGGTTAGAAAGTGGTTTGTGTCATAAAAAACTAGTATTTTCTAGTAAATAAGGATTTTTATTTAAAATTTTAATTTCTATTATTTATAAATTATTCTGTTAATATGAATATTATTTTTGAAATTATCACAACAAAATTATCCAATGATATATTTTTCAAATTTTTTTGAGACTATCGATTTTTTGGGTAAAAATTAAATATGGTATAAATATACGATATGTATTATGACATCATAATAGACCCAAAGTGATGTATTAAATGCTATAAATGAAATAATTGGCCAAAATAAATTTCCTATTTAAAATAATTTATTTTTGATGTTATTTGATTAATTTTAAAAACCTATAATGGATCCTCCAAAACCTGTACATTATTTTAAGGTTTTAAAAATTATTCTTTATAAACATGACTTTATTATATATCATCAATGGTATTTTTATAATTCATTGGGTTATTATCATAATAAAATATTAAAAACCAATCCTATTTTTCATAAACCATGGATAAAAACCATGTGAAGGTTTGTGATTTTCATTATTCTATTATATAGAGTCCAAAACCTATGTTTAGAAATTAATAAAGAATTACCCATTATTTTTCTATAAGTACCCACTCAAACACCCACTTGTCTTCATTAAAAACCCTTTAATAATGGATTTCCACTCCCTATTCTTCTGTTAAGTCCTCCCAAGGTGTTCACAAGCTCTTAAGAATCTCTTCCCAATCTTTTACACGCACCCTCTCAAGGTAGGAGACTTTCTTACTCTTCCTTTTCATTAATGTATTTTTAGTGAACCTTTTAATTTATAATTTTCTAAATTTTAATGTTTTTTTAAACATACCTTTACTTTTCTTATCATCCCCATGTAATGATAGAATAACTTTCACTCTTATTAAACCCTTACTTTAACCATCATTCACACCTGTTATGATGATGAAATTATCCCATGATTTTTCAAGATATACCTTTATACTGTGAATACCCTTACTCATTTATACTCAAGGTTATTCAACTAGATATTACTATAATTAATTTATTGGGGACTTTTCTACATATAACACACACTTCTTAATCATGGGATTAAATATGATTAAATTAATTCATATGTTATATGGTCTATGTGGCACACAAATGCATGTTCATGATATGAATGTGACAGGGTGGGGCTAGAATTTTATATCCCTAAAATGAATTGGGTAATATTTTTATCTCAAGAGATACCATTTATGATGAATGTTTGTTAGCCTAATACCACTATGTTTTGATGTTTATGTTGTTATCCTTGACTTATGCTTTTGATTTCATGGTTTATATTGTTGCCACATTTCTATGTTACCTTGATGTTGTAATATTATATCAAGATTTTTATTTCATGTTTATGATTTTCACCCTTATATTTCATCTTGATATTCCTCTTGTATTAATTTTATCATGTTATTATTTTATTTTTATCTTATTATAATTTATATATCACCATTTGTTTTGTACACCCCCATGTTATCTAGTGTAGTTTTAGAAGATTAATGGAATTTGTTTCAAGTTATTGTGTTATGAATCTAATTACCCAAAGACACTAGGTCTTTAAATTTTTTTAAAATGTATTATGTGTGTATTTATCTAATAAATTATGGAATAAAGTGTAATAAATATATGGTTTGTCATGTGATAAATAAAAAATAACATGTGTCATGTCATTTTTGTTTAATATATTTATGCATGCATGATTAATAATAATAAAAATAATAAAAAACATGTCTAATCCTCTCTATTATATGAATAATTTCATAAAAAAATTAGTAAATCATATTATATAATAAAAATATATATGATAAAAATATATAGAATATTTTATTTTATTAAAAAAATATCAATACAGATTGGTCAAGGATTTGGAGATCCAAATCCAAGATGTGAATATTTATTAATAAAATAAAACATATAAAGGAGACATGGAGATATAATACAAGTACCCAAATAAATTCACACCTAAAACACACAAAAAATATCTACTTACACAAATACCCACGGTTTGTTACTGGCCTGAAGGCATAAGGCTCCTGCGTTCCTGCTATCCCAAAGGATAACCCTTGTTGTTGTAGGCCATCCGCATTACTAGAAAATGATCCCTTGGTCACAAAACATTCCCAAAGATTGTTAGATGAACTCAGGGTCACTATAATATTACTAAGATGTATCCCTAGGTTACCATCATAAAGTTTTATAGTGACTTGAGGTCTTACTTCGCTCACCACATTCTGAGGTCATCACCATCCAGTGCCCAAGGTCATTGTCGGCTTGTTCCTCGAAACTTCCACACCTTTCTCCTGACCACCATCCCAAACATCGAGTGGGTACCCCATTATCATTATCCAATATATTAAGTGGATGTCATATAAATCACCATGTCTTTGCTGAAAACTTCAATTGACAACCTTTCCATAGAGGTTGGGCTCCTTCACCATCCAGGTGATGCACAGACCTTCCATCATCACTAGGACTACCAATGGGTAGAGAAACCTTTTGTGAATATTTTTCTTATCATGGGCCTTATTCCCATTGGGACCATAAAATGATAGGCCCACCAGTGCAACAATAATTACGAGATAAAAAAATGTAAAATGCGGAAAAAAGGGACACCAGATGTAACATAGAAAAATTGATACTATACCCCAATGTGATTTATCCTAGAATGAAAATATTGATTCCTTACAATGTGAAAGGCTCTCTGACAATCAAAAAACAACGGAATCTAATCCTTACTATGCCTGATCTCCTCCGACAACCATATCATCCAAATAGCCTCTTTACAAGCCCGTGTAGCTGCCATGTACTCTACCTCTGTCATGGATAAAACCACAACTGACTGTAACTTAGAAATCCAGCTCACAGATCCTCATACCAGAGTAAACACATATTCAATAGTGGATTTCCTCTGGTCAGAATTACCTCCAAAATCTGAATCAAGATAGCCTCTAATAGTAAAATGTGATCTTCCATAACATAATACAGCATCTGAGGTATCCTTGATGTATATCAGGATCCTATTCACTGTGCTCCAATGCTCCCATCCTATATTCTTCATGTACCAACTAACTTCTCCCACTACATGTGAAATGTCTGGTCTAGTACAAACCATAACCAACATTAGACTACACACTACTGATTCATACAATACTCAAGACATTTCCACACTATCTGATTCATTTCTAGGACTCATCGTGGAGGATAACTTGAAATTAATGGGAAGAGTGGTTGATATTTGCTTACAGTCTTTCATGTTGAATCATTTCAAGACTCTCTGTAAGTAACTCTTATGTGATAGAAAAATCGTTCCATTATTTTTGTGTCGGTATATCTGCATCCCAAGAATCTTGTTTACCTATCCCAAGTCCTTTATATCAAAATCTATAGCCAAATGTGCATTATTCTCCTAGATATGATATTTTTTGGGTACTTCAACCAACATTTCATTCAAATAAAATATAATAATGATGAAATAATTACCATCCAAACCCCTGAAATATGCACAAGGATCTGAATGAAGTCTGTTGTATCCAAATCTCATGATATAGGAATCAAATCTCTTATACCAACAACTCGGAACCTATTTTAGACCGTATAGATGTTTTTTCAACCTTCAAATAAAGTTCTCTTTGCCTTCTTTTACAAAACCTTTCTATTGGAGAATATAGATCTCTTCAGCAAGATCACTATGGAGAAAAGTGGGTTTCACATCCAGCTGCTCTAGATGTAAGCTATATATAGCACACATTTCCAAAACTATCTGAATAGTTGTTAGTCTAAAAACATAAGAAAATATTTCATTGAAATAAATACCTTCCTTCTAAGAAAATCCTTTGAACACCAATCGTGAAAGATATATTTCCACTCGGTCTTTTCCAGCCTGTTTGATCTTGAAGACCCATTTGTTTCTGATAACCTTCCTTCCATGAGGTAATGGAACAAGATCCCAAGTCTTATTCATGTGAAGGGATTCAAGCTCCTCTTGCATCACCTCCATACATGATGATATGTCTAGACTCTGGGTCACCTCCACAAAATAAGATGTCTCTACATCATCTGTCAATAAACAGTACACAATATTGCTCTCAGTGACATAGTCTGAGTGCCATACGGGTGCTCTTTTCTCCCGAGTTGACTGTTATGGTCCATACTAAACTGGTACTTGATCATCATGCTCTAGTAATGCCTTAGAGGAAACTGGTTATTCCTTGGATTTGACATCTTCTTCAACTATTTTAGTTTCTATATTATTTTTCTCCATGTACTGATCGGTTATCATTTGCACCTTGTATTCTGAAAAAATTACATCACTAATGATGATAAATTTTTGGTAAGTGGGGTCCCAAAAACGCTACCCCTTCAAACCATCAGCGTACCCCAATAAGATACATTTCCTAGATCTTGAATCCAACTTCAATCTTTCCTGGTCATCAAACATTTCATATAAAGGACTTACAAAAGTATGCAACCAAGAATAGTCAGTAGTTTTACCAGTCCACATCTCCATCAGTGTCTTCAACTCAATCTCTATTGAAGGAGATCGGTTTATCACATAACATGTGGTATTCAAAGCTTCTGCCCAAAATATTTTGGCAATACCTAGAATCTTCAACATCACCCTTGTTCTATACAACAGAGTTCTGTTCATCCACTCTGCCACTATATTCTGCTGAGGAGTGTATGCCACCGTGAACTGTCTATTGATTCCTTCCTATTGAAAAAATGTATCAAACTCCTCGTATGTATATTCTCCACCATTTTCAGTCCTTAGACACTTGATATTCTTTCCAGAGTCAAGCTCATTCCGTTCTTTGAATGTTTTGAAGACTTCAAAAACATCCGACTTTTTCTGGATTCAGTACCCACAACATCTTCTGGAATAATCATCAATAAAGGATAAAAAGTACCTTACACATCCTAGGGATATAACCGGTGCTTTCCAAATGTCGGAACGAATCAACTCTAAGATCTCTTTGCTTCATGATGATGATGTTCAGAACTTTAACTTGTGTTTCTTTCTCAAAACACAATGCTCACAAAATGGTAAAGATAACTTTGTAAGAATAGGAAGTAACTACGGGTCCACAAGAATCATCAGGCCTCATTCTGACATATGTCCAAGCTTCTGATGCCATAATTTTTTCGACACTTCTGTTGAGGTATTTTATGTAACAATTATCTCTACCTCCTTGTACGTTTCACCCATAAGAACGTACAAGTTCTTTGAGATCTTCTCCTACTTCATTACCACAAGCGCACCCTTCACAATTATCATCACTCTATTCCTAGTGCGAGTATTTCATCTAATGTCATAAAATTGTCCCAAAGACAATATGCTCTTCTTCAGTCCCTTCACATGACATACTCCTTGGACGGTCCATACAATACCATCATGCATATTCATTTTGATGGTACCGACTCCAATGATCTTTAGGGTGAGATTATTACCCATCTACACAAGCCCTTCTGGGATGGTTTCATACTGGTCAAACCATTCTTATCAAGATGTCATTTTCCATGTTTCTCCTAAGTCGATAATCCATACATTGTCGAGATATTTTTTGCTTCCAATATTCGTCACCGCTTCACTGACTAGTATATCTCCTTTTCCAAAAGTACTTTCCACATTCCCCTAAGACCTCTTTTCACCACTATTTATATTCCAATAATACTTCTTGACGTGGACCATATTTCTTCAATTGAAACATGTGACATTCTTCTTCTTACTCCTTGATTTGGACATGCCATGATTTTGGCTCCCTTTGGAACCACGCTCCATCATCCTTCCTCTCTCCATTGACAGATACTCTTCTTGGTGCGGAGTTGTCTGTATGTCCTCCTTGTTCTTGCTCTGACTTTATTCTTCATGAACCACGGCTGAAACATCATTAAAGAGCATGATATCTGTTAGGATATTGTTGGTGAGGTTGATAATGAGTTTCTCATATTAATCTGGAAAACTCTAGAGGAGAATCTACGCACGTTCAATATCCACAATTTTATAGCCCAATGCTGTGAGCTGAGAAAATAGGGTATTGAGGTTGTTTATGTGGTCGGTCACAGATGACTCCTCCTCCATCTGAGGAGTGTACAATTTTCTCTTCAGAAATATTTTTTTTGTGAAGTGACTTGGCCTCGTATAACTTCGTCCGGGTATCCCATATTTCCTTTACTGCATTTTTCTCCACAATGCTCGATAGGACCCCATCTTCCAAAGCCAAATGGATGTTGGAAATAGAATTCCCATCCAAATAATTCCATTTCTCCTCCGTCACACCCACCAGATTTTCACCAATTACTAGTAAGAAATTATCCTTCCATAGCACTTCCTGCATCTTCATTTTCCACAGCTTATTCCCATTGATTGTTTCGATCTCGATTTTTTCCACCATCTAGACATGCCGTCAGTCTAGAACCTCCTCAGTTTCAAAAGGATGTATTTAATAATATCAATATTTTTTTTATGTGAAAGATCAACCAAAGTCGCAATCCCATAGTATACTATAATTTAAGATGATTATTAATACCTAAAAATGTGAACAACACCGAGCCATAACCTACCCTCTAATACCACATGGTGGGATCGTAAAATTATTGGACCATCGGTGCGATGATAATTATGAGATAAAAATAAAGTGAAAAATTTGGAAAAAATGGACACCATATGTAACGTGGAAAACCCCCAAATAGAAGGGGTAAAAAACCACAGACAAATAGAAGGATGACTATGGGATAAAAGTGGGTACACACTCCCTAACTTATTACAAGGATAAAACAATATAAAAAATCTATCTTTAATATGGTGGTGAAACATGCTCACTAAATAACGCTCAAATAATTGAAGAACATGAGAACTGGATGAGTTGATGTTGGTGAAGCTGATGAAAAAACTCAGGGAATATACTGCATTTTATAGGCAACTACCAGCCCTCTTACTGCCTCTCCCACTGATGTGTTTTGTGGGGTTGTCCACCCACCTCATCCTCCACCACCAACCTTTCCTGCCTCCCTTGACAAAGAAAGGGGCAGTGCCAACCTACAATTAAAAAACTACCGACATTTCCTTCACTAGCCCCACCGTCAAGTCAATGATCCTACCATTAGTCGCACAAGGCATGATCCCTCTGCTAACATCACCTAGTCACTAGACTCAGCACCACTAGGGTCCCAAATCCCTCATCAGCCTACATTGTGCACCCTAAATTCACCATCAGCCTGCTCTCCATACCCATCACCAGGAGGGGCCTCCTGAAACTGATCCATAGTCTTCTAATTGGGGTGTACACCCTTTGAACCTATATCACCACCCCAATTGATGATCACCACCGTTAGGGTCCTGTATGAAGCCATTATATCATACTATGATTCCTTGATCATAATAAAAATTAAGTGTGTACCTAATATATTTTCAGGCATCCACTCTCAATCATCACTTCGATCTCTAAGGTGATCACATTCACTCTTTATTCTAGAGAAGATTTCATCACTTCTCATTTCTTCCCCTCTGATGAATATTTTCATAAAGAGTAAAAAACATATTTAATTAAAAAAATAGTATAAAATTGCAATAAAATACATAATTTATTATTAAAATAAATAAAATACAAAAAAAGAAATTATAAACACATATTCTATTTAAAAAGTTGCAATAAATAACACATGATTTGTGTTCTATCTTTAGGATTAATGAAAATGTGTTTTAAAAAAGAAATAATGAAAATAATTATATCCCCAATTTTATATAAAAAATCCTAAAATTTATGTAAAAAAATTATCCTATAAAAATATTAGCATAGGATAACAACAAAATGAATGCTCTGAAATATAAAAAATATACATAATTTATTTTTTAAAAAAAATTAGGTAATTAAAAACATGTGTGTTTTGTATTCTATTTTAATGTTAGAAGGCATATTCAATTGAAAAATAATATAATAGCACATAACAAATGTTTTTGTATATCGTATTAATTAATTTTTTGATAAAAAATGTAAAATATATGATTTATAAAAAAAATCATAAGATAATAACAATACAGGTGGTTCAGTCAAAAATATCAATGGGTTGAAATAAATATTTATAAAACACTTAAACTTTTTAAAAACAATCTAACACATGATGCAAGAATTTTTTTCTTTTTGATTTAGTGAAAGAATACACATTTAATTTAAAAAATTTATAAAATGAATCTAGAAAACATGTAATATATGTCACCCTTTTATGTGAAAATTATCATCAAAATTAACAAATTATGTTACCTTGAAAAAACACAGGACAACTGCATTACATGTACTTATAATTAAAAAAATAAGATAAAAAAATTAATTATATATCTAATGATTCGATTATAAAGAGATAATAAATAACAAAATAAATTGTCTACTATTTTATTGAAAATGTTCTATAAAAAATAATATGGGAACATAAAACATTTTGAGTGGCTCATTTTTCCACTTTGTTTATTTTATTATTATTATTTCAAATACCAATCTCATTGTTTATTAGCATGATTATATGTGTTTAAATGTTTTTATTTTTATTATTTTTATATATGTTCTAATATTTTAAATTATTTTGTCAGAATTGATAACGTTAATTATGTGTATTAGTTATTATCATGATTTTATTTCATTTTAATATGTTGTTGTCTTATTTATGTCATATTTTATCTAATTAAGAAAATTTATTTTCATATTTTTTGTATTTAATTAGGATAAATGTGTGCTTAACTATATTACTATATTTATAATAGTTCATAGTATTTGAGAATCAAATATGCAGTATGGGTATTGATACATTAGATAATATGCACAACATGTTTTATAATATGTTTGTCATGATGATATGATTATATAAATACTTTCACTATTCAAACGGTGGTTAGCGAATTGCCGCTATATTTCAGGTTTTCATTTATTTAGTGGTTGTTTTTGAAAACTGAAATTAATTCAAAATTATTTATTAAAAATCATCACCATTTAGTGGTAGTTCAGTTCACGGTGGTTTAAACCCTCGCCAAATATTTAACAATGATTTTTTATTTTATTTTATTTTCATTTCTAAAATATATATTTAATTTTAGATTTATTTATAATTTATTATCTATTTATTTATTATTCTTATGTATTATGTATTATTCATTATAATTATTTATTATTTAAAATTATAAATTATAAGGAATAGATAATTATTAATTATAAATTACAAATTTTCTACTTATTATTAGTTATTATATATATATTCATATATATATTTATCTATATTTGTACATATTTTAATATATTATTAGGGTTATATATATATATATATTTATGTATATATATATATATATATTATGTTATATATTATCTATTATCTATTATCTATTATATATTTGTATTATTATTATTACTAATTATTTTCAAACAAGTAGGGGGAAACCCACATTTTATTAAAAAAAGACAACACTATTATTATCCTGGGTAGAGTGATCTTATTGTATGCCTTATGTAGGCCCAGTGGGTATTAAACCCAATACATCAAGCCCATATGCCCATATCTGTAGGTCCAACCAGCCCCGAAGGTCCATCTAGCCCACCTATGGCCCTTGCATATTCAGCCTGGGATATCCCACAATGTCAGCTTTCCCCAAAACAGTAGCATCGTCGGTGACTACATCACACATCCTCCACGATTCTAATAATGTTGGCATTATCTCAAGATCTCCCACTTCTTCTACTTAACCCAACAGCACCGAGTTCCACTTTGCCCTTCCCCGTTGGAGTCCTCCTAAGCTCTCCCATGACAGTCGCCTAACCTAGCATCACCAGTTTGTGTGTATTTATATATATTTATATTAATTTATTTATATTTATATATATTTATAGATAATTAGACATACTTATGTATATTTATATTTATTTTTTTATATATGTATTTATATATATTATTTGAGAATATATATATATATGCTATTATATTTAACAACACACGCACACACACATTTATATGCATTTGCATATATATTTATGTAAATATATTTATTTTAATATATATTTATATAAATTTATATATATTTATGAATATTTTTATACATTAATATATATTATATTGATATATATATACACACACATATTTATATCTAATAATATTTATATATATATATATTTTGGAAGGTGGTGCCTTGGTCAAAGACCAAGACATAATTTATTAAAAAAAGGAAGGGAAGCTACGTGAGTCTAAAAGAAGGAGTATTATTACAATCCCTTACATAATAATTGAGAATATCAACAGGCAGATCATCAATCCAAGTGATGCCCTGGTTGATTCCCATGTTTGAAAGACCATAAACCACCTTGTTCACTTCACAAAAGGCGTGTGTGACAATGTAGTTCATCTCGATAAGTGAAGACATGCATCCCATCCAAAGGGTAGTAAGAGGCCAAGAAAGATGGACAAAACCATTCCAAATCGCTTGGATTATGGTGGTTGAGTCACTTTCAATCCAGATGTTGTTCTAGCCATTTTTCTTGACAAAGTCCACAACATGAATCATAACCATCATTTCTGCCTCCAAGGATGAGGCGATGCCAAAACTGCCAAAGAAGCATCCATGGAACTGCCCAATAAAGTCATTGAATATGGAACCACAACCAGCAGGCCCAGGAATGCCTTTGGAGGCTCCATCAAAATTAACATTAATCCAACCTGGAAACGGAGATTGCTAGAAAACCGAAATGGTGCGCCTCGATTGCTTATAAAGACCATCAACCCTGAGTCGACAAAGGATCTCGAAATCAACAATTTTTTTTTCACAATAATATTTTTGGATCGAAGTAGCATCTGAAATGGCAATTAGAATTCTCATATGACCTGCATGAAGACTAAATGAGTATTTTTTATGGATAATGGCATTTCGATCATACCAGATCATGTGAAGAAGCTCTGCAACCACCACTAAGAAGAGGTTCTTGATTTTTTACGAAGATTCAAGCTCCACACAATGTTTTAATTAGAACTAATAGAGTTAAAGAGTAACCATATACAACCAAACAAGTCATTAATAAAATTCCAAAGAGATGAAGCTATAGCACAAGATTAAAATAGACGGTTAGCATCTTACCTATGTTGGTGGAAAAAGTGACACTGAGAGAAAATTTCAATTCCAAAATATTATAGGAAAACCTCAGTGGGAACACGGTTGTGTGAAATACACCAAATAATATTGAGTCTTGATGGTTTAATCCAGGGATTATCAAAAAGTTTTAACCAATACAAGTTGAAATCAGAAGCAGAGAAATTGTGATTGTAAAAAAAATTGGAGTCAAGAACCCCATTGTGTGCAGGCTCCCATATAAGGAAATCATCAACATTATCAAAAGAGTAATTATCAATAATATGCAAGATGTTGTTAGGAAAGTTGAAATTACCAGATTGAATAATATCCCTTATAGTACAATTGGTGTTAACCGGGGAGGAGTTAGAGGGTAACATTTACATTAGGGGGACACCAGACCAGTTGTCTAGCCAACAATTCATGGAAGAGTCCGCACTAACCATCCATCTTGAATCCACCATAATATTTGGAAAATAATGTTTAATTGAGGGCTAAATAGAAGAGTGGATATAGCTCAAATCACCTTTCATAATCTTTTCAAGTAATATTACTCTAAGGAAGGAATTGGAATAAGATTTGTTATTAATCAAACTCGAAGTAAGTCTAGCTTGAAGGGGATTGTTAAAGAGTTGAAGGTTTTTTATACCAAGACCACATTTTACTAAAGGTTTGCAATAATTAGCCCAGAGGATGGTCACAAGATTTCTTTCAAGAATGATGCAAATCCAAACAAAATTCTTAATGTAAACATTAATTTTCTTTAGAAGACCAATATTCCATTTATAGATCATCATCGAGTAAACCAATTTAGACACAATAGTAGATTTCACCAGACAAATCCTGCCAGCCATAGAGAGATATTTACCCTTCCAGGAAGACAGCTTGTTAACTACCTAGTCAAAAATCAAGGAAAATAATATGGATTTTGGCCTTCCATAAAAAATTGGAACTTCTAGATAGGTAAAGGGGATGGATCCTTCTTTGATATCAAGACTATTGATTATGTCATTTTTCCTGTGAGGAGACAATTTTTTACTGAAGAATACATAAGATTTATTCCAGTGAATAGATTGACTAGAGATATCCTCATAAAGAGCCAATGTATTTTTATTCCTTTGAATATTTCTTTTATCACCTTGTAAAAATAGGATGATATCATCGGCATAAAAAGATTCGTTGGAATAATTAGATTTCTACCACCCAAATGGGATGATGTTTATTTTGAGCATCAAGGTGAGTGAGAAGTCTGCTAATTCAATCTTCTACTATGGAAAAGATGATGGTAGATAAGGGGTCACCTTTCCTGACACCCTTGGTGCATTTAGAATAACCCTTAGGGTATCCATTAACAAGTATGAAGATATAGGCCGAGTCAAACATAGAATGAATCTGACTAATGAAAATATATTACATGAATTCTTAAAGACCTGACTACATTGGAACTACCGTACATCAATATCTATTTACTTAATGGAACCTAAATACCCACATTTCATGGATAATTAAAAATTATTGCCTCATGTAGAGTTGCACGATGTCTTTTACTAATGAAAATTGGAATACCCTCTGTTCATATATAATCTGGTTAGCTCTTCTTTTGTGATTTCTACATGATCTGATTTATCTTCTAGGGCATGCTCCTGTGTGGTCAGACTTGACTACTTCATGGCCTAGAGGCTATATGAAGCAAACTCCCATGGCCTAGAGGCCTGAGGTATCCTAGATGCCTTGTGGCCCAAAGGCCTATGGTGTCCCAAATTAATAGTGGCACATAGGGCCAAACCAATGGTCCAAAGTCCCAAATCGGTTAACTAGTTTCACTGCTATAATACCACTTCTAAAATACTCATCCATTAGGATTTGATCCTAGATTTCATACAGGATTATGGGGTGTGTTAACCAATCATCTACCACCCCAACTATTATACAAATATGTATTCATTTATATGAATTTATTTGTATATATATAAGTTTATAAAAGTTTTTTAGTCATTACATGAAGGGGTTAGTGGAGTGGTAATGGTTTTATAGAATAACTAAGAGGTAAGGGGTTCAAATATCCACCTTCACATATATATGATTTATTTTATAGGGTGTGGTGAGCCTAGGTTAGGGTGGGGCTGAGATAGTAAATAATAATAATTAATTATTTTTTTTAAAAAATCACCACTAAATAAATATAATTCAGGAAAATATTCCTAACAAGCAAATATGTGATGCTTTTAGAAATCATAACACATCATTTAGTGGAGGATTAAACAAAAGTTAAATTAAAAAAACTACCATGAACCCCCTTTTTAGTGATTATAGATAATGCACATGGGTTTAAGGGGATCTGATTAGATGGTCCTCCAAGACTGAAGGCCTTTAGGTTATTATTATTATTATTGGAAACACCCCTTTGTAAGGGGGTGAGAGAGAACCCTACATGACCCATAGTCCCAAAGGAATGAGGCCTTAAATACATAAACTGAGGGCTCAAGGTCTATATTCATATAACAATCTCTCCCCAGTTACATTTTACATTATTCTTCAAATATCCCACCCCACAAATCATGAAAGGTTCATTTTATCATTGGTGAAATTCATACCTTATCATCATTACCAATCTAGTTAACGTTGCTTGTTGGTTGCATCATTATATAATTTACATCCTTTGAGTCTTCACCTCTATATATTGATAGATTTTTTTGATAGTGTCCCCCTACATCATCGTATGTCATGTGTTGTTGGTCCAATATCAACACCACTGCCTCAATCTATCATTATCTTGATCCCACAACATCACCAATGAGGAACCCATTGCCACTCCATCACCAACCGTGCTTCCTCACACCCATCTCCATCGGGATCCAACTACATCGCAATAGAGGTTCCCCTCAGTGATACCATTAGAAATATCCCATTTAACATCATTACCCCACCACTGTTGAGACTTCATGTCCCTTACCATCATTGAGGTCCAGCCTTTCCATCATCGTTGAATCTACCCCCTTCAAGAACTGTGGCTCTCCCCACAACCAACCAAAAATGAAACCCCAAATATTTGGGGCTTCTAGGATTTGATCTTGGGCTTGATATAAGATTAAAAGGTGCCTTTTCCACTAGTAAAAACCACAATTTCACTAATTACATGGTGAAATTTGGAAATAACACATGATATATGTGTGTGAGGGAAGAAAAAAAAATTATAGGTTCAATGCTTCAAACCAAAAGAAGTGATAAATTTTTGATATAAATATAAATTTGGTCATGCCACAAGATGACATTACATTACCACTAAAACTGAAGATATGAAATCTCATGTAGATGTATGATTAGTTGTGATGCTCTACATAAATCTATTTTTGGTTCTTTTCTTTAATTTGTTTTATTCTATTTTTCTTTCTTAATATCATAATGTGAAAAAAAACATAATGTTGTTGTTTGTGATTTATTTTGAAGTTATTATCAATTTTATTGAGTGGTTGATGCATATTTAACTGATTGAATATGAAGAAAAATTGTGTTTTCTATGGATGGAGCTCAAACTACATATTTTTCAAGATTTTGGCACGTTGCATGTATTATCACCACACATGAATTTGTTCTTGATAGTTTAAGATATATTTTTGTAAATAAATTCATTAATTTTATAGTGAATTAATTTCCATAAAATGTGTTTCTGAAACATATGTTTTGAGGAGAATTTACTCCTCAAATGTGTAGAAAAACAACATTTTCAGAATGCAAACACTACTACAGATTCGACCCTAGTCAGTGCACTGCAAAAAATATGATCTTTAAAATTCTTATAAATAACCTTAATAATCTCTAAAATAACATTGATGTTTTAATATCCTTTAAAATCCTATGAATTTTATCATCCCTAAAAATAGAATTGATAAACTAACCCTTTAACACTGCTAAAATGTGCTGATTAAAGGGTTTCTTTATTGGAGCTAGTTTGGCATTGATAAAGGTGTGACTTTTATCAGTGATTTCTGTAGAACTAATAAAGGGAAGACTTTATAAGTATATTATTAGAACTTATAAATTAAAATTTTATTATTTTTATTCCTAGCACAGATAAAATCCAAGCTACAGTAGTGTGTTGCTAAAATTATAACACAAAACAATAAGAAAAAGAAATTTACTTTCAATTAAATTTACATCACTGTAAAATAAGAAAACATTATATGCTGATTAAAAAAATTTCAAATATTGGTATGCATAATTAAATTGGTACTTACAATTTATCACAACCATTAACAAACCCAAAATAATTAATGTTCTTTTGTATTTGGACCTCACCCCCTCTCAAAAGAGACATATCATGCTACAAGTTGTTGAAGAAACCACCCCAGATCAACCAAAAGAGTGTAATTTTATAAAAAACAATTATTATTTTAGTAATAATATAAATAAATAAATCAAACATAAATATGAAACCGTGCATTAATAAATGACACTTTTAAACTGAAAAACATACACTTCGAGTCATACTAGGCACATCATGTGTCAGATTAATATGCGTTGACTCCTACTCATCACAAGTGATTTATGGATAATTTTCATAAAGTATCAATACAATATGAAATAATTTTCTCAATTTTAACTATTTCATGTGTTTTTTGAACTAAAATATCAATTTTAAATAAAAATATTCAATTTTAGTCATACTGGTTGCACCGTGTTTCAGATTGAAGTGAAATTAATTAATTATTAGAAAAAAGGGTATTCATAGATAAAAATGGATTGTATTTGTGTTTTTTGTCAATCCACCCTAGGGTGATCAATGAGTTTTCAAGCCAAGTGATCTTATAGTGCTAGTAGATTTAGTGTTGATGGTGGTGCAGTTCTCTAGTGTTATCCAAATTTTGGGTCTTGAAAAATATTGATCAAAGTAGATATTTCATGAAAGTCAAGTTTTCAAAATCAAAATGGTGCTTAAGACTCAAAGTAATAATTTCATTAAATATCATATCTTCATGAAAAATATAGTTTCATGAGGTCAAAAATGATAGGTTGATGTTTGGAAAATCGTAATGACATGTTTTTTGGGAATGACAGAGTTTCATCAAAGATAGCTTGATATTAGTGAAATCAAGGAGACATGTTTTTAATGCACAATATAGTTTGAAGAATGGCATGTTGATTTTGGAGAATCAAGGAGATAAGTTTTCTAGGCATGATAGAGTTTTCTGAAAAACAAGGACTTCCACAAAATCTGTGAAGTTTCATGAAATCTATTTATTTTTTAGAAACGGTGACCCTTGATGATAAATAGAAGGTTTCCCATCATATGAATATTGAAAATATTTTTGGAGGAGGGATGATCGCACTGATTTTGTGAATTTTTTATGAAAACATAATTCTAACATGAATTATGAACTTTTTGGGAACACAATTTTCTTGAAAATAATGGTTGAAAACTTACTAATGATAAGAAATTTCATTGAAGGAGTTTACTGAAATGTAGGAGTTTCTTGAAATTTAGGCATTTTGTTAATGTTGGGAGTTTTGTGAAAGTTGGATGTTTCAAAAAAATGGGTAGTTTTGTGAATGATGATAGTGTTATGAAGAAAAAGGTGGGTTTCTTGAAAAAGGGTGTTTCATAAAGATACTTACATGAGAATACTATAACTTTGGAAAATGTTTTTTGAATATATTGAAGCATAATAATTGGACCTAAAAAATAAAAAATATCTTCTTCATGTGATATGATATGGAAGTGACTATAAATTCAATAAACTAAGAAATACTTCACCCAAATCAATGATCAAGGGGGAGTTGATAGAAATGATCTGAGGGAGGCAGGGTTCCATCCCTAAAATTCTTATAAAGGAAGTGTTCCTGGCATAGAGTGACCGTGTATAATCAATTGTAATCCAAAAAATATTGTGAATATTAGTTGATTCATGTATTACTGACACACTATCAATGTATGCTCCTTGGACTAGCCCTTAGTGGTGAACCAATTAAACTTTTTGTGTTGTGTTTCTATTTTTTCATATGGGAATTTGGTAATTGTGTGTTTCTATCTAAGAGGTTTAAAATTTTCCTTCCAACATGGGGACATGATCCATATTATTAAAATAAAAATTTGACACCCTAATTCACCCATACCCTTTTTTGATGTTATAGGGTATAACATTTATACATATCCAAAATGATTTATGGATAGTTGTCCTAAAATATTAACACAATCTAACTATGTTTTATATATTTTCAATGCGTGACACATTTTCTTAATTGAAATGTAAACATTAACTTTGACATGCATCTTATCCCTACACACCACAAATGACTTATGGATCATATTTTTAAAGTTTCAAATAAATATGAGTGTGTTTTCTTAGTTTTCAATGAGTAAACCATATTTTTAACTAAATTTTCATTTTTAAATTGAAAACACACATTTCTCTTCATATGGATACTCTATAAATTAGATTAAAGTTTTTCTAATTATTACACATTACAATTGAATTATGGATCATTTTCCTAAAGTATAAATATAATTTGAATATGTTGTACAAGTTTTGAGTATGCCCCACATATTTTGAGATAAAATGCAATTTTTAAATAAAAGCACAAACTTTGACTCATACCGATCACACCATGTGTTTTATTTATATTTTGTTAGTTACTACGCATCAAAAATGAATTGGGGATCATTTTCTTAATGTATGAAGACTATCTGATCATATTTTCTTAGTTTTGATTATGTGTTTTGTGTTTTAAACTAAAATGTCAGTTTAAATAAAAACATGAACTTTGAGTCATATCAACCACATTGTGTGTAAGATTGACATTTGGTTTATCCTTACACAAAAAAAATTAACTATGGATCACTTTACTCATGTATCAGGACAAGTAGTGTAGTATTTCTCAATTTTTAGTGAGTGTCACAATTTTTTAACAAAAATTTCATTTTAAAGTGAAAACATTCACTTTGAGACATAACAGTCACAAAATGTATTAGATTTATGTGTGGATAATTCCTAGATGTCACAAATGACCTATTTATAATTTTCAAAACGTATCAAAAAAATTTGAGTGTGTTTGTTGGTAATTTAGTGAGTGACACATTTTTTTAACAAAACTGTCCTTTTTAAACTGAAAAAATGTAATACGATTCATACTGGTCACAACATTTGTCAGATATATATGGAGATTATTACTACACATAAAAATGATATATTAATTGTTTTCTCAAAGTATCAAGACCATACGAGTGTGTTTTATTGGTTTTCAGTGGGTGACACATGTTTTTAACTATAATGTCATTTTTAAACTACAAACACACATTTCATGTCATAACAGTCACAACGTGTATCAGATTGAGGTGTGTATTATTTTTACATGTTATAAATGAATTATGTATAATTTTTCTAAAGTGTAAAAACCAATATGAATGAAATCGATTGGTTTTGAGTATCCCACATATCTTTTGAAATAAAATGTGAATTTTAAATAAAAACACACACTTTGAGTTGCACCATCAACACCAAGTGTTAGATTAATGTATAGTTGATTATTATATTTGAAAATTTTCTTATCGGTAATTTTCATAATGTTTTAAGATAATACAAGATAATTTTCTCAGTTTTGATTATGTGATGTGTGTTTGTAACTAAAATGACAATTTCAAAATAAAACAGCCACTTTGAGTCATACCATCCACGTCGTATGTTAGATTGACATGTGGTTGATTATTACATCTAAATAATGAATTGTGGATATTTTTCTAATTTATCAAGAAAAAATGAGTATATTTTCTCAATTTTTATTGAGTGGAATATTTTTTTACTAAAATATCATTTTTAAACTGAAAACATACAATTTAAGTTATACCAGTCACAATATGTGTTAGATTGATATGTGGATAATTATTAAACATCAAAATTAACTTATGGATAATTTTCTAAATGAATCAAGACAATTTTAGTGTATTTTCTAGAATATTAGTGAGTGATCATGTTTTAAACTAAAATTTCATTTTTAACTGAAAACACACACTTTGTTTCATACCAGTCACAACTTGTGTTGGATTGAAATGAAACTAATTTCTATAAATCCAAAATGACTTATGATTTTTTTCCAAAATTATCAATAATATTTGAGTGATTTTTCTTGTCCTTTAGTTAGTGACACACATTTTAACTAAAATACCATTTTAAGCTGAAAACATGCACTTTGAGTCATATCGGTTGCATTGTGTGTCAGATTGATGTGAAGATGATTCTTATATGACAAAAATGACTTATGGACTATTTTCCTAAATTATTAAGACTATGTGAGTATGTTGTATTAATTTTCAATGAGTGGCACATTTTTTTAGCTAAAATGCCATTTTTAAATTAAAAACACACATTTGAAGTCAAATCAGTCACACCATTAATTAGATTGAGATACAGTAGATTCTTACATATCAAAAATGACTTATGGGTTACTATCCCAAATTAAAAAAAAATTAACATGTTTTTCTATTTTTTATTATGTCACATGTATTTTGAACTAAAATTTAAATTTTAAATAGAAACACACACTTTGAATCGTACAAGAAAAAACCACATTTTTGATTGATGTGTGGTTGATTCTTACACATCAAAAATTATTTATTAATTATTATCCTAAAGTATCAAGACAATACAAGAACATTTTCTTGGTTTTGAGTATGTGAAATGTATTTTGAACAAAAATGTACATTCTAAATAAAAACATGCACTTTGAGTCATATCAGACACACCATGGATCATCTTGATGTGCTGATGATTCATACATATCAAAAATGACTTATGAATTTTTTTAATAAATTATAATGATAATATGAGAATGTTTTATTATTTTTCAGAGAGTGACATATGTTCTTAACCAAAATGTCATTTTAAATTGAAAACACACACTTTGAGCCATTTTTAAACTATAAAAACACACTATTTAATGTAAACAGACCAAATAAAGAAAAATATCTTTTTAAAGAGAATAGATAGTACCTGAGTGTGTCATATTTATCGAAGAATTTATTGAGAATTGATTTTTCTACAAAATTTTTATGCTCATTATGAAACATAAAATGGCTGAAGAAAAATCAATTATCTAGGAATTCATTACTTCATAATATTTTTGAATATTAATTAGATATGTATCAGATAAAAATGATAAGGAAATTAACTAAGAAACGTAGATAAAATGATGATAATGTTAACTATGTAATTATTAGAAAGTACCCTATTCATTATGTTCGCATACATTCTGGCATCATGTATTCTGCCCATTCATTTCTAAAAATCAATATTTCCTATTTTTAATACATAGACTATCAAAATTCCTTGTATAATTGGAAACTTTTATATAAATAAATGATAATTAAATATTTTAAATGGAATTTTAATTATCATTATAAATTCCTCTTTGATTATTTTTGTTTGTTGATAGAAAATGATATCTTTTGTAAATTTCTATACATAATAACCACAATCATTTATATTATTTTGTTTTGAAAACTTCTGAAACATTGAAAAAAATAATTAATTTTTTTTATTAATGTTTTTATAGAGAAATATTAATATATATAACTTAATATATACTAAGTTATAGAATATTATAGGCTTCATGTGGTTATTTATTATCCTCATACCATGATTTTTATGACATTTAAACACCAAATTATCCTAAAAAAATTAATTACAACATTATATAAAACATATAACTTTTTTTTATTTATAAAATTTTGAATTAAGTGTATTAACAATTGATAAATGTCATCATATGTGGTCAGTTTTTTGGGAATCCATGCATTGAATCTTGAAAATAATTATAACATCATGGACCTTCTAACTTTTTACATTGTAAAAAATCTAGTTTTAGAGTTCCCAAACGAGGTCCTAAGGAGTTTGGAGGTGTTTAGGAAGAAAAATAGATGTTTTAGAGTATGATGGTAGATTATGATGGTAGATCCGGATGGTTGATCCTGATGGTGTAAGAATTAGTTTGGTGGTATCTTCTAGTGGTATCTTCTGGAAGTAGCTTCAAATGGTAGCTTCTGATGGTAGATCTAGCGGTAGTGGACTTAGTCTTGTGGTAGCTTCTAGTGACATCCTTTAGTGGAAACTTCTGGTGGTAGCTCTAAATGGTATCTCCTGATAGTATCTCTTAATGGCATCACCTGGTAGTATCTCCTAATGATATCTCATGGCAGTATCACCTAGCATAAGCATGTTCCCATTTTTCCAAAATTTTCACCTTTTCACTTTTTAATTTTTTTGACCTAAAATGGTATTAAAGCCTTATTTAAAATAATTCAAATCCATTTAAAAATAAAATATTTATATCCTCCATTTTGTAAAATTCCATAGTAGTGGTGTTATGGAACCCCTTTTTTTATTGTTTGATATCACCCAGAATATAATTGTTTAATCATTTATATCCAGTTAATGAAATGGTTTCCCATGGAAAATTATTATTATGTTAGAACTCCCTTAAAATTAAAGTGGAATTGATCAAAATTACCAATGATAAATATCAAAAAATTTATGCGGTTGATGTGATTTTTTTTGAAAGTAAATGTGGTGTTGTTTATTCATGTTGTGGGTAGTTGTGTATTGTTTTTGATGGTAAGTAGTTTATATATGGTTGGAATGAGAAGGTGGGAATGGTTGGAAAATGGTGGTGATATGGTCTTGTTATCATGAGGGTGATGGGTTTTTGTTGTTGTGATGTGTTGTGTTATTATAGTTTCTTAAGTAGTAATGTAATTAAATAGATTATAACATTGAAATATAAATGGTTTGGGCTAGTTTGAAATATGAGATTAATGTTTAGTGAATGAATAATAATGAGTAGAAATAATGAACCAATGGGTTAGAAAATAATTTGACGGTCTTAAATGGTTTTGGTTGGAAATTGGAAAATCTAGAAAATAGAATAATTTGAATTAAAATTTGAAATGTGGAATATGGATTTTTTTTCTTATGTTGTGCATTTAGAGGCGGTAATTAAAGTGGGTATTGTTGTGAGTTGGTTGGTTCCTTTTTGGTAAACCCTTAGGTTGGGCTTGTGTGTGGATATTATATATTTTTTTATATTTGATGATGATAATATTTCATACAGTTTATACTATAATTAAATGGTTTTAATCCCATAATAGTTTTATTTTATGGTCAATTGTCACATTTTTAGGTTTTAGTGTTAATATGAGCTTATTTTCTAAAATGGAATAATTTTATATTTCAACTATTTTAATTTTATTTTTTATTTCATCCATAGATTTATCTAAATATTTTAAATTATTAAACTACTTCTTTTGATGCTTACATAAAAGTTTTTATTAATTTCATTAAACTCTTTGAAAATCTCAATCCCAAATTTGAAGGCCTAAAACCAACACACAATCTGAGCCTTAAAATTTGTTCATAGAATGGATAACTTTTGAATATGAGCCCATTTCACCCAAAGGAAAAACTCAAAAGAGATGAAATTCCGTAAGGAGATTAATAATAGGTCTGGCCACATTTTCATTAACTATGAAAATACCAAAATTTTCCTCCATCAATATCATAAATTCCTGGGAAGTAGGATCCTAGGAATTCAAATAGTCACCTGGCTGGAATAATTTTTTGTATTAAATCTACCACAAATCCTTTATTTATTGGAAAATAAAAGTTAATTTTTATGGTGAAAATACATGGCATATGGAAAAATATATATATAATACATCATTTCTAAATTTACCCATTTATCATGTAAAAAATTCTCAAAAAATTTTAGGTCTAATTTTGAGGAAAATCTATCCACCCTTCTCATTATAAATTTGCACTTCCTCACCCATTCCAAGGGATAAGGAGTTAAGGTGGAGTTTTTTTAATTTTAATAGTTATTCATATTTTAAATATATATTAGTTTAAGACTCTTATTCATACCTCATTGAATCATTTTTAATTTTATGTTATACTCCCACCGTGTTCTTTTCTAACTCCATGAAAATGGGGAAGTAACATAGACATTTGTTTGAGGGGAAGGATAGTGGTTTGATTGAGTTTAATTGAGATTCAATTTCAAAATATTTATTTTATTATGGTAATTTTTATAGTGGTTAAATTTATTATAGTATGTGATTTCCTAGTTTTATATACCATCATTTTGTTCTTCACATTCATCATTTATTCTAACCTTCAATATCTAAGTCATGCATACAACGAAGAATTTATTGGGTAGTAATGGTCAGTAAAGAGATCTCCTATACAAAATTTAGAAGAGTATTTCCTCACATATAGAGATCTTGGTGTTAGGTTAATAATAATTAAAATGAGTGGGTTTAGTGTGACTGATATTGATCACTACATTGAATTGAGTATTGATAATATTTTAATGAATAATGATATCAATCCTTGTGATCACAAAAGAAAAATTTTCTTCTTTCACTATTTCTAACTTCATTATGTTCTCATTTCATATATATATATACATATATATCAATATTTCATGCATATTTAAAAATCCTCCACTTTATATTATTTAGTTTAGTATTAGATAGAATAAACATATTGACAACAGAAATTCAATGTTGTGTGAGTTGCCTCTTTGATACTAACACTAGGTGTGCACTATATTGTATGATTAAGTAAATAAAATATTGAATGGGGATCCATAAAAAATGCACACACTTATATTTGGAACCGTAATTGGGATCTAAGTGGTCTTTAATTACTATTTTTATTCATGTTTTTAAATAATTTTCTTCTGTTTTTTTAAAAAACTAATAAAACATTTTTCCATGATGTATAAAAACTAAAATTATTCCACATAAATTGATTACTCATAGGTAAAATAATAGGACAAAATGGTTCATAATTATCTTGAAGCCTAGTTGGAATGGATTAGTGATGAAATAGAAAACATGGAGATAAAAATATAGTGGATAGTTAAATATGCTCATGCATCCTAAGAGCAACAGCTGGATCAAGAAGTGAAAAAAGTGGGGGAAGAATTAGCTCCAATTATTTTTCGAGTTTAAGAATATTTGGAGAAATATAATCAATTTAATGAAGATCCATCCAACCTCTATATAAAATTTCTCAAAAAGGTTTATGAAAAATTCATTCCAATTGATATACATCTGGGAGATCAAAATGATTTAGATGAGTTTTTGTAAAATTTTGAAGATGTTAAAAATGTAAGTGATTATCCTATCCCTAAAAATGAAAAATAAGAACATATATACCATTATATTTCTTTGGAAGGTGTTGATGAAGATGAGCCTATTGATATTGATATGTGAATGTCCCTTACAAAATCGATAAATTTCTGAGCTGACTTACTTGAAAAGGGAATATTTTTTATTGATTATTATTGTGTTAATCTTATTCAAGGTATTTTTTTTATGAAATCTCCTTTTATGAAATTTTTTATACATAACACATGAAGAAGGCCTTGAATGTTAAGGAATAATAAATTCAAATAGTGTTGGAAGAATAACAACTAGAATACATTTTGGTCCTGTAATTATCTCCTCTACGTCAACATACATACCATATGAAGGAGGACTCTAAAAAAGTCAACATGGAGCTCCCCTATATTCTTCTCCCTCCCACTCTATATCTTAAATTCTCTCTATATTATTTCTTGGGGGTTTACAATTTTATTATATTCTTTTGGGGTTACCATTATTGATGTTTACTCATAGACACCTTGAAAATTCATATGTGGTGGTTCATTTCAAAGAAACAACACTGAACTTCTGATTAAAGATAAAATTAGGGAACTATTTGACTTGAGGAAAAAAAACCTAGAACCCTCATGGGGGTCCAAACCATGAATTATCCCTTTTATTTCCCCTTTATATTTTTGTTTATTTTTATTATTTTATATTTTATTCTTGGGTTTTAGGTATAAATTGTAATTAGATTAGATATTAACTCAAAGCTACCACTAGAAAATAATGTCTGGTTGTATCTTTAATTTGTTTTGTTTTTCTGCCCTTATTTTTATTTTATTAACCTAAAATGATGGGTAGTGAAATGTAATTGGGGGGTGGGGGGGGTTCAGCCTAATTAGTTTTTGTGTGGTTGTTTTTTTGTATTAAATTTTTAATAAAATATATTTTAAATGAATATTCATATCATTTTTCAAACATTAATTGATTTTTATAGAGTTGAAATGATTTCTAAAAGAATGGATTTAAATGATTTTTGATGTGGAAACGTTTTCTTTAAATTAAATTTTCAATCATTTTTATGTGTTTGTCTGATTTTTGAAATCCATTCCCATGAAACACTAACCCTAAATATTTATCTATCCTTGTGAGGTATTCTGAACCTTTTTACATATTTTTCATAATACCAACAATTTCTTGAGAAAAACATGGTTTTTGTGTGAGAACCAAAACTTTTGTTTTTCATATTTCAAATATTTGATGTTCATGGAATTTTTATGACATGATTATGATTTTTTTCTAGCCACATTTTAGATTAAGTCCAAATTTTACATAAACCCTTGTTAGACCTTAGAATACATGTATTTATAATTTTATGCCACATTACAAGACTATTTTTCTTTAACTACTCACACTCTTATTATTTTTGCATGAATATTTCAATTTTTAGTGTGGGGTAAGTGCCCTTTGTGTGTGTTATTTGGGATTTGTTTCATTTTTTAGTGGTATGAGGTGTTTTCCAAAAACATTGGTAGTGAAGATAGTGGGAATTGGGCATAAGTTATCATTTAATTCTGCTTTATTTGCATCAACTAGTTCTCCTTAAAAAATTGTAATTTTTTTTTGAAGAAAAATAGAAAATGATAAAATGGAGATTTTATTGAATTATTAAATTTTTGTGACTCATTTACCTATCAAAAATCATGTTAAAGACTTTTTATTCATTCATTTTATTCAATTATTATCTCATCCTCAATGAAAAAAAAGAAAAAAAAGAAAGGGACATGGGTGGTTTAAATCATTCAATATAATCATTGCATGACTCATGTACCATGTCGAAAAATTTTGTGGTGTTGTGGTTCTCAATTATAAAGGAAATTGAGTGAGGAATTTATTATATTTTAAATTTAATATTCATGCATTATACATAAGAGATCACCCTCTAATTTCAGCCTTAAAATTTTAAAAGATTTTACCCACCAACCCGAATCCATAGAAATTACTTGGAAAAGACCTCACGATTTAAAATATTCTCATGTATCACCATGTGGAATAATGAGAATTGTCACAATCCTATAGAGATACATGAATTTTCCAAGTATGATCATAACCCCATATTGAGTTTCTCATGAGTGAAGGGTGATCTAAAATTTAGTGTGAGGTAGGTTGTGATTAGGACATGGATGGATTTATATGGTTAATTTTTTTTAAATGTTTGGGATGAAAATTTAATGGATTCTTTATAGTGGGGACACGATGAAAATCTATTTTGGAAGATATCATAGATGTTTTCTATTTTTTTATTGTTGTGTGGATTTTGATTTGAATATATGATGATTGCCCAAGAGTTTAATGTTTAAGTTTGTGGGAGTGACTAAGACAATGTTTTCATATATTTTATACTATAATTAAATATTTTAAATCCCTCCATATTGTTATTTTATGGGTAATTGTCACATTTATTTCTTTTAGTGATAATTTGTGCTTATTTTCTAAAATGTCATATCTTTGGATTTTAACTATTTTTAATTTTATTCAGTATTTCATACATATGTTTTGATAAAATAATTAAAATTGAGAAATTAATTATTTTTTGTATTATATACATCTTCAATGTCATTTTATTCAACTAGAGACAAATCTCAATCCAATATTTTAAGGCCTAAAACTGACTCACAATCTGGGCCACAAAATATATGAATAAAATGGATAAATTTTGAATATGGGACCATATCTCAAATATGAAAAATAAAAAAGAGTTTAAATTCTTCAAGGAGATATATAATAGGTTGGGGAACATGTTCATTAAATGTGGACACACCATACTTTTCCTCCATCAGGGTAACAAATTCATGGGAAGTAGGAGCATTGGAATTCAAACATTCACTTAGCTAAAATAGTATTATGAATAAAATATATCATAACTCTTTCATTTCTTATCCAATAAAGATTAAATTTATATGGTGCATGTGAAAGATAAATAGAAAAAACATTATAAGAGACAAAATTTTGAAATTCAACCATTTATTGAGTTAAAAAATGCTAAAAAATTATGAGGTTGAATTTGGAGGGAAGTATGTCCACACTTCTCATTATAAATTTGTTACTCCTCTCCCATTCCAATGGATATACATTTTTATGGGGGATAAGGTGTATTTTTATTGTTGTACTATTTCTTTATGTTTTTAATATATATTAGTTTATATCTCTTCCTCATTCTCTCATTTTTAATCTTATTTGTTTCTCCCACCATGTTCGCTTATAACCCCATGAATATTTCGAATTGACATTAGTGTTTGTTCAAGGGGAGAATGGTGGTTTCATTTACTTTCATTGTGATCTAATTTCAATATATTAATTTAATTATGGGAATTTCAGTGGTGGTTAAATTGATTATGGTGTAAAATTTACCAATTTTCTCTCCCATCATGTTCTTATTATTTGTCTTCATTCAGCCTTCCTTAGGCTATCTAATTCATACATATGATGGAGTGTGGATTGGGTAGTTATGATTGGTGAAGTGATTTTGTAATAAACATTAGGAAGAGTATTTCCCCACATGAAAAGATTTTGGTGTTGGGGTAATAAAAATTTGAATGAGAGGGTGTAGTGTGATAGATATTCATCACTATATTAAATTGAGTATTGAGAATATTTTAATGAAAAAATTATATCAATCACTGTGATCTACTAAGAATGATATCATTATTTCATTATTTATAACTTCATTCTATCTACATTGAACACACATATAAATATCAATATTTCATGCATCTTTGAAACTCATCCTCTTTATATTATTAGGTTTTATATTATTTAGAATATAAATAGTGACAATAGAAATTCAGTGTCATGTGAGATGCATCCTCGAGATTGACACTGGGTGTGCACAATATTGCATGATTAGGTAAATAAAATATTGACTAAGGATATACGACAAATCCCTACACTTCAATGTTCCTTTATATTTCTTTATGCACTCACCCATGTCGATCATTATGTGTAGACACCCATATATATATATATATATGGGGGTGTTTTTTCCAACATCCTAGTGGTGAGGATGGATGGATGGATATCCCATCTTTCTTGATCTCTCGTCTAGGTGAGGTTGATGTGCATGATCTGTGATGGCCAGAATTTAAAAGTGCATGGTTGCGATGTTTTTTTGATGAAGTGATGAGATGGATTATGGTGGGGGTTGTATATGGTAGGAGGAGGGAAAAATGTTAATCTACTTAATTTTAGTCATACCCTACTAATCTGGTGTTGGGCATGGTTGTGATGTGGTGATTTACTAGGTTTATATGGGTGATTTGAGATGTGATATAGCTGTGTGTGGAAATATTATGTTGTTGAGATAAACAAAATATGGTATTTCCATGACATACTATGTTGGGGTGTGAGAGTGGAAAATCAATGGGAACATGGAGTGGGGTACCCTTTATCGACATGTTTCCTATTATGTTATTATAATTGGATGTATTATTTGGTGAGAATGATATGGTGAGGATTGGGATTGGTTATTTGACCTATTTTGGTGTTTTTTTGGTTTTACTATTTGATCACCAGTTCATTACTATGCTTCTTTTACATGTACAAGATAGAATTTGGTTACCCTAATAATTATACTTATATTCTCAACCTATGTATATAATTTTTTTTTCACGTTTTCATGGGGATTACATAGATAGTGCTTGACATTACCAGCTCGGGCCCTAGGACTATCACTGTGTCTCTATTTTAGCTTTTACTTTTGGATATTTACATTGGATAATTTTATCTATACCTATTTTATTTATACATGCATTGTGGGATTATTTTTTATTTTTTATGTTATGTCATTGAGTTTCTTATGGTTGATTCAACCTATCTATCAATCCTATATTATTAGAGGGTAATTCTTCCCATTTATGATATTTTTATACTCTTGGCTCTAGACACCAAACCAGGGACTACTCAAGGTGGGACTTGGGGGGTCATTATCTCTCTCCCTTCATTGTGGTATCTTTTTTTGGAAGGGTTTATGAAAGATTGATATCAAAGATTATGGTTGAGATATAAAATAGAGTTTGTAGGTAGGAAATATGAGCATTTCATGGGTTGGTAAGGAAGCAACATCAGTTGATCTTGGTGCGTGACATAGGATAAGGAAGACATTCTAGGACATGAGATTTTAGATACCCCCACTATCTGATGTAGGGCATATGAGTCTACCAAATGACTAAATTAGGTGGTTTTACCAACAGGGTAGCGACCTAGGATAGGTACATGCATCATGATACTTGTGTTCATATTTAATTTTTGTGGTTTTGGGAAAAGAAAAAAATTTAACATAAATTAATAAAATTCCACACTACCGGGCTTGGGAAATATTTTTTACATTTTAGATATGGATATTTATCATTACTTATGTTTGTATTAGGTAGAAGAGGTTCAGTAGGCAAATCCATTTTATCACTAGAGGGTTGATATGGTTGAGGAGGATGATCAGTGGAAGAGGATGTTGTACATTTTTTAATGGAATGCTTTGGGGAAGTATGGGGGTAGTGTTTCTGATCTAGAGACAAAGAGATAGTTGGAAAAGTTTTTGATCACCTTCAGTTTGATCTAGGCCCCAAAAAAGTATCGGGGTCTTCTAGAAGTTAGTTAGAAGCAAAAAAGTTGTGTATCAATGGTGGATGTTGTATCTTGGTGAGTGGAAGGAGGCATATGTTTCTTGGGTCTACATCAAGAAAGAGTTCTTGGAATAGTTCCTTTAATTGACCATGAATGTAGTAAAAAGGTAGAATATTATCTCACTTTAGTAGGGGAGAATTACATTATGGGAGCTTGGGATTAGGTTCAAGGACCTATTGCATTTTACCCCAGATCATTTTATCGATGAGGAGTCCCGAGCGAGGCGTCTTGAGGAGGAACTTCCTACTTTTATCCAGTATGTAGTTACTTCCTTTGCATTATCAACCTATCTGGATATTTTTATGGAGGTGCAGGTGATTGAGAACAGGAACTCATGAGGAGTTTTTTCATGGGAAAGGAACTAACAGAGTTCCTTAAGGATAATATTTGTTAGAAGTAGGGTGAATACACAAGTGCCTTCAAGGTTTCGACTAGCTGGGAGACAACCTCAGAATATTCCATTATGACTTTATCTGGATAGTGGTTTAAATGATATTATTTTGGTATTTGAAACATTTTTTTTATATGGTTTGTGTTCCCATCATCAGAATTAGTGTTTCGTTTCATCGAGCTCATTTTGGTGGAGGTCGTTAGGTTCAACATCAGGCTCAATAGTAGTTTCTAGCAAGTCTATTTGAGTAGTAGGTGTAGCAGGATTATGCTCTACCAAGGGAATATGAAGAATGTATAGGATTACCTCAATATGTTTCTCATGTTCAAGTACATTGACCTAAGTATGTCTACAGAGGATCCCATGAGCAGAGCGGCAGGGGAGCTGGGCATGGCTAGTTGCATGTGGTAGAGACAACAACACTAGAGGGGACAAAGATCATTCAAGGTATGATAATATTGTTTTCTACTATTGTTTATGATTTTTTTGATTCAAGAGCTTAAAAATAGAATATTTAACCCACTCTATTTCATTCTTTCGGAGTGAACATGGATAGGCTTCCTATGCCCTAGGTGTTGACTCGCTAGTTGGAGTTTATATCCTCATGTTTGATATGTGATGGGGGTACTAGGAAAGCTTAGCCAGAGGTAGACCTCTGACCTTTTTTTAATTCAAATGAAAAGTACAATAAGAAATTCAATAACAACAAGGAAGAAAACTACAAATCATATAAATCATCCCCATCACCATATTCTTGATGAAAAGTTTCATCCACAATAGCTGATTCCCACTATGAGCTTTCATAGTGATTCAGAACCTTAGAATACTTCCTTATTAGATTCACCTTTTTCAACGAGACAAATGCCGTAGGATATTTCATTCCCTTATTCACACCATTGACAACCCTAAAACAATTCTCCCTCTTTGAGGATGATCTGGGTTCCATAGGTAGGATTAATCTTTTCTCAGTTGTCTTTTTGCTGGAGCAGTCATACCACCTTCACATGCAGATAATTTACTTTTTTCACTTTGAACAATATCACTATAAGATATTCTAGAGAAATCATTGGAATTCTCTTTGTCACTATAAGAGACATTTCCCCATTTTCCAGTGATGTGCATAGAACCAAAATTTTGGCATCCATCAGTTACTCCAATCAGCATACCCTCTGAAATAGATAAACATCCTCCTCCTGCCGACTGCAATTTGACATTAAATGTCTTGAGGCATTGAAGGGGAGCCTCATTTCTAGAATCAACCTGGGACTAATTTCCAAGAGTAACCTCACTCATTTCAGGCTGAGAATAAGGGACATGCTACATATTCTCAGACTCATACCTTTGCGAAACATCCTCTATTGGAGTTGTCTTCTCGGTCTTTAGTATCTCAAACTGATTATGAGTGGGAACATTGACCACATGCAATCGTCTACTTCCATTAACATCAGGAAAGGGACATTTCCATCCCCCAAGACACGATTTTAGAGTTTCAAACACTTTCTTCAAGAGGGATTCAATGAAGGTGACACTGCCTTCACCACAGTTGCAAATGCAGTACTCTGTAAAACCTCACCTTCCACAGCTAGATGAGACCGCCCATCCACCTTCACTTTCTTCTCACAGGAAACCACCTTTCCATCTCACTTCATCCTTAGCATCGACTCGTTTTATTGTATGCATGTTGTTATCAATTGCTTCCATAAGAGAGTTGTTTTCTTAGACGTGGATAACCAAAGTGATATTTTCATTGGCGAGAAGAGTTTCCAGGTGGGAAGTAGACATGTGGATCCCTATATTTCTTTGATAGATGTGTTTTCTATAGAGTTAGTAGACACTAGGAAGGTAGAGGATCCTGAGGTTTTGAGAAGTTTTTGGCTATTTTTCACACAGAGGTTGTGATTATACCCCCTCAATGTGATATCAAGTTTGGGAAAGACTTATAGCCCGATGCTTCTTTGATTTGGATGGATCCTTATCAGATGAAATCCTATATGTTGCAAGAGTTGATAATTTAGATAGATGATCTAATGTATAAAGGTTTCATCCAACCCAATGTGTCATCATTGGGTTATCGAATGTTATTATCCAAGAATGAAAATGACAGTCTGGGGTTCTTCAGAGACTATCATAAGATGAACCAGGTGATGATCAGGAATCCCTATCCAATTCCAAGGAATGATCTTCTTTTTGGATAGTTAAAGGGTTCTAATTGGTTCTCCAAGACCGACCTATGGTCTAGATATCACCAGTTTGTAGTGAATGAGGATGATGTCTTGAGGACTACCATCAGATGAAGGTATGGGCACTTTGAGTTTGTGGACACATTTTTCAGTGTCATAAATGCCCCAATTATGCTCATGGGACTCATGAACTCTATATTTTGTGAATTATTGGATCAGTTTTTAGTCATATTCATCAATGAAATATTAATCTAATCGAAGTCAAGGAGGAGTATATCAATCATCTAAGAGCCATCTTACATGTTCTTCAATGACACTGACTATATGGAAATTTTTATAAGTGTATGTTCTATACAAAAGAGGTGTATTTCATTGGGAATGAGTGTCCTGGTATGGGTTATTTGTGGACCTATCAAAGTTAGTGGTAATTTTTTCTTGGTAAGACCCAAAGCGTGTGACAGAGGTGTATAACCTCCTTGGCCTTACATGCTATTACTGGAGCTTCATGTCTGATTTCTCATGGATTTCCCCATTGATAGATTTGACTAGGAAGGAAATATCTTTTATCATGAATAATTAGTTTCAGGTGGTTTTTAAATACCTAAAGGGGAAGTCGTTCAGTGATCCAGTGATTCAGTTTCCAGGGGAATAGGTGATGTTTGGGGTGTTTCATGACACTTTCCATCTAGGATTGGGATGCATCTGGATGCAATAAAATGTGTTGTTCTCTTATGGATCTAGGAATTTATACCCGCATTATTGTAACTACTCCAGCTAGGACCTTCAGTTATTATTGATTATGTTTTCACTAAATCTATGGCTGTAACAACTTGATATTTTATAAGAAACATTATTTTTAATTTCATTCATATCATCTGTTGTACGATACACCAAGATTATCTTGCGCTATACGCAACACCGTATTAGCTTGCAGTATATGCAACACTATTCTTGGCTCATGTTACACACAATTTCAAGTTCGTTTGATAGAATTTATTCTAGGAAACATTGACTGTATATATATATATATATATATATATATTCAATGTATAAATATAATATGGTTGGATTCTATTATACGCAACAACAAAGGAGTAGTGCACTACACGCAACCCTGACTTGGCTTGCATTACACGCAATCACGACCTTCCCTAAAAGCGTGTGTTGTACGCAATACCGGGTTTTACTAAACAAAAATATATTATTATAATATTATTATGAACTAGACGTTATGAATAGTATTAACTAAATTTTGAATTTTATAACATTATTATTCATCTTACACATTTTCTAGAACATGGTATAAGAACAAAATAAATTTTTCGGATAAAATAATTATTTTTCAAAAAATACAGTTTTGCAGCCTTTTGATGGCGCACCCACTTTAAATCTAGTTTTTGAAATTTTTATAAGTTCCATTTGACAAAATAAAATTATTCTTTGGAAAAAAGAAATAAAAATTTAATTTGGATAAATTTTTCATTTTATTCTGGTAACATTAATATTTTAATGAATAGTAAAAACATGCGATATTTTAATTAAAAACAACTTTTTTCATCGTAATATCTTAGGTGGTTAAATTATAATATTGAATGGTTTTAAAGTATAAGTAGAATATATTTTTACCATTTAATATAATTTATGTCATTAGCATTGATTTTACCTTGAATTTGTAGGTTAAATCAATTCAATCTTTTGTAATGTTTTAAAGAAAAACCCGTTTTCTTTCGACAACGGGATTAATTTTAATTTAATTTATTCAACTTTTGTGTATTGAATTTGAAAAAATGGATTCCATATTTGGAATCAGTGGGTCCAAATTATGTTAATATGCTACTTTTTATTTTTTGGCATTATGAATAGTAACTACGGTAAATTTTATTTACCATAATTAAAGGTAAATCGGGTAATTAAGGGTAAATATAATATTATAAAATTACCCTAGAACATGTAAAAATCCTATTGGATGACTAAAAGTCGACCCATATCACCTAAGTGTCGGATTATATTCATTTAATGGACTTTTGTCCATGAAAATAATTTAATTATTATTGAAACCAAAGAATGTGACAACATGTCACTTTCTTAAATCTTATAAGTATAATAATTTTAATTTAATGATAAACTTCATGAAACTTCAAACATGAATAGTCTCCAAAAATATAATACAATTATCTACATCATAGAAATTTTTTTAGAATTTTTAGAGATTAAATAATTATCATTTATTATGACACAAAGATGATGCAGTAATTGTCTTATTAATGAAATATTGACATAATTGATGTTATAAATACCCAAATAAATGTAATTTAAGACTTCTTATGAATTAAAATAATTTTACATGTTAATATGACATGTTATTATTGATATAATTAACTGTTTTCTAACTAATCAATCTGTTATGAGTTTCACAAAAATCAATTACTAAATAGTGTCGAAATTGACATAAAATAGTTTTTAAAACAAATATTATATTATTAATTGTTATTTTATTCCTAAAAATATAAGGTTCTGCCTAATGACTTAATAAGGATATATATATTAATAATAAACAACTTGGGGTTCGTTTGGATTGATATAGTAAGTTTATTAACCTTATAGTGTAAGAAAACAAGAAGACACGATAAAAGTAAAAATATCTAACTTAAAGTTAAATATAAATGATAAGGTTAAAATAGGAACCTAAACTTGTCTAAATTATATTTTATGAGATTATTTCGACCCATCCCCACCTTATCTTCTAAATAAATCAATTTGGAGCTATTTAAAACCGAATTTGGCTGTATAATAAAATAATATATTTTGTTATTCCAAAGGTGCCCCTCTCCTCCCTTATAAAAGGGAACCCCCTCCCTCTCCTCCTCACACCAATTTGAGCCTTCAAGCTTGGAAAAACCCTGCCAAATTATCTTCTCCACTTCCATAGAAACATCTTAGAGTTTCTGGTCTACTTTAACTACCAATCTTAGTGCCCTAAGAGGAGGTTTCAAAGAGGCGTATCAAAGAAGAGGTAATTTCTTCTCCCGATTCTTTCAAGCTTCTTTCTTCTTCAAATTCTTCTTATTTAGTTGTTTAATTATAAATTAATAACATCAGTATCACTAATATACTGATTTTTTATTATAAATATGAAACAACCCCATTTCACCTTCTATCCATCCTACGGAAAACAAAATCACCGCGCGTGCGTACGTAGAGAATACCGTCTCCACGCCGTGGTGTAATCTGTTTTTCCACCAACACCTTACATGGATGGGTATAATGGTGTAAAGAATAACCATACATAGTTATTATAACATCATACTGATTCTGATATATTGTATCATCCACTCCAATTAAATTCAATAATTATGGAAACGATATCATCGCTCGTGCGTACGTATGGACTACCGTTTCCACGACGTGATGAGATTCATTCTCCATGTTTACCATTTAAGAATGATTATAAAGTATATATAAGCAATAATAATGAAATATATGACATTATAAAGCTACTGGATTTATGTATATATGTATGTCATCTACTTAATTCCATTCAACTGAATAAGGAAACGAAAACAGCGTTCACGCGTACGTACGGCCTACCGTCTCCATGAACGGTGTATTTCATTCCATTTATAGATCTATTATATATATGTATATTCTGAATATATATTATATATAAATCATTTTTTATATTCTGTAATTATGTAATCGTGATCTAAGTAATCATATGAATAATTACAATTCAAAACACGGACGACAAATGAAACGATTTTACCAAAAACACCCTTTAACATGGAATTTACAAAAGAACGGGTAATATAAAGTCATAAGTGAACCATATATGATATCATGACAATGAATATGATTCTGTAATAATTCAATGACAATATTTAAATCATTATACATGAGGTTCGGATACATATGAAGCATATTGGACATAAGGTAAGGGATAATTTTGCAAATCTCATTTTTATCCGAGATTGCTTATTCGTAATTATTTTCTGGGGTTATTGTTATCATCTATGTCCATGTTTCCTAAAAATTGTTTCATGTATGTTTAAATTCCTTTTTACCCACTTTTGACTTTTACTACATGGTATGTAAGGAATCTTTCTTTTGTTTACGTTACGAGGTACTTTTTTGACTTTTCTGACAAAAGTACGATAAGAATGTTTTTTTAATGTATACGGCTTGAAAGGATTTTTATGCTTTTATAAAGACTTATTTTCATGAAGCTTCCTTCAAAAGATTTCATGACTATTTTCAACAAAAACCTTTTCTTCTAAAATTTCATGACATTTTGTGAAAATAAAATGATTTTGAAGAAAAAAGGATATTTTCCTCAAGAATTCATTTAAAGTGTTTTATCAAAACCATTTTCATCTAAGATGAATTATTTCACATGTGTATGTTTCAAGTTTAATTTCACTATGATTAACATGGTTTCACTTTTCTTATGATGAAATGTCCATTTGTTTTATATAGATTATGAGATGATGAGATGATGTTTATGAAACCCATTTTATTCTTTGGGTTATGATGAATGTTTTAAGTTTATTTTGTGGCACAAGTAAGAATGATTTCATTATTAGATGGGTGTGACCTATATCTCCCTCAAATGCATTGGGTAAATATTTATATCTCATGAGATAGGCATGGTTGGAAGGGTAAGTTAATCCAGTTCAGTGTTACAGGACTGAAACGAGGAGTCAAATCGATTTAGAAAGGGACTTTGTCCACTAAGATGGTCTTGGCAGCAATGCCTTGGCTACTATGGAAATCATGACATGTGCTGAATGGTTTCCACAATTACATGTTTTATTCCCACGAAATTTTATCATTATTAATGTTTCTTTATGATCTATGCCTTACGTACTTCCATGTTTTATGTCATTGCTCAAGCTTTTGATGTTTAAACATTATGTTCATGTTTTTAAGTTCAAATGTATATGGTATGTTTTATTTTATCCATGATTACCCTTACTGAGCATTTGAGCTCACCCTTTTTATGTTTTCTTTTCCCCAGGATATATAGAAAGGTTTTAGGTAAGAAATAAAGGGAAGAACTTTATGGGAGATATTGAAGATCTTTCACCATGATTAGAAGATTTCGTTCCAAGTTTCCAAAGACACTAAACTATTACGGTCCTTGTGTGTCTGTTTTTGTTATGTATTAAGTATTCCGCAAAAGTAATGTAATGTCCATGTACGTCAAGCTTCGGGTCTCTATAGTTGGTATCAGAGGAAAGGTTTAGTCAACCTTTGGAAACTAGGATGCGAAAACGTTAGTGAAATCCCTAGAGATATTTCTAAGGTATGCCTAGGGATGTACCTAAGGATAAGAATATGTATAGGATATAGTCCTAGAACTAAGGTAATGATCATAGAATTTAACCTAAGATGTTAGATATTGAGGGTACTCCCCCTTTACTATGTTTTTTCCCTTGCATGATTTTTGCCTCTCACACTATTCTTTTTGGGTTTTAGAAAATGGATGGAAATAGGAAGATTCACGATAATGGAGGATATAACGGACAATGGAATGATATTCTTCATGAGCAACCAAATGAAACTAGATTTGGAAGTCCAAACATCATTATTATGCCGAATCATAAATATCATAATATGATCAATAAACTCAAATTTTGTAAGTTTCCTGACTCGGATAATAAGAGAAAGATGGAGTTTCATGATGATCATAGAGGAAAGAATGTTCAATTTCCCCTATGTATGTCATGTGGGAAGAGGCATCAAGGAGAATGTTTCAAAGGAACAGGAAGATGATTTGGGTGTGGAAAAGAAGGACATAAAGCCAATAAGTGAAAAAGAAAAGGTTCAGTTAACACCATGGATGAGGATAATGGAATTGCTACGACATCAACTGTGGTTAAATGTTTTAAATGTGGAATGTACGGGCATTATGCAAACCAATGTGCTAAGGGAAAGTCTCATGAAGAGAATCAGTATGGTCGTATGGGTAATATTTATGTTGATGATGATGAAGAGACTACAAATGATATGTGAGATGAAAGAATTGTTGAAGCTCGGTCAATGATTTAAGAAGGTAGTGGATTGATTACATGTTTATCAAGTGTAATGTTATATAAGTAATCTCATGGTACACCGGAATAAAGAGACATCTAAAGATCGTTACATTGTTTTTTTTACTTGAGTTTTGAAAGTGTATGATTAATGCTACCAGTATCCATGAAAGGTTATTCAGATATTTTTGGAATATAGTGGATATGTGCATAATGAAGGGATAAGGAGAAAATTAATTATCTAATAGTATTCATGAGCTCATGACTGATATAAGGAGAAGGTTATATCATGGTTTGAGTATATAGAATTTTTGGATTTTGGTATGTGGAAAGAGTTAACTTTTGACAGCATTCATGTTTTCACTAAGGGTTAATGGGTATTCATTTTTCAAGAGAATACATGATTAAGGTATTCACATGATTGGAATGTGACCAACAAGATACATGGGGGATAAATGATGGTATTCACATGCTTGGTTGATGACATTTCAAGTAATCATTTTCATTATACTATGCGCTTGGACCGAATATTTTAGATAAGCCTAAAGATTGGAATGGATTATGTTGTACATAAGTTAGTATTGTTTAAGGATGGACCTTTTTTGATATTATTGATGGGATGTTATAGTAATGTAGTTTTATAAAAAGGACAACCTGCAAGACGGGCGACAACCCATCGCGTCGGACAAGGCTGTGGGAATCGAACCCACAACCGAAGTGAGACTGGCCTTTATCGCCTACCACTGACCTACAGGAAGTCCCTGGTTAGTAGAAACTAGTTTGATTTTATTAAGCGACGTGATAGATGAAGTATAAGTTCATTTTCATATACGATTAACCTCACCAAAGACGGAATTATGTATATTTGATAACTTTTGCTAACCTTTTTTTTGAAACAGATGGAATGACCCATCATTCTATCACATGATCTTTTAACACATCACGAATAACAAATTCAACTTCATTTCTTTAAGAGATGAAGTGGAAATTGTTCAAAGCACGAACAACAGTGAGATTGTACCAAAATAAAGTAAGTATTTATTCTAATTCAAATTGTTCAACTTTATGGAAATGATCTTGAAAATCAAAAATGTTGTCCTAGTGCCTTTATATCTGATGAATCAGATGGTACCCTAGATCATCCCAAATTTATGGCTTTGTGATTATTGTCTTTTTCATAGCCATGTTCTCTACCACTCTCTATCAGAACATGATGGTTAGATTTCTCTTCCATATCCATATTTTCACCAATGTTATCCTATATGGAAACCCAGTGATGAGTTAATTTGGGTAACCATTATATTTCATACTTTAGTTTTTAAATTTTAGTTTTGGTATTTCTTTTTACGGTGTGGGTTTCTATGAATAGTAAACAATTTATAACCCAGACGAATTTCGAGGGAGAAATTCATTTTAAGGGGGGTAGAATGTAACAACCTGAGATTTTATAAGAAACATTATTTTTAATTTCATTCATATCTCATGTTGTACGATACACCAAGATTATCTTACGCTATACGCAACACCGTATTAGCTTGCAGTATATGCAACACTATTCTTGGATCATGTTACACACAATTTCAAGTTCGTTTAATAGAAGTTATTCTACCCAACATTGAGTGTATATATATATATATTCAATGTATAAATAAAATATGGTTGTATTCTGTTATACGCAACAACAAAGGAGTTGTTCACTACACGCAACCCTGACTTGGCTTGCATTACACGCAATCACGACCTTCCCTAATAGCGTGTGTTGTACGCAATACCGGGTTTTACTAAACGACAATATATTATTATAATATTGTTATGAACTAGCCGTTATGAATATTATTAACTAAAATTTGAATTTTATAACATTATTATTCATCTTACACATTTTCTAGAACATGGTATAAGAACAAAATAAATATTTCAGGTAAAATAAGTATTTTTCAAAAAATACAGTTTTGCCGCCTTTTGATGGCGCACCCACATTAAATATAGTTTTTGAAATGTTTAAAAGTTCCATTTGTCAAAATAAAATTATTATTTGGAAACAAGAAATAAAAATTTACTTTGGATAAATTTTTCATTTTATTCTGATAACTTTCATATTTTAATGAATAGTAAAAACACGCTATATTTTAATTAAAAACAACTTTTTTCATCGTAATATCTTATGTGGTTAAATTATAATATTGAATGGTTTTAAAGTATAAATAGAATATATTTTTACCATTTAATATAATTTATGTCATTATCATTGATTTTACCTTGAATTCGTAGGTTAAATCAATTCAATCTTTTGAAATGTTTTAAAGAAAAACCTGTTTTCTTTCGACAACGGGATTAATTTTAATTTAATTTCTGAAACTTATGTGTATTGAATTTGTAAAAATGGATTACATATTTGGAATCAGTGGGTCCAAATTATGTTAATAAGCTACTTTTTATTTTTGGGCATTATGAATAGTAACTACGGTAAATTTTATTTACCATAATTAAAGGTAAATCGGGTAATTAAGGGTAAATATAATATTATAAAATTACCTTAGCACATGTCAAAATCATATTGGATGACTAAAAGTAGACCCATATCACCTAAGGGTCGTATTAGAGTCATTTAATGGACTTTTTTCCATGAAAATAATTTAATTATTATTAAAACCAAAGAATGTGACAACATGTCACTTTCTTAAATCTTATAAGTATAATAATTTTAATTTAGTGATAAACTTCATGAAACTTCGAGAATTAATAGTCTACAGAAATATAATACAATTATCTACATCATAGGAATTTATTTTTAATTTTTAGGGATTAAATAATTATCATTTATTATGACACAAAGATGATGCAGTAATTGTCTTATTAATGAAATATTGACATAATTGATGTTATAAATACCCAAATAAATGTAATTTAAGACTTTTTATGAATTAAACTAATTTTATATGTTAATATTGCATGTTATTATTGATTTAATTAACTTTTTTCTAACTAATAAATCTGTTATAAGTTTCAAAAAAATCAATTACTAAATAGTGTCAAAATTGACATAAAATAGTTTTTAAAACAAATATTATATTATTAATTGTTATTTTCTTCCTAAAAATCTAAGGTTCTTCCAAATGACTTATATATGGTTATATATATTAATAATAAATAACTTGGGGTTCGTTTGGCTTGATATAGTAAGTTTATTAACCTTATAGTGTAAGAAAACAAGAAGACATGGTAAAAGTAAAATTATCTAACTTAAAGTTAAATATAAATGATAAGGTTAAAATAGGAATTTAAACTTGTCTAAATTCTATTTTATGAGATTATTTCGACCCCTCCCCACCTTAGCTTTGAAATAACTCAACTTGGAGCTATTTAGAACCGAATATGGCTTTATAATAAAATAATAGTTTTAGTTATTCCAAAGGTGCCCCTCTCCTCCCTTATAAAAGGGCACCCCCTCCCTCTCCTCCTCACACCAATTTGAGCCTTCAAGCTCGGCCAACCCATGAAAAAGTATCTTCTCATGTTCCCTAGAAACATCCTAGAGGTTATGGTATACTTTAAAGACCAATCTTAGTACCCTAAGAGGAGGTTTCAAAGAGGCGTATCAAAGAAGAGGTAATTTCTTCTCCCGATTCTTTCAAGCTTCTTTCTTCTTCAACTTCTTCTTCTTTAGTTGTTTCATTATAAAGTAAAAAAATTAGTATCACTAATATACTGATTTTTTATTATAAATATGAAACAACAGCATTTCACCTTCTATCCATCCTACGGAAAACAAAATCACCGCGCGTGCGTACGTATGGAATACCGTCTCCACGCCGTGGTGTAATCAGTTTTTCCACCAACACCTTACATGGATGGCTATAATGGTGTAAATTATAACTATACATAGTTATTATAACATCATACTTATTCTGATATATTGTATCATCCACTCCAATTCAATTCAATAATTATGGAAACGATATCATCGCTCGTGCGTACGTACAGACTACCGTCTCCACGACGCGATGAGATTCATTCTCCATGTTAACCATTTGAGAATGATTATAAAGTATATATAAGCAATAATAATGAAATATATGACGTTATAAAGATACTGGATTTATGTATATATGTATTTCATCTACTTAATTCCATTTAACTCAATAAGGAAATGAAAACAGCGTTCATGCGTACGTACGGCCTACCGTCTCCATGAACGGTGTATTTCTTTCGATTTATCGATCTATTATATATATGTATCTTCTGAATATATATTATATATAAATCATGTTTTATATTCTGGAATTATGTAATCGTGATATAAGTAATCATATGAATAATTACAAGTCAAAGCACGGACAACAAATGATACGATTTTACCCAAAACACTCTTTAACATGGAATTTACAAAAGAACGGGTAATATAAAGTCATAAGTGAACCATATATGATAACATAAAAATGAATATGATTCTGTAATAAGTCAATGACATTATTTAAATCATTATACAGGAGGTTTGGATATATACGAAGCATATCGGACATAAGGTAAGGGATAATTTTTCAAATCTCATTTTTATCTGAGATTGATTATTCGTAATTATTTTCTGGGGTTATTGTTATCATCCATGTCCATGTTTCCTAAAAATGGTTTCATGTATGTTTAAAGTCCTTTTTACCCACTTTTGACGTTTACTACATGGTATGTAAGGAATCTTTCTTTTGTTTACGTTACGAGGTACTTTTTTGACTTTTCTGACAAAAGTACGATAAGAATGTTTTTTTAACATATACGGCATGGAAGGATTTTTATGGTTTTATAAAGCCTTATTTTCATGAAGCTTCCTTCAAAAGATTTCATGACTATTTTCAACAAAAACCTTTTCTTCTAAAATTGCATGACATTTTGTGAAAAGAAAATTATTTTGAAGAAAAAATGATATTTTCCTCAAGAATTCATTTAAAGTGTTTTATCTGAACCATTTTCATCTAAGATGAACTTATTTCACATGTGTATGTTTCAAGTTTAATTTCTCTATGATTTACATGGTTTCACTTTTCTTATGATGATATGTCCATTTGTTTTATATGGATTATGAGATGATGAGATGATGTTTATGAAACCCATTTTATTATTTGGGTTATGATGAATGTTTTAAGTTTATTTTGTGGAACAAGTAAGAATGATTTCATTATGAGATGGGTGGGACCTATATCTCCCTCCAATGCATTGGGTAAAGATTTATATCTCATGAGATAGACAAGGTTGGAATGGTAAGTTAATCTGGTTCAGTGTTACAGGACTGAAACGAGGAGTGAACTCGATTCAGAAAGGGACTTTGTCCACTAAGATGGTCTTGGAAGCAATGCCTTGGATAATATGGAAATCATGACATGTGCTGAATGGTTTCCACAATTACATGTTTTATTCCCATTAAATTTTATCATTCTTAATGTTTCTTTATGATCTATGCCTTACGTACTTCCATGTTTTATGTCATTGCTCAAGCTTTTGATGTTTAAACATTATGTTCATGTTTTTAAGTTCAAATGTATATGGTATGTTTTATTTTATCCATGCTTACCCTTACTGAGCTTTTGAGCTCACCCTTATTATGTTTTCTTTTCCCCAGGATATAAATAATGGTTTTAGGTAAGAAAAAAAGGGAAGATCTTTATGGGAGATGTTTAAGATCTTTCACCATGATTAGAAGATTTCGTTCCAAGTTTCCAAAGACACTAAACTATTACGGTCCTTATGTGTTTGTTTTTGTTATGTATTAAGTATTCCGCAAAAGTAATGTAATGTCCATGTACATCAAGCTTCGGGTCTCTAAAATGGTGACATTACCTAATTAGGGTGTGCTTTGTGGTCCTCACGAATCACAAGAGTTGGAGGTATATTTTTTCACAATGTGATCTATGTATATGGAAATATTGGTGGATGAAGTTTCTTTAGGATTGTTATTTTTAGATCTCCTATACCTTGGTAAAGGGAAATGTTCTAGCTAACACTTAGAGAATGAATTCACATAAGGATGTGGTTTGGGAGTCTTGAGATTCTTGGAGAATGATGGAGGAGTTAGAAACCTTTCACTTGGATGTGAGTTTGGACTATATTGGAGGTTAATTGTTTTAGATGATACTGTAGTATTCACTGATGTAGTAGGTGGATGCATCTTATTAGGGAGACTTGGTAGTAGAGGTAATGGAAAATTTTGTGGGAAATGGTGATGCTCTGGGGGGATAGATGAAGGATGGTTGGAATCCGATGTTATTTCAGGGAAGGTTGTTTGTCCTAATAGTGACTAGTGAGGGTTTTATTTATGAGTTTCATAGCTTGCCTAGGGAAGTACACCAAGTATTTCCCAAGATGTACGGTGTATTGAGGATGTAGTTTTTGTGGATCAGGATAAAAAGGGTTGTGGTAGAGTTTGTGGCTCAGTGCTTGGTTTTCCTGTAGGTAAAGGTAGAGCACCTTGTGTCTAGTAGTTTTTTAAAAAACTTTTGATTTCCCCAAGTGAAAATTGGATGACACCTTGATAGACTTTATTATAGGGTTACCCTGAGCTCAGGGTGGTTGTGATGCTATCTGGGTAATCATGGATTGGCTGACGAAATCATCTCACCTCCTAGGGATTTGGGATTTGGACGCCATGGATGTTTTAGTGAGGAGTTATGTGGATGATGTGGTGAAAATTTATAGAGTCCTAATTTCTATAGTCTCATATTGGGATGCTCATTTTACCTTGAATGTTTGGAGGGGATTAGAATATTCTTTTGGAATGAAATTACACCTCAACGCTGTTGGTGGACAGATGGAGTGGATTATCCAGACATTGTAGTATATGTTGTGGGAATACATCTTAGACTCTAGTGGATCTTGGTTGAAACACTTTCCATTGGTTTATCTTTCCTATAATAGTATATTTAACACCCCATGATTTTATGGTATGTATCCTCTTAAATAAATTAAATTCATTTGATACATTACATTGCACAAAAAATTATTTAATATAATATAAATCATAAAAAGTCACATATAGAACATAAAACAAAATTTTTAAATGAATAATGAATGAAATACAAGGTTTTTTCTATAAATTAAAGAAAAAATACCAATGAAATAGTAACTTGACCTTTGGAATAGTAATATGACCCTTAAGAATGGTAATTTGGCCAATATAGTAGTATCCTTACCTATAAAAGTATATATAAAATTTTGGAATCTTATAAATGGTAATATGATATAATTATATCATACTAAATGTAAATAAATGTTTTAGAAATCATTAATTAAGTGTGGATTTTTTTTAAAACATAAATGTTTCATTTTTATTTAATAAATAATAAAATTATTTAAAATAAAATTTATTTTCATAAAATTTATTCATAAATTAATATATTTTTTTTCTAATTATTATAATATAATTTTATGATACCTTAATTAATTTTTCAAAGTGTTATGAAATCAATTATAATTTTAAAATTGGCATTTTCCAAGTAAATGATGATTTTAATTAAAAATTAAATTTCTCACAAATATAAAATTATTTTCATAAAATTAAGTTTATTTTTGAATTATACATGTCAAAAAATAGTTAAGTTGATTTTTTTTTGATTTTTTAGAAATACTTGAATGTTTAGTGAATAGTAAAATACCTTGTTTTATGGTATATATACATTATAAATTAAATAAAATATTCCTTGAGTCATTGATGATGTAAGATTCATAATATCTAAATCCCCTTAACTATTTTAATATATTTAGTGATAATTATTAAACTATTAATAATATTGAGGAAAAATAAAAAACTAATGAATAAAATAATGAGAAATCACCCCTCTCCTCCACTGTAAATACTACCCCTCAGCACTTATTTTCCTCCTACCTATTAAGCCTTGAAGATTATACAATTTATTCCCAATAAACTTCCCAGGAATATACCCCACGTTAAAGAGCCTTTGGTCTCTTTAAAAGACCAATCCCAAACCCCTTGAGGAGGTTCTCAGGGAGAAAAATTCAAGAGGTAAAACCCTTAATCCTCCTCTTTCTATTTCATTCAATTTCATTTATTTTCTTATCCTTACCTATCCTCCTTTATCAAAATATTAATGATAACTCTAGTACTTTATATATATTGGAACTTTATTATATTAATGGAAAATCCATCATCAAAACCTTTCTCCTCTACCTTTTATTCTAAAAATGAAAATATCGTTCGTGATGTGCCGATTTACCGCCATCATGGATGATGCATTTTTATTTTCCATTACCACCTTTAAGGCTGGTCATAAAACCATTATTATTGTTAAATTATATTTTATAATACATATTTTAATTAATATAATATTCTAGAACTTGTATATATATACAAAATATTAAATAATAAAACAAAACTAGTTTGTGATAATCAAAATTTCACCAAAACAAACTAACAGTTATCATTAAGATTTTATCTAACAAATCCTCCTCATTATATATAACCAAATGATATATAAGAAAAATAAATATTTTGAAGATCATTAATATTAAATAATTTATCTTCTTGATTTTTTCTTCCATTTTACATGAATTCCCATAATTCTCTTTTAAAAGGGAATCCCTATGACTGGACTTTTCGAAACCTCCATACCCAAGAACCCCCTTCCCCATGAAGTGGTCATCTAGAGAAGCCCTAGATAGGAACAATATATTTATGTCCAAGATGGCAGAGTTCCCCATAGGGTTACAGTTTGATCAGTAATGGATTGACAAAACAATTTGTCAGCTTGGTGGTCCGCGCCCTTCTGCCCACCTGATGAGACACCAGGTGACCCAACAAGGTGAGTGGATCATGGGAGGCGGAAATTCCCCCAAGATCAGGCTCCCATTAATCAAACCCCATACCTCATTTAACACCATTTCTATGGAACTCTTCCTTTCACCATTATACCATCGTTGAAGCACTACATGAATTCCCATATTAATATGTAAGTAAACCGATCATAAAAACCAAGGAAACAAATACTCCTGAATGATAAAATTATATCCTATAACTCATCAAAAAGGCCATAAATGAGCATAATAAAATTATAATAAATAAAATAAATGTATAAAAGGTTCTTAATTAACTAATTAATGTATTTAATATGATTATCCAGGATATTAAGTGCAAGTATAGAACACTTTTTGGCATAAAGTAAGGGATTCTCCCTGAACCTACATTTTTCATTCGGGTTACTCTTTCTCTCTATTTACCTTAATGTAATTCCTTATTATTCTTATTTACTCATACTAAATTATATTTTTATGTTCCAAAAATAGTTACAATACTCAATTTTACTTTCTTTTATGGGAAATACATGTTTTATAAGGTTCTGTTTTCAATTCCTCCTGATAAGCAAGCTCAGTTTAAGGGAATATTCTAATTTCATACCCATTCTAAAGTACCATAAATAATCTATTTTAAGCTTATAATATTTTTTTAAAAATAACTCATTTCATCATAAAAACATATCTTTTTTCATTTTTGGTTTTATAAAAAAAATTGTCGTTTCCAATTTAAAGTTTCTTTAGAATTTTCCCTTAAACCACACTAAATATGTTCATTTATAAAATTTCGTAAACACTCATTTTTCATGTTTTCACTTCATTTGGCATTAATTTATCATGATATATGCCTATTTTCCATTATAAATGTTCAAGTATGACTTAATACATTCTTTGGATATGCCTTATTCACTACTTATTCCTTATGTGTGGTATATGTATATTTCCCTTTCATTTGTAAACATCATTCATTGAATATTTAATTAAATATATTTATTTCTTGTATCATGGATGTTATTATTGACTTATACATATACCATTTTTACATAAGATTTTTTTTTTATTTTAATGATGTTTTAATTGGGGAAATATTGATGAATATATATATATCCTCTTCTCAATACGTATATTTTGATAAGTCATATTAATCATGAATTGAATCTATATATGAACAATGCTTGGGACTTGTAGTTATGGGTGGGGATTGATTATAGATATCCCCTTGATGCATCGAATGGTCTCATACGGAAAAATAGTTGGTGAAAAACACTTTGTGTTTGTTTCCAAATATAATCAGATTGGTTTTTACCCACAGACTTAAATCATATAAATGATATAATGGTTCATGTGACAGATACATGACATCCAATAAATAACCATTTTCTTAATTCAGTATTCAGTTATTACTTTCCATGATATTTTCACTATGATGAAATATATGGATGCATTTTTATTCTCATTATATTGATGACTTCTATTTTTTAGATTATTTACCTTTCCATAAGGTATATTCCTTATTTAATATGACTCACTTATTATTGTTTCATATAACCCTTAATGAGAATTTGATCTCACCCTTTTATTTGTTTTCCTTCCCTAGATTTTTAAGATGAAATATTTGAATAAGGGACAAGAATAAATTTATTTTCTTTTATTATTTTCTATGTTTAATTACAAATATAATAATCGAACTATATATATATATCTAGTATCTTAAATACTAGAAAATTGATTGATCATTGGAAATTGGATCTCTTGTATCTATGTTATTGTAATAAAACGACCACAAAATCTAGGCTGCTAGGGTCAAGGTTGTTATAGTAGCTATAATCCATCCATTTCCATGGCCTCATTTGAGGCTTTATATGGTCAACCATGTCATTATACATTGTGTTGGGATGTGGTTGGGGAGTCATCAGTTATTGGACCCAATGTTGTGTAGAGCATGAAAGTGAAGGTTCATGTTTTTTTAGAGGATTAATGTAGCACATGATGGGAAAAATTATTTTATTTATCGTAGGAGTATACCCTTGTATTTTGAGCTTTGAGACCACTTATTCTTGAGGGTTTACCCTTAACACATGTAGTGGAGGTTTTTCAAGGGGAATAATAACTCACCCTGGTTTGTTGGTACTTATGAGGAGTTGGGGTGTGTTAGTGAGGTATATTTTTAGTTGACACTTTCTCCATGACTGGATTTAAATCATAATGACATTCACATCTCTCATATATGTTGGTATCTTCATGATAACTCCAATTTCATTGACTAGGGAGATTTGGATATCGAGGATGATCTGAAATTCATAGAGTGACCAGTGGAGATCCAAGATTAGTGAAATAATGTTCTATGAGGACAAACCATTCCACTGGTTCATGTGTTGTGGAGGAATGGCGTCTTAGAAGAGAGTACATGGGAACATCAGATGCATATGTTTGCCCAGTACCCTAAGTTTTTTGAGATTATCTTTTTTTCCTTATTTTTTTGGTTGATGTGATGTTTAGACCTTGTTGTCTTATATGAGATATGCTTCTTCATTGTTGATATGTTGTGTGATTAAATATTCAATGCATATGAAGAAGGGAAATCTTGATCACTAATCGATATGTATTATACCTTGACATTATTGAAATCAGGAGGGTGGGTTAGTGCCACCCAAATATGATTGTATCTTGATATGAGATATGGAATTACTTGATTTGTGTAGTTAGGGATATGTTGTGTAGTGGTTGTGGAGGTTTTTGGATATGGGGTTTTTTGGTGGTTGAAAGGGTTTTTTCAAGTTTTTATGTGTAAGAAAGGAGGCTTGTGGTTGTAACGGTTGTTATGGATGTTTAAATTTGGTTGGTGTGTTTGGTTAGTGGTGGTGTTTTGGATTTAACGATATCTTTGAGAGTTATCTCGAGGGATGGTTTTTTGGACCTTTTCCCACTTTCCTTCTGGGTTGTATTTGATTCCTGAGGGTGATATTATTTTCAGAGGTATCTGAAATAATGTCCCTGACCTTCCATCCTTTTACATTGTGTGAAATCTGGCGTTAGAGGTTTCCAAAGGAGTTCCCAAGGAGTTTGGAGGTGTTTATGAGAAAAAGGGGTGTTTTAGAGGATAAAGGTTGATCTTGATGGTATATCTAGATGATATATATTAATAGTAGTATACTTATTCTAGTGGTATCTTCTGGTTGTAGATTCTGATAGTAGATTATGATGATATCTTCTAATAGTAGCATATGAAGTTAGTAGATTTAGTATAGAGGTATCTTCTTATGGTAGATTGTAATGGTAGCTTTTGGTGGTACTAGACCTAGTCTTAGAATCTATTTGAGCAGTAGATTCTGGAAGTAGCTTCTAATGGTAGTTTCTGGAGGAATCTTATGATGGTATCATATGGAAGCAGCAAACTTAGTCTGGTGGTAGCTTCTGGATGTGGATATTGATGGGAGCTTCTGGCAGTAGCACTTGATAGTAAATCCTAATGGTATATCCTGGAGGTAGCTCCTGATAGTTCCTCTGGATTGTAGTATATTCCAATTTTTCTATAATTTACTATTTTTCAATTATTATGATTTTTTATGTAAATTATTTTCAAACCCTTATTTAAAGGAATTAAAATCCATTTTAAAAGAGGATATTTATACCCTCCATTTAATAAAATCCTAGATATTTTAAATATCTCTCTTGCATGGATTTAATGAGACCCACATTAATGGTTAATTAAAATAATATTTTCAATATAAAATACTTATTAGTTTGTATATATTAATTATAAAACAAATATTTTTTCTTTTTTCTTTTCTTATTTATTTATCTCAATACGTATTAGACATTTTGGAGCCTTTCCCTTGGAGTCGTGGAATCATGTTGCCTCTTGTAGTCCCAATTATTCCCCTAGTGGTTCTATCATACGCGTGAAACCCATGTTTTGGTGAAACGAGTCATGTTTATATTCTTTATTTTAAATTGGTGGGGGGTGGTGGGGGTTCATTTTTTTCTCATTAGTTGTATCATAAGGGAGAGGTTTATGCTTTTTTTATATTTTGTGAATATGGTTACATCTGGATTAACAAAGATAAATTATCTGGTTTAATTGAATTGATGTGTAAGGGAAATTAAATCAAATTTTTTATATCTTTGATATTATTATTTATATTGTGAACTATATATTCTAATTACCCATATAAAATCATGGTCATTTGCGGTATTTTTTTGTGCTGTATTTGGAGTGTTAGGAAACCTATGTGTTTTTGTGATTGTTTGATATCACCCTGAATGGAATTAGAAAATTAATTATATCCATTTAATGAAATGTTTTCCCCTGTAAAATTATTCTTGTGTAATAATACCCATAAATTTGAAGTGTAATTGACAAAAATCCCCAACACCAAATATAAAAATTCTCAAGTGGTTAATGTGAAGTGTGCTTGTGAAAGTGGATGTAATGTGGTTTGGCCAGAATGTACAGTGACAATGTATAGTGTTTTATGGGAAGTGGTTGAGATAGGTTTCCATATCACCCTAATACTTTAATGTATATTTATTTTAAATAAATTTAATTTCTTTTATAGCTTGCAATATGAAACATCAGGTTTAAACAGGACGTGATGCTTTATTAAAATATTATTTAAACACAACCATTATAACATTGTTGTTAAATTAGTGAGTATGAATAGAACTAACTAAATTATGAAAATATATAGTTTATGCACATTCATGTTTAATCTATTTATTATAAATAAAAATAAGAATCAGTTAAAATAAAATGAATTGTTTTCAGAAAAACTATTATTTTTTTTCTAAAGGATGGTTTAGTCGCATTCACCCATATAATTTAAAATTAATTTTTACCAATTTTAGAAATAACATTCTATCAAATGAAAATAGTTTTTGAAATTATAACATAAAAATTATTTAAATTTGTTTTAAACTAAAATTATTTAAATTTTTTTTAAACTAAAATTATTTAAATTATATATAAATTAATAAAATTTTGGTCATTTTAATAATTTTCATATTTAATTCTGATAAGAGAAACTTTTTAATATTTTTAACATTTTCTCTTTGAAAACCTGTTTTCTCGTCATGACCGTGGGATTAATTTTAAATTAAATTTTGGAACTTATGAGAATGGAATTTGGAAAAATATATTCCATATTAGTAATTATCATAATTTATAATATCTAATAAGGTTAAATTAATTTTTTAATCTAATGAATAGTAAAAACTAGTAAAAATTATTTACTACGATTAGGGTAAAAATGGGTTTACTGGGAGGTTAAATAAAAATATAAGGTTTAAAATTACATGAAAACCTATCTAAAATATATTTTATGGAAATATTTATACCTATTAGTGTTTAATTATTTATAATACTCTATTTTTGGTCCCTATGGAAAGTGAAAAATGTGTATACACCTTTTTTCTTTAAAAACATTACAAGTGTGCGACTCACCTCACTTATAAAATGTCACCCCCTATCCTCTCTTCTTCACACCTTCACACCCTTTTGGATCATAAAATACTATAAAAATTTATTATAAACTTATATTAAATCATCCAAGAGTACTTATTTTTGGAATAAATCCATCCTAGGAAGTATTTTGATGAAAACCTAATGAGGCTACCTGAAGAAGTGGTAACATTATTTAATGAGAGTTTTTATTTTATTTCTTCCTAAAACTCATAAAATTATTATTAATACATGTTGATGTAATAAAATTATAATATTCCATATTCTGATATTTTTTATATTAATTTAATCACATATAATCATCCCTAATTCTATCAAATGGGTTACGAAATAATCATTCATGTGTATGGCAGACTACCTCCTTGCGAACTAATGTCACTCGTTTTCCATTACCACCTCTCATGGTAGGGTATGATTAGGTATATAAATTATATATATGATATTTATAATATAATTATATTTTTAGAGTCATAATATAATATTTACTTTTTTTACTTTCAATTTCGTAGGAGATACAATATTGTCGCTCATGTGTACAGTGGACTATCACCCTTTGAAGTGATGTGATTCATCTTTCACTTATTCATTACACGGAAGGTGATAAGGATAAATTCAATAAATATATGTGATATTAATTAAATAATTATGATATTATTTACATATTTATCATTCTTAAAATACAATACATCATTTTTTTCCTTTTCACTCACTGAAAGATGTTAACGTCGTTCGTGTATGTGTTGAATATCACCTTCACAAAGCTATGTGACTCTATTTTCATCACCATTCCACATTTATGATATATATAAGTATATTTAAATAAATAATATTCTTTTTATGGTGTTATAATTATTTTTAAAAGATAAAATATTACTTACCTTTTTTCTATAATGATTATTCAAAAATTGAAACATTTCCTATGCGCATGTACGACCGACCATCTCCATGTTTGTAACATACTTAATTTCTCATAACTATTATTCATGATTAGTTTTAAAAGTATAATTTATATATAATTATTATAATTATTTTATTATTATTACTATGAATATGATGGGACTATATAATATGTTCAAAAATCAGATCTTTCATTACAAAACACACATAAGAAAACAAAGTAATTAACAACCGAAAAAAGAAAATAATGAAATACTATTAATGAACGAGTGATAAGATGTAAAAAAGTATAATATATGATATCATAAATATTAATGTGGTTATATTTTAAGTTAATAACATTTTTAAACCCACAATATATGAGTTTAAATCACGTTCAACCAAAAAGAAGCATGAGGTAAGGGACTTCATCTCAATTTCTCTCCATTAAGAAATATTGTATCATAATTTATTTTATATGGTTTATATTCTTCCAGTTTTTTATGTGATATCATTATTCCTTAATCATTTATTCTATTATAATTTTTAATTTTAATTATTTCTTCCAAGGGGTTTTTACTTGAAAACTATCGAGTGGTAAAAGTTATTGTACAATCTCACTTTCTTTTGTGATTATTAAATTTTCTTGAAAAAATAACTTTCATGTGGTTATTTTTCATTGGTCGTTACATTTATCTTAAATATAAATATTATTTTAAGATATATGTGATTATTTCTTAAACAGTATACCATTTTTACATACAATGTTTAATTTTAAATTTATTTGTTTAACTGGGGAAGTATAGATAAATCTGTATCCTTTGATAAATAAATATATTTGTTGAGAAGGTATATTGTTCAAGAATTAAATGGATCATTAAATATATTTTTAATGGTTTGAAAAAATTATATACTAGTTGGGTATGGTTATAGATATCCCCTAGATACATAAATATATCTCATGAGACAAATTAGCTTGCCAAATTTGATTGGTTTTTACCTTGTAGTTTTAAAATATCTTGAAAAAAATATCTTCATCGATGAGGTATCATGAAGCATGTGAACATCATATCCAATAATTAATAAATTAATTCATTGATAATATAGTTACTACTATTATCCATGATATTTTTTCAATGATATTATCTATGGATATATTTCATTCTAAATTATTGATAAAATGACACGTGTTTTCAAAAATTTACCTTGTCGTATTAATTTTACCTTATATTACCATGATTTTCAAGTTAATTAAATTGAATGCATGTTCAGTTATATACCTTAACATATTGATTATTTTTATTACTTTATGATAGATTCTTCTTTACTTAAATAATACTGACCATCTGAGTTAACCCATATTTTATTTCCCATCCCTAGGATATGAGGAATAATTTTTGGAATGAGTTTTCATGGATGCAGTTCATTTGATTTTGTTATGATTTATGTTTTAATTTCTATTCCCAATGTAAAATTGGTATCATATATGTATCCGGTTATCCACAACTACTAAACTGATCAGTCCTTTGGGATTTGACCCTTTACATTTATGCTAATGTAATAAATCCAGACACCGACTTTAGGTTACTAGGGTCAGGGTTGTTACTATCGGTATCAAATGAATTTTGGTAGAAACATTAAGAACTAGATTAAGAAAAACATTGATTTGGGAATATAAACATATTATAAACTTTAAGGATAAGTATATATGAACATCTTAAAGTTCTGGTAAGGAATATATTATGTGGTTTTTTCAAGAAACACATTCTTTTATAGATACTACAAGTGAATTCGGTTCTAGAAAAAAATGTACCTAAGGGTAATAAATATGAAAAGGGTGCATTGGGGTTAACTCGATCATCACTCGATGCATGAATATAGGCCTTACTATGCACCCGGCTGAACACTCTTTGGGGATATGCTTATGATCATTCACATTTTCTTTATAAACAATTATGAATGATTTGAAAATAAAGACATCCCCAAATAAATAATGTTTAATATTATGAGGTTAACAATGAATACATTTTAATCTATGATAAGTGTTGTACCATATTTAAAATTATACATTATCATTTAAAATTCATAATTTTAGGAGCTAATAAAGTATATTACATTGTTTAGAAATTGTTCCTGGAAGGAAGATGGGTATCAACACTCATGGACAATGTAGATATTTCCCTGATAAGGAATCAAATATAGCTAGTATTAGAATTGATAAAATTATGACTATATTATGGAAGCATAACCAGGTTTGAAAAAATAACCTTTCTCGAATGGAGAAACCTATTACACATTGATATTCGTCTATGTTGAATAAATTTATGTGATAGAATCCTCCATCATTTGGGGTGTAAAACTAGTTCAATAATATTTGAGCAATGTATTATGTCTTTTAAGAAGATATTTATTGACTTGGGATGCGATGAAAAGGAAAAGGTTATATTTTCAATGTATTTTATCAAAGGTGATGTTGATAAATAGTGTTCATTGATCCAAAATAATTGGGAGGAAGAGTAAATATAAACCATATAATGTAAATATTTTAAGGATACATTCTTCAAAAAATATTTCCCTAATGAGAAACAAGCTAAAATAAAGAGAAATATATTTATCTTAGAGAAAAAGGATGAAAAATTACTACAAATCATGAATATGCCTTTATAAGATTATCCAGGTATTCTATAGATTACATACACAACACTAACGACCAAATTGACCATTTAATTGAAGGAATTAAGACATGTCTTTGAAGGGTGATCATATCTCAATTTTTTTGTCATATGATGAAATATTTTTTTATTTAATCAAAATAGAGAAGTAATTCTATAAATCATAAATATTCAAGGAAAATCAGAAGAATATGGGGTTATTTGAACATCAAGAAATAGGGAATGCATCAAATAAGAAGAATAAAACACAATGATTTCCATCTTGTGAAAATTGTGGAAATAATCACCCTATGAAATTATTGAAGGTATTAGAATTTTGTTATTAGTGCAGAGATAAGGGTCACCATGAAAAATAATGAAAAAGGAAGAAATGAAACATTTTTATTTAGTTTTTTATATATAGTAATATGTGACACTATGAAAATAAATGCCCCAAGTTCCAAAGGAATCCACCACAGAAGAGGCCAAGGGTAGAAGGAAAATATTATGGTATCAATATAGTTGAGGTGGAAGTTCCGAATGATGCGGTGGTAGGTAATTTAATCCTATCGTCAAATTTGGATAATGATTTATTTGATTATGTATCCTCATACTCTTTTATATCTACCTAATTTTCTAAGAAAATTAGACATTTTCCTTTTAATTTAAGAAGGTAGTTTTTAGTCAACACTACTAGGGGTAGTCATATTAGAACAAGGATATGTTAGTTAATCCCCAGTATGATGCATACATGTGCTCTATTTTTCTAACCTTATTATCATAACTATGGTTGAATTTGATATAATCCTTGATATTAAATGGAATTCTATATATAATGAAAAAAATTATTTCAAGAAGATGGAAATTATGATTTGTGAGGAAGATAATAATTCCTTATCTTTAGATAAGAGATGTCATCATCTAAGTCATATCTAGATCCACCTCAGTAGCTATAATAAATTTGATTCTTAGAGAATAATTTTAGTGAAACCTACCCTTGTATCCTAGATCTGGTGATAGATTTACTATATTGTCATATGATACACGGAATCACATCCTAAAGGACTGAATAGTTTAGTTGTTTTGGTAAACAAGATACTTACTTGAGTCTTGAATTAAAATTAAATACAGAAATTACAACATATTTCCCCATTTTAAGGATAACATTATTCCCTATACCATATCCTTTCATATTAAGAAAATTACTCTTCATATAATCTTGGGGAAAGGAAAAAAAAAGGGTGAGCTCAAATTCTCAGTAAGGGTTAAGTACAATGAAAGGTATCATGAATCAATAAGAATAATCAACATGTTGAGGTAAATAACTACACACACATTACATTTAAATAACTTGATAATAAGTAATTAATATGGAAAGGTAAATAAATAAATAAACATTCCATTTAATCAATAAAATAATAATAAAATGCATCTAGAGATGATAATAATTGGAGAGGGGTTGGCCTTTTATAAGTGGGGGAGATGACACACTTGGAATTTTTGAAAAGTGTTGAGAGATCCCACATTTGCATATCCCATAAGGGTCCAAAATGGACCATTATAGAACCTTAAATGTTTTATGGTCGAAATATTTCCATAAAATAGTTTTTAGACAGGTGTATAAGTTATTTTTAACCTTATCTTTTTAGATTAACCCCTTAGTAAACCCATTTTTTACCTTAACCGCGTTAATTAATTTTTACTACATTTAGTATTAATTTTATTCAATAATTAAGAGGTGCTTATTATAAATTATTAATTTTTCTATTTCTAAATATGGAATCTATTTTTTAAATTAAATTCAAATAATTTGAAAATTTAAATTTAAATTTATTCCCCTATAAAGGATGAGAAACCAGGTTTTAAAAGTTAAAATGTTCAAAATTTTATAGAGGTTTTATATCAAAATTTAATATCAAAATGATTCAAATTACCTAAATTGAATTAATTGATATAAAATTAAAATAATTTTACTTCAAAAACAATTCAAAATATAATTTAACCTTATAAATAATTTAAACAAAAATACAATTTTCAATTAAAATTCAGTACTTTTCAATATTCATCATTATGATGAAACTTCTTAGAAAAATCCCAAAAATTAACCCTAAGATAATTTTGATATTCTGATTTAAATAATTATTTATATTTTTTCATTTTAATTTTATAAAATTGGTAAAATTTAAATTTAAATTAGGCGTGAAAAGCACGACTAATCCGTCTTTTCGAAAAATAAATTTTTTCAAAAAATATATATTTTTATATTAAATGATACCTATTTTATTACTAATAAATGAGTAATTAATAAAAATGTTGTATATATATATTTCGTAAGTTATTTATTTCTATTCATACCTAAAATTACAACATATAGGTGACAAATGTCATATTAAATAATAATATTAATAGTATATTATTGTTCAGTAAAACTCGGTCTTGTGTGTAAGGAAAGATATCCAAGAAAATCATGGTTGCATGTATCATAAGATATTGAAGAAATTAAATTTGTTTTAAAATAAATATTTTGTAACGTCTTGGGGTGTTATATTCTCTTTTAAGATATGTGTTGTTTGTCACATACACTATTGAATAAAATGTTATTCTTTTAGAATTTTGGGGTGTTGCATTCTCCCCACCTTTATTAAATCGCATCCTCATAATTTAAACTTGATCTCAGTAATCAAGGATTTTTCATTAAGAAATATCATTTTTGAAAAACCCACATCGTAAAAATATTTAATAAATTATCCTCATAATAATAGAGAAATAGATGTACAAAGGTCACATGGAATAAAATATAACTAGGCTTCTTTATAAAAGAACATTGGTGGAAAGTGAAGATATAGAAATGGAAAAAAAATTATAGTGAGTGATTGAGTTACTTTATAACAAGCAAGCGAATGATCATTGGAAAGTTAAGAACTTCAAAACTATAAATCTTTTATTATTTAAAATACCATCTGATTCATCTGGTGTGAATGTAATAGGATAACATTTTTTTAAATGTTCTTTCTCTAGAGTTTTAGAATTCTTTTACAGTCTAAGAATATAAGAAAATATACTTACTTGATATGTTTCTATTTTACAAGAATAATTTCATCATTTGGTTTTACTTCGATCAATTTCCAATTCATCACTTACTCCAAGAAAGTAAAATTGAAAAAAGAATTTTTTTTATGCTTGAAGTAATAAAATTCACATTTAATAGGTCGTATGATCCACAAAATAGTGACAAGTATTTTCATCTATATCTAACTATTTTATAAAACCAATATGGTTAGAAAAGTTTATCTAATAAATTAATCTCTAAACCTCAAAAGTAACAGCAACGGTGCTTGAATATTTTTTATTTTAAAAATTTTACCTAAAAAATGACAAATTAACCAGGAAATCACATAGGACAATGTTAAGCACAAAAACCTTATCATCATTTGGTCATGGGTTTAAGTACTACCACCTTTTCAGATGTTATAGGTTGTAAACAATCATATAGGTTGTCCTTTTTCTAAAACTATTATTACTATAATGTTCCAAAAAATATATAATTATGGGAATCCTTTAAATAAAACCAATCATTAAACAACCTTTTTACTATGGTTTTCAATAAAAAAAATTATACAAATTCTAATAATATTATTTTACTATTATTACAATGTCATTACTGGTCATATTAACCATAAAGGTTATCAATGCCTTTAAACTTATGTCTATAAAATGTAAATCCATTATTCCTTATATAAATTTTCCACTAAAACATATTATTTCCATAAATTTCCCCAAAATTTCCTTATTCTTTGTAGACTCCCATCACATAAAACCTAAAAAGTGTGTTTAATAAATCCAAATTATGATCAACATTAAACTCATAAACCAATGATAGTATTCAAAAATATTAAGTTAATGATTCCATATATGCTTCTAAAATTTAACATAATTGTTAGATGTTTCGTGATTATTATAACCAAAATACCATTGGTAAAATAATTATAAAATATAATTCTTGAATCCTAATATATAAATAACTCATCCATTTTATTTCCAAAAATTTCTTTCCTTAGTATAATAACCTTTAGATGAGGTAATTGACTTGCATAATTCCCTGGTTTTTCACATTTAAGATAATGAACTATAAATGGATCCCTAGGATGAGATTTTATTCCTCCCATCATACTCTTAATTTTACCTCATCAATTCATTACTTTATTCCCATATTTCCACACATTAAACCCATTCTTTTGAGACAATTTTTATTCAATCTAAGACACCTTAGGTATAACTTCGACCATTCATTGTCATAATCTATTCAAATACTTCGAATACACTCATTTCCCCCAAACCATCTCTACATCGTGAGAGGAACCTTATCGAATGAGCCTGTAAGGGGTGCTCTCCACGAAATGTTTTTCCTCATCACTGACTCCTTTGTCTAGGGTTGGAGTGACGTCTCCACCCCAGTGCTTGGTGAGGTTTTGGTGATGGATCCTCAACTGTAGTGGCGTCTGTGGCGTCGTGGACTCGACCTTTCCTCGCATCATTGATGTCCTCTCCTCGCACTATCCCCCCTTCTCCGGATAGGGCCTTTAAAGGAAGCACGGTGCCGTTAGGAGGCCAAGATTCAGTTGTTATGGCCTGAGTGTTCCGCCGTGTCTTCCGTCTGTATGTCGGTTGGACCGTCATGGTCTTCGCGGGCATCTGGGATGAAAATGACGAGATTCGACTTTAGGAAGTATTCCTTCCGGCGTTATGGTGATGTTTTTCTATTTTTGGTTTTTTTTGCAGTCGATCTTGGTTTGGCGTTCAACTTGGTTCACAAGTCAACATTGTTCTTTGATTTGATGATTTGTTCTTAGGAAGAGGTTTGATGTTGGTTGAATGTGATTTTTGGAGAGGTGATGTTGATCTGGTCGATTTGTAGTGAACTTGCGAAGGGCGCCGGTGAAGCTCCTCAGTGTTTGGCTTGATGCGGATTTGTCAGTCTCCTCGGGTGTGTGTCCCGAGGCTCTTGATTCATGATGCTGCAGGTTACGGGCGATCCTGTGCTTTGAGGCCCGAGGTGTTCCACCTGTTTTGAATTGATCTTTTGAATTTTGAATTGTATGCTACGTGGTGCCTTTTGTTTTGATGGTTGTAATCTCAAGGTCCCAGATACCCTTAAACCGGCTTTAGAAAATGGTAAAAAAAGATTTGCAGTCAGTTATTCAAATTCTTCATAATGTTTAGTTAAAATTTTTTGAATTATCCAAATAAAATCTCCTTAGAGTGTCAATCTTGGTGCACAGTAAGACCCATTTTCATGTTCCAGGTAACGCTCGAGTCAATCCTGATGAAATTTTTTTAGATTTTTTACCCTTAGTATATCTGTGTCATAACCATGCCCACCTGAATTATCCAGACAATGATTTATTTCTAAGAAAACCCTTATATTATCTACCTTACCAAAACTTTACAATGTCATTATATACTTATCCTAAAAGTCTATCATAGGGTTATGATCCCTAATCTATATTTTCCTAAACCTAGTTCTCAAGGTTTCTACTAAACTTCATTTGATACAAATTGTAGAAACCCCAACCCCAGTAACTCAGAGCCAGTGATATACTTTATTACACTGGAATAAGATACAGGGAATCTCATTCAGAAGGACCAAATAGTTTAGTAGTCATGGTAAATTAGATATATACTTGAGTCTTGAATTATAATAGAATATAAAAATTACAACATAATTTTTTTTCCTTTCCATGGATAAAATTATTCCCTCTAGCATACCCTTGTATATCAAACATATTACTCTTTAGGAAATCTTTGGTAAAGAAAACATAATAAGGGTGAACTGAAATACATAGTAAGGGTTAAGTGCAATAGAATCTATCATGAATAAATAATAATAATCCATATGTAAAGTTAAATAATTTTTCACACATTCTATTTAAAAAAGTAGTTAAGGAATAATCAATTTGGAAAGGTAAATAACTGAATACACATGTCATTTAATCAACAAGGTGAGAATGAAATATATCTACAGATAATATCATTTTGAAAATATCCTGGACAATAAAAAATAATATCTTAATATAGAAAATTCTTAATTACTGGATTCCATTATCTCATGAATCATGATACCTATACCATTAATACCTTTCATAAAATGATTTAAACTATAAGTAGAGACCATTTTAATGCTAACTTAACTTGATTGTCTCATGAGACCTATTGATGCATTGAGGGGATATATTATATTGGTCCTGACCCATCACTGTTGATCCAAATAATTCCACTTATATCAAATAATCTATTTAACTCATGAATCAGCATGCCTTATCATCAAATATCTGTATTGAGTAAAAGATACTGATTTATCAATATTTCCCCATTTAAATAAATAAAAATCAAAGTAAAATCTATAAGTAAAAAAGGTATATGATTTATGAAATAATATTAACCATAACATAATAATATGTATATTTAAGATAAATGTAAAGTCCAGTGAAAAATTATCAAAAGAAAGTAATTTCTTTATGGGAAAATTAGCAATCACAAAAGAAATTGAGATTGCACAATAACTTTTACAAATTAATAATTTTAAATTCAAATCCCCTTGTTAAAATAATTCAAACTGAAACTTAAAATACCATTAATTAGTAACGAATAATGATATTACATATCAAATGGGTAGTATATACACCACATAAGAATGAATTGGTGTATAATAACAAATAATTCTTAATAGAATGTAAATTGAGACGAAATCCCTTACTTCACATTCCCTTTTGGTTGAACATGATTTAAAATCCTTTATATTGGATTTAAACATGTCATTATATTTTTATAGAACCATATTAATATTTATAATATCATATATTATCCTTTAATAACATCTTATTACCCTTTCATTAATAATATTTCATTATTTTCATTATTTTGAGTGTTAATTGCATTGTTTTCTCATCTGTGTTTCATCATGAAAGATCTGATTCTTGCACATATTATATAGTTATATCATATAAATAATAATAATCATGACATAATTATCATATTTATATATCAATGTTACATTTATAACTAATCATGAACGATTTTTATGAAAAATGAAGCATGTTACGATCATGGAGATTGTAAGTCATATGTCCGCATAAGTAACGTTTCCATTTTTCAAAGATAATTATTGAAAGAAGATAAATAATATATTATAATTAAAAAATGACCATAATACCATATATATCATATTATATTCTTTTATATATCATCCATGTGTTTTTGTAATGAAAACAGAGTCACATTAATTTGTAAAGGTCGTAGTCCCCACATACATGAACAATGATATCATCTTTATGTGAGTGAAAAGGAACGAAATAAAATGATTTGTGTTGTCTTTATATAATGATTAATATGTAATTAGTTTAACAATTATTCCATTTATATCACATATAATAATTAAATTTATGTGTATCACCTTTCATGTTAGGTGTTTGTGAAAGACGAATCAAATCACTTCATGAGGTGGAAGTCTACCATACACATAGGTGATGTTATCGTATCTCCTAAAAAATGGAAGGTAAATATATATATATGATATAGTTCCTAAAATAGTATAAATATGTTATTAATATCATATATATACTTTATATACATTATCATACCCAACCTTGAGAGGTGTAAATGAAAAAAGACGATATCATCTCGTGATGTGGTAGTCTATTGTACACACGAATGATGATTTTGTAACCCATTTGATGAAAATTGGGATATTTTTAAATCATTAACTTATTATAAAACATCCCATTGTATGGAATATATAGAGTCTATTATATCATCATTTTTAATAAAATTGTAAAGAGGTGTAGAAATAAGTAAAATGAAGACGCTCTTGAAGAATATAACATATTCTTAAAATATCCTCCTTATGCTTGAACAAAATCCCTAAAATGATAGATTTATACCATAAATAATGCTTCTATAATGAGGTTAGAGAAGTTAGGAAGTGATTTCATGTGGTATTGGTTGAAACAAAGTGGTTTGGAGGTGTAAAGAATATAGGAGAGGGGTGACCTTTTATATGCGGGGGAGAGGACACACTTAATATTTTTAAAAATAATTGAGTACTCCCATGTTTTTCATATCACAAGAGTAAAAAATGGACAATTATCAAACCTTATACGTGTAATTTTCTAAATATTTCTACCCATTAGTTTTTAGACAAGTGTATAGGTTATTTTTAAACTTTTTTTTAGTTTAACTCCTAGTAATCCCATTTTCCCTTAACCATGGTAATTAATTTTTATTACATTCACTATTAATTTTGGTAAAACATTAAGTTGAACTTATAAGAAATTAAAATTTATTCTTATTCCAAATAATAAATATATTTTATAAATTCAATTCATAGAATCAAAAATATTTAATTTAAAATTAATCCTACAGAAGAGATGAGAAAGCAAGTTTTTAAAGTGAAAATTATAGCACTCCTAAATTTTCAAACATTAAGATTACACATTTTTTTATGGAATAATTAATAAATTACACAAATATATGATCAAATACTATATTATTATAGTGCCTTAAAAACATTGAAACATAAAAATGGGTACATAAGTGAGCTACATTATCTCCCAATAGGTTCTCCATGACCATAACTCTACTTAGAAACATCATACATAATACATATCTTTATAACCTAGGGAAAGAAAACATAAAAAGGTGTGACCTAATATGCTCATTAAGGATTAAAAAATAGACGTTTAAGTATAAAAATGATAATGATATTAGAAGATCATACCCTATATAATAAAGATCATAATCATGAATCGTTAAATAAAGATTGGTAGTTCATAAATCATGAATTATAAGGGAATCAAGAAAATAATCCATGAAAGCATAACATAAGAATAAGACTTTGAATTATGGTAGACACATAATCATATAAAATTATTTCCATTGTAATCAAGGCACTATTTCCAAGGCCGTATTAGTAGTATGGGTTCACTCCTCACACCATCTTGGTAGTCATGGTTCACTCCCATGACTATCTTATTAGTCAAGGTTCAATCGCAAGACCATCTTAGAGAAAAATTCCTTTACTAAACTGAGTTCACTCACCATTCTAGCCATGTCAACCTCATGATACATAAATATTTATATAATGCATTGAAGGGAGATATAATTCTCACCCATCTCATAATGAAATCATACATATGTGTGGAACAAGATCATAAACATTCACATCATAACCCATGAAATGAAATGGGTTTAATAAACATGTAATCATATCATAACCTGTGGAAAATAGATAGGATTCATAATCATTTCATCAAATAATAACCCATGAAAAGAAGCGGGTTTCATAATTATACAATATGTGAAATAGAAACAAGTTTCATAAACATTATTTAATAAAAACATAAACCATTCAGAAAAACAATATGTATGAAACCTTTAGATCATTTCCCCAAAAAGGCATGTGTAACACCAATGGATGTTATCTTAGATGGAAAAAATTTGGAAATATATTTTAAATTTTTTTTGAGGAAAATATTCTTTCTTTTTTGAAAAAATTATTTTAAAACATAAAACATTTTTGAAAACATTTTTCATTGAAAATAGATTTTAAAAATTATTAAGGAAGATTTTAAACCATAAGAAAATTAAAATAATTTTTACTTGAAAATGAGCTTAAAATATCATTTAAAAAAACTAAAGAATTTTTGAAAATATGGTTTTTAAAATAAAAAATATTTCTGAGCAAAGAGATAAATGAGGTAAGATTTTCTTAAAAACACTTTTTAATTCTTAAGTACCAAAGAGTGTTAAAATGGTATCAATAAAAGAATATAACATGACTATCTAGAGGAGAATAAAAGTAATCATTTTTATTGAAAGTAGATAATAATATTTCATCATCGAAATCATTATCATAAAAAATCCTGAAAAACGATGAGATCACTGCAATAAACTCTTACAACTTGGTAACTTTGAATCATACTCCACATGTAAGAAAATGAAATTACATGAAGAAACAAATATCACGAAAGGAAGGAGATTCATGATATAAAATTTCAAATAGTATTGTATACACCTCATAAAAGGACATTGGTGAATATCACAGCATGTGTCTCAAATAAGGCAAATTGAGACAAAACTACTTTACCAATTTGGTAACTTTTGACACGTAAATCCCATAAAAGAGAGATCATAAAATGGATATTTAAATACTTTTAAATATAAGTATAAAAATCACATAATATATTAATAGGAATTATATAAACCAAAAAAATGAGTGGTGAATAAGGAATAAATATCACATAAATAAAAGTGAGACTGGAAATCCCCTTTACTTATGTCTTAACTTTCTTGGTATGCATTCAAACCTCCTCTTCTTTGGGTAACTCCCTTTGGTTTTCACAAAAGGGGTTACTTGGATGGATTTACTCCAAAATATAGGTTTCTACAATGAATTTATGGATTTTGGGAGGATATTTTGGAAGAGTTTTTAAGATCCAAAGGTCTTGAGAGGTGTTAATAAGTGGGAGGGAATAATGCCTTTTTATAGTGGAGAAGGAGTGGTATTCTTGTAAAGTTTTGAAAAGAGAATTCTACCCACATTTTTACTATCTCAAGTGGATCCAATAATGGTAAAATTATAATCCAAGGGAGGATATGGTTGAAATATTTACATCTAATGGCTTTTGGAAAATTGTATAGGTCATTTTGGGCCTTAAGATTATGGTTTATCCCTTTGTTAATCTAATTTTTCTCTTAATCATTGTAATCAATTTTAATCACTTTTACTAATATTTTTGGTAAAAAACTATGTTTACTATATTAGACATAATAAATTATTATTATTCTAAGTGTTTAATCCATTTTTATAAATTATTATCACATAATTAGTATAAATTAATTTAAAATTAATCTCACAGATGTGTCGCAAGTGAAGTTTTTAAGCAAAAATGTTTACGTGTTTGGGATGTTTTTATTTCCAATTTTAATGTGAAATTAGTTCCAATGAACCACATTGTATCAATTTATGTATAATTTATATAATTAATCATACAAACAAAATTTAAATATAAATTAATAATATAAATAAATTAGATGAAAAAGAAGTTTTGAATTAAAATTCAATATTTTTCACTATTCATTTAAAATGAATTTTTCTAGAAAAATATAAAAAATTCATCGTATGATAATTTTGAAATTATGAATTAAAAAATAAATTGTATTTTATAAAATTAATTTTTGAAAATTGTCTAAAATTAATTTTATTATTGTTCACAGAATAACATTAAAAATAGTTCTTTTATAAAAATAGTATTTTCAAACCTATAAAAACCTTAATAAAAATTGTATGTCTTATTATAAATGTGATTTATTTATATTTAAAAATTATTTATTACTATTCATATTACAAAGTTTAATAGCTATTTTATAACTATCTCACATAAATAATTATAATAATAAAATGTTCTTTCGTTGAAACTTAGTGTTGTGTGTAATGTAAGGCAAGTCAATATTGCATGTAGCGAAAGCTTAACTCAATGTAGCATATAAAAAATCTTAACTTTTTACAGCATTCAATGCAATATATTAAAGAAAATTAATTTATTCTAAGAAAAAAAGGGTCATAAAAACTCAGGGTGTCATATTCTAACCCCATTAAAATGAATTTCACCCTAAAAATTCATCATTCTGAAACAAAAATATTATTATACTTCTGCATCACCATATCCTCAAGTTCCCATGTATCTTCCTCTAACTAGTGGTTTCTCTACAAAACTTTGACCATGTGAGTGGTCTTGTTTTATATAACTTTCTCTGTAAGATCCAAAATTTCAATTGGTTATTCCTAATAAGAAATATCCCACTTCAATGATATGACCTTTGAGTTTAGTACACGTGAATGGTCAGGTATGTACTTCATTGAGAGAGATAAATGGAACACATCATTGAATTGATATAGATTTGGAGGAAGCTCCAAGTGATAGGATGTAACATCTCAGGTAATTATATAATAATACTTTTTATATCTATTAATATTTATTAATTAGATATTAGTTTTACTTTAAATTTGATGTTATGTCCGATAATGTACCCAAAACACAATAATGGGTTTTTCCAAAATCTTATGTTGCACAGAAGATTGAGTTATACCAAAAAATATTATATTATTAATATTTTTATTTTAATTTTTAGTTATAGCTATTATAATGGAAGTAATTTATGATATTAACTAAATTATAAAAATAGGGTTTACCCATGTTTATATAACGAGTGATTGGTTAGAAAATAAAAACCAATTGAATATAAAGGATGTGTTTTTATTAAAAACAATTTAAGGGTGAATAATTATGATTATAAAATAATCAAATCAATTTTGTTGGATGATATTAGTGAAATATAAATTAAATATGATGTTTACAATTCATCATATATATTTTCTAGATATTATATAAGAACAAATTCAATTTTACCGATAAAAGGAGTGGTTTTCTAAAAATACAGTTGACCACCTTTTGATAGAGAACCCATTTTAAATATGGGTTTTGACACTTTTATATGTTATATTTGAATAAATAAAATTTTATTTTAAATATGGACATAAAATTTTACTTTGGATAATTTTTTGGTATTTGTTTTCATAATATTAATTTTTTAATGAATAGTGAAAAATACTGCATTTTAATTCAAAACTATTTTTTCATCTAACTTATTTATATAGTTATATTGTAATTTTAATTGGTTTTAAAGTATAATTAGATTAAATTTTTATCATTTAATCCAGTTTTGGTAGTCAGAAGTAATTTCACATTGAAATTATATATAAACACATGTAAATCTTTTCATGGTTTTTACTTTCAAAAAACTCATTTTCTCGTTTTGATGGTGGGGAGTAATTTTTAATTAATTTCTCCCATTCTGTGTTTTGAACATGAAAAAATCGATTAGATATTTGGAATTCGAAGGTCCAAATTATTTAAATATGTTCTTTATATTTTTGGACATTATGAATAGAAACTTTGGTAATAAATTTTATTACCACAATTAATGGTAAATCAGGTAATTAAAGGTAAAAATAATATTATAATAATATTAAACTACTATAAAACATGTCCTAATTTAATTTAATGATTGTATCCCAAAAATTATCATCCTTAGGTAGATTTTAGGACTAATTTGAGCCACTTGGATGACTTTAATTCTTTTAAAATATTACATTCAATGAATAGCCATTTTTATTACACTTGTTTTTAAAAGGTAAAGTTTTTTAATATGGAGTTATACAGAAAATATATTTTACTCTAAATAGTAATTGGAAATATAAAAATATTACCTATACGATAATAATTTATTTCTAATTATATAAATTAAATAGTTAAATTTAATTTTGACACAAAGATGATTTACTAATTTATTAATTAATAAAAAAATCAAATAAATATTAAAATAAATATTATTAGACATAATTTATGTCGTAAAAGAATTTTATAAATATATTTAAATTTTTTTGATGATTTAAAGGAGTTGTTTTGAACTTATATTGTTGTTATGATATTTTTCAAAAATCAACCAATTAATAATGTCAGAATTGACACTATTAGAATTTTAAATATAAAATAGTTTATTAAATGTTATAAAATTCTTAAAAAATATAAGATTCACCCAAATGGTTAGGATAAGTACTAATATGTAATAAATGACACTTTTTTATATCGATTGATACATTATGGTAATTACATTTACTCATAAAGTGTAAATAACATGATATCATGATAAAATTAAGAAGGGTAAAATAAGGGTTAAACCAAAAAGATAAGGATTAATTTTTTTTCAAACTTGTATAATTTAAATAAGATGATTCTTATTTGACCCAAAATAATATTAGATTATAAATAAATTATTTTGGGATCATTTGAAACCAAAATTAAATTTATATAAATTTAATATTTCGGAGTTTCTATGGGTGCCCCTCCCATCACCTATAAAAATGTACCCACTCTTATCTAATACTAACACTTACAAAGAATTTTTGTTCACAAAATATATACCCAAAACCATTCCAAGAATCCCTTACCACATTCTTGAGTCCTTATTTTAGGTATAACACCCTCCTTAGAGGTGTTAAGTTGTTTTTCAAAGGCGATCAACCGAAGGAGAGGTATCATTTTTTAAAGTGTTTCTATTTTATTTCTTCTTACACTTCCTTTAAATATCCTTAATCCATGATGAAATAATTAATCTAGTATCCTAAATATGATGATATATTATTATGTTAATATAATCACCTAAATCCTTCTCCAATCTCATGAAATGGGAAATGAACATTTCGTTCATTTGTACGGCGAACTACCGCCTCGAAAATCGATATAGTTCGTTTTTAATTACTGTCTATCAAGAATGGTTATAATTATGGAATAAATATTTATATATGATATTAATGACATATTTATCATTTTAAAATAATAATATTTAAATTATTTTCTTACAACACATGCACATAAAAATGACAACTTCGTTCGTGCGTACGTGTGAATTATCACCTCCACGAAGCGATGTGAATCATTTTTTTTTTCACCAAATCACTTGTATGATATAAGTAAGTATATTTAAAAGATAATTATGATTTTAATTATATTATGATCAGTTTTTAGGGATAAAATAATAATTACCATATTTCCATAATGATCAATGAAAAATGGAAATATTACTCATGTGTATGTACGACCTATCATCTCTGTGATTATAACGTTGCTCATTTTTCATACAATAAATGAATGGATTTATTTAGAAATTATAATTTATGTATAAAAATTATTATTATGTCTTGAATTTTATTCTTTATATTATGTACTTATGACCAAATGGACAAGTTACATCAAACCTTGTTCATTTTCGACATAAGTACTGAATATCAACAAAACGTCTGAGATAAACTTAAAGAATTATGTAATTTTTATAACATAGTAATAAGTGATATAAAATAAATAACAAAATTGATAAAGGTCCTAAATCAAGTATAAATTAATGTAATTTTATTACTCAGGAAGAAAAATTAACATAAGTGACGAATCAAACTCATGGTACGAGAAATCTTAACTCAATTTCCATTCATTAAGTTATATATCAATGTCACTGGTTTTGTTTTTCCAAGAATGTGTGTGAATGACCTCTGATTATTTTTCACTGAATATACACTTATATTGGGTGTATATATATTTTTAACACATAATTATTTCACTAATTTATCCTTAATCTAATGATACGATCTTTGTAAGGAACTTAGTCTCAATCTCCTTTCATTAAGACATATTTTGATAATATACAATACCTTCTTTTATACTGTGTATAACCAACCATTCGCCTTTTAATTTCATTTGAAGGTTTTAAAAAGGGAATATTTTTTTATATAAAGTGTTTTACTTTCATTATAAATGAAAAAATTAATGTTTTTTAATGTATAAGGCGACAAGAACTTCCCCGCCATCGTAACCATTTTTTGATATTTGGCTTCCTTTATTGGCCTTAATGTTTTTAAAAGGAAAAAAGAAATCCCTTATTCCATTTTTGGGTATTTTGTAATTTAAAATGGTTTTCAAAGTATATTTACTATTTCGATATCTTTAAATAATTTCTTATGATTTCAAATGAAATTGTATGAGTGAAATGTTGATAATTGCAATCTTTTATGTGTTATGATTGTATAGTGGTACTTGGACATTTGATGTGTGGTTACCTGATAAACCAAAGACGGGTGGTTCTATGATAAACCAAGTATGTGTGGTTATGTTATAACCTCCAATGAATTGGGTATTAAAGTCAGTAGTATGGCTATTATATTTAGTGCTTTGTATGAAAGTCAGCCATATGGCTATTCAATTTAGTGATATGTGTGGAAGTCGACCATATGGTCATTCCATTTAAGTATGATTTTGTCCCAAGTTAACTTCATATGTTATATGTGATTTATATGGGTTTTATGGTAATATTTTTATTAAAAAAAGGGTAACCAATGAGCATATATTTTGTGAAGAGTATTTATAGCTTCATAAAGGTAAATTTTTTTACTTTATGATAAATTATTAATAGTTTAATTTTTTTTACATGGCTAAAAACATTACTTCTTTGTGTATCCCTTAAAGATATTTTTATGATCATCACATGTTTTTAAATGTTTTTTTCATATGATATAAAGGATAATAGAGTCAATGATGGGATTGATGAAAAGTTATGATGTTTAAACATGAAACTAAACCATGTTTCATTTTAAAAGTTTTTAATTTATGGAAGGAATAAATATTGTTGGAAGTGTACACATTGTATTTATACTGTTATTTTATATATGAGTTATGGAATAATTCTATAAATATCTAAACCTAAAAAGATCCTTTATGTGAATGAAATTCAAATTATTGACTTATCTCAAGATTAAGTAATGTTTAAGGCTGGGGACATATAGTTGGTATGAGAGGATGATTTAAACAACTTTTGAGATTATGATATTTTATTAATAGTTAGGGATATCATATTGGTTTTATAATTTTAAGTTTATTATAATTTCATTGTCTTAGAATCCCCTTTTGAGGCTTTATGTTTTGAAATATTAAGGTGACTAATGGTATTTTTTGAGACATTCACCTTTGAGGAAATTATGGGTTATTAGTTTTTAGGTTGAAAAATGTGAAGTACGAAATAAAATTTGAAGTAAAAAAATGTTATGGTCATTTTTGAGGTCTTTATAATATTATTGGAATATTTTATGAATTATATATTTTTTTGAAAAAAGACAACATGTGGGATGGGTTACAACCCGTCATGTCCGGCAAGGCTGCATGGATCGAACCCGCAACCGAAGGGTGAAAAGGGTGCATCACCTACCACTAGCCTACATGAAGTCCCTTGTTAGTATGACTTCTTTTTTTAGTTAAATGAGTTGAATTAAAAAGAATAAGTTGATTTTGGTAACTTATGTTTTATCAAATGGATATCCTTATTATTGGAAAATAATTTGGGGATTACGTGATAAATGTTATTTTTGAAGACATTCACTGTTTGGGGAACTTTATATGTTTAATGTAAATATAATACTATAGAATTTTAATGAAGTAATGGTTGAATTATATATTAGAATAATCTATGATTTTAATTATATACTTATAAGAATTAAGTTATTTATTTAAATTATTAACCTATCTTGGAGAATATGTTATTAGTTTTATTACATTTCAGAATGAGACTTTAAAATTGGTCGATGTTATTTGGAGATATATATTAAAAATTATATTGGAAGACGATGTGATCAAATCCTTACTAATTTTGGGTTTCAATGATAGTTTAGATTATTTTAATTAATTTCAAGGATAGTTATTTGTGGAATGGTCAATGTTAAAATTTGGGTATCAATGTTGAATTTTGGAAATTAATGTAGTTTTTTATCATATAACTGTTTATTCATTTTGGAGAATTATCTTAACTTGTACTTACCATATTGGTTTGGGTTAATTTTTCAGGATTGTAGAAATATATAGTTAATATTTTGTGGAATATTTGATTCTCTAGAAGTTTATTCTAGTGTTTCGGGTGTGAAAAATGCAACTTCAATACTCATCGTTTAGAAAAAAGAAGCGTTTGTGGTGGAATTCAGTTATTTGATGAAACTCTACTTGTCAAGTAAGTATATTTCCTTATGTTCTTATTCTAATTAGTAAAAAATTACACAACTCGATGAAAACGATCTTATAAAAAAAATTATCTATTTACTTTTCCTTCTATGAAATTAAAGTTTGTTTAACCCAACACAAGTTTTTTGGTTTTATGATTGGTAACTTTCTCCTGATCATGTTTTTTATCACTCTCTATTAGAACTTGATGGTTATTTTTCTCTTTTATATCCATGTTTTACTATATGAAACCCAATTATGTGTTATTTTTAGTGACCTTTATAGTTCACTTTAAATATTTTAAAGTGGATGTTTTGTTAATCCTTTTTCTGACGTGGGATTTCAATAAAGGTATATTAAAAAGTGAAACCTTAGTTACTAAGCTGAAATTAAAAATTTTGAGGATGAAATTTCCAAAATGGTTAAGGATGTAACATCCTATGTAATCATAGGATAATAATTTTTGATATCTATTAATATTTATGAATTAAATATTAATTTTACTTTAAAGGGAATGCAATGTTTGAGAACATACCTGACATGTAACAATGGGTTTCTCCAAAATCTTACGTTGCACACAAGATTGAGTTATAATGAAAAATAATATATTATTAATATTATTATTTTAAGATGTAGTTATCACATAGATATTATAATGTCAAGAATGTATGATATTAAATAAATTATGAAAATAAGGTTTACACATGTTTATATAATGATTCATTGGCTAGAAAATAAAAACCAATTGAATATAAAGGATGCATTTTTATGAAAAACTAAGTGTTAATAATAATGTTTATAAAATAATATAATCAATATTTTTATATTATATTAATTAGATATAAATTAAATATTTTTTTTCAAAATTAATATTACATGTTAGTTATACATTATATAAGAACAAATGCAATTTTACAGATAAAATGAGTGTTTTTCTAAAAATACAGTTTTACTGCCTTTTGATGGTGAACCCATTTTAAATTTAGTTTTGAAACTTTTATATGTAATATTTTAAAAAATAAACTTATTATTTGAATTCATGATATAAAATTTTACTTTTGATAATTTTTTGGTATTTCTCCGATAATATTCATTTTTAATGTATAATGAAAATGTTGTATTTTAATTCAAAAATAATTTTTCATATAACTTATTTATATAGTAATATTATACTTTAAATAGGTTTTAAAGTAAAATTCAAAACCATGAGAAAACGTGGGTCGATTTTAGGACCACTTAGATCTACTTGGATGACTTTAATGCTTTTATAATATTATATTCAAGGAATAGTCATTTTTGTTACACTTTTGTTTTTAATAATTAAAATATTTTAATATAGAGTTATGTTGGAAATATATTTGAATATAAATATTAATTTTAAAGGTAAAAATATTACCAACATCATGATAAGTTATTTATAATATTTAAAATTAAATAATTAAATTTAATTATTACACAAAGATGATGTAGTAATTTATTAATTAATGAAAGAATCAAATAAATGATTTTATAAATATCATTTGACATAATTTATGTCGTTAAATAATTTTTTGAATATATTTGATAGATTGGTAATTATTTAATGGAGTTTTTTAAATTTATCTTTCTGTTGTGATATTTTTTAAAAGACAACTAATGAATAGTGTCAGAATTGAAACTATTGGTATTTTAAATAAAAAAATAGATTATTAAATGTTATAAAATTATTAAAAAGGATAATATTCTACCAAATAGTTTTTATAAGTTCTAATATTTCATAAATGATACTTGTTTTTATCTTTTGACATGTTATGATAATTACATTAATCAACAAAGTGTAAATAACACGATATCACAATATGATTAAAAAGGGTAAAATAAATCCTAAACAAAAGAGATAAGGATTAAAAAGTAATCAAAAATTGTATAATTTTAACTTTATAATGGGTATTCAACCTAAAATAATATTATCTTCAAAATAAATTATTTTGGGACTATTTGAAACCCTAATTGAATTTATATAAATTTAATATTTTAAGAGTTTCTAAGGGTACCCCTCCCCTGTCCTATAAAAAGGTAACTGCACTTATCTTATACTCACACTTAAAAATCATTTTTGTTTTACCAATAACTACCCAAACCCATTCATATAATCCCTCCCCATTCCTGAGGCCTTATTTTAGTTATAAAACCCTCCTTAGAGGTGTTAAGGTGTTCTTCAAAGGCGATCAACTGAAGAAGAGGTATCAATTTTTTCAAGTGTTTCTATATTATTTATTCTTACACTTGATTTAAATATAATTCCTCCATTATGAACTAATAAATACATTATCCTCAATATACTGAGAATTTATTATGTTAATATCATCACCTAAATCCATATCAAATTTCCTCAAATGGGAAATGAACATTTTGTTCGTGTGTACGGGGGACTGCCGCCTTGCAAATCGATATAGTTCTTTTTTCATTACCATTTACCAAGACTAGTTATAATTATGTAATAAATGTTTATATATGATATTAATGACATATTTATCATTTTAAAATAATAATCTTTTAATTATTCTCTTACTTCCCATGCATACAAAAATGATAATGTTATTCATGCATACGTGTAAACTATCACCTACACAAAGCGATGTGAATTATTTTTATTCCCCACATCACTTTTATGATATATATAAGTATATTTAAATTATTATTATGATTTTAATTATATTATTATCATTATTTAATGTTAAAAAAATAATTACCTTATTTATATAATTATCAATGAAAAATGGAAACGTTACTCTTGCGTATGTACGACCTACCATATCCATGATTATAATGTTGTTAATTGTTCATACCATAAAATAATGTCTTGATTTCAAAAATATAATTGATGTATAAAAATGATTATTATGTCATGAAGTTTATTTTTAAGATTATGGAATTAATGAAACATGGACTAGTGACATCAAACCATTTTTATTTTCAACTCAAGTGCTGAATATCGACAAAACGTCCGATATAAACATAAAGAATTATGTATTTTTTATAACAAGGTAACAAATGATATAAAAGAAACAATAAACATAAAAAAGGTTCTCAAGAATTTATAAATTAACCTAATTTTTTTTTATTAATAACAAGGAACATATATGATGAATCGAACTCAAGGTAAGGTAAATCTAAACTCAATTTCCATTCATTGAGTTAAATATTCATAGAATTGGTTTTGTTTTTCCAAGAATAAATGTGAATGAACTATGATTATTTTACACTGAATATTGACTTATATTGGGTGTATTTATGTTTTTCACACATATTTATGTCATTGATTCATCCTTAATCTAATGTTATGATCTTTGTATGGGACTTCATCTCAATCTTCTTTTATTGAGGCATATTTTGATAATATACAACACTTTCTTTTATACAGTGCATAATCAACTCTTTGGATTTCAATTTCATTTAAAAGTTTTAAAAAGGGAATATTTTCAATACAAATAATTTTACTTTATTTAAAAATTAAAAAAGGAATTCTTTTTTTAGCTTATGTGGTGACAAAAAATTCTCCAATGCCGTAACCATTATTTGATATTTATCTTCCTCTATAAGCCTTAATGTTTTTTAAAAGGAAAAAGAAATCCCTTATTAAATTTTTAGGTATTTTGGTATTGAAAATAGTTTTCAAATTGGATTGACTATTTCAATATCTTGAAATGATTTCTTTTAATTTTAAAATGAAATTTTTTGAGGGAAATGTTGATAATTGAAATCTTTTATGTGTTATGATTATATAATGGCACTTGAACGTTTGATGGGTGGTTACATGATAAACCAAATAAGGGTGGTTCTGTGATAAACCAAGGATGGGTGGTTATTTTATAACCTCTAATGTAATGGGAATGGAAGTGGGTCATATGGATATTCCATTTAGTGATATGTATGGAAGTCATTCATATCGTTATTCTATTTAGTGATATGTGTGGAAGTTTACCATATGGTTATTCTATTTAAGTATGATTATGTTCTACGTTACCTTTATATGTTATATCTTATTTCTATGGGTTTTATGTTAATATTTTGGTCACAAAAATGGAAAGCAATGAGATTATATTCATTGAAGAGTATTTAATACTTAATAAAAGTGAAAAGTATTACTTTATGATATGTTATTCATAGTTTACATATTTTTTCAAGAATAATATTTTTCATTATTTGTGTGTCCCTTACTGAGATTTTTATGCTTATCCCATGTTTTGAAATCTTTTTCATAGGATTTTAAAGATAATAGAGTCATTGATGGGATCATAAAAATGTTATGATGTTTAAACATGAAAATAAAGTACACTTCATTTTTAAATTATTTGTTTTATGGAAGAAATATATACTATTGGAAGTGTCCACATTATATTTCTATTATTTTTTTATTCTTGAGTTATGGCATAATCCTCTAAATATCTAAACCTAAAAAGATCCTCAATGTGAATGAAACTCAAAGTATTGACTTATCTCAAGATTAATTAATTTTTAAGGTTGGGGCCTAATGTATGATATCATCCTGATACGATCAAAAATATCAAAGGGAAGGATATACATAAGGATTAGTTTCCCTTTCTTCATGAACCTCATAACCTTGAGAGAATCATAGAAACAGCTTCTCACCAACTTCAAATTCTAGATCACGTCTTTGTTTATCAACATAACTTTTTTGTTAACTTGGAGTTGTCTTGATGTGATGATGAATGGTTCTGACCTTCTATTCCATTTCTTCAGAAATCTCTAGTCCCAATAGATTTGTTTCTCCAACTTCATTCCAGCACGTTGGAAATATACATTTATTCCCATATAGGACTTCATAAGGATCACTCTGAATGCTTGAATGAAAGCTATTGTTGTAATAAAACTCAACTAGGGGAATGTGTTTATCCCAACCACCTTTGAAATCCAAATAATAATATCTCAACATATCCTCTAGGGTTTTAATTATTCTTTCATAATGAATATCAGTATGAGGATGATAAGTAGTGATGAAAATCAATTCTGTATCAAGTAATTCAAGAAGGCTTTTCCAGAACATTAAGGCAAACCTCATATCCCTATCAGATACAATAGAGTTTGGTACTCCATGAAACCATACCACATCTTTAATATATATCCTAGAAAGATTATCTAGAGATAATTCTTCTATAATAGTAATGGAGTGTGATGACCTAATAAGGCAATCGACTACCAACCCTATAGAATTAAACTCTTCAGAGGTTTTGGGGAGTCCAATGACAAAATATATAGTGATTTTCACCCATTTCTATTCTGGTATGGGTAATGGATAAAACATCCCCTTATAATTTTGTATTTCATCCTTAACATGATAGAATACTAAGAACCAAGATAAAAACTCCGTGATATCCCTCTTTATTCCATCCCACTGGACGTATTCTTTCAAATCTTTATACACCTTAGTACATCTAGTATGAATATAAAATGAGTAACCAGGAGCTTCCTCTAACATATCCTTCTTCAAATCTGGTATGGAAGGAATGCATACACAGTTCTTGAACCATATCATTCCATCCCAACAAAGGATAAAATATATCAATTTTCTACCCTACTTTTGTATCTCTACATATCCCTTATGTTCTTCTTTAATCTTTACTTGGATTGGGGGTTTAAAATTTAGTTGATGAAGATAATATTTTCCCCTTCCTTCAATATTTCTAGATCCAGCCTTTGTAAATCTAGAAATATTGGATCTTTTTTCATCCTTATCATAGATAAGCTAGAATGATCCTTTCGACTCAAAGCATTGGCCACCTTATTTTATTTCACAGGGTGGTAATGTATTGAGCAGTCATAATCCTTTATCACATCTAACCATTTTCTATAGTGCATGTTCAACTCATTCTGTGTGAATATATATTTTAAAATTTTATGATCGGTACTTTTATCACACTTTTCTCCATAAAGATAATTATTGTATATCTTTAATGAAAATATCACTACCACTAACTCTAAATCATGAGTTGGGTAATATTTCTCATGAATATTCATCTGTCATGATTTATAGGCTATAACCATGTTATTCTGTATAATAAAAAATATCCATCCCTTATTGGATGAATCACTATAGATTAAAATCCCTTGTCCACTATAGGGTAATGTAATACAAGGTGTTCTAACCAATCTTCTCTTCATTTCCTTGAAATTTTCTTCACATTCATCTATCTATAGGAACTTAGAACCCTTCCGAGTTAACTTGGTTAGAGGATTATATAGTCATGAGAAATTACCCATAAACCATCGATAATATCTAGATAAACCAAGAAAACTATAGATATCAGTCACCATGGTTAGTCTATGCCAACATTTAATAGCCTAAATCTTTGATGGATCTACTATAATACAATCTCTTGAGATTATGTGAACCAAAAATGAAACCTTTTGTATCCATAATTCACAATTTGTAAAATTTTCCTACATATTATACTTCGTTAGGGTATTTAGTTCAATTATCAAGTGGTCTTTATTCTCTTCCTTTATATTTGAATATATAAGAATATCATATATAAAGACTACCACAAACTGATCAAGGTAATCTATTAATACTCTATTAATAAAATTCATGAAGATAGCGGGATAATTAATAAGACTGAAAGTTATCACTATATGTTCATAGTGTCCATACCTTGTATGGTATGTTGTCTTGGGTATATCCTCCTTCTTGACCCTCAATTGATGATATCCAAAGTGAAGGTCAATATTAGAAAAGTATTGATCTCTACATAGTTGATCAAACAGGTCATCAATATGGGGAAAGGAATACTTGTTCTTGATCATGATCTTGTTCAACTCTCGATAATCAATGAATATTTTTATTGATCCATCTTTCTTTTTCAAAAAAAGGACAAGTTCACCCCATAGTGAAACACATGTCCGAATGAATCCCTTATCATGGTTTTCTTGGAGTTGCTTCTTCAAATCATTCAACTCAATTCGACCCATTCAATAGGGAGTCTTTGAAATTGGTTTGGAATCAGGTATGAGATATATCAAGAACTCAACTTCACATTTTTGTGGAAGACTAGGAAACACTTTTGGAAATAAATCTACAAAGTCCTAAACAATAGGAATATCATCAATGTTGATTTTCTACCCAACCATTTTTGATATAAATCCCTTCTAAATGGGAATTAATACCAATAAAATAGATTTAATTTCCATAGGAAGTTCATACTTATTTTCACATTAATAGAAGATCATAGGTTGGTTTGAAATATCAAACATAACTTCACTTCCTCAACAATCGATGGGGGCTTTATGAAGAGAAATAGAATTCATGCCTAAGATGAAATCAAATACAACCAAAGGAAGAATGAAAATATTTATAAGAAGAACATTCCCACAAACATTAACTAGTGAGTAATCATATACTTGAGATGAAATCATTGCACCATTAGAGGTTTTCACTTATAATTCCACATATAATCATTTATGATGAATCTTAATACCCTTATAAAATTCTTTATATATGAAAGAGTGGGTAGATTCAGAATCAAATAAGACATTATAAGTTCTATAGTGGATATTAAGTATACCTTTCACCACATCATTGTCTCACCCCTCGTCTGAACTAGTCATTTCATGTGATTTACCCTTGTTTCTCGGTTTAACAGGTTTCTAACTCTAATCATAATCCCCAAACCTTAGCTTTCATCACTGATTAGCATAATTCCTATTCTCATTAAACATATAGTAATGAAGTGGGGGAGGTTAATTCTGTGCAACTTTCTCTCCATTCAGATTGGTAGTTGACTTCTTCCCATCACTTTAGAAATCAAATTATTGATGAAATTCATTTTTGTACATAAAACATTAATTATACCCCTTAAGATAACTTCCTCAATTCTTCTTTCCACACTTAGATCATAAATAAATATCATTTTCTTCTCTTCATGGTTTTTTGATTTTTCTTTGAACTCCATTTTCCTTTTTTTCAAAACCATAAGATTGATAAAGAAATCTAAGCTCTATTTAAAGCTTGATTTCACGACACAAAATCTCTTCATAGCTAAAAAAGTATCTTATGGACAATTACATTCTAAGAATTGGCTTTAAGACACTAAATAATCGGTCAACCTTAATTTCTAGTTAGATTACAATAATAGAATTGTAACACACAAGCCTTGTGAAATTATCCTTATAGGTACCCAAGGATTCATCATCCATTTTCATTAACTTAGGGAGCTATTTATCCATATTTTTATGAAGAATTAAGGGAATGTACTTATTGAAAAATATATTCTTGAGATCATCCAAATCCATGTATTCGATCTTTCATTCTACCTCATATTATTGATTAGAGTCCACCACTGGTCTGATTTTCCTTCTAGACAATAAACCGCCAGAATGAATTTCTTATATTCCAAACACCAGAGAATAAAGAATAACATTTTAGTGGTATTAATCCATCATTCATAAACAGGTGGATCAGAAGACCCAAAAATAAAAATTGGACATTGCATCATGAAGGACTCAATAGAATATTTTTCTTTCCTTTTCCCATTTAGAATTCTAGCATAATTCATAGCTTGAGAAATTTGAGTGAGCATATAAATGAGATTTTCTCATTCCAACTCCCATATAATTTAGATGATTAGAATAACAATCATTGCATTATCTATCACACTCAGCATTAACATGGTTCTTTCAGGTTCTATCCATTGAATAAAACCAAAAGGAATAGAGTAATACACAAAAATCATAGTGGGAAACCACATAATCATCAAAACCCACTTATGTGATGCCTAAATTAGGGCACCTTCATTAATATATGACACTTTGGTTTATACTAGGATATCCATAGCCAACTTAAATTTAAATATTTCATGATGGTTCTTGAATAGTTTGTGAATTTCCAAAGAATATCTCTTAGGAGTGTCAAACTGGGTGTGAAACAAGCTCTATTTTCATGAACTAGTTTCTAATTGAGTCAAGATTAATATGGATTTTTGAGGTTGTTACCCCTATGCACATCAGTTCTACAGACACATACACCTGTAGTATCTAGAATCAGATGTATTTATAAGAAACCACTCACTCTATCCTTTAACAAAATTCCATGAAATTTTCATATACTTTTCCTCATCCTTATAATTATCCACAAACATGTCCTTAGGGTTATTACTAAGGTCTTACAATATTAGTTTCCAAATTTTAGCTAAAAGTTTTCTATAATACCAACTATAGAGACCCTCACTTTTCAAACATTAACATTACATCATTTTTTCATAAAACTTAACACATTGCACAAACAAAATCCCAAAGACTGTATTAGTCTAGTGTATTTGGAAACAAGGAAACATAAACACTGGTACATAAATGAGGTACATTATCTATGTTAGAGTTTTTTTCTTAGAACTAACTATTTGTACTTTGATTACATGAATATTTAATATATTTAAATATTAAACATCTTATTACATATTGTTCATTGTTTTACATGACTATAGTGTAATAATGCCCTGGAGTATTTGTCACATTGACAACGTCAGAGCAGTTCCCCGCTATGATGAGAACCTCGAAGTGCTACGACAAAATTTTTAAATATAGTTCTGCTGTTGGATGCCATAATATGATGAGACACATAAATACAAACCTTCAGGTGCAATTACTCATAATCATATGAGACTTCCTCTTATAAATTTCACACATGGTAATTTCCAAGGCATGAGATTATGAGAACAGACCTACCATTAATAATTCTTCATGTTTTGGTGTCATCAAATATTCTTATCTGTGAGAATGTGTAATGATCCATAGATTTTATAAATATCAATAATATGTGTCATGACTTGTGAACATGGATTTGCTAACAAAAACCGTCATGCAGACAGTTGGCGAGAAGTAGGGTATGTTGGGTGCTCATGAGTGGCATGTTATTAATGGATAAGCTGAGGAAGGATTTGTCGCTTCCATTTATAGAAGTTGATATCTCATCCATTTGATTGAAATATAACCATCGTGTAAAATTCCATGGCCATGGTGTAATGACGAGGTTATTTCAGGTAGTCAAAGAATGATGTATCAAGTACAAAGGTTGATGACACTATCATGAAACCTACTTGATGAGATTTTGAGACTAAGGGATTATATTACTTAGTGATATTTCATATGTTGCTATAATTTTTGTGACTTTATGTTCTTTCTCTTGGGTTCCTTGACCCGTTGCTAGACAGTACTCTTGGACTTTAGGCAATCCCACCTAATGCCAATGAGAAATAATCTTAGAGGGTCACCTACTAAGTGTTTTTGGTGGTCTCAACTAAATTCTATTTGAATTTAATTAATGGAATAAATATTATTTTCAAGACAGTGGAATAATTTTATTCAAGAAAAATGACTACATAAATTAAATAAATATTTATTCACTGGATTGTGGATAAAATTTATTTATTTATTTTATTACACGTTTAATAAATATTAATTAACTAGTTTGTAAATAAAATATTTATTTAAGAGAATAATTTATTTATTTATTTATTTATTCAGGTGTTTAATAAATGGTAGTGGAGTTCGAGCAGACAAAGGCCAGTCACGTAGTAAAATAATTATTTGCAAGATGGTAAATAATTATTTAACTAGTTAGAATAATTTAAAATAATAATAATGCTGCTATTATTTTATGATGCAGAATTTTATTTATAATTCGGTTTTGCACAAGTTAGCGCACTGTAAATAATTACATGGTATTATTTTTAAAATAACGAGTTTTGTATAAGGTTATGAATATATTTAATTGTTTCTATGCAGTTAAATATTGTAAATGAAGTCTCATGTTGATAAATAGACATGTACGTCTATTGGGACATGTACCAAACTACTCACCCGATGAATTGAGAATTATTGAGCCAAATAATTTCTCTCTCTAATACTCTTTTTTCCCATCTCAATAATGAGAGATGTTATTTAATGCTAAACAAAAACTGATCAAGAACGACTAACACAAGATACTAACTTTTCCACGCTAGCACCCGAAGAACAAACGACATCGATCGAAGGCCATCAGAGCACATGTGGATAACCGCTAGAGGGATTCTAGTTTGGATCCTCACAAGTGAAATGAGATAATCTGGAAGGGTCATTCCGGATGATCAACATCATCAATGAATAAAATACCGAAGATCCATGTATTTTTTTCCTTTATGAAATTAATTAAATTAATTATAAACATGATGTGCAAGAACCTATCTAAAGGTTTCAGGCCTCTTCTTTATTTATTTAAATATTTGATTCTATTCTTTGGAGATTGGAATTCATCGTCATATTGATCCTGGAATAATCATTGATCATGGTAAAAATTAAAGTTGGTTACTAGGCCAACTGTGCTTCCACTGCATCTGGAACCTTCTAGTGGCATCAGAGCGGTTACATCATAGTTTATAATTATTTGAATAATTCATTGATGGTTTACTATTTAATATTTTAGTTTTTCAATTCATGTTAATCGTTCTAAAAATATGAATCTTGAGATATATTCCTCCTCTTTAGTTTCTCGTTCACCTTATAGAAACAATATTTTCTTTTAAGTTTGATTAAAATAAAATAGAGGATCTCATTTGGAGGTTCCAAAGTTTTTTTGTCGTACAAAACTAGAATACACGATGTGTAGTTGGATTCACACACAGTGTATCAAGGTTCAATGCATCGGGACTAGTCTGCCAAAATAGTCTATGTCATTGGAGTTTTTCTATGTTTAAAAGACTTCGTGTGTTGACTAGGAACAAGTGGCACACAGTTTTTGAATTTCACGCTGTGTGGACCACTATACATGGTGTGTAGTCCCTTCAGGTTAGGTTTAGACCGTTTACCTAGTACATGGCTTCTCCAGCTATAAATCAAGTTATGTAGATACCACATGGCATGTGGCCCACTAGACATGCCATGTACTCCAAGGATTTCCGAAGTACATATACATGTCGTATCCCCTGGCGCGTACTTTGTATGGACGAATAATGATGGTACACGTCGTGTAGTAGGAACTACATTCCATATACTCATCAAAATTATGCATCTTTATTAAAATGTATTATTATATTATACAAACCCTTGATACGTGTACCACGGTGCGGGCATAAAGCTAGGGAACAACACACAATAGGTGTTTTATATATGTGTGTGTTTAATTTAACATCTGTGTAATGTTCATTACCACTCATTGGGTAGTTATGAATGGGAATCCACTGGGTTTCCTCTAAGGTACAAGTTACATACAAAGATAATTTTAAATGAATTTATTTGTATAAAATTATGATGGATGATAATCTCAAGGAAATTCAAAAAAGGGTTTAGGATAAAAGGATTGATTAATTAAAGATGATAATTAATTTATTCGAGTATGATTTATCTTAAAAAATAATGATAAATAATTGAAAATAGTTTTATTAAATGCATAACTCATTTAATATATGTGGGTGATAATGATCTAGACAATGACCATTTTATGTGATTGGTTTCCTTTTAAATTATTTATTAAATTAATTGTTGGCATGTGAGCCATCTCTCCTCATTAATATGTAGGGCCCACATATCCATGGTTTATTTTATTTAAACCCCCTATTTACCTCACCTACATGTGAGTTTAAAAGCATATGTAATGGATGGAACTCCCAAGCTGGAGGAGTCGGTTCAAGTTGGAGATGAGATGAAACCAATCCTAGTAGATACTGAGGTGGATAGGTGGAAATATGTAAACACGAACCCAAAAGGTTCAAGGTGTTTCTACCCAAGGATAGGGTTATTTTATCAACCTCTAGATAAACTAACTTTAATGAAAGCTCGTGATCATTCCCTTTTATTTATTTTATTTCTGTTATTTTCCTGGTTTATCATTATGTATGTGTTGTCACAAGCTCATAATTAATGAATTAAAAAAGCATGAAATATGGAACTAAAATAAACTAGGCATATGTGTAAATATTATCAAGACATGGTTAATCACTTAAGTAAGTTCCACTTAATAATAAGAATCATGTGACAATGATAATAAGAAATTCACGCAGAAGAGAGAAAAATACCTCAAATAAAATATTAAGTCAGACCAAGACTTTTGTTACTTGATTAAGGGAAAAACTCAATAAATCTATGTGTTAGAACAAACCGTGTTGTGAAACTTAATTTTATAAAGGAAGCCATTATGAAAGGTTCCAGTTTGACTTAAGCATATTACATGAAGGGGAGTAGCCCTTTCTAGACTGGGTATTATATTAGAGGCCAGAGTTGAGGAAATCCAATGTCAAGATTTCTGAATTGGGGAGTCCACTCAATAGATCAAGGAGTTTCAATCCCACGGTTGGAAAAGAACTTCATACCAAAATACCTTACAATAACTTGACAAACCCTTTTGGGGGTTATGCGATGTGGAATATGGATCCTTTCCACTGGAGTGTCATGGCAACTAGACATTCTAAGTTCAATGGTGAGGGAAATTGGGACTTGATAAAATAGTGGGAGACATAATAAAAATAATTTATTATTTCTCATAAAATGTAATCAAAAAAGTACTAATAATATTCTCTTTTAATTGTTGAATAAAAATGACAAGCTCATCAACCACAATATTCATGCAATCAATTCTAGATAAATACAACATCCTCACCTGCAGTAACTTCTAATAATGGTTTAAATGCCTTCTGGTCATCCTACACCATGAACGGATGTCTTATGTGTTGGATTCAACATTACCTAATTTTCCTACCAAATAGGTGAGTGATGAGGATTTCTTGGTCTTTGAGAAACATATGAACAACGTGGCCAATGTTCAATATTTGATGCTATCATCAATGTCTAGTGAGATCATGAAGTCTCATAAAAACATGGATTATTATAGCATGCTCGAGCACCTCCATGGTCTTTACCAAGAGGGAAAGACATGAAATGGTTTAGATCTCCAAGGAACTCTTTTAGAGTAATCATGGAGAGGGTTCCCTATATGGTCCTTGTGTAGTCAAAATCATTGGCTACATTGAGCGCCTGGAGGTTCTAGGGTTTAAAATTCCTAAAGAACTAGGCACTGATCTCATTATTGCATCACTCTCTCAGATCTTCTCTAGATTTGTTGTTAATTTTAATATGAACAACATTGAGAAGTCTCTATCTAATCTTATTATCCTCATTCACTAAGTGGAAAAATATATGAAGTGAAAAAAGAATTTTGTCTTTATGGTGAATATGTAGAAAGGGAAGGTGAAGATATTTAAGCCCAAATCTTTTTTATGCCGTTAAAATAAAATAAATATCAAAGGGGAGGTAAGGGAACAAGAAGCTATTTGTTTCTCATGTGGCAAGAAGGGCCACTGGAAGAAAAATTTCACCCAACCTAAGAAGCAAGAGGAAGATTCAAGTGCATTTGTTATCAAATTCAATCTATTTTTTTCTATAAATTGGGTATTAGATAAATATTTTGTTGCTCACATATGTATCCAAATATGTGAACCAAGTAGATTCGAGAAGATTTACCATGGGGAGGTTGATCTATAAGCAGCCAATAGATCCAGACTTGCTATTGTAGCTGTCAGGGACAACCACCTCACATTGCCAACTAGGATGATCTTGGTGTTAAAGGGTTGTTATTATGTGCCATATATTACTAATAAACATATTTCTGTATCCATATTAGATACAAATGGATTTTTTTTCATGTTTGGAAATGAATGTTGCTTCTTTTACAAAGATAGAATTTTTTTGGTAGGGCACATTTACACAACGGTCTTTACATGTTGGATTACATAAACCAATTAATGGAAATCAATAAGAAAGATACTTAACATGACTCATACCAAATCCAACTTTGGAATCACTGGCTCGGTCGTGTAAATAAGAAACCCTTGACAAAGTTACATCAAGAAGGATATTTATATTCTTTCAAACTAAAACCACTTGTAATATGTCATGCATGTTTACAAGGAAAAATGATCAAATACCCATTTAGTGGGAAAGGTGAAAGGTCTTAAGAGATTCTTGAATTGGTTCATACCAATGTGTGTAGATCACATTCATTTGAATCAATAGGAGGGTACTCATAATTGATAATGTTTACTGATGATTTATGTAGATATGGGTATATCTACTTAATGAGGTATAAGCTAAATTCTTTTGATAAGTTCAAAGAATACAAGAGTGAAGTTGAGAACTAGTTTGGTAACAAGATTAAGAAACACTACTCAGACCGAGGTGGAGAATATCTTAATCAAGACTTAATTGATTAATTATAGGAGTTTGGGATCCTATTCCAACTCACTTCTCCTTACACGCCATTGTGTAATGGTGTGAGTGAAAGGTGGAACCACACCTTGTTGTACATGGTGAGATCAAAGATAAGTCATGAAAGTCTTCCATTATCATTTTGGGGATATTCGTTACAAAAAAAAGTGCACATACTAAACCAAGTACTAACTAAATCGATAAATGTTATTCCATATGGGTTTTGGAGAAGAAATAAATTCATGTTATCGAATTTACATGAGTGGGGAAGAGATGTCTTTGTTAAGGAATTTTTAGCTAAAAAACATGCACCCTGAGGCACAAAGTTTACATTTATAGGATACCCTAAGGAAATAACTAGATATTTCCTATAAAAACCCTCAAACAAAAAGGATATAGTGGAAATACATGCCATATTACTTGAGAGGGAGCACATAGAAAAACGTTATAGTGGGAGAGAGATAAAAATTTATGAATTCAATGCTCAAGGTATACAAGAGTTGGTACATGAAAAGATTCCACAAAGCCCCATGGAAGAAAGAACTATTCCAGAGATTCAAGAACGACATTGGTGTGAAAGAGAGGATAGAGAACCAGAATGTTGTGGATTTATAGTTACCGAGGATGGTGACTCATTATTAATTGATAATAATGATCCTATAACCTACAAGGAAGGAGTAAATAGAACAGATGTTGACAAGTGACAAGAAGTCATGAATTCTAAAATGGATTCCACGTACCAAAACAAAGTTTAGATTTTGGTTCATTCTCTAGTCCATGTAAACCCTATTGGTTTTAAATGTGTATTCAAGAAGAAACTTGACATGGAAGGACAATTCAATACCTATAAGGCATGAATGGTTGCAAAAGGGTTCAAGCAGTAGCAAGGCATTGACTATGATGAAACTTTATCACCAGTTGGAATGATGGAATCCATTAGAATTCTATTGGCCATTTCCGCTTAACATGACTATGAGATTTGGAAAATGGATGTCAAAACAACATTCCTTAATAGGAACCTTAAGGAAGATGTCTACATGACACAACCTAAAAGGTTTATGACTCCAAAGGATTCTAATAAGGTATGAAAATTGTATAAATCCATTTATGGATTAAAGAAAGAATCCAATTCATGGAACATTTGTTTTGATGAATCCATAACGAAATTTGGTTTTATCAAGAATGAATGTGAGCCTTCTGTCTACAAATGGTTTAGTGGGAGTGCAGTTGTTTTCATAATAGTATATGTTGATGACATATTACTTATTGGAAAAAAGATACCAGAATTACTGTCTGTTAAGGTATGGTTGAATCAAGGCTTCTCCATAACAGACTTGGGTGAGGTAGCATATATTCTTGGGACCAAGATCCAGCATGATATTTCCAAAACATTTTTGGGCCTAAGTCAAAGTACATACATTGATAATATACTGAAGATATTAAGTATGGAAAAATACAAGAGAGTATTGTCACATGACATTCATCTTTCCAAGAAAATGTGTCCTCAGACACATGAAAAAATAAATATAATGGAAAGGACTCCATACACATCAATTATTGGGTCAGTCATGTATGTCATGCTATGTACTAGGCTGGATGTCACCTACGCATTTAGTGAGGTAGGTAGATATCAATCTGACCCACGTGACTGCCATTGGATAAAAGTTAAGACTATCCTAAAGTATATGAGGTGTACTAAGGATATATTCCCGGTTTATGGAAAATTTGAGGAAATATTCATAAGAGGATATCCATATTCTAGCTTCCAGACTGATCAAGATTACATGAAGTCACAAACAAGATACATCTTCACCTTGAATAGAGGTGAAATGAGCTGGAAGAGCTCAAAGCAGAGTGTGGTCACAGATTTTACAGTAGAGTCTAAGTATATCACAGTTTCTGAGGCAGCTAAAGAAGATGTTTGGATGTGAAGTTTTGTCCAGGAGATAGATGTGGTACCTAATAGTAAAGATCCCACCACACCCTATTGTGATAATACTGTAGTAGTGGGTCTTGAAAAAGAGACAAGGTCGCATCAGAGGATAATGAACATACTTTAGAAGTATCATCTCTTGATGGTTTTTTCTCAGAGAGGTGAAATTGTAGTGATAAGTATTTCCATGGAAGACAATGTGATAAACCTCTATACAAAATCCATGACTTAGTAGAAACATTATCATCTTGTGAGGTCTAACAGACTGAAATTCATAGGTAGTTGAATCCAATCTAAGTGGGAGTTTCTTATATTTGGTGTCCTAGAACCAGCTGTTTGTACTTTGATTACATGAATATTTAAAATATTTAAATATTAAACATCTTATTACATATTTTTCATTATTATGTATTACTATATTGTAATAATGTTCTGGAGTATTTGTCACATTGACAAGGTCATAATAGTTCCTTACTATGATAAGAACCTTGAAGTGCTATGAAAATATTTTTAAATATAGTTCTACAGTTGGATGAAATACTATGATGGGACACATAGTATACATACCGTTAGGTGTGTGTACTCGTAAGCAGTTGAGACTTCCTCTCATGACTTTCTCACTTGGTAATATCCAAGATATGATATTATGATAACAAATCCGCCAATAGGAATTATGCATGTTTCGGTGTCATCAGATATATTTATCTATGAGCATGTGTAAAGATCCTTATACTTTAAGATTATCATTAATATGTGTCATGACTCGTGCACTTTGATTTACTGACAAAAACTGTCACACTGACAGTTGGCAGGATATAGGGTACGTTGGGTGTGTCACGAGTGACATGTTATTAATGGATAAGTCAAGGAAGGATTTTCCTCTTCCATTTATATAAGTTGGTATCTTGTCCCTTTTATTGGAATAGAACCGTCAAATGAAATTACATGGACATGGTGTAATGATGAGTTTATTTCAGGTAGTCAAATAACGATGTATCATTCTCAAAGATAGATGACACTATCATAAAACCTGCTTAATTAGATATTGAGACAAATGTATTATATTACACAGTGATCATTTTTATGTGGATGTCGTTGTTGTGACTTTATGTTATTTCTCTTGGGTTCCTTGACCCATTTCTAGAAAGTACTCTTGGAGATTAGGCAATCCCATCTAATTTTAATGAGAAAGAATCCTAGAGGGTCACACACAAAGTGTTTTCAGTGGTCTCAGTTAAATTCTATTTGAATTTAATTAATGGAATAAATATTATTTTCAAGATAGTGGAATAATTCTATTCAAGATAAAATGATTGCATAAATTAAATAAATATTTATTCATAGGATTTTTGGTAAAATATAGTTATCTATTTTATTTCAAATTTACTAAATATTTATTTACTAGTTTTTAAATAAAATATTTATTTAAGATAATAAATTATTTATTTATTTTTTTTGGTGTTCAATAAATAGAAGTAGATTTCGAGCGGACCAAGGCCGATCTGGTAGTAAAATAAATATTTTAAAGATGATAAATAATTATTTAACTAGTTGCCACAGGTTAAAATAATAATAATGATGTTATTATTTTGTGATATAGAATTTCATTTATAATTCCGTTTTATTGAAGTTGTCACACCATATATAATGATGCAGTATTATTTTTAAAATCTTGAGTTTTATCTAAGGTTATGAATGTATTTAATTTATGTTATGCAATTAAATATTGTAACCATATCCCCATGTTGATAAATAGAAATCTACATCTAGTGTACCATGTACTGAACTTCACACCTTATGAATTGAGAATTGTTGAGCTAAACAATTTCTCTCTCGAATCCTCTTCCCACCTCTGTCAAGAATGAGAGATTTTTTTCATGGCTGAAGAACAAGCGATCAGGAATGACCAACCCAAGGAACTTGCTTCACCAAGATAGGACCTAGAGAATGAGTGACATATATTGAAGGCCATCAGACCATGTGTGGATCACATCTTGAGGGATTTTAGTTTGGATCCTCACAATTGTAATAAGAAAATGTGGAAGGGTCATTCCAAATGATCAACATCATTAATGAAGAAAATATCGAAGATCCAAGTATTTTTTATTAATGAAATTAATTAAATTAATTATAAACATGATGTGTAATATCCTATCTAATGGTTTCATGACTCTTCCTTATTTATCTAAATACTTGATTCTATACTGTGGAGACTATTGTTCATCATCGTATTGATCCTAGAATAATCATTGATCATGGTAAAAATTAATGTTGGGTACCAGCCCGACCACACTTCCGCTTTGCCCAAAACCTTCAATCTCCCACTTGGTTCTTCATGACTATCACTCTTCTTAGAAACATCATACATAATACAAATACTCATAGCCTGTGGAAAGGAAACATTAAAATGGGTGAGTTCAGATTCTTAGTAAGGGTAGACAAAGAAGATATATAAGAATAAACATGACCATAAGGGTATAAAAACATGACCATGTCATTATAAGATCATACCCTCCATAACAAAGATAATAAAGATGAATTATGGAATAAATATTGGAAGTTTATAAGACATTAATCATAAGGTAATCAAGAGTATAATCCATGAAATCATAAAATAGGAATAAGAAAATGGAATTTTTTAAGATACATAATCATATAAAATAATTTCAATATTAGTCAAGGCACTATAACCAAGTTCATCTTAATTGTATGGGATCACTCCTCATACCATCTTGGTATTCATTGTTCACTCCCATGACCATATTAGTAGTCAAGGTTAACTTCCAAGACCATATTAGTAGAAAAAGTCCATTACTGAACATAGTTCAATCCTTTTTCCAACCATGTCTATCTCATGCAATATAAATCTTTACCCAATGCATTGGAGAGATAAATATGACCCATATATCTCCTAATGAATCCTTACATATGTGTGCCTTTGGATCATAAAAAATCATATCATAACCCATGAAATTAAATGGGTATAATAAATGTGTAATCATATCATAACTTATGTAAAAGAGATATATTTCTTAATCATTTCATCAAATCATAACCCATGAAAAGAATATGATTTCCTAATAATATAACCTATTAAAGAGAAACATGCTTCATAAATATAATGCCATCAAAATTTAAACCATTTAGAGAAAGAATATGAATGGATACTTTGGATCATTTCCCCAAAAAGGCATTAGTAACACCAAAGTATGTAATATTATATGGAAAATAATTTTTAAATATCTTTTAAAATCATCTCATGAATAAAAATTCCTTTATGCTTTGTAAAAATGGTTTTCAAAACATAAAGCATTTTTGAATTTTTTTTTTCTTTGAATGTAACATTGAAAACATATAAAGGAATCTTTGAAACCATAAAAAAAATTTAAATCATTTTTCCTTGAAAATGATCTTAAAATATATTTCTTAAAAAATATTTTTTTATTTTTTCTGAAAATATGGTTTTTGAAATAAAACAAATTTCTGACTAAAGAGTCAAATGAGGTTATATTTTCTTAAAAACCTTTTCTTAATTATATTACGTACCAAAGAGTAAGAAAATGTTACTAATATATGAAGATATCATGAATAAACATAGGATAAGAGAAGTTATGATTTTTATTGAAAGATAGATCATAATATTTCATCAATGAAGTCATAATCACAAATAATCCTGATAAAAAATTACATTGTTAAAATAAACTCTCACCACTTGGTAACATTTAATCATACTCCCCATGTCAAAAAATTACATTACATGAAGCAAAAAAATATCATGAAAGGAATTATAGTTATGATAAAACATGTCAGAGAGTGTTTTATACATCTCTTAGAATAACATACGTGCATATCATGCCACTTACCTCAAAGAAAGAAAATTGAGACAAATCTACTTTACTTATTTGGTAACTTTTTAAACATTAACCCCATGAAAGATAAATCATCAAATGGATATGTAAATTCCCTCAAATTTAATGCTAAAAATAATTGAATTAATTCACAGGTATAATATACACCAAAAAATAAAGGGGTGGTAAATAAGGAATAAATATTACAAAAAAAGTAAGACTAGAAATCCCCTTACCTTATGTCTTGACTTTCTTTGTACTCATTCGAACCTCCCTTTATTTGGGTAACTCTTTTTGATTTGCACCAAAGGGATTACTTGGATGAATGTATTCATAAAGAGGTAATTTTAGGATTAAGTAAGGTAATTTGGGAGTATATTTAGTCATAGTTTTATGAGACAAAGGGCTTGATAGGTGTGAATAGGTGGGAGGGGTGAGTGCCCTTTTAGTGTGGTGGAGGGTAGCATTCTTGTAAATTTTTGAAAAGGGATTCCACCCATGTTATTTCCATGTAATTTAGGTCCAATAATGGTAAATATAAAATATAAGGGAGTACATGGTATAAATATGAACATAAAATGGATTTTGGACAAGTGTCTAGGTATTTTTGGGCCTTAAGTTTAAGGTTTAGTTCTTTCTTAATCTAATTTTTCTCTTATTCACTATAATTAATTTTAATCACTTTCACTAATATGTTAGGTCAAAAAATAAGTTGATATTATTAGATATTATAAATTATCATTATTACAAATATGTAATCCATTTTTCAAAATTCCAATCACGTGAGTGACAGAAATTAATCTAAAATTAATCTCACAGACGTGTCATGATAGAGGGTTTTTAAGAAGAAAAAAAATAAATGTTTGGGATGTTTTTATATCTAATTTAAATTTAATATTGTTTAAAATTACCATAAATTGGATAAATTGATGTATAATTTATCTAATTAAACTTTAAACCAAATTAAAATATGATTTAACAATATAAATAAATTAGATGAAAAAGAAGTTTTGAATTAAAATTCAGTAATTTTCACTATTCATCCAAATATGGTGTTTGTCAAAAAAATATAAAAAATTAAAACTAAGATAATTTTGACATTATTAATTAAAAATGAAGTTTATTTTATCAAATTAAATTTCTAAAAGTGTCCAATATTAATTTTATTATTTTTCAGAGAAGGCATAAAAAGCAGTTGTTTTAAAAAAATAGTATTTTCAAACAAATAAAGACTTTACTAAAAATACTTTGTATTATTATAAATATTTTTATTTGTATAATAAAATTATAAAAAATATTTAAAAATTAGATATTAATATTAATATTACTATGTTTAAAAACAATGTTATAACTATCTCACTTAAATAATTCTAATAACAAAATGATGTTTTGTAGAAACATAGTGTTGCATGTAATATAAGAAAAGTCGGTGTTGCATATAGAACAAGACTAAATAATTGAAGAGTATAACAAAAGATTAACTTGTTGTGCCATGAAACTCAATAAATCAATTAAAATTAATTTATTTAAAGGAAAAAATGTTTATAAAAACTCGGGGTATTATAAAAATGTTAAAAGTATACAAAGTTTTATATTAAAATTTAATATGAAAATGATTCCAATGAACTAAATTGAATTAATTTATAAAAAATTTAACAAATTTTACATTAAAATTAATTCAAAATATAATTTAAATTTATAAATAATTAAAAAAAAGTTGGTTTTCAATTAAAATTCAGGATTTTTCTTTATTCATAAAAAAGATGAAACTTCACAGAAAAATTCCAAAGCATCACCCTAATATAATTTCGATATTATGATTTCAAAAATGAAATTTAGTTTTTCATATAAATTTTATAAACATGGTAAAATTTAATTTTAAATTTTGTGTGGAAAGTGCGACTAATCTTTCATTTAGAAAAAATACAAATTTTTCAGAAAATATTTCCTTTTCTTTTAAATGATACTCATTTTATTTATAATAAATAAATAATTAATAAAAATGTGTAAACTATATATTTTTATAATTTATTTAATCCCCATAAAACCTACTGTTCCATTGGATTGGTGATAACTATCATATTTAATAATAATACTAATAGTATATTTTTGTTCTATAAAACTTGGTCTTGCATGAAATGCAGGTTATCGAAGAAGATCATTGTTGTGTGTATCATAAGATATCGAAGAAATTAAATTTATTCTAAAAGAAATATATTTTAAATTTTCCTGGTGTTATATTCTCTATTATTCTATGTGTTTCGTGTATCGTATGTTATTGAATGAAATTTTATTCTTTAAGAATTCTGGGGAGTTACAAGAAGAGAAAAAAAATAGTGATATAGTAGGTAATATTAAATTTGAGTATATATGTATTTCATAGGAAAACATTGATTTATTTATTGAATTATTACTTGGACATTCCCTAGAGTATGAATCTTATTTTTCCATTTATTTAACCCATGATGAAAGACCAATTTCAATGAATCCCTATAGAATAACCACTGTGAAATTATTAGAGTTGAAGAAACAACTAGAGGAGTTTGGTGATAAGGGATTTATTCACCCTAGTGTTCCACCATAGGAATAACATATTCTCTTGATTAATAGGAAATATGGATACATGAGACTATGTATTTATTATAGGGAAATTGATGCTATTATGATAAAGAACAAGTGTCCTCTGCCTCACATTGATGACTTATTTGAACAACTTCACAAAGCCCAATATTTTTTGAAGATTGAACTTCATTCTGGGTATCATCAATAGAGGGTAAATAAGGAAAAAATTATGAATATATATTTTTAAATTAGGTATGTACATTACTAGTTTATTGTAATTCTATTTTTATTTACTAATTAACCTACTACTTTTATGGATCTATTGAATAGGTTATTCAAGGAATATATTGATTGTTTTTTTTGTGGTATTCATTGATGATATTTTGGTGTATTATATAAGCAATGAGAACCATGATAATCAATCTAGTATCATTATTGATACTCTTATAAGGAAATAGTTATATGGGAAATTTATTAAGTGTGATTCATGGATTCAATAAGTTTCTGTTCTTGACCATAATGTCGCCAAGGATGGAATATCAATTGATCTGGTGAATGAAATGGTAGTTAGAGAATGATTTATACCAACAAAAATAACCGAGGTACATAGTTTTATTATTTTGGTTTGTTACTATCAATTATTCATTTATAATTTTTCCTGATTGGCTATCCCATTAACCAAGATTACACATAAAGGGGTTAAGTTTGTTTGGACAGTGGAATGTGAACAATGTTTTGATGAACTAAAGATGAGATTGTAAAATTCTCACTCTACCATCTATAAATGATTGGTTTGTGATATATAATGATTCATAAAATAAGGGACTTTGTTGTGTACTATTGAAAAATGATAAATTTATTTCATATGAATCACATAAATTTGAGACACACGAACAAAACTATCCAACTCATGATATTGAGTTGGGGGCTGTGATCTTTTCTTTGAAAATATAGAGACATTATCTCTATGGTGAAATATTTGAGACATACACAAATAATAAAATCATAACATACATCTTTCATATAAATATATCAATGTGAGACAAATTATATGGCTCTAGATAGTTAAGGACTATGAGTTCTAAATAAACTACCACCCAAGGAAATAAAATAAGGTATCATATGAATTTACTAGGAAATATCATGGAATTCTAACCCAAATGAGGATTCATAGGGATCCTATGTTCATAGCTTTAGTAAATATGGATTTGGGAATTATTAATGAATGGGATACATCACTCACTTTTCAAATTATTGTGAAACTATATTTATTATAAAATATAAAAAGTTTTCAATCTGATTGTGAGAAATTTCATAAGAAAATTAAAGTTGTGAATTGTGGGAAATTAACAAACTTCATTTGTAAATATGGTGTTCTTAAATTTGGAAATATATTCCATATTCCATATATACTTATGATAAAAAGGGTATTCTTGTATGATGCTTGTAGATAAAATTTATATATACACCCAAGTAGCATAAATATATATATGGATTTGAGACCACATTCTTTATGGGATAACATGAAGTAGGAAATTGTTGATTATGTGTCCAAATGTTTGTTTTGTCAACAAGTAAAATCTATAAGACAACACCCTGTAGGATTCATGTAACATATTACTATTCCTATATGGAAAATGGTATTAAATTACTATGTAATTTGTTATAGGACTACCAAAGACTCCTAGATTGAATGATATAATATGGGTTATCTTTAATCGCATAACTAAATATGCACATTTCCTTTCTATAGGATGAGATATAACTGTTGAGTGCCTTGAAAGGATCAATATTAATCAATTTATAAGACTTAATGGTGCACCAATTTCAATTGCATCTGATCATGACCTCCATTTTACATCAAAATTCATTAAGAGTCTTTAGAATGTTCTTGATACTAAGCTTTATTTGAGCAATTCTTACCTTCCCCAAACCGATGAATAGTCTGAAAAGAGTATTAAAACAATTCAAGACATGTTTCGGTCATTATAACTTGACCTTTAAGGTTTTTGGGATCATTATTTACCTTTTTTAGAGTTTTTCTATAACAATAGTTTCCATTAATGTAATCTAATGTAAACGTATAAAGCATTATATGGAAAGAGATTTCATACTCCAAGTTTTTGGGATGATGTTGGTAAAAGTAAACTCATAGGCCCAGATCATCTTAAAGAGACAATGACAAAGGTAAAGGATATTTATTATTACATTAAAGAAACTCAATGTAAGAAAAAGTGTTATACTGATAATCATAGGAAATATTTGGAATTCTAAGTTGGATATCATGTTTTCTTGAAACTATCTCTATAGAAGGGTGTTATAAGGATCAATAGGAAAGTGAAACTATACCTCTGGTACATCTGACACTTTGAAATTTAGGAAATAATTGGAGTTGTTTCTTATCATTTGTAAATGCTACAAAATCTCTCAAAAGCACATGATGTGTCTCCTATATCATTGTTAAGGAAGTAATTGCATGTAACACCCTGACCCTAGAAGCACATACACATTTTATTATTTCAATACATTTTCATGATAACAAGAAATAAAATACTAAAGTACTGATCAGTTTAGTAGTTTTTAAAATCCATATTACATACATAAACCCTACATTAAAATTAAAATTATAAAATACAGTATAGTCAATCCTTTGAGAGTATTTATAGTCTCCTATATTAACCCCGTATATCAGTCATAATACACATCTTGGCATCTTAGGAAAAGTAAAACATAAGGAAGGGGTGAGCTCAGATACTCATTAAGGGTAAGTATACATCGGAATCTATTATCAATATATAATCATAAACAATAAGTCAAGGTGAATAACTAAAACACATACCAGTTAAATATATCTTGAGCATAATATGGCCATAATAAATAATACCATATAAATAATCACATGATATAAAGAACATAACCTTGTATATTCTACTAGTTGAATAATCACATAGAATATCAATAACGAATCTCATAATGAGGTAATGTATAATGTCATACATCATATACATATCTTCAAGGATTTAGCCAAGACACCATACATAAATGAGAAACACATAAGCCAATACCCAAACTAGTCTGTCCCATGAGGCCTACTGATGAATCAAGGGGCTATAGAGGGCCCTTCCCATAAATTATTATGTTTTATTTATTCATCAAATTAAAACGGTGAAACATAAGAAAAATAAACATTCATATTGAAATACTAACATACAAAGTGTGAATACTTAAACCATAAACCATGAATGGTATCAAAACAAAACATATATCATCTGACTAATAATAAAACATTTTATTAAATCAGGTAGATGATATCATAATATATCAACCTCAATGATGCATAAAATTCAACACCAGATATTGACATAGATAAAAATACTCAAAAAAATGAAAAATCTTGGGAGAAATACCCCTTTTTACATAGAAATCATCTATTTAAAAGGTTGTGAAATTTTAAAAGAAAAAATTTTAATTAAAAGGAACCTCTTAAAATTTTAAAGTAATCTTAATATCATCACGGTGTCATGATGGAAGAAAAATTAACTCATTCCGTATAATTTATAAATAAACATTTTGTCCATATTTTTGTCGAAAAAGTCATAAAATACCTCATTTTGAGAAACAATAGAAAGATTACTTTCAAACCACTTTATAAAAATTATATCTTTGTTAAAATAAATTAACAATTTGTAGCATAATATTAAAAATATTTTGGAATACATTTTTAAGTAACATGGACATGATAATAAATATTCCCCAGTAAATACTTACGTATAAACAATATTGTATAATAATGAGATTATAAAATAACCCTTACCTTCAAATTTAATTTTGTTTATTGTGATTTATCCTCCTGTATAATGGTTTAAAATATGTTATTAATTAATAACATATCCATATCCATATTTATTATATCATATATGATCTTCTTATATCATTTTGTTAATAATATTATATTATTACTCTTGTTTCGGGTGTTAATTGATTCATTTTCCTATATATGTTTTGTCATGTGATTCATTTTTATTATGAATAGTATATATATCTTTTATAAAAATAATTATATTATGTTCGTATATATTATTTTTACTCATTATATACATTTTGATAATCATTCTTAAATGGTTAACAAGGTAAATGAATCTCTTCTCGTCGTGGAGACGGTAAGCTATACATACAAAGGAGCGACAACATCACTCCCTTAATGGTGAAAGGGTAAGAAATTGAATGGTTTATTTATTATAAGGAATTAATATCATTTCATGTTTATTATTTATATCGATTATATACATAATTATACCAATCCAAATAAAGTAGCGATAAAAAATAGATTACACCAAGGCATAGAGATGGTAAGTCGTACGTACCCATGCGCAATGTCATTGTATTTCGTAGGGTGGATAAATCATAGAATATAGTTTTTCTATAATAATAATAACATATAATAATATATATGATAATTTATTTATTATTTTAGTATGGAAACAACCCATGAAGCGGATGTATAAGAATAAATGAACTAGAATAAGTTTGTAAAACAATTACCTCTTCTTCGGTGGAATTCCTTTGATTAACACCTTAACACCTCTAAGCAGGCTATTATGACTAAACTATATCCTCTAGAATGTGGGTAGGGATTCTAGTAAGGAATTTGTGTATATATTTTCACAAAAAATAGGTTTCTTAGTGTGATGAAAGGAGAATAATGGGTGACCTTTTATAGGAGAGGGGAGTGGCACTCTTGGAATCCCGTAAAGTATTAAATTAACATAAATTGATTTTATATTTAAAATATCTCAAAAGTGAGTTATTAATGAGATACTATGAGTGTAGGTATAAATCCTCTTAAAAAATTACTTTTATACATGTTTAGGTCACAATATTACCCGTATATTTGGGCTTTAACCCTTAGTTAAACCCTTTTACTCTTACCATAACAACATGGATTTTTAATATTTAAAGTTAATATATTTACTATGAAATTAAAAAATAACCCCAAATGGATAATTTGTGACATATTTACATTATTATAGATATTTGGTGAATTATATATTCTTTATGAATTTTATATCATTAAATAATTTTTTTATTTAAAAGTATCATTTATGTCAATTTTGATACTATATATAAAATTCTTGGATTTCATTAATTATTTCAAATTATATTTATTTTAATATTTTTAATATCATTTATTTGATATATTTATTAATTAAACTATTACTGCATCATCAATATACAAGACTTTAGTTAAATTATTTATTATATTAAAATTAAAAATAAAATATAATGATTGGGATAAATTTATTATATTTTAAATGACTATTTATAGTATAATTTATCTTCTCTATAACCATATATTAAAAATGATTTAGTTACTAAAAATATGAGTACAACATTTTTAACTTATATTTAAATAAAATATAATAAATGTCACATTCTTACCCAAGTGTCTTAAAAAGGGTTATAATTTTGGTTTAATGTTTATTTTGGTTGAAACTCACTCATCTAATGAAATTAAGACAAATTTTTTGGTAACTTTATAATATTATAATATTATCTTTACTTTTAATTACCCGATTTACCCTTCATTGTGGTACATAAAAATTTACTATAGTTACTATTCATAGTATCCAAAAAAATACATTGACCCTTTTAGACTCAAAATATAATATTTATTACAACATTGTATGCCCATTTCTTTATATTCAATTCACAGAAGTGGCTAAATTAAGTTTAACATTAATCCCACATATGTGGCGAGAAGGAAGGTAAAAGAGACATTCAAAAGTTAAATATGTTATTATATCTAATTTTAATATAAAAATTATTTCATTTACCCACATTGGATTGATATATATATTATTTATATATTGTTACTTTAAAAATAAATTTAAAATACTTTTTAGTTTTTAACAATAAAGTATTAATTATTACCATTCTTCGAAAAAATAAAACTTCTTAGAAAAATAAAAAAAATCACCCTAAGATAATTTTGACATTACAAATTCAGAAATGAAGTTTATTTTTTATTTTTTTTATTTCCAAAATTTAGTTTTAAAATAGATATGGCATTAAAAGGATGTAAAACTACTTTTATAAAAACACTATCTTTTTATGTGTAATATTAGGGTTGTTCTTATTTTATTCCTTTCAAATATATTGGATGAATGTAAAAAAATTATTGGATATATAAAATATAAATTTATTATATAAATTCTCTAAGAGTGTTATAAATTAATATACTGTATAAAAAATTACCAAATAGTGTTTTGTTCAAACCCGTTGTTGTGTGTACTGAAATCTATCGAAGAAATTGAACTTAAAAAGAGACATAAAATAAAAACCATGGGGTGTTACATTCTCCTCTTAATAAATAAATAATTTCCTCACATTTTATTAATTAGATTTTGGTAACTACAGTTTGAATATTCAAAATTCCTTTATTGAAATCCTACATCGGAGCAAGGGCGGATAAAAGATATGCTTTAAAATAAAGAAAGGGTAGTACAATTGTTATTGGAGATAACACATACTAGGGTTCCATTTAGGAAAAAATGGACATTAAAGAGAAATTTAACCATCATGTTTTGATGGAGAGTGATGGAGAACATTTTTACGAGAAATTTAACAATAATAATGCTATAAATATGTAATAATTCAAGGGACTATTTGATACATTAGAATAGAATGCACTCAGATAACATTTTTGGTTTCAAGATCTTTTCCTTATTGTTGAATAATTATTTTACCATTTAGATAAGAACTTACTAGAGTTCTTTCCATGTCATATGAATAATCTAATACTTTTTTTTCTTTGATCCAATTTTTTTACTTCATCCATTACAGAAGAAAATTAATGTTGAAGACAAATTTTTCACGCCTGAAGCATTTTTATGAATCACAAGATCCACAAGTCATTCCTTTGGAATTTTATTACTATAAAAACCAAACTTTTTTACTATGAGTTATCCAATATGATAAATCATACTTTAACCACAAACAATAATATCCAATGTTCAACTAAATCCATTACAATCTTAAGACTAATCCAAAATACATCAATTCAAATTCATAGTCCAAAAAATTATAAGGAATATCACTAAAATTCCAAAATCAAATTAACATCAAAATTTTCCCAAAAAACATAATACATGTAACACCCCTAGATTTCATGAGAATGATTATTTTTAATTTATTTATGTCTTGTATTGTATGCTACACCAAGATTATCATGAGTTATACACAACACCGTATTAGCTTGTTGTATACGCAACACTATTCTTGGATCGTGTTACACAAAATTTCAAGTTCGTGTGATAGAAGTTATTCTATGAAACATTGAGTGTATATATATATATATATATTCAATGTATAAATGAAATATGGTTGGATTATATTATAAAAAACATCAAATGAATCTTGCACTACACGCACCCCTGACTTGGCTTGCTTTACACGCAATCGCGACCTTCCACGATAGCGTGTGTTGTACGCAATATCGAGTTTCACTAAACAATGATATGTTATTAAAATATTATATAAACTAGCTGTTATGAATAGTAATAGCCACTTTTTTAAATTTTATAAATTTTATAATTCAAAATGGACTTCATTTTTGGATTCGGAATATCGAAATTATCCTAGGGTGAAATTTTGGTATTTTTCTGAAAACTTTCGATTTTTGATGAATAGTGAAAACACTGAGTTATTGGTTAAAATCGACTTTTTTATTTAAATTTATTTTAGGTACATATAGATACATAATACTTATATAAGTTCAATGTAATTAATTGGAGTCATTAAATAATAATTTTAGATATATAAACATTTTATTGAACTTTTCACCGTCTTTTACCCACCTCCTATGAGCATTTGAAATTGTACATAAAACATAATTTTACCACTTCTATGAGTTGAATTTAAAAAATCAGAGAGACACAATTAATATCAATCAGTAAAATGTGGTTTAATAAGATAAAAATAATTTTTGGTGAATAGTAACTTTTTACTTTTATTTACCACGGTTAAAAGAAAATAGGGTAATTAAAGGTAAAAATGATATTATTATTACCCTAAAACATGTCATAATTCTATTGGATAAGTCTAATTCGACCAAAAACAACCTTAAGAATAAAATATTTCCCTTTAGGCCCACTTTAATTTGATTAGGACAATTATTATTATTTTATTTAAAAAAGAGTTAAAAGAGTTAAAATTTATGTTTAATAACAAAAAATTTTTTAATATAGGGTTATACATAAGATAAATTTGACTATAAATATTCATTATAAATATATAAATAATTCCTACATAATGGCAGTTTATTTATAATATTTATACATTAAATAATTTAATTTATTTATGACATAATGATGAGGCAGTAATTAAGTTATTAATGAAATATTAACATAATTGATGTTATAAATACCCAAATAAATTTAATTTGAGACTTTTTATAAATTACAATAATTTTTTAGGTTAATATGACATGTTATAATTGATTTATTTATTTTTTTTTTGAACTAATCATGCTGTTATGATTTTCACAAAAATCAATTACCAAATAGTTTCGAAATTGACATAAAATAGTTTTTAAAACAAATATTATAATATTATTGTCATTCTATTCCTAAAAATATAAAGTTCAGCCACATGCCTTAAATAAGGTTATATATAGTAATAATGAACCTCTTGGGGTTATTTTGGATTGTTATAGTAAGTTTATTAACCATATAGTGTAAGAAAACAAGAAGACATGATAAAAGTTAAATTATTTAACTTAGAGTTAAATCTAAATGATAAGGTTAAAATGGTAACATAAACATGTCCAAAACCTATTGGTTGAGAGGATTTAAACCAATCCCCACATTATCTTCGAAATAAATCAATTTGGAGCTATTGTAAACCTAATATGACTTTAATATAAAATAATATTTTAAGTTTTTTCTGTGGTTCCCCTCTCCTCTCTTATAAAAGGGCACCTCTTCCCTCTTCTATTTACACAATTTTGAGCTTTCAAGCTCATAAAATCCTTGCCCATTTCTCTTATCCACTTCCATAGAAACATTATAGTGGTTCTTTTATCCTCAAAATACCAACTCTAGTGCCTTAAGAGGAAGCATAAAAGAAGTGCATTGAAGAAGTGGTAATCTCTTATACCGATTCTTTCAAGTTTTATTTCTTCTCCGACATCTTCTTCTTTAGTTGTTTCATTACAAAGTAATAAAATAAGTATCAATAATATAGTTATATGTTATTATAAATATTAAATAACCCCATTTCACCTTATATCCATCCTATGGAAAATGAAATCACCGCACGTGCATACGTACGGAATACCGTCTCCACACCGTTGTGTAATCTGTTTTTCCACCACCACCTTACTTGGATGGGTATAATGGTGTAAATAATAATTATATATAGTTATTATAGAATCATAATGATTCTGATATATTATATCATCCACTATAATTCAATTCAATAATTATGGTAACGATATCATCGCTCGTGCGTACGTACGGATAACCGTCTCCACGACGCGATGAGATTCATTATCCATGTTAACCATTCAAGAATGATTAAAAAGTATATATAATGAATAATAATGAAATATATTACATGATAAATCTACGGGATTTATATATATATATATATATATTTCATCTACTTACTTCCATTCAAGTCAATAAGGAAAGGAAAACATCGTTAATGCGCACGTACGTCCTATCGTCTCCATGAATGGTGTATTTCATTTAATTTATCTATATATTATATATATATATATGGAATATATATGATATATAAATAATGATTTAATTATGGAAGTAATTAAATCCTGATATAAGTAACAATAATATCAAGAACAACAAGTCCAAACACGTACGATAAATAAAACGATTTTACGCAAAATACTACTTTAACATGGAATTTACAAAAGAACGGGTAATATAAAATCATAAGTGAACCATATATGATATCATAACAATGAATATGATTCTTTAATGAGTCAATGAAATTATTTAAATCATTATACAGGAGTTTTGGATACGTACGAAGCATATCAGACCTAAGGTAAGGGATAACTATTCAAATCTCATTGTTATCCGAGATTGTTTATTCATAAGTATTTACTGGGGTTATATTTTTCATCCATGTCCATAAAAAATGTTTTTCATAAAGTGTTTAATATTCTTCCATGTATGATTAAATTCATTTTTACCCCTCTTTGATTTTTACTTTGTGTTATGGAATGAATCTTTCTTTTGTTTACCATATGTGGTACTTTTTGACTTTTCCATTGAAAGTATGAGGATAATGTTTTTTTAACTTATACGGCATGAACAGATTTTTATGGTATTATAACACCTTATTTTCATGAAGTTTAATCTACAATATTTCATGGTTATTTTTGATAAAACCATTTTCTTTTCAAATTGCGTGGCATTTTGTGAAAGGAAAATGATTTTTAAGAAGAAAGGATATTTTCCTCAAGAATTATTTTCAAGTGTTTTATCAAAACCATTTTCCATATAAGATGACATTATTTCATTTGTTTATGTTTCAAGTATAATATCTCTAATATTTACATGGTTTCACTTTTCTTATGATGAAATGATATCCATTTGTTTTATATGGATTATGTTATGATGGGATGATGTTTATGAAACCCATTTTTATTCTTTGGGTTATGATGAATGATTTATGTTTATGTTGTGGCACAAGTAAGAATGATTTCATTATGAGATGAGTGGGGCCTATATCTCCCTCCAATGAATTGGGTAAAGATTTATATCTCATGATATAGACATGTCTGGAACATTAAGTTAATCTGGTTCAGTCATACAGGTCTGGAATGAGGAGTGAACTCGATTCAGAAAGGGTCTTTGTCCACTAAGATGGTCTTGGAAACAATGACTTGGATACTATGGAAATCATATCATGTGTTTAATGGTTTGACACAATTAAATGTTTTATTCCCATGCTATTTTATCATGATTGATGTTCCTTTATTACCTATGCCTTACGTACTGCCAAGATTTATTTCACAACTCAAGATTTTGATGTGTAAACTTTATGTTCTTGTTTTGAAGTTCTAATGTATAAGGTTTGTTTATTTTCTCCATGCTTACCCTTACTGAGCATTTTATCTCACCCTTTAAATGTTTTATTTTCCATAGGATATAAAGAAAGGTTTTAGGTAAGATAAAAAGTGAATATCTTTATGGGAGATGTTGAAGATCTTTCACCAAGATAATAATATTATATTCGAGTTTCCAAAGACCTTAAAATATTATGGTCCTTTGGTGTCTATTTTTGTTAAGTATTAGGTATTACGAAAAAGTAATGTATTGTCTATGTATGAAAAGATTGGGTCTCTATAATATATATCTTTTTGTCATGTACCAAACTACATGAATACCTTGATCTCCTTAAAACCTTAATTCAAAAAAAATCTTATAAATCCTTAAAGATTAAGTATTGTATTACAATCCATATATATATAATGATTCTTATAACCAGAATATAATAACATAATTCTTCAATCCAAAAATAAAAATACATTAATTATTATACGTTGACTATTGTAACACCATAAGCTTGACCTTGACACCTTTTCTGTAACAACCAGAATCCGAAGCCCCTCCACCGGTGACCCATACCAGGTGTGCCACATGACCTCAAGCGCATTTCCCCAAATGCCAGAGTCTGCCGACTAGAAGCGAGGTCCTTGGTGAGTCGGTGGTGAAACTATGCCCTCATTAGGTAAGGTATACAATGTAAGAAAACAATAATAAATAGCGGAAGTAGTCAATAACATGCATACAACAGAAACAAAACAGCAGAAGCAATGTAGATATATAACTAAGATGATAATGATGCAGTAGGTACAAGTATCTAAGGAAAACAGAAAACACAACAATGTTCTGAAATACAAATTAAACCAAGTGGAAAATAAAACATATTAATATCCTCAGCATCGTGAGCCACGGTTCGGTCCCATGCTCCCCAGCCCCAGTGCAATCAAGAACCTGATGTAGAAGGGCGCTTTCCCTTATCTATACCTACAGCAACATAGTCTACTTGGGCCCAAAATCATGGCCCAAATAGGGTGTGAGATACAATCCCAGTAGGTAATCACCCAAAGATTTGTGTCTAACAGTCAATGAATACATGGCAGTAATAAAATAAGAAGCAGTAAACAGAAAAGCACAAGCAGCTACAATCCACAGTTCTTGCAAACAAATTACACAAGTAAATAGCTAGCAACAATAAAGAAAAAAGGTAACCCTCTGGGTAGCTCTCATACCCTAACCCCTATGGTTCAACCTATAGTACTAGCAACCCTCTGGGAGGCACACACAGTCTCACCCCTCTGGTTTAGCTACGTAATTAAGAAGACTCTCTGGGGAAGCACTCACCGTTAATTCCCCCTATAGTCTTGTATCGTGCTAAAGGCTCTCTGGGGAATCACTCAACGTCAATTCCCCCTGTGGCCTGCATCGAGGATCTACAGACTCTCTGGGGAATCACTCAACGTCAATTCCCCCTATAGTATCTCATCGTAATTATAAGACACTCTGGATAAGCCCTTCCATCAATTCTCCCTTTGGTATACTACTCTAGGTTCTCACAGTCCCGAGTGAAAGATTAAATATGCTCGGTCGCATACATCGTCCAAGTAAACCTCAAAAACTACTTGGATATCAACTAAGGATCAACAGCATATCAAAAAGACAGTTCCACTATCCTACAACAAGGTATGGCAACTGGAAAAATTCTCAATAGGAAAAACAAGCATGGAAAAGAAACCAGAGAAAAAAATAAATTACTCTAATCACAAGCAAAAACCTCTACTAAATAAATCAAGCAAATAAGGGAAACATCAAGGGAAAAACAGGAAACACACAATACCCCGTTCAAGGGTACGGGTGGAATTTGTACATAATATTCACATACTTTCTACAGAAATGCACAAACCACCTACCTCGATCCTAGGTTGTCGATATACGTGAACATCGATGATAGATTCCTCTTAGAATGACGAAGATCTGAGAAAATACACAAAATGTTCATCCCACGATAACTTGGAAATGAGGAGGAATCAAGAAACAAGGCTAAATAAGAAGGAAGAACTCACCGTTGCGATTCCAACGCAATCGACCGTGCTCGAATCGGAGAACGGATGGTGAGGCAGGAGCTTGTCAAAGATTCGGCCATACGGGTCACTCTAGGACGAACCAGACCTAGAAGAAGGCAAATATCGTGATGAGGTGTGACCCCGATCCGTTTAGTGAAAAAAAATAAAAGTACACGACGTGTACTTCTTGAGTACACGGCATGTACTTTAGTTTTCCATACTCTGAATTAACCTGCCTCCATCTCACCCTTACACACCGTGTGTGTGGCCCGGACATGGCCATTACACGGCTTCGAGCGGAAAAAAGAGTACACGATGTATACTCAGAAAGTAGATGGCGTGTACTTCAAAAGTTTCCAGAAAAAACATTTTCCTCAAAAACTCTAGAAAAAGGAAAAACGTACCTGAAAACTAGATTTGGGTTCTTAAAAACATCCCCCATTGATGAAATTCATCCCCGAATTTCCCTAACTACGTAGAGAAGGAGAAAACCCGAACAGCTCTGGCCACTATGATAGTATATCGGTCTCCCTCTCCGAGGTCTCGTCCTGTACTCTCCTGTGCTGCCATAGCACTCGTACTAGAGGAACAGACCGCCCGCGGAGAACCTTCTTACTATGATCGACAATCCGGATAGGATGCTCCTCGAATGATGCATCCGCTTCAATCTCGAATTCCTCAGGCTGAAAGACATGAGACGGGTCTGAAAAGTAATGTCTAAGCTGAGAGACGTGGAACACGTCGTGCATGGCCCGATACCGTTGAGGTAGCTGCAACCGATAGGCGACCGGCCCAACTCTCTCCAAGACCTCAAATGGCCCGACGTACCGCGGTGAAATCTTACCCTATCTCTGAATCCATTTGTGTCCCAACCTTAGTGCGACACATAGGAAAACCTAATCACCAACTTTGAACTCCAGAGTTTGTCTCCACTGATCAGCATAAGACTTCTGTCGAGACTGCGCTGTAGCCATCCTCTTCCGAATCAGCTCTATCTGCTCTGAAGTCTCCTGAACAAGATGAGGTCCCAGAAAAGCTGCCTCTCCTATCTCCAGCCAGTATAAGGGTGATCGGCATGACCTACCATACAACGCCTCATATGGTGCCATCTGAATGGTCGCCTGAAAATTGTTGTTGTAGGCGAAATCCACCAGAGGAATATGCTTCTCCCAAGAACCTCCAAAGTCTAGAATGCAAGCTCAGATCATAACCTCAAGCACCAGGATCGTGCGCTCAGACTGGCCATCAGTCTGGGGATGGTATGTTGTACTCAAAAGTACCTATGTACCCAAGGCCTTCTGAAGTCCCTTCCAGAACCGAGAGGTGAAGCCCGCATCACTGTCTGAAACAATAGAGCGTGGAACTCCATGCAGATGAACGTTCTCTCTGATGTAAAGTCAAACCAGATCATCGACACTGAAGGTCTCCTTGATCGGCAAGAAGTGAGCAACCTTCGTAAGACTGTTGATGACAACCCAAAAAACATCGTTTCCCCAAGGATATCTCGGCAACCTGGTCACAAAGTCTATCGCAACATCATTCCACTTCTACTCTATAATGGGTAACTTCTGTAAAATCCCCGCTGGTCGTTGTTTCTCTGCTTTCACCTGCTGACAAGTAGAACATCTCATGAAAAAACTGGCAACATCCTTATTCATACCTGGCCACCAGTATTGGTGATGAAGGTCCTGATACATCTTGGTGACGCCAGGATGAATTGCCCAGATAGAGGAATGAAAATCTCGCATCAGCTCCTCACGTATGTCTATTGGCACCCGTACGCATCCCTGGAAACGCAAGATCTCATCCTCGCCCATTGTCCATCTGGGAAGAGGGTCCTCTCCTGACACACTCTCCCACAGGACTAAGAATTCTGAGTCTGATAGTTTCCTCGTCCTTACCCGATCAAGTAGTGTAGAGGTAATAGCTACAGAAGATAGGTAAGTATGTCCCTGTCTATCGTGCACCTCCAGATGAATCTTAGAGAATAGAGACATCAGCTGCCACTCACTGATGGCCTCTTGAACAGCCTGAACCTGAGTTCTCATGCTCAACGCATCTGCCACGACGTTGACCTTTCCTGGTGTATAGGCAAGCTCGAAATCAAAATACTGAAGATACTCAACCCACTTGCGCTGCCTCGGATTCAGATCATGCTGCGTTAAGATATACTTGAGACTCTTGTGGTCAGTGAAGACCACAAAGTGCTCTCCCAGAAGATAGTGTCTCGAACAGAGAAAGGCATGAACAATAGCTTCCAACTCCAGATCATACGTAGGGTAGTTTCTCTCATGTGGCCTCAACTGCCGAGACCCATATGCAACAACTCCATCTCCCTGAATAAGCACCGCCCCTAGCCTGACACCTGAAGCATCACAATAAACAGTGTAGCTCTTTCCTGGATCTGGAAAGACTAGTATCGGTGCTGACATCAACCTCACTTTCAGATCCTGAAAGGATGACTCACAAGAATCTGACCATAAGAACTTCTCCCCCTTGTTGTTCAGACCTATCAAAGGTGCTGCTAGGCAAGAAAAGTCCCGAATGAAGCGTCTGTAGTATCCTGCCAGCCCTAGGAAACTCCGTACCTCGAAGAAGTTCTTCGGCTGCTCCCAGGAAACTACAGCTCTCACTTTCTCTGGGTCCACTAATACTCTTTCCTATGAGATGACATGACCTAAGAAGTGAATCTGATCCATCTATAAGTGGAACATCGAGATTTTAGCATAAATTTGATGCTCTCTCAGTGTACTCAGAACGATCTCAAGATGTGTGGCATGGTCGTGTCAAGTGTGAGAGTACACCAAGATATCTTCCACGAAGACCAAGACAAAGGAGTCCAAGTAAGGATGGAACACTCACTTCATTAGTGCCATAAAAACTGTAGGTGCGTTCATGAGACCGAACGGCATGACTGTATACTCGTATAGACCATACCTGCTCCTGAAGGCTATCATGGGTATATCTTATGGTCTAACGTGAAACTGATGATAACCAGACCTCAATTCGATCTTCGAGAACAGCTGGCCTCCTCAAAGATGATCGAAAATCTAATAGATCCTCGGCAAAGGATATCAGTTCTTGACCATCAACTAGTTCAGCTTCTGATAATCCACACAAATCTGAAGGGTAATGTCTTACTTCTTCGCAAACAGGACAGGTGAACCCCAAGGAGAAGTATTGGGTCGGATGAAACCCTTAGCCTGTAGCTCCTCCAACTGCTTCTTGAGCTCCTGCAACTTAGGTGTGGCCATCCTATAGGGAGGAATGGACACCGGTGCCACTCCTAGAATGAGCTCAATAGAGAAGTCTACCTCACGCACCGGAGGAAAACCTGAAAAGTCCTCTGGAAAGACGTCCCTGAAATGATCCACCACTGGAGGAAAGTCTAACTGTGGAGTCCCCTAATAATCCAGATAAAGACTATTAATCTGGGCTATCACCCCTATTAGCCCAAGATGCTCGAGTCCCGCCCGACTCGCCCGAACGTCCCATTCGCATCTATGAAGGAAAGATTCACCCTCTAGTGAAATGAAACTGACTCTGCGGTGATAACAGTCAATGACTGCCTGGAAGGGAATCAACCAATCCATGCCGAGGATGAAATCACAGCCTTTCATCTCTATGACATAGAGATACCATAGGAAATGATACCCTACAACATCGAGAGGGAACTCTCTACACCGGTATACACTAGATGTCCTCATTACCAAAGGTGTGTCTAGTGTCAATGAGTCCGCAGAAGAAAAGATGAAGAGTGAAAGGCTCTCCACAACAGCAATGGAGATAAAACTATGTTTGGAACCAGTATCGAAAAGGTATGAAGATAAAACTTAGGCTACTAAAATCGTACCTCGAACCGTAGAAGGGTCAGGATCCTGCTCCTGATTAGTCTGCTCCACAGCGAAAGACTGGCATGTACCGCGACCCTACGCCCTTGGCTGACCACTCTGAGCTGAACCTCCCTGCTGGTGCTAAGGAACTGGTGGATGACCGCCACGACCTCGACCTCCACCTCGGCCCGAACGGCCGAAAGAACTCCAGTTTCCCGACTGGTGAGAAACTAGTGGGGATGCTCCTAAATGAGGAGTCATGGAAGAACCCCGGTCACCAGCTTCTGGTGAGAAAAACTGACAGAAACGCTAAAGGTGAACCATCTTGCCACAAGACCGGCACTCCATGGGGTCTCTCTGGCAATGCGGCCTCATGTGCCCTGTCCGGCCACACTGGTAGCATGTCACTTGGATACCTGAGGATGCATATTGCTTCCTCAAATCACCACGCGTAGGCTTCCTACGATACTTCTTGCTGTCATATGGAGGAAAGATAACTCTGAAAGCAGAACCACCCTAGCTCGCAGCTCCAGATTCTCTTAGATTGCACTCTGCAATCAGTGCCTTGTTGACGATGGAAGTGATGGAATTCAGATGGAAGATATTCACCTGTGAGAGGATCTCCCACCTGAGACCATCCTTTAACTTCCACGCCAAGAACACCCCACTTCCATCCCGGAGGGGTGTGAAATGCTGAAGCTTGGTGAAATGAGGGGAATCCTCCATGACAGATAGAGTACCCTTCTCTAAACTCATGAACTCCCAAGCTCGATCGGCCCTCAGGGTCTCCAGGTAGAAGTAGTCGTAGAACACATGCTGGAACTCCTCCCAAGTCATAGCCTGTTATTGATCCGCCTGTGAGATCACATCCCACCACCTCTTGGCAGAGTCTCGGAGCATGTAGGTGGCGAGCTTGACCCGCCTCTTTGGAGGCGTCTCCAGATGCTCGAAGATAGTCAGCACCTCTTCCAGCCATGACTCTGCAGCCTGAGGTCCTCACTCCCCCAAGAACGTGCGAGGATGCTGCTGCTGAAAGACGCACATCAAGTCCTCCATAGACGTGGAAGGAGGCGGTGCTCCCTGGAAGGCCTTCATCATCCTCATGTAACCTTCCCTGAATTTCGCATCCACGCCCGCAACTGGTACAACAATCGGTGCCAAGGCTGGCTCGGCTGGGGGATCAGCAGGAAGTCCCTGATCAGCCATATCTGGCGTCTGATCACTGCCTGATGATAGACGTACGACAGGAGGACGTCTTAGAGGTATAGATATGTAAGATCAAAAGTACATCTTAGATCAGAAAACAAGGACAGAGAACCCAAGGGTACAAAACAGAAACAGGAGAAGGAAAATACACAAAAGATTACAAAACACGACTACACGACGTGTATAAAACTACACGGCGTGTCTTCTTAAGCCACTGAAATGTGCATGTACTCTTGCCCTACAAGTATTTTATACCTAAAACGACATGGCGTGTTGTACCCAACACACGACGTGTATAAGAAAAACAGTCCCCTGCCCGAGTCTCTTTACACGGCTAACCCACATGGTCCGACTTAACCCGAGACTACGCGGAGTGTTCTAAACAAAAACGGTGTGTATTTGAAAAGGTTTCGGTGGCCCATGTTGTTGAGCACACGGCTGTCTACACGGATGGACCTTACACAGCGTGTTCTGAACAAACACGGGGTGTATAGGTGAAGGCGACAACGTCCCATGTTGTTCGTGACACGGCCGGGTACCAGGGTAAGAATACACGGCGTGTTCCGCAAAAACAAGGCATGTGGAAAGGAAGGTAACGTCGGCCCATGTTGTTCGTGACATGGCTGGGTACCTAGACAAGACTACACGGCGTGATCCCTATGGACACGGCGTGTTCTACCCGAGCTTCCCCGACCCGTGTTGTCAGTGACACGTCCGGGTACACGGCTCTGAACTCACACGGAGTGTAACTACTGTACACGGCGTGTTCCCGAAGTTACTTTCATGACATCATGTTCTGCTCACACGGTCAGTGACACGGCCTGAAAACTGCACGGCATGTTCCCAAAAAGTACACGCCATGTATTTTGGGTTTTTCTGGGTAGTAGCTCAGAAACTGCACAGAATTCCAAAAACACTAAGAACAAGGAAAAAAGTTCCATATTCCGATCCGTGAGGGCCCATAACACCTCAAGAACCAAAATTTGGCGTTCACCTTAAGAAAGGAACAAAAAAACAGTTTTCTAACATAAAATAGAGAATCTATCAAGAAACTGTCACAACAGCATGCATAATCTACACAAGGTCTATCACTACAGCATGCAATCTCTAATTCACCCTAGATGGCATGGCAAGAATGCATGACATGTGATTCCTACAAGTGTCTATAAGTTGAATGAGATGGCATACCCTCATCTCATCGGGTTGCGATAGAAATAGAACCGCAATATCAAAACAATAATAACACAATCCATGTGAATCACTATAGGTGAAATCAGATCAACTATAAAATCTCAAAACCAGCAAACTGCAATTAACGAGGTAGTATGACTCTTCCCTATACACGGGTTAGCTACTCCCGAGCACATCCTAATTCCAAGTACCAAATCCAACCTATCCCTAGTTAAGGTCTCCAAACATTAAATCAAGATAAAATAACTCCTCTGATACCACTTTGTAACGACCCGAATCTGGAGCCCCTCCACTGGTGCCCCGTACCCGGTGCACCACATGAACTCAAGTGCGTTTCCCCAAATGCCAGAGGCTGCCAACTAGAAGTGAGGGCCTTGGTGAGTCGGTGGGGAAACTATCCCCTCATTCAGTAAGGTATACAAGGTAAGAAAACAACAATAAATAGCAGAAGAAGTAAACAACATGCATACAACATAAACCAAACAGCGGAAGAAATGTAGATATATAACTAACATGACAATGATGTAGCAGGTACAAGTATCTAAGGAAAATAGAAAACACAAGAACATGCTAAAATACAACTGAAACCAGGTGAAAAAGAAAACAAAGTAAGCTCCTCATCATCGTGAGCCACGTCTCAGTCTCATACTCCCCAGCTCAAGTGCAATCAAGAACCTGATATAGAAGGTCACTTTCCCTTATCTATACTTGCAGCAACATAGTCTGCTTGGGACCAAAAGCATGGCCCAAACAGGGTGTGAGATACAATCCCAGTAGGCAATCACCCAAAGATCTATGCCTAATAGTCAATGAATACATGGAAGTAATAAAACAAGAAGCAGTAAACAGAAAATCACAAGCATCTACAATCCACAGTTCTAGCAAACAAAGTACACAAGTAAACAACCATCAACAATAAAGAAAACAGGTAACCCTCTGAGTAGCTCTCACAGCCTAACCCCTATGGTTTAACCTATAGTACTAGCAACCCTCTGGGAGGCACACACAGTCTCACCACTCTGGTTCAGCTACGTAATTAAGTAGAATCTCTGGGTAAGCACTCACCGTCAATTCCCACAATAGTCTCGTATCGTGCTAAAGGCTCTCTGGGTAAGAACTCAACGTCAATTCCCCCTGTGGCCTATGTCGAGGATCTACAGACTCTCTGGGGAAGCACTCAACGTCAATTCCCCATGTAGTCTCGCATCGTAATTAAAAGACACTCTGGAGAAGCCCTTCCATTAATTCTCCCTTTGGTCTACTACTCTAGATTCTCACAGTCCTGAGTGAAGGATTGAATATGATCTGCACGCGTATATCGTCCAAGTAAACCAAAAAAACTGCTTGGCTATCAACTAAGGATCAATATCATATCAAAAAGACAGTTACACTATCCTACAACAAGGTATGACAACTGGAAAAATGCCCAACAGACAAAAAAAGCATGGTAAAGCAACCTGAGCACAAAATGAATTACTCTACTCACAAGAAATAACCTCTACTAAAGAAATCAAGCAAAGTAGGCAAACATCAAGGGAAAAATAGGAAACACGCAATACCCCATTCAAGGGTACTGGTGGAATTTGCACATAATATTTACAGACTTTCTACGGAAAGGCACAAACCACCTACCTCGATCCTAGGAGGTCGATATAAGTGAACCTAGACGACATATTCCTCTTAGAATGACGAAGATCTGAGAAAACACACAAAACGTTTATCCCACGATAACTTGGAAATGAGGAGGAATCAAGAAACAAGGCTAAAGCAGAAGGAAGAACTCACTGCTGTGATTCCAATGCAATCGACCGTGCTCAAATAGGAGAAAGGATGGAGAGGCGGGAGCTCATAGAAGATTCCTCCGTACGAGTCACTCTCGGACGAAACAGACCTAGAAGAAGGCAAATATCATGATGAGGCGCGACCCCGGTCCGGTTAGTGAAAAAAATAAAAGTAGACAACATGTACTTATTTAGTACAAGGAGTGTACTTCAGTTTTCCGTACTCGGAATTAACTGGTCTCCACCTCACCCTTACACACCGTGTTTGTGGCCCGGACACGGCCAACACACAGCTTCGAGCAGAAAAGGGAGTACACAGCGTGTACTTAGAAAGTACACGGCGTGTACTTCAAAAATTTCTAGAAAAAAAATTTTCCTCAAAAACTCCAGAAAAAGGAAAAACGTACATGAAAAGAAGATCTGGGTTCTTACATTTTCTTTTTATGAGCTATATTTAATTGATGCTTGGGACATTCATTTTCATAGTTCCCTGCCTCCTTATAGTTGAAACATTGCACATTGAAAATTTATTTCTTTCCCTTACAATCATAAGCCTAATGACCTCTCTCTCTACACTTATAAATAACTACCATTCCCTTTATGAAAGTACCAGAGTTTTTCATCCCATATATCACACGTGGGAAAATCCACCTTTCCCATTTCCCCTTCATCCATATCTTACTCGACCATTTTATTCTTTTTTTACTTTCCCTTAAATTAATAATACTTAGAGAATTATTTCCCTCTCTTGTTAGAACATGAGACTATATATTTAAATAATGAGAGATTCTAGGAGACCAATTCATTTTAGAGGAAAGGAATTTACCCCTCAAAGAAATGATAAATCAGACTCCTTAAGTTACATATATAGTATATAACATGCCTTTCTAATTTTGTAATGTTGGATTTATATTGAGAAATAATATCATATTTCTTTTTCCTTAGACACAAAAATTACTTCTCCATATCAACTCTTTATTCGAAAGGAAAATACTTTTCTATGAAAATTTATTTAAAATCATTCCATTCCATTTTTTCTATTTATTCTTTCTATTTTGTGTTTTTAATCAGTGATAACCATTGATCCACATCTCCCAGGAGACAATAAAATTCTATGACAACCTTCTCCCTTTCATTACATCCCAAATTAAGAAATATATTTTCTAAGGAACTCATCCATTTTTTAGATACAAATGTATTTGTATTCCCATTTAATGTTGGAGGTTATTCTCTCATAAAGTGGTCTAACATTGTTCCTCTATATTGTGGATCAGGTTGCTTCATATGGGTAAAGTTATTGTTCATAACCTGATTCAGTTATCCTAGTGTGGTTATAAGTTGTTCAGAACCAGTTTCAACTCTAGATCCAACATCATTATCTTTCATAAGAGGGAAATACCTATAAGGATGATGTAAATAAACTAAACATATCCCTTAAAAGTGTCAAAATAAGTGCACGGTATGACCTGTTGTTGTGTACCAAGTTACACCAAGTCAGACCCGACATACCTTGTCAAAGTTATTACCCCTGGTTACATCTATTCTAGAACCACATCCACTTATAGTGTCCAAACTTGGATGTATTTCTAGGAATACCCACACAATCTCTAACTTAAAAAAATTATAGGATGATAATCTATTATTATCCTCAAATTATATCTTAGGGTTATGTTCCCTAATCTTTTATTTCTAAATCTAGTTTCCAAATTGCTGCTAAAATTCCTCTAATACCCACTGTAACACCCCAATATTAGAAGCCCGAAATTGGTGCATTATTTCAATACATTATCATGTTTATAAGGAAAAAATCTTGAAGGACCAATAAGTTTAGCAATTTTTTAAATTTATATTACATACATGAAACTTACATTATAATTGGAACTATTAAATATAATATAGTTTATCCATTGAGAGTATCAATATTATCCTAGCTTAACCTTTCATATCAGTCATAATACACATCCTGACATCTTGGTAAAAATAAATCATAAGAAATGGGTGATCTCATATGCTTAGTAAGGGTAAGTGAATAGTGGAAGATATAATGAACATAAAAGCGTAAACAAAAAGGAAAGTTGAATAACTAAAACACCTACCATTTAAACATATCTTGAACATAATAACGAGAGAATAAATAATATCATATAAGTAATCACGTGAGATAGAGAACATAACCATGGATATTTTACTAGAAAAATAATCACATAGATTATCAAAAATTAATCTCATAATTATGGAATTCATAATGCCAGACATCATAAAATTACCGTCATGGTTTTAACGAACACCATACATAAACAGGTAATACATAATCCTACACCCTAACTAGTTTGTCTCATGAGACCTACACATGCATCAAGAGGATATAGTATCCCATACCATCACTTACTAAGTCCAATGCATTTATCAAATTAAAATGGAAAAACATAATCAATATAAACATTCATATTGAAAAATTAGCTTACAAAATGTGAATAATTAAACCATAAACCATGAATGGTATCAAAATAGCACATCTATAGTCAAACTAATATTAAAACATTAAATAAAAATATGTTATTTGATATCTTAATAGATCAAATTCAATTAATAATAAAATTCAACAGAGGATGTTGATATAGATGAAAATTCTCTAAAAATATTGAAAACTCTTGAGAGAAATACCCCTATTTTTACATTGAAAACATTTATTTGAAAGGTTGCACAATTTTAAAAGAAAAAATTTTCATTGAAAATAACATTTTAAAATTATGAAGTAAACTTCAAATCATCAAGGAATCATGATGGCGGTAAAATCCTCTCATTCTATATAAGTGAAAAATAAACATTCTTTCTGTATTTTTTTCAAAACGTTCATAAAGTACCTCATTTGTAAAATGATAGAGACATTCCATTCAAAAAAATTTATAAAAATTAAAACTTGGGTGAAAGACTTTAAACATTTATAGGATAATAGTAAAAAATAATTTTTTTTAATAAACATGTACATGGATGATAAATATTCCCAAGTAAATACTTATAAACAATCTTAGATAATAATGATATTGTGACATAACTATTACCGTGTACTTTACTTAAGTTGAATGTGTTTTATCCTCCTATATAATGGTTTAATTTTTTCTATTAATTAATAACATAACCATATCCTTATATATTTTTTCATATATGATCTTCTTATATCCTTTTGTTAATAATATTCTTTTATTACTCTTGTGTTGGTTATTAACTAATTCATTTTCCTATGCATGTTTTGTTGTGTGAGTCAAGTTTCTTATGAATAGAAGTTATATATTTCATATAAATAATTATATTGGGTTAATATATATCATATTTACTCATTATATACATTTTTATAATTATACTTAAATGGTTAATGTGGAAAATTAATATCATCGCATCATTGAGATGGTAGGTTGTACGTAAGAACGAGCGATGATATCATTCCCTTAATGGTGAAAGGGTAACAAATTGAATGGTATATTAATTATAAAGAATTAATATCATCTCATATTTTATATTTATATCCATTATATCCATCATTATACCCATCCCAATAAAGTGGTGATGGAAAACATATTACCCCACAACATGGGGACAGTAAGAAGTATGTACGCACGCACGATGTTTTCATTTTTCACAAGATAGATAAATATTGAAATATGGTTATCCCATAATCATAATAAAATATCAGAATATAAATTATACTCTATTTATTACTTTAGTATGGAAACAACACAAGAATATGAATTAGAAGAAGAAATTAACTTGGATAATTTGTTAAAAAAATTACCTCTTCGTTAGTGTACTTCCTTTGATTTACACCTTAACACCTCAAAGGAGGGTTTTATACCTAAAATATGGCCTATATAATTTTGTGAGGGATTCTAGAAAGTTATTTGGGAATATCTTGGCTGAACCAGATAGGTTTTTAAGTGTTATAATAGGATACAAATGTGTGAATTTTTATAGGAGAGGTGAGGGGCACTCTTGGAATCCCTTAAAATATTAAATTAATATAAATTTATTTTTGATTTTAAATAGCTCCAAAGTGAGTTATTTTTAATATACGAATAGGATGGGTGAAAATAATATCAATAAATTATTTTATACATGTTTATGTCACAATATTAACCTTATCTTTTGGATTTAACCCTGAGTTAAACCCTTTAACTCCTACGATGACAACTTGGATTTTTATTCATTAGGGTTAATATAGTTACTATAAAATGTAAAATGAGCCCCAAATAGATCATTTATGACATATTTAACCTTATTATATTCATTTTTATGAATTTTATATTTTTATGGATTTTATATCATTTAAAAAAATATTATTTATTTTAAAGTATCATTTATGTCAATTTTGATACTATTCAATATTTTTCTTTTTAAAAATATTATAACAATATGATAAGTTTGAAAAAATACTTATAATATATTAATAAAATGTCAAATTTATCTATAAAATTAGTGTATGTTATTAATTATGTCAAATTGTATTTATTTTAATTTTTTTAATATCATTTATTTGATATTTCTATTAATTAAACTATTACTACATCCTCATTATTCAACCCTTTAATTAAATTATTTATTATCTAAAAATTAAAAATAAACTACCATGATTAAGATAAATTTATTAGATTTAAAATGACTATTTATACTCAAACTTATCTTCTTTATGACCCTATATTAAAAATGATTTAGTTATTAGAAATATGAGTAAGAAATTTTTATCTTTAATTTAAATAAAATATAATAAATGTCATATTCTTACCGTAGTGGCTTAAACAAAGTTATAATTTCTGCCTAAGATTTATTTTGGTTGAAAATCACTCTTCCAATGAAATTATAATAAGTGTTATGGTAACTTTATAATATTATTTTATTATTTTTACCTTTAATTTCCCAATTTACCCTTAAACATGGCAAACAAAAATTATTAAAGTTACTATTCATGATATCCAAAAAATTAATTTGACCCTATTAGAATATAAATATCATACTTGTTACGACCATGTATTTCTGTTTTTTCAAACTAACTTCACAGAAATAACTAAATTAAGTTTAATATTAATCCCGCAGATGAGGCGAGAATGCAGGTAAAAGAGATGTTCAAAAGTTCAATAAGTGTTTATATCTAATTTTAATATAAAAAATATTCCAATGACCTAAATTGGATTATTATATGTCTTATTACTCTGTATTTATTTTAAAAATAATTTTAAAATAATTATAAATTAAAATTCAGTTCTTAACAATAATGTAGTAATTTTCACTATTCATTAAAAATATGAAACTTCTCATAAAAATACCAAAAATTCACCCTATGATAATTTTTACATTCCGAATTAAAATTTGAATATTATTTTTAAAAATAAAATTACAAAATATCTAAAATTTAGTTTTAAAATAGATGCGCCATTTGAAGGTGGTAAGACTACTTTTATGAAAAAATATGTTTGTATGTGAAATATTGGGTTTGTTCTTGATTTATGCATTTAAAATATATTTAATGAGCGTAAAAATATTTGATTACCTATATAAAATATAAATTTAATATATAAGTTTTGTAAAAGTGTTAGAATTTAATTGACTATGAAAAACGTGACGAAATTGTCTTTTATTCAAACCCATTGTTGTGTTCATTGTAAGATATCAAAAAAATTGATTTTAAAGAGAGACATACCATAACAATATTGGGGTGTTACTATGAAATCCCGCCTTTTTATTACATAACCTTTCATTAATTTTTATAAATAGAGGATCTTTAAAGTATTGTGTCTTGAAAAAAGGTACATAATACATTAAAACATAAAAAAATATTTTAATCATCTTGAAAATATTATTTAAATGTTCATTATAAGTAAATTTACCTCATCTCATAACCTGTGGATACACATCAAAGGAAAGCATGAACATAAGGCCCAGTAAGGAAAAACTAGGAGAATAGTTTACATGTGAACTTGAGAGAATACCATAAGAACATTAGGAAATATCATAAAGGCCTGAGAAGAGGCATATCAAGTTAATAAGAACTTGAATTTTATCTTGAATATTTGGCTAAAATATTTAATTTATACCTTCATAAGCATATCACCAAGGTCCATCCCCAAGGTGTCATAAAAATTACCAAAGTTATTCACCAAGGTATTAAAAAACCTTTCATCTCCAGAGCTTAATTTAATTACCCAAATCATTGGATCACTATCAGGGCGCACACTTAATATGTGTTTATTTTCATGTAATCCACATAAATAAAAAAAAACATTTTATAAATAACGCAAATATAATAAAAGAAATGATTTTCATATCAAAAACGTGACGTTTTAAAAAGTGATTAAAAATATGATCATTATACCATTCCAAACCCATGGAAAGGGAATAAGGGTTTATGTTTTTCAATTCCAGAATAAAATATATCATTTTTATTTCTTTATGAGTAATCCTATAAATTAAATATGTTTGGGTATTCACATAAAGAAAATAAGAAAATTTATTGAGAAAAAAGAGAAGGATTTTGAGAGGAAAATTATGCAGCATAACAGTTATGCAATATGGTTTTAGAAAACATTAAAAAGAGAGGTTTCACGAGTCAAACATTTAAAAAAGACTCTTATTATATTATTGGTACATAATAAAATGGAAATAAGAACATGGTATGGAAACTTGAAAGACATATCACATAGAAGATAACTTTAATGGAAAAAAAGACGTTCAGAATTACCATACAAAAATTCTACAGCTTAACGACGTCACTTAAAACATCATAAAATGATTTGATGAGAGATAAAAGGGTCTATAATTATTTGGACATAATATTTACAGAAATAATGATATATAAGAACATACCCCAACATAATAAAATGGAATCTAAAATACATGACATAAAAGAAGTCTTTGACTAAAAGAGGAGGGTGAAATGCTCCCTTACCTTGAAGTGTAACTTCAAAAACTAGAAGGTTGAGAAATCGGGGGATTGAGGAAACCTTGGGAGGACTCTTTTGGAGGTAAAAATACTAAAGATTCGTTTATGTGGAATTAGGAATGAGAATAATGAAGGAATGGGTTCGTATTTATAGAAAAAAATGAGAGAATATTTTATTACTTTCCAAGGGACACATCGTTAGTGGTATTTGTAAAACCATGGGCTTACCCATGGTATTTTCACATTGGTTTGTCCAATTGGGACAAATTATATAATATTTTAATCTAAATGAGTCTATAAAAATTTTAAATTACATATTACATCATTATGATTTCATAAAACACACAGAAACTCGAAAACTATATTTTAACTATTCACTAAAAAACAAAGCATTTTATATAAATCTCATAAATTAATCCTAACCTAATATTGATGTTCTAAATTCAAAAATGAAATCCATTTTATGAAAATAATTTTCTAAATAAGAGAAATTTATTTTTTAATAAAATCACTCTTTACTCGAAAAAAATACTAATACTCAACTAATAATTTCTAAAACGGTTATTTACTTATACTATTATATCACATTACCATTAAAGATGCATAAATTATATTTATACTTAAGTGATGTTACTATTCCATTGGACATATTACTATTCATAATTTACTATTAACCAAAAATTATGTTGATCTTATTAGACTCTAAATTTCTTATTGATCACAACCATATATATCCATTTTTTTAAAATAATTTCACATTATTAATAATTTAAAGTATAAAAAATATTTTAAAATACCCTTTTTTCAAAATTCATCGATAATATGAAACATCTTAGAAAAAAACTAAAAATTTATCCTATATTAATTTTGACTTTTGAAATTCAAAAATTATGGTTATTTTACCATAATAAGAAATAACAATTTCATTTACACAAAATAATTACACAATGTAACTAAGGCCTCATTACATATCCCCTTATAACACTGGTATAGGACCTAAGAGTAAGGTGTGTAATGGTGATAGAATCTATGGGCGGATTGGACAACATTTCTTAAATTATTATTTTTATCAACTTGAACATCTCCCTTAAGCGATTACGTTCAAGCTTAACATATTGAAGCTTGGCTTCGACATGTTCTAGAACAAAGCCCATTAATGGTACCTCCTCACCAAGCTCTGATAGATAGGATTCGTATGGACATAGTCTACTATATGAGGACATCGACTCTTCTTTTTGCATTAATTATCCATTATAATTTCTATTTTATACAAAAATTATAACATTAAAAATTATTATTGTTTCCAATAGTCATATTGACCAATAGTCATATAGCGGTCAAAACCCGATGGTCACATTTCATTTATACTTATATATTTTTTATTGAGTAATACATGGTAAGAAATATATTTTGAGGAAACAAAATATTATTCAAAATATTTGGTTGTTACATTATTCCCCTCTTATGAAATTTCAACCTCAAAATTTGAACTCGTGCCCTCAGAAGAGAAAATTTTTGGGTACTTTTGCCTCATGGACTCCTCCGATTCCCATATGGCTTCTTTATATTTTTGGTTCCTCCATAAAACTTTAAAAAGGTGGGTAGTCTTATTGTATAGAACCTTGTCTCTACGATCCAATATCTCCACCGACTTCTCCTCATAATAGAGTTCATGTTCTAGTTTTTTCACCTCTTGATTTAGTATTTATGAAGGGTTATGTATGTACTGCCTCAAGAGGGATACATGGAAGACATCATAAACTTGTGCTAGATTTGGAATAAGTGCAAGCCGACAAGCCACTACTCCTACATGATCAAGTATTTCATAGGGGACAATGTACATAGGGATGAGCTTCCATTTCTTCCCAAACCTCATGAATCTCTTCTGAGGTAAAATTAGAAGAAATAATTTTTCACCATCATCAAACTCCAAGTCCCTTATATGGATGTTGTCATAGCTCTTTTTCTGACTCTGAGCAGCCTTAATGTGTTACTCGATGTCAAGATCCTCTTCTATCATCCCTTGCACAAGATCATCCCCATGAAGCTTTCTCTCACCTAATTCATCCCAAAAAGTAGAAGTTCTACATCTCTTCCCATATAGAGCTTCAAAGGGTTCCATTTTAATTCTTGAGTGGAAACTATTGTTGTAGGAGAACTCAACTAATGGGAGATGTTGATCCCACCAACCTTTAAATTCCATTGATCATGTTCTCAGTATATCCTAGAGTGTTTGAATAGTTCTTTTAGATTGGCCACTTGGGACACCTTATATAATATTTTAATCTACATGATTCTATCAACATTTTAAATTACATATTATATCATTATGATTTCATAAAACACAAAGAAAACTCAAAAACTGTATTTTTACTATTCACCGAAAATCAAAACATTTTTTAAAAATCTCATAAATTCATCATAACCTAATATTGATGTTTTGAATTCATAAATGAACTCCATTTTATGATTTTTTTTCTAAATATGAGAAATTTATTTTTTAAGAAAATCACTATTTACCTGAAAAAATACTAATACTCAATTAATAATTTCCAAAACAATTATTTACATATACTATAATATCAGATTACCATTAAATATGCCTAAATTATATTTATACTTACCTAAGTGAGGTTACTATTCCATTGGTCATATTACTATTCATAAGAGTGATATTACGATTCATAATTTTTCATTCACCAAAAATTATGTCGATCTTATCAGACTCTACATTTATTACTGATCACAACCATATATGTCCATTTTTTGAAAATAATTTCACATTATTAATTATTTAAAATATAAAAAATATTTTAAAATACTATTATTTTCAATATTCATCGATAATATGAAACTTCTTATAAAAAAACGAAAAATTCATCCTATATTTATTTTGGCATTTGAAATTAAAAAATGATAGTTATTTTACCATAATAAGAAATAAAAATTTCATTTATACAAAAGGATTACACCAAGTAACTAAGGCCTCATTACATAGGCCCTTATAACACCTACATATGACCTAAGAGTAAGGTGTTTAATGGTGATAGAATCTTGGGGTGGCTCAGACAACATTACCTGAGTGGTGATTTCTATCAACTTGAACTTCTACCATATGAAATTATGTTCAAGCATAACATGTTGATTCTCAGTTGGGTCTTAGTATAGAGAAAAGCCCAATGATGATACCTCCTCCCCAAGCTCCGAAAGATGTGCTTCATATGGCCTTAGTCTACTAGATGAGGCCATCAACTCTTCTTTCTGTATTAATTACCCATTATTATTTCTATTTTAGAAAAAAATTATAACATTAAAAATTATTATTATTTCCAATGGTCATATAATGGTAAAAACCTAATGGGCACATTTCATTTATAATTATATATATTTTATTGATTAATACATATAAAGAAATAAATTTTCAGGAAAAATAATATTATTCAAATTTTTGGGTCATTACATTCTTCCCCCATTAAGAAATTTCATCTTCAAAATTTCAACTCATACCCTCAGAAGGGAAAAGTTATGGGTAATTCTACCTCATAGAATCCTCTGGTTCCCATGGGGATTCTTTATATTTGTGGATCCTCCAAAACACTTTAAAAATGTGGGTATCCTTATTGCATAGAACCTTGTCTCTACGATCCAATATCTCCACCAGCTGCTCCTAATAAGATAGGTCATGTTCTGGTTTTACCACCTCTGGATTTAGTACATGTAGAGGGTGAGGTATGTAATTCCTCAAGAGGGATACATGGAATACATCATCAACTTGTTCTAGAGTCGGAGGAAGTGCAATACAATAGGCCACCGGTCCTACATGATTGAGGATTTTAAAGGGGCTAGTATACCTATGGTTGAGCTTACCTTTCTCCTAAACCTCATGAATCTCTTCCAAGGTGAAATTTGAAGAAATACATTGTCACCAAAATCAAAATCCATGTCCCTTAGATGGATTCGACCATAGCTCTTTTTCCGACTCTGAGCACCTTAATGTGTTGCTGGATGTCATGAACCTTTTATGTAATCTCTTCCACAAGATCAGGCCCATGAATCATTTTCTCACCTGCTTCATCCCATAAAGTATGTTTCTACAATAATCCATATCACATTGTTTCATTTGGAATTTCTTAGGAGACCAGTGAAAAAGTACATAGTTATATAGTCACACTTCCTTTCTGGTATGGGTAGTGGTTGTAGTACCCCTTTAAGAAGTTGTCACTCTGCCTTCACTTGATGACATACCAAATACCTTGTATTGTAGTCAGCAATATCCCTTTACATATTATCCCACCAATAAGGATCATGAAGTTCCCTATACATTTTTGTTCTTCTAGGATGTATAGAGAAAGTAGATCTATGAGATTCATCCATCAAGTCCTTATTTATATTAATAATAGATGGAACACATAGTCTTTTACAGAATATCAGTAAACCTTATGGATCAATATTGAACTTCGGAAAATTAACATCCTTCACAGCCTCAAACTTATTCTGTAACAAAGGATATTTTTTATGATCTTTCTTGATCTTCTCTAGTAATGACGATTGAGAAATAATTTGGGATAGGCTTTATGATATCCCTTCCCATATAATTCCCATGTCTAGTTTCATTAAGTCTTTGATTAAGGGATATCCGTGGATCCTTATCATAGACAGAACAATATCGTATTTCATACTTAATGCATCAGTGGCATTTGTTTCTCTTCTGGGATGATAATGAATTGAAAAATCATAGTCCTTAAGATGTTCCAACCATATCCTATGTCTCATGTTCAATTCCTTTTGTGTGAAAAAATACTTCAAACTTTGATGGTCTATGTTTATTTCACACTTCTCCACATAAAGATAGTTCTTCCATATCTTTAGAGAAAATACAACCACAAAAAGATCGAGATCATATGTAGGATAGTTCTGGTCAAGATTCATAAACTATCAAGAAGCATAAGCAACCACCTTTTAATTTTTCATAAGGATTCACCCAAGCCCTTTCAGATATGCATCATGAAAAATAATAAATCCTTCTCCAATTGAGGGAAAAGTTAACATAGGTGTAGTAACCAATATCTTCTTCATCTCTTGGAAACTTTCCTCACACTCCTTTGTCCAGATGAACATAACCCCTTTTCAGGGTTACTTGGTTAGTGGATTATAAAGTCCTGAAAAGTTGTTCAAAATCCTCTTATAATATACCATTAATCCAAGGAAACAATGAATCTCAGTTACTATTGTAGGATGAGGCCACTCCTTAATAACCATTTTTTTCCAGGCTCAACTGTGATTCCATTATTGGTTACAATGTTCCCCAAGAAATAAACTTTTTGTAACCATAACTCGCAGCTGTTGAAATTTCCCAAAAGAATCTCCTTCCATAGAGTTTGAAAAATAACCATTATATGGCCATCATGCTCCCCAAAAATTTTAAAATATATTATAATATCATCAATAAAAACTACCACAAAAATATCAAGGCATTCCCTAAAGATTCTATTAATCAAATCCATAAAAATAAAAACTTCATTAGTCAGTTCAATGGGAATAACAGTAAACTCATGATGCCCAAATATTTATTGGAATACATTTTTTTTAATATCTTCTTTATTCACCCTCAATTTACGATAACCAGATTGAAGGTAAATCTTAGATAAAAATTGATCCCCATGAAGTTAGTCAAACAAGTCATCAATTCTTGGAAGAGGGAATGTGTTCTTCACTGTGATCCCGTTCAGATCTCTATAATAAATGAATAGCTGCATTGATATATCCTTCCGATTCACAAAGCGAACATGTGCTCCCCAAGGAGACACACTTGAATGGATAAACTCCTTCTCAAAAGATCTTGTAGTTTCTACTTGAATTAATCTAACTCCACATTTTCCATCCTATACGTGGTCTTTGATATCAGATAAGATCTAGGTAAAAGTTCAATGGAGAGCTCAACATATCTTTTTGTGGGAGGTCCGGGTTACTCCTCAGAAAATAAATCAATGTATTCCTAGATGATGGGGACATTTTATATCATTATAATATCATTTATTTCTTCTTATTCACCGATCAACTCCATATAGAAGGCTATAGGAGGTGCTTCTAAAAAAAGATCAGATCGAGAAATCACTCCTTAGAAGATAACTATTGGTTTCTTATTCAAGACTACTGATATTTCCTTACTTCTGCATTCAATATTAGCATTATACATTGAGAGCTAGTCCACCCCTAGTATAATTTTGGATTATAACATGATAATGTCTAATAGATTTGCTATAAGATTGTTCCCATTAAAGTAAATACTAGAGTTTCAAAACACTAATGATGCTTGGATAATCCTATTAGGAGTCTTGACTGATAACTCTACTTTTAGAAATTCAGGGTTTGATTCTAAATTATTTGAAAACTTGGAGTAAATAAAGGAATGTGTAGAAATAGAATCAAAAAAATTACTTTCTATCTTAGAGAGAACAACAAGAGTACCTTCCACCACATCATTTGGGGCGTCAAAATTATTTGTTGTGATATCAACATCATGACCTTTCTCCATTGGAATTTGCTGAGGATTATGGTGATTCCCCTCCATTTCCCACAGATTTGGACAATGATCAGAAAAGTTCCTAATATGTACACACTTGAAGAATTGGACTTAAGTTTGGTCCTATACCATATTCCCTTTGTCGTTAGTGTTGGGAAGTTGAGGCTTCACCTCACTATGACAATTTGCGTGATATGGCCATCTCTTGCACACTTTTAGCACTTCTCGAACCTAAGAAATTAGTTCCCCAAATAATTATTCCCACACTTATTACACCTAGTAAGTTGAACTTGCTTTCCTCATCCTCCATGATAAAATATCCTCCCTAAAATTAGCTCTATTGATATCTTCTTTTCATTGGATTTGTAAGACCACTTTGTCTCACCGAACTCTAGTTCAACCTTCATTACACTTCGTACGATCTCCTCGTAGCTGACATAGTCTTAGTTGGATATATTCTTTTGTAGATGAGGTCTTAGTCTACCAAATAATCTATCAACCTTCCCATTTGGATCAATGAGAAAGATATAGTTATAACATGAAAACCTTGTGAAGTTCATCTCATAGCTTCCAACAGATTCATTCTCCTTCTGTTTTAGCTTAAGAAATTCCTTCTCCGTTTTCATTCTCATCGAACGAGGGAAATAATTATTGAAGAAGACCCCTCTGAAATCTTCCCACTCCTTAGCTTCAACCTCCACTCTTGGCCTCATGTTCTTAATCAGTGCCTACCATTTATCAGCTTCTCCCTCTAAGAGTTAAACAACTGGGGTGACCTTATCTTGTTCTGAACAGCGGATCACATAAAAGATCTTTTCGATAGTGTTGATCTACTATTCATCAATAAATGATTTGGTAGATCCACATAAGGTTGGGGGTCGTTGATGCATAAATGGATCAACATAATGTTGTTCCATTTGTAGTGAAATTAGTCTCTCATCTTTATTCAGGTTATTTCCCATATCATGAGTCATTTGTTTCATCATTCTCATGAATGTTTCCATTCTGTTTTTCATCATAGGGTCATTAGCGCATGACCCATTGCGGTCACCATTTGCACGATTCCTCCTATTTACTACCATTTTCTAAAATAATAAAACCTTAGTGAGAAAATTATTTAATTTAATAATATTTTTATCTATAAAGAATTTTTATGTCTTAAAACTTCATACCTAAACATATTATTCTTTAACAGCAATTACATTTCCCTATAAATCCTTCATAATGATTCATAAAAATCACGTGATTAACCAAAAATATCCACTGGGAGTGTCAAACCATGAGTGCAGCAATGCCCTTTTTCACGCACTGGTTCCCATTCGATTCTATCTCAAAGCATTATTTTCAGGTTTTATCCCTAGATACATCTATGCCAAAGACACATCCACTTGTTCATATCTAGATATGGATTTATTTTTTGGAAACCACTTAGTTAATATTTCTCCAAAATAATAGGAATTTTTCCTATATTTAAACATTTTATAGGGTTATTTCTAAAGTTTTCATATCTTAATTTCCATAACTAAATAAAATATCTTTTAATACCAAGTATGACATCCCTCATTTTTATTACATAACTTTTTATTGCTTTTTACAAATAGAGGATCTTTAAAGTTTAGTGTCTTGGAAAAAAATACATAATACATGAAAAAATAAAACAATATTTTAATCATATTGAAAGGATTCATGAAATGATCATCCTAAGTATAATTATAGAATCTCATAACCCAAGTACATTCATCAAAGGAATGGGTAAGAATAAGGCTGAGTTAGGGAAAACAGATAAAATAGTTTACATGTGAACTTGAGAGAATACAATAAGAAAATGAGGAAATATAATAAAGGAATGAAAAAAGACATATCATGTTAATAATAACTTGAATAGTATCTTGAAAATGTGGCTAAAACATTTAATTTATATATTCATAAGCATATCACCAAGGTCCATCCCCAAGGTTTCATAAAAATTACCAAGGTTGTTCACCAAGGTATCATAAAACTTGTAATCTCTATAGATTAATTTTGTTAACCAATGTATTAGAGAACTATTAGGGAACACCCTTAATATATCTTTATTTTCATCTGATCCACATAAATCATAATAAATAATTTCATAAATAACCTAAAGATAATATAATAAATCAGCTTCATATCAAAATTGTGACGTTTTAAAAAGTGACAAAAACACGATCACTATGTCATTCATATCCCACAAAAAGGGAATGAGGGTTTTAGGTTGGTCAATTCCAGAATAAAATATATAATTTTTTTATTTTTTTATGAATAAAATTATAAATTAAATAGGATTGGGTATTCACATAAATAAAATAAGAAAATTCCTTGAGAAAAAAAGTGAGATTTTGATATAAAAGTTCTACAACATAACAACTTTGCAACATGGTTTTAGAAAACATTAAAAAGAGAGGAGATAAGGGTCAACCATTCATAAATGACTCATAATATAGTATATGGACAGAATAAAATGTAAATAATAACATGGTATGGAAACTTGAAATACATACCACATAGAAGAGAACTTGAATGGAAAAAAGACGTTGAGAATTCTCTTACGAAAATTCAACAACCTAACAACATCACTTAGAACTTCATAAAATGAGTTGATGATAGAAAAAAAGGTTATATAATAATTTGGATATATAATGGACGACAATAAGGATATATAAGAACATAACCCAATAGAAGAAAATGGAAACTAAAAGATATAACATAAGATAAGTCTTTGACTAAAAGAGGAGGGTGAAGGACTCCCTTACCTTGAAGTATAACTTCAAAAAATAGAAAGTTGGGATCTTGGGGAGTTGATGGAACCTTGTAAGGACTCCTTGTGAGGTAAAAATATCATAGATTCATTGAGGGAAAATCTGGAATGAATGTAATGAAAGAATGAGTCGGTATTTATAGCAAAAGCGAGAGAATATTTTATTTATTTTCAAGGGACACCTTATTCGTAGTATTTGAAAAACCATGGGATTTCCCATATTTTTGGATACTTGAGACACGTCATATAATATTTTAATAGAAATGAGTTGACCATCATTTTAAATTACATATTAAATCACTATGATGTCATAAAACACACTGAAAACTAAAAAACTGTAGTTATACTATGAACCGGAAAACAAAACATTTTAAAAAATCTCATAAATTCACCCTAAACTAATATTGATGTTTTGAATTCAAAAATGAACTCCATTTTATGAAAATAATTTTCTAAATTTTAGAAATTTAATTTTGGAGAAAAATCACTATTTACCAGAAAAAAATACTAATACTCAACTAATAATTTCTAAAACAATTATTTACTTATACTATTATATCACACTACCATTCAAGATGCCTAAATTATATTTATACTTATTTAAGTGAGATTACTATTTCATTGGTCATATTACTATTCATAAGGGTAATATTACTATTCACCACAAATTAATTTGATTTTATCAGACTCTAAATTTCTTACTGATCAAAACCGTATATGTATGTTTTTTAAAAATCATTTCAAATTATTAATTATTTAAAGTATGAAAAAAATATTTTTTAAAAAATATTTTTTTTCAATATTCGTCAATAATATGATACTTTTTGGAAAAAAACTAAAAATTCATCATATATTTATTTTGACATTTTAAAGTAAATAATGTTTGTTATTTGACTATAATAATAAAAAATCATTTATAAAAAAGGATTACACAAAGTAACTAAGGCCTTTTTAGATATCCCCTTATAACACCTGCATAGGACCAAAGAGTAAGGTGTACAATGGTGATTGAATCTTGGGGAGACTCGGACAACATTGCCCGAGTGTTGATTTATATCAACATGAACCTCTCCCGTGTGAGATTATGTTTAATCTTAACATGTTGAAGCTCAACTTGGACTTGGTTTACAGCAAAGCACCGTGATTCTAGATATTTCCCTAGCTTCGAAAGATGGGCTTCATACAACCCAAGTCTACTAAATAAGGCCATCAAATCTTCATTCTACATTAATTATCCATTATTATTTTTATTTTAACCAAAAATATAAAATTAAAATTATTTATTGTTTACAATAGTAAGATTGACTAATGGTTATATAACAATCAAATCCCAATGGTAACATTTCATTTATACTTATCGTTTTTTATTGATTAATACATATCAAGAAATACATTTTTAGGAAACAAAATTTTATTCAAAAGTTTTGGTCATTACAGTTACATTCTCTACTCCTTAAATAAATTAAATTCCTAAAATTTTTGAATTAAGGTTTGGTAACTAAGGTTTGAATTTTCAAAATTCTTTTATTGAAATCCCACATCAGAATAAGGGTTGATAAAAGTTCCACATTAAAATAAAGGGAAGTAAAAAGGTTAATATAGATAACACATACTAGGGTTCCATATAGGGGAACATGGACATGGAAGAGAAATATAACCATCAAGTTCTGATATATAATCATAGATAACATGGTCAGGATAAAGTTAACAATCACAAAGCTATAAATTAATAATAATCTAAGGGACCATTTGATTCATCAGAAAATAAGGTAATCAGAGAACATTTTTTGTTTCAAGATCCTTTCCCTAGAGTCAAAGATTTATTTTACTATTTAGATAAGCACTTACTTGATTTATTTTCATATCATAAGCATAATATAATCCTATTATTGTGCTTTGATATATTTTTACTTCATCCCTTAGACATGAAAATGATTGTTCAAGATGATTTTTTCACACCTAAATCATTTTTATGAATCATAAGATCCACTAGTCATTCCTCCATCATTTAAAAATTATAAAAAATGCTTATCAAAATTTATCTAATATGAAAAATCATACTTTAACCATATGAAATAATATCCAATGTTTACATAATCCATTACGACCTTAAGACTCTTCAAAAGTACCTCTTTTCAAATTCTCAGTCCAAAAATATGTAAGGAAGATCACTAAAATTCCATAGTCAAATTAACATCATATTTTCCCCAAAAAATATAATGTTGATCTTTTTGTCACATACTAAAATATATGAATAAATTGATCACCATGAAACCTTAATGAAAAAAATACATGCTTCAAAATCTACAGCGAAGAAGTACTATAGTAGAATCCTTATATATCTCATGATTCTAATAACTAGAATATAATAACATAATTCTTGAATCTAAAAACACAAATACATTAATTATTCCACTTAGAATGTAGTAACAACATAATATCGAACATGATCTCATTTCTTATTATGATCTATATTTCCTTGATGTTTGAGACATTCATTTTCATAGTTCCCCATATCCTTATAGTTGTAACATTTCACATTAAAAGCTTCTTTCTTTCCCTTATAATCATGAGCCTAGTGAACTTTCTATCCACACTTGTAACAAACTCTCATTCCATTCAGGCAAGTACCAGGGTGTTTCTTCCCACAATTATCATATATAGGAAAATACTTCTTTCCCTTTTCCCCATTATCCATATCTTCCTCCACTATTCCCTTCATCTAATGCTTTTCATTAAAGTCATAAGACTTAGATAATTATTTCACTAACTTGATAGCACATGAGGCAATATATTTTTATGATGATAAATTTTATGATACCAATGCCTTTCAGAGGAATGGATTTTACCCATCAAAGAAATGATAAATATTACTCCATGGTTTATGTATGTAGTTTGTATAATGCCTTAACAACCTTATAAAATTGGCTTCATATTGAGAAAAAATCTCATCCTCATTTTTCCTTAGACTCAGAAATTTCCCCTCCATATCTACTCGATGATTGTGATGAAAATATTTTTGTAAGACAATTTCTTTAAAATCATTCCATTCTATGTTTGATATTTCTTCTTCCTACTTCATGTATTTAATTAGTGACCACCACTAATCTGCATATCTCGAGAGATGATAAACTTCCATGACAATGTTTTTCTTTTTATTACTTCCCAAAGCAAGAAATATCTTCTCTATGTAGCTTATCCATTGTTCAGATACAAATGGATTTTTAATCTCATTTAATGATGTAGGTTGGTGCCTCATAAAGCATTATAAAATTATTCCTCTATATTGTGGATCAAGAATCTCTATACAATTAAGGTTATTGTTCATAACCTGATTTATTTTTCCCAGTATGGTTATAAGTTGTTCAACACCAGTTGTGGCTCTATCTCCAACATCATTATCTTGTATATTATGGAAATCCTTATTAGGATTATGTGTTTTGATATGGTTTCCATTCCTTCTACTAGGATCTATTTATAAATAATGGCATACACTATATTGGGTTATGAATCATAATTCATAATTTCATACTAGTAAAACTGTTAACATAAATTTAAAACTTTACGCATAGTTAATCTCAAAATCATAAAGATAGTTTCTTTGGGACTTTTTTTCTTTTAAATCCTTCATAACAGTTTGTAAATATAATATGATCCTATACTATGTATTTCCCCCATGAGTTTAAAACTAGGTGCATAGTAAGTCTCGCTGTCATGTACAAGGTTATGTTCAGTTAGACCCGACATACCTTGGCAGAGTTGTTACCCCTAGGTACATCTCTTCCAAAACCCATATCCACTTGTATTGTATAGATAAGGATGTATTGGTAGGAATAGAAACATAATATATACTATGAAAAAAATTCTCTAATGTTCATCTATTCTTATCCTAAAATTATATCTTAGGGTTATGTTCCCTAATATTTTATTTGTAAATCTAGTTTCCAAGGTTTCTTCTAAACTTCCTGCGATACCAATTATAACATCATGACCCCGGAAGCCCAGAGTTGGTGTATTATTTTAATACATTAGCATTATTACAAGGAATAAAACCCTTAAGTACACATTAGTTTATCGGTTTTTGAAATCAAAATTACAAACATGAATCTTACATTACAAATTAAAATATAATATAAAATATAGTCAACCCTTTGAGAGTATAAATATTATGTAAGATTAACCCTACATATTAGTCATAATATACATCTTAGAATCCGATAAAAAATAAAACATAAGAGATGGGTAATATCATATGCTCAGTAAGTGTAAGTATACAGTGGAATATATCATAAAAATATAAGCATAAAAAACAAGTCAAGGCGAATAACTAAAACACATTCTATTTTAACATATCTTCGGCATAATATGGAAACATAAATAATACCATATAAATAATTACATGAGCTAGGGAACAAAACCACGGATATTCTACTAGTATAATAATCAAATGTATTACTAATAATTAATCTCATAATGAGGGATTTCATAATGTCAGATATCATAAACATACCATTAAGTCTTTGGCCAAGACACCATACATAAATAAGTAAGACATAAACTAATACCCAAACTAGTTTGTTTCATGAGATCTACCAATAAATCGAGGGGATATAGTGGTCTCTTTACATCACATGCAAAGTATAACCCATCCCTCATATGAAAAGGGTTAAACATAATCAACATAAATATTTATATTGAAAAATTAGTATAAGAAATGTGAATACTTAAACCATAAACCATGAATGATATCAAAATAATACATACATAGTCAAACTGATGGTAAACCATTTAATAAAATATCGTACATGATATCATAATAGATACACCTCAATGAATAATAAAATTCCACAAAGGATATTTACATATATGAAAATAATTTAAAAACATTGAAGAATCTTGAGAGAAATACCCCTTTTTTAAACTGAAAAAATTTATTTAAAAGGTCATGGAACTTTAAAAGAACACATTTTCATTGAAATAAACTTTTAAAATTGTAAAGTAATATTCAAATAATCATGTCTTAATGACGGTGGTAAAAGACACTCATTCTATATAAGTTTAAAATAAATATTCTTTCCATATTTTTTTCAAAATACTCATAAAGTACCTCACTTGAAAAATGATAGCAAGATTACTTTCAAACCATTTTATAAAATTATAACTTGGGTAAAAGACTTTAAAATTTTGTAGTATAATAATAAAAATATTTTTTAAAACATTTTAATAAATATATACATGGGTGATAAATATTCCCTCAGTAAATACTTATATATAAACAATCTTAGATAATAATGAGATTGTGAAATAACACCTACCTTGTATATTCCTTTAGTTGAAATTTATTTACCCTCTTATATTATTATTTAAAAATGTTTTTAATTAATACAAGAATCATATCCATATTTATTAAATCATATATGATATTCTTATATCATTTTGTAAATAATATTCCATTATTACTTTTATTTTGGGTGTTAACTGCTTCATTTTCCTACGTATGTTTTATTGTGCGAGTCCCATTTCTTATTCATAGGATATATATTTATTCTAAATAATTATATTATTTTCATAGATATTATATTTACTCATTATATACATTTAATAATCAATATTAAATGGTTAATGTGAGAAATGAATCTCATCACGTCATGGAGATGGTAGGTCATACGTACGCACGATTGACGATATCATTTCCTTAATGGTGAAAGGATAAGAAATGGAATAGTATATTAATTATAAATAACTAATAAAATTTCATATTTATCATTTATATCCATTATATCCATCATTTTACCAATCCTAATAAATTGGTGATGAAAAATTTATTAAACCACGGTGTAGAGATAGTTAGTCATGCATACGCACGCATAATGTTTTTGTTTTTCAGGGGATGGATAAATCATGGAATATGGTTGTTCCATAATAATAATAAAATAAAAGAATATACATAATATTGGACTTATTACTTTAGTATGAAAACAATACATGAAGAGGAATTAGAAGAATAAATGAACTTTAATAAGTTGGTATAACAATTACCTCTTCTTCAGTGGACTTATTTTGATTAACCTAAACACCTCTAAGGAGGGAATTCTACTTAAAATATGGCCTATAGAATATGTAGAGGGATTATATGAATAAATTTGGGCAGATATTTTTTGAACCAAATAGGTTTTCATGTTTGATGAAAGGATAAGAATGGGTACCCTTTTATAGGAGAGGGGAGGGGCACTCTTGGAATTCCTTAAAATATTAAATTAATATAAATTTATTTTCAATTTAAAATAGCTCCAAAGTGAGTTATTTAATATCCTTTATTTGATATTTCAATTAATTAAACTATAACTGCATCATCATTATGCAAGACTTTAATTAAATTATTTATTCTCTAAAAAGTAACAATAAATTATCATGATTAATATAAAATTATTATATTTCATATTAATATTTATATTTGAATTTATCTTCTATAAAATAATATATTAAGATTGATTTAGTTATTAAAAAAATGAGTATGACATTTTTTACTTTTCTTTAAATAAAATATAATAAATGTCATATTCTAACCTAATTATCTTTAAAAATGTTATAATTTTAGGATTAGGTTTTTTACACCCACTCATCCAGTGAAATTTGGACAAGTTTTATGGTAACTTTATAATATTATAAAATTATTTTTACCTTTATTTTCTTGATTTACCTTTAACCGTGGTAAATAAAAATTTACTAAAGTTATTATTCATAATATCCAAATAATTAAGTTGACCCTATTTGAATATAAATATAGTATTGATTACAAGTGTGTATATCTATTTTTATAAATTCAATTAAAAAATGTAGCTAAAGTAATCTTGACACTAATCCTGTTAATATGTCAAGATGGAGGGTAAAAGAGACTTTCAAAAGTTCAATATGTTTTTGTATCTAATTTTAATTTAAAAATGGTTATAATAAGCTACATTTGATTAATATATGTATTATTGATATATTTTGACATTAAAAATTAATTTAAATTAATTTTAAATGAAAAGTTAGTTTTTAACAATAGTGTAGTAATATTCACTATTAATAAAAAAATGAAACTTCTTAGAAAAATACAAAAAATCCACCCTAAGTTAATTTTGAAGTTTTTAATTAAAAAATGTAGTTTATTTTAAAAAATAAAATTTTAAAAAATTTAAAAATTTAGTTTTAAAATAATGTTCCATTGAAAGGTTGTAAGAATACATTAATAAAAAAAATATTTTTTTATATGTAATATTCAGTTTATTCTTATTTTATGTCTTTCAAATATTTTGGATGAATATAAAAATATTTTATTGGATATATAACATATACATTTTTATAGAAATTCTATAAAAGTGTTATAATTTAATTGAATGCGCAAGATGTGACTAAATAGTGTTTTATTAAACTCGTTGTTGTGTGAATTGTAAGCTATTGAAGAAATTTAATTTAAAAAGATAAATACTATAAAAGGTTTTGGGTGTTACAATTCCAGAACCAACACATGTTCTCACCTATGATGACATAGAATTGGAAAATGATACATCTTACTATGAAGGACCCTCCCATATTCTTGATACTAGATAGAATGTATTGAGGGATATAATGAATCATCTGTTAAAGGTACTTTAGAGAAATCACAAAAATGGAGGAAGCAACATGGGAACTAGAGGATGTTATTAAGAAGAACTACCCTAATCTGTTTAGAAAGTTATATGCATGATATTTTAAGGATTATTTTTTTATAGGAGGGAATAATGTAACACCCCATGACATTACAATATATTTCTCTTAGATAAATTTAATTTTGTCAATATCTTGTGATGCATGCAACATCAGGTTTAAACAAAACACAATACTCTATTAAAATATTATTTAAACATGACCATTATAACATAGATTTTAAATTATAATGTATGAATATAAATAACTAAATTAGTAAATATATATATTTTACACATGTTCATTTTTAATTTATTTATTAGAAATAAAAAATAGAAATCATTTAAAAAAATAAATGTTTTCTAAAAAACATCATTTTTTATAAAAGACGGTTTAGTCATGCTTCACAAAAATATTCTAAAATTAATTTTAATCACTTTTATAAAATTTATTCGATAAAATTAACTTCATTTTTAAATTATAATATTAAAATTATATTTGAGTGATTTTTTTGTATTTTTTTGAAATGTTTTATTTTTAGATGAATAGTGAAAAATACTGAATTTTAATTGAAATTTTCTTTTTCGTTTAAATTATTAATAATGTTGAATTATATTTTAAAATAAAATTAGTTTAATTATATATAAATAAATCTAATTTATGTCATTGAAATTTCTTTCATACAGAATTTTGATATAAAAACTTTGTAAACTTTTGAAATTTTTCTCTTTGAAAACCCTCCTTCTCGTCACGTATGAAGGAATAATTTTAAATTATAATTTTCAAATTTTGTGAAGGGAATTTATAAAAATATATTTCATATTTGGAATCTTAATAATTTATATTATCTAATCATTTAAACTTAATTTTTTACCATAATTAATAGTAAAACATGTAAAAATTATTTACCATATTTAAGGTAAAAATAGGTTTACTGGGGGTAAACTAAAATGATAAGGGTTAAAATGACCTAACCACTTGTCTAAAATTTATTAGATGAAACATTTTCAGACTTATAATATCTAATTCTCTGTGATACTGAATTTTTGACCCCTTTTACATATGTAAACTGTGGTTACACCTTTTTCCTTTCAAAATTATAATTGTGCTACTCACTACACTTATATAAGGTTACCCCCTATCCTCTATTATTCACACCTTAACAACCTTTAGGTTTGGATTATTCATATAAAAATTACATACCAAATTCTATAATCTCATCCTAAAATCCTTATTTTTTTTATAAATACAACCAACGAAGTCTTTTGGTAAAAACCTAAGGAGGTTACCCAAAGAAGAGGTAATGTTCTTTAATGAGAGTTTTTCTTTTAATTCTTACTCCAACTCCTTAATTTTTTATAAAAACTTTATGATATGATAAACTCATTATATTACATATACTGAGATGTTTTTATGTTGTGGTAATTACATATAATCTTCCCCACTTCCATCAAATGGGTTATGAAATCATCATTCATGTGTATGGAGGACTACTACCTCATGAACCAATGTCATTCATCTTTCCATTACCACCTATCACAGTTGGGTATGATGATTGATTTAATATATATATATATATATATTTCATATTTATAAAATAATTATACATATGGAGTAATTATATCATAGTTTCCTTTTTTTACGTTCCATTTCGTAGGGTATACGATAACGTCACTCATGTGTACTGTGGACTACCGCCTCACAAAATGATATAAATCATCGTTCACCAACTCTTTACATAGAATGTGATAATGAAGAAGTTAATAAATATATGTGATATAAATGAAATAATTATTATATTAGTGACATGTTTATCATTTTAAAAATATAATACAACATTTTCTTTATACCTTTTCACTCACTGAAAGATGATAATGTCATTCGTGTACGTGTGGATTATCATCTTTATAAAGTGATGTGACTCTTTTCATCACCATAATGATGTGATGATTTATATAAGTATATTTAAATAAATAGTATGGTTTTTATTATATTATTATCATTCTTTCAAGATAATGTATTACTTAAATCTTTTCCATAATGATCGTTGTGAAATATAAATGTTTCTCATGCATACGTATGGTCTTCCATCTCCATTGTAATGTACTTCATTTCTCATAACCATCATTTAGGATTGGTTTTAAAAATATAATCAATATATAAATATTATAATTATTTAATTATTATTATTCTATATGTTATTTAACTATGTAAAATTCCAAAGAACCAAATCTGTCATGACAAAATACGCATGAGAAAACAATGCAATTAACACCCAAAATAATGCAAATAATGGATTATTATTAACAAATGGGTTATAAGATATTATAAAAGGATAATATAAGATATTAAAAATATTAATATAGTTCTGTTACAAGTTAATAACATGTTTAAATCCATTATACTGGATTTTCAATTCCATTCAACCAAAAGGAAGAGTGAGGAAGGGACTTCATCTCAATTTTCCTCTATTGAGGCATATTATAATGTTATGCACCGAATTTATTTTATATGGTGTATATACTAACCCTTTAACATGTAATATAATTACCTCATAATAATTCATGGTATTTTATGTTTTAATTTAAATTATTTTAACCAAGGGAATTTGACTTGAAAGTTACCAAGTGGCAAAAGTTATTGTACAATCTCACTTTATTTTGTGATTGTTAACTTTATCTTGAAACAATCAATTAATTAGGATATTTTTTCATTGGCCATGACATTTATATTAAATATAAAAATTATTTTATGATGGATATAATTATTTCCAAAATAGTATACCAATTTTACATTGAAAGTTATTTGATTAACTGGGGAAATATAGATAAATTTATATCCTTTACTCAATACATATATTTTTTTTAAGGAATATTTTTTATGAATTAAATTGAACATTTGATATGTTAGGAATCATTTTTCAATGTAGATATTGGTTGGGAATGGTTATATATAGTCCCTCGATGCATAAATAGGTCTTAGGAGACAAATCAGTTGGCCAAATCAAATGGGGTTTTAGCCATTAGTTTTTAACTATCTTAAGGAATGATCTTGATAGTAGAGGTATCATGATGCCCAAGATCATGAAGTATAATAATTAAAAAATTCATACATTTAGAATATAATTAATATTATTATCTAGGATATTTTATCAATTATATTATCTCTTGATTCATTTCATTATTAGTTATTGATTAAATGTCATGTGTTTTAAGTTATTTATCTTTCCATATTTATTGTTCCTTATATTATAATTATATTCAAGTTATTTATATGTAATGTGTGTTTAGTTATTTACCTTTTTATATTTATTATTATTATTGAATCATGATATATTTCGTTTTACTTAAACCTTACTGATCATTTATGCTCACCCTTATTTTGTTTTCTTTCCCCATGATATGAAGAAGAATTCTTGGAATGAGTTTTCAAGGATTCAATAAATTTGATTTGGTTATATATTATGTTTTATTTTCGGTTCCAAATATAAAATGGGTATTATGTATGTTTCTGGTTCACCAAAATTATGAAACTGATCGGTCCTTCAAGATTTGACCCTTTGTATCTACGTGAATGTAATAAAGTGAGACACGATCTCCAGATTACTAGGGTTGGGATATTTATAATTAACATGATAAGGTGGGAATGGATGGAAAATGATGGTGATGTGGGCTTGTTGTCATGGGGGTGATGGGTTTTCTGTTATTTTAATGTGTTATGTTAGGCTAGTTTCTCGAGTAATAATGGAATTAAATAAATGAAAATGTTAAAAGAAAAATGGCGTGGGGTGGTTTGAAATATGATTTAAATGGTTAGTGAATGAATATTTAGGGGCTGAAATAATGAACTAATGGGTGGGAAAATAATGTGGCTCTCTTAAATGGTTTTAATTAGAAAGTGGGTAATTTTTAAAATGGATTAATGTGAATTAGAAATTTAAATATGGAATCTGGCTTGTATCTTTTTTTGTGGTGTTGTGCATTTAGAGGTGGAAATTAAATTGGGTAACAATGTAATTTGGTTGGTACATTTATTGTGAACCCATTTTTTGGGCTTATGTGTCACTATTATATATATTTTTATATTAATTTTTATTTATTTATTTACCCCTCACATGTTAATAACTATGTACCAACACCCATAAATATTCATATGGGGGTGTTTTCCCAAAATCCTGATAACGAGGATAGATAGCTGACTACCCCCTCTTTCCTGACCTCTCATCTAAGAAAGGTTGATATAAATAGGTTATTATGTCCTGGAGTCAAAAGTGAATAGTTGAAAGGTTGTTTGATGAAGTGATGAGATGGCTTATGGTGGGGGTTATTCATGGTAAGAGGAGTACATGAGGTGGATATTATTTATATTCATGATACAATAGTACTATAGTTTTGGATATGGTTGTGATGTGATGATGAATAATGTGTCTATAGGTGAGATGAGATGTGATGTGATTGTTCTATTGGGCGGTGTTGTACTGTTGTGATACATAAGGGATATGAGTGCTAGGATATACAATTTTGGGGCATGAGAGTGAAAAATTATTGGGATAGTGGTGTGGGGTACCATTTATCGATATGATTCCTACCATGTTATTATACTTGGATGTGTTATTTGGTGAGAGTACCATGGTGAGGATGGGGATTGGTTAGTTGACCTGTTTAGGAGTTCTTTGGTTATTTATTCTTATTAATAGTGTATTAGTGTGATTATTTCACACGTACACAAGATAATTTGTTTACCCTACTAAGTATACTTGTATAATCACCCTACATATTTAAATAGTTTTTCAAATTTTCAATGGGATTACAAAGACCATGGTGGAAATTACTTTCTCAGACCCTTAAACTATTGGTGTGTCATTTCTCTATATTTTACTTTTGGGTATTTAATTTGTAGACTTTTATCTCTACCAATTTTATTTATTCGTTAATTTTTGGATAGTTTTGGGTTTCTTTTTATATTATGTCATGGATTTTATTATGGTTTATTCATCCTATATGTTGATCCTATATTATTATAGAGAGTAATGCCTTACATTTATGATATTTTTATATCCTTGGTTCTTGTCACCAACCCAAGGCATACTAGAGGTGGGACTCGAGGGTCATTATCTTTATCCCTTAATTACGATATATTTGGTAGGAGGGGGTCATGAAAATAATTCTTTGGGGTATCCAAACTGATTACAATAAGAAATCAATTCTCCCTAAAAAAGAATTAAGTAATGAAAGAAATGAAAATATATTTGATATGGTTAAATTATAGAGTTTTACCCCTACATCATGGGAATTAAGAAGATATTTCCATATTTAAATTTCTTTTCAAACATTGTATCTAGTTTTTCTACTATTTTTGAATATTCCTCTTCTTACAATGACCTTTTTTGTGTAGAATTTTTATGAGGTCTAATGAGTCCAATTTTGTTTCATAGGGTTTTCCTTTAAAATAATACTAATATATATATATATGACTATAAAAAATGTGAATAGTATTTAAATTTAAATAAAATTGTAGATCTGATATTGAAAAAATACATTATGAAAATAGACTTTCATGTATACATTTACAACTAATACTCTTATTCATCCATGTTTGAGGATTTTATCTACATTCTCAAGAACAAGAAAGTCTATAATGTACTATATGTATATTTGTTCTTTGAAATCAATGATAGTAATATCACTATATTTGAAAATTGTATCCTTATGAACTTGTAATATTTGTAAAGGTGGAAGTTGAACTGGTAGGGTAAAGGTGTTTTCTAAAGGTTATTTTGACTAATTGGTTGGTCCTTTAGATTATTTTGATTCAACCTTCCATATCTCCTTCCTTTCTATGTTTTTAATAAAATTCCCTTTTTAAGGCCTTTTTTCATTAATTGTTAAATATTTTTCATAAAAATTAATTTGGAATGAACATAACTTCGTTTCAACATGTATTTTTAAAAGATTATATGACCATGCTATGAAATTTCTGATATTATGTTTGATAATGTGAATAAATATATCATCAAGGGAACCGGTATCTCGATGCTCAGTACATGAGCTATATGAATCCCTAATATTACAAGATATTTTGGATGTTTTTTTGTTATTATAATATTTACTTGGATATTTTACACTATAAACTTCTCCATAAGGTGATGGGTGGGTGATTCTTGATATAAATCACATTAAATTTCACATTGTAGAATATTATTAAAAGAAATGTATCAAAATATTCCTTATTCTCATTTCACAAAAAAATTATAAAAATATTTATTACCTATGGTATGGTATATCGTTGTGGGAAATGGATCAACTCAAAGCTATGAGCTAGTGTATCATCATCTAGTTGTTTTTGTTGTGTTGTTTCTTCTCTTTGATTCCTTCTCATAACAATCTCTAACAACTTAGACTGCCAATTAAGTTTTTTCCACCGTAGAAGATATTTGTGTCTTCATCTCCTCCATTTTTTTATCATTATCCCCTTATTCATTTCATTTCTCAAAATATGTTTGAGGTGACACTCAAAAACCCACACCTCTAATGCATCTATATTGTTCTATCCACTTCAAGGCCTCTGAAAGTAGTCGTTCATCAGGCACACCCAATAACATTTTTTATGTATAAACCAGATAAAAAAACTTGTAAAATCATTAATCATTTTTATATAATAATGATTTAAAGCATAATAGATTTTTATTATACTATAATTACACATGATTCCTATACTTTTTATGTGTTTTCATCTACTAGTATTTCACCTTTATTTACATGATCCTCCTTCCACATCATATGATGTGGTATGTAAGTGGATCTAAATTTTGATTCATAAATCTATATTTAATCAAAGAAAATAATTATGTTTTTTATTCCAAATAAAATTATTACTATATATTTAAAATACATACAATTTTTTTTTCAAGTTAAGCATACCTCGTCCTTATTTTATGGTAGGGGTACATTGGTTTTGATGAAGACTACTTATTTTTATCACTTATTTGATATTTCATATATTAAAAATTCTTAATCAAAGTTACTAAAACATGTATTACCATGTAAATTATTATCAATCACAATGACCTTGAAATGATGACTCCCTATTATGTCCAATAGACACAATCCATGTTTCTCAGTCTATAATGTCTGAATATGTATATTGTGGGTGAAAATTTACTTTATCTTCAACATCCCTAAGATGATGATTCATAATAATTGTATAAAATCCTCTATGAGTCTTTTAAGTGACAATTAATACAAATTTTTTTCAATAGTCATCTAGTATAATTTACTCTCTAAGGTATATTAAAAAGTAAATTAATGTTCCTTTATTTTATTTTTAGTGAAATAGAGAAAGGATATCATAATGTTACCTTAATATCTTCCAAAATTAGTGCCTTAATCACAAGCACAACATTTTTCCATGTACCTACATCAATAAGAATGTGCATTCGAGTGGTGAACCAAATTTAAATAATGAAAATGGAATTTTTGGGGTTAACAGGCTGGCTATGTGCATTCCATCTAACCTCAAATTTGATGCCTCTTATTCTCAACTTGATAATTTTCATAAACACCAGCACGATACAACACAACTATTTTTATGGGACATATGTTTTTCATGTTCTATCATTTCCCCCTTTTCAACATCATTAATATTTTTTTTTCCTTAGGACTAGTATCATTTATATACAAAGAAAACTATTTTCTGTCTGCACTAAGAGCGTCAGCAGGTTGAGAAACATGATGGTCCTCAGGATTGGGAGCATCCAAATGTATAGAATCCATTATGTAAATTTTTTTTTAACATTTAAATTATATTATGTAACTTTGTTTGTGAAAAATAATGCTATGATGTAACAAAATGTATATTAAAAAAATATAACCTGATTATTGAACTCTCTCTTTTTTTCTATAAAGGTTGACATGATTTGACCACCTGAAAATTATTATAACATCCCAATGAAAGATTCATCCTTAGTTGAATTAACATCGAACCCTATAGTGTTTTTTTATAACAAAATAATTAACCACTTTATATTTAAAAGATCTAGGATATAAAATACATTCAGTGCCTGTGATTCTATTATGAATGGTTCATCCTTGTATCCTTATTATTAAAATCCACATTCATGAATACAAATTCATTGATTCTAATAGTTCTCCTGTTATAAACCTAGTTCCATTGAAAAATCAGAACTTGGAATGTTTTATAATCCAACTCACATATTTTTTCAATTATTCCAATGTTTGACATATTTAAATAAATTGGATTACTATCCTTGGTACCAGATACTAGCATCACTTCATCAAAAAGAGTAAATCCACTATTTTTTATGGTACTGTGTTCATCATGTTCCTTTTTATAGAATGTATAACCATTAATTACATAACCATTATATGATAATACATCCACACTTGGACCTCTATTTATCCATCAAAGTCAACCATAAATTGAATTTGGATATTTAGTTGACTCCATAAAAAATAGTCTTGAAACCACATTATAAACAATCACATATGTGCATTTGATATCTAGATTTCATCCGTTGATGGATTAAAATACTAAATAATTACTTTTTGGGTTTCAATATATGTAAATTCCTTTAAACGATTATGTCAAATTTAAATTTAAGTCTACTCCCGCTTTGTAATTGTAATTGAAAAAACATGTATTTCAGAAGTTCCTTCACTCACAAGTCGCTTGATGTGATAAGATTTTGGTAAACCAAATCCTTACACATCAAATAGGTATTAAATTCAAAATTTAATGGATTTCTCAATAATATATATCTTCATAATACAACATTTTCATGGAATTTTATTTTTCATGTACCTTTTCAAAATATTTAGATACAATGCAATGTAGTACACCCATCTATATTGTATAGGACCACATAACCAGATCTCTCTATCCAAGTGATCCACCAATTGAACTATTATATCAAATAATTTCGGAGAGAATAATATATCCAATTCACATAATATGAAATAAATTTCCTTTTCCATAGGTGTAAATTTATTTATCCCTATAACTTTAATGCATATATATTTCAAAAATAAACAATGCTTGGTTAATGTATGATATATTTTTTTAGGAAACATGAAATAAAAATATATAGGCATTAAATCTTGCATCATAACATGATATAATGATTTTAGGTGAAATATAAGTTCCTTGGTGGGTGGATAAAACATAAAGGTTTTATCTATTCGATGGATCATTCACAATATTGTACATGACACGGAATCCATATCAAGTGAAACTTTACCACCAAATATTGACATTGAGAAAAAAACTTCAACTAGAGAGGATCTTTGAATATTAAATTAATAGTTTATTTATTTATATTTGAAATAATAATTACCACAGCCTCTTTTCTTTATCAGATATAGATGTTGATCATCCCAAACAAAATCCTCTTCGGATTACCTTTATTCCACTTGTAGGATCCAAGTGTAGAATTTATTTAGTGGTGATCCACTCATAATCCTTTTACCTCTAAATGACATTGATTGATTTCTTGGTTCTATGATGGGGAATCAATCATATTTTTTTTTCTTCTTGATTTCTTCAAGATCCTTCAAACCTAAAGGATTTCTTATCATTCTTGAGAAGATGTAAGGAAAAATTTGAAAGAGAAGTTTAATTTGCAACATTATTTTCAATTATATATTACCCCTACACAATAGATAAATCATCTATTTATATACCTAGATATTAGATTGAACTATTATTCAATTTCATAAAGACCCTTACATAACATTATAATCATCAAAAAACCCAATTCCATATAATAATAATATTATTATAATTATTTTATGGGATGTTCTAAATCATGAAATGATAAATAATATTTTAATGGCTTGTAAGTTAATCTTTATCACCCATAATGATCTTGTTTCCCTAAAAATTTTCATCATTTATTGAATACCTAAATAAATATTTAATTAAACTTTTTATTCATAAATAAATATCTTATCCTTAATCATGAGAATAAATATTTATAAATATTAAATAAATAAAATCCATATTTTATCCACAATCCAATGGATAAATATATATTATATATTCTCATAATTAAATATATTATTTATTAAAGAATAAATATTTATTTATTACCTTAAAAATATGCGTTGTAACACCCCAATTTTCATGGAGGTAAGTCCTCATATAAATTTTGGTTTAAATACATTAAAATTCATTAGTTAAATGTTCATTGAGTTTATGAGGGGCCTTAGGGGCGTTCTAGGGGTTTGTGGTGTGAATGAAATGAAACCCAGGCTAATGTGGACAGTTGGCGCATGGTTAAGTAAACCGTGTGCCCCCCCCCCCCCCAGGAAAATGGTGCAACCTTGGACAGTGGAATTACACATGGTTAACACACAAATTTTATAAAAGTATGGGGTTTCCCAGGTAACCATGCAACCTAACTTCCCTTAGACGATGGCTTGTTCATGGTTTGTGCGTGGTTTGGAAAACCATATGGGTAAACCATGCTCCCCATTAAATGTTGGAAAATTTACAGTTTTTTCATCTCGGTATTTTTAGATCCCCACCTTATTTATCCATTATTTCTTCCCCTACCAACCCTAGGGATGAACCAAATTGACCCAAGATCTCCAAGGGTTGTTCAACCTTGACTATTGGCTATTTGGAGCATCGTTGGTTACAGATCAATGCTTCGGGTAATTCTAACACTCTTCTTGCTTACTTTTTTTAGATTAGTGTTTGTAGTTCCTCCCATTTTATTCTAAAGCCCTAAAATCCAATTTTTCCTATGGTACCTAGGTTGGGGATTCAAAATGTGTTTAAATCTGGATCTAAGTCTATGATTAAGAGTGTTTTCATCATTGTATGCGAGGTAGGTGGTCTATAAGTTATATCCCATATTTTTAAAATAGATTTGTGCATATGAGGTTGTGTTCCAGTTTCCCCCTTGTTGTGCTTTTGGTTCAATTAGAAAGATTTTGTAAAATGGGTGTCTAAATGAAAACTTAAACCCCTCATGATCCCCATGGGATTCATTTAGGATGATTTGAACAATTTAGGGGAACCCATGGGGTGCATCGATGTTCCTAAACCTAGAAATTAGTAAGGTTAGGTGTAGAGTTGACATGTGATAATGTAGACCCACAAAAAACATGTTAACATGGTTGGTTTGGTTGAAATGGAACATTGATATTGGGACTAGGTTTGATAATAGCACAAGGGGTTGTTTGGTAATAACCTTAAAATTTGATTAAAATGGTTAATATAAGGGAATTATTGAATATGCCTAATGGGATGGGGCATGAAAATGGAAATTGGACTAATTGAGATATGTAATGTAAATGGTAAATTTGTTAATGGGTTTTTCCAAAATATTAATTCCCATGTTGATTATCATGGATTTTCATTTTTTTTGTTTAGAGTTTTGAGTATGGATGTGAAATGGTATGTGTGTGGAAATAGATAAACAAGCATGTGCACATGGCTTGGTGGTGGGATAAAGGACCAGGGATCCTACCACAGGTTGGGTTGGACTGATTCTATAATCCCACCTAGGAATACATGGGTTAGGGAGTTAGACTGATACTCTATTCCCCTAATGGGTTCATTCGACGAAACAACCTAGATTGAGGCTCCAAGGAAATGTTATATACAATTATAAAATGTTTATCCCTAGTGATATAGGGAACTTGACCCATACTCTTATGCTTGATAATTTTCAGGCTTAGGCCATTTTGTATGTTCCGTAAATGGAAAGCCCATGGCACACATAATTAAATTTATTAATTAATTAATATGGAATGGATGATGGTTATGTTAATGATGATATAAATGGGGTAAAATAAACATTGGTAACTAATAGAACCCATGTTATCCTTGGTTTACCTGTAATTTATTTATTATTTTCAGGAAATATATGTTAAACTGGATATTTTATAGACAACATTGGTGGTGGACTACTGAGTTATACTCACACCCTGCTTGGGCTGTCGTTGGGTACCAAAGAAGAATGTATTTTTACATGTTTCAATAAGAGAAAATTCCCATACTAGAGAGTTGAGTTGGGATTAGGATGTACAGGGTTGAGGTTCTAGACATAGAGTTAGAACCATCTTGGGGATTATGTTGTCTACCTTTATTTTGGATTTATTTCAATTTTTTCATAGTTATCATGACATTGCATATTTATTGTTTGGTTGTGGACTTTTACCTTGTTTTGTAAATGGTTTTTATACTTGTTCATTGGATTTTACATATTGGTTCCACTATTTATTTGTTATCTATTGTTTCTTACTCTTCTTAAGAGGGTATAGTCTCCCCAAGTGGCTTAATAGACCCACAATGGTATTTGATAACCTCTGGTGTATGGGGACGTGTGCTTGAGGTTATGTGGTGAGTTGACTTGGGGCACCTGTTTAGTGGCATATGAGTCAGGGACATTATAAAGTGGTATCATAGAATGGTAATTTTGTTTTATTATTATTCAAGAAGGTATAAAAGAGAATAGGTTTTGTTGAGTCTTGGAAATGATCTCATTCTTGGGAGTATCTAACTTATTTATGATGGAAAACCCCAGTACATAGGGTGGAAATTGTTGTTCTTATTTTGTGTTGTTAAAATTGAATGATATTTCACCATTGGGTGATGCACTTGTCGAATGATGTGAAAATTTTATGATATTTTTCTCATGGACTGAATGGAATGAGGTTTCACATTCATGAATCATTATAGGTACCTTGGAATATAGGTATCATGCATCATGGTAGGTATATATGGGATGGGTGTGTGGAACATGGAAGGTAAGATAAATTTTACGTTCTTGAGTTTTTTTGAAGAAAATGGTTTCTAACATGGATGATACAAATGGGTAAGTAGAAATAATGTAAATTAATTGTTAAATAACATTACTCTTAAAGAAACATTAATAACTGGTTTAAATTTCTGGTTGTGATAAATTGAAAAGATGAAATAGTGACCAAAAGAGGAAGATTTACTTTGTGATGGTAAAATGGTTAAATAATTGTGATTAATGAAGGTTTTAAATAAGTTAAAATATTTTTTGTAATAATATTTGAAATGGTAATGGTTTCTTAAGGTGGAGGATTTTCATTTTTAAGGTGAAAATGTTTTAAAAAAGGGTGTCTAATGAAAGGCATGTATCCACGTTGGTTAGCATACCCAATGTTGACCAATACACATGGTAGGGACGGTTGAGCGTAGTGTAGAAAAATAGATTACCATTATTGAGATAGTTTATGTGGAGTGATTCGATTATAGAATGTAGTGTGTTTTAGGTTGTGGTCTCCACCGATAAGATATTCTCAAAGCATTGTTGATGAAAATTTTTTGAGTACGAATCTGAATAGAGTAGGGATTTTTAAAATGTTTGGTAAACAGAATGCCCTAAAGAGTGAAACCTGGGATCTCAAAATGGCGAAGTTAATTATAAGGGAAGGTGTAATGATATAAAATTTAGGGAAGACTAGTATTAAGTCCCCCTTGTGTTTTTCATATTTCCCCTTATGTGGGTGGTTTGGGTAGTGAGAGTGCCCTAGGATGAGACTGTGATCACATGTTTGGAGACCTTGATGGGTCTCTATGAGTGGATAAGGGGTTTTTTATTATTATTCTTTCAGTAGGTCAATGACCTAGAGGCTTTGAGGTGTCTCTTCATAATGTGAAAGTGGTAACCCTTGAGGGTTGTGTTTTCATGGGTTGTGTATTGGATTTAAGAATGAGTGTCTTGGTTGTGGTTTCAATAATAATGGGTTTTTTGTTATGGGTGTGGTGACCCATGTGGTTTTAGACCTTGCAAGTGGAATTGTAGACCCTAAAAGTGGGTGTTTTGACTCATGGTGTCAATTTAGGTGTGAGAGTATGCTTGGATTAAGGACTAATGTGAATTATTTTTGGGGTACATTGGATACATTGTTCCAGAGTAGGGATATTATAGCCACCTATAATTGATAACTTGTTGGGATTTCGATGCATGTGGCGTAGAGATAGGGACTAGTGACTTCTTACCCTTAAACCTAGTTGTAGATTTGGTATTTTTTGACCCTCAAGAGTGACCCATGAAAGAGTGGTCATTCGTTTTGTGAGTTCACTTAGGACTGTGGGGGGACAAGTGGATAATTTGAGTTTGGAGAGGTTTATATTTTTTCCAGAGGTAATTGTGAGAAGGTTAATGGTTTTGGGAAGGTGTGACTTGAGTTTTTAAAATGATTTGAATGACTTGTAAAAATCAAGAGTCACCTTAAGGGAGTTTAGACGAGGTGTCTCAAAATTGGAAGTATGTTTGGTTCATCATATATGGAATCGATGCATAATGAGTACCATCATGTTTTGATAGATGGTATGGTTGTGACCTGGTTCTTTCATAAGGGAACATGAGTGCTTGTAGTTGGTTGTAATGTTAGTTTTAAGGGTTTTATCATTTCTATTTATGGATCATCTATTTAGACAATGATTAATGGGGCCTCGATGTTGGTTTTGGGTGGACAAGACCAGGGTGGTTGAAGCTCGGATGGATTCTTTTATTATGAAGTGACACCCAAGGCGAGGGTGGTCACATGGTTGGGCTTGATCATTTTGAATGGTTTGGTTTTTGGGTGATATTTTGAGAATTCCATGAGCCTGATGGGGCTGACGAACTAGAGGGCATGGTCAAGAGAGTGAAGAGGTATTGAGCTAGGCCCTGGTGATGTTTGGATCATGTTATATGATTTGGTCTTACTGTGTGGTTGTATGAAGTTTCGATATGTTGAGGACTCTAATGTGGTCTATATGTGGGAAATAACTGGTAAGGCATGATTCCAATTTGGTATGAGCTCATATCATTCTCTATAAGACCAAATCAAGGAGTGTGGTTATGCGAGAGATTGTTGGTTTTCAATAGTGTGGTAAACTGTGGTGTTTGGGTGTTAACCACTAGGGTCATGCTGAAAGGACTCAAGTGATGTGGTGGAAATATTACCAAAGGAAACATTGGTTCATGGCTGTTGGTGAATGGTTGGGGAGCGGTTGTGAGTCTTGGTTGAAAATCACACCCAAGAAGTAGAGGTTAAGTGTTGTGGAGACAAGTACGGGTAGGGAAGCATGAAAATAATGGAAGGTCCTGATGTCCCATGGTGGGAGGTGACATCAATGTTGGATAATTTGTGATAGATTTCTTCGACCACTTCTTAGAAAAATTTTAGCTAGTAACGATCATTGTCAAGATCGTGACATCATCCTGCGTGCGTTGAGAAAGCTCTAGTTTTACACCAAACGATTGAATGTGTTTGGGTTAGATGTGGGACATCATGAAGGTTGTGATCATGGAGAAGTATATGTAGATCTATATGGTGGTATGTACACTGTCAACATGTTACGAGTGAGGACCTTATAATGTATAGGATATTAACAAATGTCATGGGTTCCATTCACAAAAGTCAGTGATGGGTAGCGGGTCATGATTGTTTTATTGATCTACGAAAATCTAGACGGACACATCTATGTTCTGGGGTTAAGATTATGATCAAAAATTTATCCATGGTGGTTGAAATTCTTTAAGGAATGTGAAGGTAATGACACTACTAATATGGGGAGTGATAAGTTAGTCTTTTATGTATGGAGAAAAGCATGGAGAAGATATTGTGACATCCAAATACCAATGAGAAACTTGTGAGGTGCACAATAGGCTCCTTGAAGAGTCCATGTGGGCTTTCTATGTGGATATTCAATGATCCAAGAATTGTATTCAGGCTTAGTTTGGTTCTAAATGAAATTCAGGATGCATGTGATTGATTCATTGAAGGGCATGGTAAGACACGCCAAAAATTCATGGAAAGGGAGGATGGGTTTTAGAACTTCATAAAAAAATCAGGCATGGAATTAGGTAGGTGTCATTGGGTGACATTGTAATGTCTAAAAGTGTGAAGGTACTTGGTCCATGTGAAGTAGTTCCATGCCAACAGTGAAGCTAGGTGTCCCAGGATGAGTCGATCAAGGACAACCTGATTCGGTTAAAAAGAGGTACATAGGGGATGAGTTGTAAACCACATTTTATGTATGTTTTTGGATGTGAAGTGAATTTTTATAATGGATATGGGTTTTTAGAAGAAACCTAATCAACTTCAGTTGGTGTAGAGATGATAAAAGAATTTAAGTAGAGATATTAATGGGTTTGGTAGAGCATAATGATATTTTGGAAGGAATTAGATTCTGTGATGGTAGAGTTAATAAATGTTAGGGAATGACCCAGATTGGTACCTCATTAATTATGGTATTCCCTATGTTAGTAAGAATCATGGGTGAGTGTAAATATTAGTATGTACATAGTGGTGTTTAAGTATAATTCTGTCAGGTTGGTCCAACATAATTCGGTAAAAGGAATGGTTGTGGTAAGTGTGACCCTCATCTGGTTTGATGTTTTAGTGGAAAGTTCTATTCATATATTAAGTCATAATTGACTGGGTCATGTTTTTCTTAGTCCTTGAATGTATGGTGTATGTATTTCTACATTGGTGGTTTAAATAGTGATGCTGATGAAAATAAAGGGAGAATTGTTTCTGAATGTTTGGGCACAGTGAGTTGGGAACACGTCGGGTATTTTGTAAAGTTGAGTGATAGTGATGGTGGTCCTTCTCGATAGTGGGGGTTCTAGTCATTGGAAGATTGTGGGGGTGATTTAATGTGAATGGTGGAGACAACCATATTATAAAAGTGGTTGGTTAATGTTGAGATCAGTTTTTTGAGTTTGAAGGACTCGAGTGATTACTGTTTGGGGGAGTTGTCCTGGATAGTGAGTGTTGGATTGAGTTTGATCGGTTGAGTGCTTTGATTGTTGTGGTTTTGTTTTAGACATTCAATTATATAATGGGACCATCAGTACTTGAGTTTTGAATCGACATAAGTCAAAAAATGTGGTTGGAAGGATTGTGTGTTCTCATCAATTGATGCCATGTTTTGGTCCCCGTTATAGTTTTCAAAATAGCTAGAGTAAAATGGTGCTAAGTGATTTGGGTCATGAGTTGTGAAAATGATCAGACCAGTGGGGTGTCGATTGGGTCTTCCATGGTGGTATGATACTGTGTGTGAAGTTTCCTTGTGCAACGTTTTTAGTAGTGTTGTCTGGGATTCCCTATGGATTTCTAGTGTTTAATGCGTGGTTTGAGGATGATGCTTCCTTGAGGAGAATTTGGGTCATCTTTTGGATCACAATGAGAAGGCTTTTTTTGTCATAAGGTTGTACCTTCAGTAAAAGTTTATGGTAGTAGGGTAATGTTCAGAAAGAAACATGGATATAGGGAGTCAGATGTGTGGTATCAGTGCCCTAATCTTTTTACCTTGAAAGCTCAGTGATGCTCAATAAGAGTGGCTCTAGGTGAGCCATTGTAAAGTGGAAAGGTTTTAAGACCCCAGTTTTCATTTGGTAAGTCCTTGTTGAAATTTTGGTTTAAATCCCTTAGAATTCATTAGTTAAATTTTCATCGAGTGAATGAGGGACCTCAGGTGTGTTTTTGGGTTCATGGTATGAAAGGAAGGAAAAAAGTTCTAACATATGCAAGTTGCGTGATTGGCGCATGGTTTGGTAAACCATCCACCTCGAAGAAAACTATGTAACCTTGTATAGTGGAATTACACAAGGCTAGTGCACAATTTTTTAAATTGTGTATGGTTTTCCAGGTAACTCAGTGACCCAAATTACCTTAGAAAGTGTCTTGTGCAATGTTTGTGCATGGTTTGGCAGACTGTGTGGGTAAACCATGTTCCCCATTAAAAGTTGGAAATTTACAGTTTTTCCATCTTAGGATTTTTAGATCCCCGCCTTATTTCTACATCATTTCATCCTCTCTCAACCCTAGGGACAAATAAAATCAGACCAAGCTCTCTAACGGTGTTTCTCCTTCTATATTTGGATGTTTGAAGCATCTTTTTTTGCAGATCAAAGATCTGGGTAAGTTTAACACTCCTCTCACTTCCTTTTTCCAGATTAGGTTTTTTAGTTCCTCCCATCTTCTTCTGAATCATTAAAACCCTCTTTTTTTATACCAACCTAGGTTGGGGATTCAAAGGGTTTTCTAATCTGGATCTAAGGGTATGATTAAGAGTGTGCTCATAATTTTATTTGAGGTAGGTGGTCTAAATATTATATACCATAGATTTTAAATAGATTTGTGCATATGAGGTTGTGTTCTTCTTTCTCCTTTGTTGTTCTTATTGTTCAATTAGTGAGATTTAGTAAAATGGGTGAATAAAAGAAAACTTTAACCCCTAATGATCCCCATGGGATGTATTAAGGATGACTTGATTGATTTAGGTCCACTCATGGGGTTTGTTGATGTTCTTGAACCTAGAAAATGGTAGGGTTAGGTGTAGAGTTAATGTGTGATAACATAGATCTCTTGATAAACATGTTAATTTTGTTGGTTAGGTTGAAAGGTAATATTGATAGTTTTCCCTGGGGTTGATAATGGAATAATGGGTTTTTTGTGCATGACATGAAAATGGTAATAATTGTGTTAATTTAGATTTTATCAATTGGCTTATGAAAAATGTTGACATTCTTGATAGGGTTAGTGCATATCAAATGATGAATACGTTAAATGGGTTAATATATGGTAATTATTGAATACGTATAATGGGATGGTGTTTGAGAATGGTAATTGAGATAAATGAGCTATGTAATGTAAATGGTAAATGTTTTAATGGGTTTTGGCACACTATAAATGTGCATGTTGATTATCATGGATTTTGATTTTATGTGTATTGTTTTGAGTATGGTTGTGATATGGTATGTGTGTGGAAATGGATAAATAATCATGTGAACATGCCTTGGTGGTGGGATAAAGGACCAGGGATCCTCCCATAGGTCATATTGGACTGATTCTCTAATACCACCCAGGAATACATGGGTTATGGATTCAGACTGATGCCTTATGCCCATAATGGTTGCATTCGATGAAACTACCCGGATTGAGGATCCAAGTTAGTTTGATATATTGTTATGAAATGTTTATCCCTGGTGATATAGAGAACATGACCTATACTCTTATGATTGATAATTTTTCATCTCAGTTCATTGTTTAAATGATGTAAATTCAAATCCCATGGAACATGTGATGAAATGGATTAAGTAGTGAAGTTGTCATAGATGATGGTTATGGAAATGATGATAGAAAAAGAGTAAAGTAAAATTGCTAACTAAAGGAACCATAGTTTTCCTTTGTTTACTTATCATTTATTTTTCATGCACTATCTATTAAATTGGACATTTTGTAGACACCATTGGTGGTGTCCTACTGAGTTTTACTCACATCCTTCTCATGTCACCATTAGGTACCCGAGTAGACTTCATTGTTGCGGGTTTGGATATGGGAAAATGCTCATGCTAGGGAGATGATTTGGGCATAGGATGTGTAGGTATGAAGTTATGGAATTTGAGTCAGGACTACCTTGGGGATTTTTCTACTTTAATTTATTTTATGTTTCCTGCACTTTTGGTATAGTTAGCATGACATGGCATATTTACTATTAGGTTATGGACTTATACCCTATTCAAGAAATGGTTTGTTATGAATGTTGATTAGATATTACATATTGGTTCTAGTATTTTATTGTTTTCTATTGTGAATTACTCTAGTAAAGAGGGTATAGTCTCTCCACATGTCTTGAAGACCCTCTCTACTAGTTGAAAAACTCTGGTGTACGATGATGCACACTTGAATTCATGTGACAAATAATCTCATGGAACCTGTTTAGTGGAGTCTGGGTTAGGGATGTTACATTTCCTATCAATAAAATTTGAAAAAAATTATTCCTTGATCTTGAGAATAATATTTATTCCATTAATTAAATTCAAATATATTTTAATCTAGATAAATAAAAACACTTAGGCCCTCTACCATCCTTTATCATTAGAATTAGGTGGGCTTGAATAATGTTCAAAATTACTATCTACAAATGGGTGTAGGCACCCAAGATAATGAACTTAATTTCACAATGACAATAGCCACATACAAATTTTCACTATGTAATATAATCCATGATTCTCAATATCTCATGAAGAAGGTCGTAAATTCATGTCATCAACCTGTATGCTTGATGCACCTTTGTTTGACTATCTAAAATAAACACATCATTACAGCATGTCCATAGAATCTAATTAAAAGATTCTATTCTAATAAAAGTGTTGAGATATCAACTTTAATAAATATGTAAGGGAAAATCCTTCCTTGACCTTTTCTATAATATTATGTCAAACATGAGGCACCCAACATACCCTACTTCCTAAAAACATATGGAATCACGGTTTATGTCAGTAAATCTAAGATCATTATTCATGATATAAATCAATAATAATATTAAATTCTAAGGATCATTACACATTCTTGTAGATAGGATTATATGATTACACCAAGACATGAAGAATTTAAATCGGTGGATTTTTTCTCATAATCTCCCATCCAGAATATTACCAAATGAAAACATCATGAGAAAAAATTCATCCACTTGTGAGTACTCTCACCTAGTAGTATAAATACTATGTGATCTATCATAGTATGTTATCCAACCAAATACCTATATTTAAGAATATAATCACACCGTTTCAAGGTTCTTATCACAGTGGAGATCTTCTATAACCTTATCAATATGACAGATACTCTAGGAAATTATTAAATTAAAGTCATGTAGAATAATGAATAATATGCAATAGTATGTTTTATTAATATTCAAACAATAAAATATAAATATAATAAAAGGTATGAATAGTTTATTCTTAAACACCAACACCAACAATATGTCACTTAGAATAGAGACAACTGCCTATGACTTTTAATCAGCTAGACCTAAAATGATGATTATGTTTCTGTTAAGTTGAGGCTTTAGTCAATGGGTCCTTCACATTTTATTTCATGAATATTATCATCACTGAAACCTCACCTCTCTATGAAAATTCTCTCAAGATATAATACTTTTGAAGTATATGCTTTTCCCAAAGATGTGGCCCTGTATCCTTAACAAAATCTAATATTGTATTATTATCACAATTGAGTGTGATAGTATCTTTAATACTAATTACCACATAAATCTCCTAGACGAAGTTGCGTATACCAAATAATTATCTTGCTACCTAATAATCCACAATATACTCATACTCTATTGTATAATCTGCGACCATTACCTACTTTGAGATCTTTTAGCTCACAACACCTCTATTAAGTGTGAAGATGTATCCCATATGAGATTTCATATTTTCTTAATCTATTTGGAAAATAGAATATGTATATCCTATAATGAATATTTCCTTATCTCCTCCATATACCAAGATTGTATCCTAGTATACCTAAGATACTTAAGGATAGTCTTGACTTCCATCCAATGGTGGTCACCTGAGTTAGCTTGATATCTCCCTACCATACTCAAGGCATACGAGGAATATAGCCTAGTATATATCATAAAATACATTACTAACCCAATAAATAACATGTATATAATCACTAACATTTTATCTATTTCCTTATATGTATAAGGACACATTTTATTGGAAATATGAATACCATGTGACATAAGAAACAATCCACTCTTAGATTGTTTTGTACTGAACCTATTTAGTATCTTGTTAATGTATGTACCTTGACATAGGACAAGAAGACTCTTGAATCTATCAAAATGGTTCTTGATCCAAATATTGTATGCTACTTCACCTAATAACTTTATGGAGAAGCATTTTTTCAACCAGGATTCAGCATACTGTGGTCCAACAAATAAAGACCATTATTTAAATGTGTCTTTCCATAAAAAATGATATATTTATAAAATAAGAAATATTTATTCCAAATTTTAAAAAATACATCCATAAGTATCAAGTTTGGATATAGAAATAATTTTTTTGGTAATGAATGGAACATAATAAAAATCTTTCAAAACAAAGATTATTTCCATTGACAATGTGAGGTGGTAGTCACAGATAGCTACAGAAGTAAGTTTAGCTCTATTGGTTTCTCATAGATCTACCTCCCCTCATTTAATATTTTTTAATCTAACTGGTCTATATATTTTAATACATATGCGACCACCACAATTTGTATCTAATATCCAATTTATAGAAAATATATAAATTGAACTTGATGAAAAGGAATCTGAATATTACCCTTTCTTATTTGGTTTGGTGTAATTTTTCTTCCAGTGGCCCTTCTTTCCACATTTGAAATAAAAAAACCATTCTCCCTTACTTAACCCTCGACATTTCTCTTATTTGAATGGAATTGTGGATAATATTTTAGCATATAGTTATTGTCTTGTCCTTTCCATCATCTTTATAATAATTTTTTAGAATAAAAATGTGGAGAATAAAAACAGAGAAAGTACACTGGGTAAATAGAGAGTTAGGTAGGTTTGAAATGATGGATCTCGAGAGAATACCCTCTCACAAAGTTATCCCCCTCTGGAGGAAGGGAGTTGGTGTAAAGGACACAAGTGGTGCTTTCCCCTTGGATCACCATGGATGAAAGATAGTCTACAACCTTGTTTCCCTCTTTCTACATATGTATAAAATTCATGTTGATATTTATGAGACCCCTACAAATTCTAATTATATAATATATTGACTAAGGGATAGTTTTTATGCCATTTAAGGAATTATAAAGGAGTAAGTGAATTCATTTCCACTACAACCAGATTAATACTCTTTTGTATGGATAGTATATGTCATGTGAGCATGGCCATAGCATTGGCCTAGAGAGAGTGACCATAACTGCACCACGTATTAAAAGAAAGTATAAAGGAATCCATGGGGTTGTGAACCAATCATCCTCCTTGCATGGATCCCATTCTACATGATCCATCAATTTTGATTTAGTGACTCATGGGGTGGGGGTATTGGTGGAACCAATAGATAGTAGAGACTATGAGGTTAGGCCGAAAGGAAGAGTTGTAATCTAGGAGTAAATTAAGAGTTGGGACATCAACCTAATGGATAGTATGACATAAGTATTTTAAAGCTTTTTATCCTTGTCTACCTGGTGAATAATAGTTATATGTTCTAGGGAAGACTTCTCATTGTTGTTCATATTGAAAGTAAGAAAAAATATGGAGAATCTCTAATGGAGATATACTAGAATTTGATATGTACATAGTTCATCAAAAAGCTTAAAACCTAGAACCTCTGGGAAATCAACGTTATAAATGAGTTTTACTATGTGAGTCCTAACTGGTGCTCCATCCCCAAGTTTACTCTGAAAAAGTGATTTTCATATCTCAAAATATTCATATCTTAATCTCTCTTGGTATTGACCCCAAAGATTCATGATCATGATATAATTGACCATGTTTTCATGAGAATTCATAAACTCACTAGACATAGAAGAATGAATTGGAAATCGAACATCGACCACATCATTCAATTTTTTTCATAGAAAATGAACTTTTCATCATGGGCCTCCTTAGAATGAGGATCGAGTATTGAGAATTATAGAATATAATATTTCTATTCATGGCACAACATAACATGAATGCATCTGAATCATTATTAAAAGTTACTACTAGTGAGGAGATGGAATTTCTCCTATATTGATCACAGTGATAGTGTGAATAAAGAACTATCTAATTATTCTACAATTTAAAAGAGAATATTATTAGTACTTTTCTTGATTATAATTTATATAAGACATAGTGAATTTAATTTAATTAATTATTCCGCTATTTTATCAAGTGCCAACATCCCTCATCATTATACTCAGAATGTCTAGTTGAAAAGATATTCTCATGGAAAGGATACATATTACCCTTCACATACCCTAATGAGGGTTGTTAAAGATACTTGAACGTATTTAGGTAGGAAGGTCTTTTCCAACCATGAACTTGTAGCTCCTTGATCGGCTGAGTGGACTCCCCAATCTTAAAATCCTGACTCAAATTTCTTCAGCACTTGGATCTATGTTATACTAAGTCTAGTGAGGTATACTTATCTTGATGCAATATGGTTAATTCAACCCAAAAATTTCATAAGAAATCCCTGATAAAAGTAAGTGTCCCAACGATCATTGGTAAAACACATATTTCTGTGAATTTCATTCCTAATCAAGTAATGTAATTCCAAGTTCGAATTAATATATATTTTTGGTATTTTATTTATTATGTGTTAATTTTAGATTTTTTTGTTCTTTACATATCTTGTTCATTTTAAGTGGATTTTAATTAAGTGATTAGCCATGTTTGATAAAACATTCACAGATAATCCATTTATTTAAATTCTATATTTTCACATAAATTAATTTCTATATGTGATCACTTTCTTGTATCCATAAAATAAATAATGGATAAGATATAGATAAATAAATAAATAAATGGCCCAATAATGAGATTATCTAATAGTTGATTAATTGAAGAAATAATAAATCAACCTATGGCCTAGAGGAAAATTCCTTATTCTGGTCTTGGAACATGTTACAATATTCCACCTATCCATCTATGTATATTTGGGTTGGTATCATCTTGGTTCCATCTTGAAATAACCCCATTTTTCTTAGGATACACTATTTATTAAATATATTTATAACTCACATGAAAGTGTTGGAAACCAAAGGATTGGTTAAGTGAAATTACTTAAATAACCTTGGACATGCAGATCCTACATAATAATTGAGAGAGGGATGACTCACATGCCATGATTTGTATTTAGAAAATAATAGTTGAGAAACTATTCAATAAAATAAATTAAATAATTCCAACACATACATAGGTCTTGGTCATGCTCATGTTTGGACATACACATGCAACAATTCTGCATAAATAAATTGGTTAAATTTAATTTTTATTTGTTATTTATTATTAACATAAACATTCTTGTATTGATTAATTAATTAATTAATTATATTTTATCTTAACAACTAGCTTAATTATCTTGGAGATACCCATCAAAAATGCATTCATGGAAAATAAATGGAAGAACCCATAATCATAGATAATTACAATAAATTAATTGAGTATTTAATAGTTATTTAAAACACTTAATAAATTTTCAAACACATTAGGTTCCAATAAATATAATAATTTTTCCCTATTGAAATTGGAAATTTGATATTATTTAATTTTCTCCTTTATTGGGAGACTACATGGTGTGTAATTTAGAGCGAAATTCAATGTTTCTAGATTTTTTTATTCCCAAGGTAAACGCTTGGGGATTCGACATGTACCTCAGCCGAACTACATGAGATGTATTAACCAGATACATGTTGTGTGTTCTGATTTCCACGTGTTTGGGATCAATGGGTTGGGGATTACTCATGTTTCTTGGTCAAATGAAAAATGTGTACTTATGATCCACATTCCATGTTATATGAATGCCAAGTGTCTATGTAATCCTCCAAATTATTGGACTAGTTCATCATATGAAAGACTACATGACATGTACAAGAATGATACATATATTGTATCTCATATGTTGTGTGTCCCCTAAAATCCGAAGGAATCAGTGTGTATTTCATATGAATGATATAATGAACTACACATAGTTAACTTAAAATACACATTGTGTACTACATTATTCCTTCAATCTAATAATCTCACACATTTTGGGAATATATTTGAGAACATGGTCTGTGTTAAATTCACCACTAAACCATGTTGACTACATGATATTTATAACATCTACACGCCATGTAATTTGAAAATCTATCTACCTGACTGGATTTTTCAACACATGGTGTGTAATAAATTCACTTTGGTTAATTATTGCTTGGTGTGTCGTGTATCCCACAATATAGCCAGATGCGATTCACATTGGGGAACAACAAGTAATCTGGATACACAATGTGTAACCCTATCTTACCAGCAAAAATCCTTGGTACTTCATACCAGAATCCTTAGTTTTTTTCATCTGTTCTTAGTCCTTTAAAAAATGAAACACCTAATGATGATAAATAAAATTTTGATAACATGTTAATTAAAAAATTTATTGAAGAAAAATATTATTAAAAATAAGTATCTAGACACTATTGAGTATATAGATCATCAATCAAATAAATTATTATAAAGTTAAAAAGTGACTACTCTAATAGAACTTGAAGGTTCTGGGAATAGTGGAATCATCATTATGGGTGAATAAATGAGAAATATTGTTTTAATTTGGTCGATCATTCAAAATATTATACATTCCATGAATTCCATGGACAATGAAAATTTTCAACCAAATGACATAGAGGAAAAAAACATAATCAAGGAGGATATTTTCAAATTAAATTTATAAATAATTTATTTATAATCAGAATTAGAATTACCTCATATTAGCATCTTTTTCTGATATAGATGTTGATGATCCAGAAAAATAACCCTATTCTGACTACCTTTGTTGTGGTTGTAGGATCCAATTGTAAAATCCCTCAACCGGGGATCCACACATGCTACTTTGATCTTTGCATGACATTGATTGATTTCCAGGTACTAGTGCAGTGAATTAGTCATCTTAAATTACTTATCTTGATCACTTGAGGATATTTTTGGCTTGAAGCAGTTCTTCCCATTCCTGAGAAGATGAAAGGAATAATTCAAGAGAGAATTCTGTTGTGTTCAACGATTCCCAACTCTCAATTAACCCTAAAAAATAGATATTACCATCTATTTATAGAGTTAGGGATTATATTATAATATAATATAATTGTTTAAAATCCCTTAAATAATATTATAATCCTTAAAAACCCTCATTATGTAAAAATAATAATATTATTTTATAGAAAGTTCTAACTCATGTAATGATAAATAATATTTTATTGACTTGTAAATTAATATTTAGTACCAGAAACGATCTTGGTCCACTCGAATTCTTAAGCATTTATGGAAAAACTGAATATATTTTAAATTTAATATTTTTTCATAAATAAATCTCTTATCCACAATCCAACAAATAAATACTAATGAAATATTCAATAAATAAAATAAATATTTTATCTATAATCCAGTGAATAAATATTTATTATATATTCACATAATTAAATAAATTATTTATTAAAAAATAAATAATTATTTATTACCTTGTGAATATCAATAATCGATAAAACTTGAATAAATTTTTTCCTCGATCATGAGAATAATATTTATTCCATTAATTTAATTCAAATAAAATTTAATATAGATCAACTAAAACACTTAGTGTGTGACCCTATAGGATCCTTTCTCATTAAATTAGAGAATCTTGCCTAAAGGATAATATTACTGTCTATAAATGGGTCAAGACACCCTGAAGAAAAAACTTAATATCACAATGATGAAAACCACTTATGAATTTTTATTGTGTAATACAATCTCTTTATCTCAATATCTCATCAAGAAGGTTGCAAGTTTTTGTAATTAACCTATATTCTTGATATGTCTTTCTTTGGATATCTAAAACAAACACGTTGTTACACCACGGGCATGGAATTTAATGAAAAATTTATATTCCAATCAAAGGGATGAGATATCAACATACTTATATATTGAAAATATAAATCCTTTATCAACATATTCATTAATAAATTGTCATTCATGATGAACCCAACATACCCTACTTCATGAAAACATATTTCATCATGGTTTTGGTATGTAAATATAAGTCTGTGAGTCATGACATGCATAAATAATAATCTTAACTTATATAGACCATTACACATGCTTGAAGATATGAATATTTGATGACACAAAAACATGTATAATTTATATTTGCAGGTTTGTTTTCATAATCTCACATCATGGATATTTTCAAGTGTGAACTTCAAGAGAAGAAGCCTCATTCGCTTACATGTACTCATACCTGATAATCTACATATTATGTTCCCTATCATAGTATGTTATTCAATCATATATCAATATTTATGAATATCGTTATATAATTATAAGGTTCTCATCATATCATGGATCTTATATGACCTTATTAATGTGACAGATACCCTAGACCATATTGTATTAAATTTATGCATAAGAAAAAATATGTATTTCACCCTTCATATTTTCCAACCCTCCTCATATGCCCAATCTTAATCATGTCCAACCGATCCTTAATGTCATCCATTTTTTTAGTGCATTTAGTAACATTACAATTACACTATCACGTACATTTTTTCCACATACATCACATCAAGAAAATTTATGACAAATAAAAAATTCTAGAATAATAATTCAAAAAAAACTAATCATGTTTTCTAACAGGTTTTCATAAGGTTTTTCAATGAATGTTGACCAAAAGTGGTGAAAATATACTTTAATTTCTCAAATAATTGATCACCTATTAGTAGAGATGGTGTTGTACATTATTCTGAATTCCCATAGAATGATGTCCTCCAAGATCAGTATTTATATCATCATGGTAAAAATATATTATGTCATAGAAACATAGTCTTTGTGGAATGTTTCATCTAAACTGAGTGTGTACATTATTTACAAAAAGGTAACCCGTGAGTTCCTTTAATTCTATATCCTAATAAATTTCCATAAGTAGTGAAGTTATTTATCATCTAATACATCATGGATCTCAATGTGAATATTCATTTCTATAATCATTATACAACATAACACCTGAATTCCACATTAATTTCATATCTTTGATCAATGGAGATAAATAAACATCGATATCATTACCCGATTGTTTTTGTCCTGATATTAAAAGATATAAAATAATGTATTTTTTTAATCATGCATAACCATGATGGGAATTTGTAATTTACCAACATAACCATACATGTATTTTGAGTGCTACATTATAAAACAAAATGAGTAAATTCATCTCTAGATAGCACCAGATAAAGGTTTCTCGACTCATTTCCAAATTCGGGATACTCATGATCAATTTTATTCTAGAGAGAAAAGTTTTTTGGGTGATGAATATTTCTATCTTTATTTCGTGTATCTTCATTCCAAGAAAATTTCCTTACAGTCTCCTCACTTCCATATAGGTTCTTAAAATTTGGAATGATTGGAATGTAAATACAAATTTTTAAGTAATTGATTCATCTTTTTTAAATTGATACATGCCACACTTTGGGCATTTTTAAGTGATTCATGGTCCTTATAAAATAGTATACAATTATTTGGTAATACATAAATTATTTCAAATATAATTCCCATTAATAATAGAGTTTATTTATCATCATATTTTTGGTAAGGAAGCTTATTATCTTCTGGTAGCATATAACTCAAGAGAGAAATTAGTTCAGTAAAGCTAGTTTCACTCCAGCTGTTTCCACCTTTTACAATATATAACTCCAGTATGGTTGACATTTTCTTTATTTAGTATAACCAGAATATAATGGGATCTATTCATAACTCTTTAACATCTAAAATAGTTTTGAATAATTATAAAGTTCAACTTCAACTATTATTTTAATTTCCTCAATACAATCTTCATCATTATTTACATTTTTAATAATATTCTCGATATAGTATTCATCATCATTCATACTTATAATTTTATCAGCAGATATATAAAATAAAAAATTATCCTAATCACAATCTATATTTATTTCTTTCTCGTGCTTAGTCCAACATTTATAACTTCGGTCTATTCTATGAAAAATCAAGTGTTCTTCCAACTCCTATGGACTAATTAGTCTTGAATAAAAACAATTGAAACACAAATAAAGGACTTGAGAAGGTTCATATGAATGATCATTTTCAGACTCAATAAACCCTTTCACCCCATCCTCATACTCTTTTTGCATACGATTGGAATCTACCCATTTTTTATTCATATACATCTTATTTGATTCAGTAATATTATTATTTAAAAAAATTAATAAACACAAAGAAGGTATGATATGGGAACCCAAAAAGGATATTCTTTATATACACACACATAGAGTCATCATATTTGATATAAATTTTCAATGTATCAAAAAAAACCATACAATATATAAAGGCCAAATGTTATTTGAATTTAAAGTATTATAACACTTATTTTTTTAAATACATGAAGTCACATTTCAAAAATCATTCCTTTTTTAAATGGATTAATAAAGAAAGATAATTCACTTCATGTAACAATAAATGTTAACAAGAAATATATGGATTTATACTATTGGATAAGTATTAGGGTATATATAATAATATTTCACTATCATAACACACACACACACACACATATATATATAATATTTTTCAAAATGTTTCTACAGTGTTTCAAAAAACGTAATCACATAGATTATGGTTATTAAATTTTTAAATTTAGGAAGGATATAATATTTTAATTCTTTATTTGGTAATAATAAAAATAAAAAATTAATATTCCAAGATATTTTGAAAATAGTTAAAATTGTGGAAAGAATGGAAAAAATGAATCATTTAACAAAATAACCCAAATTTTCAAATTTCAAAATCATGAAGCAGATGTATTTAATCACAAAAATAAGTTCAAAGAGTAATGTAATTGACAAAATATACAACCTTGTTATTAAATTTTGAAAAATTAATGTTTTAAAAATTTTAAATTCTAAAAAATTCGGTAATTTCTAATTTTTGATCCATATATCATTGAAAATAATGTAAACTTTTAAAATGATGTTTAATAATACTTGGGTATTCATATTAATTAAAATGGGAAAGAAATTATAATTTTCCCAAGGAGGGGTTAAATATTTAATTTTAAGTATTGTGGCTCAATTTGAAAACACTAACTAACAATTGCTTATAATTATTAAACTATTTGAATTGTAAGTGGATCTATTAAATTATTTAAGGAAAAACACAGAAACATTAAATTAGATAAGAAACCACATAATTAAATGGCCCAAAATATTTTATAACTCATTGAAAAATTTTGCAAATGCATATCAATAAATTTACCTATAAATGGTGTTCAATTTAAAATTGGGAAAATGTGCTTGTGGAGGAGATTAATAGGGTAAATATCCTACTGTTGTTGTGGAAAAACATAAATAATATTATTATATTACAGCTGTTAAAAAATAAGAAGATGTTGAATATTTTCAATGAAATTTACTTGAAAAAAGAAGCTAGTTGCTTCATACATTTCAAACTTCCTCACAAATATAGGTGATATTGGAAAGAACGACAACATAGATCCTCCATTTCAGTCTCACATGATAATTAAAAAAATGAGTTTGACTAGATGAGTAAGAGAATATAAGATTAAAAATTCATTAAAAATACATGAAATATTGATAGAGATTCCTTAAAACATGTTTTGAATTTCATACCTTCAATTTTAAGGTTCTATTTGTCCAAAACAATTAACTTAAGTAGTAGCAGAGCTTTGGTTCCTTGAGCGCTTAAATGTGGCATGAGGAAGAAGTGATCTGCTAGGGTTCTTTTTTAAACTAGGTGGGGGTTTTTATCACTTCTTACAAGAAAATGATCATAAAAGCCCATTTCATCATTGTTAAAAACATAAGTGATGAGAAATATTGGTTTTCTCATCACTTTCTTAGTGTTAATAAATAATCACTTTTATCACCGCTAAAAAACAATGAAAAAAGTGATCTTCTCAGCGCTTATGTTTTAGCGCTGACAAAATATACTTCCTCTAATGTTGATAAAAAAAGTAAAAAAATGAATAAAAATTAAAAAATAAATAATATTAATTATATAAATTATAAAATTATGAAATATGAAATATATTAACTATTTAAATTACAAAATATTAAAAAATGCATTTAAATAAATAAATTATAGAAAATAGAACCATATTGAAAATATTTAAACTTAATAAATAAATGTGTAAATATATTTCAAAAATTAAATTCCAAAAATATTAAAAAATTTAAAAAAATATTGAATTAATGAATAATAAAATTGAATAAATAAATTGCAATAAATTAAAACAAAATATATTAAAAAAATGAATTCATACCATTAATTAGAAAAAAATAAAAACATATAAAAAACAAATAAAAATGAAATAATAAATAATATTAATTATATAAATAACAAAATTATTAAAATTTAATATTATTGACTATTTAAATATAAAAAATATTAAAAAAATTCAATTAAATAAATTAATTATATAAATTTCAAACCAATTAGAATCATTAAAACATAATATATAGAAATCAATAAATATTATTCATATAAATTACAAACATATTGAAGATATCAAGTCATATTAAATAAATATGTATAAATAAATATAAAAAATGATTAAATTCTAAAAAATATAAAAATTAATTAATATTAAAAATGAATAAATAATATTAAATGAAAAGATATTAAAAATGAATAAATAAAATTTAATAGATTACAAAAAAAATTAAAAAATGAATTCATAAGATTAATGACATGAATTATAAACACATACAAAAATGAAAAAAAAGAGAATAAATAAATAATATAAATTATATAAATAAAAAATAATTAAAAATGAATTATTTTAACTATTTAAATTGTAAAAAAATTAAAAAATGAATTTAAATAAATTTATTATATAAATTTATAAAAATTTAAAAATAATGAAACACAAATAATAGAATTTATTAAATATTAGTCATATAAATTATAAAAATATTTAAAATTTTAAAACTTATTAAATAAATATGCATAAATAAATATTAAAAATGAATAAATTAAAAAAAAATTAAAAATTTATACATTTTAAAAAATATTAAGTGAAATAATATTAAAAATGTATAAATAATATTGAATAAATAAGGAAAATATTTTGAAAAGTTAATTCATAACATTAAATACATTAATTACAAACACATTAACATGAATAAAATTGAATAAACAAGTAAAATTAATTATATAAATAAAAAATAATTAAAATGAATTATATTGTCTATACGAAAAATATTAAAATTAAAATTCATTTAAATAAATCAATTATTTAAATTTCAAACATATTAAAAAACTAAAATCTAATAAATAAAAATAAATAGATATTAATCATATAAATTACAAACATATTAAAAATAATAAAACTTAGTGAATAAATATGTTTAAATTTTAAAAAATGAATAAATTCCAAAAATATTCAAATTTAACAAATATCAAAAAAGGGATGAAATATTTAATGAAATAATATTAAGAATGAATAAATAAAACTGAATAAAGTACAAAAAAACAATAAGCGAATTTATAAAATTATTATAGGTAGAGGACAATTATAGAGAAAACACACATGCACCCCCTTAATAGCCAACGAGACATGACTCATCCCTCCCCTCAAGGATTGACTTGCACCATATTGGACTAATTTATTACATATTAACTAGCTCAAAGGACCAGTAACATGATATGCTAATACATGTTCATATTTCATACCAAAAAGACCCCAGAGGCCCAACCATATAGTCTTTGAAGTCCCATGACCTTAATTCCCGAATAAAATCCCTAATCCCCTAGACATGTGGACCCAAAACTAACCTAATTGTTTTGTGGACCTTGCCCTACGTCGTACCACTATGTCAGCCCATGCACTTGGTACTAGTTGCACATGTCTGCACCCACCATTTTCCATTGGAGGCCATCGCCCCACTGCCAAAGTTCAACACCCATCCCTACCTGGGTCCACCATCGGCATCCATCCTCTCCCTCGGCCGCCTCACGGACCTCTATAATCATTGGAGGCTGCTGCCCCCACTAAAAGAAGTTTCCACTATCATCGTTTTAAATATTCCTGTTATCTCCCACATCCTCCTAACATCTCATCATCACCATTAGAGGCCGCCACTCCCCACCGCAAGAAGTGACCATTGCCAGCATTCGCCCCATTCCCGTACCAAACCTATGCCTTCTCACAGACCATCATCACCACCCTGTGTAGTCGTGCATGATGCCTCCATGCACACTCATGCTAGCATCGTGCTGACTTTTGTAGTCACTAGTCCCATGCGTATGTGCCTAGAAATAAAACCCCACCCACGCCAAAAAATAGGGGTACAAATGATCGGGGTGGGATTTGATCCCAACACTTGCTGGTATAAACAATATAATTAATTATTAACCTTTAGAATTTTTAATGATTATTAAAAATATATTTATTTAATTAAATGTATAAATATTTAAAAATGTATAAATAACATTCAAAATTGAATATATTATAAACATATTAAATGATTAAATATTAAAAATGAATAAATTATAAAAATGAATAAATTATACACATACACATACACATACACATACATATACACATACACATACACATACACATACACATTCACATACACATACACATACCCATGCACATACACATACACATACACATACACATACACTTACACATACACATACACATACAAATACACATACACATACACATACACATACACATACACAAAGACATACACATACACATATACACACACAGACACATACATGTCCATATGCATACATACATACAACATAACCATACAGATATACACATATATACATATGTATGCACATTCATCCACATACAAACATATATATTTTTATACACATACATACACATATGTTCACATACATACACATGCATACACACACATAATAATATATGTATTTATATTTTATATTATTTAATATGAAAATAAATATATAAATTAAAATATAAAAAATTTAAATAAATATATTCATTTATATATTGATATATTTGTTTAAAATAAATGTTAATAATTTAAATTGATATTTATATATACATTTTTTAATTAATGTATATAAATATACTATTAAGAATTTATATTGATTAATATAAATTTGAAAATTTTTTATATATAAAATTATGAAATCAAGGTTGATAATAATTTTTTATTATAGTATATTTATATAAATCTTATATATATATATATATATATATATTCATATATATACTTATTGTTATATAAATATAATTTTAAAAAATATAATTACGTATATATAAATTAAATTATTTATTGTTCACTTTATCAACACTTTTTTCATGCTATTAAAGGTGTGGATTTTATCCCAACTAAAAAAACACTAATAAAAGGTTATATTTATCAGTTCTTTTAGCTTGTGTTGAGAAAAGTCTCTTTTATCATATCTTTTTTGTTTAGCATTGATAAAGGTTAGCACTGAATACTATGTGATCTGTAGTATTGGCACTAAAAATGGCCATTATCAGTAATAGAAAATGATGATAGGCTAAGCATCCTAAAAAGATTTCAGCCTTTATCAGTGCTAAAAAAGATCTAACAAATGTAATCCATATTGGTTCTAAAAAAAGTGCAGATAAAGTCAACATTTATTAGTGATTTTGTTAGTGAAAATAAAATTTTAAAAATATTTTTTTTCACAATCTCACATCCTACCCTTTGTCGGCACCTGAACTCCCACCCTCCTTCAACACTCTCAGATAACTCCCACTCCCACTCATGTGTGATTCCATACAACTCCCCCTCTTATCAGTGCCTACAAGCCAGAATTTGTCAGTGCTCGACTATTACCCCACTACCTGCCCACCCGAGCATGCCCAAACTCAAACATGGGATCCCAATTTGCACAGTGAACCCCTTTACCACTATCATGTCTAGTTTTATTCTCTATTTTATGATATTTCTATTTATTTATATATATTTACATTCTTATTTTTTATCCAGGTATTTATATATATAATTATTTTTAAATACATTTATAAAATATATGTTTGTGTGTGTGTGTATTTATAGGTATGTCTATGTGTGTATATAGAATTGATATATATATATATGTACTTATATTTATTTAAATATATTATATATTAATGTCCATTTACATATATTAGAATATAAATGTAAATGTATATTTTTTATTAATACACACGTGCACATAGATGCATATATAAATATTATATATACATTTACATAGGTATAAATATAAATATATATATATATTCATATATTTTTACAAGTTAAAAAATGGATAAATAATTATTTTAAATAAAATGGATAATAATTATTTCCAAATTATTTATATAATTATTTTTAAATATATTTTTAAAATATATCAATATATTTTATATTTAGATATAAATTTTATACATATATATAAATATATTTATGTGTCTATATATTTACATATATATTTATATATATTCACATGTAACTGTATATTTAGATATAATTTTTCAATAATGTATTTATAAATATTTATTTTAAATATGCTTACATACTATATTTAATGAAAATGATATAATTATATAAATACATCTATGTATGATGTATCTACACAATATTGAGACAGGCATACACACATATACGTGCATATATTTATGCACACACATACACATTTATATTTCACACATATATTCACAAATATTTACATATAAGTATATATTTACATATATTAGAATATACATAGAAATATATATTTTTTCATCAACACATACATATTTTTTTATTTTTTAAAGAAAAAAATATCAATTTGATCAACTGAAAATCATTCATTACAAGAGAATAAATAAATCAAGGAAAATTAGAAAGATAAGTTTGATTTTCACCATTAACTCCATGACCCGAAAAATGATGAGCATCCCGGTTCCCTTCTCTTATATTAAAGTAAAAGATGAAGGAGGAGAATTAATTCATCATAGCTCAAATCCTCTTCACAATTAATCCAAAAAACTCTAAACCTTTATCATGATTAAAAATATAATGAATAAAAACATGAAAATTGTATTTGAGAATGACTTCCAACATTTCTCATAGAAAATATCCAAAAACTAATAGAATGGTGAAAAATTATTTATGGAAAACTATATTAACCAAGATCTGATGGTCCTATGTTACCAAAAAAACACCCACCTTATTGTTTCATACTGGTATTAAATCTAAATTAACTTTTAGAACCCCGGATATATAGGGGATCAAATACCAATCCTCATATCCCTATCTGTAATAAACCCACAAACTAGTTTTTATATTCCATGCTAACAACCATTTAGATGCTCATGAAAACCAAAAATAGTTTCTTCGATCAACCTATTTAAAAAATGGTCTCATTTTGACGTACCCAAATCATCCATGAAACTAATCATAGGTCACAAAGTATTTTAATAGGGATTGAGGATACCCACAGGACCATATTATATGGAAAATTAATAGAAAAATCAATGAACACCAAGGAATTATCCTACGAAACTTCCCAAACACCTCTAGGTCCAAGATAATTCAAAATTCCATATAAAGGGGATTTAATTTTTCTGGATTAAAGGTAGCACAAAGGGTCACTCATAAAATTTTGTTTTAAAAAAACTCTCTTTTAGGGAGGGTCAAAAAACAAATCTACCACACAAAAAAACAAAATTCTTGGTGGGATGACAACTCCTAGAGGGAATTATAGGGTTGATGCACTAAATAGGGTCGGGAGTCAAGAGAGATCTTGTAACCTAATTTGACAGAATAATAACCAAATCCCTCCTTACTCAATTAAAAATGATCTAAGCCTCTCCTACTATGATAATAATAGTGAGAATAATATCATTTTCCTTATCATTAAACTAGTAAGTAACCTTATCCAAACACCATCCATCCAAATTATCTTTAAAATATATTAAAACTTATCATTATCCAATCTCAGAATAGTTAGTGATGTCACCCTTAAGTAACAATGATCAACAATCTAAGGGTCACTCTAAATATTAACTCTATATATATCACCAATTATAAAATAAATAACCTTATTCAATAACCAACATGATCCCCAAAGCTTCAAAAAAATCAGGCCTTGTACCCAAGCCTAAATTTTAATAATCTAAATAAGGTTAATAATTAACATGAATAATTTGGAAACTCAATGAATTAGGGTATTTGAAAAGGCACCGACCCTGATTAGCAAGAAAATAATTATTAAAGGAGATCAAGTTCATAAATCTCAAACCCCCACAATCCTTTCGTGCACATAACTTATCCCATGACACCCAATGGGATTTATTTTTTCCATCATGATAACCCCAACAAAAAAAATCCATTTCTAATGTAACTGATTAATAATACTACTTTTGAGATTAAAATAAACATGATATAAGTGGGGATATATTGGTAAACCTCATTGAAAATGATCTATTTAATTTCTTTATAAACTCCCCAGTCAGACCATATATTAATTTTCTTATCAATTCTATCAGCAGTAGCAGAAAGTACCTCTTCCTTTGATATTCCAAAAACCACAGGAAGACCAAGGTATTTTTTGTTTTTATCCACCACTTGGATGCCTAAATCTCATTTTAGATTATCTTTCCTAGGAGGAGAGATGCATATTATAATGAAGATATTTGATTTAGATAAATTAACTGAATAAGCTGAAGTTATTTCATTAATAGAAAAAATATTCACGATGTCATGAAATTTCTCAAAATTAGATCATGTAAATAAAATGTTGTCATTTAAAAATAGAAAATGGGAGGGATGGGGGTTGTTTCGACCTAATTTTTTACCATGAATTAGATTATACATTAATCTACTTGTGATAAGATTATAGAAAACATCACCCATAAGTATAAACATGTACGGGGAAACATCATCTCCCTAACAAATCCCCAAATAAAGAACAAATATTTAGGTAAGGTTACCATTGACCTAGATCTTAAAAGAAATTTAGGAAACACAATACATAATGAAATCCACCCATTGGTTACAAAATCTCGTCCTAATAAGAAAAAACACAAAAATGGCCATTTGACTATATCATTTTCATTAGTCATACCCAATTTTAAATCCATCAAACCCCTTTTAGAGATGGATTATGTCTCCATTGATTTAAAAATATCATGGTAAACAATATTATTATCTAAGAAGATCCATCTAGGCACACAAGAACTTTGATTTCTCAAAATAATAGAAGGAAACAAACTTCTACGTTTATTGACCATCAATTTCAATAAAATATTATAATTCACAATAAAAAGAATAATAGTAATTAATTATGAAACTATGTAATCCTTTTAAACTTTGGGAATTCGGGTAATTTGGGTTTCATTATTTGAATGGAAGAAATCATTACTTTATTATAATTCTTCTATGAGTTGTGTGATATCATTCCCTACAATATGCAAAAATTGTTTGAAGAAAAGGGAATGGAATCCATCCAAGATGGTTCCATAGTGTCATGTATTTTCAAAAGTGACAAGACAAACTCCTAATTAGTGATGTCCTTTTGGGATCATTTTTCATAGAATCTATTAAAACTCGGGAGATATAGGTGGAATCCTCAGTAGAAATAAAATATCCCACATTAGACTATAGATCATGAAAGAATCTCAAAACTATATCTTTGATTTTACTCTCCCGTCTAGTGATTCCTCCTTCAAGCATCTCCAATTTCAAAATAAATTTCTTTCATCGTCTTACTGAAGCCTTATGATAGAAATATAAAGTATTTTGACTTCATTATTTAAAGTGTTATTCCCTTGCTTTCATGAACCAAAAAACATCCTTATTTATAAGATTAGTTTCTAATATTTTTTAAGAGACAAAAATCTGTGAGATTTATGTGGCCTTAAATTGATACTTTTTTCCACATCTATTTTGTTGTTAAATTATGTTTTTAATGATTGTTTTAACATTACTTTGGTTTATTATTTATTTTAGGTTTTTCATTATATATTTAGTTAACTAAATAAATTATTAATATTTTTTTATCTTATCATTGAAACATTAAATTTTTTATTTTATTAATTATTTATTAATGTTTGTTTTTATTTATTGTTTATTTTATCAATTATTTTATTATTATATAGCCTTATGTTTTGTGTATTTAATTTTTATCTCATTTTAGTTTTTGGTGTTAATATATTAAATAATTAAATTATCTTTAACATTAAAATTATTTTTCTTATTTTTTTATTTAGTAACAGAAAATAATAATTATTTTCAAATTTTTATCTTTTTTATTAATTAATTAATTAATTAGTTAATTAGTTTATTATTTTAAGTTAATGCTGTTAGTGTTTAATATGGAATTATTTGAAAAATTAAAATTGTATGAATTTATTTTAATCTACTGTTAATTGATTTTCTTTTTATATATTTTATTTTTTAATTTCTTAATTTTTGTAATTTATTTTTCTAAACTAATCAACATTATTTATTTTGAGCAAGTAGCACACCACCCGTGTAATATCAAATTGACAGGAAGTGCATTGGATAATTTTCCATAAGATAATTTACCTAAGCTACCCACATAAGAAAAATCTATTATAATCCTCCCACTGTGAAAGATAAAATATTACACATTGTAAGATATTGGTTGGTTTTGGTGTAAAAGAATTATCTACTGGGTGGGAACTGTGCAACATAATTTGATGCTTCTTGTAAGTCAATTACTGTATAGGATAATTTATTCTATATGGTGATAAAACTATAGAATATTTTTATAATAAATCCGAACTCATTCTTGTATTTGATTACAACCAATTTGAGTTATCATCCTGGTCCATGCATCTGAAGTGATGTCGAGATTGAATAAGCACATAGCCTGAGATGTGTATTTTATCTAAGATCAATATCTAATGGGAAGTAGAGGAAACTCATTCTCAAAGGAAGGGATATCTCAATTTGAAGGATACAATGACTGAAGCTTCTGAATGAAGCCTACAATTTCCCGGCTTGGTGGACTGAACCAAACATATCTAAGCATGAAGAAGCTAAATATTTCATATAATCTGTGGACCAAGGTTTAATCTATTGATCCATCCACCATTATGCTCAAACGAGGTTCTAGAATTTTTAATTAAGTAGTGTCACCCACGAAGTCCTTGAATATAAGCTTTTGATTGGGAAAAATAGATGTCCTAGATATATGTTAAAGCTGTGTTGAAGATGTTGAAATCTTGAGTTCCATCTAAATATGCATAACCATCTATGTGGTCATGAGTTTTCTATGAAATAAGTTTATAAATTAAACTGAGGGTGAAAGAATACTTTATTTTTTTGTGCCCTCCAACATTATTAATTTTTTTGTTAAATGAAAATTGGTTTTTTAATGGGGCTTGGATTTAAATACCATAAATGTGGTCCAAGAAATTTTTATAGGATGATTTAGGGTTAATTTTTATGACTAGAGATATACTGACCATTTTTTATGAAGGAAACTGAAGTGAATAAGGTTGGACCAATTTTGTTTCTAGAAGATCCAATGTATTGTGTTATATTCTAAATCAAAATGAGAAATATAGACCAATGAATGGGTTGATATGTTTATACTTCATATTATAGTTTCATGATTTGAGGATGTCACTTTTAGATGCTTCTGAAATGGAGAAGTTTAATTTTGAGCATGGCCTTGATCTAAAAATCCAATTTTTCGATGATGAAACCCATGTCTAATTCTTTTTCTTGATATATCTAAAGCTAGAGTCTATTTGACCAGATAGTTAAAGAGGATTCTATCAAGATTGGATGAATGATTTTTGGTTAAATATTTCTATTATGTTTTCTCTTGATTATAGGTTTAGTTTTTTCATTGTGTTTTGAAGGGGCCTCAATGAATTTGAGAAATTCGGTTACATTGAAGAAAATGAAAAAACATGAGTGTTTGAGATAAGATACATTTTGGAATATATAGATTCAAATAACTCTTAGAAAACAGACATGTAGAGATAATTTTTGGTAATTAAAGAATTTTTATTGTGAGAAAAACAGGAGCAATCATTACTTAATAAATTGGCAGGAGTTGATATGGAGATTTGTTAAAGTAATGGGGAACATAAAAAGGAGAAGAAGAAAATATCATATATAGTGATGATAGGAATGTGAATATAGTGAGTTGAGTCTGGGATTCTTTTTTAAAATTAAAGGAGTTTTCAAAAGAAAATAAAAGATAAGGGGCATACTCACTCAATTTGGGAAGATATGGGAGTCATGAAGAGAGGTTATAAAATGGAGGCAGGCCAGAAGGAGATAAGAACAATGGTGATGAAATAAAAAAGCTGAATATAAAGGGTAAATCAACATCATTAGAGAATATTTGTTCATTTATTTATTGATTTTTTTTATTATACTATAGAAATGTATTTCTGGAAAATAATGGAAGTTGTTCATCCAACCATGAGTAGCTAAGTTTTTTAGCGTTATCGAATTATAATGAATTAAAATTATTCTCATGTTATACTCTTGTTGTAATCTTTATGTCAGTGTAATTTTCATTGAGTTTTTTTATCTTCATTCTTAATGAGAATCATTTTTACACTACTATATATTTATATGGGTGATAGTAGTGGATAATTAATCTCTGTTTATCAACTGAAGTACCAAAAATTAGAAAAGGTTAATGATATAATTCTCTATTAAATAACTAATCATATCCTCATTTTTGATTGACAAATTTTTACTAAGGAGAGTTTACTAGACTATATTAAACACCTAATGAAATTTAGATACTCAAAAAATATTCTCTACAGTACTAGCATAGAAATGATAGCTTAAAATTAGATTAGAAAATTACTTTTATAAGAGCATTGTAGTCAGATTCTCTAATCTCATCTATTGATCACATATCTTCCTATTGTTTTACTTTATTTACCATTTTTCTTATCCATTATTTATATTTCTTTTTTTTCTATTTTTTAATTTTTTTATTTAGAATTTCTTTATTTGGTCACATATCATTTTTTCCTTCATGTGGATTGATACTCATACTTACCACTATTTTAGTTGTTGGTAGGTTTTAAATAATTAATTTTTCCACATTATCAATAATGATGTGATAAAATTTTTGTGCAATTACTGAGGAAAGCATGTGTGACCAACTCATAAAAAAATAAAACAAAAATAAAATAAAAAACATTAAAATATGTTTCTAAAAAATTATGCTGAAAACTGCTTTTTTATTTCAATGTTGTGTGATTTCACTTAACTGTTTAAACCTTAAATTTTATGCACGCATGGGAAAATAAGAAATATTAAACTAAACCTTTAATACCTGAAAAAATTTACTTTTTTATCCCTTAATAAGAATAATAAAATGGAAAATCAAAACCGAAATCCAAATCTAGAAATTCTGAGAGATATGGGGGGGGGAATCAAAATCCAGTTGCACCTCAACCTAGGAATTAAATTTCTAAGAGGTATAGTCTTAGGGATTTCCATATTCCAAATACTTAAAGTAATACTTATTATATAAGTTTTTCTCCTAGGTCTATAAATTGTAAAATGAAACAGTCTTACCTCTTTATATTACCCTCCTTTAGTGGTCATCCCATCAAAGATTCTCTTGATTTTATTAGAGTTTTTTATAGTATGGTACAATAGTTACCTTTAATAGGATAAATGAGGAGGAACATAAGTTGAGATTCTTCCCATTGTGTTTGAAAAGTAAGTCAATGAGTTGGTACCATAATTTAGATGATGACATTTTTGACACATGTGACCAACTTTTCAATTCTTTTGTTACTATATTTAATCCTAGAAACACCACTACCAAAGTGAAGCATAAAATCACCATTTTTATTCAAGATGATGATGATAATTTCCATTATACTTGGGACTGATTTAGATATCTTTTGAGGAAATTTATTAACCATAAATTATCTCCCAATCTCATAAGGGATACATTCTATAATATTCTTACTCCTTACAATCAAAATATTATATATTAATATTATGGTAGAGATTTCTCATACATTAAAGTGGATGATATCAAACAAGTTTTTAATAAAAACTCACATAATTCAAAACATAAAAACACAAATAAGTGAGTTATTGATCTATCTTAAATAGATACTCAAGTAGTTATTGACGATGATAGATTTCTTAGGGAACTGTGTTGCCAATGTGGGATGTTTGTTCACTCTCAGTGTTGTTTCCCCAATATTGGAATCCATATATTGCATGAGGAGAGTGCTTAGTTTGTTTACTTTAGAGTTAGGGACCAAGGGGTTAGTGATCCTTTATCTGATCTGTATAACTCTGGTTATAAAAATCACCCCATCATTTCTTGGAGAGAACATGGTGTATTGAAACCTGTTGTTTCTCCTTGATACTCAAATCATCCCAAATATCAATTTCAAAATAATGCAAGACACTCAAATTCTAATTCTGATTTAAATCATTAGGTTAGAAAATTGATCTTTGTGCAAGATTCACACCAGAATAAAATCAATAATTTGCAAGTCCAACTAGGTCAAATGGATAAAGATTTAGGTGAAATAGAAAAATGAATGTTTCTTATAAAAACTAAAAAAAATAAATGTGTGAATGTGAAGGATGTAACCACTATGTCGGTACTTCAAACTCATTAATAAGTGAATAAACTACAAGGAGAAGTAAAAAATTGGTGAAATATATGAATCTGAGGTTGAAATTCTTAAAATGTCCAAATCTATAAATATTAATAACTCTATATAGAATAAAAAAATGGAAAATCATCATATGTTAAATCCAAGGAACTAAGTAAAATGAAGTTGGGTTTGATTAAGGAGTGAAATAAAATGGTGATATTCAAAGATGATAAGTTTAATCAACTTGTTTTAAAACATTATACTCCTCTCATTACTTATCCGAAAAGAGTTAAAAAGTGTGATGAAGTTGTTTACTTGAGATTATAATAAATTTTTAGAACATTCAGGGTCAAAATGCCATTTTGGAAGCCATGGTAAAATTCCATCATATTTTAAATTCACCAACAAGTTTCTATCTAAAAAATTATTAGAATAAATTAGATACCATCAATCTCAATGAGGAATGTAGTGTTGTTATTCCAAGGAAGTTACCTCCAAAGTTAAAAGACCATGGAATTTTTGTTATTCAATCCCAAATAAAAGGAAGTGGGAAACTAAACTTTTTATGTGATTTGGGAGAAATTATTAATTTGATACCTTACTAATTGTTCAAAAATATGGGTCTTATAGATTTATAACCACATTATTATTCTTCAACATAATAATATGACATTCAATCATCATTACAAAAGGGTGGATGAATTAATAGTCATTGTAGGGAAGCTGACATTGCCAACATATTTTCTTATTCTTGATATGGAGTGTGATGAAAAGGTCCTGGTCATATTATTCATACCATTCCATACTACTGGAGGTGTTTTATTAGATGTCTCCAATGGAAAACTTACCCTCCATGTTGTATATGATTTAAAGGAGATTTTGGTATTTCAAAATCCCAAACATGAGGATTGTTGGAATCACCTGTTTTGATAATCCCAAAATCATGCTTAAACATTAATTATGATGTATTAAACCTTTGCATTAATCTTATTATTCTATGCTTAAACGTATTTTATTCTAAACAGTTCATATTCTTACTCTCATAACTTTACTGTAACAGCTTACAGTAGTATTTACATAAGTTTGGTATTGTTAGCTAACAGTCAGAGCTTTCTTTTCAAAGTCACAGTTACAGTTAACTGTCACCTTAAGTTACTGTTGCAATAAGTTCACAGTTACAAGGTTACAGTCGAAGACTAATACAAGCTTATAGTTACGAGTCCACTGCTATCTATTGTCAAAGCTCACAGACGAAGGTCACAGTTACAAGACTTCTGCTCAAAGTTTTCTCTGCTCAAGTTCACAGACGAACAAGTCTACAGTTGGAACAAGTTCACAGTCGAACAAGCCTACAGTCATAAGCCTACAGTCAAGGTTACAGTTAGACAGCTTCTGTCGACTAAGTCTACTGATGATCGAAGTCTACAGTTGACAAAGGTTACAGTTCTACAAATTTGATGTTACAAGTCTACAGTTAGAAAGGCTACAGTTACATGGAGTAAAAGCTACCATTGCAAGCCTACAGACAGCAAGCCCTTTGTTGAAGTCAGCAGTCAGAAGGAAGTCCACAGTTGGAAGACCACAGTTGAAGTCAACAGTGACATACATTCTCGACTCACTGTTTTAATTTCTTTATTTCCTACATTTAATCTATCTAACGGTCATATCATACATTTTGATGATTTTTCAAATATCTGATAAAGGTTGTCGGATGTCAGGAACCCGTACCTCGTACCTACTGAAAAGAAATCTTTTATGTCCCCTGTCGGGAGTTAAATACGAGAAGACTACGCTGCCCAAAAAAATGGAATGAATGCGAATGCAAACCAGAGAAGTGCGTGGTGGACGAAATATACCAGAAACACAAGAAGATAAAAACGAGTTCCATCAAGAACACAGAGAAGCATATAGACAATCAAGTATACTCGAGAAGTGTTCTGTGCATACAAGAAGAACCCTGAAGAACTTCATCGACTACATTCTCACTACCTGTGAACCTGGAGCATACGACACTCTGTTTCTCAAACAGAAACGAGAAGAGGACTCAAATTCTCTTCTGATCGAATACAAGAGCTACACTGAGATCACCAGAACCACTTCTAAACTCTACATCTCTTGTTCTGTGATTTATTCTACATTTTCAGAAGTGTGTGTTATCTGCACACATTGACTCCTGTACTTTCACTGGAGGATCTGTAAATCCTCAGCAAATCTTTTTGCACCCCATTTCCCACTGTGGATAGTGGTAGAGGTCTTGTGACCTGGACAGCTTGCTGCTGTTGTTTGTTTTCCCACGAAGAACTGTGGTAGAGGTCTTGTGACCTGGACAGTGTGTTCACTGTTGTTAACCCCGATCCAGGGTGTGGATCATTTTATATAAAATTTTGAGAGGACTAAGTCTCGGCTTGAGACTGAACCTCTTGGTTAATTCTGTGTGTTTATAGTTATACTCTATATCCATACTATACATATTTATTTCATATTCCGCTGCTATTACTTTGAAATATAATCTGTCTTCAAAGCTACTTTGATAATTAAATTCGCAAGTGTTTATATTTGTTATAAATCAGTAAGTTAGTTTCAAAAGTTAATTTAATCATAAGATTACATTAACTGAGAATTAATCAATCTTTGAGAAACTAATTGAACCTTTATAATCTATATAAATTCACTACAGTTTAATTTGTTTTTGAAATTGGGGGATTTAAATAGAAATTGTTTTTAGCAGAAATTTTAATTGGAACTCAATTCACCCCCCCTCTTGAGTGTCCACTCCGACCAACATTTGGTATCAAAGGCTGGATTTATCTCTGTTATACTTGCTCAATGTTTTATTTTAACTCTCTGTTTTTAAACTGTGATTGTATTTTTATCTAAAAGATCTTAAATTTCTGTTAGTTCTAAATTTTATCTCTTTAAAACACTTTCTAAAATTTCCTTATGGATAATAGACTAGAAGGTGCTGCTACTAACAGGCCACCCTTCTTTAATGGTGTGAATTATGCCCAATGGAAGCTCAAAATGAAAATTCATTTGGAAAGTATGGGTTTTGATATTTGGACTGCTATAGAGTCTCAATACAAGATTCCAGAAACTGAAAGAATAACTTGGGATGAACCTACTAAAGTAGCTTACAATAATAATTGTAAGGCTATGAATGCTCTCTACTGTGCTCTAGGAGATGAGGAGTTCAATAGAATTTCTGCATGTAAAACTGCTTTTGAAATCTGGGACACCTTAGCTGTTTCTCATGAAGGAACAACTAATGTCAAGGAAATGCGGTTAAACACTTATACTATCAAATATGATAACTTTAAGATGAAAGCCGATGAACCTATTTCTGATATGTATCTCAGGTTTAATGAGATAGTTAACACAATGAGCTCACTCGGGAAGATTGTTCCAGCAAAGGAGCAAATCATGAGATTATTGAGATGTCTGCCTGACAGATGGAGAGGCACATCCGTTTCAATTAGAGAATCCTGTGATATTGGAACTTTGCCTGTCAAGGAGTTAATTGGTAAGCTGATGATGTACGAAGAAGAGCTCAAGGTAAATAAAGAGGAAGATGAGGAACCAAAACGAAAATCTGTAGCTTTTAAGTCTACTGCATCAAAGAGCAAAGACAAGGAGAAAGTGCATATACCAACTGAAAGCTCATCTAGTGAAGACTTAGATTCTGACAGTGATGCCGAGATGGCACAAATAGCAAGGAGATTCAAGAAGTTCTATAGGAAGAAGAAGTTCTTCAGAAAACCAAACTACAAGGGTAAGTATGATAGACAAGGTAAGTGGAAGAAAGATTGGAAGAAAACTGATAAAGAAGAAGACATAGTCTGCTATGAATGTAAAAGGAAAGTACACATCAAAGCTGACTGTCCTAAGTTAAAATTCAAGAAGAAATATGAGTACAAGGACAAGAATTATAGGAAAGCTATGAAGGCCACCTGGAGTGCTTCAGAAGACAGCACAAGTGAATCAGAGTCCAGTGATTCTGAAAGAAATCGTGCTAATATGTGTTTCATGACAAACACATCTGAGGTAACCTTAGACACTCCCACTTTAAACTCTTATTATTCTGAAGGTGAAGCAGAATCTGATTCTGATTCTGAAAATATGTCTAAAGATGAATTGACTGAATACTGTAATATGCTGGAAGAAACATGTAATGAACTAAAGGATAAATATAGGTCTTTAAAGAAACAACATGCTCTTACTGCAAGTGTCAAGTCTGCACTTGATGTAGAAAAAGAGAAAAATGTTCAACTATTAAAGGAGAATACAGAACTGAAACTATCTAATGAACAACTTAGAAAGGACTTAGAAACATTCACAAATGGAAAAGATACTCTAACCCAACTGCTAGGAAAGCAAGTTGCACCTAAGTATGCTACTGGATTGGGATACCAACCTGGACAAAGACAGTTTACTAAAACCCGATTTATTTCCAAGTCTGGAAAAATCCTGCTAGTTCCAGTTTTGGAAATTCGTATGCCTCAACTGGTTATTTAAATAGTTGTCGATCAAGTAAAGTATATCTCTCTAAGTCTGTTGCATCTATTAATTGTATGGGACCCATAAGACAAATCTGGGTACCTAAATCCTTGATTGCTAACATATCTGGACCCAAGAAAATCTGGGTACCAAAGTCATTTCTTGTCTAATCTGTTTTGTAGGAAATCTGTTTGAAAAGCAATTACAAGAAGGTATGGTACATAGACAGTGGATGTTCAAGACACATGTCTGGGGACTATTCGTGCTTCAAAAGCTTAATAAAGGTTGATGGAGGATATGTCACTTTTGGTGATAACTCAAAAGGAAAAATCATCGGCTTAGGCCAGATTGGTAACACTAACTCCGTATTAATTTCCAAAGTTTTATTTATTGATGGACTTAAGTACAACCTGCCTAGCATTTCTCAATTGTGTGATGATGGTTTTAATGTCAAGTTTGAAAACAATTCTTGTGATGTTTATAATTCCAAAAATGCTTTAATATTTTCTGCCTTAAGAAATGAAAATGTTTATGTTGTTGACTTAAACACTTTAGCTAAACATAACGTTACTTGCTTAAATGATTTTCATAAAGAGTCTTGGCTGTGGCATAGGAGATTAGGACACTGCAACATTCACTCACTTAGAAAACTCTCTAAGAAACACCTAGTTAGAGACCTACCTAAGCTTGAATTCCCAAATGACAAAGTGTGTAATCCCTGTCAAAAGGGAAAACAACACAAAGTTTCTTTTAAACCAAAGAAAGAAGTTTCAACTTCTCAACCACTTGAACTGGTTCACATGGATTTGTTTGGACCATCAAGAATTTCAAGTCTAAATGGGAAGCACTATGTTTATGTTCTTGTAGATGACTTTTCTAGATATACTTGGGTATACTTTCTAGCTCACAAAAGTGAAGCCTTCTCTTCCTTTGTTAAATACTCTAAGTCTGTAGAAAATCTTAGTGGACTTAAGATTAAGACCTTGAGGAGTGATCATGGTCGTGAGTTTGAGAATCAAGAATTTGAATCTTACTGCTCACTCAATGGCTATGCTCACAATTTTTCTGCTCCTAGGACACCTCAACAGAATGGTGTAGTGGAAAGAAGAAACCGAACCCTGCAAGAAATTGCAAGGACTATGCTTAATGAATATGACCTGCCTGTTTACTTTTGGGCTGAAGCTGTAAATACAGCCTGTTATGTTATTAATAGAGTCTTGATTAGACCGATTCTTAAGAAAACCCCTTATGAGTTGTGGAATAATAGGAAGCCTAAGGTTAATTACTTTAGAGTTTTTGGTTGCAAAGTCTTTATTCTGAATACTAAAGATAATCTTGATAAATTTGCTCCAAAAAGTGATGAAGGAATTTTCCTAGGTTACTCTATGTCTAGTAAAGCCTATAGAGTGTTCAATAAGAAAACCAAATGTGTGGAAGAATCTGTTCACATCAAGTTTGATGAGACTGATCCACATGAGTCTAAAACTTCTCTTGAAGATGTTGAAGAAGACTTATCTGTTCTGGACCTAAATGAAAAATCTAAAGAACCTGCAATAAAAACATCCAGTTCTGGACTTTTTCCAGAATCTTCCTCTGTGGAACCCGAACCTATAAATGAACCTGAAATCTCTAGTCCAACCTTTACCAAATCAACTAGGATTCTAAAGAATCATCCTTTAGATGCTGTTGTTGGTAATCTTGATAGAGGAACACAAACTAGAGCTTCTCTAAGAAATCAGGTTGAACATCAAGCTTTTCTTTCACAGCTTGAACCCAAAAATGTCAATGATGCTATCAGTGATGAATTCTGGGTAATGGCTATGCAAGAAGAACTAAATCAGTTTGAAAGAAACAAAGTTTGGGAATTAGTGGAAAGACCTAAAGACACTCTTACCATAGGCACTAAATGGGTGTTTAGAAACAAAGTTGATGAGTTTGGTAACATAATCAGAAACAAAGCTAGGCTGGTTGCACAAGGGTATAGTCAGGAAGAAGGAATAGACTATGAGGAAACCTTTGCACCCGTGGCTAGACTAGAGGCCATTAGGATATTACTTGCTTATGCTGCTCATCTGAATTTCAAACTATATCAAATGGATGTTAAAAGTGCTTTTCTAAATGGATATATAATTGAGGATGTATTTGTGGAACAACCTCCTGGTTTTACAAATCCCCATTTTTCTAATCATGTTTTTAAATTATCTAAAGCTTTATATGGTTTAAAGCAAGCTCCAAGAGCTTGGTATGATAGGCTCAGCTCTTTTCTTATTTCAAAAGGATTTACTAAAGGGATAGCTGATCCTACTCTTTTTATTAAATGGATTTCCAAAGATGTCTTAATAGTACAAATCTATGTGGATGATATTATTTTTGGATCTTCTAAAAATTCATTATGTGTTGATTTTTCAAAAATAATGCAAAATGAGTTTGAAATGAGTTTAATGGGAGAACTCAAATTTTTCCTTGGATTTCAGATCTTTCAAAATAAAAATGGTATTATTTTGAACCAAAGTAAATATATTAAAGATCTTCTAAAACGTTTTTCTTTGGATGGCACCAAAGGCAGTGACACACCTATGAGCACCACTTGCAAGTTGGACAGTGATGAAACTGGTGAACCAGTGGATCAAACCAATTACAGAGGTATGATAGGTAGTCTACTGTACCTTACTGCCAGTAGACCTGACATCATGTTCAGTGTATGCATGTGTGCTCGGTTTCAAGCCAATCCAAAAGAGTCTCATTTGACTGCTGTTAAAAGGATTTTCAAATATCTAAAACATACTCCCAATTTGGGATTATTTTATTCAAAAGGACAATCATTTGATTTATTAAGTTATTCTGATGCTGATTTTGCTGGCTGCAAGTTAGATAGAAAGAGCACCTCTGGAACATGTCACATTTTAGGCAAGTCACTAGTATCTTGGTGTAGTAAGAAGCAGAATTCTGTTGCATTGTCTACTGCCGAAGCTGAGTATATAGCTGCTGGTAGCTGTTGTGAACAAATCTTGTGGATGAAACACACTTTACTAGACTATGGATATAAATTCAAGCATGTCTCTATAAGGTGTGACAATACAAGTGCTATTAACATTTCTAAAAATCCAGTATCTCATGCTAGGACAAAACATATTGATGTGAGACATCACTTTCTGAGGGATCATTATCAAAAAGGTGATATCACTCTTGAGTTCATTGGCACTGAACATCAGTTAGCTGATATTTTTACAAAGCCTTTGAATTCTGAGAGATTAAGTTACATCAAACATGAGTTAGGTATGATTAACTATAGCACAGTTGAAATCTCACAGTTGAAACCTCACAGTTGAAACCTCACAGTTGAAACCTCACAGTTGAAACCTCACAGTTGAAACCTCACAGTTGAAACCTCACAGTTGAAACCTCACAGTTGAAACCTCACAGTTGAAACCTCACAGTTGAAACCTCACAGTTAGACCTCACCGGTGTACCTCACTGTTACATCTCTCTGTAGGCTGTTTCGCTGTTTAATCTTATTTTATTTTTGCGGGAATTCGAACCGTTTCTTTTCTTTATACTTTTATTTCTAAATCCCTAAATGATAAAATTGAGAACATCGAACATATCTCAATCCACTCATCTCTACCCTTGCTCTCTCAAGTCCTAAACCCTAAACCTTCAACCGAACCTCGAAACCTCATTCAGTTCCAATGGCCAGAACAAAGCGACCCCCGACTGTCAACGAAGATGCACCAATGCCAAAGAGGACTCAAGTCGAATCCAGTGGCACCGGGAACGCCTCGATAAGACCTGTCAATCCACATCTGACTAAGAGAGAAATAGTTGCTGAGAAGGAGCTAAGTGAAGAGTGGATTTTATCGAGCAGATCATTAGTACTGGCAGTGCTTAATGAGCAAGGATGGACCGAATGCTTCGCAAACAATAATGGACCGTACTACCCGAAGCTGGTGAAGGAATTCTATGAATATCTACAGTTCGAGGAAGAGGTTGATCTGCATAGACTGGTATCCAGAGTAAATGGCAATGAAGTCAGTTTTTCATCCGCTGATTGGGCTGCTTGTTTAAGAGTTCCTCATGAGGGTATTTACAACTACTATTCTGGAGCGGCTCCTCCAAACAGTAGAATCTTTGATCATGAGACGGCTCTGGAAGAACTGACAGGCAATGGCAAAGTAAGAAAGGTTATTGCTGTTGAAATGAATGGAGAGGAAAGGCTTCTGTTTAAGTTTATTCAGCATGTACTGAGTCCTAGAAGAGGAGATTTTGCAACTCTGAAGCACCAGGATATTTACTTGATGTACTTATTAAAACATGGAAGGAAGATCAACCTTTGTAGGTTGCTGATGGCTCAGATGGAGGACATGATAAAGGCAAGCTCAAAATCAAGTGCCTTGTTCCATGCTAAACTCATTTCGGTTATGTTGAAAGTGAAAGGTGCAGCTGGAAGTCAGGAAGAGTTGATAGTAGCAAAGAACAGTGTATGTATCTCGAAAGTAATCTGTAAATTCATGAAGATCAGTTGGAATCCCTGGAAGAAATCATGGGTGAATGATGAGGAGAGAATCTATGAGAATTTTAGCCCTTCTACTCATCCCTCTAGACCGAGAGATAGGAGAGATCCAGGCTTAAAGCCTGATGAGCCTGAACCTGTATACTCAGATGATGAACAGACTGCAGTAGTTGGTAACTCTGCAAGAGAGAACACCCCAATTGATGAAGGGAGTGATCCTGATACTACTCACAGTCCTGTCAGGACAGTGACGTTTGGAGCAGCAAGCCCTCCAAAAGAACTACCTAGTAGAGAACCTGTTCTGAGAGACAGTGAGACTGAGACTACAGAAGAAGAAGAAGAAGAATCTCAATATTTTGTCAAGGACACCTCTGATGAGGGTGATACAGTCGAAGCAGAAGAGGCTGGAGCTTTAAATGAAAAACAAGAAACTGTTGCAGAAGAACTTAGTATGAGCCCTCTGATAGGGTATACAGACAAGTCAGTGTCTGACCAGGAAGCAGGAGTGGTCTCTACTACTGTTGTCATGGAAGTGGTTGATGACCCAACAGAGAAGGAGGCTAACCTCACTGTTGAACCTACAGAGGAAGCAAGTATGGAACCTGCTAGAGCTATAGAAGAGAACTTAGAGTTACCCAGAGTTGAGCAGATAGTAGAAAGTGTTCAGGAAGGACCTCCAAGTGAGGGGGAGCGTGTTGGTTCAGTCTCTGTACTGTTTGATATAGAAGGATGGACCTCAGATCCAGGATACATGGTGTTAGGACTCAATTATGAGGATTCAGATGAGGAAAACCAACCACCAAGAAATCCAGTCATCCTACCTAACAGCTCTCCAGTGTTAGAAACTGAAAGATTGTCCACCAAGGAAGACCTTGAATCCTTAAAGAATGAAATGAAGGAGACCATCAGACAGTCTGTTGCTGAATTGAAAACCAGTCTTTTTGATGAGCTGAAAAATGTGGAACAATCCTTAGAACTATCTCTAGGATGTGTTGTGGGAAGTCCAATCAAAGAAGTGATGGATGAAATGAAAGTGTGCCACACTCAAATTGAAAGCTGGACTGGAGCAGTAGTGGCCCTCAGACAATCAGTTGCTTCTTTAACTGCCCTGAGCAGTTCTCAGACACAAGTGGCCAGTGAGATTCGATATATCAAAGAAGTGGTCAAGCAGTTTGTGGAAGTATTTGAGGCTTTCAAGAAATCAGTGAAAGAACACTTTAGCAATCAGGATGCTGTCATTCAGAAAGTGATTGGAAATCTAACTCAGTCTTTCAAGGAGACAGTGGCATTCTCAGTCAAGTCCCTTCCTTCATCTAGCTCTCCTGTAGACCTTGAGCAGTTTAGAAGCCTGCTCAGAGAAGAGCTTACTCAGGCCCGTGCAAATGACACATCAGACCTACAGATCCTTGCTACTACAAGAGAAGTCAGTGGCTTTGTTCGTGAGCACCTGCAGGCTGCTACTGCTTCTCAGGAGGCCATCAAAAGTAAAGTGGATTATTACTTTGATCGGATTTTCACCAAGCATCAGTTGAACAATCACTTCAAGCTCATGCTAGAAACTATGAAGCTGCCCCCTGTAACTCAAGCTTTCAAAGAACAAGTTAGCAAGCTACGAGAGTTGACCCCGGCTTTGGATAAATTCTTGGAAAACAAAGATGACTTCTTATCTGCCATGGATAGAGGAGGAAACATCATAATGGATTTCAGGAATCTGCTCCTACCTTTTCTTCATGTGGACTGCACACCTGTTATAGTTCCTCCTGCCCTACCTGTCTCTAACCCCAGTGGTTCTTCCATAATGTCTCCTGCTGATGCCCTCAGAAGCCTTAGACCACTGATCCCTCGGCAAGCTACTCACTGCAGGCCTTCAGGAGCCTCTGTTGCTGCCCCTCCAGACATTCCTGCAGCCATTCCTCAGCCTGTTGATCCTTCACCTCCTGCTCCATCTTCTTCCTCCAAAGGAAAAGATCCCTTACCTCCAGATGAAGAGGATTGAGTCTGTTTATTTTTTTTTATAGGGATCATGTATTCACGTTTTGGGTCATGTATTGTACTCCTTATTAATACAATGTTTATTTTCTCTCTCTCTCTGTCTTTCTTTTTGTTAATCACAAAGGGGGAGAAATAGGGAGAAATAGATAGGGGGAGAAATGGGGAGAAATAGGGAAAACTCAAGGGAGAAATGAACCTATACAAAGAGGAGAAATCCTTGCGGATTATACCTAATTTTTGTGCTCATATTGCTAATACTGTGTTTTGCACACTTCTCTCTGATACTTCTATACTTCATACTGACATAATTTGTGATTATCAAAAAGGGGGAGATTGTTGGAATCACCTGTTTTGATAATCCCAAAATCATGCTTAAACATTAATTATGATGTATTAAACCTTTGCATTAATCTTATTATTCTATGCTTAAACGTATTTTATTCTAAACAGTTCATATTCTTACTCTCATAACTTTACTGTAACAGCTTACAGTAGTATTTACATAAGTTTGGTATTGTTAGCTAACAGTCAGAGCTTTCTTTTCAAAGTCACAGTTACAGTTAACTGTCACCTTAAGTTACTGTTGCAATAAGTTCACAGTTACAAGGTTACAGTCGAAGACTAATACAAGCTTACAGTTACGAGTCCACTGCTATCTATTGTCAAAGCTCACAGACGAAGGTCACAGTTACAAGACTTCTGCTCAAAGTTTTCTCTGCTCAAGTTCACAGACGAACAAGTCTACAGTTGGAACAAGTTCACAGTCGAACAAGCCTACAGTCATAAGCCTACAGTCAAGGTTACAGTTAGACAGCTTCTGTCGACTAAGTCTACTGATGATCGAAGTCTACAGTTGACAAAGGTTACAGTTCTACAAATTTGATGTTACAAGTCTACAGTTAGAAAGGCTACAGTTACATGGAGTAAAAGCTACCATTGCAAGCCTACAGACAGCAAGCCCTTTGTTGAAGTCAGCAGTCAGAAGGAAGTCCACAGTTGGAAGACCACAGTTGAAGTCAACAGTGACATACATTCTCGACTCACTGTTTTAATTTCTTTATTTCCTACATTTAATCTATCTAACGGTCATATCATACATTTTGATGATTTGTCAAATATCTGATAAAGGTTGTCGGATGTCAGGAACCCGTACCTCGTACCTGCTGAAAAGAAATCTTTTCTGTCCCCTGTCGGGAGTTAAATACGAGAAGACTACGCTGCCCAAAAAAATGGAATGAATGCGAATGCGAACCAGAGAAGTGCGTGGTGGACGAAATATACCAGAAACACAAGAAGATAAAAACGAGTTCCATCAAGAACACAGAGAAGCATATAGACAATCAAGTATACTCGAGAAGTGTTCTGTGCATACTAGAAGAACCCTGAAGAACTTCATCGACTACATTCTCACTACCTGTGAACCTGGAGCATACGACACTCTGTTTCTCAAACAGAAACGAGAAGAGGACTCAAATTCTCTTCTGATCGAATACAAGAGCTACACTGAGATCACCAGAACCACTTCTAAACTCTACATATCTTGTTCTGTGATTTATTCTACATTTTGAGCAGTGTGTGTTATCTGCACACATTGACTCCTGTACTTTCACTGGAGGATCTGTAAATCCTCAGCAAATCTTTTTGCACCCCATTTCCCACTGTGGATAGTGGTAGAGGTCTTGTGACCTGGACAGCTTGCTGCTGTTGTTTGTTTTCCCACGACGAACTGTGGTAGAGGTCTTGTGACCTGGACAGTGTGTTCACTGTTGTTAACCCCGATCCAGGGTGTGGATCATTTTATATAAAATTTTGAGAGGACTAAGTCTCGGCTTGAGACTGAACCTCTTGGTTAATTCTGTGTGTTTATAGTTATACTCTATATCCATACTATACATATTTATTTCATATTCCGCTGCTATTACTTTGAAATATAATCTGTCTTCAAAGCTACTTTGATAATTAAATTCGCAAGTGTTTATATTTGTTATAAATCAGTAAGTTAGTTTCAAAAGTTAATTTAATCATAAGATTATGTTAACTGAGAATTAATCAATCTTTGAGAAACTAATTGAACCTTTATAATCTATATAAATTCACTACAGTTTAATTTGTTTTTGAAATTGGGGGATTTTAATAGAAATTGTTTTTAACAGAAATTTTAATTGGAACTCAATTCACCCCCCCTCTTGAGTGTCCACTCCGACCAACAAGGATAAATGTAATGTAATTGATGTTTCTAATAATGAGTGATTTAGAATCAAATTAAAATCTATGTATGGTTATTTCACTCTTTATGTTATAGAGATTATAATTCCTCATCCCTTTGAAAGTATTATTTAGGAAAATGTTCTACCTTTTGAGCGACATGTTAGTGAATAAATCCCTTTCTAAGAACCAATTATTGTGTCAGAATTACAAATATTTAATCATGAGTTTTTAAATATCGATTATTAATGTTTTATATTGATTTTGATAGTTTATAAGTGCCTAAAACATGAGAAAATTTTGGATTTAATCCCTCTAAAAACATGATATTTGTCAACTTGAACAAGTTTTTTTTGGAAAGTTTCACTCCTACTATTGTTGAACCTGAGCTTACTTCTTACCCAACTATTTTTGAGAAATTCACTTCTTTTGAGTCTTTTGCAGACTCTAAAAAATTATTTTCTCTGTATAATTCTAATCTTTTATGTAGCAACATTCCATTTTTTCATTTTTAAAAGATGATTCGTAATATTTCTTTTTGGTAGTGAGAATGTTACAACATGTTTTTCAATTTTTTTAGTGTTTGGAAGCCTAATGTGTGGTGAGGAACCTTCAGGACACTACGGGTTTAAATGGAGAATTTTCTAGGGTGTTTTCTATTGTTTTTTAACATAATTCTAAAATTATAGACACTAAAACAATAGTTGAAATCAACCTTAGTGCTCGTTTATTAATGGAACATGTAAAATATTTTATTTTTATTCGTGCTATTAAGGTGATAGATAAGTGTAATGAAGTATGTTTAAATAATAATGAAGTTTCATTCAATAATGAAACCCTTCCTCTCAATGATCATGATTATAAATTTTAGGGGGGGAAGCCATGTGGGAGACATAAAATATAATGTTTCATGGGATATAACCAATGACTTTTAATTTTTTTTATTAGCTTTTATTTTGAAATAAATGTATCTAGATTTGTTTCATTATAGATCTATAATTTCATGGTATCTCTTTCTAATAGTCTATTGATTTGACTCTCATAAACACATTCTTGATTGATTTTCACTTTTATAGGAGTTTCCAACTTTAACAACCTAGTTAAATATTCCTTCCATTATTTTATTTCTACATACTTTCTTGAAATTTAAATTATAGTTACTTATGTTATATATTTCCAATACTATAGGTACTGCCTCTTGGTGGCTAGATTGATTGATCATAAATAATAAAATGTATTATTTTGTATATTAAATAACGGGAACAACTTCTTCATATCATGGGAGAAATTTTTTGAATTGTTTAATTTTTAATGATTCTAAATATGTTCATGTGTAGCTACTAGTTTGTAATTATAATTACTGAATATTAATTTCTTATGTTTTTTTTCTTATGTTAACTACTGTGTTTTCTTAAAAATTTCAAGTACATACAACTCTATCCCCTATTTTGAAAACCATTTTTGAATTTAAAATATGAAGTTATTTATCCTTTATTATTATCCATTTCTTTGTTTAACTGATTTTATATGGCCAATAGAATTCTTTCAAAAGTTGAGATTATTGTTTTTTGTGGAAAAATAATTTTTTAGCTTCAACGAGAGCCTAAATTTGAAGCTTTCACTCCAAAATTTCAAACCATTTAGAACTTACACTATCAAAATTGTTCTTCCACCATGAGTTCAACAATGGTGACATTGTTGGATTTTATATGTGGGGAGGGATATTTAATTGTGAGATGATAACTTTGTTCCAATGTGAATCTATCAAAAGACCTTTAAATTTTCAAAATTGTGAATTTTTAAGCTTTATTTATGAATTTTCAATGGGATTAATTTTTTCTCAAATTTGAGGGTTGTGATTCCACTTTGAGTAGGTTAATATAAAATATATCTTAGACTTAATTGGGGAAATATTTTTTCCCCTCTTGTAAGAATTGTATTTTGGTAAAATCTTAGGACAATTTCATATGATTATTATTTATTTTGAACTTTATATTTTAATTTAACTAATAAAATAAGAATTCAAATGAATTATAAAAAGAAATTTCTAATATAGGTTGAATGCATTCCTTCATTCATATCATTCTTTATTTATCAATTTATGGTATGGAATATTTATTCCATAAATAAATTTTCATTCCACCCCATCCAAAGGATTTTCTATTTATTATTCCTTCTTAAATTATTTATGTATATTCACCAAGAGGTAAAGGGAAGTTTGGACATTCGGTTGAATACAAATTGATGTTTGTTAAATCCTATATAAAAATATCAATTTGAACCTTTTTTGTAAAATAGTAACCAATTATATAATGAAGAAATTTAATTTTAGGGGAAATTCATCTTAACTACTTTAAATAATCCTAGGGGAAAATCACTCAGAAAAGAAATTATTAATGGAAAATTAGCTTTTATATTTTTATGTTTATTTCTTAGAATTGAATGTAACTAGATATTTCTCGTGGACAAGAAATGATTAAATGTGGAGGAATTTGATGTGGTGTTAAAATTGATACTATTTTACCACACATCTTTTATTATCAAATTATGTTTTTAATGCTTGGTTTAAAAATAATTTGGATAATTATTTATTTTAGGTTATTCTATTTTTGATTTAGTTAATTAAATAAATTACTGATAAAAATTTTATTTTATCATTAAAACATTAATTTTTTTATTCTTTTAATTATTTAGTAATGTTTAATTTATTTATTGATTGTTTAATTGTTTTTTATTTTATTGATTATTCTCTATTTATATGTTTTCTGGTTACTTTTTGTCTGGTTTTAGTTTTTGGTATTAATCTATTAAATAATTAATTTAACCATCACATTTATATTTAATTTTCGGAATATGGGTATTTTATCTGAGATCAAGATCAAGTGGTAAGAAGAAGAAACCCAATCCCAAATGAATGGAGCTAGCCGTTTGAAGGAGAAAATTATAGAAGCCTCTGATTGAATTTTATGATTTCTGATCTTGGCTTACAGAAGAAAACAAATCTGAGCATGAGGAAGCTGAATATGCCATTGAATCTGTGGCTTGATGTTCAATTGATCTATCCCGCTGTCATTGTGTAGAAATGAGGTTCTCTAGTATTGATGTAAGCAATATCACATTCGAAGTCCTTGAATCCGATATTTGGATGGGGAATAAGCAGATGACCTAGATTTACATCGAAGATGTGTTAAACATGATGAAATCCTGAGTTCCATCAAGATCTTCAGAATCAGGCATACAATCATGATTTTTCTCTAAACCAAGTTTTCGAGTAAATATAATGGTGAAAGAACACTCAATGTTTCTATGGCCACCACCATTGTTGATATTGTTGTCAATTGAAAACTATTTTTTCAATGGAGTTGGGATTTCAAGAACACAAACTCAATCTGAACAATTTTTGGAGGATGGTTTATGGACAATTTTTTGTAAATGGAGAAATTATAACCATTTTTTAAGATGTAAAATGAAGTGAAGAAGGTTGGAAAATTTTGATTTGTAGAATATTCAATTTGATTCATTCCAATAGAAATTCTAGTGAGGAAGATGAACCTCTAAATTAGATGATCTATTTGGACCTGAGAATGAAGTTTGACGATTTAAGGATGTCGATTACTGATGTCTATGAATTGGTTAATATTAATTCTGAGCTTGGTATTGAGCTAAAAATATAAGTGTTCAATGATGAAGTCTGTTTGGTCTACTTATGCTCGACATATCTGAATCTAGGGTTGATTCGACCAGATGGGTGAAGAGGATTGAGCCGAGGATGGATGCTCGATATTTGGAAGAAGATTTATGTTGTGTTTTTTCCTTTTTTTGTAGGTTTGGTTTTTGAATTGTGTTTTTAAGGGGATCTGATCACTTTGAGCAATGTGTCTCGGTCGAGGAAAATGGATGCACATGAGTGGTCGAGAGAAGTTGCCTTTTAGAATCTAAAGATGCAAAGACCCCCTAGAAAATTGATATGTGGAGTAAATTTTTTGGAATTTAATACTTTTATTGTGATGAAAACTAGATAAATCAATACTTTATTAATTGGAAGGAGTTGGATATGAATAATTGTTAAAGTAATGGGGCATTAACCGAAGGATAATAAGGAAATATCAATACTAGTGATGAAAGGTGCGTGAACGGAGCGAGTTTAGTAGGTGATTATTTTGGGAAATAAAAGGTGTTTCCAAAATAAAATAAAAGGGGAGGGACACACACACTCAATTTTGGGATATATGAGAGTATAAAGTAGAGTCTTTAAAATGGAGGTAGACCAAAAGGAGAGAACAACAATTATGGTGAACTAGAGAAGCTCGAGGAATAGGGGAAATCAACTTCAATAGAGAAGGTTCCTTCCTTTATTTCATTATTCTTCTGTTCATATACTAAAATAATGTATTTATGAAAAATAATTGATGTTTTTTATTTGATCATAAGTCACTAAACATATTTAGGGTTATAAGGTTATAATGCATTGAAATTCTTCATATGTTCTTCTCTTATTGTCATTTTTGTGTGGGTGTAATTTTTGTTCGGTGATTTTGTCTTTATTCTTAATGAGAAACATTTATATACTACCTTACATATTTGCATGTGATTGTAGTGGTTGCTTTACCTTTTTTCATCAATTGAAGTACCTAAATTTAAAAAATGTTGATGACACTCTTCTCTGTTAAAGAAATAACTATATCCTCAATTTTTACTGAAAAATATTTACTAAGGAGTGTTCTTTGAACTTTAATAAATACTTAACAAAAATTATGCTCTCAACGCACATTTTCTATAGTACTGTCATAGAAATGATAGCTCGAAGTTATAGAAGAAAATTATTTTTATCAGTGCAGTGCAGTCTAATTTCCTAATCTCATCTATTACTCACCTCTATTTGTATTGTTTCACTTTCATTATCATTTTTATCATCCATTGTTTTTATTTATTTCATTTTTTCCTTTTTTGTTTATTTTGAATTTGTTTTTTTGGTTGAATATATTTTTGTATTCCCTGTGGATCAATACTCATACTTTCTACTTTTCTAGTTGTTATTAGGTCTTAGATAATTAAATTAGTCACTTTCTCAATAATGATGTGGTCAGAGATCATAGAAGTTGAATTAAGAATGGAATAGAACAACTTGAAGGTCTTCTTAATATGGTCAATATCAAAATCAAAATTACAAAACATAGAGCTAAACTACTATTAAAGACCACTATCCACCATTCCAATTTTAGTAAAGTTCTCAGAATTATAGAAACAAAGGAAAACAGATCTGAGATTTGAGATTTAAAACAAAGGAAAACAGATTTGAGATTTGAGATTTAAAACAAAGGAAAACAGATCTTTCCACTGATAAGACCCCTTAAATATAACAATTCAATTAAATATCTTGATTATATTTAACTTTCCCCAAAACCAAGTGAATGGATTTCCAATGAATACCAAATCAGACAACCCAACAGACGTCAAAATATCCTTGAACTCTACCATTAGAGATAAGGGCCAAAAATCACTCTCTACCTTTTTCTCCAGAAAAGGATTTCATTGAATCCCCCTAAATAATAAAGGTATAGAGATTTAATTGCACACAAACTTTATCAGTTCCCAATATTTTCATTTATCAACTTAATTGGGCCATCTATACCAACCCATGAAGAACCACTCTTTATTTCCCTCCTACTAAATGGATGCAGAGTATGATAATGAGAGTATTTTTTTATTTTAAAAACCAAATTTTATTTCCAAAGAAGGAATAATCCACCTTCATGACCTTGTATCCCTATTGGAAAACTACATTTAAGACCAAAATTAAGGATCACACCAATTGTGTCCCTTTTTTCCAACAATGTCTCATATAAGAAAAAAATATACTGGTAGAATTTTGAGAACAAATAAATTAGTGAATGAATTTTTTATGGATTATCGAGACGCTGATAGTTCCAACATAAGAGATTCATTACTTCATGTATATAGGAACTTCTCAATAATCTAGAATATGTTAATCTAAATAGTAAATGAAGTCCATGATCTGAACAAACTGATGAATCCAAACCTACAAATCTGATGAAGCCATTGATCCAGCGAAGAAGATTTGAACCCAATGAAGCAAGAAGAAACTATTAAGCCAATAAATATCCCAATCCAATGAAGACGAACTAAACCCAGTAAAGATCTGAACTTGGTGAAGATCCCAAACAGAATATGATTGGACAAAACATATCAGATGAATCAGATATGTTTAAATACTTATTTGTATAATTTATTTATTATATGTAAATATAAAAAAATATTTATATTTTTAATTATAAATAACTCTAAAAACAAAAAATGATAAGGCACCCTGAAAAAAAAATCAGTTTTGGATGTCTTATGGGGATTTTATCCCCTAAAACATTGATTGGGTTCTTACAAGTTACCAAATTATATATCTATTCATAAAAATTAAATTTGATATATGGTAGATCCAAAATAGATACCCATATCCAAATTTATGGTCATTTGAAGTTCAAGTCATGTTTTTAACTTATCTTAGATCATTCATTAATTTATTGAATTTTAATATCATCTAATTGTTATTAAATAAATATTAATCAATAATAATTAGCAAATTATTAATTAATATTAATTTTAATTGTTTTATAATCCATTTTAACTTAATATATTATAGATTTTGTGTAAACGCTAATTTAGCCATATATAAATCATATTTAATTAAATATATTATAATTAAATTAATATAAATATATATTTATAGATTAATATATAATTTTTAATGATTTATATATATTTTTGTTAAATATATATTTTATCATTGTGAAAATAGTGCTGATAAATGTCACTCATTATCAACACTAAAAAAATTATTGATAAAGGAAATATTTTTCAATGCTAAAAAAGAGTTGGTAATGGTGCATTTTTATCAACGTTTTTTTAGCACTGATAAAGGTTCCCTTTATCAATGCTTTTTTCAAGCACTGATAAATGCTCCCCCTTTATTTTTTTTTATTTTTTAGCACTAATAAATGGTATTGTTGAATATAACCATATATATAGTATTGATAGTATAAGGAAAGGTAATCAAACTTGAGTTTCCTATTAGAGTTTTTAACTCTAGTAGACCCAACTCATAGACCCATAAGAGTCTTCTTGGAATCACTCGAATTCTAAGTTTATTATATACATCAAACATATATTGGACTCTATTAAAGTTATATGATACAAGAATATTCAATGTTCAACTCACAATCTTGACACATAGAATCAACTCATAGCCTTGTAAGAGTTCATGAGTTTACTACCGAGTTTTTCAAAAAATGTCTGAAGTGACTAGAGTCACTAGAGTTATTTGAGTCACAAAATCATGAGTTTGACTACTATGGTATAAGTATTATATGTGAGGATAAAAAATAAAGAAAAGTTATTATAAAGATTATACATACAAGACTACATGAAGTGGTGAATGTGTTGTAAATAAATATTATTAGACTACGTTATGATCTAGTATTGTAATGGAATAATTCAAAGCTATCTTATGATATGAACAAAATATTAAAGGGTAGTACATGATTACATTGTATAGATAATGTGTAGTATTTAAATATTAGTAATGAGAAAATTAAATATATTTATAATTTATTAATTTTTAAAATTATAAAACATGGAGTGAATTAAGGAGGGATCCATATAAATATCGATCAAATTACGAGGGAAGGATCATGAATATTAAACCAAAGAAAATTATTGTTAAAAATATTCTATATAAACGGTAAAATAAAATTTGTATTAAACAAAATCAATATTCCAATATGAGATATTGAAGTGGTAAATTATTTATGACTAAAATTTTCAACTACTTCTTATCTGATTTGTTGAAGGAAACTTATTTTAATACATTAGGATTCAAAAAATTACAAATTATTTGAAGAGAAAATCATCACTATATATTCAAACAACCACCATATTCTATATTAAACTAGTTATTATATTATAATTTATTTTATTAAATATAATTTACATGGTTTTTTAATGAGTATATATCGAGTTGAAACATAAAACATACACTCTTATGCCACCATAAAAAGAATTATTTACATAATCTTACTTGACCAAAACACAGTTCATATTGGTTATACCTCTATCATTGTAAAAAAAATTGGTTTAAGAAAAATTCTTGTAAAAGTCTACTTTTAGTCTACTCACGTGTAAATGATTAGGTTTGGTCTTCACCCATTGTAAAAGGTTCTATCTTGTGTATATGAATAATCTCACATTGAGGGTTTGAAGAGTAAATGTAGGATAATTGTGATCCAAACAACTACAAAATATCTTATACATATACTTTTTTATACTTGAATGTTCATCTATATACTATTAATAACACCCAGTACACACTTAAATTTCTCAAATTGTTTAATATGATATTCCATTGAATTTATCTTACTTATATAATTACATTTATTTTTTTTTGAGATTGAAAATCCCCCTTGTATCTTGTCATCTACATTGTGGGAACTAATAATTGTTATTTAATATGGCCCATATTTGGAAATATTTATCATTCTTTACTTCTTTTTGGTGACCATTATCTATTTTGTGCTAACATGTATACTTTTCCTTAACAATACTAAGGGAAATATCTCTTTTTAGTTATGGAAGGTCGAGATGTGATTTATAATTAAAATCCTCTGAGACCACCACACATAAACAATACTAACTATAAATATTTGAAAGATATAATGAAGGTATTTATAAAAAATATTGGAATTGGATATTTTAACATAATTTTGAGAGATTATAAACAACCAGAATGTGAGCTTAATACTTTGGATGGTAATGATGTTTCTAAATACATTTTGAATGAAATTTTTTTGAATTATCTTTAATTTTTTATTATAATAAGTGTTTTTAGTGATATATTTTCTTGTAAAACTGCTTCTAGTAATTAGATAACTTTACAAGTCACTCATCAAGGTACTGATATTTCTTAGATTACTAATCCTAGCATACATAGGGAACTATCTCAATAATTTATAATGTTTGAGCATGAGAGTGTTAATGAGATGTATCAAATGTTTATAAATATTTTGAATAACATGACTTCCCTTGGAGAGACCATGAAGAAGGTAGTGATGATTGAAAGGATTCTACAAGCACTACCAATGAAGTGGATTTCTAAAAAGGTTGTGATTAAAGTAGTCATAGATTTTACTATGTATATAATGGAAGAGATAATGGATTATTTTTCAATATGATATTGAATTAAAGAATATTGATCACATAGCTAATAAAGGGAAGAAGGTTATTTATTTTATGTTTATTGAAATTTCATCTTTTAATTTATGTTATTAATGATTCATAGAATAATGAGAATGGTGAAGTTTAACTGAAATTCAAAAATTTATTGAAGGAGTGTTAAAGAAAAGAAAAGGTTACAAGAAGTGAATGAAAAGGAAGAACATGAATGATAATATAAGAAAATACATGAAAGATAACTCAAATTCAAATTCAAATTCATATATTATATATTATGAATAAAAAAGTAAAGGTTATACCAAATATAAATGTACAAGGTTTAAAATTTAAAGAAAAAAATGAAGGTCAATAAAAAAATGTTATTCCTTCCACATGTGGTTTTAATAATAAATCTTCCAGAGGTGACGATTTTGGAATTGAGAAGGAATCTACAAACCTTTTTCAAATCAAAAACATTAATTTGGGAAAGAATAAATTTTTATTATAATTATGATTCTAATCATGATTATGGGTGTGTTAAACCTGGTATTGAAGTGTTAAATAAGATATGTAATTAGATTCAAGAATAAATTATGAAAAATAATTTTTTTATAAAAAACTAAAGAAAAATCATATAAAGTTAGTTGAAGAAAATAAGGTTCTAAGAATTTGAAATATATTTTTTCCAATAACAATGAATAGAAGAATTATAAATTTAAAATTTTTGCTTTATGATATGTCTAAATTAATAAATAGAATGAATTATTGAAGAATATCTCTTCTAGAACTAATGAGAAGGTTCGTGAAGATATAGAAAATGTACCAAATGAAAATGGAAGGCAATAGTCTAAAATAGAATGTTTGAAAGAAACATTATCTAAATTCACTAATAAAATAGATAATAATAACAAAATGATGGTGTGATAAAGGATGACTAAGAATAGAATTTTTTTTTGGCTATACAGTGAAAGATATGAATATTTATGTGATCAACATTGTAAAAGGTAAAAACATGGGTGTTTCTACTATAAAGTTTTTAAATGTGGTTTATTTGGACATTATGATTCTACATATTCCTTGAGGTTTGTATAACCTCTTTTATATAAGAATGAATTTATTTATAAGTCTTCTTTAAATGATAAAATGTATAACCCTTCTATAGATTTGGTAACTAAATTATATTATAAAAATACAGTTGGACCTAATCTGGCATAAATTTCTAGGAAATTAATTTTCTTATAATAAGTATTCATACCCATTATAGTTATATTTATTGGTCTGCTGGTGTGAGACCATCTTTAAGTTGTCATTTTGGTTAGCAGTCATGTGTTTATTTTCTTATTATTTTGTTTACTTGCATGTGTTTTAATTTTTTTTTGTTTTATTCATTTCAAATATTTTATCAATTCTTTAAATATATTTGACATGTTTTGTCGACCCTTATATTAATTATTTTATATATGGGTCATTCACTAAAGATAAAAATTTCACTATTATATCTTTTTTTCAAATAATAATGCTTCGATTAATGGGGAGTATACCTCACTATTTAAATTTTTTATTACCTTTTAAAAGTTGTTACATGTTATAATAATGCATAGCTTCATGGGAGATATGTTTTAAGTTGATAATTACTTTTAAGTTTTACTATATTTATTTCATAATTGATATCATTTACGGTCAAGTAATTCTAGTTTTACTTTACATCTTATATAATTTCAATTTTTTATGTAAGTAGCTCTCTATTATGATTGAATTCTTTAACATAAGGGAATTTTTTTATTATTATAATTATTATGCTTATTTTTCTTAATTAGTTTCATTTTATTTTTAGGTTTTGTTCACTTTATAGTCTTACCTTTTTCATTATAAAAAAGGGGAAGATAATGTTTGGGTTTTTTAATTATCAAAATGGGAGAAAATGTTGACTGGATCCTTGCAACCTTATTTATTTTATTTTCAAAATTATAAATATCTCTCTCACTTTTTATTATCATGATTATATGTGTTTATATATATATATATATTATTATTTTAATTTATATATGTTCTTTGTATTAATTAACTACATGTGAATTAATATGGTAAATTATTTTCATTGGTTCTTAGAATGATGTTATTTCATTTCAATATGTCTTTATATAATTATGTAACATTTTTTTATTTAGATAATTTAGTATTATATTTCTAGATTTAATTATGATAAATATTTTCTTAACCATTTTATAGTTGGTTGTTTAATTTTTTTTACATTGTTTGAGAATCAAATATGTTTCATGAGCGTTGATGCATGCGATGATGTGCATGGCATGTTACAATATATGTTTGATATGATTATATGATCACAAGAATAATTTACGATGCATGCATAAGGGATGAACGGGAGATAATTTTATGGTGATATATGAAAATAATGCATGAGATATGAACATGAGGGAAGAATATTAAACTATAGTGAAAGCGTTGGAAATCAGATGAAGTGCTACAAGTAAAACACTTGTTATGATATAAACATAATGTTGTCTTTTCCTTAAGATAACATTACCTTACCAATGCAATGGAAGCTATGATATCACTTGATATTGTGTTGTTTTTAGATCAAGTGACTCACCGTTTAGTCACATAGTTTCACTTGCAATGCGGGCTGGGACAAATGTTTATTTTTCTTCAAAAGAATTTTGAACGCTCCATAATAATTCGACACAAATATATTTGTAGAGAATGGGTTAGGGTAGAAGTTTAAAATACAATACAAATCAACCTAATTTCACTAATTAAATGCATCAATTGTTACCACTAATAGAGATTAGGGTAGTTAATGTAACATAGTCCCAGAATAGATAACAGAAGCTCTGGTTGGGGTTTGAATTAGTGGTAATAACCCTGTAACTCTATATGAAAAACATGGGTTCAAATCTAGGAAGAGGATGATTTTCATGTTACTATAGAAGTTACTTTAGCAGTGACTCTATTCACCTGAATTAGGCCTCTCATCCACTGATTTGGGACTTTCATCCACATGACCTCCAGGCCATCCATGGGTCTTCAAGACACATGGCCTATGAGATAAACTATTGAAGGAATTTAGGCCACATGGCCCTCATACCACAAATTAGAGGAGGTTCTTCATATTGGAGAAAACCTGGGATGATAGATTTGAGTAGAAGTAGTCACTAGCTGGAGAGAACCAAACCCAATATTTAATGAGTGATATGACACCAACCATCGGCCCTTGAAAACTATACATAAGGTCACTGCAATCCATTAGCAAAAAATGGGGGTGAGATAATGTGGACATGATGATGTGTTGGGGAGGGGCTAATCTAGTTTAGTCGTGTCATCAAAGATGTAAAGGGATTATTCCCCTGGGTTCTTAGGCCATGTCTTTCTGGATTTGTGCCACTATATATTTTGATCCATGTAAGGGTTCCCTTTCAACCAAGTTAATAGAAGGATTATATAAAATTAAAAATCTAAGTCATTTGGGACATTATATGCATAGATTATGGATGCTCTAAAATCAAGATAGTGTATGTTAGACTCAACCTATGAAAATGACTGTCAAGATAGAATTGATTTGGGTCCAGCCCATTTATTAGAGAGAGATAAAAGCATTAATGAAGATATTTATATAAACATTGATAGAGGAGTTTCTCCCAGAATTATTGGTGAGTCAATTTTCCTTATTAATGGATGTAAAAAATAATGTTGATATCATTAATTGGAGATATGTACTGGAGGTCTGTATAAATGGATGCAGTGATATTTTTTTAGTACAACTAACAGGATAAAGATGAGGCCTCACAAAGGTGGATGTCTCTGCCCTTTTGGGGAAGCCAACAAGGGTGCAAACAAATATCCGAAGGCATCAGATCCAAAGGAGGTGGTTGAGACTCAGAAGGGAAAAGACCAACATAAGGGATCCAAAAGATGTGATGAGAGAACAGTGTTGGAGGCACATATTCTAGTGATCTAGGTAGAGTTATGAAAGATGGAAATTATTGTAACCTTGATGTTTCTCCTCATTGAATAAAATTGATTCTATTGTTCTCCTGTTGATATAGGATGAAATTCAGAACCAAATAATCTCGTTGTTCCTTATTTTGTACTTTGTGATTGCATGAGTGTTTTATTATTGTGTTCTTTATTTCATTGCTTGGAATGAAGACATTGGGAGGACCAGAAATAGATGAAAGGATGACTCGGTGTGGTGGATGGGGTGCTTGGACTTCCCAGTTATGGACACCAAATTCGAGGGGGGTCTTCTAAAGAAAGTTTTCTGCTTGTTGTTTTGGGCTCTGATCCCCAACACAAGGTATCAAAGGGAGGTTTTCAAGTTTGGTTGAAAAACATGGTGTAAGGAATATGGTGGATCATTTTATCAATGACTATAAGGGAATTATCAAAAGACATCAGTGGTAATAGAGTTGTCTCTAGGATATCAAAATTCCAATTGACCTGTAGGAGCCATGGTGCTTGTTCCGTTGTTGGTGAAAATCAGATCTTGGTGGAAGAATGTTGGGTTTCCCCTTGTTAGGAGGTCTATCAAGCATCTAGATGAATGTCATAGAAATATGGTAGTGGTATTAGTAGTGTTACTCGAAATAAAGACCTTGGGTGGACCTAAACCAGATGCAAGGATGAATCAATGTGGTGGATGGGGTGCCTGGACTTCCAAGTTTTGGACACCAAAGTCATGGGGGATCTTCCAAAGAATGTTAAATGGTTGTTCATTTGGGCTCCGATCCACAAGATGTGGTATAAAAGGGAAGTTCAAGTGTTCGATTACACAAAATAGTGGAAACTATCGATGGAGCAGTTTATCAAGGACTCAAAGGATGTTACCGAAAGATAGTTGTGGTACCACTAGTGTCTCTGGGATATTGAAAGTCAAATTGAACAGAATGAGTCATGAGATGTGTTCCATTGTTGGTGATAGTTATATCTTGGTTGAAGAATACAGGGGTTCCTTAGGTTAGGAGGTCTTTCAGGTGTCCAAAATAATGTCACCAGAATATGGTGGTGGTATCAGCAGGGTTTCTGGAATATCAAAAGTCTTCTTGTCTATAGGTGACATGTATAATATTTTTTTCATTGGATGATATTCAAATCTTGGTAAAATACTACTAATATTTTGGAAGGAAAGTGAACTAGAAGAGCAAGATAGCAAGAAATCATGGGAGGAGATGTCAGATGAATCCATCAGTTGTTAGTTCAAGTCAATGGAAGATTCAGCTGGTTCCCCTATTATGCATGATGTTATGGATAGAGAAATTATTTTTTAGTTTTTTTCTCTATGACAATGATATTTTGGATGATGTATAGGTAAATGTTAGGACCATATGTGATAAGGGTGGGCACTCAAAAATTCATAACTAGGATATAAGAAGTGGGAGAAAAGGACCATGTTTCCATGGTTTCACTAAAGAAAGTTTCAATGGGAGTTCGTCATGCTGATGACATCGGAATTTCTAGAAGCTACTATTATTAGATGAAGGTTAGTTTCGATGGTGTCTCTAGAGTTCGGTGTACCAAAAATATCTTAGGCGGTGAATAAGCTCGGTATTGGAGTCTTCAAAAATGCATGGAAGACCAATATAGCGATGTCATGGATATGGTGCACGATGCAACTTTTTGTTGGGAATTTTAACAAAACCGGGGGATAAAATCTCATTCCTGATTACAAAGGATAAATTTTCCATGGGGGGATTTAGATGAGTTTAACTTAGATTGTGGAATGATTAGGTCATGGTTACAGAAGATAGAGGATGAACTACTTCAGTGGGAGCCTGGACGATTGAAGTAGCATGGTGTGGATAACTATGCAAGTGCTGTAGAAGAATATTGAATGGAAGCTAGACTGATTTCAACATTTGTGTGAGCATGAGAATAATCTCCAAGTGGGATATTATTGGACTCAACCTATGAAAATGATTCTCAAAACAAAATTTATTTGGGTCTATCCCATTTATTAGAGAGATATAATATCATTAATGGAGATATTTATCTTAATATTAATATAAGATTTTCTCCCACAATTAATGGATAGTTAATTATCAATATTAATGGATGTAAAAATTAATTTTGATGGTATTAATTAGAGATATGGACTTGGAATCTATATAAATAAATGCGGTGATATTTGTTGAGTACGACTGATGAGGGGAAGATGAGGCCTAAAAAAGGAGGCGGTGGCTCCCCTTTTGGGGAAGCCAACTAGGGAACACACAAAGAGACAAAGGCATCAGAGGTAAAGGCAGAGGTCGAGACTTTCAAGGGTGGAGACCAGAAGGAGGGATCCAAAAGACGCGATGACTAAACGGTGTTGGTGTCACATCTTCTGGTGATCTAGGTAGAGTTCTAAAAGATATAAATTCTTGTAACCTTGATGTTTATCCTCATTGAATAAAAGTTATTCCACCTTTTTTCTGTGGATATAGGATGAAAGTATGAACCACATAATCTTGTTGTGAATTGTTTAGTACTTTTTTTACATGCATGTTTTGTTGTTGTGCATTTTTGTTCATTGCTCAGAATGAAGACCTTGGGAGGACCAGAACCAGATGCAAGGAAGACTCGGTGCGGTGGATGGGATTCCTGTACTTCCCAGTTTCAGACACCAAAGACACTAGGGGTATTCCAAATCAAGTTTTGTGCTATTTGCTTCGGGCTCCGATCACCAACGGTGTATAAAGTGTTTTGATTTGGAAAAATATGGGGAAGTTTTTTTTAGTTTTTTATGTCATATTTTTTTTGAATATGGGACTATTGTGTAACAAATTAATTGTTGCTTGTCCATCCATTCAGAGAACATCAATTCAATTGACCCACTTCACCATTTTTTTAAAAATTAATTTTAATTACTTTTTCTAAATATATATATATAATTAAATGAAAAATAGTTTTTAAAATGCTACTTTTTTTAATTTAATTTAATTTATTTTATTTTTTGTTTTGTTATATATATATATATATATAAATTTTAAATAGTAATTGAAATTTTGATTTTTATTCTAAATTAGACGTGTTTAATTCATTCAAATTTTTTTCTAAAAATCCACCCAAGTCACTCTCTCATAGGGGAGGGGACCTTGAAATCCCTTATGGATTTTCCATGTCGGATTAAATTTCAATTTTCTAGAATTTTAATAATAATATATTAATAATTATTATTATATATAAATAATGATATATAATTAAAAATACATCTAATTATAATAAATTATCATCAATATAAATAATAAATAATATTATAAATTAAAAATTATTAATATAATTATTAATAACTATGAAAAATAATAAAAAATAATTAATACAAATATTTTTAAAAAATGTATGGGGAAACCCAATTTTTTATTAAATGTAAGAAATTCGTGTCATTTTTATGGGATGATTTATCCCCTTAAATGACCATTATAGACCTAGGAGCTCATATTACTAAGAAACCAACCTAAAGACCTTGATCTGTAGGACCAATCATGGCCTAAGGGATCTAGCCTACCTGAGCTATCTTAATCTGTTTGACCACCCTGTTGGTTTTCACCACCCACCTGTGAACTCATTGAAAGCCTCTACTTCTTTTGATCACCACTTCCCTAGAACCAATCACTATTGTCATCCATCCAGCATCTCCTGGTGGATCTTACCTACACTGACCACTGCCATCCTACAAACCTTTATCAATCATCGTAAACCACTCCCACTTCCATCTTCACCGTTGCCTGTGTAGCTGCACCATCAGAAGTTGCCACACCCATCGTGATATGGTGATACCCGTCACCTACTCATAGACCACCCGCATCCAACCTGAAGCATATCTATTTCCAACCCTTGAATGATGTGGAATATATCACTTTCTAAATTCCCCCAAATAGGGGGCCATATAGGATTGAACCATGAACCTCATGCAGTCTAACATGGTTGTCTTACCACTCGACCAACACCCCAACTACAATAATTAATAATATTATTAATACTTAATAATAATATTAATAATTAATAATAACATTAATAATTAATAATATTATTAATTTAATTAATATTATAAATAATTAATAATTAATAAAAACTAAATAATAATTAATAATAATTACTAATTAATTATAATAATTAAAAATAATTAGAAATAATTAGTAATAATTAAAAATTAATATTAATTAAATAATAGTTATTAATATTCAGTAATACCAAAAATGGTATGAACCATTGGTCATAACCCATTATCCTGAAATTTATTGAAAATAAAACAAACACAAAGTACAAAGGGAGATGGTATGTAGGAAATAGTAACAAACCACTGCTATAAATAAAATCAGACAACTGTCCAAGAAATAAGAGAAGAAAATTCATCTTGTGGACTAAGATCGACCATCGTCCCTACCTCTAATATGATAGCCCCTACTCTAGGTTTTGGGATTTTTCCATGTCTTATAATCATGAACTTGAGGTTTAATGTTTTAATTTTGTGAGGTGGGATCCTCAAGAGGCCGAGTCTCTTATTCTCTAGCCAGACCTGAAACCTCCAATAATATCTTTAGATCAGAAATGGTCCTTGCATTGACAATCTCTGTGCTTGGGGATTGTCCTTCAACCCATATCATTCAATGAGAATTTCCAAATTCCTCAAGGAAAATCTCCCTATTATTGGATTTATTTTTAATGTCAAGAAGACTAATTTAGTGATCCCTTAACTTTGGTTGGACCTGGATCAAGGTAGACTCATTGACAGGATTTCCCTTCATAACTGAAGCATCTAGCTTCCCCAAATATGAGTTTACATCAACTCCAATATCCATATTTCTTGGTTCTGAACCCTTCTCATTAGTTTTATAACTTTTTCCAGAGGTATGGACTATCATAGGATCCCAACTAGTACTAATTTTTATCTCAGCTACCGCTACTTCATGCACAGGGGTACACCTTAGATTCATTTGTATCTTTAACAGCCTTCACCCCCAAAGACACATGATCAACATTAGATACATTTAACATTAGGTGAGTTTTCATCACCTTCTCCACAGTTGAATCATATATCATAGAATCTAGGGAGAAGGTATCAGAAGGTTCTTCTATCCCCTTACCAACTACAGTAGATCCAAAAGTCTTGCAAATATAAGTTTTTTAATATTTTATAGCACTAGAATCAACTTTCCAAAAATGTCCATGGTTTTCCGCTTGTACAAATTCATTAGGTTCATGGGTATAGTGTTGTTATTTAAATTATTTTTAGAAATTCTGACTAAGACCTAGCCTTCAAAACTATCAACCAACCTACAATCAAAATGTTTCTAAACACAAATAACCATATAACACATAAAAGTGATTTTGTAATAGAATAAGGGATATTCTAACTAGATTTGGATTTTTCTAGAGGGAAATATTTTAGTTAAATAGAATTCATTAGATGAAAAATAGGTTTCTATGGTTTTCTTACCCTTACGAGAACCAAATATTAAGTACAATTCTTCCTGGAGGTCAGCTACATCCATCTCAGGTTCACTCTCAAAAGAACAAGTCTCAATATAAGAATTGTAAGTAACTTCCCTATGAACCATCAAATGGTTCTTTCCTTCATCATCCTTTTTTATAAAATGATCATAATAAAAAACTCCTTCACAATATTCAAAAATAAGATCCAAATTTTGAGTGCCTTCGTGAGAGTCACAAACACAATGGTAAGATTCCTTCTTCTTAAGAGGAATTCCAACTAGGTGAGAATCATGGTATTTATATTTTATAAAATGATCCATATAATTTTACTTTATTCCACAAGATTTTCATACCAATTTATTTTATATTTATCAAATTATTTCCATAGATTATAACGACCCTTACAAAAATCAATCCACCTTTCATAATAAAAAATAAAATAAAATTTGTGATAATTAGTATATCATAAAACTATCATAGTTATAGTAGAGATGAGGTCAAACTCCACTAGAAAATGAGAAAAATTACTATACCTAGACTTTTTATTTTCTTTTTCCATCTTAATTGGGACATAAACTACCGAGGAAACTTCCCATAAAATTTGGGGGTGCCAGAAATACTAGATTTGTCCCCAAATTCTGATCCAACTCTAAGTGGCTGAGCTGTTAAAATTTAGGGTATTAAATAGTGGATTAAATAGTGGATCCCAATTTTTAATCCTAATAATTATAGGCTTCATGTTGACAAAATAATATCACCAAGCTATGGACTTTAACACTAATGATGGGAAAACAATATTGAAGTATCCCCTGATAATGGATGTAAGTCTCCAATTATCAAAGCCCCATGAATCAATGAGCCGAAACCTTAATTCAAGGAGATTCAACTTTTTCTCTTTCACTTAAAATTTTGATTTATAAATAATTGAATTCTTAAAATCATTCAACAAATCCACAAGGATGTTAGGACTCGCTTTAAGAAAGGATGTGTTACATTTCTTCATGATCTTCTAAGGAGTTGAGTTAGAGTCAATTTGTATCCCATCAAAGGATCTATAATTGGAAGTTTATAGAGAATACTTCATAGTTCCTTGGTCAGGTTTCGGGGATTCAACATGGGAAGCCACAAGATCCACCTTGTCTGTAGCATTCAAACTAGAAGACCCCTGAACAACCTGAACATAAGAAGGTCGAGGATTTGAAAATGTGACCGTCCTCAAGTGGTTATTGTCCCAAAATACTAAAGGGACCCCATAATCCTGTGATTCAATTATGATGATCTCGTTTGATGTTAAATCTAAAAAATTCAAGGTTACCTTACCTTTTGAATCTTCAATCATCAATCTGGTGGGAGCCTCGGGAATGGAAGGTCCTTCCATGAGGGGGATCACCACTTCGATTTTTCTAGAGATGACCTGGGAACTTCCCTCCTTTGATGTCATGTCATCTAGATGAGAAAGATTGAAACATTCCCCCTTAATTGCATTCTAAGTAGTAGGAATGGATGCCATAATAGATTAGGATCCTTAAATCACCTCAAAATCATCATAACACTGGAGCTCCGACATCATCATCCTTAATGGGATGGTTTTTATAATAGTTGATAATAATTAATAATAATTATTAATAACAATTAATAATAATTGTTAATAATGAATAATAATTAATAATAATTAATAATTATAATAATAATTAGTAATAATTAGAAATATTAATTATTATTAATTATTAATAATTAATTAATTTTTTAAGAGTCTTTGAATAAGCCTCTTTATTAATGAAAAATAGAAGGAAGACCAAAAAAGAAGGATGAGGTCAGAAAAACCAATTTTTCCCTCATCCAAAAGACAAAGGAGAACAACAAGAGAAACATTTTACTAGGTCATGAGAGGGTACTCATACTATGATGAAGAACTCTCCCAACCTAACCAAAGATAAGGTGACCTCTTCTCTAGGTCTTGACCCACTTCCAAGGTCCACTGCCATCATTAATAGAATCATCATAAAAATCAATCAATCCATTTGTGACTTTAGATACATGACCATGATGTCATGAAACATCAAATTTATTATGTTTTTAAGGCTGATTTATATTCTACGACAGACCCTAGGTCGTCTCTCGATGAGCATTGGTGGGCGTAGAGTGTGTGTTTTTAATTAGAAGTACTAAAAGAGGGGGTGGTTTTAAAACATTTTAAAGAAAATGACGTGATTTAAAGAGTTTAATAGTTGATAAATAAAAGTGGTGTATTAATAATTATGAGAGAAGAAGATAATTTCAAGTTCACTACACATCTTGGTGAGTTCATCATTCTGAAAAATACACATGGTTTAATGCAATCCTTTGGTTGAGGGTTGTCAACATCTCAACTTCCCTCTTGCCTCTTAAATGATGCTCAAAGAACCACCCCTTGACATAACAATCATGTTGTAAAGTTTTGGGTATAAATAATAGATAATAAAGGCTACCAAAGCATACTGAAATATTATTTATGTTTGAGATAAATAGGAGTCTTGTCTTGTCCAATCTGAACAAACCAAGAATCCCACTTGAAATCTCAACACAATCGGTGTAGAAATAAAAAGTGTTTCACTTAATTTTAACAATATAAATGAAATCAGAGAAAAATCATGTCAAGATAATAAATAAGTGAAATATTTAGCACAAAAAATAAAAAAAACAGTGGAATAATAGGTACTGGAACTTCCTCCCAAGTGTGTGTAGCTCCCTCAAAATGATCGTCCACCGTTTTGCTCAACATCGGGAGGAGGAGGAAGCTGGGGCGGAACTTCTCCTTCATCCTTGATTCTCCTATGAGGATAGGGGCCTCCAGAACTCCTTGAATTCTAATAGGACTCATTTGGGTATCCAAAATACCATATATTTTCCTCTTTACCGAACTTCCAAATGAGGAGCCCAAGGTGCCATTCTATAGGAAAATGGGAAGGTGGTTTTGAGAACACAGAATCCTTAAAACCACTTCTCACAGGTGTTTCGACCTCCATAAAGACTTATCTAGATTTGGAGAAAATAAAAAGGTTGTATCCCCACCTCTTGGATGTCTTAACATAATTTTTGGAATAATTTAAATACCTATATCATGAGATATGGACAGATAACATCACAACACTTTTGACTTCGTGCAGATTTGGTGTGCTGGACAAATCAGGTCAGTTGGGCCACCAGATGGCTGAATGAGTCTTGGGTTCCTTCATATGAAATGTATTTAAATTAATTATGGACCATCCCACAAAATATAATCCCAATTCGATTCATGTTCTAGTAGCAGTGTTCGGATTAATCTATTGGTGTTCTTGGATCCTGCGCAGTTTGGACCATTTTTCTTGGACATCATCATGGGCCCTCCAAATCACCTCATTCTGCAATGGAATTATAAAAACAATTAACATTGACATTTTTAACATTGATAAATAAAAAATAAATGATTCAAACATGGAATTAAACATGTCATTATTTTTATAATTTTCAATATAAAACAAGTTTAGCACAATTATATAAAGGTGAAAATTACACAGTGAATTGTGGTAAGATCACACCCCACACCTAAAATTTTGCACTCCTGGGAAAAGTCACATATCTAAATAAAATGAGGCATAAATATATTCCCAACATCAGGAATATTTAACATTTTATAAAATTTTAATTCACTAAAGTAATGTGATCAATGCACGGACCACTCAAAGGAGTTCTTCCTAGTGAAAATGAAAAAGGATGTCTCATAAATTATATCACAATAATATTCAAAGAGATTCATGAAACCAATATGAGAAAGTAATTCAAAAGTAAAACAATCCACTATATCTCCATTTGTTTGTGTGAAAACCATTCTATAATATTCTTTCCACTTTCTATCCAATAAATATAGGTTATTTTAAAATTATTCATCTTTAAATGAATTTTCACCGAAACGGACCTACATCCTTTGAAAGAATATTTCAAGACCCACTCACTTAAGCATTCCTAGTAGTAAAACCATAATCTCCTGACCTAGAAATCCCCATATGTTGTACATTTCATCACTCCCCTCATTTATTATTTTTTTTAGAAGTTTCATTTGGAACAAATCTCACACTCATCTATCAACCCTTGTTTGATATCCTTGTGAAACTAATTGCAATAGTTATAAAAAAATCAGAGGTTGAGGAGGAGTGGTTTTTGACCTACCCAAGACACAAATTTTTTTTGAGGGCGTACAACAGTCAGACATTAGGTACACATGCATAGTTCAATCATGTACAGTAATGAAACAGATCGGATAAGGAACAAAACATATGGAAATATCATTTAAAGCTAAAAAATATTAAACTAACATATATGTACCTTATATTAAGTAAAAAATATTCACACTTCGTGGTTTGGTGCAAAAATGTATGGAGATATTAGTGACACAGTTTTCCCAAAAACTACTCACACAAGGGGCATCAATCAACTCCAATATTTCACAGTGATACAACCATTTATATCATTGAAAGCAAACCAATTCACTAAAAATCACTCCCAGATGTTAACTTCATACAAATATTCTTTTTTTACCTTCATTGTGGTATTTTTAATTTCCCCCCTTTATGGTCACCGAATCATGGAACTTTGAAATTTTTTATGGGGAAAAATAAAAATACCCTAAAGAAGGGGAAAAAAAGAAGAAAGAAGAAAAAAACGATGAAAATTATAACTAACCCATGAATGTACCCATCCCCCCACACCTAGAATGTGCATTTTCCTCACTGTAATATTTGAGAATGTGAGAAGGAAGGATAAAACCTTGTTTGTTTCACTGGTATGATGCTTCTTGAACATGGAGTTCCTCTATCGGGAACTCCAGAAGGGCTTCGTGGAAGTGATTCAGATACTGCCCATTGACAGTGAAGATTAGCTTGGTTTCTTCATTTTGAACCTGAACAACACCAAATGGAGATACATTAATAACAGTGTACGGGACAAACTAGTGGGAACAAAGCTTACATGGATGCAATTTAAGACTTGCATTATAAAGTAGGACCTTCTGCCCAATGTGGAACTAACGATGAAGGATGAGACGGTTATGGGTAGCCTTGGAATGTTACTTATAAATTATAGAGTTCTCATATGCATCTTTTCTCATTTCCTCCATCTTCTAAATTTGCATCTTCCTTTGATTACTCACACCAGAAATATTAGAATTGCATTTTTTCATGGCCCAGTAGGCCCGGTGCTCAATCCCAAAAGGGAGGTGAAAAATCTTTCCAAACATAAGTAGATAGGGTGACATACTAATGGGAGTTTTGAAAGAATTACAGTAGGCCCATAATGAATCATCAAGTCGAAGAATCCAATCTTTCCTATTGTGTTGAACCATTTTTTCAAGAATCTATTTTACCTCTCTATTTGACACCTTGTCTTGACCATTGGTCTATAGGTGATATGCAGTAGACACTCTATGACCAACCCCATACCTATGAAAAAGTGATTACATTGTTTGGTTGCAGAAATGAGAACCCCGATCACTGATTATGACCCTAGGTAAGCTGAAACTACATAAAATTTGGGTTTTAAAAAAATTTAAAACTACCTTAGAATCATCAGTCCTTGTAGCGTGTGCCTCTACCCATTTGGAAATATAATCCACTATCAGAAGAATGTACAAGTTACCGAAGGAATTTGGAAATGGACCTATAAATTCAATGTCTCAAACATCAAAAATGTCATTAAAGAGCAACAGTTGTTGTGGTATTTCATTTCTTTTAGAGAAATTCCCCATTATTTGATAATGAGGAAAATATTTTCAAAAATCATGGGCATCTCAAAAAAGTGTTGGTCAAAAGAGAACATAATAAAGGACCTTGAGAGCAGTCCATTGGTGACCAAAGTGGCCCGCATAAGCTAGAGTGTGACAAAATCTAAGGACAGACTGAAACTCACTATCAGGAACACAACGCCTAAGGACTTGATCACTAAAAGTGCGCCAGAGGTAGGGGTCATCCCAAATGTACCAATGAGACTCATGTTTTAGATGACTATCTTAGTTTTTTTAAATCAGTAGGAATTCAAGATGCTACCAAATAATTTACAATTTCAGTATACTAAGGAATAACATCTTGCACTTGGTACAATTTCTCATCAGGAAACATATCATTAATGGGAATACATGGGAATGAGTCAATTTATGAGGATGAGAGGATCCTACTGATATGGTCAGAAACCACATTATCTGATTCTTTTTTATCTCTAATTTCTAGATTAAATTCTTGAAGGAGGAGTATCCAGCGAATGATACGTGGTTTGGCTTCTGGTTTCTTAAGGAGGTACCATAGGGCTGCATGGTCTGAGAAAATAATGATTTTTGACCCTAAAAGATATGGCCTGAATTTATCCAAGGCAATCACAATAGAAAGAAATTATTTTTCAGTTGTGGTGTAGTTTTCTTGGGAAGGGTCCAATGTACGTGAGGCATAGGCTATGACATGTGGAGCTCAATCGATCCTTTGTGACAAGACTGCCCCGACTACATAGTTAGAGGCATCACACATGAGCTCAAAAGGTAAATCCCAATGAGGTGGTGGATTACCATGGTTGAAATGAGACCCCATTTTAACTTATCAAAAGCTTCCTCACATTCATTATCAAAATAAAATTCTTTTTCTTTTTGGAGTAACCAGGAGTGTGGGAGTGAAATCTTACTAAAGTCACGAATGAAACGATGGTAAAATACAGCATGACCTAGGAAAGACCACACATCCCATACATTTTTGGGGAATGGTAGTGAAGAAATGACATCCACTTTTGATTTATTCACTTGGATACCATCCCAATAAATTACATGTCCCAAAACTATACCTTGTCACCCCATGAAATGCAATTTCTCATAATTTAATACGAGATTCTTTTCAATACAACGACATAGGACTGAAGCAAGACTCCTCAAATAGTCATAAAAAGAGGAGCTGTAAACAGTGAAATCATCCATGAATAATTCCATGAAATTATCCAGGTAATCCGAAAAAAAAAATACTAACCATGCATCATTGGAAAGTACCTGGAGCATTGCACAGACCAAAAGGCAACCTCCTATATGCAAATGTGCCAATGGGGAAAGTGAAGGTTGTATTTTCTTGATCTTTAGGGAAAATATAGATCTGAAAGTATCCAGAATACCCATTAAGGAAATAGTAGTTGGACTTAACAGCTAGCCTATCTACCATTTTGTCAATGAATGGCAAAGGGAAATGGTCCTTCCTAGTGTGTTGGTTTAGTCGGTGATATCTATACAGACACACCCACTATTCTTCACACGAGTTGTAACCAATTAATTATTTTCATTTTTAATTACTGTAAGGACAGTTTTTTTAGGAACTAAATAAATAGGTATAACCCATTGGTTTTCAGAGATGGGGTAAATGATTCCAACAACCAATAATTTTGTTACCTCATTTTTCATAACTTCTAGGAGGTTTTGGTTCAGTCGACATTGTGGCTGCCTCACTGGTTTAGCGTCATCATTTAATAAAATATGATGCATAAAAATTGATGGGATAATACCAGGAATGTTAGTAAGTGTCCATCCCAAATCTTGTTTATACTCCCTCAAAAGTTCAATCGTTCACAATTAATTCTCAAGATGGAGTGAACTAGCAATGATGACGGGCAACTTGTTTCCATTCTCAAGATAAGAATATTTTAAATCATGAGGCAATTGTTTCAATTCCAGTTTACGTGGATTTTGGATTGATGGTAGTGTGTGTGAAAGTGATATATCACTGATCTCATATAACTGCTCAATGGTATCATCCTCAATAAATGAATGAGCTTTTATATGCTTAGTAGTATCATCGATGGTCAGTGGATCCTTGGTGTTCAAGAAATCATCAATTAATAAACATGCATGACATTTTTCTAATCCACTACAAAAATCATTGTATGAATCATTACCTAGAATTTTAATCAATGAAGAAAACATAGAAAGGGGATTGGGGGAATGAAAAGAAGTGTTTTTAGGGGAATGGAGTACATCAATTGAATTTACTAAGAGAGAGGAATGTTCTTCTAAGGGGTGCTTCATGGAATCAAGGATGTTTAAATGGACTATGTCACCACCAAATTCAATAGATAATGTACCATTATGGACATTAATTATGGTTTTGGTGGTTTTTAGTAAAGGTCTCCCCAATATAATTGGGGAATGTCCATTCATCATATCATCTTCCATTTTAAGCACATAAAACTCAGTAGGGAAAATTAAATTTTGAACCCTTACAAGAACATCTTCTAACACACCAGAGGGGTGTGCAGTACTCCGGTTATCCAGTTGAACAATAATTCCAGTGGTCTTCAGTTCCCCGACCTGTAATGTAGAGTAAATAGAGTGAGGCATCACATTTATAGAAGCACCTAAATCAAGCATACCATTAGAAAAAGAATACTCCCCTATGGTGCATGAAATTGAAAATGTTCCAGGATCATCACACTTTGTGGGGAGTGATGGATCTATCAATGCTGAAACATTCCTCCCCAATCTCACCTTCTCATATCCATGAGTTATCCTTTGGTGTGTACACATCTCTGTTAGAAAATTGTAATACTTTTTAATTTTCATCACATCATCAATCAAGGGTATGTTAACCTACACTTTCTTGAAAATTTCCAATATTTTCTTATCAAGTTTAGTTTTCTTTTGTTTTATTGGTTGGGTGGCCCTTTGAGGAAATTGAAGAGGAATGGTTGGGCTAGGTGACTCATCAATATACACACTCTTTCCTTAGGATGGTCTTCTCTCAGGATAAGGTTCTTTAACATTTGGAACATTCTTAATGGTTGGGATGGAGGTTTCCCTAGGAGGGGATGAATATAATAGAGAATTCATTTTACTTTCTATTTGTTTTACACTCATAAGGGTGATGGAACTAACATTTCCTTTATCTCTAGGGTTAACTACTGGTCGAGAGGGAAGTTTACCTGATCCGTGACTTTGAATTTCACCCACTAAGTTAGCTAATTGTCCTAATCGGGTTTTGAGGTCTTGTATGACTGCCTGAGTGGTTTGTTGGAATTGAATATTGTTGGCATCCATTTGTTTCATCATATATTCTAGGATAGGCTCGGGTTTTGGAGGGGTTTGTTGGAAAGGCCTTTGGGTTTTTTGATGATTTATGGGTGGTGGTAGTGGATGACTACTCTACCCTAGTTGGTTCCATTGTTTTTGAGGTTGATTTGAATATCCCCTTACCTATTAGCTTGGTTTTCTTTCCACCCATAGTTGGAAGGATAGTATGGTTCTTTCCTAAAGGGTTGGTTATAGGGGAGGTTAGGAAATATTGCCTCACAACTCTCAGAAGTTTCTCTCAATTGAGGACATTGGTCAGAGTAGAGGGTATCAGAAGAGCATATAACACAATGTATGGGAGGAGGAGATTGATATTTCCAATGCGAAAGAGTGAGTTATCGAATAAGGGTACTTACCTTCTCAAACATTTTGTCCACCTTATTCTTGAATTCGGTACTTTGCACCTCATGGACACCTCGAATGCATATATTGGACCTTGAACCGAATTGTTGAGTGTTCTATGCCATGTTCTCAATTAAGGTTCTTACTGAAACTGGGGCCTTATCAACTAGTGCACCACCTGCAGCAACATCAATAATATTTCAATCAATAGGAATTAAACCTTCATAAAAATACTGAATTAAAAGTTCATCACTTATTTGGTGGTGTGGACAGCTTGAACATAAACTTTTAAAGCATTCACAATATTCATGTAATGTTTCCCCTTGTGATTGACTTATACCACATATTTATTTCCTTATAGTTGCAGTTCGAGATGCTGGGAAATATTTTTCAATAAAAAGGTGTTTCATGTCCGCGCAACCTATAATTGGTCAATTAACATAGTAAAACCAGTCTTCTGCAGTGTCCTCTAATGAAAATGTGAATGCTCTAAGCTTTACTTGTTCTTCATCCACATTTGAAAGTTTTTACATAGAACACACATCATGAAATTCATTTAAGTGCTTGTGTGGATCCTCTCCAGGAAGTCCATGAAATCTTGACAATAAGTGAATCATACTGGATTTTAGTTCAAAATTGGGTGCCTCACCTTGTATTTGAATATAGGTGGGTTGGATATCAACATCAGGTGAGGTTATTTATTTTAATTTCCGATTGTTTTCAGCCATATTATTCACATTTATTTCAGTTTTGATATTGGTTCTAGAAGAGGGAGAGGAAGGATCAAGAATAGTGTCGGTGTTTTGTCTGTCCTCCTTTGAAGTGTTCTCTTGTGATTCTCGGGTCAATGACGTAAGATCCTCTCCAGTTCAGGTTCGAGAGGTGGTAAGTCTCCTGGATTATAATTCATCATGCACAAAACCTAAAAATGAAATAAATTAGAACACAAAAGTATAGGTAAAGGTATAAGATAAAACAAATAAATATTTACAAATTTTACAAAAATCTTATAAAACAACGCACTAAAAACCAAAGTTCTCCCCTACAACAGTGCCAAAATTTGACCGCACTGTCATGACACATAAAATTGATTATTTTTTTAAGGTTGATTTATAGTCTAGAGCAGACCCTAGGTCATCTACCAAGGAGTGTTGGTGGGTGTAGAGTGTGCATTTTTAATTAGAAGTACTAAAAGAGGGGGTGGTTTTAAAACAGTTTAAAGAAATTGACTTGATTTAAAGAATTTAATAGTTGATAAATAAAAGTGTTGTATTAATAATTATGAGATAAGAATATAATTTCAAGTTCACCACACATCTTGGTGAGTTCATCATTCTAAAAAATACACATGGTTTAATGGAATCCTTTGGTTGAGGGTTGTCACGATCTCAACTCCCCTCTTACCTCTTAGATGATGCTCAAAGAACCATCCCTGGACACAATAATCATGTTGTCAAGGTTTTGGTATAAATCATAGAAAATAAAGGCTACCAAAGAATACTTAAATCTTATGTATGTGTGAGATAAATAGGACTATTGTCTTGTCCAACCGGAATAATCCAAGATTCCCACTTGAAATCTCAACCCAATCGGTGTTGAAATAAAAGTGTTTCGCTTAATTTTAACAATAGAAATGAAATCAGAGAAGAATCATGTCAAGATAAGAAATAATTAAAATATTTAGCAAACAAATTACAAAAAACCAGTAGAAGAACATGTGATGGAACTCCCACCCAAGTGTGTGTAGCTCCCTCGAAATGAATGTCCACTGTTTAGCACGACATCGGGAGGAGGAGGAAGCTCGGACGGAACTTTTCCTTCATCCTGGATTACCCTATGAGGATAAAGGCCTCCTGGACTCCTTGTATGATGACATTAATCCTTTGGTTCTCCAAAATACTAGATATTTTCCTACTAACATAACTTACAAATGAGGATCCCAAGGTTCCATTTTATAATAAAATGAGAAGGTGATTTTGAGCACACAGAATTCTTAAAACCACTTTTCACATTTATTTTAACCTCCAGAAAGCCTTATCAAGATTTACAGAAAATTAAAAAGTTTTATACCCACTTCTTGTATGTCTCCACCTAAATTTTGGCATAATTTGGACACCTATAGCACGAGATATGGACAGATCACAACACACCACTTTTGACTTCGTGCAGATTTGGTGTACTGGGAAGATCAAGACGTTTGGGACACCAGATAGACAAATGAGTCTTGGTTACTTCAAATGAAATTTATCCCAATGAATTCTGGACAAGAAAACAAAATTTCATCCTAATTGAATTCACGGTCTAGTATCAGTGTGCGGATTAATCCACTGGTGTGCTTGGATCCTGCGCAGTTTAGCCCATTTTTCTTGGACATCATCATGGGCCCTCTAAATCACCTCTTTATGCAATGGAATCATAAAAAAAGTAACATTGAAATTTTTAACATTGATAAATAAAAAATAAATGATTCAAACATGGAATGAAACTTGTCATTATTTTTATAATTTTCAATATAAAACAAGTTTAGCACAGTGTTGTAAAGGTGAAAATTACATAGTGAATTGTGGTACGATCAATACACCATAACTTCTTTTCCCACTCTTCCTCACTACTTTATGTGGGAATTAATTCAAAACAATTATTTTTTATAACCTTGTCACTTACCTGAGAAAAAGATTAGTTTCCTTTATTTAATCTAATAAATATAGGTTTAATTGTGATAGAAAATATCTTAGCATCATCAAAATATTTTGGATCTTTATGAATAATTGGTGGAATATCATAAAGAAGAGTGAACCCCCCCCCCCCACCCTTATAGAGTTTCTATATCCATAAATTTTTTTTAATCTATATGGAATCATAATTTATAATAACTACGTTATTAGGCATAGTGCGAGTTCCCTATCCTTAATTTGAAGTTCTAATGACACCAAACCTTACTGGACTTACATGATCTTTTCCAGAAGTCTTTAGACCAGACCTTCTCATCTCAGAGTTGTTTTATCCCCCTTGCACTATGATTGAAACACTTATTAGAGAGGGTGTATCCTCATCATGATGTATTGTAAGAAAGTCTATAAGTTGTTTGGCCTTCCTTGTAGACGTGAACACCACTTTAGTCTTCCCTTTACCTTTTGTAGTGGATAGAAGTTTCTCCTACTACAAATCCAAATCTACCATGGATTTCACATCATACTCAATCTCAAATTTTCCTTCAATATTGTATGTAGGTATTCTCTCCACCTCAATTCCTTTAAAATGAGAATCTATAAAAGAAGTCTTGGAAACAATCATCTTCCTGTCATCTTCTTCTTCCTTTACAGTTTCATCCTAAGACCTTGATGCTTGGGATTGGGGAAAAGTAAGGACACCAGAAACTTTAGATCCACTTACTTCAAGTCTGGTAGGAGATTTCCTAAAATATTGTGGGACATAGTGATCTTTAATCATAGGGGTTTGATTATGGGCCTCCCCAGTTGTAATTAGATTCCCTTTTATCTTTAAATCCTTCTGTTCATGGCTAGAGCGAGCACAAAGGAGTGGGATATTTTTTTCTACTTATTGAAATCTAATAACCTATATCTTTAGAATTTGAACTAAAATTAGGAATCATTTCAAACGAAATTTTCATGGAAAATTCATCCTTAACAGTAGAGAGGGGGGCCGTGTTAATAAGAGTGAAACTGAGGTCAACTTCCACCAGCATGCATGCATAATGCCCAAATGAAACATTCTTTGTTTCATTTTACAATTTAATTGGAACACCAATTAATAGTGAAATGTTATACACAATTAGTATCTATCATAATATTTAGTGAATACCATAGATTCAAACCCATAATTACACAGTTGAATTATTCTCAAATGGTTGAGACTAAAATCCCATTATTGTAAATTTTGAAAGCCCAACCCGAGGGAGATAGACCCTCACACCCCACTCTTTCATCTTTAGATCCTCAACAGAAAATAAAAAATGGAATAAATTTTAACACATTGATAAAGAGACCTTGTTTTTTAAACCCCAAATAGAGGAAAGAAGATTTTTAAAATCGTTGATCCTCTATGTCTTGGAACCACAAAAAATAATGAAATATCTGATGATATAGTACTTACCTTTCTCAAGTCAATCCAAGATGGATTCCTCATTTTCAACTAAATGTGCCATATTTCAATTCCTTTGGATCTTACCATGGTCCACAACCCTAAATTGGGAGAAATATTATGTTGCAGGTTCATATGAATTTATATGTTTTGTTAAGGGCTTATCTTGAAAACCAAAGAGATGATCTGGGGGCCTATAAATCCCACTTTATGGTCCCTTGTGACATTTCATTACCTGAGAAGGACCTCCTAACAAAAAAATTGGACCAATTTAATTGGTGGTTGTAACACCCAAGATTTTTATGAGAAATATTTTGTTTTTATGTTATATACATCATTAAAGGAATATCTCACTACATAAAATAGTATCTTTACTTTCTTTACACGCAATCACGACCTTCCTTTATATCTTGCGTTGTACGCAATACCGAGTTTTACTAAACAACGATATGCTATTAAAATATTATTAAAACTAGCCGTTATAAATAGTAATACCCACTTTTTGAAATTTTATAAATTTCATCTTTCAAAATGGACTTCATTTTTGGATTCAGAATATTGAAATTAGCCTAGGGTAAAATTTTGGTATTTTTCTGAAAATTTTCAATTTTTGATGAATAGTGAATACACTGGGTTACTATTTCAAAACCGACTTTTTATTTAAATAATTTTTATTTTATTTAAATTTATTTTAGATAAAAATTGATACATAATACCTATATAAGTTCAATGTAATTCATTAGAGTCATTTTATAATAATTTTAGATATATAAAAATTTTATTAAACTTTTCACCGTCTTTTACCCACCTCCTAGGAGAATTTGCAAATTTACATAAAACTTAATTTTACCAATTCTGTGAGTGGAATTTCAAAAATCTGAGAGACATGGTTAATGTGAAGGAGTAAAATGTGGTTCAATAAGATAAAAATAATTTTTGGTGAATAGTAACTTTTTACTTTTTTTACCACTGTTAATAGTAAATAGAGTAATTAAGGGTAAAATGATATTATTATTACCCTAAAACATGTCCTAATTCTATTGGATAAGTTTAATTCGACCAATAACAACCTTAGGAATAAAATATGACCATTTCGGTCCACTTGGAATAGATTATGACATTTAATATTATTTTATTTAAAGAAGAGTTAAAATAGTTAAAATCACATTTTAATAACTAAAACATTTTTAATATAGGGTTATAAATAAGATAAATTCGACTATAAATATTCATTAGAAATCTAAAACTATTTTCTACATAATGGTATTTTCTTTATAATTTTTAGACTTTAAATAAGTTAATTTATTTATGACACAACGATGATGCAGTAATTACCTTATTAAAGAAATATTAACATAATTGATATTATAAATATCAAAATAAATGTAATTTGAGACTTTTTAAGAATTAGACTAATTTTATAGGATAATATGAAATATTATTATTGATTTAATTAAATTTTTTCTAACTAATCATGTTGTTACCAAATAGTGTCAAAATTGACATAAAATAGTTTTTAAAACAAATATTATATTATTAATTGTAATTTTATTTTTAAAAATCTAAGGTTCAGCCAAACGACTTAGATAAGGTTATATATATTAATAATGAAAAACTTGGGGTTAGTTTGTCTTGTTATAGTAAGTTTATTAACCATATAGTGTAAGAAAACAAGAAGACACGGTAAAAGTTAAATTATTTAACTTAGAGTTAAATCTAAATGATAAGGTTAAAATAGTAACCTAAACTTGCCTAAAATCTATTTTTTGAGATGCTTTCGACCCATACCCACCTTATCTTATAAATAAATAATTGTTTAGCTATTAAAAATAAAATATGAATTTATAATAAAATAATATTTTAAGTTTTTTCTAAGGTGCCCCTCTCCTCCCTTATAAAAGGGAACCTCCTCCCTCTCTTCCTCACACCACCTTGAGCCTTCAAGATCAGCCAAAACCTTCCAATTTCTCTTCTAAACTTCCCTAGAAACATCCTAGAGGTCCTGTTCTTCTTCAAAGACCATCTTTAGTTCCCTAAGAGGAGGTTAAGAAGAGGCGCTTCAAAGAAGAGGTAATGTCTGTTACCGATTCTTTCAACTTTATTTCTTCTTCATCTTATTCTTATTTAGTTGTTTCATTATGAAGTAATAACATCAGTATCACCCATATACTGATATGTTATTATAAATATGAAACAACCCTATTTCACCTTCTATCCATCCTACAGAAAATGAAATCACCGAGCGTGCGTACGTACGGAATACCGTCTCCACGTCGTGGTGTAATCTGTTTTCCACCACCACCTTACTTGGATGGGTATAATGGTATAATAAATAACTATATATGATTATTGTAAAGTGATATTGATTCTTAAATAGTATACATACACTTCAATAAAATTCCACTATCATGGGAAGGATATCATCGCTCGTGCGTACGTATGGCCTACCGTCTCCAAGATGTGATGCGACTGATTCTACATGATCTTCATTGCATAATGATTATATAAATGAATTGAATGAATAAATATGATATAAATTACACTAATTCAATTCTGTAAATGAGGTATCTATAACCTAAAAGAAGAATAATAATTTATTCGACAAAACACGCATAAGAACAAAAAGCAATAAACACCCGACTAACAAGTAACAATGAAATATTACTAAAAAGAAGATAAGAATATAACCATATATGATATAATAAAAATGAGTACGATTATGGAATAATTCAATAACATTAATTAAATCATTATACAAGAGTTTCAGACACGTACGAAGAAAATCGGACCTAAGGTAAGGAAAAATATCGCAATCTCGATTTTTATCTAAGATTGTTTATACTTCAGTATTTATTGGGGCATATTTATCATCCACATCCATGTTTACTCAATATGTAATATTATTTCTATCCTCCTAAATTTCTTTATATCCAATTTTACCTATTTCTGGATTTTTAGTAAACGATATCAAAGGAATCTTTTGTCGTTTTAAGTACGAGATACTTTTTGACTTTTTCGGACAAAGTACGAGAAGAATGTTTTTTTAACTTATACGGCATGAATGGATTTTATGATTTCATAAAAAATTATTTCCATGAAGCTTCCTTTAAAAGTTTTCAATTTTATTTTTAATCAACTTCTTCTAGTTTAAAATTTTATAACATGTTAAGAAAGGAAAAATGTTTTTGAAGTAGAAAGGATATTTTCCTCAAGAATGGAGTTCAAGAATTTTATCAAAATTATTTTCCATCTAAGATAATATATGGTTCTGTATCTATACCTATTTTTAAATTGATTTTATTATGTTATTATGGAATTAATTTTATGATGTCCTTTTATCTTACATGGATTATGTTATGATGGCATGAAGTTTAAGAATTCCATTTTTATTACATGTGTTATGCTATGATATATGATTTATGATTTTGTGGCACACATAATAATGGTATAATTATGAGATGGATGGGACCTATATCTCCCTAAAATGCATTGGTTAAAGATTTATATCTCATGAGATAGACATGGCTGGAATGGCAGGTTAATCAGGTTCAGTGATACAGGACTAAAACGAGGAGTGAACTCGGTTCAGAAATGGACTTTTTCGGCTAGGACAGTCTTGGAAATGAGTCTTGACTACTAAGAAATGATTCTCTATGATTATGTGTGTATGAAACAAAGTTTAATATTATGATTATTTGGATTTAAATTGCACTACCATGACTTATCCCATGTTATGATATTATGATCTCTTTTTCAGGTTAATATTTTCAAAATGTTGTGTTCTTATGAATATGATATGATTGATATTTCTTTTGTTTACCCTTACTGAGCATTTGAGATCACCATTTTGTATGTTTTCTTTTCCCCAGGTCAGTAAGAAGGGTATTAAGTAATATATTCCAAAAGGGACTCTAGATATGATAAAATAAAAGGGAGACAGGTTAGATGATTTATGAACTAGTTGTTTATGTTTCCCAGTTTCTAAAGACAATATACCTATACAGTCCTTTCCTGGTTTTGTTATATGTTGTAATAAGTGTACATAAATTTTGATGTATTAAAAATGTATGTAAAGTATGGGTTGTAATAGTTGGTATCAGAGGAAAGGTATAGTCAACCTTTGGAAACTAGGATGTGAAAGCCTTAGTAATAACCCTAAGGATATATCTAAGCATAAAACAATCTTAGTGTTTTATAAATGGCCATGAACAAACTATGATAAGACCTTAAGTGTGAAATTTTATTCTTGATTATGTGGTTTTCCTATTATAAATAGTGTTGCTCACACTATTATTCTTGGTTTTAGTCAATGGCTGGAACCCGAAGGAACCATGTTAATGCGTAATGTGACGGGTAATGCAATGATTGTCCCCGTGAGCAACCAAAAATTATGGGAGATGGAATGAAAAATCTTATAGCCATGCTCACACAACTTTATCAAGCTATGAATCATGCACAACTTCCAAACGAGCAAAGAACGGAGCAACATTTTGTTGAATCCTTCATGAGGCAGCGTCTACCCTCATTTAGTGGGTCTACTGATCCATTAGTTTCTGAACAATGGATCAGTACTACTGAAAATATATTTTCAGTTCTTCAATGTTCTGAACATGATAAAGTCATCTTAGTAGTTTATCGTTTGGAAGGTGAAGCTGATCAATGGTGAAATATTATCAAGAATACGAGGCCAAGAGATGAAATTGAGTCCATGGAATGGCACGAGTTCAAGAACTTATTTTTTAATAAGTACTTTCCTTGTATTCTTCGAACAAAGATAGAGAAAGAGTTTCTTGAACTGAAGAAAAAGGATGATGAATCTGTTGGTACCTACGAAGAAAATTTTACAAGACTTGCAAGGTATGCTTCTGGGATTATTATCCAACCTGAGAGTAAGATCTATCGATTCTTTAGTGGCTTAAAACCAAGTCTTTGAATGGCATTATCCATATGGGACTTCAATTTCTATGAGGAAATCGTTCGATGTTCTCTCAAGGTTGATATGGAGATTGGATCAACCCAACAGTCATATGGATTTGATAAGAAGAGGAAAATGGAATTCAAAGGAAAATCTAAAGAGAACACTGAAAATAAGATGAGTTTTCCCTTATGTTAAAAGTGTAGAAATAAACATGGAGAGAGTTGTCTTAAAGGGACAAGTAAGTGTTTCAAATGTGGAAAATAAGGTCATCGAGCATTTGAATGTCGCAATGATGAGAAGAAGATGTCTAGTGATGCGAACAAAGAAAAGGCTACACAGAGTACACCTACTACACTTCAGTGTTACAAGTGAAAGGAAATAGGGTATTATTCTAATCAATTCCCTAATCCAAGGGTTTTTGATGATGATCGACATCAACAAACTCTTAAAGACAAAGAAAAAGGAAAGTCACATCCAATTTCTATCAGTGATGTGGAGTAAGATAACGAAGTGGTGAAAGGTACACTTACCATCCACTCTAAATTAGAAAATGTTATATTTGATTCTAGATCCACACACTCTTTTATTTCTGAAGAATTTTCTAAGGTTATCGCCATATTAGCTCAACAATTAGATGTTGAGTTAGCTGTGGAAACCCCTAATGGCGCAATAGTCACATCAAATGTTTATAATTATTCTCCGATTGAAGTTTGTGGGAAAGTTCTTCCTACAAATCTTGTAATCCTTCCTATAGTGGAATTTGATGTTATTCCTGGCATGGATTGGCTTTCTTTATATGGAGCTCATATAAATTTCCAATGAAGGGAAGTCACATTTCATATTCCATGTCAATCTTTGATCGTCTATCGATGCAAGGATGAACATAACCTTCCAGTGTAAATTTCATCCATCTTATGGGTCTTGATTCCACTAAATGATGGTTATTTATCTCAAATGGTTGGTGAGAAACTCACGATTAAGAATATTCCCATTGTATGGGAGTTTGATGATGTATTTCTAGAGGAATTGTTGGGTCTTCCACCAAATCGTGAAGTTGAGTTTTCAATAGAACTCATACCGGGTGTTTTTCCTTTTTCAATGACACCTTATAGAATGGCCCCAATTGAGTTGAAGGAATTTAAGAATCAACACCAATAGAATCTTGATAAGGGATTCATACACCCTAGTGCATCACCTTGGGTAGCACCTATTCTATTTTTCAAGAAGAAATATGGATAAATGAGACTCTTCCTTGATTATTGAGAACTTAACAAGATCACTATCAATAACAAATATCCTCTCCCATGCATTGATGACTTATTTGACCAACTATGCGAAGCTCAATAATTTTCCAAGATTGATCTTCATTTATGGTATCATCAATTAAGGGTCAAAATGGAGGATATACCAAAGACGGATTTCCGTACAAGGTATCGACACTATGAATTTATAGTGATGTCGTTTGGTCTTACTAATGCCCCTACTATCTTCATGGATCTGATGAATAGAGTCTTTAGAGACTATCATGATCAGTTTTTGGTAGTATTTATAGACGATATTCTTGTCTATTCAAAGGGCAACAAAGAATAAGAATATCACTTGAGAATTGTATTGAAGACCCTGAAAAAGGATAAGCTTTATGCCAAATTTACCAAGTGTGAATTTTGGCTTCAAAAAGTTTCATTTTTAGGTCACATAATCTCAAAAGAGGGGATATCTATGGATCCAGCAAAAACAGAGGTTATAAAAAGATGGTCGAGACCAACAACAGTAATTGAGATCTGAATTTTTCTTGGTTTGGCTGGATATTATCGAATTTTTGTGAAAGATGTTTCATGATTATCTAACCCAATCACAAAATTGACTTAGAAAGGAGTTATGTTTGTTTGGATAGAGTAATGTGAAGAGAATTTCAAAGAGTTAAAAAGAAGGTTATCCAGTGCACCTCTGCTCACACTACCTTGTAGTGGAGAAAGGTTTTTTATCTACAGTGATGCATCCAAGAAGGGGATAGGGTGTTTTCTCATGAAAAATGATATAGTGATATCCTATGCCTCACGACAGTTGAAAATCCTTGAGTAAAATTATCCAACTCATGATTTGGATTTAGTTGCAGTAATCTTTGCAATAAAGATTTGGAGGAATTATCTTTATGGTGAAAGGTGTGATATTTATACTGATCATAAAAGTTTAAAGAATATTTTCACACAAAAGGAGATGAATATGCACCAAAGAAGTTGGTTGGAGCTGATTAAGGATTATGACTGCTCAATTCATTAACACCATGGGAAATAAAACAAGGTGGAAGATGCATTAAGTAGACAAGACCATCCTAGTTTATCCATGATGAGGATCACAAAAGATCCAATATTTATGGATTTACAAAGGATGGATCTTGAAATTATAAAGGAAGGGGGAAGATCTTATCTTTATCAAATGAATGTTCAATCATCCATACAGGTGAAGATTAAAGAGGAAAAGAAATAATATGTAGAGTTACAAAAGAAGGTGAGAAATTTTTCTGAATTCTTCCTCGATTATGATGGGATAATAAGGTTCAGGAATCAAGTTTGTGTTCCTCCCATCCCAGAATTAAAGAAGGATCTACTGGATGAGGCTCATAGTTCTTCATTCTCTATTAATCCTGGAATCACGAATATGTATAAGGACCTGAAAGAGTACTTATGGTGGGATGGCCTGAAAAGAGATGTTGTTGAATATGTCTCTTGATGATTGGTTTGTCAGCAAGTTAAAGCTGAGAGACAGAAGTATAAGGGGATGTTACAACCATTACCCATACCTGAATGGAAATGGGAAAACATCACTATGGACTTTGTCACTGGACTTCCCAAAACATCCAAAGGCAATAATTCTTACTGGGTTATAGTTGATCGTCTTACGACGTCGGCACACTTCATTTCTATTAGAGAGGATTTCTCTCTTGATCATCTTGCCAGGGTATATGTAAAAAAAAGTGGTAAGATTTCATGGACTACCACTTTCCATTATATCTGATCGGGATCTGAGGTTTACATCAAATTTTTGGCGAAGTCTTCAACATACTCTGGATACAAAGTTGAGTTTCAGCATTGCTTATAATCCTCAGACAGATGGTCAGTCTGAAAGAACAATTCAAACTCTAGAAGATATGTTAAGAGCTTTCTCTATGGATTTCAAAGGTGCTTGGGATCAACACCTACCTTTGGTGGAATTTTCTTATAATAATAGATTTCACTCCAGTATTCAGATGGCTCATTATGAAGCTCTCTATGGAAAGAAATGCAGGGCTCCAACTTTCTGGGATGAAGTTAGGTAAAGAAAGCTATTAGGACCTGATCTTGTTGATGAGATGGAAGAAAAGGTCAGATCTACTCAACAACAGATAAGAGCAGATCAGAGTCGACAAAAAATTTATGCCAATAACTGAAGAAAAGACCTAGAGTTTGAAGTGGGTGATAAAGTGTTCTTACTAATATCTCCTTGGAAGAGATTAATGAGATTTGGAAAGAAGGGAAAGAGGAGCCCTAGGTATATCGATCCTTTCGAAATACTGGATCGTGTTGGGAAGGTAGCTTACCGATTGGCGCTTCCACCGAATCTCTCTCAAGTTCATGACGTGTTCCATGTATCGCTCCTAAGAAAGTACATACCCGATCCTTCACATGTACTCATCTCAGAAGTTCTACCGCTGAAGCAAGATCTTTCTTATGAAGAATAGCCTATAGAGATTCTGGATCGTAGCGAAAAAGTCCTACAGAATAAGACCACTCGCCTAGTGAAAGTTTTATGGAGGAACCACCAATTTGAAGAAGCTACATGGGAGCTTGAGGATATGATTAGGGAGAGGTATCCTCATCTTTTTGTTACAAAGTGATGAATTTCGAGGGCGAAATTCATTTTAAGGGGGGTAGAATGTAACACCCAAGATTTTTATGAGAAATATTTTGTTTTTATGTTATATACATCATCAAAGGAATATTTCACTACACACAAAACTAGCTTGGCTTACTTTACACGCAATCGCAACCTTCCTTGATAGCTTGTGTTGTACGCAATACCGAGTTTCACTAAACAATGATATGCTATTAAAATATTATTAAAACTAGAAGTTATGAATTGTAATACCCACTTTTTTAAATTTTATAAATTTTATCTTTCAAAATGGACTTCATTTTTGGATTCGGAATATCGAAATTAGCCTAGGGTGAAATTTTGGTATTTTTCTGAAAACTTGCAATTTTTAATGAATAGTGAAGACACTAGGTTACTATTTCAAAACCAAATTTTTATTTAAATAATTATTTATTTTATTGAAAATTATTTTTGGTCAAAATTGATACATAATACCTATATAAGTTCAATTTAATTCATTGGATTCATTTTATAATAATTTTAGATATATAAAAATTTTATTGAACTTTTCACCGTCTTTTACCCACCTCCTAGGAGAATTTGAAAATTTACATAAAACTTAATTTTACCACTTCTGTGAGTGGAATTTAAAAAATACGAGAGACACGGTTAATATCAAGGAGTAAAATTTGGTTCAATAAGATAAAATTAATTTTTGGTGAATAGTAACATTTTACTTTTTTTACCACAGTTAAAAGTAAAAAGGGTAATTAAGGGTTAAAATGATATTATTATTACCCCAAAACATGTCCTAATTCTATTGGATAAGTTTAATTTGACCAAAAACAACATTAGAAATAAAATATGACCATTTAGGTCCACTTGGAATAGATTAAGACATTTAATATTATTTTATTTAAAGAAGAGTTAAAATAGTTAAAATCTAATTTTAATAACTAAAACATTTTTAATATAGGGTTATAAATAAGATAAATTCAACTATAAATATTCATTAGGAAGATAAAAATATTTTCTACATAATGGAATTTTATTTATAATTTTTATACTTTAAATAATTTAATTTATTTATGACACAACGATGATGTAGTAATTACCTTATTAAGGAAGTATTAACATAATTGATATTATAAATATCCAAATAAATGTAATTTGAGAATTTTTAAGAATTACACTAATTTTATAGGTTAATATTACATTTTATTATTGATTTAATTAAATTTTTTTGAACTAATCATGTTGTTATGATTTTCACAAAAATCAATTACCAAACAGTGCGAAAATTGACATAAAATAGTTTTTAAAACAGATATTATATTATTAATTGTTATTTTATTCTTAAAAATATAAGGTTCGGCCAAATGACTTAGATAAGGTTATATATATTAATAATTAACAACTTGGGGTTATTTTGTCTTGTTATAGTAAGTTTATTAACTATATAGTGTAATAAAACAAGAAGATAGGGTAAAAGTTAAATTATTTAACTTAGAGTTAAATCTAAATGATAAGGTTAAAATAGTATCATAAACTTGTCTAAAATCTATTGGTTGAGATTAAATAGACCCATACCCACCTTATCTTCTAAATAAATCAATTTGGAGCTATTAAAAACCCGAATATGACTTTATAATAAAATAACATTTTAAGTTTTTCCGAAGGTGCCCCTCTCCTCCCTTATAAAAGAGCATCTCCTCCCTCTCTTCCTCAAACCACTTTAAGCCTTCAAGCTCGGAAAACCCCTATCAATTTCTCTTCTCCACTTCCTTAGAAATATCCTAGAGGTCCTGGTCTTCTTCAAAGACCATCTTTAGTGCCCTAAGAGGAGGTTAAGAAGAGGCGCTTCAAAGAAGAGGTAATGTCCGTTACCGATTCTTTCAACTTTATTTCTTCTTCTACTTTTCTTCCTTAGTTGTTTCATTATGAAGTAATAACATCAATATCACCCATATACTGATATGTTATTATAAATATGAAACAATCTTATTCACCTTCTATCCATCCGACGGAAAATTAAATCACCGCGCTTGCGTACGTACGGAATACCGTCTCCACGCCGTGGCATAATCTGTTTTCCACCACCACCTTACTTGGATGGGTATAATGATGTAAAGAATAAATATATATGATTATTGTAAAGTGATATTGATTCTTAAATAGTATACATACACTTCAATACAATTCAAAAATCATGGGAACGATATCATCGCTCGTGCGTACGTACGACCTACCGTCTCCACGATGTGATGCGACTCGTTCTACATGATCTTCATTGAATAATGATTATATAAATGAATTTAATGAATAAATATGATATAAATTACACTAATACTATTCTGGAAATGAGGTATCTATAACCTAAAAGAAGAATAAGAATTTATTCGACAAAACACGCATAAGAACAAAAAGTAATAAACACATGAATAACAAGTAACAATGAAATATTACTAATAAGAAGCTAAGAATATGACCATATATGATATCATAACAATGAGTATGATTCTAGAATAAGTCAATAACATTACTTAAAGCATTATACAGGAGGTTCGGACACGTACGAAGCAAATCGGACCTAACGTAAGGGAAAATCTCGCAATCTCATTTTTTATCCAATATTGTTTATACTTCAGTATTTACTGGGGAATATTTATCATCCACATCCATGTTTACTCAATATGTAATATTATTTCTATCCTCTAACAATTGTTTAAATAAAATTTTACCTATTGGTAGATATTTAGTAAAATATATGAAAGGAATCTTTTGTCATTTTAAGTACGAGATACTTTTTGAATTTTTCAGCCAAAGAACGAGAAGAATATTTTTTAACTTATACAGCATGAATGGATTTTATGATTTCATAAAACATTATTTACATGAAGCTTCCTTTACAAGTTTTCATGTTTTTTTAATCAACTTCTTCTAGTTTTAAATTTTATGACATTTTAAGAAAGGAAAAATGTTTTTGAAGTAGAAAAGATATTTTCCTCAAGAATGAAGTTCAAGCATTTTATCAAAATTATTTTCCATCTAAGATAATATAGGGTTATGTTTCTATCCCTATTTTTACATTAATTTGATTATGTTATGATGGAATTAATTTTATGATGTCCTTTTATCTTATATGGATTATGTTATGATGGCATGAAGTTTAAGAATCCCATTTTTATTACATGGGTTATGCTATGATATATGATTTATGATTTTGTGGCACACATAAGAGTGATATCATTATGAGATGGGTGGGACCTATATCTCCCTCCAATTCTTTGGGTAATGATTTATATCTCATAAGATAGACATGGCTGGAACGGAAGGTTAATCTGGTTCAGTGATACAGAACTGAAACGAGGAGTGAACTCGGTTCAGAAATGGACTTTGTCCTCTAGGATAGTCTTGGGAATGAGTCTTGACTACTAAGAAATGATTCTCTATGATTATGTGTGTATGCCACAAAGTTTCATGTTATCACTACGGAAAAAATGGGTAATAGCGACGGGGTATTTGCGAAGGGAATTATTCCCGTCGCAAATACCTTTCGCAAAGGATTATTTGTGACAGGCAACTATTCCCGTCGCAAATAATCTGTTATTTGCGACGGGTAAAAAAACTCGTCGCAAATAGTTTGGCGTGAAATGCGCGCCAAACCGCGCGACGTTTATTTGCGACGGGGATAGAACCCCGTCGCAAATAACCGGCGGGGGTTAAAGACTATTGGCGATGGGACTGCAGTCTCATCGCCAATACCCCAACGGCAGGAATTATTTGCGACGGGACCCGTCGCTAATTACCGTTTTAATGCCGCCCATAATTAAATGTGGTCAGGGTTATTTGTGACGGGGTTCTATCCCCGTCGCAAATACCCCGGCGGCAGGGGATATTTGCGACGGGTCCTGTCGCAAATAACCGTTTTAATACCGCCAATAATTAAATGTGGTTAGGGTTATTTGAGATGGGACCCGTCGCAATTACGCCATCCTATAAATACTGCCAACCATTACAATTTCCTTACTTCACTCTCAACTCTCAATCGTTCCCATTTTTTCACTCTAAATTTTTTACCACTTTCAGTTGTAAAAATTTTTTTCCGACTTCGAGGATTCAGTTGGTGGTGTTCTTCAATTACAACGGCTCGACATTGACATCACGTTTAAGGTTTTTATCTGAATTTTAATTTCATATTTATTTTATTTATTATATTTATTTATTTTAAATTTTTGGATTTTTTTTTTTGATTTCTAATTAGAAATAATTATGAATAAGTATTAATAATTAATAGTAATTAGAGACAATTAAACACTAATTAATTTAAAATAGTTAGCTGTAATTATAATTAATTAGCAGTAATTATGAAAAATTAAAATTAATTAGAATTAATTAATAAGTATTAGAAATAATTAACATTAATTAGTAATAATTTATAATAATTACCAATAATTAGTAATAATTACAAATAATTAGTAATAATTAATAATAATTCTTAATATTCAATAATTATTAATATTTGTCAATATTTTTGCAATAATTACCAATATTTACCAATAATTGCAAATAATTGTCAATATTTACCAATAATTAGAAATAATTACCACTAATTAAGAATAATTACCACTAATTAGGAATAATTACCAATACTTAGGAATAATTACCCATAATTAGGAATAATTAACAATACTTAGGAATAATTACCAATAATTAGTAATGATTCGTAATGATTACCAATAATTAGAAATAATTTCCAATAATTAGAAATAATTTCTAATAATTAGTAATAAATAGTAATAATAAGGAATGATTACCAATAATTAGTAATAATTAGTATTAATTGGCAATAATTATTACTAATTACCAAAAATTAGTAATAATTACCAATAATTATTAATAATTAGAAATAATTACCAATAATTAGTAATAATTACCAATAATTACCAATAATTATTAATAATTAGTAATAATTACCAATAATTAGTAATAATTAGTAATAATTACCAATAATTCGTAATAATTAATAATAATTACCAATAATTCGTAATAATTACCAATAATTAGAAATAATTAGCAATAATTAGTAATAATTACCAATAATTAGTAATAATTAGTAATAATTAGCAATAATTATTAATAATTACCAATAATTAGTAATAATTACCAATAATTAGTAATAATTACCAATAATTAGTAATTATCAATAATTAGTAATTATTAGCAATAATTAGTAATAATTACCAATAATTAGTAATAATTGTCAATAATTCCCAATAATTACTAATAATTAGTAATAATTTCCAATAATTAGTAATAATTACCAATAATTAGTAATAATTACCAATAATTAGTAATAATTACCAATAATTAGTAATAATTGCCAATAATTCCCAATAATTACTAATAATTAGTAATAATTGCGAATAATTAGTAATAATTACCAATAATTAGTAATAATTACCAATAATTAGTAATAATTACCAATAATTAGTAATAATTACCAATAATTAGTAATAATTACCAATAATTAGTAATAATTAGTAATAATTACCAATAATTAGTAATAATTTGTAATAATTACCAATAATTACCAATAATTACTAATAATTAGTAATAATTGTCAATAATTAGTAATAATTGCCAATAATTACCAATAATTGCCAATAATTACCAATAATTACCAATAATTACCAATAATTACAAATAATTACCAATAATTAGTAATAATTACCAATAATTACCAATAATTAGGAATAATTACCAATAATTAGGAATAATTATCAATAATTAGGAATAATTACCAATAATTAGGAATAATTACCAATAATTGGGAATAATTACCAATAATTAGTAATGATTCGTAATGATTACCAATAATTAGTAATAATTACCAATAATTAGGAATAATTACCAATAATTAGGAATAATTACCAATAATTCGGAATAATAACATTATTACATTATTAGTATATTTTATTAATAATATTAAAATATTATAATTTTTTATATTATATACAATTCTCCTTTCATCTGTGTGTTTTCTGTCTCTACATGTAATATTTGTATGTGGAGACAGAAAACACACAGATGAAAGGAGAATTGTATATAATATAGAAAATTATATTATTTTAATATTAATAATAAAATATACTAATAATGTTATTATTCCTAATTATTGGTAATTATTCCTAATTATTGGTAATTATATGAATAATTACCAATATTTAGGAATAATTACCAATAATTAGGAATAATTACCAATAATTAGGAATAATTACCAATAATTAGGAATAATAAAATTATTACATTATTAGTATATTTTATTATTAATATTAAAATATTATAATTTTTTATATTATATACAATTCTCCTTTCACCTGTGTGTTTTCTGCCTCCACATGTAATATTTGTATGTGGAGACAGAAAACACACAGATGAAAGGAGAATTGTATATAATATAGAAAATTATATTATTTTAATATTAATAATAAAATATACTAATAATGTTATTATTCCCAATTATTGGTAATTATTCCTAATTATTGGTAATTATATGAATAATTACCAATAATTAGGAATAATTACCAATAATTACCAATAATTAGGAATAATTACCAATAATTAGGAATAATTACCAATAATTAGGAATAATTATCAACAATTAGGAATAATTACCAATAATTAGGAATAATTACCAATAATTAGGAATATTTACTAATAATTAATAATAATAACATTATTACATTATTAGTATATTTTATTATTAATATTAAAATAATATAATTTTCTATATTATATACAATTCTCCTTTCATCTGTGTGTTTTCTATCTCCACATGTAATATTTGCATTCTTTTTCAAAATTATCAACCTACTCACTAATGGAGAGGTGAAAGTGAATGAAAATATTACATGTGGAGATAGAATGTTAAACACACAGATGAAAGGAGAATTGTATATAATATAAAAAATTATATTATTCTAATATTAATAATAAAATATAATAATAATGTAATAATGTTATTATAATATAATTAATATTTATGAAAAAATAATATTAGTACTATTAAAATAATAAAAATTTTATATAATATTAAAATTATCAATATTTGTAACAGGTTTTGCTTTATTCTCAACATATTCAATTCTTAAAGGGTCAATTTTTAGGTCTATCTCAATAAAAAGTTTGTGTCAGTCGTGTATGATGTAAACTCTATAATTATCCTTGCTTGTGTGTTTTTTCTAACAAATTATTCAAAACCAGTAATGCTTTTATATTTTATAGAAAAATATGGAAGAACGAGGTCGTCAACAATCATTATTAGATGACCGCATATGGATAAATCAACGTAGAAATCCAAACGGTTCAGGTTTAAATCTAGTATATGTAGAGGGTGTGGAGACTTTTTTATCATTTGTGGCATCAAATCCAGAATTTGTTTCAGAAGGAAAAATAAAATGCCTTTGTAGAAAATGTGCATTGAGAACGTTTGACATGTTTGACAAAGTGGGGGGACATCTCTTGCGTTCTGGTTTTCAATCAGATTATGTTTTTTGGTATCAACACGGTGAACGCAGTTCCATAGCAGGTGATACCAACTTGATTCCGGATCCATCCCGGTTTCAAGATTTAGTACATGATGTTGCAGGTTCATCTGTTCAACATACAGAAACTCCGGCTGATATAGCTTCAAATCCTGAGTTGGCACCGTCTGAATTTTATGAGTTGTTGAGGTCTGCTGAGGATGCATTATATCCTGGCGACAAGATGAGCAAATTAGAAGCAGTTGCAAAATTTATGGCTATAAAATCAGATAACGGAATGTCAAACACCTATTTTGACCAGATATTTTCTTTTCTTAAAACACGGTTACCTGAAGGAAATATTTTGCCTACAAATTACTATGACAGTAAGAGGCTGGTTCGAAATTTGGGTCATACTTGTCAGAAGATTCATGCATGTTCAAATTACTACATTTTATATTCTGGGGAAAATGAGTCGTTGGATATTTGTCCCACATGTGGGAAACAGAGATATAAATAAGGGCAACATGGGAAGTCTGGTTTGATTCCTATAAAACAGTTGAGATATTTTCTGCTTACATCCAGACTTCAGCGTTTATTCAAGTCTAAGAATATAGCGACAATGATGTCATGGAATAAAGAAAATATTTCAACCGATAAAAGATTGAATCATCCAGCCGACGGTGATTCATGGAAACATTTTTATAGAGTGCATCCATCCTTTGCTTTAGAAGCTAGAAATGTTCGACTGGGCCTTTCCACTGATGGTTTTTGTCCGTTCGGATCTTATGGTAGTCAATATTCATGTTGGCCTATTTTTTTAACTCCGTACAATTTACCTCCATGGATGCTGATGAAGGAGCCATATATCTTTTTGACTTTACTAATTCCAGGACATCCGAAGAAAAATATTGATGTTTATTTGAAACCATTGATTGATGAATTAAGTTTATTGTGGAGTACTGGTGTCAGTACATATGATGTTGCAACGAAATAGAATTTCATACTAAGAGCATCATTGATGTGGACAATTAGTGACTTCCCGGCTTATGGGATGTTATCTGGCTGGAGTACACATGGTCATAAATTATGTCCTTACTGTATGGGAGAGAACAAAGAATTTATGCTCATTCATGGAAAGAAACCTTGTTATTTTGACTGTCATCGCATATTTCTTCCAACTGATCATCCTTTTCGCAGAAACAGATCTCTTTTCAAAGAAGGAACAGTTGAAAGGGATGGACCTCCAAAAATGCTATCAGGTTCGGAGTTAAAATCAGTTGTATTTTCATTACCTCCCATCACTTTTGGTCCCACAATAAACCAACAGAAAATTTCTGGTTTTGGGAAAGAACACAATTGGATTAAACGTATCATATTTTGGAATTTTCCATATTGGTCTGATTTGTTTGTCCGACACATGTTAGATTTCATGCATATTGAGAAGAACTATTTTGATAATTTGTTTCATACTGTTTTTGATACACCAGGAAAGAGCAAAGACAATGTAAATGCACGTTTATATCTTGCCCAAATTTGCAGGCGTCCAGAACTGGAACTCTTTGAGAATGTCAGAACAGAAAGGTTACTGAAACCAAAAGAAGCTTATACACTATCTAAATAAAACCATTTATTATTTTGTCAGTGGATTGAAGATTTGGGACTTCCATATGGTTGTGCGTCCAATTTGGGTAGATGTTTAAAGAATGGTCATATTACTGGATTAACAGGCACATCAAGTTTATTACGCAAAGTACTGTGCTACATCAAGAGACTTGACTGATTGGTGGAGTATAATAAAAATCAAAATTCGAGACAATCAGTTTAGTCAAAGTGAATGTGCTTTCACTGATGTGCAAAGAATAGAAGTTTTTCAAGAGAGTACTCAAAATCAATCTTTTTTACAAATAGACATTAGTATCGATGATGACACCCCACATTTAAGAGTCGGTGATGATGATGATGTTAATGATGTCACATATGAATTTGAAATGGTAAGAGATGAAGCAACTGGAACTCGAATGGATATCAATGATGTTGAGGAGGAATATGAAGATGACATTGACATATATGAAGATGATGATGAAGATAAACACTGATAGAATTCCATGGTAGTTATATACAATCATAACTAATATATATGTATATATAATAGTAATTATAAATTATTTTCTAACAACATTAACATTTTTTGTTTCAGATGGATGACGACACATTTCGTGAGTTGGCGGATGCTGACCTATCTTTCGATGCGGATGCGTTGCTGGCAGATAACCCTCAGCCTGCAGGCGCTCCAGGGAGTATGCAGAGGGGGCGCGGTCTTGCACGATTGATGATTCCTAACCCCGTCCCCGAGCGACGTCCACGTCTTGGGTTTGATCCACGCACATGGAGGTGTAATAACCTATGTGATAACCTGTGGATTTGACGAAGATTTCATTAATCTATTCAGATAATAAATGTTTATTATTTTTACAGTTTTCCGCATATAGCAGTCAGACAGGGCAGCGCTATTTTGCGCAACTATTTCTCTCAGCCTTGGACCACATGGGAGCAGATTCCCATTGATGTGTAGCAGGCCATGTTCAGCCATTGGTTGGTACGTACGTAAATAAATAATTTTTATTTTGAAAATTATTCTATTTCTAACTTGATATTTTTATTTATTTGTAGGGTTTATGGTATCCGATAGAGGATACCATGCGTGACTCCATCCATGAGGCCTGGGAGGTGGCCATGCGTGATCTCTTTCGTCAGTTTTTGCACAATTTAAGAAAAGCTTCCACGAAGAAAGCAGGAGTGTCAGTTTTTGATGAGTCATGTAGAGCACACCGACCAGAGTACATTTCATCCAATGTATGGGATGGACTATGTGTGCACTGGTTGAGTGATTCCTTTCAGAGGAGATCATCGGTGGGGAGGCAGAATCGGGGGAGACAGGAGGTGACTCATCGAGTTGGGAGTCGTACTTTCAGTACTCATAGACAGTATCTGGTACGTACATTATTTATAAATATTTTATATAACTATAAATATTAACAGTTTATTTTTTATTCTTATAGGCTGTCGAGCACCCCGATATTATGGAGTACGACATATATCGGAGGATGTAAAGTGATCCTGCTACTGGGGAGCTCAGAGGTGATCGTCGGTGTCTCATCGTGGTAAGTATTATTGGTTTTCAAGTTTAAAAATTAACTATATATAATATATTCACAATTTTAATTTTAAATTGCAACTACAGGAGTCATATGAGGCCGTAGCTTCACAGACCCGACCTGAGAGTCAGGCTGAGTCATCAGATCAGACCACTGGCCATCAGTTTGATGAGGCGGCATGGATGCAGTCCACCCAGTATGCCTTCGAGAAGGGTCGGGTAGTTGGTATCAGCTCTCGACTGACTCCCGGAGATTATTATGGCAGTGCTACGATGTCGGCATCCAGCTCGAGAGGAGCTCGTGCATCTTCTTCTGCTACACAGTATGAGGATCAGTTGCGATCTCAGACTACACTGATAGAGAGTCTCCGACAGGAGCAGGAGCAGATGCGTCAGCAGCAGTAGCAGCATGAGGAGGAGCGTCGATGCCAACAGCAGCTGTACAAGGAGTAGATGAGTCGGTGGCAGCAGCAGCATCAGGAGCAGATGGAGTACATGCGCCGACTCACTCATGCTTTAGGGATGGAGTTTCCTCCACCAGCATCTGCAGATCCCCCCTCCCCCCCCCCCTCCCCCCCTCCTTCAGATTAGAGTTTGTTTTTATGTTATAAAGTTTGTTAAATCAAAATATGATTTTTTTTCTATTCGTAGTTTCTGTCTCATTATTAAATATTACTAATATTATATTTTGAAATAAAAATATTAATATGAATAATAATATTATTTATATTTTATAATATTAAATTATATATATATATATTAAAATTTTATAATATTATAATTTAATTATATTTTTTTGTATTATTAGAATTATTTTAATATTTGAATGTAAAATAATTCTATTATTTTTATATTAATTAAAATAACTTATTAATATTTTTTTTATTTATGAATTATAATTCTAATATTATTATATTAATTAAAATCATTTATTAATATTCTATTATTTTTTATTTTTGAATTATAATTCTATTATTATTATATTAATTAAAATAATTTATTAATAATTTATTATTTTTATTTTTGAATTATAAATCTATTATTATATTCATTAAAATCATCTATTAATATTTTATTATTTTTTATTTTTGAATTATAATTCTATTATTATTATATTAATTAAAATAATTTATAAATAATTTATTATTTTTATTTGTGAATTATAATTCTATTATTATATTAATTAAAATCATTTATTAATATTTTTTTATTTTGGAATTATAATTGGATTATTATTATATTAATTAAAATAATGTATTAATATTTTTTTTATTTTAATAGTATTTGCGACGGGATACTATTCCCGTCACAAATAGTATTATTATTATATTCATTAAAATATTTTATTGATATTTTTAATTTTTTTTTAAAAATACCAATTGCGATGGGGCCGTCGCAATTAGTATTTGCGGCGGACCCGTCGCAAATACGATTTTAAAAAGTTTCCACCAATATACGGACTAATGTTTGCGACGGGAAGGATCACCATCGCAAATAATACCTTTCGCGACGGGCCTGTCGCAAATATCTATTGTTACGACGCCGTTTTCTGCGACGGGCTATTTGCGATGGGCCCCCGTCGCAAAAGCCTATTAGCGACGGGATCCCGACGCAAATGCCCCATCGCAAATTCCATTACTTCCAGTAGTGTATGATTATTGGGATTTACATTGCACTACCATGACTTATCCCATGTTATGATATTATGATCTCTTTTGCAGGTTAATATTTTCAAAATGTTGTGTTATTATGAATATGATATGATTGATATTTCTTTTTTTACCCTTACTGAGCATTTGAGCTCCCCCTTTTGTATGTTTTCTTTTCCCCAGGTCAGGAAGAGGGGTATTAAGTAAGATATTCCAAAAGGGACTCTAGATTTGATAAAATAAAAGGGAGACAGTGTAGATGATTTATGAACCAGTTGTTTATGTTTCCCAGTTTCTAAAGACACTATACCTATACGGTCATTTCATGGTTTTGTTATATGTTTTAATAAGTGTAATTCAATTTTGAATTATTAACAACGTATGTAAAGTATGGGTCGTTATAGTGGTGGTTGATGTGTCAGTGTCAAATGATGCCCGAATGATCAAAGGCTTGTGCCAGTGCCCAAGAAACTATATAGGAGGACCTCATCTCATTGTTGGGGGAGGTTGTTTTCAGGCCAACATCATAGATTTAGCTAACAATGTTTCATAGAGAGATAGAATAGAGATGAAATATGGGCCATCCAAGGTAGGTGGTGGTTTCCATCGGTGGTGGTACGGGTGTAGGAGTGCATGATAGCGGTCTTCGATGTAGGTTTAAGAGAGCATGGACAATACGGTCGATAGTCTCTATCAATGGCTAGGGTTGTGCAACTATTCGAGGGTGGTAGTGCAGGTATAGTTGTGAAGGAAAACGATGTCCAATGTGGGCATAAGAAAGTGTGAGGGCTGGTGTGCTGCTGCTGATGATGATGAATCTAATCATTATCATGGGAACGATCATGTTCATGGTTTGTAATTTTTTACCTTATGGATGAGGTATTATCTCTTTGTTTGAACTCATCCATCCTCTTTTCCTCTTTTTTTAATTTTTATTTTTTTAATAAATTTGTTATAAGTGGGCTTTCCTGTCTTTTGAACCTTTTGAATTGAATATTATACCCCCAATATCTCATATATATATCTATATATTACTTTTATTTATTTATAATATTATTTATTATTTATATTAAAAAAATTATTTTAATTTGTTGTACTTTTAATTATATGTTTTTATTTATGTATCATTATAATTAATATATTATCAGAAACGTTCAGGTATCGAGTGTTCTCTATCCTATAATTTATTAATAAAAATTAATGTGTGGATGAAATATTGGGTTTCAATGTAAAATCTCATGGAACAAAAATCACCAACAAAACATGTCAGTGAATGTAGAAAAAATAATTCCACCCAAAAGAGAACCAATTTGTAACATCCCAGATCCAGATTCCACTAAACGGTGCCTCGTTCCCAGTTGGACACATGGACTCAAGAACATTTCCCCAAACTCTAGAGGCTACCGACTAGCAGTGAGGGACTAAGGTATGATAGTGGGGAAACTATTCCCTCATTAGCATAGTGTAACATAATGAAATAAATATTAACAAATAGTGGAAGAAGAAAACATCCTGAAACTGAAGTAAACAACTGAAGACTAAAGGATAAAGTTAACCAGAAGGCATATAATACCAAATGATGCAACATGTCACATGTTTTAAGATATTAGTGAAACATGATACACTGTATTCAAGTATAATACAATACCAAAGAATTGTAAAACAAAATGAAACTTAGCATCTTCACAGGCCTTGGATTGGTCCCATTCTCTCCTACTCCAAAATAGAAATAAAGTACCTACATAGGGATCCTTTCCGTTATTGACACCTATAGTAAAATAGTTTGTTTGGGATCAAAAGAATGACCCAAATAGGGTGTGATAAATTAATCCTGGTAGGAAACCACTAAAGGTCTGTGCCAATCTGTCAGTGAGTATATGCAATAGTTGTGTATAGTAATGAAATGCAGTAAACTAGTAGGCACTCAGAATTAAAAAATCCTACAAGTACTGGTATTCATTTAGAGTTTTTACTGTGTTCATTATTAGTTCATTTACTTGAAGTATTTAAGTCTCAAAAATTCATCCTAATCCTCACTTTCCCCGTAGCGAAGTTAGAACAACAAAAGTCTCAGAAGACCTTCTAACAATTAAGTAATTTCTGAATCCAAGCTTGTGCTTCGTCTTGAAAAACATGTCAAGATTCATTTCATTACATCATTTAAATATAACCTGAGTTCATTCTTAAGATTCATAAGTTGGAATTCTAGTATCACTATAGGTGTAATTCTACCAAAATCCTACGAGTACATTTTTAGTGGTCCTACTAGGGATCCTCGAGTGTCACTCTCGATGTTGGTATAAGTTCAACTGATTCCTTCCTCAGTGGTCCTACTAGGGATCCCCAAGGTATCACTCTATTTGTAATATACGATTATATCAATTTAGTCCATCCCTCGTAGTCCTACCAGGGAGACCAAGTGTCACTAATGACATATTAATCAAAATCCCTTCGTGTCTATCCATGGAATTCTAAATTGAACCCATGTGTCACCCAAGGTTCAAGGTACAATAGTCATGAAAGTCCACTCACATCATTCTATGCTGAACTCAGGTATCACCTAATTCTATTTACCATTTACCCATTAAAATTCAATAAAACATTCTATCCTACTTAACAAGTAAAACACTCCATGAAAAAGGGGGAAACCACAATCCCAAATCCATAATAAAATACTTATAATTATAACACAATTTCAATTGCAGATGATGATGAACCTCATTTTTAAACAATCCTAAAAGGGGAACGAAGGCATGCTTGTAGACATCCTAAGAAAAAATGGCCAAAAAAATTATACAATGGAAACGCACCTGCAGGGGGGGATAATCAAACAACAAAGCCAAAAATCTTTAATTAATTAAATTAATTACCAAAACAGCATTAGGTTATAATGAGAATCAAATTACTTTCAAGGAAACACCCTAAGCATGGGTGTGTGGTACAATGACATATATAAACATCTTTGCAATTAACAAGAGGCATGATACCACCCACCTTGATGTCGTACAATCGATATACTCCGAAATAGGCCCTTGAATCGGCCTAGAGTTGCATAGATCTATGAAAAGATAAAAAACCATTCAACCCTAAATAAATTCTTAATGAATAGAAATTAGGAAGAGAATATCTAGAAGAAGAAATCCATTACTGAGAGGATTCAAATGAGACTGATGATGAAAGGATCGAAGTTCGAACAAAGCTTCAGGAAGAAAAACAAACTCCAAACTCCTTGTTCTTCAACCTAGCGAGTCTCCTATCCAAATGAAGATAAAATGAGGATACATACCATTTTAATCAAAAAAACGTAGTACACGACGTGTAATCCTATATACACAGTGCGTATATCATTTTACTATTCATAGTTTCACTGACTTACTTTACACATCCCGCACCGACTTGCCAACATGACTACACGACGTGTATCAGGAAGTACACGACATGTAGTGTATTTGTTTTCTCTCCCATGCCATCATGCTCACACTCCATGTATCTATATCCCACATTTCCATACTACACAACATATATATAGGATTACAAGGTGTGTAACCCTAAAACAACCATTTTCTCATTTCCCTTTGTTTTCTACAAAAATAACTCAGGGAAAAAGAATAGAAGAAAATTGTACCACAAAATAAGATATGGGTTCTTAAAAACATTCCCCATTAATTAAATTCATCTATGAATTTCCCTTCAAATGGTGGTTAAGGAATATCTGAGAATAACTCTGACCACTGAGTACGTACATCGGCCTCCCTCTCCCAAGTCTCATCCCATGCTCGTTCGTGCTGCCATAGAACCCATATGAGAGGAAATGACTAGCCTCAGAGAACCTTTATTCTCCTATCAACTATACGAATCGAATGCTCCTCAAAGAATTCGTCAACCTAAAACTCAACCTCCTCAGGCTGAAAAACATGATATGGGTCTGAATGGTATCAGCGCAGCTGAGTTACGTGCAATATTTCATGCATGTCTCAACACCTTTTTGGAAATTGTAACTGATAAGAAAATGAACCGACTCGTTCCATAATCTCAGATGGTCCAACATATCTCAGGGAAAGCTTGCCCTGTCTCTTGATACTCTTGTATCCCAATCTCAGTGTGATAGGTAGGAAAACTCGATCCCCAACCTCGATCTCCAAAGTTTGTCTATGAAGATTGGGATAATATTTCTGACAAGACTTCGTAGTAGCCATCTATTCTTGAATCAAGTGAACCAACTCAGTAGTCTTCTAGACAAGACGATGTCCCAGTATAGTCGCCTCACCTACCTTCAGCCAACACAGGGGTGATCAACATAGCCTACCATAGAAACCCTTATATGTCTTCATCTGATTAGTATCCTAGAAGCTATTATTATAGGAAAACTCAACTAGGGGTATATTCTTCTCCCAATATCCCCAAAGTCTAGGACACATGCACGCAAAATATCCTCTAGAACCTGTATCATATGCTCTAACTTTCCATCAATCTGAAGGTTGTATTATATGCTTATAAGCACAAGTGTTCCCATCAAACTTTGAAAACTCTTCCAGAAATGAGATGTAAATAAGGAATACCTATCTGAAATGATAGAACAAGGGACCCCATGAAGTCATACCAACTCTCGGATATAAATATTTCAGAGATCATCAACACCGAAGGTCTCCTTGATTGGCAAGAAATGAGTGACCTTCATAATCTTGTCAACTACAACCTACACAACATCATTGTCTCTAGGAAACCTCAGTAACCCTATCAATAAATACATCATGAAATCATCCCATGTCCACTCAAGAATGGGTAGCTGTTGTAAAATTACATTCAGCCGCTGATGTTCCTCCTTCACATGATGACAAGTGGAACACCTCGTAATAAAACTAGATACCTCTCACTTCATACCTGGCCACCAGTACTAATGGCGCAAGTCACAGTACATCTTGGTGACTCCAGATTGAACTACCCAAGATGAAGCATGAAAATCCCTCATCATCTCCTCATGTATATTCTCTAGAACCCAAAAATTTCCATGTACATGCAAAAATTCATCCTCGCCTATCGTCCATCTAAGAGGAGGGTCCTCACCTTCCACACACTCTCATATAACTAGGCCTTCAGAATCTGATAGCTACCTCATCCTCACACTATCTTGTAGGGTAGATGTAACATCCAAAGATGAAAGATAATTCTTCCCCTGACTGTTGTGCACCTCTAAATTCATATCATAAAACAAAGCCATAAACTACCACTCACCACTGGCCCCCTACACTGCCTGTGTCTGAGTCCTTCTACTCAATGTGTCAGCCACTACATTTCCCTTTCCAAGCATTTAGGCAAGCTCAAAATCGAACGAATAAAGGTATTACACCAACGTTTTCTATCTTATATTCAAATAATGCTAATTAAATATGTATTTGATACTTTTTGGTCCAGATACACCACAAAATGATCTCCCAATAAATAATATCCCCAACAACGCAAAGCATGAACAACTGAATCCAACTAGAGATCATGCGTCAGTTAATTCCTATCATATAGCCTCAAATGCCGAGACCTGTACACAATAACTTGATCACCCTGCATAAGAATTTCTCTCATCCCAATACATAATGCATCACAATACAGAGTGCAACTCTTTCCTGGCTCTGGAAATATCAATTTTGGTGCTGAAGCCAAACGTCCCTTCAACTCTTGAAAGGATGCATCAAAAGAGCCTAACCACTCAAACTTCACACCTTTCTTGGTCAAGACCATCATCGGTGTTTCTATGTGTGAGGAGTCCTTTATAAAATTCCCTTAGTAACCAGTTATCCCCAAGAAACTATGCACCTCAAAAACGTTCTTGGGATGCTCCCAAGTAACTACTTCTCTTACCTTATCTGGGTATACTAATACTCTAGTCTCTAAAATTATGTGACCTAGGAAGTGAATCTAATCCATCCAGAAGTAGAATTTTGAAATCTTAGAATATAAATGATGCTCTTTCTATGTATTCAAAATGATCTCAAGGTGTTTGGAATGGTTGTGTAGATTGTGAGAATACACCAATATCGTCCGCAAAGACTAATAGAAAAGAATCTATGTAAGGATGGAACACTCTGTTCATCAGTTCCATGAAAACTGATGGTGTGTTTGTGAGACAAAACGGCATAACCAAGTACTCATATTGACCATACCTTCTACGAAACACATTATAAGGTATGTCTGTAGGCCGAAAATGTACCTGGTGATATCCTTACCTAAATTAAATCTTCGATAACACCCTGGATCCTTGAAGTTGATCAAAGAGGTCATCTATTTGTGGTAAGGGATATCAGTTTTTCACTGTCAAATGGTTTAGTTTTTTATATTCCACACATATCCTAAGGGTATCATCTGACTTTTTCACAAAAAGGATCGGTGAACCCCAAGGAGAAGTGCTTGGTTGTATAAAACCCTTAGCTTCTAGATATTCCAACATCCTCTTGAGATCTTGCAACTCTCTTGTGTTCATTCTGTAAGGAGGAATGGATACCAGTGCAGCTCATAGAACAAGATTGATAGTGAAATCCACCTCTCTGACCTGAGGTAAGCCTGATAGGTATTCTAGGAAAACATCCCTGAAACGATCAACCACTGGAGTAAAATCTGTCAAACATTTTCCCTAATAATCTAGATATAAACTCACAATATGAGCTATCATCCTACTCATCACACGATGATCAGGTCCATCTCAGCTCTCTGGAACATCCCATTAACCCTTACGTAGAAACTCTCCACCACCTGGTGATGTGAAACACACCTTGTGGTGAAAGAAATCAATAAGGGCTTGAAAAGAAACCCACCATTGAATTCCAATAATTAAATCAAATCTCATCATCTCTAAGGCATAGATGTTCCATAGAAAGTGACCCCCACCAATCTTAGGGGGGGGGACTCCTTGCACTGATGCATGCATGCCATCCTAATCCCTAAAGAAGTGTTTAGCATCATAACAACAGAAGAAGTAAAGATACAAATCCCAAGGATATCCACAACAACGACATATAAAAAACTATGCAAAACACTTGTATTGAAAAGTGTAGAAGATAAAATAGAGACCACCAGAATAGTACCTCTGACAATAGAAGGTACGAGATCCTACTCTTACTGGGTATGTTGCATTGCATAAGTCTAACCTGTACGATGGCCCTGAGACACATCTTGGATACCCTAAGTTGACCCCCCCATGATCACACCCACTACCTTGGCCTGAACGTCCCAATGTATTCCAGTTCCCATACTAGTGAGAATATACTGAATCTTCTCTTACACATGGAGTCTATACATAATCTCTCTCACTAGCCTATGGTGGAAACGCCCTATGTAAGTGCTATATATGGTCCATATTTCTGCAATCTCGGAACTAAACTGGATCCTTCAGGCACTAGGGCCTTGTATTCCCCAGACTACCGCACTGGTAGCACCTCACCAAGCTACTGGAAGGAAGTTTCTGACTACTAGTATCCCTAATAGAAAGCTATGTACAACGCTTCTTTCTTCCGGTCGAGACAATACCAAATCTCAGTTCCAAACTGCCTAGGCTCGCACCTCTAGCTTCCCGAAATTATGCTCAGTAATCAGTGCCTAATTTAAAATATTAAAGACCAAAGGCAACCTGAATACATTGACCTGGGTAGGATTTCAAACTTGATACCATCCTCGAATCATCTAGATTTTGATACGTCATCACCCATTAAAATAGGTGTGAATATCTAAAGCTCGGTAAATCAGGAAGAATAATAAATAATGAATAGTTTTCCCTACTCTAGGTGCATAAACTCTTGGGCTCGGTCAGCCCTCAGTGTCTTGGGGAATTAATAATCATAGAAGGATGTCTGAAAGTCTTCCAATCATATATCTTGATGAATCCCTGGATGAGTGATAACATCCTACAATCTATTGGAAGAATCACACAATATATAAGTCACGATCTTGACCATCCTTTTGAGAGGCGTCTTCAGATGCTTGAAGATAGTCAACACTAATTCCAGCCATGATTCCATTTCCTATGCTTCGCCATCCCCTGAAAAAGTTAGTAGATACTGCTACTAGAATATACATGTTAGCTCTGCCATAGATGTGGTAGCCTACATAGCTCCTTATAAGGTCTGCGTGAACCTCACGAAACCTTCTCGGAACTATGATTTTTCACTTGCGTCGGGTGTAACGGTTGGTGCCGTAGCTAGCACAACTAGAGGATCCATCGGTATCCCATGGACCACCATTTATAGAGTATTCTCATTTCCAAACTCCTGGTGTAAAACTTGTGGTCGTCTTGGCGGCATGACTATACAAATTATAGCACATATTACTTAGTACCGACTTAATGAAAAAGTAAATTGTTACTCAGAAGTGCAAGAACATAACAGGTAAAGGAAATCATTTGTTTTTTACAAAAAAATGGTGCACTGCATGTATAACCACGTACATGGAGTGTTATCCTAGGAATTTACAAGGGCATATATCTCTGGCCAGATACTTCTACACGGCTATAACTACATGGTTCTATCGGTGTAAGATGATACGATATTTTTATCCTCGACGTGGCGTGTACACGGTCGACTTCATGGTCGACTTCCACATGGCATGTACTCCAATTACACGGTGTGTCCTACTCAATGCTCGACAACACGTGTTACCTTCTCCCATGATAGGTTACATGGTCAAGGGATACACAACATGTACACATGGTACATGAAATGTTCTTATCTAAACACTCTGTATTGTGCTTCCTCTCACATGACCTGTTACAAAGTTAGTTACTACACGACGTGTACACATGATACACAGTGTGTACTTCTTAAAACGTGGAATACCTTATTCCCCAAACAGGAAGGACACATAGCATGTTAGTATTGACTATACGCTGTGTATACTGGATTTTTTAGGACATAAACTCTATATTGTCAATAAAACCCCTATTATTCATAAAAACCAACCAATGGGATGTCAAATTCCAATCTATGAGGGCCCATAATCTCCGTGAATCAAAGTTTGGAACCCAATTAGAGAATATCATAGCACAATTATATTTAAAAATATAAATCATGATCCACCAAATTTTGATCCGAGAGGGCCCATACACATTAGGAACCAAAGTTTCTTATCTATTCAATCCAAACCATAACACATACTAATACACCTATCAAAACATCAGGCTTAGCCATAACATAATTTATCATAAAATCATGTGATAACTAATGCATCCTAGATGGAATGGCATAATGCATGGAAGATATTCTAACAAGTGTCTATATGATGCATGGGATTTCACACCCTTATCTCGTCGAGTTGAAACTAAAATAGAACCCACAATTACATCAATTGTAATAACATAAATCAAGTGTTTCACACAATGGTGAAATCAAATCCACTGTAATAGCTCAAAATCTAAATATCACAAGTCAATTCGAGGAAATTTGGATTTTCCCTATACACAGGTTAGCTACTCCCAAGCACACATAGTTACGAAATACATATTCCTTCCTATCCTTATCTATAAGCTCCAAATAGTAAGACAAAGAAAAAAATAAACCCTCTAATACCACTTTGTAACGTCCTGGATCTAGATGCCACTAAACGGTGTTCTGTACCTAGTTGGCCACATGGACTCAAGCGCATTTCCCCAAATTACAGAGGCTTTCGACTAGCAGCGAGTTCCTAGGGTGTGATAGTGGGGAAACTATGACCTCATTGGTAGAGTGTAACACAATGGAATAAATATTAACAAATAGTGGAAGCAATAAATTTCATGAAACTGAAGTAAAATACTGGAGACTAAAGAATAAATTTAACCATAAGGCATACAATATAAAATGATTTAGTATGTCACATGTTCTAAGAAAACACTAAAACAGGATACACTTCAATCAAGTACAATACAGTACCAAAGTATGGTAAAATAAAATGAAACTCAGCAGCATCGCAAGCCTTGTCTAGGTCCCCTACTCTCCTCCTCTTAAGCAGCAATCAAGTACATGTGTAGGGAGCCTTGACCCAATCAACACTGCAATAATATACTCTATTTTGGCCCAAAATCCTGACCCAAATAGGGTGTGAGAAATTAACCCCAGTAAGAAACCACCAAAGTTATGTTCCAATCTATTAGTGAGTATATGCAGCAGTTGTGTATAGTAATGAAATGTAGTAAACTAGTAGGCACTGACAAGTAAAAATCCTTGAAAGTACTAGTATTCATTTATAGAGTTTAATATGTTCATTATTAGTTCATTTAATTTAAGTATTTAAGTCTTGGAATTCAGCATAAGCCCAACATTCCATGTAGCAAAGTAAGAACAACAGAATTCTCAGAAGACCTTATAACAAGTATGTAAATTCTAAATCCAGGCTTGGGATTTGGATTGGAAGACGTGTCACAATTAATTCCATTAAATTATTTAAATATAACTAGAGTCCATTCTTGAGATTCCAAATATGCAATTTAAGTATCACTACAGGTGTAATTCTATGGACATCCTACGAGTTCGTGCCCAGTGATCCTACTAGGGAGACCTGAGTGTCACTCTCAACATTGGTATAAGTTCAAGCAAGTCTATCCTCAGTGGTCCTACTAGAGATCCCAAAGGTCTTACTATATGTGTAATATAAGATTATGTCAATTTATAATGTCTCTAGTGGTCCTACTAGGGATCCCAAGTGTCACTAATGACATATTAATCAAAATCCCTTCAAGTCTGTCCATGGAATTTTAAAGTGAACACACGTGTCACCCAAGGTTCAAGGTAAAATAGTCATGCGATTCCAATCATGGAATTATAAGATGAACCCATGTATCACCAAATTCTATTTACCATTTACACAATAAATTTAAATAAAACATTCCAACCTTCTTAACAAGCAAAACACTGCATGGAAAAGGGGGAAAACACAATCCCAAAGCCGTAATCAAATGCTTACAATTATAACATAATTTCAATTGTAGATAATGATAAACCTCATTTTTAAACAACCCTAAAAGGGGAACAGAGGCATGCCCATAGAAATTCTAAGACGAAATGGGAAAACAAATTATCCCAGAGAAACACACCTGTGGGGTGGACCTTAATCAAACAACAAATCCAAAATGATTTAATTCATTAAATTAATTACCATAACAACATTAGGTAATAATGATGATCAAATATCTTTCAAGGAAACACCCTAAACAAGGGTGCATGGAACAAAAACACATATAAACATCTCATCAATACTGAGAGGCATGATACCACCTACCTCTATGTCGTACAATCGAAATACTCCGACATCGGCCTTTGAATCAGCCTAGAATGGCGTAGATCTATGAAAAGGGAAAAACCATTCAACCCTAAATAACATCCTCTTGAATATAAATTAGGAATAATGTCTCTAGAAGAATAAATCCCTTATCTATAGGATTCAAATGAGACTGACAATGAAATGATCGGAGTTTGGATGAAGCTTTAGGTGCAAAAAATGAGCTCTAACCTCCTGGTTCTTCAACCCAGAGAGTCTCCTGTCCAAATGAGGAGAAAACGAGGTTACTACCCATTTTAAGCCAAAACAAATTAGTACACATCATGTAATTCCATATAAATGGTATGTATATCATTTTACTATTTATATTATTTCTGTCTTACTTTACATATCCCGTACAAACTTGCCGACATGACTACACAATGTGTATTAGGAAGTACACAATGTGTAGTGGATTTTTCTTCTCTCCCATGCCGACTGATCAAATGACATGTATCTCTATCCTGCATGGCCATACTACACAGTGTGTATATAGTATTACATGTTTTGTAACCCTAAAAAACCATTTTCATGTTGTTTTCTCCAAAAATAACTCAAGAAAAATAATAGAAGAAAACTGTACCTCAAGATAAGAATCGGGTTCTTGCACAGTTGACCCAAGGTATAACCCCATCTACTGGCCCATACATTACAATTTCTTAATTTCCTAACAACCCTTATTTTCATACCCCATAAGACCTATTAGATGACTTTTCATAGCTCCACCAAAATTCCATTCAACACCTACACTCGAGGTCATCCACATCCAACACCCCATATTATTAGGTCATCTCCAATTTACACCTGAATTCATCACTAAACTGCTGAGGTCATAGCCATCCCATGTCTTGTGTCGTGTCTTGAAGTCATTTTTGGCATGTGCATCATATCCCAAGGTCATCACTAGTATTTCACCACACATCCTGAGGTCCTCTCCATCCAATACCCAAGGTCATTACTAGTCCTACACCCATATCCCAAGGTCATCACCAGTCCTACACCCCACATCCTGAGGTCATTTTCAGCATGTACCCAAGGTATTTTCTAGCCTGTAATGGTAATTTCTAGCCTTCACCTCAAGATACTCCATTTTTGGACCTACGATCAATTTGGGTAACCTATCACTGGTCTCATGAGTTATGGACCGTCCATCATCGCCAACCCAACCATCAGGTTTGACCCCATATTTTCAAGCTGCATCCTATTATGGTCATCGCCAACCTACAACCCTGTATTCCTCCATCACCAGCCCTTTCGTCAAGTAAAGGATCCTGTTAATGGTTACATGAGGCACGAAACCTCCACCATCGCCATCCACCCTTTAACACAAACCACATTCTTCTTTCTATCTTCGGGGTCCCAAACCCCCATAAACTTTGGAGCTGATTCGTAACATTATCATTGAACTGGTTTGGTAATATAATCACATTGCTCGAAAGTGATAAATGATAATAATAAAGGATGTCAAGGTCACTTCCCCTATGAAAGGGTTTCATGGGTGGTGTTTTATTTATATCATGGAATTACTTAAATGTTGGTAATTTAGAATGAAAAAATAAGTTTTTTAAATACCATTTAATTTTTTTCATTTATATAATTATATAATTCCCAAAAGAAAAATAAAATAAAATAAAGATTAAAATTTTAAATAAAATAATTACTTTAAAAACTATTTTTATTTCATTATATATATAATAAAAATTAATAAAAAAATATTATTTTTTAAATCGGGTGGAGACTGTCAAATGAATTGAAACTATCCATCTTGATGGTTATGAATCAATTAATTTTATTCTCGACCATCCCATATTAAATAAACAACCTAACCCAGAAAATAAAAAAAACCCATCATGAAACTTTTTCCTTTTGATTCCTTACTTCCCACTATTTTTTTTTCTTTTATTTCATGTGTTTTCTTATATTTTTTTCTTAAATTTATCATTTTTGATACTTATATGAGGATTTAATGTTGTTATTTTAAAATTATTTAAAATCATGTTATTAAAGATTTTATCTAGAGGGTGTTGAATGTTTCATGGCTTGAAGATGAATAAATATTATGTTTTTTTAAATATTGGAGGTCAAACTATGTTTTTTCGTATTGTGAATAGTGTGTTTTATGTATATGAAACTACATGAATTTATTCTACCCAATTCAATATGAATGAAATATACAAACATTATATTTCATGAATTACAATGAAATGTGCACAAACAACTTATGTGTTTTGAAGAATGTACTCCCATGATGTCTGGAGACACTAAAATAGAAGAAAAATGGTATAAGAAGTTGACCTGGTATTAAGAAATGTAGTCAATGTATTATCAAGAGGATACATTTAAGACTATGTGAAGTAACGAACACATTATAAATAAATATTGTAAGACTAAATTCGACACAACATGTGATAAATCACTAGTATTAAGCTACATTGAGATGATAATACAAGGTTAAAGGAAACTGTGGGGTGACATTAGGAAAATAACACATGATATTTAAATATAGGTAATGATCACTTGACTTCATTAGGTTTGAGGTTTTTTATGGATGAAGGATTGTATTGATTACTATGGGTTTCTTCCATATTATCTTTCCATCACAAGTGATTAAATTTAAATATTGAACTTTCAAATTTATATATCTTAGACAGGGACCCTGAGAATCTCGGACTGGGATCCCTAGTTTGATTAAGAAAGGGTTAAAAAATCGATTAATCAATATTGGGTTTATATTACTAGGTTTAATTGTTTTATTTTATAACCTTAGATTCTTTTGCGTGTTTCCTCAGCCATGGGTGTTCCCATCAAATTTGAGAGGCAAACTGGACTAACAAGTTATGGGAATTGTGCTTGAATTTTTTTATGTTTATCACTATTCTCTACTTATTGAAATTATTTACTTGGTGGAAAGTGAATTCAAATTTGATCTCTATTTTGAGTACGAACATGTTCCTTATTTCTACTATAATTATTATTGCATTGGAAGTCTTAAAAAAAATTCCCTAATGGGCCTGAGATAATCTAATTGTAAAAAGAATGGGAATTCAGAATAACACTATAAATTTAAATTTCCAATTGTGGAGGTTAGTAATTCTATTTTATAGAGAATTAAAAATTTAAGGAATGATAAGATCATCCATCACACCATGGGGAAACATTCAAAGGATATTTATATTGATCTTAAGTAAGGAAATACGAAAAAAATTGATGGGTACCATGGTCTTCAATACCATGGATGGGAGTGGAACACTTTCTAATTGTTATCTATATCTGGATACTAAAAACATGGAGGTCAAGCCTAAAGGGTAAATAACTAAATCAAATAGGGTAGTTTAAATGATTCACGACCCTATTTATTTTACTAATGTGGTTATTTAATATAAATCTGGTAATTCTAGTTAATAAAATACCCTTGTTTAGAATCATAAAACCCATATTTTGGAAATAAACGTTAAAGCTGAAAATTATTGGGCCTATTCTAATCGAACAATCAAAGATGTATTTTAGATGAAATGAGGAGATATATCTGAGCATAATGAAATTGAGGACCTTCATAGTGACGTTGGATGATACTCTGTTAATTTTTTTGTGGTTCATTATTTATTCAATAGTAAATAGGATATTAATATAGTACCATTTTCATATATCCCTATAGTAATAGACCATCTATGTAAAATGTGGTGGTTAATCAAAAAATGAAGGATAATTTTGTGGGATCACCATAGGATCATGAGGGATACACATTCATTGACTAAATTTAGGAAATGCATGTTGATTCCACAAGTTTCAAGGTTCACGGTCCATTTCCTCAAGTGCTTTATATAGGAAAGAAGCTCAAGGATAATTAAGAAGAACCTCCTAGTTCATATGGTTTGGGTGATTCACTTCTAGGGGATGTCAATGTTTGTGGCACTGGAAACAAGATTATTAATTAGGCTGGAATTGAAAAGGATATTAATACTTCTTTGATTTCACCAATAAAGGCTAAAGAAACCAAGGTAACAAAATTTTTTGGCAAGGAAATGGATTCTAACATTGCTATGGGATAGAGAAATTATTATGCAAGTCACTTTGGGAAGGAAGTTATTGAACATTTTGTAAAAAATATCTCCCCAAACTTCTTCACCATTATTGATTTATTATCACCCATGACATTGGGGCTTTCTATGAGGAATTTATCAACAAGATTATTGGGGTAACCTTAAATGTGGAGTTAGTTGAGGGGGTCAGGAATTCCTCATATTTAAAATATGAGGTTTCCAAACAAGGGATCTTTAGACATCTTGAAAATAATTTTGATATTACCAGTCTAGTTTTTGGATCAATCATGGGGGGATTTTAGAAACTAGATATTCTAGAGGTAATTCTAAAAAAGGAATTGGGGAAGAATAATACTCCTTGGGATTAATGTGATAATGTTACACAATATGATACCGAAGCTAATGAAGAGATTTTATATCCCTAGAATGATCTAGAAGCCTCAATATATAAATAAATTGATAAAATATTTATGTTATCAAAGGTTGATAAATCTTGAGCATAGCCCTGAAACTTAGAATAAAAAACCATGCATTAACCTGAGACAAAAAAGACAAAGGATAATAACTTTATAAGATTGGATGATCAAAGTGACCCACGGATCACTCCAAAATGAAGGAGAGGTCATCACACTCAGGGCCGATGTAATGAAAATAATATGGGTAACATACAACAAAGAGGATAATCTTTGATCCTTTATAGTTTTTATTATTCTTATATAGTGTATTGAGGAAATATGAGTGTTATTCCATGCTATCTTTGATGATTGTGCATGTTATTTTTCTTTTTTATTGTATTTTGGTGGCATGTGTGTCATGAAATTTAAATCAAAACCCCTTTTAGCATGTGTATGCATTTATTTTTCTAATACATTTCTCAGGTCCATATATTTCAAACCAATAGTTCATGTTGTCTTTGATAATCTAGTCATTAATTAAATAACCTCTCATGGAGTGAATTAAAGAGGGATCTAGATGAAGTGATGTTTGATCAAACTAAGAGGGAGAGATCATGAAAATTAAGCCAATCGAATAATTCATTAAAAATATTCTTTTTAAATGGCTCTATTAAACTAGAAGTGAACATTAAAATACATTATGAGATGTTGAAGTGATATATCAATTATGAATATATTTTTCGCTTTATTTTAATTTTATAAAGGAATATTTCTTGATTTTTAATGAATAAACATTCTACATATACATTGATCATTCAAACATAGCAATTTATTCCAATAACCACCATCATCTATATTAAATTAGTTCTAGATATTCTATTCTATTTTTATGTATTGTAATTTTTATTGTGTTTTAATGTATTGAACTAAAAATTAAATTTTTATTTAAAAATAACTTTTGAGGAAAAGTGGGAAACCATACTAGTTCTACACAGTGATCCATTAAACATAGTAGGAAATAAAAAATAATTAAAAATGATACTGAAAATGTTGGAATCGATTACCTTGTATAACCCCCAATTAAGGCCATGTACATTCGTTTTTAGGTCATTTACGACTAGGTATTCATAATAGATGGCTATCTTGTCCAACATTTGTATGTATTCCTTTGAATTAATCATCTTTTCATTAAATTAAAATGTAAAAAATCTATCTTTTTTTTGATCCAATCCCTTTGGACCACGTTGACATAGACTTGTAGTGATCTTTATAAGATTATTTCCTCCTCATACCTTGAAGCATTAAGCTGGAATGACTATGTCTTCATTTCTTAATTAGAATGTAAAATAATCTCTAGGTGCTTCTCTTTCCCTTTTCTTTTTCTTCTTCTTTATCCCCATGCACATTTCCATTCGTACCACCTTGCCCTTTTTTATTATGTTCCCCACTCTTGGGATTTTTCTTTATATTTTTCAGGGATGAAATCTTATTTATTTCCTAATCTTTGGTTATTTTTCCACCATCTATAACCTTGGTTCTACTGGAAGACCTTATTTCCATTAGCTTCGGTATCTGATAATAATCCCTTCAACCTTTAGTTTTCTTTCCCTTAACCACAATGCATCCCACATCATCACAAATCCCCTTCCATATTTTTTTATTCCTTGGGCTATGAAGTCCTCTAATGTATGTTACCTTCTTACTATTAATTGAGAATATGCTATATATCACTTAATAATAATCAAAATCTAAATGAACACCTATGGTGTTTTCTTCTGTTGAAGGTGTATTCATACTCAACACAACCATTGATTCCTATTCTTGAACTATCCCTAAAGACATTTCCTGATCAGAGCCCCTATGATCCTTCCCTGACCTTCGTCATCTAGTCCTTCAAATTGGTTATTCATATTTATATGAAAAATTCTTTGTCTTCAAATTTTCCTACTCACTATCCTCTCCTCCCCCCCCCCCCCTAGAATACATGTGGTATCTAGAAGGTTTTCTTTTTTCCTTTACATCCCGATGAGTCTCCTTCAATTACCGCTCGGATCAACTCATCTTGAGTGGGTTTGATATCATTACTAACAGCCACCACATGAGGTAAGTGATGTGGTAAGTTATAAATAGGTTCCACAGAGACTACTTCACGCACATCCTCAGCTCCTCCAAAGCCAGATGATTCCTAAAAAATTAGTTATAGTTGGCCAAATCATGTCTCAGATGATCAAAAATACCCACCAACTTTGGATTGGCAATCTTTAGTCTTGCATCACTCTAATCATGTACATCTTTTGCGGATCCAATCTGGATCATTGTGGAGGCCTCAAAAACATTTTTCCTGAACTCCAGACTCAGAATAGAGGTATTCCTATTTCTAACCCTACAGTCTCTATGGAATGTGGATTATAGATGCCCCAACCATTTACAAGATGGGTAGTAATCTGTCCAAGACTCAAAAACGACATCTTACTTCCATCAGAGTTTTTCCCAGACCACAATACATACCCATTCCACTAGAGGCTTTGAAAAATCAACCTCAATAAAAATTAATGGGAATATTGAGTTCCAAACAACATTTTTCTAACTATCTACACATAGATAACGATAAACCATATTTCATAGCATACAAAGAGTAGATAGATTTTGGAAAGGTAGTGGGAGTTCTGGGAACCTTAACCACACTACCGTAGAAGGAACATCATGGTTCATGTGGAACTCATAGGTCCATAGAAATAGGTAAAAGTAGAACCAATTAATGGATTGAGGTGCTTTCTACCATATGAGATTCATATCTTACTCTGAAGAAAATCATATCATCGTATGTCAATTGTCGAGAAGGCCAACCAACGCTTGTTCTTATAGAACCCTAGAAGTGACGAGGAACTTATCTAAGGTGTCAACCAGTGGTTGTTGTTTCCTAAAGAGAGCCACAAAGTCCATATTTAGAATACCTAAATCCTTTGAAAACCCCATGGGTAAAATTTCTAACTATAGCTAGAAGATGGTGGAGGGAAATCACACCCCCTACGGTATTGTGTTGTAATGTGTCTATCTATTTTTAACACAATTCACACATTGTTATACCTCCATAAAAGGTAGTGTATGGTTATTATTACCATAATAAAAATCAATTCATATAGTTTGTGCATCTATCCTATTAAAAGGTAGCAGGTTTAATACTAATCCTAGTAAAAGTTCTAGTTATGTTATATCCCATGTGAATGATTGGGTTTGGTATGCACTCATTATAAAAGGTTATATCTATTGAATATCAATACTCTCAGATTGAGGGTGTGGAGAGTATATATAGGATAATTATGATCCCAAATAATATAAAATATCATTTTTAATTTCCTTTTTTATTCTTATATTTTATTTTATATACAATACATAAAAACCACACACACTCACTTTAATCATATTGTTTATTCTTATTTTCCATTTAATTTTACTTTTTTAATTAATATGATTTTTTTCAGATTGAAAATTCACCCCTCCATCTTGTCTCTTTCCATCTACATTATTAGACCAAATAATTGGTAATAAATGAAGCTTTTTTTGAATATATTTTACTTTTTTCACTTTTACTTTGGGATCTTTAACTATTTTTTCTAACTTATATTCTAACCCTTAGCAATGCTAAGTGAGTGATCTACTTTTAGTTATGAAAATCCAAGATGTGATTGATAATTCAAATCCCCTGACACCACCACACTTCAATGATACTGTAAATTAATATTTGAAAGATGGGATAGAGGAATTTCTAAAAGAATTTTAGTTTCAAATATTGAACTATTATATTAAGACATTGTAAAATTCCAAAATGCGAGTTTTGACATCATTTTGAAATGATGGTACTAAATAAATTTTAAACTATAAATTATTTATTTTATTTTTTTTTATTAGTAGATGTTTTTGTAGTCATATATTTTCCTATTAATCTAATTTTTACATTTGGATGAATTTAGAATTCACACATAAAGTAACCAATAAGTTGTAGAGAGATTATCATGACATGAACATGGAATAATTACAAGAATTTAAATTTTTGAGCATGGTAGTTTTAATGAGATGTATCATAGGTTTACTATGATTGTTAATAGAATGAATACTCTTGGAGAAAGCATAAATAATTAAGTGATATTTAAAAAGGATTATATAGGGATTACCCAAGAAGTGTAATTATAAGAACATTCGTACTAAAGAGAGTAATGATTTTTCTGAGTATACCATGCATGATCTTATTGGATCACTTTTATAGTACAAACTTGATTTGAAGAATATTTATGAAAAAGATAATAAAAGAATGAAGGCTATTATCTTTAGGAATACTAAATTCACATCTTATGATTCTTATAGTGATGATTCATATAATAATGAGAATGATAAAGAGTTGAATCACATTATAAAATTTGTTAAAGGAGTTATATGAATAGTATAAAGGTATAAGAAGTAGATGAAATGGAGGGTTAATAAGGATAATAGAAGAAACTATAGTGAAGCTAAATCTAATTCTAATTTCAATTAAAATATTTTTTTATACAAAGGCAAAAAGAAAGTTTGTTCCAAATATTAATGTCTAAGGTTGAAAAAATAAAGTAAAATACAAGAAGGTAAAAAAAGAAGAAAATAATTATTCCTGTTGTATAGAGTTGCACTAAAAATTCAGACACAAGTGATGAATCTATAACAGAGAAGGAATATAAAAACTTATGTCTAATGAAAAACATGGATGATGTCAGTGACTCATGTTTTTATTGTTATTATGATTCTAATATTTATTTTGGATTTGTTAATACTAATATTTAATAATTAAATAAAAAAATTTATAATCTTTAAGAAGAAATTGAGAAAAATAATTTTCTTTAATGTAAATTAAAGATAAATCACAAGAATATAGTTTTAATAAAACTAGAATAAAAATATAATTCCACATTGAAATTTTAACATTATTTTATCTAAAACTGACATCACAATTCACATAGAGGGACTCTTTTCATTGGTTTATTTAAAACCAATATTAATCATCTTCCTAATAAACCATTGATGTCAGTTTTTACTAAAAAAGATTTTGAAAATTCTTTTAATTAACATTTGATATATGTTTTTTTCATAAAAATAACATCAATGGATTTTTTTTTAAAAGTTTTGGAACTAGTTTTTATGAAAACTGATGTCAAGGAATTTTTTCAATTTTTCACATTTGTTTCTATAAAAAAATTATTTCAAAATCATTTAAAAAAAACATGCTCATGGTTTTACCCTCATTCATTCATTGATCAATTTTTTGAAACCCTAATATGTGTGATTCATGACCTTTCATGACCGAATATCCCTAGGCCATTAACATGGTCATCTAACCCCATGGGTCTCCTGTAATAGCTTAGTTTCTTTCCTAGAACACTACATGTCATTACCTACCTAGGTAACTTATTAGACTAATGACACTCTCCACAAGCCAACCCATGTTATTTTAGTGTGCTTTATCTATACTCACACTAACCCTAAGAAACTTCCCATGAGGTCACTCATTTTGACACAACTCCGTGTCAATCCTCACTTAACTGTAGAGTTATAATTAAGTAGGATCCCAAAAATAATGGTGCATCTTGTTTTTTAGGATCCTACCTAATAAAAACTACATTGTTAACTAAGGATTTTCCTGGAGTAGTTTAAGGATGAGTGACCTCCTAGTAAGTTGACCATGGTGTGGTGAGTGAGGAAAAATCACACAAGAAGAACATGTGATAGACCATGGGGATAATACTTAGTGTGATAACTGATCTTAGTGGGTAATAACCAGTTACATTCTAGAAAGGAAACCAAGGTATTAAAAGAGACCCATGGGGTGAGATAGCTAGGTTTAGGTCTTAGACTTGGTTATCTGACCTCATGGGTCTCTTGTAATAAATTGGTTTCCTTTTGAGAAAACCATATGATATTACCAATGAGGGTCAATTACCGGACTAATGACACTCCCCCCCATGACAATACATGTTCTCCTAGTGTATTTTCCCTCACTCACACACACACTAAGAATTATGGATCCTACCTAATTGTAACACCATAGTTATGTGAGGATTTACTTAGAGTAGTGTAGGGATGGGTGACCCCATGGGAAGCAACCTAGGGTGTTTTTGAGTGAGGACTAAGTACACTGAATGAACATGTGTTGGCCTATGGGGAAAGTAATTAGTCTGATAATTAAGAATGTTGGGTAATATAATGTGTTATTATAGGAAGGAATCCAATGTATTACAGGAGACCCATGAGTTCAGATGACCAAGTTTATAACCCAGGGAGTTTGTGCCATGACATGTGTAACATCCAAGGTAAATAAAGAATGTATGAAATTTTCATATTTATTAATAATTGTGAATTAAATATTAATTTTAATTTAAAGTTTATAATATATCTGATAGAATACTCAACATGCCACAACATATTTCTCTAAAATCTTATGTTGCACACAACATTGAGTTATACGAAAAAATAATATAATAATATTATTATTTTAAATGGTAGTTAACAAATAGTTGTTGTATTGGCAGTAATGAACAGAACAAACTAAAATATGATTATACATGTTTGTTAAATGTCTTTAAATTTATCCGATAAATTGTAGAGTCTTAAAATAATAATGAATCTGATTTTTGGCATGAAATACTCTAATATTTTTTAAAAGGTCGGTTTACTACATTTTGATGGAAAAGACTTTTTAAATCAGGTTTTATTTTCAATTTTATATGTTCTATTTAACAAAATAAAATTCTTATTTATAAGCGGAACAAAAAAATTTACTTTGAATGAAATTTTGGTATTTTTCTGATAAAGTTGATTTTTTAATGAATATTGAAAAATACCGCATTTTAATTCAAAACTGTCTTTTCATCTAATTTATTAATATAGTTAGATTTTACTTTTAATTGGTTTTAAAGTCTAATTGGATTAAATTTTTATCATTTAATCAAATTTTGTTCATTGGAAATAATTTCACTTTGAAATTGGACATAAACACATGTCAGTCTTTTGGTAGTTTTTACTTCCTAAAAAGGTTTTTTGGTTTTGAAAACTAGAATTAATTTTAAACTAATTTTTGAAATTTATGTGTTTTGAACTTGGAAAAATGGATTCCATATTTGGAATCATGATGTGAAAATTTTTTAAATTGGTACCTTTTATATTTAGACATTATGAATAGTAACTTCAATAAATATTTTATTTACCATGGATAAAGGGTAAATCTGGTAAATAAGCGTAAAAAATATTATAATAATATTAAATTACCCTAACACATGTCCTAACCATATTTTATAAGATATGTCTGAACATGGGAATCCATGAGTCTATTTTTGGACCCAATGGAGCCACCTGTGTGTGAAGATGACATTTTAATTACTTTTAATTTAAAGTTAAGGAAAATGCAACCTAAACATGTATCTTTTACTAAACAAAATTTTATATGGGGTTATATAAGTGATGTTTTTGACTTTAAAAAGTAATTAAAAATCTAAAAATAGTTCCTACATCATGGTATTTTATTTATAAATTTTAGGAATCAAATAAATAAATATATTTATGACACAATGATGATGTAGTGATTACCTTATTAATGAATGATTTAAATAAATGATATTATAAAAATTAAAATAAATTTATTTTGAAACATTTTATGCCATAAATAAATTTTATGGAAGATTATGACCTTTTATATTTTAATTAATGAAGTTTTCTAAAAATAATAAAGTTTTTATGGATTTTAAAAAAGTCATGACATGAATAGTATAAAAATGACATAAATGGGTTTTTAAAACAAATACTATTTTATTAAATGATATAATAGTCCTAAAAATATATGATTAAAAAAAATAAATTTGATAATGTTGAAAAATTCATTAAATAACCACTTTAGTTTCTATCTGCATTTTATAGTAACTATATTAACCATATAGTATGAATATACAGGAAGACTTGGTAAAAGTTAAATTAGTTAACTAAGGGTTAAAGTTAAAAGATAAGCTTAAATTTTTAACCTAGATTTTTATAAACCCTATTGTTTGAGAGTTTTTAGACCCAAAAAATATATCATCTATGAAATAAATGATTTTGGGACCTTTTGAAATCGAAAATCATTTTACAATAAAATAATAATTTTAAACATTCCTAAAGTACCCCTCCTCCCTCTTATAAAAGGCTACCTCCTATAAACCATACTCACACCTCTCAATCCCCCTTGGAAAATACAACCTCTTTGCAAATAGTCTCCCAACATACCTCTATTACTCCTATAAACCTTACCTTTTTCATAAGAAATTTTATAAAGGTCTTTTAGCTTAAATCAAAAGGAGTTACCCGATTTGAGGTAATGACTTCTCTGAAGTTTCTTTCATTTATTTTCCCTTCTCTGACCCCATAAACTCTCTCTATTAAATTATTTTATAACAAAAAAATATCTTAATTATACTAGGATATTTATATTCCATGTATTCAACCTACACTCACACACACCTCCATCTAATGGATTTATAACAAACTATTTCTGTGGATGGCGAACTACTGCCTCACAAAACAATGATTATTCAATTATCTCCTACTTCGTATCATGGTGGCCATTATAAGGAAACTATATTTATATATATTCTATATATTATATTTATATTTTCTCTATTATTAGGTATTTTTAATTTACATCATACCTTTATGCTTTCAATAATGCATAAATATGATAATTTCATTTGAGGAAGTGTGGACTACTGCCCCCTCAAAGTGATATGACTCGTTAATTCCATACATGGAACGTATGAAGGATTTCATTAAAAAAACTTATGTAATGTATATAAAATGTTATATTATACTATAATTATAATATTCCAATTTATCATTTAATTTTTATTCCATTAAATATGAAAAATAAATGAAAGTAGCGTTCATTCGTACATACGACTTACCATCTCCATGAACGATGCATTTCATTTCATATATACAAATATTATAGACCATTAAAAATATGTATGTACTGTATATAAATACATATATACTGGATATATATGATATTTCAATCATGAATATGATTCTGTAGATAATAGACTTTTTACCACATTGACAATTTGTAATTATAACAAGTTCATTTTCTACTCAAGTACCGAATATCGACAAAAGGACCGATATGAACATGAATAATTATATGATTGTAATAGAAAGGTAATAAGTGATATAAAAGGAATAATAAACTTGAAAAATTTTATGAATAAAGTACAAATTAACTTACGTTTATTATTCAGGGAGATAAAGAACGAACAAGACTAGTCGGACACAAGGTATGGGACTTCGTCTCAATCTCCTTTCATTGATGAATATTTTAATTTATACACAAATTTATTTTATATAGTGTATAAACCCATTATAATTTTAATTTAATTCAAATGTAATCCTTTTTCTATTATGCTTTTTACTAAATGACAAAAATAATGTATCTTTTTAACGTACGCAATGACAATGACCCTTTCACCGCTGGGAGCATTATTTGATATTTTGCTTCCTCAATAAGCTGTAATGTTTTTAAAAGGAAAATAAATTCCATATACCCTTTTTAAATATTTTGGTATTGAAATTTGTTTTGAGAAAGCATTGATCATGTCAATATCTTGAAATGAAATATTTTGATTGGAATGTGGAAATGTTATCTTTACTTTATGCTTGTTTTATGTGTTATAAATATGTTATGGTTCCTAGTAATTGTTTACATATATGGTTCGTTCCATGATAAAGATAGGGCTGGAAAGCCTGAGATATTTCTCCAATTCATTCGGTAACATTACGGAGGTAAACATTAATATTTCTCCTAATATATTTAGGGAATATACTGTGATGATTATTCCAATAGTAACTCCCTATGTAGTTGTGAAATCTACAATGTAAGTATGTTATAGATTCTACCAGTCACCTTTATGATTTATGATTTCTATGTGTTATTCATAAATATTATGATTTCATGAGGTATGTTAAAGAACTTATTATTTATTTTTATGAATTGAAGGACTAAAGTTTTATTTCCTTAATTTATAACCCTTTCCGAGATTTTTATGATCATTCCAAGTTTATGAAATGTTTTTCACAGGGTATAAGGAAGGGTAAGAGAAAGAAACAATTTAATAAGATTTATATCAAGAAAATAATTCTTTTTTTATTTATGGTGATTTATTCTTGTGAAAAAATGGTTAGAGTAGAATTGTCTACTTTGTAATATTTGAGATGTAATGTAATAGTTATGTCCTAATTCTCTAAAACTATATGCGAGAAAAGATCCTCAATGTGAATTATCGATTTAACTGAAGATTAAGTAATGTTTATGGCTGGGGCCATATATTTGGTATTATAGGTCAGTTTAGAAAACTTTAGGTGTTAGAATATTGTTAAATGAATATACATAAATTAATTTATGGTGATATTGAAATGATATATAATTTGAAGATTTACATGTTTCTTCACCTAAGATATTTATTTGTTCAGAATTATTTTCTGCTAATGAAATAGGGAAAATATGATGGGATGACATCAAGAGGAAAACAACCTTCCAAATCAATAACCTGAGATGTTCAAAATCATAAATGAACAATTTTTTCACTGATGGAACAATTGACTCAGGCTATAAATAGTGGTCGTATCCATGACCAAGATCATCCAGATCAACCATAAAGGAACATGTTAGTAGTGGACCATTTCTTGAGGCAAAATACCCCATAATTCAGAGGATTATCTGGCCCTTTTCTAGCTTAAATGTGGATTAAATCACTGGAAAGGATTTTCATTATCATGGTGTGTTTAGAACATCCAAATTTTAGTCTTTCTATTTACAATTTTTAAGTTGAAGCTGATCAGTGGTGGTCTATGGGTAAAAATATCAGGTATAGTGAGGTGATTGATGATATTTATTAGGATGAATTCAAAGGTATGTTTCTTGATAAATACATTCCTAAGGTGGTTTGAATTAGGTTGGAAAAATAGTTTTTAGAATTGAGGCAGGAGAATGACTTAGTGGATACTTATGAAGAAAAATTCACTCAACAGGAAAGGCATGTTCTAAGTTTCTTATGGAATATTTATAGTAAAATCAATCATTTTTACTTAGGATTAAATCCAAAGTACTGAAGGACTTTATATTCTCGTGATTTCAAAATTTATGAAAAGCTTTTTTGATACGTAGAAGGTGGAAATAGAGTTTTCAATGATCAGGTGTTCTTTGACAAACAATAGAATAAGAGGTCGAGGTGGGAGAAAAAAGAGAATAAATCTTCAAAAAAGTATGATGGAAAGAAACTTATGATTACAATTTGTGAAAATTTTGGTAAAAATCATACTAGGGAATTCCTTTTGAATTCTGGTAAGTGCTTTTGATGTGGTAAAATGGGACATAAGGCTTGTAATTGCACTGAAAAAGATCTGGGAAATGGTAATACGAAATCTGATTTACAGTCAGTAAAATGTGTTAAGTGAAATGAAATGGGTCATTATGCAAATGAGTGTCCAATTAAGAAATCAACTGAGGAAAATCAGTAGGAATATAAGTAGAAAGGGGTTGTGAAATCCTTTGAAACTACTTCAGAAGATGTTGGGCCCTCAAATGAAGTAGTTTCCAGTACACTGTTTGTTTATTCAGATTATACCAATGTGTTGTTTGATTAAGGGTTTAAACATTATTTAATTTATGAGAAATTTTCTAGAAAATTGGGAATTCTATCTCAAGATATGAATCCTGAACATGTGGTAAAAAATCCAGGATGAAGTGTTGAGAAAAAAAAATTATAATAACCTTCCTGTAATTGTTTGTAGATAGAATCTACCTAAAACTCTTATTGTTTTGCCTCTAGTAGAGTTTGATGTTATTTTGGGTATGTATTGGCTTTTAGTTTATCATGCTATGATTAACTGTAGAGCTAAATAGGTTTGTTTTAATAAAGAATTTTAGTTTGCGTACAAGAATGAACCCTTACTTTTGATAACAAAATAGGAAGATGAGAAACTAGTAAAAGAGGGAAATGAATGTTATCATGCACATATTGTTGAGAACAAAGTAACTACTCAGATTAATTATTCTACAGTGGTAAACGAGTATCTTGATGCTTTTCTTAATGAGTTTTCTAGTATAATACCTAATCAGGAAGTTGAATTTACAATCAACTTAGTTCATGATTATAAGCCACTTTCAAAACCCCCTTATTGAATAGATCAATTGAACATATAGAGTTAAAGAAGAAATTGAATGAGTTATTATACAAAGGTTTCATTAGACCTAGCACATCACCATGTGGTGGTCCAGTCTTTCTTGTTAAAAATAAATATGGTTCAATGAGACTTAGTATTGATTATAGATATTTGAATAAAATAAATATTAAGAACAAGTATCATTTTCCTCATATCGATGATTTGTTTGACCGGCTCCAGGGAGCTCAGTATTTTTTTAAGATTGACTTGAGTTAATGGTACCATTAGTTTAATGTATAGGAAGTATACATTCCAAATACCATGTTTCATACTAGATATGGACCTTGTGAATTTTTATTTATTCCTTTTGGGTTAACCAATTCACCTGATGTATTCATGGATCTTATGAATAGTATTATCTGTGAGTTCTTAAATAAGTTTTTGATTATTTTTATTGATGATATTTTGGTATATTCTAAAATTAAATAGGAGCATGAAAGTCATTTAAGGGTTCTCTTGAAAAAATTAAAAGAAAAGAAACTATATGGAAAATTCAACACGTGTGAGTTTTGGTTACAAAAAATTTATTTCTTTGGTCACATTGTTTCTAATGATGGAATAACTGTTGATACTACTCAAACAATAGTTGTTAAATAATGTACAAGACCCACAAATATAATCGAGATTCATAGTTTTCTTGGTTTATAAGGTTATTAACAGAGGTTTATTAAAAAAATTCATGGTTATCTAGCCCACTGACAAAGTTAACTTTAAAAGTTGTTAAATTTATCTGGACAAAAGAATGTGATGATTGTTTTTAAGAATTGAAAAGAATATTGGTGAATGATCCAGTTTTGGAATTACATTCAAGAAATGGTGAGCTTGTTATCTATAGTGAAGATTCATTGAAAGGACTTGGTTGTGTCCTTAGGAAGAATGATCAGGTAATTTCTTATGCTTCAGTTCAATTGAAACCTCATGAATTAAATTACCCTACACGTGATTTGGAATTAGCTGCTGTTGTTTTTGAATTAAAAATTTGGAGGAATAATTTTTATGGACTAAAGTGTGAAATATATATTGATCAAAAAAATTTGAATTATAAGTTCACTCAGAAAGAATTTAACATGAGACAGAGGAGATGGCTAGAATTAATCATTTATCATGATTGAAAAATTCATTACCATCCAGGATAAGAAAATAAAGTGGATGATGCTTTGAGTCCAAAAATTAATGATATATTAACTATGCTACATTTTGAACGAGATCCTTTGGTTTTTGATTTGATTAACTTTGACATTGAAGTTGTTGGTGTAAGAAATTCCTCTGTTTTGTTTCAGGTTTCATTACAATCATCCCTAGTAGACAGAATAAAGAAAGCACAAAAAGATGATAGTGAGTTGCAGAAAAAGGTAGAATTGGTTCAGAAGGGTGTGTTATATGAGTTTAACATTGATAGAGACTCTGTTTTTATGTTTAGAAAGAGATTATATGTGCATTGTGATTCACAATTGAAGAAAGAGTTATTATGTGAAGCTCATAGTTCTCCCTTTTTATTTCATCCTGGATGTACTAAGATGTACATAGATAATCGGGAGTATTACCTGTGGGATGAAATAAAAAGAGATATTGTTGACTTTACTCTGAGATGTTTGATTTGTCAAAAGATTAAGGTAGTGCAATAGTTATCGAAAGGGATGCTTCAACCTTTTCCAGTGCCCGAGTGGAAATGGGAAAATGTGTCCATGGATTTAATAGTGGGATTACCAAAGACTACTCAAGGTAACAATGTAATCAAGGTTATTGTTGATTGATTGACTAAATATAGTCATTTCCTTCTTATTTGAGATACTTTGTCTCTAGATCAACTTTCTCGATTGTATATTAAAGATATATTTAGGTTACATAGAGTTCCCCTCTCCATTGTATCTGATCATGATCTGAGGTTCACTTATAACTTTCGGAAAGGCCTTCACAAGTCGTTGGGTACTGAATTAAATTTCCGTATAGCATTTTATCCTCAATAATATAGGAATTGAGAACAAACGATTCATAACTTAGAAGATATTCTACATGTTTGTTCAATGGATTATCAGGGAATTTGGGACCAACATATTTCTTTGTCTGAATTTTCTTATAATAATAGTTTTCATTCTTGTATACATATGGATCCATTTGAGGCGTTATATGAAAAGCAGCATCAAACTCTATATTTTTGGGATTAAGTAGGTGAAAAGAAGTTGATTGGATCAGAATTGGTAGAAGAGATGGTAGAAAAAATTCAGTTGATTCAGAAGCACATGAGAACTTCTCAGAGAAGGTAAAAAATTTATGCAGATAAGTAAAGGAAGGATATTTATTTTGAGGTAGGTGATCATGTATTTATCAATGTTTCTCCATGGAAAATTTTGATGCATTTTGATAAGAAGGGAAACCTGAGTCTAAGGATCATTGGACCGTATGAAATCCTGGATAATGTTGGATCAGTTTCCTAGAAAGTGGTGTTACCCCAAGATTATCCCCAATACACTACGTTTTTCATGTTTCAATGTTCAGAAATTATATGTCAGATTCATCTCATGTTTTTGGTCCATAGGTATTTCTGTTGGAAGAGAATCTTTCTTATAAGGAACAGTCAGTCTAGATTCTTGACCAAAGAGAACAAGTGTTGCAGAATAAGGTAATTCATTAGGTTATGGTTTTGTGTAAAAACAATATAGTTGAAGAGGCAGGATGGGAATATGAAAATTCTGAGGGATAAATACCGCCTCACTTATTTGACAAGTGAATAGAATTTCGGAGACGCAATTCCCAAAAAGGGGAAGGATGTAACATCCCAGGTAAATAAATAAAATGGAATTATCATATTTATTAATATTTGTGAATTAAATATTAATTTTATTTAAATTGGATGCTATGTCTGATGGTGTACTCAACATGCAACAATGGATTTCTCTGAAATATTATGTTTCACACAGCGCTGAGTCATACTGAAAAAATATATATATAATAATATAATTAATTTAAATGGTAGTTAATGCATAACAGTTATATTAGAGATAATGAACAGAACTAACTAAAATATTATTATACATATTTTCTAAACGTTTTTAAATTTATCCAAAAAAATTAGAGGCTTAAAATAAGAATGAATCTGATTTTAATCATGAAATACTCTAATATTTTTTAAAATGTCGATTTGCCACCTTTTATTGGTGAAGCCTTTTTAAATGTATTTTTTATCAAATTTATATATTCCATTTGAAAAAAATAAAATTCTTTTTATAATAGAAACATAAAAATTAACTTTTGATGAAATTTTGGTATTTTTTTGATAATGTACATTTTTTAACGAATAGTGAAAAATACCACATTTCAATTCAAAACTGTCTTTTCATATAATTTATTTATACAGTTATATTATACTTTTAATTGATTTTAAAATTTAATTGGATTATATTTTTATAATTTAATCCAATTTTTGTCATTGGAAGTAATATCATTTTGAAATTGGACATAAACACATGTCAATATTTTGGTAGTTTTTACTTCTTAAACACACGCTTTATGTTTTTGACAACCGAAAATAATTTTGAATTAATTAAAGTAATTTTTTTTGTTTTCAATTTTAAAAAATAGATTCCATATTTTTAATCAGGGTGTATAAATTATGTAAATAGGTACCATTTATTTTTAGACATTATGAATAATAACTTCAGTAAATATTTTATTCACCATGGTTAAAGGGTAAATCTGGTAAATAAGAGTAAAATATAATACTATAAAAATATTAAATTACACTAACACATGTCTTAAAACTATTTTATGATATATTTACGCAAATGGGCGTCCTTGGGCCTATTTTAGGACCCCATGGAGACACTTTTGTGTGAATATGACTTTTAATTACTTTTAATTTAAAGTAAAGGAAAATATAACCTAAACATGTATTTTTTACTAAAACAATTTTTATATTGGGTTATATAAGTGATATCTTAGGATATAAATATTAATTATAAATATAAAAATATTTTATACATCATGGTATTTTATTTATTATTTTTAGGCACTAAATAAATAAATATATTTATGACACAATGAAGATGTAGTGATTACCTTATTAATGAATGATTTAAATAAATGAGATTATAAAAATTAAAATAAATAAATTTTGAAAAATTTTATTCCATAAAAGAATTTTAGGGATGATTATGACTCTTTATATTTGAATTAATGATTTTTTTTCTAAATAATAAAGTTTTTATGTATTTTTAAAATGTTATGATATGAATAGTATAAAAATTGACATAAATGAGTTTATAAAAAAATACTATTTTATTAAGTGATACAATAGTGATAAAAATATAAGATTCATCCAAATGACTTATATAATGTTTAAAATATTATTAATGAACCACTTGAGGTTCTATTGACATTTTATAGTAACTATATTAACCATATAGTATGAATATACAAGAAGACATGGTAAATGTTAAATTAGTTAACTAAGGGTCAAAGAAAAACGATAAGGTAAAATTTGTGAACTAGGCTTGTATAAAACCTATTGGTTGAGATTTGTTCGACCCAAAATCATCTTATCTCCGAAATAAATTACTTTGGGACCTTTTGAAAGTGAAAATCATTTTATAATAAAATAATACTTTCAAACTTTTCTAAAGTACCCCTCCTCCCTCTTATAAAAGGTCACCACCTCTAGCCCTTACTCACATCTCTCAAGCCCCCTTGTCTCATCCAAACTCTACCCAAATAAGATCCCAGAATCCCTCTATTCCTACCAGAAGCATTACCTTTGGAATAATGAAATTCAAGAATTCATTTTAGCTTAAATCGAAAGGAGTTACCTGATTTGAGGTATTGTCCTCTCTCAAGTTTCATTCATTTACATTCCCTTTTAAAACCCCCTAAACTCTATTTATTTAATTTTTTTATAAAAAAAATAGTATATTAAATATAAAAGTATGTTTTTATTCTAATAATTCGAACTACACTCACACGAACAACCATCTAATGGATTTAGAAAATACTATTTCTTGGGACGGCAAACTACTGCCTCACAAAACAATGATTGTTCAATTATTTCCTAATGCCTCTCATGGTGGCCATTATGATGGAAATTTATTTATATATATGATATATATTATATTTATATTATATTTATTCTTCTGTATTTTTCATTTACATCATACCTTTAAGCTTTCCATAATGCGTAAATACGATAATTTCATTTGAGGAAGTGCGGACTACCGCCCCCTCAAAGTGATATGACTCATTAATTCCATACATGGAAAATATAAAGGATGGAATTAAAAAAACTTATGTAATGTATATAAAATGTGATATTATACTGTAATTATAATATACCTCTGTATCATTTAGTTTTCATTCCTTTAAATATGAAAAATAAGTGAAAGTAGCATTCATGCGTACATACGACTTACTGTCTCCATGAACGATTCTTTTTTATTTCTTACATCCAACTTTTATGGACTATTATAAATACATATATAATGAATATATATGATATTTAAAATATGAATATGATTCTGGAGATAATGGACTTTTGACCACATGGACAATTTGTAATTATATCAGGTTCATTTTTGACTCAAGTATCGAACATCGACAAAATTACTGATATGAACTTGAATAATTATATGATTGTCCTAGAAAAATAATAAGTGATATTAAAGGAATTATAAAACTGAAAAATTTTCTGAATCAAGTATAAATTAACTTAAGTTTACTATTCCGGGAGATAAAGAACGAACAAGAGAAGTCGGACACAAGGTAAGGGACTTCGTCTCAATCTCTTTTCAATGAGGTATATTTTGATTTATACATAAATTTATTTTACATGGTGTATAAAACCCTTTGAAATTTAATTTCAATCAAATGGAATATTTTTTCTATGAATCGTTTTACTAAACAAAAAAATAATGTTTCTTTTTAACGTATGCGATGACAACGACCCTTCTTCCACTATGATCATTATTTGATACTTGGCTTCCATAACAAGCTATAATTATTTTAAAAGGAAAATAAATACCATATACCAGTTTTATATATTTTGGTATTGAAAATGGTTTTGAGAAAGCATTGATTATATTAATATCTTGAAATGATATATTGTGATTGGAATGTGGAAATGTTATCTTTCCTTTATTCTTGTTTTATGTGTTATGAATATGTTAGGATTCTTGACCATTATCTACGTATATAGCTGGTTCCATGATAAACTAGGGGCAGGTTAGCCCTATATATCTCTCCAATGCATTGAGTACCATTATGGAGGTAAACTTTATTGTTTCTCCGAAGACATTTAAGGAATATATTGTAATGGGTATTCCAAATGTAACTGTCTATGTAGCTGTGAAAGCTACAATTCAAGTATATTATGGATGCCACAAGTTACCTTTATGATTTATTATTCAAATGTGTTATTCATAAATCTTATGATTTTATGAGGTATGTTAAATAGCTTATGATTGATTTGTATGAATTGATGGTTTCATGTTTTCTTTCCTTATTTTATAACCCTTACTGAGATATTTTTCTCATCCCATGTTTTTGAAATGTTTTCCATAGGGTATAAGGAAGGGTAATAGAAAAGGAAGAATTAAAGAAGATTTAAATCAAGAAAAGAACCATTATTTTATTTAATGATTTTTATTATTGTGAAAAAAAATTGGTTAGAGTAGAAGTGTCTAATTTGTAATATTTGAGATGTAATGTAATAGTTGTGGCCTAATTCTCTAAACTCTAAACCTGAAAAGATCCTCAATGTGAATTCTCAATTTAACTAAATATTAAGAAATGTTTAAGTCCTAAGCCTTATAAAACGACTCTCTAATATGATTTATTAGCATCAATCTTCCTAATTTTATCTTTTTTACTAATTTTTCATCATTTATCTTCTTCATTTCATCCTCCCACCACTTCCTTTACTTCATTTTCCCACCAATCTCTATTCCAATTATATTTTTCAATTTTCACCATCTTTGGATTTCATCACTATTTTGAGCTGAATTATTTCATTTCTTGCAATATCAAGTTCATTAATCACTATTTTGGATCTATTTGTTACAAATTTGTAGCCTAAATCACTAAATTTAATTTTTAGAATATTTATTTTCTTTTGAATATTTATTTACTATTTTATTTTTTAATTTTTATGCATGAATTATTTGTTTATGTTTAGTTCTTTTCAATTATAAATTATTTTGGGTTTAATTAGTTTTAGAGTATAAATTTATTTGTGATTATAAATTATTATTTATCATGATATTATTTCTTTTTAATTTGAATTTTTTGTATTTATAGTTATCTATATTAAGAAATTTTTTATTGTTAATTTTTAACAGTTAATCTTATTTACAATTAGATAATGAATGATAGATATTTCAAGATTCAATTGGATGTTTTGTTATTAGGGATTGTTAAATCATCTTGATAGTTGATATTTAAATAATGATGAATATATATTTTAATATTAAGTTGGATATCCTAATATTAGAAATTTGTAGATCATCTTGATAACAATGATCAGTTTATATCATTCCTTTAAATTTTAAAGACTCATCCAACGTAGGTGTATCTAAAAATTTACTATTACTTTTTATAATTTTTTATTTTGATTAAATTATTTTCAATAAATGTTTAATAGATTATGTTTTTAGATGTTTTTATATTTTAAATTTATCTATTTTGATATATTTTTAAATGTTTAAATTTATTTTAATATATTGACCTTTTAAATTGATATATTAGGTAATTAATGGATCATAATTCTAGAAATATATGAAGAACTGTTTATGAATGTGAAAAAGGAGTTTGGAAAAAGGAGTTGAATATTTCTCAGAATTGTTTAGACAAAATATTTAAAACAAAGATCTGATTGTCTCTCTGTACATGAAGTGTTTGAATATGAGAGGGTTAAGTTATATGTAAATTAAAGACCATATAATTTTCTATGGTTTTAATCATAATTACACATGTTGGATTTGGAATGTTGAAATAACAAAATAAATCAACATCTGCAGTTGATGAAGATATTCAACTTGAGATAGAGTGTCAGATTAAAGAATTGATTAATTATATAGGCAATTAAACCATTTAAAAAATATAATTTATTGAATGATTTTATGAATATGATAAGAAACCAATATTCTTAGGTTTTATTAAATTTATGATATTATCATTAGTGATCATATTAGTTAACATAAAAATCAAGAAATGGGTGCTGTGAAAAAAAATTCACTGAATTTATTAAAATTTTAAAATAGATACTTCCAGATTTCAATTATGATGTAATGAAAATATTATTACCATGATATTGGGTTATAAAAAGATACATGGTTTTCCTAATGAATATGTGTTTTCTATGAAGGATAATTAATGTTTGTCAAAATATCCTAAATATGAGACATCATAATATAAGATGGATGAAAAATTCAACTCTAATTCATTATAAAGTACAAGAACCAAACCTTTCACTAATTATTTTTGGAATCTTCCAATAATTCCTCATTTGAAGTGTCTATTTTCAAATTAAAATGATGTAAAATGGTTAGTATATCATAAAAATTAGCACATCTCTATTGTAAAATCACATCACCCAATTGAATCACTATAGTGTAATAGAAATGATAAAAAATTGATTTTGGAAGTAAATCATGAAATCTCAAAATGGGACTATGAAAAGAGAAAATGAATCCATATCAGATCCTTAGTAGCCAACATAGTTCATGACCGATCATTTTGATAGTTTATATCTTTTCCCCACTAATATTTATGAGGAAAGAATATGTTATAATGAGTTGGATGATATCTTGACCAAAACAATCTAGAAAAAATATTAATGTGTATCTTTCACCGTTGATTGATGATTTTAAATTTATATGGGAGATAAGTGTTATAGTTTTCGATGTAAACAAGAAAGAATATTTTATTTTCAATTCTATAATAATTTTCACCATAAACTACTTTACTACATATGTAAAATTATCTAGATACATTGTTAAGATACATAAATCTTATCAAATTTGTGAATAAGGGACTTCATATTATCAATTGTATAATGGAATAAAGAAAATGTACAAGAGACATTGGATATTTTTAATAATGGATCATAATTATTAAATATTGAAAAAAAAATTAATGGTTTACAATATTATAATCCCCCCATGTAACATCTCGCCCCTACTCATTTTCTTGAGAGGGTGGGAGGACATTACTTGGCCTTAAGAGACATACCCAAATGCTAAAGGGTAGAAATAAATTCAAAGGGATTCATTAACAGTTGGGGGATGATTTTATATTTTAAAATAAAACAACCAACCAAACATTACACTACCAATAAAACAAATACATGTCAATGTTATGTCATTTATATCAAAACCCAACACTATAAGAGTACCACAATAGAATACTAAAAAACATCAAGGTAAATAATAGAAGATATAACCAACCAAACCTAAAGACTCCAAAAAAATCTTCTAACTCCAACCATGATCCATGACCCACTCCACATAACAGAACAAGTATTACTATACACCATTAAAAAGTGTGATACTTTACCTTTTCTTATGTCTCAATAAACAAAATTTGTAAAATAACCAATATTCCAAAGTAGGTGTGAGTAATGAAACTCAGTAGGCTTTCCCCAAATGACTCCCCTACTCATACCACTATGATAAAATATGTTATCAAATTTATATAAAACAATTTATACAAAAAAATTTATATTAAAAAATTTATATAAAACCATTTAAAATAGATTACCAAAAAATTAAAACTATTTCTAATCAAAATAGGTTTCCAAGACAAAACTGTTTCCCATGGAAACTAACCAAGAATGTTTTCCAAAACATTTCACATTACAATTGGCATAATCCATTCCAAACAAAAAACCCACACATCAGACCCACGTATGCCTAGGTGACAGTTCTATACTCATGAGAGGTCACTCATTGATCTACCAAGCCACCATAAGGTAAAAAATATCCCATGTTCTATTACACCGACACTGAGAACAAGGTCATATTTCAACCAGGACTCATATACAATATGAACACACACTATCATGTATGCCCAAAAACAATGCCAATATAATAATTCCAAAACCATTCCATTTCCAAAAACATTTCAATGCCAAAAAAATTTCAATAAAATAATATTTTTATTGAAAATATTTTCACAAAACCCTTTTCCATGAATCAAACCAAACAAATATTTTTTAATCAACATTTTTGAATCATTTATAAAAAAACCTTGCACTACAATTCCACAATTTCACAAAAATATGAAACCATTACAAAATAAGGATTCTACCATGTTGTAACATAAATTTCACAATAAATTGAAATACAAATAATAAATTTGAGACTAATATTTTGAGTTCTAATAATAGGATCCAAGAGTGAATCCACCTACCTTAGAAAATTTGGAAAAAAATAGAAAACAACACAAAAAAATCCAGAGAAACAAGTTGCATATCCAAAAAAACATCCTTAGATATCTTCCCCTAGAAACAAAAAAAATCCAAATATATATATATTTGGCATCAAATACCTTATATCTATCCAAAGCGGAAGTAATTATAAGAAACTATGAGAGATAGAGAATTATATCTAAGGAAACCCAAGGAAAACTACAAAGAATGAAGGATTACCATGAGAAGCAGACTTCAACACACCAAAAGAAGCATTCGAATCACCTATGGTTATATGGTAGAATCCTTTACTACCTTTAGTATGAGAAAATATATAGTTTGAATGTTTTGGGGAAAATAAGGGGTTTATTATTAATCCCAACCAAGACCCACAATTTATGAATATTGTTTTTAAACCGTGGATGGTTAGTTGCATAGTTGGACAAAAAATGTGCTAACTGTGTGCTAGATTCTGTATAAAATAAGGACCTCTCATGGTTGGCTCAGATATTTTCCAAATCGTGCTTCAACTACAGCAAATCCCACTATCTCAAGTTTCATAGTTTCTCCTAGGCAGTTGGAGGGTTTGAAAAAACTGTGTGTCTGCCTTTGCGTGTTCCCCTTAGCCTATGTCTCATTTTTTATGGTTTCTTAGAGGAGTTTCACAGTTTCCACTAAATATGAACCAAAATTAAACCTTTATAATTTCCGAAAACGCATTTCAAAAGGTCCATAAACCCTCTTAAACTTCACCCAAATACATTATATACTTAAAAAGTATAAATAAAGGGTTACTTACTTAAAACTAGGGGTGATAGATTCTCCCCACCATTGGCCTTTACTAACCAAAAAGGTAGAAAACTATCATTACCATAAAAGAGTTATATCCATTTATCTTTTAATTTTTTCTACCATTCCAAAGTCTCTTCTTAAATTTTACCATGTTTCCACAAAATCTACACTAGACTGATGCTTTTCCCATGTAAGATTTTGTCTTGCCTATCCAAAATCTGAACTGGAATGCGCACCAATGAAGCATTCAGATCTTGGTCAATGTGATCCCATTGAATCACATGGTCTAGATCAGGATTATGCTTTTTCAACTGAGATACATGGAACATATTATGAATATCAATGAATCATGGTGGCATTACCAACCGATATGCCACTTCACCAACCCATTCCAGTATCTCAAAAGGGCCTATGTATCAAGGAGATAACTTGACCTTCTTCCCAAAATGATGATTTTCAAGACTTCAAGATATCTTTAGGAACACATGATCTCTCACCAAGAATGATAAAGGTCATTGGTGATGATCTGTATTTGATTTCTGATGACTCTGTGCCACCTCTATCCATTTCCTGATCAACTGAATCTTCTCTATTTTTTTTGTAAAAACCCAATTCTTACTTTAAGGTACAAGTTTCTTCTTATTTATAATTTTAAGATGTTTTTGAGATAATAGAGGAAAACTGGGAAATTCTGGAAATTTCCAGCTTAGACGCTGTGTACTTCCTAGTACAATCCATGTACTTCATAGTATATGTCGTGTACCCTTGATGTGTGAGAAGGCCATACATGGTGTGTAGGCATGTTGGATGGATATGTTTAACCAACAACATTTCATGTACTCTTAGTACATTCCATGTAGTCTAGCCGTGTATTGGGGATATATGTGATGTGTGGGTATGCGAATGAGTTATAGGGGAAAAACCAAGGACATGCTGTGTACGACCTTCTATACGCTGAGTAGTCATGTCAGTAGGTCCTCAGTGAAATTTCATCCATATTAGGAATAGTAAAATGATACACATAGTGTGTACCCATATATACACACCATGTATTTATTTTTTTCATTAAAATGGGTAGTAACCTCATTTTATTTTTCTCGGTATGACCCTTGATGGGTTTTAGCTAGGAGCAGCACCGTAGGAAGAAACCCTTCCCGATTGTCCATCTAAATCCTGTTTCACACACCATTGGATCCGTTGGAACCCCCTCGGTAGCCCTTGATTCTTATTGAGCCTTTAATATTGATTTATAATCTTGATCAAGTTATAGTAACTTGAGATTTTATGCTAGTTTTGTAGATCAATCGTGTTTTATATCGAATTGGAGTTTATTATTGGAGGAGGATCATCGTACGATTATGAGGTAGGTGGTGCATACCCTATTTTTTGTTTTCGAAATCATTTGGGGTTGTGGATTCTTATCCCAACATCAGGTATTGATAGAGACCCATGTTTCTTTATATTAAATTGATTGTATGCCTTATGGGATGTGGTTGGGAATTTCCTTACCTTGTTATGCTTGAGCATGGCTGGGTTATATGTCATTTATCACTTGGGGAATTTTGGTTGGGGGTGAAAAATAGTTATAATTGACTTGTTTTGATTAAAATAATAAGTTTAAACAGTTTAGGTATGATTATGTTTTTTAGAGTTATTAAAGACATCAGTGTTGGTAAGGGACAACACATGGATAGTGCAATTCAACTGTTTAAATTTTTTCCCTATTTAAAGTGATTATTTTGATTATATATATATATGAATCTTGATATTTAATATCACAGAACCCTTGGGGTTGTGTAGGGCATGGACCAAATATTATTAACTGATGTTGACCATAGGTTGGGATTATCTCGGATTATTTGAGTGGTTTGACCACAAGATTGGGCGTCACATACGTTGGTTTGAGACAGTGTAATTGTTAGGTTGGGCGTAGCCCGAGATACATGGATGGAGATGCCATCAGACTTGGGAGACATGGTCGTTGGGACACAAGGTGTAAGAGATTTTAGGGCTTGGGTTCTTTATTTGGTGATTACTGCTCACCTGTGGTTTGAGTCGTGTATACAGAGGTTGTCTTTGTGACGAGGTGGTTTTGATCACTCATGTGGGTAGAGGCCCCTGATAGTTGTGGTTTAGGTACTATTGGTTTGGGGGTTCATTCCATAGGAATCCATGTGGAAGGTGAGGAGCCTTCAGTTGGTGGAAATAAGGCTACCGGGTTATGTGATTGAGGTAAGATATTGTTATTTCCTCTGGTTGTTTATTTTAGGATAGACATCGCCGTTCCTCCGATTATTATTGAGGACATGCATCACTATTCCTCTAGTTGTTTTTCATGAGAAGACATGAGATTTAGAACATGGGTTACTATTGTTTTGTCATGCCATCAGGACGTCGGTACTTGAGACACGAGGTGTCAGGAGACACATGGTGCTGAGTTATATGTCTGAGATTCCAGTATTGGTCGAAGCAGGTGACACTACATGGTGTATGATAAGCACCAGTGGAGAGTGTGTTTACTTTGTTCATCGTACTGCATACTTTCCTTATAGTGTGATGCCTTCTTAAAAACCAATACTAGGTATGCACCATTTTTTGGTATCCTACTAAGATTCATCTCACACCCAACACAGGACCTTCAGGACATGTGTAGACTTTATGGATTTACGTGTAGGAAAGAGATCATCTTTAGGAGTTAGATCATATTAGCTGTTTCATAGAGATTTGGCATGGAGCCTGTGGTCATGCCTATCTGGTGTTTACTTTTATTTTTTCTTTCATTATGTATCAGCATTCTTACTTTATTATTGTAGATACTATTGGTTATCCATTGACGCCCTTTTTATATTGACATGTGTGACTTGTTATGGCTGCATGCTTGGTTTTTTTAGTAGTTAAAAGTGATTTTCATCATGTTGTTCTGTTTAATTCATGCTGAAGTTGTTTATATATTTCTTCCACTGTTTATTGATATTGGATATTCTTATGCTATGTAGGTCTAGTTCGAGTCTGCTGAGTCTTTATTACTGCTTCATGTTTTATTATTATTCTTGGACCATTACCTTATTTTCCTCTAAGAGGGTATAGCCTCCCCACTATACCTTTTTACACCCTCGTTTCTAGTCAACGACCTTTAGTGTTTAGGGAGGTGCACATAATGTAGTAACACCCAACCCGTTTAGCACTGTTCGGGTGGCTATTTGGGTCTGAGATGTTCCAAAGTGGTATCAAAGGGGTTTTTTCTTGATAGGGATTTAGAAGCATCTTCTAACTGACTACTAATGAGATCAAGACTGCCCTTTTATTTCTGCTGGTTTTTCTATTTGGGTATTGTATAATGGAGATAGGTTGTTATTGGAACTGGGTTTCTATCTTGTGCTTGGGTGCATACAACCCCAGGTATGAGGGATGGAACAAGTTAACTTGGGAGGAAATTGCTATTTTTCTTTTTCTCTGATTACTATTTATATGATTTCCCCCTTGGTGGCTTACTTGGTATGTGATGTTATAGATTGTGATATGTGACCCTTGACCCAGTGAGGTAAGGGAGAAATTGGACCATGGCCCGGTATGTCAAGGCGTGTTTTTTATGCTTTTGATAGGAATATTTTTATGGTATCTCAATTTCATAACTACACACATGCTTTATGAAATTATAATACCATGTGAATAATATAAATTTCCTTGATATAGATGCTTTTGAAATGTGAAAGGTGAAATTCCTGAGATAATTTCTTGTTTATTGCAATGTAATATTCCATGCTTTAAACTATGTAAAATTTTCTTGTGGTATGATATTTGTGCCAAGCTCTTATATGAGCAGGAAGGAACTATGGTTGAGGTAATTTTGATCACTAGGATGGGAATGGACCATTATTCTTTTGATACTTGGATCTGTTGAGGGCAGGTACGGAGTCCATAAGGCCGGGATTCCATGGACATGGTTGTGGTGGGGGATAGTAAGGGTGTTTGTTATGCACTGCCTCTTTACTGGTTTCCTTATCTATGTTATATACATATACATATTGTTATATATGTGGGTTGTCTGAACATTTGTGGTATTCAATGGGTTCCTCCTAGACCTCTCGATAGAACATCAGGAAGGTGGTGGTATAGTGCTGCAGGAGCACGATCAGGTTTAGACACCTGAGGGACAGGCGGGCCATGAGCCACAGGTGAATGATTAGGGATAGAACCAGGTTCAAGATCTAGTGTAGGCCGAGCAGTAGTTGGGTTTGGCAGCATTCAGGCCCTGACTTTGTAAGAGTTGGTGTCCTAGAACCAACTGGTTTTACTTTCATTACATGTATATTTAATGTATTATTAAATATTGTTCATTGTTCTACATGACTATGATGTAATAATGTCATAGATTATTTGTTGCATTGATAAGGACATGGTAGTTCTCTGTTATGATGAGAACCTTGAAATGCTATAACAATATTCTTAAATATAGTTCTACAGTTGGATGAAATGCTATGATGGGACACATAGCATGCAGACCGTCAGGTACGAGTACTCTTAAGAATATGAGACTTCCTATCATGAAGTTCGCCCTTGGTAATCTACAAAATAAGATATTATGAAAACAGACCCGCTAGTGGGAATTCCTCATGTTTTGGTGTCATCGTATATTTCTATCTGTGAGAATGTGTAATAATACTTAGAATTTAAGATTATCATTAATACGTTTCATGAATTACACACTTTGATTTACTGACGAAAACTGTCATGCAGACATTTGGCAGGAAGAAGGGTACGTTGGGTGTGTCATGAGTGGCATGTTATTAAGGGATAAGTCGAGGAAGGATTTGTCCCTCCCATTTATAGAATTTGATATCTCAAACCTTTGATTGAAATAGAATCGTCATGCAAAATACCATGGCCATGGTGTAACGGCGAGTTTATTTTAGGTAGTCAAAGAACAACATATCAAGCATAAAAGTTGATGAAACAATCATGAAACCTGCTTGATGAGATATTCAGACAAAGGAATTATATTACATAGTGAGAATTTCTATGTGGATGTCATTGTTGAGACTTTATGTTCTTTATCTTGGGTGCCTTGACCCAGTACTAGACAATACTCTTGGACTTTAGGAAACCTACCTAATGCCAATGAGAAAGAATCCTAGAGGGTCTCACACTAAGTGTTTATGGTGGTCTCGGTTAAATTCTATTTGAATTTAATTAATGAAATAAATATTATTCTCAAGACCATGGAATAATTTTATTCAATTTAAAATGATCACATAAATTAAATAAAATTTATTTATTTTATTGAACATTTAATAAATATTTATTTACTAGTTTGTAAATAAAATATTTATTTAAGAGAATAAATTATTTATTTATTTATTCTAGTTTTCAATAAATGGTAGTGGAGTTTGAGTGGACCAAGGTCTGTCTGGTAGTAAAATAATTATTTGTAAGATGGTAAATAATTATTTGACTAGTTGGTACAAATTAAAATAACACTGCTACTATTTTGTGATGCGGAATTTATAATTCTGTTTTGTGCAAGTTTGAACAGCATGAATAATGTCACTATATTATTATTAAATGCATGGGTTTTCTCTAAGTTCATAAATGTATTTATTTGTTGCGATGAAATTAAATATTGTAACTAAAATTCTATGTATATAAATAGAAAATGAGGCCTATTGTGCCACACACCACACCCCATGTCTGATGAATTGAAAATTGTTGAGCCAAACAATTTCTCCCTCGAATCCTCTTCTATCCCATATCAAGAACGAGAGATTTTCTTCAAGGATAAAGAACAAGTGATCAAAAATGACTGACACAAGACACTCCCTTCTCCATGCTAGCACCCAGAGAACGAGCGGTGTCAATCAAAGGCCATAGGAGCACGTATGGATCACTTCTAGAGGGATTCTAGTTTGGATCCTTACAAGAACAACAAGATAATACAGAAGGGTCAATCTGGAATATCAATATCATCAATGAATAAAAATACCAAAGATCCAAGTATTATTTTTCTTTATGAAATTAATTAAATTAATTATAAACATGATGTATGATAGAGTGCTGTCGTGGGTGCCCTTAAATGATTAGTGTGATTTTGGGGTACTTAGGTGCAGTAGAGTGGCTGACCAAGGTCTTCTCTTAAAGGAGGAAGTGAATTAAAACAACTTCTTAGAGGTATTCGAAAAATAAAATAAAAGAGAATAAAAACACTAATTGAATGTATAGGGGTTGCTTATAGTTTATAGATCTAGAAGAAGTTTGCTGGAAGAAGATTGCATTTTTTTTAATTTTGAAATGATGTTTGATTAAAAAGACACAACAAGAAGATGTTTTTTAGAAAATATTTTAAAAGGAGTAATCAATATAACTCTACCTCTTCACTCTATTATTAATCATTATCATTTAAATTAACATTCACTTAATTATGATCCCTTAATTTTTTAAAGGGTAAAATTGGAATTTGCATCAAATATTCAAATGAATGATCTAATCCCAAATACATTCTAATTAAACATATTTAACACAATGAGAGGAAATTATATCATTTATTATCAATAAAATATTCAATAAAATAGTGTTTTATCAACTCCCCCACACTTACCCTTTTTCACTCCTGAGAAAAACCTCATATAAAGTAAACATTAATATCAAATCAAAACCAATTTTAAAACACATATCCTTGAGATCAAACAATTACACACCAAGAAACAAAAGATATCATGCCGCATAAAAAACCATTATTTCAAGTTCTTAATTTATATCGTTAAATATATTTCCACATTATTTATCCTCCCATGCACAAAATAGTTACATCGCTTGAATTTTCTCTCATCACTCAAATATTAATTTTTTTTTTCAATGTCTTTCTTATCCAAACTCATACAAGGGTCACCATAGGCTTGATAAATTCCTAATCACTACCCGATGTGATTCAAGGACATATGTTTATCATGAGGACTTTTCAGGGTTGTTCTGTGGATTTCGGTTGGTAGGATTAAGATATGAAAAACTCTGAGGCTGAATGAGGAGGGCTTGACTCTTTTTTGAAGCAAAATTACATTAATCTAATTTTCACTTAAATATAGTCTTCTCCTCAATCCCCATAGTATAAATTCAGCTCCATCATCATGAAAAATCATGAAACTTTTACACCATTCATCATTTCAACATCAAAAATGTCGATCTTCTCAAACATGATTTTCTTGAAAGCTCCAGATGGGCACAACTTTCCACCTCAATTAGAAGCTCCACAAAAGGCACAGCTTCACTTTGTCATGAAAGATCCAGAAAAGGCACAACTTTCAATATAATGACTTTCTTCAGCAGCAAACTCATCTCTTAAGAATTTAATTTTCCACCCAAAGTATCAGAGAATGTAGTGTCACAACACAAGATAGATTCCCCCACACTTAATCTCAACTAGATTATGCAATTTCACTTCAAGAGTTGGTTAGAGAGGGAAAATTGGCTTGTAATGTGGCTAACCTAACAAGTTGTGCATGGCTTCTAAGCGATACCGGGATTAAATATTCAAGGTAGGCCCTTATAAAAAAGGATTATTTGAAATAGGGGATTTAATACCAAAAAAATGCCTCAATCATTTAAACATAAGTACCTCAAACCCACAAGTTTTGACAGGAATAGATCAAATTCTGGTTTAATCAAGCATGGTTTAGTTCTCTCAAGAATTGAGGTGAATGTAAAGAATATGAAAATAATGGTTCAGAAGCCTCACAGGAAAGTGATTTCAAATATAAAGACAGTAAGATGTGGCATGGGATTCAAAATTTAGTGTACTTTTCATGAAATTACTAAATATTTGAACTTGAAACAAAGTCATTTCAGCATTCATTTAAGCTCAGTTTATTGGGATAAATCGTTTCACTCATTGATATTCATTTCAAAATTTTGATGAGAATCATTTTAGCTCAAAAATTTCAAAAACACAAAGATAATTGAAAAAAAAAATAAACACAAAAAATTTGAAAAACACACAATTTTTTATGGTTTTTTTAATAGGAAAACAATTGAAATTACTAAACTAAAAGGTTCCCTCCCCCACACTTAAAATATTGAATTGTCCTCAATGTGAACCTATGAGATGATATATTCACATGAAATGCAGAATTTTTAAATAGGACAAATAATATAAAAGTGAAAGTGTTTGGAACAGCCTGATGTGCTTAAGTGATGATGGGGTCATGGAGTGTGATAAAATCCACTACATCAGTAGGATGTCCCTCAATGTATCTCTTCAAATGTTGCCCATTTACTGTAAAGCTCCTTCCAGTGTCCTCTTGTGTGATCTCCACTACACCATAAGAAAAAACATTAGACACAATATAAGGACCTAACCATCTGGAACGCAACTTACCAGGCATCAGCTTCAGTCGTGAACTGTAGAGAAGGACTTTCTCTCCAACATGAAAATCCCTTTGTTGGATCATTTTATCATGAGATACTTTTGATCTTTCCTTGTAGAGCCTTGAGTTCTCATATGATGACAGTCTAATCTCCTCAAGCTCTTGAATTTGCAACTTCCTTTGAATTCGAGCTTGGGCCAAATCCATGTGGCATTTCTTTATAGCCCAATAATCCTGATGCTCAACTTCCACGGGGAGATGACATTATTTCCCAAACACAATCCAAAATGGGGACATACCAATGTGGGTCTTGTATGCTGTCCTATAATCCCAAAATGCATCATCCAAGCGCTTGCTCCAATCCTTCCTATTTGGCTGCACGGTTTTCTCCAATATTTGTTTCAACTCACGATTTGAAACCTCAGCCTGGCTATTTGTTTGGGGGTGGTATGGTGTTGATGTTTTGTGTGTCACCCCATACTTTCGTAGGAGGGAAGAAAAATTTCTATTGAAAAAGTCTGTCCCTTGGTCACTAACGATGGCCTTTGGTACTCCAAATCTACAAAAAATCTATGCCTTCACAAAATCCACAACAACATGAGAATCATCAGTCCTGGTGGCCTTGGCCTCCACCCATTTTCTCACATAATCAACAGCAACCAAAATATACAAGAAACCATATGAACTTGGAAAAGGACCCATAAAATCAATTCCCCATACATCAAAAATCTCACAAAATAGTATGGGTTGTTGGGGCCTCTCATGTCTCCTAGAAATGTTCCCAGTGTGTTGGCAACGGGAGAATGACTTACCAAACACATGGGCATCATGGAATAAGCTAGGCCAATATAATCTAGAGTCCAAAACCTTCCTAGCTTTCCATTGGGGTCCAAAGTGTCCACCACAAGAAAGTGTATGACTGAAATGAAAAACAGAATCAAACTCATGATCGGGAACACACCGCCTAATGACTTGGTCACTACACATGCGCCAGAGGTAAGGATTATCCCACACATAAAACCTAGACTCACTTTTTAATTTTTGTACTTGATGTTTCTTTAAATTTACAGGGATTTCAGAGGAAAAAATGTAGTTAACTAAATCTGCATACCAAGGATGCGTACCTGAGATGGAATAAAGATGCTCATCAGGGAAAGTGTCCCGAAGTGGTACCTGGTCCAAGGTGTCTTCCTCTAGTGTGGGAGTAAGCCTACTCATGTGGTCTACCACCAAATTCTCTGATCCCTTTTTTTCCTTTATCTCGATGTCAAACTCTTGAAGAAGGAGCATCCAACGGATAAGTCATGGCTTTGCATCTGGCTTCTTTAGGAGGTACCACAAAACTGCATGGTCAGAAAAAACAACTAATTTGGAGCCCAATAAATATGAACGGAATTTATCTAAAGAAAATATGACAGTAAGAAACTCCTTTTCAATGGTAGTTTAGTTTGATTGGGCTGAATCCAATGTCATTGATGCATAGGCGATCACATGTAAATGTCCCTCCACCCTCTGAGATAAGGCTACTCCAACCGCAAAGTTGGAGGTGTCGCACATAAGCTCAAAAGGAATCTCCCACCGTGGGGGATATATGATAGGTGGAGTGGACAGACAGTTCTTTAGATCATCAAAGGAAGTCCTACAAGAATCATCAAACATAAAATCAGAATCTTTTTGAAGTAATCGTGACATAAGAAGAGCGATCTAACTAAAATCTTTGATGAAGCACCGATAAAATCCTGCATGCCCTAAGAAAGACCTAACATCACGCACACATGAAGGATAGGGTAAGGATGAAATAATGTCTACCTTAGATCTATCAACCTCTATCCCATGTTTTGACACTACATTCCCTAAGACAATGCCATGATCTACCATAAAATGAAACTTTTCAATGTTCAGGACCAGATTCTTCTCAATACAATGATTCAACACCTTTCCCAAACTACTTAGACATTCATCAAATGAAGATCCATAATCTATAAAATAATCCATAAATACCTCCATGAAGGTCTCAATGAAATATGAGAAAATACTCACCATGCATCTCTGGAAGGTACCTGGGGCATTGCAAAGTTCAAATGGCATCCTTTGATAAGAAAATGTACCGAATGGGAAAGTGAATGTCGTCTTCTTCTGGTCCTCTGCTACAATGGGAACTTGAAAATAGCTAGAAAATCCATCCAAGAAATAATAGTGTGTCTTCCCAGCTAGTCTCTCAAGCATCTGATCAATAAATGGGAGGGGGAAATGGTCTCTGCGAGTGGAATGATTTAGTTTCCTATAATCAATACACACATGCCAACTGTTTTGTACCCTCATTGGAACTAACTCATCTTTCTCATTTTTAACAACAGTAACACAACTTTTCATAGGCACAACCTGAATAGGACTTACCCACTGAGAATCTGAAATGGGAAAGATTATACCTGCCTCGATCAATTTCTCAACTTCTTTTTTAACAACTTCCAGGAGGGTGGGATTGAGTCTCCTTTGTGGTTGTCTCACCGATTTAGCCCCATCCTCCAAGAGAATCCTATGCATGCAAATGGAGGGGCTAATACCTGATATGTCAGCCAAGGTCCACCCAATCACCCTAATGTTCTCCCTCAAAATATTCGAAAGATTTTCTTCATGTTCAAAAGGGAAATTGTTAGCAATGATAATAGGTAATCTCTCACCACTCAACAAGTATGAGTATTTTAGATTTGGTGGCAATGGCTTGAGTTCTAATGAAGGAGGGTGTATTATAGATGGAGACATTGAAGGAACTGAAATATGTGCACAAAGAGAATCAGTATCATAATAGACATCATCAAAATCAGAGAATAAATCATCAAATCCATCAGCATACTCAACAGCCATGTCATAATCAGAGTGAACATGATCAAAATCAGAATATGAATCCACATCAAAATCAAATCCAAGAAAGGATTGTGTATCAGCAACATGTGTGGAAGTGCTCTTAGACATCAAAATCCAACCAATACTCATAATCTCCCTAAGCATAGAGCAATCCAATTCCATGGTGTTTTTACTTGGTGGTTCAAAATGGGAGATAACAAAAGCAGAATGGTCCTATGAGGGGTACTTCATGGAATCCTTTACATTAAATATCACAACTTCATCTCCAAATTCCATGGAAAGTGTACCCTCATTGATATTTATGACAGTTTTTGCAGTTTTGAGGAAGGTCCTACCAAAGATAATGGGGGCATGAGAACTTACCTGATCATCCTCCATGTTAAGCACATAGAAGTTTTCTGGAAAGATCATGTCTCTTACCCGAACAAGTACATCCTCAAGGACTCCCGCTGGATATGTCGTAGATCTATTCGCCAATTGCACCATTACTCTTATTGGCTTCAACTCACCAACCTGCAAGGAAGAGAATACAGAGTGAGGCATCACATTTATTGAAGCTCCTAAATCACAAAGAGCATCATAGAAGTGAAACTCCCCTATGGTACATGGGATGGTGAATGTCCCGGGATCCTTTCACTTTGTCGGCATTGCTAGAGTTGGTGTAATTAGTGATGACACATTCCTTCCAAGATTGATCCTCTCATTTCCCTTGAGCCCTCTTCGATAGGTGCAGAGTTCTTTTAAGAATTTGGCATACCTTGGGATTTTCTTAATGGCTTCAAGTAGAGGAATGTTGATCTCCACATGCTTGAATGTGTCCAAAACCTCCTTTTTAATTTCTTCTTCAGCCATCTTCTTGGTTTGAACAACCCTGTTTGGAAAAGGATGGGGTTTAGGAGGAACATCATCAATATTTTTCTTACCTTTATCTTTCTCCTTGGATTTCTCATCAGTTGTTATGGAATGTGGCTTCTCTGGAGTTGAGGTGAATCCCGGTGGAATGGTAGGTACAGATGTATCATTCATTTGCTTCCCACTTCTCAATGTGATGGCACTAACATTCCCCTTTTGATTTGGAGTGGGTTGGGAAGGTAGATTTCCGGAATTCTTACTTACAAGTTCACAGAGGGCGGTGGCAATCTGGATCATTTGAGTCTTTAACTCCCTTAGCTCTGAACCTTGAGTTTTTAGCTCATTCTGTTGATTAAGAAGAATTTGTTTCAAAATATCATCAGTTTTAGAGTCTACCTTGTGTTGGAGATTCCCTTGTTGCTGACTCGTTGATGTTTGAGCTTTGAATCTCCTTTGGGATTGTTGGAAACCCTGTTGGTAAGGTGGAGGCTGCTGGAAGTTTGGTCGAAAAGGGGGCCTTTGTTGTTGTACAGATCCATACCTCATGTCTGGTTGATCTTTCCACCCGTGGTTGTATGTTGGAGAAAATGAATCAAACTTCTTTTGGGGATATGGTTGTTGCTACTGCTAAAATGGTCTCCCTGGGAATACTGTTGTGCAATCCTCTGTCTCTTGTAGTTGTGGGCAACAATCAGTTGGGTGGCTTCTCTGAGTGCAAATGCCACAAGGCCTTGAAGGAGGGGGTAGATATGTCTTTTGTGCCAAAGCAATTTACCTCACCATAGTTTTCAATTCTTCTAACTTGATATCAATCAAATGACTCTCAAGAGAAGAAGGACTTACTTGATGTACTCCCCTGACATGTGGTGTACCTCTATCGCCAAATTGTTGGGAGTTTTGGGCCATTTTGTCGATCAATGCTCGTGCAGCTACTAGTGTATTGTCCACCAATGCTCCTCCAGCTGCCACATCCACCATTCTTCTCTCCATAGGTGTGAGTCCTTCATAAAAGTACTGAATGAGTAATTGGTCACTGATTTGGTGATGTGGGCAGCTTGCACAGAACTTCTTGAATCGCTCCCAATACTCATACATTGACTCCCCTTGTGCTTTCTTGATCCCCAATATCTCCTTTCAAATGGATGTTGTCCTTGATGCTGGAAAAAATCTTTTCAATAAAAGACGTTTCAAATCATTCCAACAAGTTACATCTTCAGGTTGCAAATAATACATCCAATCTTTTGTAGCTCCATCAAGTGAGAATGGGAATTCTCTTAATTTAATTTGATCTTCAAGAACATTTCGTGGTTTTAAAGTTGAGAAAACCACATTAAATTCCTTAAGGTGTTTGTTGGAATCCTCACCAGATAAGCCATGAAATTTTTGAAGAAGGTGAATTAATCCATATTTCAATTCAAAGTCTGATTCGAGATTTGGGTATGCAATACAATTTGGTTGATATTTAATATCAGGTGCATCCAATTCTTGAATGGTTCTATTAAGTTCCTTTCCATTATTTCCAGCCATTGGTTCCTCTTTTATGTTTGAATTTGAATTGCTTCCAATTTCAATGTTTCCAGAAGAGAGGAATTCACCAACTGGTTGAATATTGAAACTTCCCGTAAACTGAGAATTTCTGATTCGTGCCCTAAGGTTGCGTTCAATCTCAGGGTCAAGATCTAAGTGATCTTCGGTATTAGTTCTTGTCATAAATAAAATAAAAATGAAAAGAAATAAAGTGGACCATATTAAAATAAAAATGAGAAGTTTGAGTTGATGGTCCAAAAAAAAGTAGAAGGAAATAAAAGAAGAAGAAGAAAAATCAGATTGGGTAAAGAAGGAAGAAAGAAGAGAGGAAGAGAATAAAATGTAAAATAAAATAAATACTTCTAATTGTTTGAAATTATTACTTGCCTCCCCGGCAACAAATCCAATTTCAAATAGCACTGTCGTGGGTGCCCTCAAATTATTAGTGTGATTTTGGGGTACTTAGATGCAGCAGAGTGGCTGACCAAGGTCGTCTCTCAAAGGAGGAAGTGAATTAAAACAACTTCTTAGATGTATTCGAAAAATAAAATAAAAGAGAATAAAAACACTAATTGAATGGATGGGGGTTTTTTATAGTTTATAGATCTAGAAGAAGTTTTCTGGAAGAAGATTTCATTTTTTCTGTTTTTAATTTTGAAATGATGTTTGATTAAAAAGACACAACAAGAAGATATTTTTTTAGAAAATATTTTAAAAGGCATAATCGATCTAACTCTACCTATTCACTCTATTATTAATCATTATCATTTAAATTAACATTAAATTAATTATGATCCCTTAATTTGTTAAATCCTGAACCCTAAGAGAATTAACTTTACCACGAAGATGAAGTGAATTTAACTCTAGGCTAACTTCGGAACATGCAATCGCAACACCCTGCTTTGATTGATGTTCTAAGATTAGCTTATGGTCAGTGATAAATTAAGGCACATAACCACTCTATAATTGAGGATTAATTGAGTTTAGGGATTTTATTTCAACTCTACAAATTGATCATGTGTGGTCTTGTATTACCGATTAAGATTACGCTCTCACAATTCACACAAATCCCGACCTCGCGCGTTTTGTGTTTATTGTTCAATTGCTTGATTAGTTTCATTTAAATTGAAAACTCAATTAATAGATCATATTTAGTGATTTACATTAGATCATTGATTCAAAATAAATTAATGAAGAAGGTGATAGGTAGATCGATTACTAAAAGACTACTCTTCCATGGGTGGCGTAATCATCGTAGAAGCGTTTTGCATGTGCAAAGGTTTATAATGGGAATAACCCAATCAAGATTCTACTCAAGAATTCCAAACCAATTAGGAAGATTAATAGAAGAAGAAATTTAAACAAAACAGAATAAAAGAGAAGAAATAAAAGAATAACAAATAATTTTATTACACAAATGAAAACATTACAAAATGAAGAAGAGAAGGAGGCTTCAATGAGGGGATCCTTTCTTCAAGAGCTACCCCTATTAAAATGTTTGGAGAATTTGGGTGAAACAAATTCTCCTCTGCCTCCAATCTCCTGATGCACGTCCCAACCCCTCAAAATGAGAAAAACTCCAATTTATAGAGGATAGGGGAGGAGAGGTTACAAGTTGTTTCAAGTGTGAATGTAGAAATTCGGCCAAATATTTTATTCCAGATTAAACCGCCCATTTTACCACAAAAGCGCGTGAATTGGCTGGCCTTCCAGAAGAATAATATGTACGGATATGGTTCCTCTATCTCCTCTAAATATTTGGGCTTAATCCAGGAACAGATGAAGGGGTTATGGCCAAAATACAGAAGCTTCTCCAATCTGGGGAGTCCAGCTCATCTTTGACTTCATGGCCCATCGTAAACAAACAAATACACTCTTCAGCTCTAGTGTCCTGAACAAAAGTTGTAGATAATTAAGTTAGTAATACCGTAAAAAATTTTAAATTCAAATAATAAATATAAAAATATTTATCTTCGAAATACTACAATGAACTATAAAGGGTAAAAATGGAATTTTCATCAAATATTCAAATGAATGATCTAATCTCAAATACATTCAAATTAAACATATTTAACACAATGTGAGGAAATTATATCATTTATTATCAATAAAATATTCAATAAAATAGTGTTTTATCAACTCCCCCACACTTACCCTTTTGCACTCCTGATAAAAACCTCATATAAAGTAAACATTAATATCAAATCAAAACCAATTTTAAAACACATATCCTTGAGATCAAACAATTACACACCAAGAAACAAAAGATATAATGCCTCATAAAAAACCATTATTTCAAGTTCTTAATTTATATCATTCAATATATTTCCAGTTTATTTATCCTCCCATGCAGAAAACACTTACATCGCTTGAATTTTCTCTCATCACTCAAATATCAATTTTTTTGCAATGTCTTTATCATTCAAACTCATACAAGGGTGCCCATAGGCTTGATAAATTCCTAATCACTACCCGATGTGAGTCAAGGACATATGTTTATCATGAAGACTTTTCAGGGTTGTTCTGTGGCTTTCGGTTGGTAGGATTAAGATGTGAAAAACACTGAGGCTGAATGAGGAGGGCTTGTCTCTTTTTTGAAGCAAAATTACATTAATCTAATTTTCACATAAATATGGTCTTCTCCTCAATCCCCATAGTATCAATTCAGCTCCATCATCATGAAAAGTCATGAAACTTTTACACCATTCATCATTTTAGCATCAAAAATGTCAATCTTCTCAAACATGATTTTCCTGAAAGCTTCAGATGGGCACAACTTTCCACCTCAATTAGAAGCTCCAGAAAAGGCCACAGCTTCACTTTGACATGAAAGCTCCATAAAAGGCACAGGTTTCAATATAATGACTTTCTTTAGCATCAAACACATCTCTTAAGAATTTAATTTTCCACCCAAATTATCGCATAATGTGGTGGCACAACACAAGATAGATTCCCCCACACTTAAGCACAACTAGATTATGCAATTTCACTTCAAGAGTTGGTTGTATAGGGAAAATTGGCTTGTAATGTGGCTAACCTAATAGGTTGTGCATGGATTCTAAGGGATACAACCATTAAATATTCAAGGTAGGCCATTATAAAAAAGGATTCTTTGAAATATGGGCTTTAATACCAAACAAATGCCTCAATAATTTAAACATAAGCACCTTAACCCCTCAAGTTTTGATAGGAATAGATCAAATTCTGGTTAATTCAAGCATGGTTTGGTTCTCTCAAGAATTGAGGTGAATGTAAAGAATACGAAAATAATGGTTCAGAAGCCTCACAAGAAAGTGATTTTAAATATAAAGACAGTGAGATGTGGCAAGGGATTCAAAATTCAGTGTACTTTTAATGAAATTACTAAATATTTGAACTTGAAACAAAGTCATTTCAGCATTAATTTAAGCTCAGTTTATTGGGATTAATTGTTTCACTTGTTGATATGCATTTCAAAATTATGATGAGAATCATTTTAGCTCAAAAATTTCAAAAACACAAAGAAAATTGAAAAAAAAATAAACACACAAAATTTGAAAAGCACACAATGTTTTTGGTTTTTTTAACAGGAAAACAATTGAAATTACTAAACTAAAAGGTTCCCTCCCCCACACTTAAAATATTGCATTGTCATCAATGTGATCCTATGAGATGATATATTCACATGAAATGCAGAATTTTTAAATAGGACAAATAATATAAAAGTGAAAGGGTTAGTAACAACCTGATGTGCTCAAGTGATGATGGGGTCATGCAGTGTGATAAAATCCACTACATCAGTAGGATGTACCTCAATGTATCTCTTCAAACGTTGCCCATTGACTGTAAATCTCCTTCCAGTGTCCTCCTGTGTGATATCCACTACGCCATAAGGAAAAACATTAGATACAATATAAGGACCTAACCATCTGGAATGCAACTTACCAGGCATCAACTTCAGTCGTGAACTGTAGAGAAGGACTTTATCTCCAACATGAAACTCCCTTTGTTGGATAATTTTGTCATGAGCTACTTTTGTTCTTTCCTTGTAGAGCCTTGAGTTCTCATATGATGACAGTTGAATCTCCTCAAGCTCTTGAATTTGCAACTTCCTTTGAATTCCAGCTTGGTCCAAATCCATGTTGGATTTCTTTATAGCCCAATAAGTCTGATGCTCAACTTCCATGGGGAGATGACATGCTTTCCCAAACACAATCCGAAATGGGGACATACCAATGGGGGTCTTGTATGCTGTCCTATAATCCCACAATGCATCATCCAAGCGCTTGCTCCAATCCTTCCTATTTGGTTGCACGGTTTTCTCCCATATTTGTTTCAACTCACGATTTGAAACCTCATCCTGACCATTTGTTTGGGGGTGGTATGGTGTTGATGTTTTGTGTGTCACCCCATACTTTCGAAGGAGGGAAGAAAATTTTCTATTGCAAAAGTGTGTCCCTTGGTCACTGATGATGGCCTTTGGTACTCTAAACCTACAAAAAATCTATTCCTTCACAAAATCCACAACACCATAAGAATCATCAATCCTGGTGGCCTTGGCCTCCACCCGTTTTCTCACATAATCAACAGAAACCAAAATATACAAGAAAACATATGAACTTGGAAAAGGACCCATAAAATCAATGCCACATAAATAAAAAAAAATCTCACAGAATAGTATGGGTTGTTGGGGCATCTCATGTCTCCTAGAAATGTTTCCAGTGTGTTGGCAATGAGAGAATGACTTACAAAACACATGGGCATCATGGAATAAGCTAGGCCAATATAGTCTAGAGTCCAAAACCTTCCTATCTGTCCGTTGGGGTCCAAAGTGTCCACCACAAGCAAGTGTATGACTGAAATGCAAAACAGAATCAAACTCATGATCGGGAACACACCGCCTAATGACTTTGTCACTACACATGCGCTAGAGGTAAGGATCATCCCACACATAAAACCTAGACTCACTTTTTAATTTTTGGACTTGATGTTTCTTTAAATTTGCAGGGATTTCCGAGGCAACAATGTAGTTAACTAAATCTACATACCAAGGATGAGTACCTGAGATGGAATAAAGATGATCATCGGGGAAAGTGTCCCGAAGTGGTACATGGTCCAAGGTGTCTTCTTATAGTTTGTTAGTAAGCCTAATCATGTGGTCTGCCACCAAATTCTCTGATCCCTTTTTTTCCTTTATCTTGATGTCAAACTCTTGAAGAAGGAGCATCCAACGGATAAGTCGTGGCTTTGCATCTGGATTCTTTAGGAGGTACCTCAAAGCTGCATGGTCAGAAAAAACAACTACTTTAGAGCCCAATAAATATGAACAGAATTTATCTAAAGAAAATATGATAGCAAGAAACTCCTTTTTTGTGGTAGTGTAGTTTGATTGGGCTGAATCCAATGTCCTTGATGCATAGGCGATCACATGTGAACGTCCCTCCACCCTCTGAGATAAGACAGCTCCAACCGCGAAGTTGGAGGCGTCACACATAAGCTCAAAAGGAATCTCCCACCATGGGGGTTGTATGATAGGTGGAGTGGTCAGACACTTCTTTATCTCATCAAAGGAAGTCCTATAATAATCATCAAACACAAAATCAGAATCTTTTTGAAGTAATCGTGACATAGGAAGAGCGATCTTACTAAAATCTTTGATGAAGCACCGATAAAATCCTGCATTCCCTAGGAAAGATCTAACATCACGCACACATGAAAGATAGGGTAAAGATGAAATAATGTCTACCTTAGATCTATCAACCTCTATCCCATGTTTTGACACTACATGCACTAAGACAATGCCATGATCTACCATAAAATGACACTTTTCAAAGTTCAGGACCAGATTCTTCTCAATACAACTATTCAACACCTTTCCCAAACTACGTAGATATTCATCAAATGAAGATCCATAAACTGTAAAATCATCCATAATTAACTCCATGCAGGTCTCAATGAAATATGAGAAAATACTCATCATGCATCTCTGGAAGGTACCTAGGGAATTGAAAAGTCCAAATGGTGTCCTTTGATAATCAAATGTACCGAATGGGCAGGTGAATGTCTTCTTCTTTCTGGTCCTCTACTACAATGGGAACCTGAAAATAGCCAGAAAATCCATCCAAGAAACAATAGTGTGTCTTCCCAGCTAGTCTCTCAAGCATCTGATCAATAAATGGGAGGGGGGAATGGTCTTTGCGAGTGGAATGATTTAGTTTCCTATAATCAATACACACACGCCAACTGTTTGGTACCCTCATTGGAACTAACTCATCTTACTCATTTTTAACAATAGTAACACCACTTTTCTTAGGCACAACCTGAATAGGACTTACCCACTGAGAATCTGAAATGGGAAAGATTATACCAGCCTTGAGAAATTTCTCAACTTCTTTTTTAACAACTTCCAAGAGGGTGGGATTGAGTCTCCTTTGTGGTTGTCTCACCGGTTTAGCCCCATCCTCCAAGAGAATCCTATGCATGCAAATTGAGGGGCTAATACCTGATATTTCAGCCAAGGTCCACCCAATCGCCCTGATGTTTTCCCTCAAAATATTCAAAATATTTTCTTCATGTTCAAAAGGTAGATTTTTAGCAATGATAACAGGTAATCTCTCACCACTCAATAAGTATGAGTATTTCAGATTTGGTTTCAATGGCTTGAGTTCTAATGAAGGAGGGTGTAGTATGGATGGATACATTGAAGGAACATAAATATGTGCATAAAGAGCATCAGTATCAGAATAGACATCAACAAAATCAGAGAATAAATCATCAAATCCATCAGCATACTCAACAGCCATGTCATAATCAGAGTGAACATGATCAAAATTAGAATATGAATCCACATAAAAATCAAATCCAAGAAAGGATTGTGTATCAGCAACATGTTTGGAATTTCTCTTAGACATCAAACTCAAACCAATAATCATAATCTCCCTAAGCATAAGACAATCCAATTCCATGGTGTTCTTACTTGGTGGTTCAAAATGGGATCTAACAAAAGAAGAATGGTCCTCTGAGGGGTACTTCATGGAATCCATAACATTAAATATCACAACTTCATCTCCAAATTCCATGGAAAGTGTACCCTCATTGACATTTATTATAGTTTTTGCAGTTTTGAGGAAGGGCCTACCTAAGATAATGGGGGCATGAGAACTTAACTGATCATCCTCCATGTTAAGCACATAGAATTCTGCTGGAAAGATCATGTCTCTTACCCGTACAAGTACATCCTCAAAGACTCCCACTGGATATGTCGTAGCTCTATTCACCAATTGCACCACTACTCTTGTTGGCTTCAACTCACCAACCTGCAAGGAAGAGAATACAGAGTGAGGCATCACATTTATTGAAGCTCCTAAATCACAAAGAGAATCATAGAAGTGAAACTCCCCTATGGTACATGGGATGGTGAATGTCTCGGGATCCTTGCACTTTGTCGGCATTGCTAGATTTGATGTAATGAGTGCTGACACATTCCTTCCAAGATTGATCCTCTCATTTCCCTTGAGCCCTCTTCGATTGGTGCAGAGTTCTTTTAAGAATTTTTCATGCCTTGGGATTTGCTTAATGGCTTCAAGTAGAGGAATGTTGATCTCCAGATGCTTGAATGTGTCCAAAACCTCCTTTTTAATTGCTTCTTCAGCCATCTTCTTGGTTTGAACAACCCTGTTTGGAAAAGGAATGGTTTTAGGAGGAACATCATCAATATTTTTCATACCTTTATCTTTCTCCTTGGATTGCTCATCAGTTGGTATGGAATGTGGCTTCTCTGGAGTTGAGGTGAATCCTGGTGGAATGGTAGGTACAGATGTATTTTTCATTTGCTTCCCACTTCTCAATGTGATGACACTAACATTATCCTTTTGATTTAGAGTGGGTTGGGAAGGTAGATTTCCGGAATTCTTACTTACAAGTTCACGGAGGGCGGTGGCAATCTGGCTGATTTGAGTCTTTAACTCCCTTAGCTCCGAACCTTGACTTTTTAGCTCATTCTGTTGATTAAGAAGAATTTGTTTCAGAAGATCATCAGTGTAAGAGTATACCTTGTGTTGGAGATTCCCTTGTTGCTGACTCGTTGATGTTTGAGCTTCGAATCTCCTTTGGGGTTTTTGGAAACCCTGTTGGTAAGGTGGAGGTTGCTAGAAGTTTGGTTGAAAAGGGGGCCTTTGTAGTTGTACAGAGCCATACCTCATGTCCAGTTGATATTTCCACCCTTGGTTGTATGATGGAGAAAATGAATCAAACTACTTTTGGGGATATGGTTGTTGCTGCTGTTGAAATGGTCTCCCTGGGAATACTACTATGCAATCATCTATCTCTTGTAGTTGTGGGCAACAGTCAGTCGGGTGGCTTGCCTCAGTGAAAATGCCACAAGGCCTTGAAGGAGGAGGTAGAGATGTATTTTGTTCCAAATCAATTTGCCTCACTATAGTTGTCAATTCTTCTAACTTTGTATCAATCAAATGACTCTCAAGAGAAGAAGGACTTACCTGATGTACTCCCCTGACATGTGGTGTACCTCTATCGCCAAATTGTTGGGAGTTTTGGGCCATTTTGTCGATCAATGCTCGTGCAGCTACTGATGTATTGTCCACCAATTCTCCTCTAGCTACAGAATCCACCATGCTTCTCTCCATAGGTGTGAGTCCTTCATAAAAGTACTAAATGAGTAATTTCTCACTGATTTGGTGATGTGGCAACTTGCACACAACTTCTTGAATCGCTCCCAATACTCATACATTGACTCCCCTTGTGCTTGATTGATCCCCGATATCTCATTTCGAATGGATGTTGTCCTTGATGCTAGAAAGAATCTTTACAAGAAAAGACGATTAAAATCATTCCAACATGTTACATCTTCAGGTTGCAAATAATACATCCAATCTTTTGCAGCTCCATCAAGTGACAATGTGAATTCTCTTAATTTAATTTGATCTTCAGAAACATTTCTTGGTTTTAAATTTGAGAAAACCACATTAAATTCCTTAAGGTGTTTTTTGGTATCCTCACCAGATAATCCATGAAACTTTGGAAGAAGGTGAATTAATCCATATTTCAATTCAAAGTCCGATTCGAGATTTGGGTATGCAATACAATTTGGTTGATAGTTAATATCAGGTGCAGCCAATTCTTGAATGGTTCTATTAAGTTCATTTCCATTATTTCCAGCCATTGGTTCCTCTTTTATGTTTGAATTTGAATTGCTTCCAATTTCAATGTTTCCAGAATAGAGGAATTCACCAACTGGTTGAATGTTGAAACTTCCCGTAGACTGAGAATTTCTGATTCGTGCCCTAAGGCTGCGTTCAATATTAGGGTCAAGATATTATAGATCTTCAGGATTAGTTCATCTCATAAATAAAATAAAAATGAAAAGAAAGAAAGTGGACCATAGTAAAATAAAAATGAGAAGTTTGAGTTGATGGTCCAAAAAGAAGTTGAAGAAAATAAAAGAAGAAGAAGAAAAATCAGATTGGGTAATGAAGGAAGAAAGAAGAGAGGAAGAGAATAAAAAGTAAAATAAAATAAATACCTCTAATTGGTTGAAATAATTACTTGCCTCCCCAGCAACGGCGCCAATTTTAAAGAGCGCTGTCATGGGTTCCCTCAAATGATTAGTGTAATTTTGGGGTACTTAGGTGCAGTAGAGTGGCTGACCAAGGTCGTCTCTCAAAGGAGGAAGTTAATTAAAACAACTTCTTAGAGGTATTCGAAAAATAAAATAAAATAAAATAAAAACACTAATTGAATGGATGGGGTTTGTTTATAGTTTATAGATCTAGAAGAAGTTTTCTGGAAGAAGATTTTATTTTTTTTTTGTTTTTAATTTTGAAATGATGTTTGATTAAAAAGACACAACAAGAAGATGTTTTTTTAGAAAATATTTTAAAAGGCGTAATCGATCTAACTATACATCTTCACTCTATTATTAATAATTATCATTTAAGTTAACATTCACTTAATTATGATCCCTTAATTTGTTAAATCCCGAACCCTACGAGAATTAACTTTACCACGAAGATGAAGTGAATTTAACCCTAGGCTTACTTCGGAACATGCAATCGCAACACCCTGATCTGATTGATGTTCTAAGATTAGCTTATGGTAAGTGATAAATTAAGGCATATAATCACTCTGTAAATGAGGATTAATTGAGTTTATGGATTGTATTTGAACTCTACAAATTGATCCTATGTGGTCTTGTATTACCGATTAAGATTACGCTCTCACAATTCACACAAATCCCGACCTCACGTGTTTTGTGTTTATTGTTCAATTGCTTGCTTAGTTTCATTTAAATTGAAAACTCAATTAATAGATCATATTTAGTGAATTACATTATATCATTGATTCAAAATAAATTAATGAAGAAGGTGAGAGGTAGATCGATTACTAAAAGACTACTCTTCCATGGGTGGCGTAATCATCGTAGAAGCGTTTTGCATGTGCAAAGGTTTATAATGGGCATAACCCAATAACGCTTCTACTAAAGAATTAAAAACCAATTAGGAAGATTAATAGAAGAATAAATTTAAACAAAACAGAAGAAAATAGAAGAAATAAAAGAAGAACAAAGAAGTTTATTACACAAATGAAAACATTAGAAAATGAAGAAGTGAAGGAGGCTTCGATGAGAGGATCCTTGCTTCAAGAGCTACCCCTCTTACAATGGTTGGATAATTTTGTTGAAACAAATTATCCTCTGCCTCCAATCTCCTAATGCACGTACCAACCACTCCAAATGAGAAAAACTCCAATTTATAGAGGATAGGGGAGGAGAGGTTACAAGTGGTTTCAAGTGTGAATGTGGAAATTCGGCCAAATATTTTATTCCAAATTGCACCGCCCATTTTACCACCAAAACGCGTGAATTGGCCAGCCTTTCAGAAGGATAATATGTGCAGATATGAGTCCTATATCTCCTATAAATATTTGGTCTTAATCCAAGAACAGATGAAGGGGTTATGGCCGAAATACAGAAGATTCTCCAATCTGGGGAGTCCATCCCAGCTTTGACTTCATGGCCCATTTTCAACAAACAAATTCACTCTTCAGCTCTAGTGTCCTGAACCAAAGTTGTGGATAATTAAGTTCAGAACACGTTTACAAAATTTCTAATTCAAATAATAAATATAAAAATATTTATCTTCGAAATACTACAGTGAACTATAAAGGGTAAAACTGGAATTTTCATCAAATATTCAAATGAATGATCTAATCCCAAATACATTCTAATTAAACATATTTAACACAATGTGAGGAAATTATATAATTTATTATCAATAAAATATTCAATAAAATAGTTTTTTATCAATGTACAAGATCCTCTCTAAGTGGTTCATGCCTCTTTCTTCTTTATCTTAATCTTTGATTATATTATATGGAAATTGGCATTCATCATCATATTGATCCCAGAATAATCATTGATCACGTTAAAAATAGAAGTTGGGTATCATCCGAACCACCCTTCCACTGTGCCTAGAACCTACAAGTGGTATCAGAGTGGTTACATCATAGTTTATAATTATTTAAATATTTTGTTGATGAATTACCAATTTAATAATTTAGTTATTTCATTTCAAGTTAATCATTATACAAATATGAATCTCGAGATCTATTCCTCCTCTTTTGTTTCTCATTCACGTTACAGAAAAAATATATTAATTTTTAATTTTTGATTAAAATAAAATATAATATATCATTCGGAGGTGCCAAATATTCCAAGTCGTAGAACACCAGAACACACGGTGTGTATTTGGTAGTACATGTTGTGTAGTCAAGATTCAATGCATCAGATAGGTTCGCAAAACCAAGAAGTGTGTTGGAGTCATTCTAAGTATTAAATGACATTGTGTGTTGATCAAGAATAAGTGGTATGCAGTTTATGGATTACACTCCATGTGGCCCAATGGACACAGCGTGTAGTCCCTTTGGGTTAGGGTTGGACCATGTACCTCGTACACGGATTTCCCGGCTGGAGACCATGTAATTAGGAACTATATGGCATGTGGCCCACTGGACATGTTGTGTACTCTGAAAATTTCTGAAGTATACTCACATGTCATTTCTTTGGGCGTGTACTTCGGATAGATGATGAAAAATAATACACACTGTTTAGTTAGAACTACACATCGTGTACTCATCCAAATTAGGTAGATTTATTAAAATTTATTATTATGTTATACAAACCCATGAGACGTGTAACATCGTGCGGGCATAAAGATGAGTCACAACACGTGATTGATGTTTTATATATGTGTGTTTAATTTAACATCTGTGTAATGTTCATTTCTACTCATTGGTTAGTTATGAGTAGAAATTCACCGGGTTGCCTCCAAGGTACAAGTTACGTACAAAGATAATTTTAAATGAATTTATTTGTTTAAAATTATGATGAGAATCTCAAGGAAATTCAGAAAAGGGTTTAAGATAAAAGGATTGATTAATTAAAGATGATAATTAATTGATTCGAGTGTGATTTATCTTAGACAATAACGATTAAATAATTGATATCTAGTTTTATTTATGTGTATATATCATTGCATGTATGGACGATAATGAGATAGACCAAGACCTTTGTATGTGAATGGTTTCTTTTAATTTATTTATTTGAATTAAATTTGTTGGCTTGTGAGCCTTCTCCTCATTAATATGTTGGGCATGCCTGCCCAAGGTTTCTTTTATATAAAACCCATTTTTACCCCTCACCTACAAGTGAGTTAAAAAAAATATGTAATGGTTGAAACTCCCAAAATTGTGGAGGTTGTTCAAGCTGGATCTGAGATGAAACCAATCCCAAGAGATATAGAGGTAGACAGGTGGAAGTTGTAAACATGAACCCAAAAGGTTCAAGTTGTTTCTCCCCTAGGTCAGGGATAGTTTATCAACTGCTAGATAAACTAACCATTAGAAATGTTCATGATCATGCCATTTACTTTATTTAAATTCTTGTTAGTTTCATGGTTTACCATTATGGATGTGTTGTCACAATAACATAATTAATGAATTAAACAAGCATAAAAGATGAAGCTAAAATAAACCATACTTATGCGTAAATATTATCAAGACATGGTTAATCACTTAAGTAATTCCTACTTAATATTAACAAGCATGTGATAATGATAAAAAGAAATTCACGCATAAGAGATAAAAATCCCTCAAATAAAATATTAAGTCAAAATAATCCTTTCGTTACTTGATTAAGGAAAAAACTCAATAAAAATATGTGTTTGACTAACTCTTGTTGGGACACTTACTTTTATATAGGAAGACCTTATAAAAGGTTTCATGTTGACTTATAAATGTTTAATCAAGAGGAGTATCCCTTTCTAGACTTTTTGTAATATTGGAGGCAGGAGTTGAGGAAATCCAAATTCATGATTTCAGGATTAGGGATTCCACTCAATTTATCAAAGAGTTGCAAGCCCGTGGTTGGAAAAGTCTTGCCTACCAAAATACCTTCTAATAGCTTGACCAACCCTTGTTGGGGTTATGTGAAGGGGAATATGGATCCTTTACACTAGAATGTCATGGAAACTGGACATTCTAAGTTTAATGGTGAGGGCTATGGAGACTTGATAAAATAGTGGGAGACTTAATAAAATTTATTATTTCTTATAAAATGTAATAAAAAATTACTAATGATATTCTCTTATAATCGCAGAATAAAAATGACAAACTCGTTAACCACACTATCCCTATGATCAATTCTTGATAAATACAACATCCTCACTAGCAGTAACTTCCAGGATTGGCTTAGACGCCTTCGGGTTGTCCTACGCCATGAATAGAAGTCTTACGTGATGGAGTCAACATTACCTGATCTACCTACCAAAGAGGCTAGTGATGAGTATTTCTTGGTCTATGAGAAACATATGAACGACATAGTCAATGTTCAATGTTTGATAATATCATAAATGTATAGTGAGTTCGTGAAGTCTCATGAAAACATGGATGGTTATAGCATGCTCGAGCACCTCCATGGTCTTTACTAGGAGAGAGAAAGATAAGAATGTTTTGAGATCTCTAAGGAACTCTTTTAGAGTAATTTTGGAGAAGGTGCCCTAGATGGGCCTCATGTAGTCAAGCTCATTGGCTACATTGAGATCCTATAGGTTCTAGAGTTTAAACTCCCCGAATAACTGGGCACCGATCTCATTATCACATCACTCCCTTATAGATTTTCTAACTTGGTTGTCAATTTCAATATGAACAACATTGAGAAGTCTCTATCTAATCTTCATATCCTAATTTTCCAAGTTGACAAAATATGATAAACGAAAGGCCTTTTCTCATTTTGGTGAATAAGAGGAAAGGGAATGCGAAGATCTTTAAGCCCAATGCTTCTTCACAACCTTCCAAGAAAATGAAGATCAAAGGGGAGGCAAGGGAATATGAGGTTGTTTGTTTCACATGTGGCAAATAGGGACACTATAAGAATAATAACACCCTGCCTAAGAATCAAGGTGAATCTCCAGGTGTGTTTGTTATTGAATGCAATCTATCTGTTTCTCAAAATTGGGTATTAGATACGTCATGTGGTGCTCAAAAATGTATCCAAATACTAGAACCAAGTAGATCTAGGAAGTTTGATTGATGGTAGGTAGATCTACGAGGAGCCAATGAAGCCAGAATTGATGTTGTAGCTGTTGGGGACAACCACCTCACATTGCCAACTGTGATGATCTTGGTGTTAAATGGTTTTTATTATGCGCCTTCTGTTACTAAAAACATTATTTATGTATCCAGATTAGATACAGATGTATTTTTTCCATGTTTGGAAATTAATGTTGCTTCTCTTACAAAAATATCATTTGTTATGGTAGGGCACATTTATACAACGGACTTTACATGTTGGATTACACAAACCAAGTAATGGAAGTCGATAACAAAGATACTTCACATGACTCATACCACACCCAACTTTGGCATCACCGGCTAGGTCATGTAAGCGAGAAACATTTGACAAAGTTACATCAACATGGATATTTAGATTATTTTGAACTAAAACCACTTGGCATATGTCATGCATGTTTATAAGGCAAAATGGCCAAATACCCATTTAATGGGAAAGGTGAAAGGGCTAAAGAACTTCTTGCATTGGTTTATACCGATGTGTGTGTACCATTTCTAGTTAAATAAAGGGGAGGGTACTCATTCTTCATAACTTTTATAGATGATTTTAGTAGGTATGGATATATCTACTTTAGGAGGTATAAGTCAGATTCTTTTGATAAGTTCAAAGAATACAAGAATGAAGTTGAGAACCATCTTGGTAAGAAGATTAAGAAACTCCCCTCATACTGAGGTGGAGAATATCTAAATCAAGATTTCATTGATTACTTACGGGAGTTTGGGTCCTATCCCAAATCACTCTTCCAAACATGCCCTAGTGGAATGGTGTGAGATAAAGGAGGAATTGAACCCTATTAGACATTGTGAGATCAATGATGAGTCGTTCTAGTCTTCTATTATCCTTTTTGGGATATACGTTACAAACTGTGGCACACATACTAAACCAGGTACCAACAAAATCGATAAATGGTATTCCATACAAATTCTAGAGTGGAAGAAAAGCCATTTTATCGAATTTACATGTGTGGGGTAGCGAAGCATTTGTTAAGGCCTCTTCTGGTAACAAACTCTCACCCTGAGGCAAAAATTGTACCTTTATAGGATACCCTAAGGAAATAAGGGGATATTACCTATACAGACACTTAAACAAAAATTCTATAGTGGAAAGACATGACATATTCCTTGAGAGGGAGAATATATCCAAAAGAGGTATTGGGAGTGAGATATACTTCGATGAAGTCGAGGATCAAGGTACACAAGAGTTGGTACATGAATAGATTCCACAAAGCCCCGTGGAAGAATAATCTTTTCCAGAGACACAAGTACTGCGTAGGAGTACAAGAGAGGTTAGAGAACCTGAATGGTATGGTTTATAGATATCGAGGATGGTGACTCCTTATTAGTTGATAATAATGATCCTCTAATTTACATGGAATAAGTAAGTGGCACAGACGTTGCCAAGTGGCAAGAAGCCATGAATTATGAAATGGATTCCATGTACCAAAACCAAGTCTGGATTTTGGTAGATCCTTGAGTTGATGTAAATAATGTTGGTTAGAAATGGGTATTCAAGAAGAAACTGGACATGGAAGGACAAGTCAGTACCTATAAGGCATGACTGGTTTCAAAAGGTTTTAAACAGTGTCAAATATTTTCTACGATGAAACCTTCTCACCAGTTGCAATGATGAAATTCATCAGAATTATACTTTCCATTACGGCTTACCATGACAATGAGATTTTGAAAATGGATGTCAAAACAACATTCCTTAATGGGAAACTTCAATAAGATGTATACATGACAAAACCTAAAGGGTTTGTGACTCCAAAGGATGCCAATAAGTTATGAAGGTTACAAAAATCCATTTATGGATTAAAGCAAGCATCCAGGTCATTTAACATTCATTTTGATGAAGCCATTAAAGAATTTGGTTTTATCAAGAATGAATGTGAGCCTTGTGTCTACAAACAGTTTAGTGGGAGTGAATTTGTTTTCCTAGTAGTATATGTTTATGACATAATACTTATTGGAAATGAGATACCCGTCTTATATTATGTTAAGGAATGGTCGAATCAATGCTTATCCATGAAATAATTGGGAGAGGTAGCGTATATTCTTGGGATCAAGATCCATCATGATAGATCCAAGAGATTGTTGGTCCTAAGTCAAAGTACACACATTGATAAGATACTGAATAGATTCAGTGTGGAACAATCCAAAAGGGGATTGTTTCCAACGTCACATGGCATTTATCTTTACAATAAAATGTGTCCTCAGACACATGAGGAATGAAAGATAATGGAAAGGACTCCATACACATAAGTGATTGGGTCAATCATGTATTCCATGCTATGTACTAGGTTAGATGTCGCCTACGCATTGAGTGTGGTAGGAAGATATCAATCTGACCCAGGTGACCGCCATTGGATGGCAGTCAAGTCTATCCTAAAGTATCTGAGGCGTACTAAGGATATGTTCCTAGTTTATGGAGAAGATGAGGAACTAGTCATCAGAGGATATGCATATGCTAGTTTCCAAACTAATAAAGATGACATGAAGTCACAAACGGGATACATCTTCACTTCGAATGGAGGTGTAGTGAGCTGGAAGATCTCAAAGTAGAGTGTGGTCGCAGATTCTACAATAGAGTCCGAGTATATTGCAGCTTATGAGGTAGCAAAAGATGAAATTTGGATGTGAAGCTTTATCTAGGAGCTAGATGTGAAACCTTGTAGTAAAGATCCCATCACACTGTACTATGATAATACTGCAGTGGTGGCTCTTGCAAAAGATCCAATGTCAAATCAACATACGAAGCACATACTTCATAAGTATCATCTATTGAGGGATTTTTCTTAGAGAGGTGAAGTAGCAATGAGTAGTATTTCCAAATAATACAATGTGGTGAACCCCTTGACTAAAGGCTTAACTTAGTAGAAACATGATCATCATGTGAGGTCTAGTGGACTGAAAGTCGTAGGCAGTTGGATCAAGTCCAAGTGAGAGTTTGTAAGAGTCAGTATCCTAGAACCAACTGGGTTTACTTTGATTTCATGGATATTTAATTTATTATCACATATTGTTCACTTTTTTTCATGAATATAATGTAATAATGTCCTAGAGTATTTGTTGCATTGATAAGGTCATGGTAGTTCTCCGCTATGATGAGAACCTTGAAATACTATAACAATATTCTTAAATATAGTTCTCCAATTGGATGACATGCTATGATGGGACACATAGCATGAAGACCGTTAGGTGCGCGTACTCATAAGCAGATGAGATTTCCTCTCATGATGTTCACACATGATAATCTCTAAGATTGGAGATTATGAGAACAGACCCGCTAGTTGCAATTCCACATGTTTTGGTGGCATCAGATATTTCTATCTGTGAGCATGTGTAATGATCCTTATACTTTCATATTATCATTAATATGTGTCAAGACTTACGTACATTGATTTACTGATGAAAACCATCACACAGATTGTTGGCAGGAAGTATGGTACATTGGGTACGTCACGAGTGGCATGTTATTAATGGACAAGTCAAGGAAGGATTTTTACCTTCCATTTATGGAAGTTAATATATCGGCCCTTTGACTAAAATAGATCCATCGCAAAAAATTCCATGGTCATGGTGTAATGAAAATATTATTTCAGGTAGTCAAAGAATGACGTATCAAGCATAAAAATTGATGACACAATCAGGAAACCTTCTTGATGAGATATTGTGAAAAAGGGACTATATTACAAGTGAGTGTTCATATGTGGATGTCATTGTTACAACTTTTTGTTATTTTTCTTGGGTGTATTGACCCATTTCTAGACAGTACTCTTGATCGTTAGGCAATCCCGCCTAATGCCAACGAGAAATAATCCTATAGGGTCACACACTATGTGTTCTTGGTGGTCTTGGTTAAATTCTATTTGAATTTAATTAATGAAATAAATATTATTCTAAATATTATGGAATAATTTTATTCAAGTTAAAATGATCACATAAATTAAATAAAAAATATGTATATTTATTTATTTTATTGAACATTTAAAAAATAATTATTTACTAGTTTGTAAATAAGATATTTATTTACGAGAATAAATTATTTATTTATTTATTCGAGTGTCAAATAAATAGAAGTGGAGTTTTAGCAGGCCAAGGTAGGTCTAGTAGTAAAATAATTATTTGAAAGATGGTAAATAATTATTTAACTAGTTGGCACAAATTAAAATAACGTTGCTATTATTTTGTGATGTAGAATTTATAATTTTTTTTTGTGAAAGTTGGCACAAAATGGATAATGAAGTGGTATTATTATTAAATACATGGGTTTTCTCTAAGTTCATGAATGTATTTAATTGTTTCTATGTAATTAAATATTATAACTGAAATTCTATGTATATAAATAGATATGTATGGTTATTGTGCCACACACCACACCACACGTCTGGTGAATTTAGAATTGTTGAGCCAAACAATTTATCCCTCAAATCCTCTTCTCTCACCTCTCAATAATGAGAGACATTCTTCAAGGTTGAAGAACAAGCGATCAAGAATGACTGACACAATACACTCGCTTCGCTGCGCTAGCACCCGGAGAATGAGTGGTGTCAATCAGAGGCCATCAAAGCACCTGTGGATCACCTCTAGAGGGATTCTAGTTTGGATCCTTACAAGTGCAATAAGATAATCTGTAAGGGTCAATCCAAATGATCAACATCATCAACGAAGAAAAATACCAAAGATCTAGGTATTATTTTTCATTATGAAATTAATTAAATTAATTATATACATGATGTGAAAGATCCTCTCTAAAGGTTTCGGTCCTCTTTATCCTTTATATTAATCTTTGATTATATTTCATGGAGACTAGCATTCATCATCGTATTGATCTCGTAATAATCATTGATCATGGTAAAAAATAAAAGTTTGGTCTTGTCCAAACCACGTTTCCACTGCGCCCGGAACCTACAAGTGGTATCAGAGCGGTTACATCACAGTTGATAATTATTTAAATATTTTTTTGATGAATTACACATTTAATAATTTAGTTACTTCAATTCAGGTTAATCATTCTGCAAATCTGAATCTCATGATCTATTCCTCCTCTTTCATTTCTCGTTCACCTTATAGAAATGATCTTTTCTTTTAATTTTGATTAAAATAAAATATAGTATCTCATCTAGAGGTGCCAAAGATTCCTAGCCATACAACACCAGAACACACGGTGTGTATTTGGAAGTACACGCTACGTATTCAAGATTCAATGCATTGGACCAGTCTGCAAAACCAAGTCATGTTTTGTAGTCTTTCTAGGTATTAAATGACTTCATTTTTTGACCAGGAATCGGTGGCACGCCGTTTCCGGATACACGTCGTGTGGCCCAATGGACACGACATGTAGTCCCTTCAGGTTAGGGTTGGACCGTGTACCCCGTACATGGGTTTCCCGGCTCAAGACTATGTAACGAGGGACTAAACGGTGTGTGGCCCACTGGAAACAATGTGTACTCCGAAGATTTTCGAAGTATAATCACACGTAGTTTCCATGGGCGTGTAATTAAGATAGACGGTGAAAAATAATACACGGCGTGTAGTTGTAACTACATGTCGTGTAGTCATCCAAATTATGCAGATTTATTAAAATTTATTATTACATTATACAAACCCTTGAGACATGTACCAACGTGCGGGCCTAAAGATGAGTCAAAACACATGATAGGTGTTTTCTATATATGTGTTTAATTTAATATCTGTTTAATGTTCATTTCTACTCATTGGGTAGTTATAAATAGAAATTCACCAGGTTTCCTCTAAGGTACAAGTTACGTACAAAGATAATTTTAAATGAATTTATTGGTTTAAAATAATGATGATAATCTCAAGGAAATTCAAAAAATGGTTTAAGATAAAAGGATTGATTAATTAAAGATGATAATTAATTGATTCGAGCGTGATTTATCTTAAACAAGAACGATTAAAGAATTGATTTCTATTTTTATTTTTGTGTAAATATCTTTGCTTGTTTGGATGATCATGAGCTAGACCAAGACCTTTGTATATGAATAGTTTCTTTTAATTTATTTATTTGAATTAAATTTTTTGGCTTGCGATCCTTATCCTCATTAATATGTAAGGCCTGCGTGCCCAAGGTTTCATTTATGTAAAACTCCATTTTACCCCTCACCTACATGTTAGTTAAAAAAGGGATATGTAATTGATGAAACTCCCAAACTAGTGGAGGCGGTTCAAGCTGGATCTGATATGAATCCAATCCTAATAGATATATAGGTGGACAGGTGGAAGTTGTAAACATGAACCCACAAGGTTTAAGGTGTTTCTCCCCTAGGTCAGGGTTAGTTAATCAACCTGTATATAAACTAACCATTAGAAAAGATCATGATCATTCCATTTACATTATTTTATTTATGTTAGTTGAATATTTTATCATTATGGATATGTTTTCATGATCACATAATTAATGAATTAAATAAGCATGCAAGATGGAACTAAAATAAACTAGACTTATGCATAAATATTATCAAGACATGGTTAATCACTTAAGTAAGATCCACTTAATATTAACAAGCATGTGGTAATGACAATAATAAATTGACGCATAAGATAAAAAAATACCTCAAATAAAATATTAAGTCAGAATAAACCTTCCATTACTTGATTAAGGAAAAACTCAATAAAACTATGTGTTTGACCAGCCCTTGTTGGGACACTTACTTTTATACAGGAAGACCCTATGAAAGGTTTTGTGTTGACTTAACCATATTACATCAAGAAGAGTATCCCTTTTGTTAGGTCCACTAGGTTAGATACCCTGAGAGGGGGGGTGAACCAGGGTATGACAGATTAAAATAACTGCCCCTATTGATCTTGTTTCGCAGTTAAGTAGAACTATTTTCTCTCTCTTTCCCGTAGCAACGTATAGACAGAAATTAAATCATGCACGGGACACAATGATTTTTACTTGGTTCACCCTCACTGTCCCTCCTGGTTTACAACCACTCACAATATGAAATCTCACTGCTCTCTCAACTAAAGTGTTCTCACTAATTATTCATAAGATCCACTCACAGTTTATAGACCTGTAGGTCTCTTCATTATCACTAATGAAATATGCATCTTTAACTGTTGATAGATTCTCTGTTGATGTTCAAATTTCACCCACAGATGAATCTCACTTTGCACCGGATGTACCGTATAACCACAATTTTTATGTGCAACCCTTAAGGCACCTTGTGCGTAATTCCCTTTCCTTGCACGAAATACAATTTTCGTGCAACTCCTCTTTTACGCACCACCACAAAATTTTACATGCATCCTCTAAACTACCTTGCACGAAATTTTCTACTTTTGTGTGAAATCCCCTTTTCTCCCAACACCCATTTTATGCGCAAAGAATTATTTTACGCGCAACAATTTTTATGCGCAAACCTGTTGTTTTCACACAAATCCCATGTACACTCCAATTTCGCGCACCAGATCTTGAATACTCTCTATGTCTTGAGATATTTTGAATGGAGGAGGGACACTTCATATTTATAGGAAAAAACGACCCCGCATGAAAAACCCTCCTTGAGCACGTAATTCACTTCGAGTGTGAAAAACAAATCTTCCGCGCAATGCCATTTCTCGCACACGACTCAAAGATTTCACACACATCCTTCCTTTTCCAATTTTCAAGTTTCGGACCTCGAAACACCTTTGGCACGAAAAAGTTCATCCCTCTATTTCACACAACCCAACAATATTTTTGTGCACCACCTTCTTATTTCACGCACCATGCAACTATTTTGGGCAATACTTTATTTTTCCGCGCACCACGCTGATATTGCATGCACCAGGTTGATATTTCGCGCACCACACTAGAAAACGGCGCCACCTTGTATCTGCTCTTTTTGTACCACCTCCAAATCATCCATTCCTTTGTAGAGGTTCTTAAATCAATCCTGGATTGTTGAAATCATCCCTTGAACCTGAAAATCCCCATTTAATCCCCCTTTGTCAACACACTCATACATCATGGTATGCTTTGTTAATAAACAAAACATGGACGCCCACTTTGTCAACAAACATAATCACCTCAAAAATGCTTCAATGATGCCTTGAGGGATTTTTTCCCAACACCTTGATAGAATTGGTGTAATATTGGAGGCTAGAGTAGAGGAAATCCAAAGTCTATATTTCAGGATTTTGGAGTCCACTCAACTTATCAAGGAGATACAAGCCTTTAGTTGGCAAAGACTTGCTTACCTAAATACATTCTAATAGCTTGAACAACCCTTGTTGAGGTTATGTGAAGGGGAATATGGATCCTTGCCACTAGAATGTCATAGAAACTGGATATTCTGAGTTCAATGATGAGGGTTATTGGGACTTGATAAAACAGTGGGAGACTTAATAAAATTTATTATTTATTAAAAAAATTAATCAAGAAAGTACTAATGATCTTCTCTTTTAATTGTCGAATAAAAATGAAAATCTCGTCAACCACACTATCCCTACGATAAATTCTTGATAAAGACAACATCCTCAACAGCAGTAACTTCCTAGAATGGTATTTATGCCTTTGGGTTATCCTACACCATGAACGGTAGTCTTACGTTCTCAATTCAGTATTAACTGATCCTCCAGCCAAAGAGGTGAGTCATGAGGATTTCTTGGTCTATGAGAAACATATGAACATCGCTGTCGACATTCAATGTTTTATGGAATTATCAATGTCTAGTGAGCTCATGAAGTCTCATCAAAACATGGATGCTTATAACATGCTCGATCACCTCTGTGGTCTTTACAATGAGAGAGAAAAATCGGAAAGGTTTGAGATCTCTAAGGCACTCTTTCAGAGTAATCTTGGAGAAGGTTCCCCATCAGGGCCTTATGTATTCAAGATCATTGGCTAAATTGAGTGCTTAGAGGTTCTAGGGTTTAAAATCCCTAAAGAATTGGGCACTGATCTCATTCTCCAATCACTCCCTCAAATATTCTCTATCTTTATTGTCAATTTCATTATGAACAACATTGAGAAGTCTATATCTGATCTTCTTGTCCTCATTTTCCAAGTGGAAAAATATATGAAGCGCAAAAAAACTTCTATACATATGGTGAATAAGAGGAAATGGAATGGTATTGAGCCCTCTATGAAACATAAAGACCCAACGAGCAACTCCGATATAGTCTGGTACATGTCTTTCAGGGAATTGACAGAGGTGCGTAGGGTATAGAACCCTCTATGGAATATCTAACGTGGGAGTTCTAGTTGCATCACCCGCTTCTTTTTTAGGGTGAGGGTGGTCCACGGGTGGCTGAAAACTGGATAAGGAGCATTCATATGATATTTGAGAAGCTCGAGACACCTCTAGGGTGGAGGGTCACGCTTGCGACGTAAATGCTAAGAGAATCGACAAAGAACTGGTGGGATGTGTAGGTTTAGGCTTGTAGACATGAAAGACAGGCATGGAAAGACTTCGAGGATAGGTTTTTTGAGCAATTTTTCCCAGATACACTGAGTTTAGAGAGAGCTCATGAGTTCTTGATCTTGTATCAGGGTGTCATGTCTATCATGGACTATGCAACTACCTTCACCGAGTTGTCTCCCTTTGCACCAGGCATGGTAACTGATGACAGCTCAAGAGTGAGGAATTTTGAGGATGGCTTAAGACGTGCCGTTAAGGTGCAGGTAAGCATCTCCAAGTTGAACTCATTGTCAGAGGTGATGAATTAGGCTCTCGTAGTTGAGGGAAACTTGACATAAAAATCTTGTTTGCACCGATTCATGGATTCAGGTGATGGTTCAGATAGGAGGAAGTGTGGTTGGGATGAGTTTTAGCAAGGCTGTCCAGACAAGGACTTATCTAGACCAAATCATGGTAGTTATTCAGTGATTTTATTTCTGTTTGGGAATCCAGGGCATGTCTGGACTCAGTTTTATAGGCCTGGAAAGGAGTGTCCTGCATATGGTCAGGTCGGACATCTGGAGAGGTTCTGTAGGAAGCCTTCTCAGACAGCTGGCCGGTAGGGACCAGACAAATGGTAACATCCGGGGTCGATTCAGGATCAGTACCAAGTGTGGGTAACCGAGGCTCAGCTGCATGTGGAGGATGTGGTAGAGACATCAGGAACCAAATAAGGGGTCATTGTTCAGTGATTTTAGCAACATCGTAGGTAGGTTAGGAATCAGGAAATCATAATTCAACCCAGGTACATGTCTTGGATCTTCTAGAGGTCGAGCAGGTTGGTGGGCTAACGATGGTCAGAGGTACACCACGGGCATGGCCGTGAGTTTCTTGTTTTATTTTGGCATGGCCTGTTGAGGAATTTTGTATTTGAATGCACAAGGTGCACATGGTTTATTTGGACTGACTAGACGTTGGTCAGTAATATTGGCACCATTTTGAGTACATGAAATATTTATTTATATGTATACGATGAATGGCATCAAGATCATCAAGGATACAGGTTACTCGAGGTGCCTTGGTAATCCATTCATAGAGGATGCGAGTTACTTGAGGTGTCATGGGTATAGGGGCATCTAGGATGTCGGTTACTTGAGGTTCATGGGACCAGGATTTTTTTGAGCATCCATGGGATGTAGAAACTCATGAAGATGGACATTTATGGGGTGCATGCTATGTTTGGACGTCGGGAAGCACATGGGAGCACCTGATGAGGTTCCGGGGTGATGAGGCATCACAGGAGGACCATGATTCTGGAAATAGGTCGTTGAACCTTTGTTTGATTTTATTTTGGGCTAGATTGTCCTGGAGTTCTATTCACCACCCTTGGAAGGGAAATCCAAGGATGAATTTATTTAAGGGGGGATGTTTGTAAGAACCCAATTCTTACTTTAAGTTATGGATTTCTTTTTCTTTCTATTTTTGAGTTGTTTTTTAGATAAGAGTGGAAAACTGGGGAGTTCTGAAAGTTTCCAGGTTACACACCATGTACTTCCCAGTACACGCCGTGTACCCTAGCCATGTGACAAGTCCATACATGGCGTGTAGGAATGTTGTTCGAATAGATATTTTTCACCAAGTACACGCCATGTACTCTTAGTACATGTCGTTTAGTTTAGCTGTTTATGGGGGAAATACATGACGTGTGGGTATTTCATCGAGTTAGAGGGGAAAACAAATGAAACATCATGTATGGCCTCGTAAATGTCGTGTAGTCATGTCGGTAGGTCCTCATAGAAATCTCATCCATATTAGGAATAATAAAATGATACACAGTGTGTACCCATATATGCATGCTGTGTATTTATTTATTTTTGTTAACAAGGTAAGTATCCTTGTTTTATGTTTCCGGATAGAACCCTTTATGGGTTTGAGTGAGGAGTAGCGCCGGAGGAAGAAACCCTTCCCAATATTCCATTTAAACCCTATTTCACACATTGTTTGATCTTTTGGAACCCCCTTAGTAATCCCTTGATTCCACTTGAGCCTTTCATCTTGATTTATATTCTTGATCAAGTTATAGTACCTTGGGAGTTTATGCTCATTTTGTAGATCTATCATGTTTTAGATCGAATTAGAGGTTGTTACTAGAGGATGATCATTGCACGAGTATGAGGTATGTGGTTCATACCATGTTTTTTTGTTTTTGTGGTCATTTGGGGGTTGCATATTTTTAGAGCAATGTCGAGTATTGAGAGAGACCCATGTTTCTTTATATTTAATTGACCGTATGACTTAAGGGATGTTGTTGGGAATTCCCTTATCTTGTTATGATTGAGAAAGGCCAGGTTAGAGGCCTCTTCTCACTTGGGGTATTTTTGATGGGGTTCCAAAATGGTTATAATTCACTTGTTTTGATTAAACTGATGAGTTTATTCTATTTAAGAATGATTATGTTTATTAGAGGCATTGAATACCTTAGTGTTGGTATGGGTCAACACATGGCTAGTGAAATTCAACTGTTTAAATTTTTTTCCCTTTAAAGTGATTCTTTTGATTATATATATGTGATTCTTGATATTTTATATGCAGGAACCCTTGGGGTTGTGTTGGGAATAACCTAAATATTCTTGAGTGATGTTGATCACAGGTTGGGCTTGGATCAGATTACTTGAGTGGTTTGACCACAAGATTCGGCGTCATGAATTTTGGTTTGAGGTAGTGTAACTATCAGGTTGGTCTTGGATTGGGATACTTGGATGGCGAGGCCATCAGACTTGGGCGACATGGTTATAGGGACACGAGGTGTTAGATATGTTGTGGCTTGGGTTCTTTATTTGCTGATTACTGCTCACCCGTGGTTTGAGTCATGTGCACATTGGTTGACTTCGTGATGAGGTGGTTTTGACCACTCATGTGGGTAGAGTATGCCGATAGTTGCAGTTTAGGTAATATTGGTTTGGTGGTGCTTGTTATAGGAAGCCATATGGAAGGTGGGCAGCCTTCAGTTGGTAGCGATGAGGCTACCAGGTCATGTGATTTATGGAAGATATTTTTGTTTCCTATTGCTATTTCTTTGAGGACATACATCGTCGTTCCTCCGATTATTATTAAGGACATGAATCGTTGTTCCTCTAGTTGTTGTGCCATGGGAAGATGTGAGCATTCACCCATGGGTTACTATTGTTTGGGCATTCTATTAGGACATCGGTACTTGAGACACGAGGTGTTAGGATGCACATGGTGCTAGGTTATATGATCAAGATTCCGGCATTGGTCGAGGCAAGTGACACTCCATAGTGGTTGATGATCACCAGTAGAGAGTGTGTTTACTTTGTGCATCGTACTTCTTACTTTCCATAAAGATTCATGCCTCTTTAAACACCTATACTAGTTATTAACCATTGGGTGGTATCCTACTGATATTCATCTCACACCCTACACGGTCCCTTCAGGACAAATGTAGACTTTGGGGATTTACGTGCAGAAAAGTGATCAGCTTCAGAAGATGGATCATATTAGATATTTCATAGAGATTTGGCATGGACCCTGAGATCATTCCTAGCCATAGTTTACTATTTTTTTATCATTCATTATGTATCAGCATGATTACTTTATTATTGTAGCTACTGTTGGTTAGTCATTGGTTCCCTTTTTTATATTAACATGTGTGACTTTCTATGGACACATGCTTTGTTTGTTTAGTATTTAAAAGTTATTTTCAGCATTATGTTTTGTTTACTTTCCACTCCATTTGTTTATGTATTGCTTCTGATGTTTATTAATATTGGATATTCTTCTGTTATTCGGGTTTGGTTCATGTTTTTTGAGTCTTTATTACTGTTTCATGTTTTATTCTTATGATTGGACCGATACCTTATTTTCCTCTGATAGGTTATACCCTCCCACTATATATTTTTAAACCCTCACTACTAGTCGGTAGAATTTTTCATTCAGAGAGGTGCACCTCAAGTAGTAACACCCGACCTGTTTATCACTGTCCGGGTGGCTGTTCGGGTCCGGGACGCTACAATTTTATCTTGGATAAGGCATGTCCCAACCAGTGAAGTCTCACCTATTTCCACCAAAAATTAGATAATGATAAGTAATCCTATAAAAATCTTAAAAATGATCCATATGTATCTAGGAATTATAGTTTTTATTAAATGAAAACTCCACCAACAACACATACACTTCCCAAAAAACACCTAAATCCATTACACAGGCCCAAAACATGTCCTCCAATGTTTTTATCATCCTTTAGGATTTCCCATCCATCCTAGGATGTTATGATGTACTCATATTCAACTGATCCCTAAGGAATTTTTATAAGGATCTTTGGAAATGATATTTAAACCTCAGATCTCTTTCTGACATTATTGAAACTGGTATGCCATGAATCGTTGCCACTTGTCGGATATAGACTTTTTACAATTCCTCCACCATATGAGATTCAATAATTGGGACGAAATGAGATGAATTTGTGAGATGATCCACTATTACCCATGTGGAATCATGTTTCTGAAATGTTCTTGGGAGACCTATTTCAAAGTCCATAACTATATGATCCCATTTACAAACTATAATAGTTTGAGACTACAACATACTTGTTGGTTCCTAGTCATCTACCTTAACTTTCAAACAAGTTAACCATCTTGAAAAAAACTCATCCACCTTCCTCTTCATTCTTACCAACCAAAACTATGATTTAAAGTCCTTATAAATTTTTTGTATTCTAGGATGAAAAACCCATTTTGAATGGTGGTATGCATAAAAAAGTTGTTCCAAAAAATAAATAGGTACGACCATCCAATTTCTGAATCACAACACTAAACTCCCATCTAGCATCCAACCCTCAATGGTCTCCCCACCATTAAGTTTTTTCCTCATATCCACGCATTTTGAATCATATGTCTTTGCATATTTAGCCATATCCAACAAATAATGAATGAATGAAACTAGAAAGAAGGACACAACATCAACTTGGTCTTCACATTCCATGTTCAAGTCAGCTAGGACAAACATCAACTTCCACTGATCTGAAGATTATTTTTCCAACTGAGTATATGAATTTATTTCTAATGCATCTACCCCCATATTTCCTTTACCCGAAGTATACATCAAGTCAAATTCAAACATTTAAAGATACTCCAACCATCTTCTTTGTCTCAAATTCAAGTCCCTTTATGAGAAAATATATTTCAATATTTTATGATCTGTAAACATAATTAATTTATCACCAAAGAGTTAGTGACGTCAAGTCTACAAAGCATGGACTATGGAAGCCAACTCCAAATCGCGTGTTGGGTAATTATTATCATGAATCTGAATAATCCTTGAGTTATAAGAAACCATATAGTATCCCTATATGATAACACATCCCAATCCTAATCCCAAATCCTCATGATACACCATATACCATTGTCTTGATTCTAAAAAAATCAATATTGGTGCTGATGTAAGGAGAAATTTTAGCTATTGAAAATAATTATGACATTCATGAGTCTATTGGAATGGAACATTATTCATTTTCACGGATGTCATAGGTGAGTATTGTCATGAAAAATCAATAACAAAGTATTGGTAATAACCAACTAATCCAAGGAAACTTTGTATCTCGGAGACAATCTTTGGTGGTTTCCAAGGTATAATAGCTTTTATCTTTTCTGGATCAACAAAAACTCCTTTTTCAGAGATTACATGGAAAAAGAATTGTACCACTTGTATCCAAAAATTTCACTTTAATAGTTTGGAATACAAACGATGATCAATTAATATTCCAACATTATCACCAAGTGTTTCTCGTGCTCATCCCTTGTCCTTGAATACACCAATATGTTGTCCACAAATACCACCATAAAATATTCCAGATATCACTGAAATATCTAATTTATTAATTCCATAAAGACTAATGGTGCATTCCACAAACCAAAAGGCATGAACAAATATTCATAATGGTCATATCTACTCTTGAAATGTATATTTCAGATATCCTCATTTTGAACCAGGAATTGGTGATATCCTGACCATAAGTCAATTTTGGAGAACCACTGAGCTCCCCTGAGTTGATCAAACAGATCATCAATGCATGTAAGTGGATACTAAGTCCATAACATAACTTGGTTAAACTTACAATAATCGTTTCACAACCAAAGAGTTACAACCACCTTCTTGAAAAAAAATGGTGTTGGCCACATAGAAATTCTCGACCGAATGAAGCCTTTTCTTTCCATATCCTCTAACTTCACCTTTAAATACCTTAAAATTTTTGGTTTCATAAAATAATATGGAAAGGAAATAGGGTTTGTCCCAAGGAGGATATCAATCATAAACTCCAATTCCCTTATAGGTGGTAACAAAGTGAAATTATCAGGATGGAAATCCAGAAACCGATCAACCACTGTTGGAAAAGTTCTATCTTCGATCTCTTCAATCATTGAAAAATTAAAAGCATCCAAAAGGTATGATATTGTTCCAACTACTAGTGTCAACAAGCCCATTTCACCTGCATTTATACTCTGGTCTCCTTGAAATAGATGCTTGATGCCATATTTAGTTGTAAAACTGACCCGTCTGGTATAATAGTTGATGTGAGTCTTATACATTTCCAACAAATCCATACCTTGTATTATATAATATATATCCATATACAGGATAGAGAAATCCCATTTTATCTTGGATCTATCAATATTTATAGAATATTCTCTACTCACAAAATTTCGTCGTTCTCTTTGACCAAGAGGACATTGAAGTTTTTACAAAGAATCCATCATCTCAACACTCAAACACAATAAATAAATAGCACAAGAATAAATAAAGGAGTGGGATGCACCCATATCAAAAAAATATTCTATAAGGGTAGAATTAAAAATAATGGTACCTATCATAGTTGATGGTGCATAATGATCATCCACAATAACTTGTTCAACTTCCTATAATTTCTTACTTCTACACTTTGTTCCTAATTTCCCTATTGAGATTGCACTACCTGGGGAGTCATGGTATTCCTTGAATCACTATGAATAGCTCTATTCTTTTGATGAGAGGTATTCTGCTACCCTCATCACATTAAAGCATATGATGACTGTGATACCTGAGAAGTGTCATGAACACCCGACATTGGATCACTACAGCAATAACATTGAATATGCCACATTTGGTTTCAATTGTGGAATGCTCTAGGTGGCATGGTATACTTTCAATTAATATGACTTAGTGAACCACACTAAAATGATACATGCTTTCACTTAGGTCTTGGAGGAAGGTTAATTGTTCTTTTGGTGAGATTCTGATTTGTTTCACCACCATGAGAACAGGTTTCCATCTTCCTCTTTTCCTTATTATTAGAGTTATCACCTTCTATTGTGAAGACAAATGTACTTCCTCCACATGTATTTATAGCAGTGAAAAATATTGTAAAAAGAGTATATGGTTTCAAACCTGACTCAACAGTTTTAAAATCCCGAATGATGCTTTCTACCAATTGTGGGTTCCCCTGTGGCTTAGGTGTAACCACATTCTCAATAGGCTCTTCCATTTGGTTACTAGAATGCCTATCAGAGGCCATTTTCTATAACCACATCAAACCCCATAAGTATCACTCTCTATCAAATAAAGGATTAACATTCCAAATTCTTTTATCACAACAATGCTTTCTTAAATCAACATTTTCCATGTTCAACCATTATTGAAAATTTTGAACTTTCTTTTGAAAATAAAACCATTTTCAAAAACACAACCATAACCTTTTCAAAATCTCACATTTGAAACCAATTTCAACATTTTTGGAAAATAAAAAAATTTCAAAAAATCGTATTTCATTACTTAAAATGAAATATGCACTTTTAGTGGGAGGTTATCCTTCTATAATGAGTGTCATGCTCATCTCATTGGATAAACCCATGACAATGAGATTCCAATTCCTATAAGTTTCTCCAAAACACTTATGTACTCAACTCCCTAGTAATCTGAAGTTCAAAATAAAAATTTTAACAATGTCTTTTTATTTTATACATTTCAAGTCCTGATGATCCTACTCCTTTCTACCAACCAAACACAAGGTATAAACAAGAATTAATATCAATTACAAGACCGAGATAACTGAAGTCCGCTTGTTAGGAAAGGATCAAACAAGATGATACCATATGTAACATTAAGACCCTACTCATTGACTTGATAAGGTGGTAGGATGTTACTTGGAATTAAAATATATCCCTAATATGCAAAAGGCTGGTGATAAATTCTAAGGGATTCATGAACAGTCGAGGGACAGTTTTCCCTTTGAAAATATTGCATCCAAAAATAAAATTTCATAACTAATTAAAACACCACATGATGCATGATATAAATTTAAGGGAACTCAAAGTGATACCATTTATATCAAAACCAAAATCTACTAGAGTACCACAACGGAAGACTAAAAACATAAATTTAAACAGTAGAAGACATAACCAAAAAACCCAAAGACACCAAAATAATCTCCAAGATCCAAACATGCTCGATGATCCACTCCACATAATAGCCCAAGTATTATAATGCTCCACTATAAAAGTGGTATACTTTACCTTTTACCATGTCTTGATAAACAAAATCTTAAAAATCGCCAAATTGCCAAAGTAGGGGTGAGTAATGAAACTTAGTAGATCTCCCCAAAGGACTTCCCTACTCATGCCACTAGGATAGACCATGTTAACAAATTTATATTCAATAATTTATATAAAATAATTTATAAAAATCAATTTAAAACAAATTTTCAAAAAAATATAAGAAAAATAGTTTTCAAATCCCAAACCATTTTTTATGAAAAGTAAACAAGAATGTTTCGCAAACTAATTCATAATCAAATTGGCGTAACACATTCCAAACCACAAACACACACATCCACCCATGCATACCAAGGTGACAATTATATACTCATGAGTGGTCCCTCATTGATCTACCAAGTCTTTAGAAGGTAACCAATATCCTATGTTCCATTAAATCTTTGGCATCGAGTACAAGGTCATATTTCAACTAGGCCTCATATGCAATATGAACACACACCACCAAGTATGCCCAAAAACCATGCCAACACAACCATGCCAAAACCATTCCAATGCCAAAACCATTTCAATTTCAAAAACATTTAAATAAAGTAATATTTTTATTAAAAACCTTTTCACACACACTTTTCCATGAATCAAACCAAACATCTATTTTAAAATCATTTATTACAGCACCTTGCACAAAAATTCCATAATTTCTCAAAAATCCAAAACCATAACTAAAGAGGGATTATACCAAGATTTCACATCAATTTCAAAATAAATTTGAAACTACAACCTAATGTTATAATAATAGGAGTCAAGAGTGAAGACACCTACCTCAGAAAACTTGGCAAAAATGGAAAACAACATTAAAACGTCCAAATAAATGGGATGAATCTTCAAAAGAACAATCCTTATATCTCTTCCCCAATAAATAAAAAGAGAAAATCTGGAAATATTTGGAATCAAATACCATAGATCTATCCAAAATAAAATTATATCCAAGAAACCAAGAGAGAGGGACAAGTAGATCTACGGAAAACCATGGAAAACTATGAAGAAAGAAGGATAATCATGAGAATCCAGATTCAACGCACCAAGAGAAGCCTTTGGATCACCTAAAGATCGATGGGAGAAGCCTCTACTGAATTTGGGAGGAGAAAATCTTGAGTTAGGACCATTTTGGGGAAAAATAGCGGTTAATTGTTAGTTCTGAACAAGATCCACAATTTGTGGATCTTATTTTTAAATGGTGCACGGTTAGTCGCACTGTTGGGAAAATCTTATGCTAAACATGTGTCAGCTTCTATCTCATGTAGGAACCTCACATGGTTGGCTCAAATGGTTTCCAAACAGTACACTAACCATGATAAATCCCACTGTCTCAAGTTTCACAGTTTCTCTTAGGCAGGATCAAGGTTTGGAAAAATTGTGCGCCTACCTGTGTCCCTTCCCCTTAGCCTCTGTCTCATTATGCACAGTTTTCTAGATGATTTTCATGGTTTCCAATATAACCACGCACCAACCATTCACCTTTAGAAAATCCACCAAAAACCTTTCCAAATATCTCAAAACCCTCCCAAAACTCACCAAAAAACTTTATATATTTAAAATTCGTAAATGAAGGGTTACTTAATTTAAACAACGGTGATACACTCCACAAGCATTATTAGATGAATAATATTATAGCAAGGTGAAAAATATTGATTACACATTTGGAATTGAAGTAAATTCTGGTTGCTAAAAAAATACCTGGAAGAAATGATGTATCTTATTCGATATACATTATTGGATATATTTTAGAGATAAAACATAACATTTATGTTAGAAATATTGACAAAAGATATGTGACAGTTTGATTTGAACTCTGTTATACATAAAAGGAATGAAAAAATATAAATTGCATGAAATATTATACTTAATATCTATGAGAATGTATTTGGAGTTATCTCCCACTATGAAAGGAAATATAATATATTTACCAATATCTTGTCACATATTAATCATGAATAAGAAGATTAATTTGTGTCAATGTTTTCATTTTATTAAATTACCTAGTGGATATAATGAAAATGTGAAGAATTTGGTGTCATTAAAGGATTTGAAATTAATAAGTATGATATCTCATGACTGTCATGTATATATGAATCATCTACTACCTGTCACACTATATGTTATATTGTTGATACTTGTTAGAAATTTTATTATCAGGTTAAGTTACTTTTTCAAATCAATTTCTAGAAAATTATTGATCCAAATTTTTTAGATGTGTTTAAGAGTGGAGTGTTCCCCATACTTTTCTAACAAGAAATGTATTTACCACCAAAAATGTTTGAAATAATGGTTTATCTAGTGATGAATTTGGAACGAGAGATAAGAATATGTCATCCTTCTTATTTACATTTGTCACAACCTGTCCCCCGGGGCCCATGCCGTGACTACCCCAAGCCCGCCTTCTATAGGCCAGGGGCTGGCGACTAGCACAGAAGGCGTATTCCCTCAAACTAGGAAGGCATTGCCTTTATATACTATAAATACACGCAACCAAGCACACAAAAAATTATGAACACGAGTAAATTGTATAGTAAAATTGTGAGTATAGTAAGCAAAAGGGGCCAGAATACAAGCCCAATTGGAAAGTGCAGGAAAACTGAAAAGTACAAGTAAACTAGAAAAACTCCTGTGAACACCCGCCAAGGATCCTACCTGAAGGGTAGGTATAGATCTCAAATGGTCGTCTATCTAGTATTCCTCATCTAATGTCCACCTCCGAGTTACCTTCAGTCCTGGTACCCTCTTCCTTAGTCAGTGATGTCTGTCATCTACACCAAACACAACAAGGTGTGGGTATAACCTGTGCAGGAGTGAGTATAATGATACTTAGTAGGGACCCCGAGACCCTGAAGGTCTCACAAAATCCATAAAGGATAAACCAAAAATCATGAAATCAACTGACAACCCTACTTAGGTATATGCCCATTCATATACCTAAGTTATCAAGTATGCCAATCTCAATCATGAGGAAACATAGAGTCCAACTCAAAAGCCCAAGATCAATTGTTCCAAAAAGGAAGAAGTACCATGAAGGTAAGTACAACATAGGTATGCCACAGATAATAATACCACCAAGTTATTACCAAAAAGGAAAGTGCCACACAGGTACGGACTCATCTCACACCAGGTATATCTTAGATACAGTAGTAGAGATGATTAGATGTAACTACTGAATCATCTTACTCTATTAAGAGACAGCCCCACATTGGATCCTAAATCATCATCAGACCCAGAGAGGATTGTAGTACATCTCCAGACCCACACAGGATCCTAGTACCTCGCCAGACCCACACAGGATCCTAGTACATCATCAGACCCACACAAGATCCTAGTACATCGTTAGTACGTCGTCAGACCCACACAAGATCCTAATACAACGTCAATATGTCGTCAGACCCACATAGGATCCTATTACATCTTCATTACGTCATCAAACCCACACAATATCCCAGTACATCGTCAATATGTCGTCAGACCCACACAGGATCCTAGTACATCGTCAGTATGTTGTCAGACCCACACAGGATCCTAGTTTATCATCAGTGCATCGTCAACCCCACAAAGGATCCTAGTACATAGTTAGTATGTTTTTAGACCCAAAAAGGCTCCTAGTACATCATTATTACGTCATCAGACCCACACAGGATCCTATTACATCTTCAGTACGTCCTCAAACCCACACAAGATCCTAGTTCATCGTCACATCCAGCTGCAGGGTTCTCTTACTAAGATCGCTTGTCTACGAGAGGGTCCGCCTCTCAAACCAATGGTAGATACTCCAACTGACACGAAGTACCATGAAGAAGTATCCCAAAGGACTACCATTTGATAGTGGTCTCAATGAAATAGACACAGCGTCAATCAGACGCCTGGTTTGTAAGTTATTAGCCTTTTTTTCCTGAGGTCCCGATTAGATTCATGCTCGATCCAACCCAACTAGACACCAACTTTATCCAAATCTCTAGTTCGTTATACCAAAGGGAATTCCTCTCTCTAAGGTTTCCAGAACCACAAATGATTCATCAAACGGATGCATGGTTCCAAAGTTGTGTCTAAAAGTATGGAATGGGTCAAAACTGGTCTCGGTCCGATTTGGCCCATTTGGACCGACCCAGACCGACCCACTAGGCCGACCCAGTTTGGGTCAACCCGGCCCAACCTGCTAGGTCTGGCATGGCCCACGTCTTAGCCCTCGCTGAGTGGATCAGCCCACGCAGGACAGCCTGGCCTGGGTGGCCACAGAGGGGCGGGGCGTCGGAGTGCGGCAGGGGAAGCCACGGTGTGGCGGGGCGAATGCCAGGTGGTCTGGCCTATGCTGGATAGCCAGTCCTGGTGGCCCATCCTGGGTAGCCCACGGTGCGATGGGTCTGCCACGGTGGGGCGGGGTGTCGCGGTGGGGCGGGGCACCACGGTGCGGTGGTCCACCACGGCTGGCCGGATGGCCAGACGTCCTCTCCACGCGGTGCGGTCGTGCGTTGTGCCTTCACCGGTGGCCGGTAGCGAGCCTGTTTCCCTTCCTTCTCAGTCACGGCCCAAGGTCACAGTTCTCTTCCTTCAGGCTTGTGGTCGTGCGGGCTACCTTCATCGTGGCCGGTGGAGTGTCGGATGCCGTTATCTTTCCCAACCGGCGTAAGTTATCATCTTCCTCCATCACTAAAAACCCAACAAAACTTTAAAGGATTGCAGAGACGTTAGGGTATGTTCATTTGGCCTGCACCATCCACATTAGGGCAATAGAAAGAAGCTCGATTAAACTTGAATCATAATGAATCATCCAGAACAGTAAGGGGAAAAAATTAAACAACCAACCTTACCTTGTCATTTATTGGAGGTGGCCGCAAGGAAGAAGACGAAGTCATTGGGGATGGTGGCTTTGGCATTCGTTGCTTCCATAAATTTCCTCCGATCTGAGCTCAAGTGTCATCCTCGTTCTTCAATTCAAGAGTGCGTTCTTCATTGGAGGATGAGTTTCTCCACAAATCTCCAAATCTCCTCCCCTTTACCACCCCTTTATTCCAACCATCAAGTGAGGATCCTTCATAAAATAAATTAATAACATAACATTGAATTTATGTTGACACATATAATTAATTGGGGGAGTTTAGAGGTCCCCCCCCATTATGAGGGGTTCGGGTGGTCCCCACCACCATGCTTTGAATTGGCAGTTTTTCTAGCTTGAGTGGTCCCCACCATTAATCATTCATTTGGGAGGATAAAAATAACATAAAAGTTATTCTTTATTTTATTTTTTTATTTTCACGAAAAACATGAAAACTAACTTTCACCTTCGACCAACTCTCGTTGAGGTGAAAGTCTCCTTAAGCGAATACTGGCACTACGAGTTCAACGGTGTCCACAGATTTAAATTCCGAGCACCGGTTCAAAAGTTACAAAAAACTGCTCGCATGTTTACTGAACGTACCTAAAAAAAGTTCAGATATTCATTCTGGGCACACCAGGCCTCGGAATCACGCGCCATAAATTTTCACGTACTCATAAAATTACCAAAAAATTAAAAAAAATAACATGGAATTTTCAGGTCTTTATATTCTCCCCACCTCAGTGCTTTGCATCCCCATAAGACACAACTCAATCTAAGGGAACATTTTGGGTACTGAGCACATATCTGAGCCTCTCACTCCAATGTTCTATCTTGTAGGTTCCCATACTACCAAAGTACATGCACTAGAGGTATCAACCGCCCATGAAGGACCCGCTCTTGTTGATCCTCAATCTCCACTGGAACCTCCATAAACGTCTCCCCGTCATCGATGTCTAGCTCACCATGGTCGATGATGTGAGAAGGGTCATGCACGTATCTCCTCAGCTGGGATACATGGAAGACGTTGTGCACCTGGTGGAACTGAGGGGAAAGTGATAAGTGGTAATCCACCTTGCCAACTATGCTGAGGACCTAAAAGAGTCCAATTAACCTCATAGATAACTTGCTACCCTGACCAAATCTCTGCAAACCTCATCGAGGTGAGACCCATAGAAATACGTGGTCGCCATCCTCTAACTCTAGAGTTATTTGTCTCTTGTCAGCATAAGAATTATTCCTGATCTATGTAGCCTTCATCCACTCTTGGATGATCTTCACTTTCTCTATGGTAGACCGTACCATCTCTGGTCCCATGAGTGCTGACTCCCCTAGGTCAGTCCAGTAGAAAGGCAATCTGTAGGGTTGCTCGTACAAGTCCTCTAAAGGTGCCATCGTAATGGTGGAGTGATATCTGTTGTTGTATTCAAACTCCATTAAGGGAAAGTGTTCCTCCCAGCTGCGACCGAAGTCGAGGATGCAATCATGCAGCATATCCTCGAGGGTCTAAATGGTCCACTCAGTCTGGTCATCCATCGGAGGATGGAAGGCGGTGCTCAAATGAAGTTGTGTCCTAAAAGCCTCCTACAACTCCTTCCATAGTCGGGAAGTAAAACATGTATCACGATCAGAGACAATCGTCAAAGGTGCTCCATGTAGCCGCATAATCTCCATCATATAGAGGAGTCCCAAGCTCTCTACTGAACCCTGCTCTCTAATCGGTAGGAAGTGGGTTGAATTGGTGATTTGGTCAATGATCACCCAGATAGAATCATGACCTCTAGATGTACGTGGAAGTCCTATCACGAAGTTCATGGATATCCCATCCCACTTCTACTCTGGGTCCTCTAAAGGTTGAACCAATCCCACTAGTACCTGATGCTTCGCATTCACTTGCTAACAAGTGAGGCACCAAGAGACAAACTCTCCTATTACTTTCTTCATTCTCTTCCACCAGTGTTGTTGTGAGAGGTCCTAGTACATCTTCGCCACTTCTGGATGTACCGCTAGAGGGGATGTGTGGAACTCCCTCAACACTTCCTCCTAAAGAGACACTGGTACCACTGTACGTCCTCAAAAAAGAATGACGTGCTCCCCACCTTCAGAAAATATATCAGGTGCCTATCCTGTGGATATTTGAGAATTTCGAGTCTCGTAGTTAGAGTCCCCACACTTCGCCTCCCTGGATCGCTGAAGAATTAGGGGAGTGACTGTAAGAGACTGAAGAAAAGAAGCTCCATCCTAATCCACAAAGGATATCTACAAAGTGGCCAGCTACTCCGTCGCCTCACCTAGCAGTTGTATACTAGATCTCCTGCTGAGTGAATCTGCTAAAACATTCCCATTCCTAAGAGTATAGACTATCTCGGTGTCATAGTCCAGGAGAAACTCAAGCCAACATCACTGTCTCAGGTTCAGGTCCTTATGATAGAAGATATACCAGAGACTCTTGTGGTCCGAGTAGACTGTAAAACGCTCGCCCATCAAGTATTGTCGCCACATCTTCATACCGAAGACCACTGATGCTAACTCCAGGTCACGGGTAGCGTAGTTCTGCTCATTATTTCTTAGCTTTCGAGAACCATATGCGATCACTGATCGCTCCTGCATCATGACACATATGAGCCTGGTCCCTGATGCGTCATAGTAGACTACGTACCCTACGCCCTCCTCCGGTAGCTTCAAGATGGGGGCACTAGTCAGCCTCTTCCTCAGCTCCTGAAAACTCTGATGGCATCTCTCCAACCACACAAAGGTTTTCCCCTTCATCTTCAATGTTGATAAAGGTGCTGCAACTCTGGAGAAATTTGGCACAAACCTCTAGTAGTATCCGGCCAAACCCAGGAATCTTCGTACCTCTGTCACACTCTTGGGTGGCTCCAAAGCAAGTACAACCTCAATATTTGCAGGATCCATAGCAACTCCAGCCTCTGAGATGACCTATACCAAAAATTGAACCTCTCGGATCTAGAACTTGCACTTCAAGAGATTACCATATAGCTGGTTCTCTTGGAGTGTGTCCAGAACTATCTGCAAATGATAGGTCCCTCCTCTGTAGCCGAGTAGATTAGAATTTTGTCGATAGAGACTACTACAAAGCGATCAAGGTCTGGCTGAAAGGTCATGTTCATGAGTCCCATGAACACTGTTGGAGTGTTGGTCACAATGAATGGAATGACCAAAAACTCATAATGGTCATACTGACATCTAAAATCCGTCTTTTACACATCCTCGTCTCGTACTCTGAGCTGGTGATAGCCTGATCTAAGTTCTATCTTGGAAAACCATCATGCTCCCTTTAGCTGATCAAAGAGGTATTCAATCCTCAGAAGTGGGTACTTGTTCTTCATGGTCACCTGGTTCAGGTGCCGATAGTCAACAAAAAGTCTCAAGATCTTATCCACCTTCTTGGTGAAAAACATCAGGGCTCTCCAAGGAGAAACACTAGGCCAGATGATCCCTTTCCCCTGTAAGTCCTCCAGCTGTACCTGAAGCTCACGAAGCTCCGTGGGAGCCATCCAACATACATGTGTGGGTATCAGTGCCATCCCAGGGTACAATTCAATGTAAAAGTCCACCTCTCTATGATGTGGTAGACCCAGAACATCATCATGGAAGACATCTGTGTACTGGTCCACAACTACAGGATAGCTCGGACTCTCCAAATCAACCGCTCTGATGGTAAGGCTAGCCAACTGATGAGTGATCAGTTGCAATCACTTTTAGGTAATTCCATCATGTGATGAAAAGGCTCCTTTCTCACCAGTGAAGGTAAACCTGGTCCCATCCATGTGAACAAACTGCACTTTGCGCCAAATACAATCAATATGAGCATGGACTGTAGATAACCAGTCCATACCCGAGATGAAGTCGTAAGTCCCCCAAGCTGCTACTAGGAGATCCCAGTTGAAGCTCTCACCTCCTAGAGTAATCTCACATTGCCGAAACTAGTGCGTAATTGTCAAATCCTCTCTCGTAGGAGTCTCTAGCCATAAGGATTGATCCAACGGCTCTATCGGAATCACCGAGCTCTGAATGAGGGTAGTGGCAATAAAAGAATGGCTGGAACTTGTGTCTATAAGTACTGAAAAAAGGTGGAGTAGACACAGATTGTACCTTGTATCATCTAAGGAGCACCATTCTCATAAGCCTCAGCTACCTGGAGTTGGGCTTGCCCATGTCCTTCGGCTCCCTGTGGTCAACGTGGACCACCTGGTGGTGGTGGTGGTAACATCTCGAATCATCACCCACCGCCAGCTACACGGCCAGCTCCTCTTCCACATCTGCCTGTCCATATGGACCTCCTTGGTTGAACCTGTGTCTCTGCCTGGGTGGTCCTTCGACTGTCTGCTGATCATCTGTATGACGGGTCAGACAGTTACATGCCATGTGACCCTACCTGCCAAATGTGAAACACTACCTATTCCTCACATGACTGGATCTATCTCTGGTACCCCGCACAACTGATCCTGAGTCATGCGGTCATCCACCTGTAGGTCTGGTCCTCTTGGACATTTGTGACATGTATCTACTATCCGCTATAGAAAAATCCACTATGTGACGTCCGATGGTGGGACTCGCTGTTGGTGACTGCTCAGCAAGAAAACTCTTCACTAAGAGGGCTCGCTCTAACACCCCCACCTGCGTTGGGATGCTGAGAGAAATCATCGAAGCCATAATCTCTCGCCCGAGTCCCTTCTCAAAGGTCTGAGCCCTGAAGAATGGTTCCCACACCATATCGGTGGAGTAGCGTGATAGTTAAATGAACCTCATTGAGTACTGAGCCACAGTCATGCTGCCCTGCTGAAGATGAAGAATCTCATCTATGGGCACTACGTGAAGATTCATTGGGAAAAAATCTACCCGAAACAGGCTCTTGAAGTCTTCCCAGAGAAGCGTCACCTCATCATGAACCTGTAGCATCATGATCGACCATCTGCCTGTTGCTTCCTATAGAAGACTGGCGACAATGATCACCATGATATTAGCTGGTGTCCCTACCAATCAGAAGACTCTCACCATGACCTGCAGCTAATCCTTAGCTACCTGTGGGTCCGTCTCTCCCCTAAAACAGGGTGTGCTATAGCATTGGAGCTCGTGCAACACGCTCAAATGGTGTGCACCCTCTGTTGCTGGGGCTGGTGGCATCAGTGGCCTAATGGGTAATGGTATCGTTTTTACCTCCACTAGTGCCTCTACTGGAAGATGGCCTTACACCAAGGCCTCATCGCTCGATGGTCTATCAGTGAATACTACACCCGAAACCCTAGCTGGCTGTCTGCGTGGAGGCATCATGAAATGAAACAGGTGTTCCATGGTTAATAAGTTATACCTAGTAAGCTGACTCAAAGATATTACAAATAAAACTCTTAAAAACACACATGCAATCATTGTTTTTGTGAACTAAGTATGAAATCAGAACTTAGGGTCCTCGTGTATGGATATGTCGGCCGCCGCACCAACACTGGATTCCCTAAACTGATAACCACACTCACTACACTAAACACTATTGCTGTTAAAATGATCAAAGTCCAATGTTCTACGATAGAATCAACTCCTCTGATACCAATTTGTCATGACCCGTCCCTCGGGACCCATGTCATGACTACCCCAAACCAGCCTTCCATAGGCCATGGGCTGGTGACTAGCACTGAAGAAATATTCCCTAAAACTAAGAAGGTATTGCCTTTATATTCTGTAAACACAGGAAACCAAGCACTCATAAAATTATGAACATGAGTAAACTATATAGTTAAAGCGTGAGTACAATAAGAAAATGGGGCCAGAATACAAGCCCAACTAGAAAGTACAGGAAAACTAAAAAGTAGATGTAAACTGGAACAAATCCTGTGAACACCCACCAAGGATCCTACTTAAAGGGTAGGTACAACTCTCAAATGGTCATCTTTGTGATATTCCTCATATAATTTCCACCTCTGAGCTACCTGCAGTCCTGGTACCCTCATCCTCAATCAGCGTTGTTCGTCATCTGCACCAAACACAACAATGTGTGAGCATAGCATGTGCATGGGTGAGTATAACGATACTCAGTAGGGACCCCGAGACCCTCAAGGTCTCACAAAATCCAAAAAGGATAAACCAAAAAGCATGAAATCAACTGAAAACCCTACTTAGGTATATTCTCATACATATACCTAAGTTATCAAGTATGCCCATCTCAATCATGAGGAAAGACAGAGTCCAACTCAAAAGCCCAAGCTCAACTGTTCCACAAAGGAAGTAGTACCACAAAGGTAAGTACCAAACCGGTAGGCCACACAGAAGAATACCACCAAGGTATTACCACAAAGGAAAGTACTACATAGGTACGGACTCAACTCACACTATGTATATTTTAGATACAGTAGTAGAGATGATTAGATGTAACTAATTAATCATATTACTCTATTAGGAGGCAGACCCACGTATGATACTAAATCATCATCAAACCCATAGAGGATCATAGTACATCATCAGACCCACACAAGATCCTATTACCTTGTGAGACCCACACGGGATCCTAGTACATCGTTAGACCCACACAAGATCCTAGTACATCGTCAGTACGTCGTCATACCCACACTGGATCCTAGTACATCGTCGGTACGTCTTTAGACCCACACAGGATCCTAGTACATCATTAGTACATTTTCAAACCTACACAGGATCCTAGTACATCGTCAATACATCGTTAGACCAACACAGGATCCTAGTACATCGTCAGTACATCGCCAGACCCACCCAGAAACCTAGTACATCGGCAGTACGTCATCAGACCCACATAGGATCCTAGTAGATCATTAATATGTTGTTAGACCCACACAGGATCCTAGTATATTGTAATTTCATCATCAGACCCACACTGGATCCTAGTACATCGTCACAGCCAGCTACAGGGTTCCCGCACTAAGCTCGCTTGTCTCCGGGAGGTTCTGCTCCTCAAACTACTAGTCGATACTCCTACTACCACGAAGTCCCATGAATAAGTATCCCAAAGGACCACCATGTAATAGGGGTATCAACGGAAGATATGAAATGTCAATCAAATGCTCGGTTTGTAGGTTAATAGCCTTTTAGTCCCGAGGGCCTGGTTGGATTCGTGCTCAATGAAACCTGATCATACCCCATAATTATCCAAATCTCTAGTGGGGTATTCCAAAGGGAATGTCTCACTCCAAGGTTTCCTGCGTCATAGAAGGTTTTTCAAATGGACGTCTGGTGCCAAAGTTATGGCCAAAAGTATGGAATGGGTTGAAACTGGTCTGGGTAAGGTCTGACCCGGTCAGACCGACCCAACCAGACTCGCTGGGCCATCCCGGTTTGGGTCGATCTAGACGGACCTACTAGGTACGGACCATATCGGCCCATGCTGGGAGGTCCGAACAGCACCAGACGGCCTGGCCTGGGTGGCCCGCGGTGCGGTAGGACGCCATAATGCGGTGGGGCACCGTGATGCGACAGTCTGTCACTGCTGGCCGGATGGCCAGTCATCCTCTCTGCACGACACGGTCTCATGCAGCCCCTTCACCGGTGTCCAACAGTGATCCGACCAACCTTCCCTCTCCACCATGGCCCAAGGCCATGGTTCTGTTCTATTGCACTTGCGGTCGCGCACTGTCGCCTTTGTCACGACCGGTAGAGTGTCGACTGCCATTCCCGTGCCCCACCAGTGTCGGTTTCTGTCCTCCTTCATCATGAAGAACACAAAAAAGCTTGAAAGGATTTTAGAGAGGTAAGGCCATTTTAATTTGGCTCACACCCTCCATGTTAGGGTGATATTAAGCGGCTCAATTAAACTTGAATTAGGAATAACCGTCAAGAGCGGTAAGGGGGAAAATTCAAACAACCAACCCTACCTTGACGTTCATTGGAGGATGTCGTGAGGAAGAAGAATAAGTATTTGGGGATGGTTGCATCAGCATTTGTTGCTTCCGCAAGTTTCCTCCGATCCGGGCTCAAGTGTCATCCTTGTTCTTCAATTCCGGAGTGCTTTCTTCTTCGGAGGATGAGTTTCTCCACAAATATTCAAAGATCCTCCCCTTTTCCAACCCTTTCCCCCAACCATCAAGTGTGGAGCCAACATAAAATAAATTAATAACTTAACATTTAATTTATGTTGACACGTATAATTAATTGGGGGATTTGAGAGCCCCCCCCCCCCCCATTATGAGGAGTTCGGGTGGTCCCGACCACCAAGCTTTTAATTGGGGGTTTTTCTATCTCGGGTGGTCCCCACCACCGAGAATTCATTTGGGAGGATAAAAACAAAATAAAAGTATTCATTATTTAATTTTTTATTTCCATGAGAAACATGAAAACTAACTTTCACCCTTGACCAACTGTCGTCGAGGTGAAAGTCTCTTTAAGCGAATATCGGCACTACGAGTTCAAAGGTGTTCTCGGATTTCAATTCCATGCACTGGTTCAGAAGTTACAAAATCTTGCTCGTACATTTATTGAACGTACTAAAAAAAGTCCAGAAATTCATTCGGGTCACACCGGGCCTCGAAATCATGCGCCGTCAATTTTCAAGGACTCGTAAAATTCCTATATAATTAAAAAAATTACATGGAATTTCTAGGTCTTTACAACATTGGATGTATACTTATGAAAGATATATGAAAATTATCAATGAATGTGTTAGAAATTATTCTCAATCAGAGGCCTATATTGTGCAAAAATATATATCAAAAGAAGTGATTGAGTTATTTACTGATTATTTGTATACAGTGGAGCACTTTAATCGACCTATATCTCGAATTTTGATAGTTTATAGTGAAGGTAGAGGGATTCATGGATTCAAATTAATGTTAATTACCTTTAATGAAGTGACCAAGAACATATATAAATTTTGAAAAACATCGATGAGGTTCAACCATATATATCATCACATATTATAAGATTTAAGGTATGATATCTGAAAAAAATTAAAATTGGATGATTATTGAGTATAAAAAGTTACTTATTTCAGGGTTTAAAGAAAAATTCCACACTAATTTATCTACATCAGATACATTAAAATGGTTATCAAGGGGTAATCTCTAAAAGTGGTCACATTTTCAAGTCTTTATGTTAATGTTTATACATTTTATATAAAAAATCAGAATTATAAGTGTAAAATTCATAATATTTGGGTAATAGTCATTACTAAAGCACTTTATTTTTCAAGTAAAAAGGATAAAAACCAAATTTATACATCAATTTCATATTTTTTAGTTGTTTTGGATATATGAAAAATTTATTATACTAAACTTAGAGTGACAATGTTCAAGTGTAAAGTGGTGTGAAACATGATTATTATTGATTTACACTCATTGATTTGAAAAGATTTATTTTCAAAGAGGAACCATTTATCATGGAGAGACATGTGGTGTAGATATTTTTTGTTACTAACCCAACGAGTGATTATTGGTCCTTCATTCTATAAGGGAAAAAAATTCATTTAGGTGATGAGGATGATGATGATGTTATGAATTTATGTGACTATTTTTCATTTATTAGGAAATTTTTTTATGATAAAAATGACTACAATGTAGACATAGTTCATGATATATAAAATTATTATGTTGAAGGGATATAGGAAAAATACTAATTTACTCTTTAAATTATTTAGTGGAATATTTTATATTAAAATTTACACATGTAAAAAATCTATATTTTTTAAATTTGGATGTTTAAATATAAATATATTGTTCAAATTTTTGATTTTTAGTGTTAAATTTTATATTAAACAGTTCTAGTTAATCATTTTTTGATTAAAAACCTAACTTCATTATGTTTTGGTTAAATTTACACATATAAAAACGAATTTTTTATATTTTTTATATTTAAATTTATAAATACTCATAATTTCTATCATTTTTTAATTAATGTTTATATTTATTAGTTTAAGATACAAAATTTTTCATTAAGAATCATGACATAAATATTTTTTTGTATTGATTACACATGTATTAACAGTATGTTTTAAATGGGTATTTTTGTATTCATTGGTTTTAGATATTAAATTTTATAATAATATTCATGTATACATTATTGAAACTTTCACTTTCTCATGGATAGCGGAGTATATATGTTAAACTTGATGATTATAATAAACCAACTGGCCCAAATGCAACATATTTTAGGAGTTATATCACCATAAAAATACATTGTATGATTACAATTTTATATCCTAATTGGATGTTTGTTGATCAGATGATAAAATAGAATTTTTTGGTGTCCTCAATAGTAAAATATTTTAATTGATTTATTTTTTTCTCATTCTTTGAATATTATATATATTATATGTATAATATTTAATGTATTAATTTATAGATGAAATTCTATTTTCAAGAATCAAAATATATTAATAAATGGTTTATATCATTAGTGAAAGTTTTATGGGGAGATTTTAAAAAACAATTGATGAAAAAGTATGTTTTTGGGAAGGTGCATAATGAAAATTCATGCATCAAGTATGATTTTTTACATATAGATACATAGAATAAAATTTTCACCAATCAACATAATGAAACATTTATGGTATGATAATTATTGTATATTATAAAAGATTTGTATATTACATGATTTTTTATGTAACATTCCTTCATAAGATCTCACCAAGAGATCTAGTTGTAGAATATATACCCCTATATTTTATCATGTGGAGGATATCATTTATTGGAATAAAAAAATTCAAAAAACTTTAATGCATTAAGAGATAAATCTAGTAGTGGATCAGACAAGATAAAGTTCAGCCCTCTATATCCTCCCACTATGAAAAATTGAAAAGGGTGAGAATGAGAAAAAATGAATTCTTTCTTACAGATCAATCTAAAGAAGTACCTGAAAAAATTATAAGAATTTAATTTTAATTTTTCTTAAATGTTAGTACTTTTAAATTAATAGTATTAATATACCATTTTCATAATTAATTTTTTAGATGACCATCAGGAGTAAGAAATGTAAGGTAATTTTATCCCTAAGGGTAGGATGGATATTCTAGATACTACTTTAAAAAATCTAGAACACTTTGACTATGTTAGAGGATATGCGGTGAGTGTCAGTATTGGGAATGTTTTTTGTCTTATTAAAATGAAATTGAGGGACACATAAATATTTTCCTTAAAAGATGAGGTGAAAGGCCTAAAACTATCAATGGGTGATCAAATTAAATCATTTATTCATGATTTTTTTGAACAAATTAAGAGTAGTTACAAGCTACACAACCTGTCTACTCAGATCCTCCACCTCCTCATTCTAACTCAACCTTTTACTATGAGTTGTATACTGGGAATCCCAATATAAATATTTTAGTATATAGATTAGTGAATATTTTTGGGGGATTCTATACATCACCATCCAATGTATTTGGTCCATGTAAGAGTAAAAAAATAATATTATAAATTCCAATGCTCTAGTGCCATCACCTACAGAGGATTTTTCTAGAGTTTTAGATTATGTGGGTCATTTTTTACGCTGGATAGCTAGACTTATTCATCACCCAAAATACAATGTATGCATTGGTTTTAAAAACTATTTACTTTTGATTTAATATTACTTATAATTTATTCTTATATTTTATTTATATAGTAGTATGTAAAATCAGAAGAATTAGTAAAAAATATATAAAAGGTTCATACACCAAAAACATTAGATACTTTTGAAAATTTATATGGGATAAAATGTAACATATTGGTTTTTTTAATCCTTAATTTTTATGTTTAGGAGGTTTTTTCAGGTTTAGTAGGTGAAAAATGAGTTTTTATGGAGTTTCTAAAGATATTGGGTTGAGTGGTTGTTACTGGGATCCATTGGCTAGTTAGTGGGAATCCACCAACCATCCAGCAGCTTTGGACATAACCAATATATGGATTCTAGTTCCACTGGACAACTAGTGGGATTTCATTTGATACCTAGAGGTATTCCACCAGCCCAAAGATAGTCCAGCCAGTATCCACTTCATGGTTTTAGTGGTCAGTGTCTAGCTAGTGGTAGTCACTAAGTTGCTGGTGGCATCAGGCTAGGCTATTTGAGAAAGGGACTAATTATAAAGTAATTCAACTAAAACCCTTACTTAACCCTATAATACCTCTTTTTCAAAACTCATTCATATATTTATTATGGATATTCTCTCCCTTATCATTATACTCTCACTCAAACTTCTCTTCTTGGCGTTTCCATCTCGATTCAATCAATTTCCAATGAATCATTATCTTTTATGCAATGTTTCTCATTATTGTTTCTCACCTCCATTATATATGGAATTGAAAGTGGTTCTAGGATATGTATTTTGGATCTATTAATCATATCACGATCCTTCTCCAATCTCTTATAGATCCCTCGTGTATTTGTCTTTCAAATTCCATTTCTCTTGTTAGTTTTTATGCGGCATGTGATTTTCATGGTACAGGTTGATCAAACTTCACCACCAAAACTTTTTATTAGAGAAACATGCCTATAATATATATGAACCATTATTTAGGTAATCCTCTCACTTTATATTGAATCCCATATCCTACCATAAAGTGTATCCTAGTGTGGGTGGTGTGTGATCCAAGTCTATGGTAGGTGGTTCTATCTCTAGCCAATGTTCTATGAAATGTGAATTATCTTAGTTTTATAAGTGGGTTATGAATTGGAATGATCACTGGTTTTTTATGCATGTGTAAAAACAGTTTTTGAGAATATATTTTCCCCTCGTTTTGGTAAAAGAATGGTATTTTTCAAAGGATTGAGTAAAGGATTGATAAATGGGTTTTAAAAGTATGTTTTTTTTTATTAAAATGTGTTTTTTTCAATTGTTTTTGAAATGAAACAATCTCTTTGAAATTGATTTTAAATATTCCGCCCATGGTATTCTTGGGTACTTTGGTGGATGGTAACTATATGGCTTTTTTCATTGAAATTGTAAGGGGGTTCAATTTTGGGGTTCCTCTTCTATTCCTAGAGCATACATACATTGGATCTAGGAACATTATCATGAAATTACATAGTGATTAATTTCTTGGGTGTTACTCTATGCTTAGTTTATGGATGTACTAACTCTAAGGAATTTTTTGTGCACTAGCCGTTTTTTGAATTTTTGGTATAGGTGACCTAGCTATCATGATCATTATTTTCCTAATGGTTATTACCATTATTCTTTGGATTTGTACTATTTTGGATTTTCTATGAAATTATTCCTGATTTCATAAATAAAAATGGTTTATTGAAATTATGATTTGAAATTTTATTGCTTAGCTTTTATTTTAGAATTGTGAAAAAGGGGAACTCTTTACCATGATTTTGATGTAAAACCATTAAACTTATTATCAGAACATGTTTTATTTAAATTTATTATATTGGGATTGTTTAACATAGACTTATTATTGAAAACCTTGGTGGGATCATACAGAGAATTTTTATCTCACACCCTTGACACTCTTTTAGGGCTATGTAGTACTGGTTTTATGAAATTCTGGGAAGGAGAGGATGTCAATGTTATGTGGTGAGTTTTTTGGTTATCTTGGAATGGGTAGCTAGTAGTGACCAAATGGAATGCTTCCCACATATCACATCAAGTAAAAATGGATCTTTTTTTGTGTCCTTTCTTTTGGTAGTTTTATGAACACTCACCTTCGTTTTATCTTGTTACCTTTGGTTGTATCACAATAATTTTCACTCTTTAGTTTTTAAAATATTTATTTTATCATTATATGTGTGTGTGTGTGTTATATGTATATTTTTTCAGGTTGGTAAAATCATTCCTTTGGTTATTGTTGGATGCCCGAGTTCTAGTCATCATCCAATGGGGTTTGGAAACACCCTTTGGGTCTTTCTGTGGTCTAGTTTAGAGACTAGTTGGATGAGTTTTTCAGGATAGGATGTGACAATTTTTTATATAAGTATGGTTATTCTTAGTATTGGTAATTTTTTGGACATGAGATAGGATTATTGAGACATGAAGGGTGGGTTGCAGTGAGTGTCTGGCTAGCTTCTTCCCTGAAGATCCTTAAGTCAATATGAGATGTTGGGATGTGTGTCTCCTATATTGGGTTTTGAACTTGACATTTGTTTATTATTATGTTGTTCTCGTTTAAACTGATATTAGTTCATTGTATGATCATTTATTTCTTCTTTTGGTATATAGAAACATGAATTTAAGATATCATTTATAGATTCATTAGGAGGGAACGGTAGGATACTCTACTCAAGGTAATCCACATTTGGAGAATAATCTATTAGTGTCTATCATACAGGTAGATTTTTTCTTGGATCATAATAAACTATGTATTCAGAACCAAGTTGTTGAGGTGAAACTAGAAGCTAGAGGATATAGGTATCAAGTATGAGAGTTCCTACATGAGAATACCCCTTCATTTAAGGGTACAAATGGACCCCAATAAGTAGAGTATTGGCTGGAAAAGATCGATTGGATTTTCGATTTCCTAGAGACACCTAGGGTTTTCAAGGTAAAATTTGAAATGTTCACGATAATGTGTCATATAAAGTGGTGGTGGGATTCTATGGTTCTAGAAAAATGACATGTGGTCTTGGAGTAGAAGTTATTAAACACCATTTTCTTTCAACAGTTATTCCCAAAGTCTCTAATGATAGTTGAGTCCTTGGAGTTCCTCTCATTATATTAGGGAGAGCATTCAGTGTTGGAATACACCACAAATTTGGCATATCAGGTTCATTTTTCTCAAAAGTTGGTGATGAATGATCAGCTGAGGTCTTATGCATGCCTATAGGGTTTTCTTCTTCAAATATGATCACAATTATACATTCTTAATCTCACCACTTATATTGATATGGTCAATAGTGTGATGATGGAAGAAATGAATATGGTGGTAAATATTAGCTTTTATGGATCTCCTTTCCCACCCAATGGTAGTTTTAGTGGTGACAAAGGAAGGAAGAGGAAGTGGCACAATAATCAGAAGGATGGTGGATGTGGCTCTTAGTAGGAGTATTCCCCATCTCCATTAGAAATATCTAGCCATGTTCCCCTTAATTACTATCATTGTATCAAGGTATGGAACACCCAACTATCTTATCCCACATACATAAAGAATTGTAGTAATTTTGTCTATTAAGGACATCTATGGGGATTCTTACAAGGTTTTTCTATGCCCTATTTTAGTTAGGGTCCTTCACCTCTAAGGGACACTACAACATAGTTATGATCTTCATAGTCTAAATGGATCTAGTCATAGGCCTTAGGATTGAATCACCATCACAGAATGGATGAGTCTTCGGTGGGGGTTGATGTGGTCCTGACTACAGTGAGAGGTACGTTTATTATTTCAACTTCTATATCAACTACTCTATTAGATATAGGCTGCTCACAGTCTCTTTTATCTACCCATTTTTGTTAAAGTTGTGAAACTTCTGATAGAGCTCATGTATTTTTTATAGAGTCGGTAATGCCTCTTAGAAGGAGGAAGGAGTTTGGGTTTTATTTTATATCTTTTTCTCTTTTTATAGATAATTCGGAGTTGGTATGGAACTTCTTAGTTCTATATTTGGATCTTTTCAATGTCATCATCGAGATGGACTATCTGGTTTCTCACTAAGATATGATTTATTTTTCTCATCATCTTTTTTTATTCTCTAATATAAAAGGGATCTCTTGGGTGTTTTAGGGAGTGTGGGATCTGAGGTCCATTCATGTAGGACCTGTACTGACCCAGACCCCAGTTACCTATATCCAATGTCGCACATTATTACATTGGCATAGAATATAAAGAATAACATCCCAAAGGACCGAATACGTAAGTAGTATTGTTAAACTAGAAGCCTACTAAACTCTTGAATTACAATTGAATAAAAAAATTAAAATATAAGTTTTCTTGAGAATAAAATTATTCCCTATAGAATATCCTTGCATATTAAATATAGTACTCTTTATAGAATTTTGGGGCAAGGAAACAAAATAAGGGTGAGTTCAAATGACCAGTAAGGGTTGTGTACAACGAAATCTATCCTAAATCAATAATTAATAATCAATATGGAAAGGTAAATAACCGAGCACACATTATATTTAAATAAATGGATAAGGAATAATCAATAAGGAAAAGTAAATAATTGAAAACACATGTAATTTAATCAATAAACTAAGAATGAAATAAATCCAAAGATATTATCATAGTGAAAATCGTATGGATAATAATAACTAAACTCTTAATACGGGAAATGATTAATTATTAGACACCATGACATCATGCATCAAAATACCTCTATTTTCAAGAGATTTAACAAGATGGTGTAAAATTATAAGTAAAAATCCATTTAATTCTAGATTAACTTATATGTATCATGAGACTTATTGATGCATAAAGGGTCTATGTTATATTGGGAGTCACCCATCACGGTAGGTCCAAATCATTATTTATATATTGAATAATCAATTTAATTAATGAACAACATGCCTTATCATAAAATATCTATATTGAGTAAAGAACACAGATTTATCAATATTTCCCCATATAAACAAATAACTATCAATTTATTACACCACATAGATAAATGAGATACGGTTTAAGCCATAAGAATATCCATGAATAATAACATAGATATTTAGGGGGATTTTTTATCTAACGTTCATAGGAAAGTGAATAATTCAATTGGAAGTTAATGACTATAAAATGGAAAAATTAAGTGAATTTCAATAATATACTTAGTTAAAATAATCATAGACCATTTAGAGGAAGAACAAGGACGGTATCAACATATACCAATTATATTAATAATAAATGGATGTTATTATAGATTAATATACATACCATAAAAATATCTTTAAAAACATGCATAAGTAAAATCTCTTTTTAATTTTGAAAAACATTTAAAAAATAAAATTTTAAAAATAAAATTTCAGAAAAAAATTTGAAAAACAATTCCTTGGAAATATACTTTGAACCAAATAAATTAATCGTTAAAAAATTTGAGTTTTCATGATAGTAGGAAATTTTATTCATGTCATACACATTAAAACAAAGTTTTCTTTCAATTTTTTAGTAAAATTCAGAAAGACATTTTTTTGAAGATGACATAATATTCCTTTGAAAAAAATTTAAAAGAGTAAAAATTTGTGAAAAATAATTTAATAAATAATTTCTAAAAGTTTAAAAACATTTAAGAATTTTTTTAGAGAACACAGTTTTGTAAGAAAACATACTTTTGACTGAAGAGAGAAATGAAGTCAGGTTTTCTTAAAAATATTTTGTAAAACATTTTATGCAAAAAAGTGTGGGAAAATGGTAATATTAATTTAAAAAATCATGAATAAATATAAGAGAATAAAATTAGATGGTTTTATTAAATAATTATTAAATTATTTCCTTAAATTGATAATTTAGAATAGACAATCTCAAATAAAATGAGTTTCTGAATTAAACCCTTGCAAAGGTCATAATGCTGAAGTAAGAATCAACCAATGAATTGATTATGTCTATCAAATTTAAATCCACATAAAAAAATTAAATAAAATATAAAATAACCAAACTTCATTATACACATAATCTTACCATAATATAATCAATGAAGTAGAAGTTCAACCCAATGAGTGGAAATTTAGTTAAGAAATCCCTTACCATTTGGTAACATTAAATTAAAATCCCCTTAGATGAAATAATTTGAATTTAAAATTAAAATAACATAAATAATTAAGTATTCATGATATTAATTTTCAAATTGGATGTATATACACTACATAAAATAAACTAGGTGAATTACATTACAATATGCCTTATTGAAATGAAATTGAGATGAAATCCCCTAACTTACACTTCTTTTTGGTTTAACAATATTTAAAAAACTCTATAGAAGTTTTAAAAATGTTATTAAATTATTAAATAACCATATTAATTTTTATAATATCATATATGACCCTTTTATAACATCTTATTACCTCCTCATTAATAATCATTCATTATTTTCATTGTTTCTAGTGTTATTTTCCTTGTTTCTTTATGTGTGTTTCATTGTAAAATATCTAGTTCTTGTGCATTTAATATAGTTATATCATCCCCATTATAAAAATAGTGGAATAATTATCATTTTTTTTTGTCAATTTTACTTTTAAAACCTATCATCAATGATGGTTATGAAAAATGAAGTAAGTTATGGTCAAGGACATAGTAGGCCGTACGGACGAATGAGTAACGATTCCATTTTACAATGATAATTATGGAAGGAATGTATGTAATATATTATCTTAAAATAATTATCATAATATAATATATTCCATATTATATAATTTTATATATCATCCATTTGGTGTGGTGATCAAAAGATAGTCACATCGCCTCGTGAAGGCAGTAGTGCACACGTACACAAAAGATGTTATCATCTTTACATCAGTGAAAATGAAAGAAATAAAATGATATATATTATCTTTAAATAATGGTAAATATGTAATTAATATCATAATTATTTCATATATATCATATATAATTATTCACTTTATCATTATCACCTTCCATGTGAAGCGTTAGTGAAAGACGAATCACATCACTTTACAAGGTGGCAGTCCGCCTTACACACAAGCGGTGGTATCTTATCTTCTATGGAATGAAAATTAAATATATATATATATATATATAGTGATTAAATAGGTATAAATATGTTATAAATATAATATATATAATTTATATCCATAATTATTCCCAACCTTTAGAGGTAGAAATGAAAAAATGAACGACATCGGTTTGTCAAGCGGTAGTCCGCCGTACACACGAATGATGATTTCATAACCAATTTGTTGGAATTGGAGATGGTTTTAGATAATTAAATTATTATAAAAACATATAATTATATTTAATATAATTATTTCATTATATCAACATTTTTTAATAAAAAATGATGGAGGTGGATAGAGAAGTAAAATAAAGATTCACATTGAAGAACATTACCTCTTCTTCGGGTATCCTACTTAGGTTTGCACTAAAGTCATAAAAGGTTGGATTTAAGGTCAAAATAAGGACTCTAGGATCAGGGGAGTGAATTTTTTAATTTATTTGGTTAGTTATTTGTTGAACCAAAATGGTTTTAAGGTGTGAATAAGAGAAAAGAGTGAGTGACCTTTTATATATTGGGGCGAAAACACACTTGGTATTTTTGAAAAGAATTGAGTTCTCCCATGTTTTTAATATGTCAAAAGAGTCCAAAATGGACCATTATCGAACCTTATATGTTTAATAGTCTAAATATGTCCATAAAATTGTTTTTATTCATATTATTGGTTATTTTTAACCTTATATTTTAAGTTTAACCCTTAGTAAACCATTTTTACCTTAACCACGATAATTAATTTTTACTATATTCACTATTCATTTGGGTCAAAAATTTAGTTGAAATTATTAGACATTATAAATTATTATGATTCCAAACATTTAATCCATTTTTATAAATTTAGTTCATATATGTGGAAAATTTTAATTTAAAATTAATCCCACAGGCGAGTTGAGAAAAAATGTTTTTAAAGTGAAAATGTTCAAAAGATTACAAAGTTTTCTATCAAAATATAACATTAAAATTATTCTAATGACATAAATTAGATTAAATGATATAAAATTTAAATATTTTTAATTTAAAACCAATTAAAAATATAATTTAAACTCATAAATAAATTAAATGAAAAATAAGTTTTCAATTAAAATTCAGTACTTTTCACTATTCATCAAAAAGGTGAAACTTATCAAAAAAATCACAAAACATCACCCTGAGATAATTTAAAAAATTAATTTTAAAAATTAATTTTTTTTCAAATAAATTGAATAAAATTGGTAAAAATTAATTTTAAATTATTTTCTCAATTTTTGACTAATCCATCTTTTTATAAAAATAATGTTTTTAGAAATAATTTCTTTTTCTTTTAAATGATACTTATTTTATTACAAATCAAAAGATAATTAATAAAAATGTGTAAAATATATATTTTAATAAGTTAGTTAATACTATTCATACCCACTATTCCAATTAATGGATGATTAAAATAATATTAAATAATAATATTAACAATATATTATTATTCGGTAAAACATAGCCTTACACGTAATGCAAACTATCAACGAAAGTCATTGTTGTGTGCATCATAAGATATCAAAGAAATTAAATTTATTCTAAGATAATTTTTTTAATTCTTGGGGTGTTATATTATATTCTAATCTAGGTATTGGGTATCACATACTCTATTGAATAAAAATTTATTATTTTAGAAGTTCGATGTGTTATAAGACTATTACACCCTCAGTTCACAAGTCTATTATCTCTCATTGCAGTTGAGCCTGGTGAAATTATTTTATACACCTGCTGAGTTGAAAGAGCTCAATATCTAGATGGATGAACTGCTGGAGAAGGGATTCGTTCATCCTTGTGTTTCTCCATGGGTATCCCCCAAGTTATTTTCATAGAGGAATTTTTTTCTATACATTTGTGTTTGTACTATCTAAAAATGATTCTGGTGCAACACATGGATATTTTAAAAAAATATATTATGTCGAATATTGTATACGACACACAACACCGAGTTTAAACAAATAATAAAATATTATTATTTAAATATGATCATTATAATCTAGAGATAAAATGGTGGACATGAATATAAGTAACTAAATTATTAAATATATAGAAAATTATTAATTAATAAAAATTTATTCATAATTTCTTAGTAATTAATCACTCAATTTTTAGTAAATTTAATTTATTCTTCAGAAAAACATTTTCTTCAAAATTTATTATTATTATTTTTTTGTAATAAAATATTATAATTAATTTATCAAAATTTTCTAAATTTTGTTTTATGAAATAGATATAATTTTTTAAATAATCATTCCAAAATTATCTTAGAATTAATTTTTGATAATTTTCTAAAAAAATTGATTTTTTAATGAATAATGAATAATATTTGTTTTTATTGGAAAGATATTTTGTTTTCTAGTATTTTCAAAGTCACATTAAATTTTGGATTAGTTTTAAAATTATTTACATAATTTTTATTAAAAATAACCCAATAAATGTTATTTTAATCAACATTATACTTCAATTTGGTATAAAATAAATTTTATACTTAAAAAATCATTTTTGGGATAACCCATTTTTCGTTGTGTTTTGTGGGTTTAATTTTAAATTATATTATGAAACTTCTATAAATTTAATTTGAGAAAAATGTTTTAATTATTTTAATAAAAATAATTAATATTAGGTAATAAATTCATCTTAATTTTTGGTCAAAATTAATAGTAAAAATTGTAAAAATTATTATCATGGTTAAGGTTAAAACAGATTTACCGGGGTATTAAACTGTATTGATAAGAGTTATAATTACCTAAAAATTTACCTAAAACCCATTGTATAGAACTATTTACACCCTATATTATATAATATTTTAATTTTGTCTATTTTGGATCCATTCTTCTTGAGTAAGATATTAATATACATTAATCATTCTAAAAATTTCTGGTGAGTCTTCTCCCCCACTTATAAAAGGAAACCCAATATCCTCTATTATCCATAATTAAAAATCCTTTTTTATACAATTACAGAATAAATCAATTAATAACATCCCTGAACATATCCAAAAGGTCTTATCTTCATCAAAAACCCAACCTATAAAAGATTTATTTATAAACCTAAATTGGTTGTCTGAAGAGGAGGTGTAGTTCTTAACAGATCATTTTTATGTTATTTCTTCTTCTACCTTCTTCAAATTTTATTCAACCAAGATAAAATAATAAAATAATAATTTTACATATAATATTATTTTATTATAATAATTTCATAACATATATCTATATCCTCTTCCATTAATTGGGAAATGAAACCATCATTCATGCGTTAGGTGGACTACTGCCACCCAAACCGATGTAATTAATTTTCCATCATCACCTATCATGAATGGTTATAATTATAGATTTAAGGTATATATTTTTTATATACATTAAATAATTATAATTATGTAATGATAATTTATCATATATTTTCTTAAATTTCCATCCATTGAAAAATTATATCTTCATTTGAGCATATGTGTGAATTACCACCCCCACAAAGTGATGTGATTTTTATTTCATCTCCACATCACATGGATAATATATAAAAGTTTATTAAATGGTATAATATGATAATAACTACGGGAATAAAATTTATACTTACCAACATTCCCTCATTCTTTTTGAAAAAATTAAAATGTTACTAATGCGTACATATGACTTACCATCCTGATGATTGTAATGTAATTAATATTACATAACCATGTTTAATGGTTGGATTTAAAAGTATAATTAGTATAAAAAATATAATTATATCATGATTAATATTCTATAGATTATGGGATAATAACCTTTTTTACCATGGTCAACATACAGAATTCATTTTGAAATTATGAACTGAACATTCTAGAAACACCTGAAGTAGACTTAACCAATTAAGTAATTAAATAGTTAATTAAAGTAAATGAAATAAATCATTTGATGATAATGAATTTAAAATATAAATTTTTATTAATAAATAAAATAATTGATATATGTTTATTATATGGGTATTAAAACACGTACATAGCAAGTTTGGACTCATGGTAAGGGATTTATCTCAATTTACTTCATTGAGGAGTGTTTTAATGTTATACATATAATTTATTTTATATGGTGAATATAATACACCTTTTAAAAAATTTATCAGGAATCATTCATACTTCGTGTTATTTTAATTATCAATCCAAATTATTTCATCCAAGATGATTTGACTTGAATGTTACAAAGTGGTAAGGGGTTTCTTAACAAAATTTCCTTTCATTAGGTTATAACTCTTCTTCATTGACATTATTATGCCATGATTATGTATGAATTAATCTAAATAGATTTTATAATGTAGTTACAGTTTTTTATTTGGATTTATAAATGTTCACATAATTTCTCCATGGATGAATTATTACTTTAAAAGTTATGATCTCTAGAAGGGTTTTTTTGTCTCAATTTTATTTTCTTGATAAATATTTCATATTGTGCACTAGGATTTATTTTAAAGGTGTAATTAATTCCCCATTAATTAATTTTAACAAATTAATTCATGTAATTCATGAGATTTATAGGCCAATATCATATTATTTCTTTTAATGTCTTTTGGTTTTGAAGGCTACCAAAGTGGTAAAGGATTTATGTTACAATATCACTTCTATTATGGATTATTTATGTTGAAGGTTTCATTATGGGAAATAATATATTATTATTTTCTCAAACCATATCTATTTTATTATCCTATTGTTATAAATTTTATTTACATTTCTATTTTCCATTTCCACCCTAATTTATTAAAAAAACATCAAGAATGTTTTTGTAAGTGATACTGATCTTGTATCTTTAGTTTGATCAAGAATCTTTATCTTCTAAATCCAAGTTTTTTATTACTATTTTAATAATATCATTTTATAAACATAAATGATTTCCTAAATTTTTTTCATGTGATAATTAACCTTATTTTAAAAGTTTTAAAAGAAAATTTATTAACGTTTTTTCACATGGTTCACTTTTGAATCCCTTTACACAAGCTTGAAAAGAATAATTATTTTTAATCTTTACGAAATAAATGTATTTTTCCATTGCTATGACTGTTTTTTTCTTTGAAGATTAATTTATAAGTTTCAAAGGTTATTTTCAAATAAAATGACATTAATTTTTTTTGTGAATTTTAGGTTTTCAAATTTTTTATTCAAAGTGTAAAGTGTATTTTTCTCCAGAATGTTTTTAATGATATATTTTTTGTATTTATATTCATTAATGAAAAAAACCCCTGACTTTACATATAATCCACTAGGTATATATTGTAATGGTACACCATTATTATTTCATTTAATGGATTATTATTATTTTAAAAGGATTTTTATGGAACCTATTTATTTTCCTTGGGTGAATCAAGATATTAAAGTACTATAGTTGTTATTATGTTAAAAAATACAAGCTTTCATAGATATTTTTTATGTTATAGTTCTTGGAAATTGCTTATAATTATAGGTCATCTCAATATAGCTCATGATTTTAGGTTATATCTATATAGATCTATAATTAATTGGGTAATGGTATAGAGTTAACTGATTATGGTTTTCCCCTAAGTGATTATGGGAATTTTTTAGTTAAGTTATTATAGTTTTAAGAGTGATTATAAGATTTATATGAAAATGATATTCCAAGTTACCAAGATTGTTTTCTTTTCTCTTTCATAATATTTTAATTTACCCTTTACTTAAGGATTGTTTTCATATGGATTATGATTTTGGAGTTATATGGATCTTATCATAAATTCATTTTTTATGCCATTTCTCATGATTTATGATCTTATTTTTTATGGTTATGAATTCTAATATTATATACTTAGTCACTTTGATTATGTCATCATAACCTTATGTTCAACTTATTCTCACAGATGAAATTCAATTGTTAATTATTATATTTACCCTTAATGAGTTTTTGATCTCACCATTATTATGTTTACTTTTCCCCAGGTTATGAAAAAAAAATTAGGAATGTTTTCCCAAGAATGTTACAAGAGAATAAGAACATAGTTAGAGAAGATGTATATTTTCAATAACCAGTTTTTATGTATCCAAGTTTTTATAAATGAGTTTTTCCTAATCCTCTAAAACTATTAACCAAACATGTCCTTAGTTATATAAATGATACAACATTTAAGTTTTAAGTTTTATGTTTTGGAAGGATAGAATTGAGCCATGTTTATCAATATCAAAGACAAAAATTTAAAAATTATGTTTTTAGCACTAGATCTGGAAACATAGGTTTAGGGATGTTAAATTTCGTATTAGAGTAAGGTTTAAATAAATTAAGAGACTAGTATGTTTTTATGCGAGGTTAACTTAATAGTTTTATATACCATCATGGGTTTATAAGTTTAAGGATGGATATAAGTTCAAGTATCATAAACCCCTTTTTCAGTTTTAAGTGACGGGATTTTAAAGTGATTAGCGATATTTTTTGGAGATGTTTTACTATACTAAGGTATACTAAAAACTTAAGTGTATCATGTTGTTAAATATGCAGGGTTATTCTGGAAGAATGCTATTAAATTTTTGGGGACATAATGTAAGAACCTGGATCTTCATTTCAGTTATGTTTTTATTTTTCTGGTGTTTTTGAGAAAAAGTTGAATTTTTGGAAATTTTAGAAGTACACGTTGTGTACTTATATATACGTGTCATGTACTCAGTTATCGTAGGTGACCATGTACAGGCAATGTAACTGTCGAGTACACAGATGTGCATGTTGACCTGAAGACTGCCTAATGTGGGGGCTGGTAAAGGCAAGTACATGTTGTGAACTTCTGAAGTACATGCCCTGTACTTACTTTTTTTTCATTAAATAGACCAGGGTCGCGTCTAATTGTCATAAGTGTCTTCTTCTTATCCTTCTTCAACCGAGAGTGTTCGTACAGTGCCGAACTTTCCCCAAGACCCTAATCAAGCATTCGTTCTCTGATTCGACCACCGTCAATTGCATTAGAATTTCCATGGTGAGCTCTTCCTTTTTCTAGAGCATCATTTCCTGATTAATCCTCTTTCAAGAGTTATCTTTAGTTGAATGTTTTAAGTGTTTTTGTATATATATGGTGTTCTAGGGCAATTCAAGTTCTGAGACTCAAGTATCTTGATCTCCCAAAGCTGAGGTAGGTGGTTTGTGCCTTTCCATAGGTAGTCTTTGAGTTATATGTGAAAATGTGCCCAATACCTTAGAATGGGGTATTGCGTGTTTATGGTTTTTAGACCTTATTTTACCTGCTATGCCTTTTTTGTTTGGATAGAGGTTAATTTTTGTGAATTGAATTAATTTTTCCATGATATGTAGGTTTTTCCCATGTATGCTTGTTTTTATTGTTTGGTTCAGCTTTTTCTGTTAGTCTACCTTGCTTGTTCCCATGCCTAGTAGTGTAGGATGGAGTGTTTTATTATCTGACATACAGATATAATTTTTTATGCTCGTTTTATTAACCCTTTATACGATGTGGGTTTTCAACATATGTTTTTTCAAATATAAAACCCTTAATTACCAAAATCAAGTTAAAATTGGGAGTATTCAATTTATTAAATGTATAGATAATGTAACACCTTGATATTTTTTAAAATAACAATATGTTTGACAGTATATACGACACACAACATTGAGCTTAAAAAACCATGAAATATTATTATTTAAATATAACCATTATATTATAGAATCTTAATTGGTGGGTGTGAATAGAAGTAACCATGTTTTGATATATATATATATATATATATATATATATATATATATATATATATTCATAATCAATAAAAATTTATTGATAAAATCTTTGTAAAAAATAAATCAATTTTCAATAAATTCTTTTTGTGCTTCAAAAATATGTTTTCTTCAAAAATAATTTTTATTGCCTTTTGTGATCAAATATTATAATTAAATTTTGTAAAATATTTAATTTTATTTTATGCAATGTATATCATTTTGTAAATAAGCATATCAAAATTATCTTAGGCTGAACATTTGATAATATTATGAAAATTTTGATTTTATAATGAATAGTGAAAAATAATGATTTGGATTGAAAATTGCCTTTTCTGATGAAGAATTTACAAAGTAACATTATATTTTAGGTTGGTTTTAAATTTTAATTAGTAAATTTTTAATAAAAATAATCCAATAAATTTTATTTTAATTGGAATTATACTATAATTTGGAATAAATATATTTTTATACTCAAAATACATTTTTCTAAAAAATTGTTTTTTATCAGGTTTTATTGGTTTAATTTAAAATTAAATTATGGCGCATATATGAATTAAATTTCATAAAATGGATTAAATATTTTTAATTATAATAATTAATGTTTTTTAATAAATTCTAATTAGTTTTTGTATAATAAATAGTAAAAACAGTACAAATATGTTACCATTGTTGCGGATAAAACAAATTTACCGTAAGGTTAAACTAAATAGATAAGGCTTAAAATGACCTAGAAACTGGTATAAAACCTATTTTATAGACATATTTAGACCCTATATCTTCTTATTTTCATAAATTTTATATTTTTGATCCATTTGGATTGATTAATACATTAATATATTTTAATGCTTTTAAAATTCCGAAGTTTTTCCTCTCCCCCACTAATAAAAGAAAACCACTCTCCTATAAAAAATTAAAGAGCCTATTTGTTCATTTAATACCTACCCAAATCCCTTATTAAAATCCCTCCCCAGTTCTTAGATTCGAATTATTGATCAAAAACCCAACCTAGGAATCCATTATGTATAAACCTAAAGATGCTATCCGAAGAAGAGGTATTGTTCTCAATCGAGCAATTTCATTTTATTTATTCTTATAAATCCTTCGTATCCTCTTAAACCATGCTGAAATAATAAAATAATTGTTTTAAATATATTTATATTTTATTAAATTAATTTAATAACCACTATGAAAATACTCTTCTATCAAATGGGGAACGAAATAATCCTTTGTGTGTACTATGGACTACCGCCTCGTGAACAAATATAATTCGTTTTCCATGACCGCCTATCATGGATGGTTATAATGATGGAATTAATTTATATATATATATATATATATATTAATGACATAATTATTATTTTTAAAAGATAATACATTATTAATTTTCTTAAATTTCAATCTATTGAAAAATGAAAATGCCATTTTTACGGATGTGTGGATTTCCACATCTACAAAGAAATGTGATTCATTTTTCAAAAATGAATCTAAGGGTTGGTATATATATTTTTATTTAAAGGTATAATTTTATATTTATGATATAATCATAATTATTTAAATATAAAATGATACTTACGCTCTTTTAATCAAGCTCTTTGACAAATTATAACGTTGTTCATGCGTATGCACAACTTAGCATCTCTATAATTGAAATGTAATTCATTTCTCATAACCATTTTGCATGGATTGTTCTAAAATTAAAATTAATATATAAAAATTATAATTATTTCATTATTATTATTATATATATGATGTAATAATGAACACTTTGACCATGTTCAATAAACTAAATTCATTTCAAAATTATGAAACCAACATCCTCAAAATAACATAAGCAGACTTACCTGATTGAGTACTTAAATATGGAATTAAAATAAATGAAATAAATGATTTAATTATAATGTATTAAACCTATAAAAGGTTTTTAATAAGGAATATAATTAATATATTTTTATTATAGAGGTGTTAAAAGACATACATCGCAAGTCTGGACTCATGGTAAGGGATTTCATCTCAATTTCCCTTTATTGAGGCATGTTTTAATGTTATATACATAATTTATTTTATACGGTGTATATAATACACATTTTACATTTTTTACCATTAATCATTCATAATTCATTGTCTTTTAAGTTTAATTAAAAAAATCATTTGAGGGAATGTGACTTGAATGATATCAAGTGGTAAGGGGTTTCACAACTCAATTTTATTTCATTGGGTTATAACTCTTCTTTATTGACTTTGTGATGCTATGATTATGTAATTACCTGACCCCAGTTACCCAGATTCGGTGCATTATTTTAACACATTGGCAAGATTACAAGGAATCAAGTCCTGAAGGACCGATCGGTTTAGCAGTCTTAGAAAATAGACTACATACATAAATGTTACATTACACTTCATAACATACAAAACAACATAAATAATCCTTCGCAAACGCCATTATTACCTTGGCTTAACCCTGCATATCAATCACAATACACTTCTTGGAATCCTGGGAAAACTAAAACATAGAAAGGGGTGATCTCAGATGCTGAGTAAGGATAACAATACAGAAGAAACTTTCACAAATAAGCATAAACATTTAAGGCAATGTATAACTAAAACAAAAGGTTTTTAAACTTGAACTTCAACATAATATGGTAGAAATAAAATTAAATAATTCCATTTAATTATTCACATGGATATTCTACAAATATAATAATAACATGAAATATCAATAACCACTTTCATAACGATGGAATGCATAATGTTGAACTTTAATTTTTGTGTCAAGGCCTTGTGACAAGACCTAAGGGATAACTGTAACGGGAACCCAACCCGGAGAGCCTCTGTAACCAGACTCCAACCCAGAGTGCCTCTAATAACCGGACACCATCCCAGAGTGCCTCTAATAACCGGACACCAACCTGGAGTGCCTCTAATAACCAGACACCAACCCGGAGGGTCTGCTATAACTGGACCCCAACCCGGAGGGCTTACTTTTATCGGTCCCCAGCCTGGAACATACTAGTCCAACTCATTCATCTTAAGAATAGGATAAAATATAACATAAACATTCATATTAAAATTAGCATACGAAATTTCATTACATAAACCATAAATCATGAATGGTATAAAAATAGAACATCCACAGTCAAACATATCATAACTAATTCAATACAACATGGAAGATTGTATTATAATAAATCAACCTCAATCAAAAATAATTTTCATTAAAGGATTCTGACATAGTTTTAAATGATGAGTAAAACTTTTTGAGAGAAATATCCTTTTTGTAAAATCATTTAAAAGTCACACATTTATAAAGGAATTAATTTAAAATATATTTTTGAATAAAAGTCTCTCATACCAATTTAAAACTTTTAAAAAGAATTATCATTTCAAAACATTCATGACCATATAAATAAATCCTTAAAATCATTTTCAAAACATGGACATAAAATAAAAATATTTAGAAAGATAACTCTTTAAAACTTTTAAAATTATGATCTTGATAAAGTGTACCTTTCAAAAATCCTTAAAATATTCATTTTGAAATAATTTTTATGAAAAATGGACATGTATGATAAAAATGTCCCAGTAAATACTTACACATAAACAATCTCGAATAATAATGAGATTGAGGAATTAACCCTTACCAATTCGGTAACTTACGAAACATACACCCCATGAAAGAGGTATCATACAATGAATATGTAGATACACATAAATTAAAGTGTATTACCCAAAGAATACAATAATGGACAGTACATACACCACGCAAAAGGTAATAGTGGCAATATGGTACGAATCTCACGGGAATAAGGGGTGATATGAAAACCCCTTACCTTGCACTTTACTTCAGTCAAAGGTACGTTTAGCCTCATGTATGAAGACTATAGTATGTTATTAAATTATACCAGAACCATATTAATATTTATGATATCATACATTATTCATTTATGACTTTATACTACCCATTTAATAATAATTTCTATGTTATATTAATATTTCGGTTAATAATCGCTTTCTTTATCGTATGTGTTTTAACTTGTTACTCTTGATTGTATCACATAGATAATGATTTGAATACTTAAAGAATATAAAACTTTATTTATTTATCATATATATTTAGAATATAAAAATTTATAATGGACGTATATATGAAATGGAAAACACCGCTTATGGAGACGGTAGTCCATACGTACGCATAAACGTTGTTTCTGTTTTTACATAGTATTGAACGAAAGTAAGTGAATAAGATATATGTAAGTACATAAATACTTATATATATAGATATATATATCTCTAGTAGAATTATTATGTCATATATTACATAGTTATTAGTAATATATATTTTTATAATCGTTGATGAATGGTGAACTTGGATATGAATCTCATTGCGTCGTGGAGACGGTAATCCGTACGTACACACGAGAGAAAATATCATTCTTTTGGTATTAATATAATATATAATTGGATGGTATATAATATATATATAATACTTATCATGTTATATTCATCAAATACACATCATTATTATACACATCCAAATAATGATGTATTGAATAACAATTACACCATGACGTGGAGACGGTAAGCCGTACGTACGCACGTATGGTGACATATCATTCAAAGGGTGGATAGAATAATGAATTTGGTTGTACCATAATTATAATGACATCACAATATATATAATATACTGGATTTATTATTTTATAATGGAAACAACAAAGAAAAAGGAAGTGGAAGAAGAAAGGAACTTGAAAGAGGGTGGTGAAATCATTACCTCTTCATCGGGTTCTTCCTTTTGATTTGATCAAAAGGGTTCCCTAGGTTGGATTTATGATCAAACTAAGGCCTCTAGAATGAAGGTAGGATATTTTAGAGTGTATGTGGGAAGGTTTTGGCCGAGACAAATGTCTTAGAATGTGTGAATTAGAGAGAAGATGGAGTTCCTTTTTTATAAGAGGGGTGAGGGGCACCTTAGAAAAAACTTAAAATAATATTTTATAATAAATTAATATTTGGTTTATAATGGCTCAAAAGTTTATTATTTAAAGTATAAGGTGGGTATAGGTCGAAAGAAACTCGTACAATAGGTTTTAGACAAGTTTAGGTTATCATTTTAACCTTATCATTTAGATTTAACTCTAAGTTAAAGAATTTAACTTTTACCGTGTCTTCTTGTATTCTTACACTATATGGTTAATAAACTTACTATATACTGCCAATAGAACCACAATTGGTTCATTAATGTCATATATATTATTATATAAGTCTTTTGGCCGATCTTTAGATTTTTAGGACCATTATATCAATTAATAATATAATATTTGTTTTAAAAACTATTTTATGTCAATTTTGACACTATTTGGTATTTGTTTTTTTAAATAATAACAACATGCTTACTTCAAAATAAATACATTGAATCAATCCTAAAATGTCATATTCACCTAAAAAATTCGTGGATGTCATAAAAACTTTGAAATTATATTTATTTTAATATATATAATACTATTTATTTGATTCTTTCATGAATAGGGTAATTACTACGTCATCATTGTGTCATAAAAAAATTTATTTATATAATGTCTAAAAATTATAAATAAAATACCATGATGTAGAAAATATTTTTAGATTTCTAATGAATATTTATAATCGAATCTATCTTCTGTAAAACCCTATATTAAAAATGTTTTAGTTATTAAACTTTGATTTTAACTCTTTTAACTCTTCTTTGAATTAAATAATAATAAATGTCCTAATCTAATCCAAGTGAACCTAAATGATGATATTTTAATCCTAAGGTTTTTTTTGTCGAGATAAACTTGTAAAATAGAATTAGTACATGTGTGAGGGTAATATTAATATCATTTTTACCCTTAATTACCCTATTTACTTTTAACCGTAGTAAATAAAAGTAAAAAGTTGCTATTCACCAAAATTATTTTCATCTCCTTGAACCACATTTTACTCATTGATATTAACCATGTCTCTCAGATTTTTGAAATTCAACTCACAGAAGTGGTAAAATTAAGTTTTATGGGAATTTTCAAATTCTCCTAGGAGGTGGGTAAAAGACGGTGAAAAGTTCAATAAACTTTTTATATATCTAAAATTATTAAAAACTGACTCCAATGAATTAAAATGAACTTATATAAGTATTATGTATCTATTCTGAAAAAAAATTAATTTAAATAAAATAAATAATTATTTAAATAAAAAATCAGTTTTAACCAATAACTCAGTGTTTTTCACTATTCATCAAAAATTGATGTTTCTCAGAAAAATACCAAAAATTCAGCCTAAGATATATTTGATATTATGAATTCAAAAGTGATGTATATTTTACCAAATTCATAACATATAAGTTTCATTAATTAATTTAAATTAATTCTCGTTGTCAAAACAAATTTCGTGTTTTTAAGAAATAGTAACTATCAAAAGATTGACACTTACTTATGCCCAGTTTAAATGTGAAATTATGTCCAATGACCAACATTGTATTAAATGGTAAAAATATATTCTAAATATTCTTTAAAACCACTCAAATTAATAATTTATCACTATTAATTATTTTGATTAAAAAAGTTGTTTTTAATTAAAATTTAGTAATTTTCACTATTCATCAAAATATGAAAGTTATCCGAAAAGTAGAAAAATTTTACCCTAAGCTAATTTCGATATTCAGAATACAAAAATGAAGTTCACTTTGAAAGATAAATTGTATAAAATTTTAAAAAGTGGGTATTACTATTCTTAACGGCTAGTTTGATTGGTTGTGGTGTGTGTTAGAACTCGAAGTTGCATACAACACATGCTACTGTATTATTCAAAGAGAAGCGTACCATGGAAGATTTGGGTGTTACATTCTCCCCTCCTTCAATAAATTGAATCCACCCAATTTATACTCGGTATTAGAAACATGGGGTTGACATTTCAAAATATCTTAGTTGAAATCCCACATCGAAAAATGGATTAATGAGGCCTCTATTTAAAATAAAGAGTGGTAAGTATGATGGTTACCGAAAATAACACATACTAGGGTTTCATGTAGGAAAATATGGATATAGAAGAGAAATCTAACTATCAATATCTGATGGAGAGTGGTAGAGAACATGGCTATAAAAAGTCCAACAATCACAAAGCCATAAATTTGTGATGATCTAAGGTACCATCTAGGACAACGTTTTTGTTCTAATTTTATTTTCATAATGTTGAGGAATTTATTTATGAGATTGGCTAAGATCATAAGGAGATATACTTTCTTTATAATTATTGTTTTATCCATTAATAAATTTCTACCACAAACTCATCTTTCACTACAAAAGATAATACAACTCAAAAATACTCTATTTATCCTAATCATATAGGGTTAAAAATATAATGATTGTATAATTCACATATCAGACCCATTAAAAAAAGAAACTACATTATACAATCCAGGGACTTCATGTAGTCTAGTGGTAGGCAATAAATCCCAATCGCACTATGGTTGTGGGTTCGATTCCCGCAGCTTTTTCAGACGCGATGGGTTGTCACATGGTTTGTGAGTTGTCCTTTTATAAAAATCCAAAAATAACATTTCAAATTTAATCCATTCCAACCTTTAGACTTATCCAGAATACTACTATCCAAACTTACATTCCAAAATTTATAAGGAATTTAAACACAATGAAGATCCTTTTGCCATGTAATAACATGTGAACACCTTAACCATGTATTATTTTAAAACACGGTAACATCCTGAATTACCATAAAACCTTATTGATTACATTAATGCTCCCTTATTCTTTATAGAATAATGGATATACTCATTCTTTCAAAAATTTTGTAAAATCCAACGATGAAAAATCATTAATCAGTTTCAACGTATTCAAGAATATCCAATATAATTTACCCAAATCAGCCATATCGTATTCTAAAATCAGTACCTCAATATTAGGAACATATTAAGGTTTATCTTTCCTTCAACCATGTAATTTCCAAAAAGTTTAACTCGCTGTAGAGTCACTTTTTTTAGTACCATAAAATCTCAAATCCACAATGAAATAGTATTGCAGTACAATCCTTATTTATTCCAAGTACATCATTGATACAACACTTCAATGAAATAATTCCAAAATAACAACATAAGAACACTAGTCATTCCTCTTCATCTATGGTAGTATCATAACTTGATTATTATCCAATAGCATCATTTGAGGCATAGTCTGATGACCGGGACATTGGTTCACGTAGTGTACAAACTCCTTGTAGATGAATCGTTGTACATTTGAAACCTTTTTCTTACCCTTGCAGTCACGTACTTGGTGTACCTTTTCTCTACACTTATAACATACTCCCATTCCCTTCCATCATTTTCCAAAGTTATTATTTCCACAGTTATCACATATGGAAAAATCATTCTTTACCTTATTCCCTTTATTTGTCCTTCTCTCTACCATCCTTTCCTTCTCTGGCTTCCATTTAAATCCATAGGACTATGAGAATGATTTACTTATCTTATCAACACATGATACTATTTCTTCATATGATGATAATAAGTGTGAGACTATTTCCTTTCTAAATTTTGGCTTAAGACCATGAAAGATATGATCTTTCTTACTCTTTGGATTGTGCGTATTTTTGGAGTTCTCATTCCTTCTACTGGGCGCCATTTCTAAACAATGGAATACACTAGATTAGTTTATGAATATCAATACCTAATCCAAAACTTGTAAAACACTTAACATAAATTAAACAGTTCATGGATATAATCCATAATCATAAAAATATCTTCTTTGAGGAAGTATATACTCATAAACCCTTCATAGTGGTTTGTAAAGAAAATGAGAATTATCCTAAGAATATCCCCTGGGGGTGTCGTAACCAAGAGTGCAGCAAGGCCCGTTGTCGTGCAGTAGTTCCCGTTCGAGTATAGCTCAAAGCTGTGTTTTTTGGTTTTACCCCTAGGTACATCTGTGCTAGAGCCGCCTCTACCTGCTCGTATCCAGACAGGGATGTATTGCTTGGAAAACTCAAAAAATCTCTACAATACCAAAATTCTAGGAAGTTATTCTATACCAATCCTAAAAGTCTATCTTAGGGCTATGTGCTCTAATCAGAGTTTATCTAAATCTTGTTTCCAAGGTTATTTCTAAACTTCCTCTGATACCAACTGTAATGCCCCGACCCCAGTTACCCAGAGTCGGTGCATTATTTTAATACATTGGCATGATTACAAGGAATCAAGTCCCGAAGTACCAATCGGTTTAACAGTCTTGGAAAATATATGACATACATGAATGTTACATTACACTTCATAACAAACAAAACAACATAAATAATCCTTCATGAACACCATTATTCCCTTGGCTTAACCCTGCATATCAATCATAATACACTTCTTGGAATCCTAGGAAAAATAAAACATAGAAAGGGGTGAGCTCAGATGTTCAGTAAGGATAACAATACAACAGAAACTTTCATAAATAAGCATAAACATTTAAGGCAATGTATAACTAAAACAAAATCCTTTTAAACTTGAACTTCATCATAATATGGCATAAATAAAATGAAATAATTCCATTTAATTATTCACATGGATATTCTACGAATTGAATAATCACATGAAATATAAATAACCACTTTCATAATGATGGAATGCATAATTCCTAACATTAATTTCTGTGTCAAAGCCTCATGCCAAGACCTAAGGGATAACTGTAACCAGAGCCCAACCCGAAGAGCCTCTGTAACCGGACTCCAACCCAAAGTGCCTCTAATAACCGGACACTATCCCAGAGTGCCTCTAATAACCGGACACCAACCCAGAGTGCCTCTAATAACCGGACACCAACTCGGAGGGTCTGTTGCTACCGGACCCCAACCCGGAGGGCTTACTTTACCAGTCCCCAACCCGGAACATACTATTCCAACACATTCATCTTAAGAAGAGGATGAAATATAACATAAACATTCATATTAAAACTAGAATAAAAAATGTAATTAGATTAACCATAAACCATGAATGGTATAAAAATAGAACATCCAAAGTCATACATATCATAACTCATTCAATACAACATGGAAGATTGTATTATAATAAATCAACCTCAATCAAAAATAATTTCCAGTAAAGGATGCTGACATAGTTTAGAATGATGAGTAGAACTCTTTGAGAGAAATATCCTTTTTGTAAAATCATTTAACAATCACACATTTATAAAGGATGTAATTTAAAAAGATATTTTTGAATCAAAGTGTCCCATAACACTTTGAAACTTTTGAAAATAATTATCATTTCAAAACATTAATGTCTATATAAATAAATCCTTAAAATCATTTTGAAAACATGGACATTAATTAAAAATATTTAGAAAGATAAATCTTTAAAACATTTAAAATTTTTATCTTGATAAATTGTACGTTTCAGAAATCCTTAAAATATTCATTTTGAAATAATTTTTATGATAAATGGACATGGATGATAAAAATTTCCCAGTAAATACTTACACATAAACAATCTCTGATAATAATGAGATTAAGGAATTAACCCTTACCAATTTGGTAACTTACGAAACATACACCCCATGAAAGAGGTATCATACAATGAATATGTAGATACACATAAATTAAATTTTATTACACAAAGAATACAATTATGGGCAGTACATACACCACACAAAAGGTAATAGTGTTAATATGGTACGAATCTCACGGGAATAAGGAGTGAGATGAAAACCCCTTACCTTGCACTTTACTTTAGTCTAGGGTACGTTTAGCCTCCTGTATAAAGACTATAGTATGTTATTAAATTATACCAGAACCATATTAAGATTTATGATGTCATACATTATTCATTTATGACTTTATACTACCTATTTAATAATAATTTCCATGTTATATTAATATTTCAGGTTATAATCGCTTTCTTTATCGTACGTGTTTTAAATTGTTACTAATGATTGTATCACATAGATCATGATTTAAATAATTCCAAAATATAAAACATGACTTATTTATCATATATATTTAGAATATAAATATATATAATAGATGTATATATGAAATGGAAAACACCGCTTATGGAGACGGTAGTCCGTACAAACGCATAAACGTTGTTTCTGTTTTTACATAGTATTGAATGGAAGTAAGTGAATAAGATATATGTAAGTACATAAATACTTATATATATAAATATATATATCTCCAGTATAATTATTATGTCATATATTACATACTTATTAGTAATATATATTTTTATAATCGTCGATTAATGGTGAACTTGGAAATGAATCTCATCGCGTCGTGGAGATGGTAATCCGTACGTACGCACGAGTGAAAATATCATTCCTTTGGTATTAATATAATATATAACTGGATGGTATATAATATATACATAATCCTTATCATGTTATATTTATAAAATACACATCATTATTATACCCATCCAAATAATGATGTATTGAATAACAATTACACAACGACGTGGAGACGGTAAGACGTACGTACGCACGTATGGTGACATGTCATTCAAAGGGTGGATAGAAAAATGAATTTGGTTGTACCATAATTATAATAACATCACATTATATATAATATACTAGAGTTATTATTTTATAATGTAAACAAAAAAGAAAAAGGAAGTGGATGAATAAAGGAACTTGAAAGAGGGTGGTGAAATCATTACCTCTTCTTCGGGTTCTTCCTTTTGATTTGATCAAAAGGGCTCAATAGGTTGGATTTATGATCAAACTAAGGCCTCTAGAACGAAGGGAGGATATTTTAGAGTGTATTTTAGTAGGGTTTGGCCGATCCAAATGGCTTAGAAGGTGTGAATTAGAGAGAAGAGGGAGTGCCCTTTTATAAGAGGGGTGAGGGGCACCTTAGAAAAAACTTAAAATATTATTTTATAATAAATTCATATTCGGTTTCTAATGGCTCCAAAGTTGATTATTTAAAGTCTAAGGTGGGGATAGGTATAAAACAACTCATCCAATAGGTTTTAGACAAGTTTAGGTTACCATTTTAACCTTATCATTTAGATTTATCTCTAAGTTAAATAATTTAACTTTTACTGTGTCATCTTGTATTCTTACAACATATTGTTAATAAACATACTATATACTGCCAATCGAACCCCAATTGGTTCATTAATGTCATATATATTATTATATAAGTCTTTTGGCCAAACCTTAGATTTTTAGAACCATTATATCAATTAATAATATAATATTTTTTTTAAAAACTATTTTATGTCAATTTTGAAGCTATTTAGTATTTGTATTTTGGATAAATTAATAACAACATGATTACTTAAAAAAATATGTTTAATCAATAATAACATGTCATATTCACCTAGAAATTTTTTTTATGTCATAAAAATTTTGAAATTATATTTAGTTTAATATTTATAATACCATTTATTTTATTATTTCATGAATATGGTAATTACTGCATCATCATTGTGTCATAAATAAATTTATTTATATAATGTATAAAAATTATAAATAAAATACCATGACGTAGGAAATATTTTTATCTTTCTAATTAATATTTATAATCGAATTTATCTTTTGTAAAACCCTCTATTAACAATGTTTTAGTTATTAAACTTTGATTTTAACTCTTTTAACTCTTCTTTGAATTAAATAATAATAAATGTCCTAATCTAATCCAAATGGACCTAAATGATAATATTTTATTCCTAAGGTATATTTTTGTTGAGATAAACTTTTCCAATAGAATTAGTACATGTGTGAGGGTAATATTAATATCATTTTTACCCTTAATTACACTATTTACTTTTAACCGCGGTAAATAAAAGTAAAAAGTTACTATTCACCAAAAATTATTTTCATCTCATTGAACCACATTTTACTCCTTGATATTAACCATTCCTCTTGGATTTTCGAAATTCAACTCAGAAAAGTAGTAAAATTAAGTTTTATGGGAATTTTCAAATTCTCCTTGGAGGTGGGTAAAAGACGGTGAAAAGTTCAATAAAATTTTTATATATATAAAATTATTATAAACTGACTCCAATGAATTACAATGAAATTATATAAGTATTATGTATCTATTTTGAAATAAATTAATTTAAATAAAATAAATAATTATTTAAATAAAAAAAATCAGGTTTAATCAATAACTCAGTGTTTTTCACTATTCATCAAAAATTGATGTTTCTCAGAAAAAAAAATCATCCTAAGCTATATTTTATATTATGAATTAAAAAATGATATCTATTTTACCAAATTAAAAACATATAATTTTCATTAATTAATTTAAATTAATTTTCGTTGTCAAAACAAATAGCGTGTTTTTAAGAAATAATAACTATCAAAAGATTGACACTTACTTATGTCCAGTTTAAATGTGAAATTATGTACAATGACCAAAATTGTATTAAATGGTAAAAATATATTCTAAATATACTTTAAAACCATTCAAATTCATAATTTATCACTATTAATTATTTTGATTAAAAAAGTTGTTTTAAATTAAAATTTATTTATTATCACTATTCATCAAAATATGAAAGTTATCTGAAAAGTACCAAAATTTCACCCTAAGATAATTTCGATATTCCAAATTCAAAAATGAAGTTAATTTTGAAAGATAAAATGTAAAAAAATTCATAAAGTGTGTATTACTCCTTTTAACAGCTAGTTTGATTGGTTGTGGTGTGTGTTAGAACTCGAAGTTGCGTACAACACACGCTACTGTATTATTCAAAGAGAAGCGTATCATGGAAGTCTGGGGTGTTACAGATTATTTGTGAATTTATATATAACTATTAGTATGATATATTTATAATTTTTAATGTGGATTTAAATATGATCACATAATCTCATCATGAATTCATTATCTCTTACAATGTTATGATCTTTGGAAGGGATTTCTTTGTCTCAATTTCATTTCCTTAAGACATTTCATATTGTGTGCCATAATTTATTTCAATAGTTTACTTACTATCCCATTAAATTATTTCTACATATCACTTTATGTAATTCTTGGGATTTAAAAAGCCATGTCATATTTTCAATGTTTTTTTATTTCAAAATTCACCAAAGTGAAAAAAGGATTTATGTTACAATCTCATTTATTTTTAGGATTATTTATATTCAATATTCCTTTGGGAGAAATAATATGATCTTATTTTCTTATAACACATATCTTTTATTCACCTGTAATTATAAATTTGGTTTACATGTTTTGTTTCTATTCCACCTTATTAATTAAAGAAACTTCAATAATGTAATTTGTAAGTTTTAAAGACCCAAACTTCTCATACATAGATTTTATATATTTTTAGATAAATATTCATTACATTACACAAACACATACCTTAGTATCATCAGGGTATAGTGCCTCTGGAAACTTGGAAACATAAAAAACTGATCTATAAGTGATCTACATCATCTTCTACTATATTCTTCATAACTAAAATACTTCTTAGACATATCATACATAATACCTTTCATCATAACCTGGGGAAAGGATGCATAATAAATAGTGATATAAGATGCTCGGTAACAGAAAATAATGGAGTTATCAAAATATCCTGAGCATATGGTTATGATAATAGGAGAATAACATTTTAAAACCATACCCGGTATATCTTAGATCATAGACATTAGTTAGGGAATAAATATTGTCAGTTCATAAGACATTAATCATAATAGAATCAGAGAAGTGAACCATGAGAGCATAAAATTGTCATAATAAATATATTTGTGTCATACACAAAAATAATGTATAAATTTTTTCCCTTAGTAGTTCAAGTAATATTTCCAATACTATCATAGTGTATTGGGTTCACTCTCCAAACCATCATAGAAGTCAAGGTTCAATTCCAAGACTATCATAGTGGACAGAGTGCCTTACTAATTAGGGTCCACTCCCCATTCCAGTCTTATTTATCTCATGAGATATCAATATTTACCTAATGCATTAGAGAGATATATAGGTTTCACCCATCACATTTTTAAAATCATACATATGTGTACCACAAAATCATAAAAATTTCATCATATCAGAACCCATGAAATGAAATGGACTTCATAAACATTATATAATAACATAACCTATGGAAAATAACTACATTTCATAAACATTTAATCATTTCATCAAAACATAACCCGTGGAAAAAGAAGTAGGTTTCATAATCTTTTTATCATGGTATAACCTGTGGAAGATAAATGAGTTCCATAAACATATTTTCATCATAAACATAAACCAATCATATAAATAATAATAATGGTATCCTTGTATTATATCCTTAGTAAATCATAATTATCATCAAAGTATTTCATCTTATATAGAAAAATATTTTGAAAGAAAAATCACATTTAACGTTTCAGGAGGAAAATGTCCTTTCCTTGAAAATCACCTTTTTTAAATTAAAAATTCATGAAATATTGTGAAAATAATTTTACTTGAAAATATCCTTGAATATTTATAAATAAATCTTAAAATAAAATAATGGCCATGATGTAGGTAAATTTTTATTCATTCTATACATGTAAAAATGGCGATTCGTTTCATATTTTTGATAAATCCAAATGGACCTTGTTTGGAAAATAAAAAAATGATTCCATTATAAAAATTTTGTAAAAAGTAAAAAATGGGTAAAATTTAATTTATTAAATAATTTTTAAAATTTGAAAAACATTTTCTGATCTTTTTTGAAAACATGGTTTTAGAAGAAAAGGTTATTTCGATCAAAGAGATAAATAAAAATGTTTTTTCTTAAAAGAATCATTTTGAAATCTTGAGTACTTAAAGAGAGGAAAATGTAGGTAAAATGTATTCTATAGAAATACCAAAGGTTAAAGAAATAATTTTGAGTTTCTTGATATATAGATCATAATATTGCATCATTTTAAGCATAATCATAAGGAATCCTGATAAATGATGAGATTGTAACACAAAACCCTTACATCTATGGTAACTTTGAATCATAATACCCATGAAATAAAAATTTTAAATGAAACTTAGAATATCATGAGAATAAATATATTCATTATATTAGATGTCAAATGTGTTTTATGTACACCTCATAAAGGAATATAGGTGTATAATATAACTTATGCCTTAGAGAAGGAAAATTGAGATAAAAATCCCTTACGGATTTAGCAATCTTTTGAATCGTAAGTCCCAATAAAGAATAAAATAAATACAAAATATAATATTTTGAATAAAAGGATATTAATGATATAACATGTCAAATGAGAAGTATGTGCACCACATAAAAGAAATCAGTGGTGAATTGGCATATGTCTCCCATAAATAAAAGAGACTAGAAATCCCTAACCTTAAGTATTGACTTCCTTCATACATGTTCAAACCTAATTTATAAAAAATATAATTTTATTGTAAATATATTACATAACCATGAATATATATATATGTATATATATCATACCATATATTATTTACTTATGACCTTTTAGTACTCATTTATTAACAATTCCATGTTAAAGTTAGGTTTTAGGTAAAAACGACTTTGTTTTTCATGTATATTTTGATTCGTTATTTTTTTGGTCCTATTACTTTGATCATGCTCAAATAATATCTAGAATGATAACCATGATATAAATATCATATATTTTTAGTATATATTTATTTATAATAATCTATAAAAGGTCGAGATTGAAAATGAAATACAACATTTATGGAAACGGTAGGTCGTACGTACATAGGAATGTTGTTTCCATTTTCTAGAAGGATTGAAATAAAGAAATATAAATAATATATTAATTTTATAAAGTTATTTTTTTGGAAAATATATCACATATTTTCATTAAAATCATTATTATTGCCTTCTATGTAAAGAGTGAATGAATCACATCACCTCACGGGGTGGTAGTCTGCCGTACACACGAGAAACGTTATCATTAAAGATACTGAGGCCCAAAATGCAAGTAGGTGGGCCAGGGATTTTAACAAATTTCATTATCAGGATGATGGAATCAGTCACTGCCAATAATCTGAGCCTTATTATTTTGTGAGGATCTTGCATAAATTAAAATACCACGTAAATTGAAACAAAGAGAAAACCTGTTCAAATCTAAAGCCGCACTCAACTAAAACTCATCAATGATGATCATCACATGAAGGATATATATTAGGAACCCTCTATATTGTCCAAACATGCTTCAAAAATCTGTTGGAATGTCGATCATCGAATTTTGGGTGCTAGTGCAAAAATCTGACGATGCCTTTGATGCACCAACAATAACCACAATCCTATTCCTTAATTACTTGAAGGTCTTCTTGGATCTTCACTAAAGGAGAGATAATCTCTCTCTAGGAAGCGGTAGGAGAGAGAGGGTCTCATTTGAAATGAATTAATAGTCCATTATTAGAGAGCCTCTCTCTATTTATAGTGGATGATGTAAAACACTCGGTAGGGTTCCCCTGCCCCTAGAAAAATATAATTCACTAAATAATAATTATAATGAGCTAAATTGTTCCATATATATTATTAATAATTTATCACATAATTTTAAAATATAAGAAATATCATGTGATAATCCTAAGTTATTTAACTCAACTCATCATTCCCACTTAATATTAAATGAAACTTGAATATTAAAATAATATTCATTCGAATAATATTTTCTCATATTTTCTCAACTTTTAAATAATTTAAATAAATTCAACTCAAAAATTCACAACTTTAATAATTTTGAATTTATTTAATTATTGATGATAGATACCTTATACAACACCTGGACCCTGTGGTGGGTCCCACCATTTCCAATATACCAATTCGAATAAATATGGTGGATTCTTGAATATGATACTGTGTCTGACCCTCTAGGACCTTATCTCGACAGTAGTGAATAAAATACATAGACCAAGAGTGGAGTCTAGAAACTCATAAAGGCACCTAAAGTTATAAGTATTCTCATAACAATGACAACCAACCTATGAACATTGACTGTGTACTATAATGTATTTCTATTTAAATATCTCATAAAGTAGTATGCACACTTTTTTCATCAAGTTTTTTCTACTTTATTATTTGTTGATCTATCCGTATGGATTTACCTTTCGACTGCTTTGGATAAAGACTTATGAAGGTAGCACCATCTGGATCAACCAGGCCTGAGATATAAACATTCTTAAACTTAAAAGTGAAAAATCATTTCTTGATCATTCAAACAATGTCATGCCACCAATGATGTACCCAACATAATCTGCCTCACCACGATTTCATTACTATGGTTTTTTCCTTGCGTCAAAGTGTGCCATAAAATTGTACACACTAGTGATGATCTCATGTTTGGAGACCAATACACATTTCCATAGACAAGAACAACCAATGACACAAAATTTATGTAGTGTTCCTATTATAAGGTCTATCCTCATGATCTTGTTACTAGAGGTCACCAAGTAAAAACTTAATGAGAAGAAGTCTCAATGATTATGCCCCCACTTCACCTGATAATCAAACACCAACTGTATCCAATTAGAATTATTCATATAGACCATATGACCTTTATTTAAGATTAATGTCATTGTATTTGGAGATTCTCATTATATACTGAGATCTTCTATAACCTTTTGATATGATAATTAATCGAGGAAATTACCACTAAATAGTGGATGTAGAAATTTCTACACTATAATAGTTAGTAAACATCATGTACAACTAACAATATACATGATATGGTAATAAAAAGTAATGTACGGTTGGGTATAGTGCACACACTATTTCAAAACTCCCACTTTCACTAGATCCAACAAGATAACCATACTTGTTAGCTACTCACATAATAAAGATTATGTATCTTCAGAGTAATGGATTTAGCTACTAGGCCTACCAATTTTCCACCGCATGGAAATTCTGCTATATGCGACCTCGTCTCCTTGAGTAAAACATCTCAAGATATGGTATCTCCAAGTATATCCCTTTTTCCACTATCATCACTTGACATCTTGGATAGTAAGAATATCACAATTTACATTATTATAATACTTTACTTACTAGGTGTGATTTGAAGAACTGGAACAAGTCATTGTGTTTGATTGCTTCTTAGTTACCTTATAAGTCGTAATATACTCTTTATTTTTAGGTATGGATATCATTCGATTTTATGAGCTTGACTCGCTCATCACCTTAGCCTAACTATGATACTATATCATTTGATCTGAAGAAGAATAGTTTGTGTCCCACAATAACTAGTATCCTTCTTCTCCACATGCCAGGTACATATCATTTGTACTTTCTTAAGTACAAGATGATAGTTCTTACTACCTCACTTATATTTCTCCTGGATATAATTGATATCAGGCTACTATAAATTATATCCTAGGAATATCAAATCTATTTCATATTATAGCATACGTGATTGATCCATCGTTAAATCATATAGAACCCAACTCACAACTTTAATCTCCTCCTTTATTCTGAACATGTCAACCTAGAGAGATTAATCCATGTGACATTGGAAACAATTCTTAACCTGAATTGTTCCAACATGTATTTTTAATACCATTTCAATATATGTATGATTTACCAGGACTAAGAAACTATTAGATCTACCTTAGTAGATTGTGTTCCCTAGAAATTAGGTTTCTACATTAAGTTAATAAATGTAGAATTACTTTTATCCTGAACTTAACTAACTATTAGACCAATATTTGTTTTCCATATGTTTTCGAACATATTTCTCCTAGAAAATTATGGCACTCCCACTAACCTTTGGTAGACACATGGAAAAGATTTATTCCAAGTGAATGCTCAAAGATATTTTTTCTTAATTTCATCACGAAATTTATTTTAGTAACTTGAAACCCTTATTGGGATTCTATAATATCACCTTCGCTTTATAGTTTCTCCATATAGACACCTTCCATGAAAATATATTTTAACATCAAATGTCCAATTAAATGATCTTAGAAGTTATCTATGATAAGTAAAATTTTTATGGATTTAGGCGTACCAAATTGGTATTACTAATAAAGCCTTATTGGTACCACACTTGTACCATCAATGTATCAAATCACTTGAATACCCAATATAGTATTCAATTTATAATCCCCATTGTAATATGATACACAGAATCCATAATTGAATTTTAATTTCTCTTTTCAATCTTATCTAATTTCCATATACTGCACACTTGTATGAATTATTATTTACAATGAATAATGTATCACCATTGTTTTTTAACACAAAAACCATTACCATGGTTTTATTATTCCTATACAATATGTGTCTCTAGAGCATTCCTCTTCTACATGTACTTTTAGAACTTGTTCTTGTTCCAACTATTTGTGCATCCTGAGCCTAGATTAAACCCAAGTCAATCTTTCTCCCACTGTCCCAAGTAGGGATGTAAATCCTTATATAGAAATGTAGTCCATCACTTGACTATGAATTTTCTATATTAGGTATTTAGGTAATATCCTAATCAAATATTAGGATAATTAATTAGATGCACCATGTGTTTATCTTGATGCATGTTTTTTATGACCTAATAAACTCTTTGCATCTAAACACATGTCCTATGATAAAATGGACTTACATCATACTACGACTCGTATGATATCTATTTGTTAGTTTTAATTGGCATAAAATTTATGATAATTAGCTATTATTAACAAAGAACATCTTGAAGTATGATGGAAGTTACTATAGGTTATAAAATTGATACTACTTACATCATAACTCTGATGCAGAAAATGTGTGAATAAGAATTTCTTCATGCTATATTTTGTTGATAAAATGTTAACATATAAGACTCATCATTTATCCTCATTATGAAAATCAATGATGTGATGTAAATAAATTAATTTGAATTTAAAAATTACTCCACACTATATTGTCTTTATCGATTAATTCTTGGTCAAGATATTCTTTGGCATGTCAATCTGAAACAACTCATATCTTCTCACCATTATTATACTTCACTATCACATTCCTTAATATCTTAAAATAATATAATGAAGTATCTTTACTCCTATATTTCCTTTGTAATAGTTCACACTCACTTGTTAAACTTATTCCATAAGATTTGTGACATACCTTTATTTCTACATGTTATTTTGTCCAAACTAAATGCATCAATTATTCCAAAGGTGTTTAGATGTGACAATCCTAAATACTATATTGAGTATATACATGACATGTAGTTTTATTTTTTCCTGAAAAATAATTATCTTTCCACAACTGGGTAAAATTCATACATTTTTTATATATTAATCACTTATTACTGATGTTTCATGTAGCACTGAACTATTTGTTGAGTATGATACACCACAAACATCATTTATTCCGAAACCTGTAATAATGTCAAATTGTGTATAAAGAGAATGTGAGATAAATTTTTTGTTTATACTCAACAAATTTTCCATCTTGAATCATTCACTTGGAAATTAGAAGTTATGTGTTTCTCACTGCTGACATTGGAATCACCATTTCTCAGCTGCTTGGATAAGACAGCTTACTTCTAATAATGCTTCTATTATTACTTGGAAATTTTATTTCAATACACATATGTGAAATGTATATTGTATTAAATACCCAATAAGTATGTTAGAAACAATTCTTTATTTTAGTACACATAGGTGAAATGCATACTTTATTTGATGAATATACACTGAAGAAAAAATGGATTCTTTCTTCTTCAATTTAGTTCATTTCATTTTAAACTATCATAAATTTATTTCCAGTTATGTGATGAAAATCACCTCTTGTTAAATAACCAACCTTATCATTAAATGATTTTCTGAATGTTCCTTTGGTGTTTCAATTTCCATTGGACTTTTCACCCTGTCTTATAATTTATTCTCTATAAGAACTATAGACGGTACTTTATTTAATATTCTTATTAATTTTTAAACCATACCTAAAATAAAATGAAACATTTAATCTATATTTTTTGTTTGTAATCTTGAATTAAACAAGAGTAATTGTGTGAAAAATTAAAAGAATAGGATTTCATGAAAGAACATAGTCTTCCATTCATGTTTACACAAAGCCAGTGTAATCATCACATTCAAATATTTCTTAACTTTCTCCTTGGTAACATCATGGAGGTGAGACTAAATGTGATATCATACATTTCATGATGTAGTGACTGGAAATAACATCAGAGGTTGATGATTACATTATGATAGAACCATCATATGCTTGATTCATGAGTCTCATGTAATCATTTTAACACCCTTTCTTCTTGAGGTGGATTAATAGGTTTGGACACCAGGACCTTGAATTTCCAATATAGTATTATTTTATGCAAGCACATGTACTACACTTGGAAATTAATGCCGGTTTTTACATTAACTTTTTCCGATATTTATCATAGTTTTTTATTGTTATATTACTTTGAATTTATCATCAAAAATGGACATTAGTAGATTATTAATTTTATTTTTATTACCAAATTAGACATTACTAAATAATTTAATCATTAAATGTCTCCCACTATTTTATCGGATTCTAGGGACCCTCTAGACTAGAATCATAATACTCTATCGTTTGAGTGTTCTAGTATCAAGGATCCTTGAACCTCACCTCATAGTTTACAAGGTATGTATAAGCCACTACTTAGAGGGTTAAAGGTAGTTGTTTGGATGACCAACCGTATTAAATCATAGTTCCTTGATCTATTGGGTGAAGTCCCAGATTCTAAAATCAAAACATGATTTACTCAATACTTTCCTTTAAAATGATAGAAAGTTAGCTGTGGAAAATCCTTATAACCACTTTAGTTAATTCAACCCACCACTTTCTTAATAACTCCCTAGTAGTAAGTGGAACTCTAATCTTTGGCATGAACAACACCCCAAACACCCAGTTTTGTTCAAACATGAATGATGGAATGTGGTAATTACTTAATATTACTTTGAGGGTTTTTATTTTTTTCTTTCGACGAATGTAATCTATTTCTATTAAACTTTTTCATCTATTTTGTCACACTCACAACTAAAACTTAATAGAAAAACACATGTTTCTTCTTTATGAAATTTATTATTTATTATTTTATGTATTTCTCCTGCTATTATAAATGCATAAAACAATAAATAAATGCATAAAGCTAAACTACTACCAAACTAGTCTTGAGCATCTAAACGACCTAAGGGAATCATACCTGAGCCATCGATTGACTCGTGATGCATATCACCCCATAATTTATGTTTTCTTATCCTCTAGAGTATCTTCTTCTCTTAGTAGGGTCCACATCATCTCTTGTAGTATCACCTCATCTTGGCGGGGTCGATGTCACGTCTTGCATCATCTTCATCCAAAGTAAAAATATTCTCATACACATGTGAGTGGGACTAGGTGTGTAATGCACATGTGATGAATTTGGATGTGTAGGTCCTTATACATGTTGAATGAAAATAAAGATGATTCATAGACAGCCATTTAATTAACTAAAAACATCACATACAGTTAATTAATTAATTAATTAATTAATCAAATGCAGACATACATGGGTAGATGCTCAAAACCAGTAATTGGGTATAATAATGTGTGATAAAATAATAAATTGAATTAAATAAATTATGAGTGTTATTTAATAAAATATCTGGGCCCTAGTACCTCCAATTGGTATTAGAGGATATCGCATAAATTAAAAGAGAGCGTGAATTAAAATTGAGGACATACCTATTCAGACTGCAAGCCACGTTCGACCGAAACTCATCGACAACAATCGCTGCCTGAAGGATCCAAAATATGAACCCACTTGATCAACCACACATGCTTCAAAAATCCACTAGAATTTCGATCTTAAATTCTAGGTGTTGGCATGGAGATCTGACAACGCCTTCGACTCCTTGATGATCACTATGATCCTCTACCTTCATTACATAAAGTTCTTCTTAGATCATCACTCGAAGAAAGAGACCCTATCTATAGAAAGCATGAGTAAAGAGAGGTTATCATTCTATTTGAATGAATAGTCAATGATGAGAGTTCCCCTCTCTCTATTTATAGTGGATGATGTAAAACACTCGATAGGGTTCCCTAGCCCCCGAAAAAATAAAATCCACTTAATAATAATTATGAAGAACTAAATTGTGCCATAAATATTATTAATAATTTATCACGTACATGTAATATATAAAAATTATTATATGTTAAACCCTAATCATTTAACTCGACTCACCATTACCGCTTAATATTAAATGAACAATGAATATTAAAATAATATTCGTTCAAATAATATTTTATCGTATTTACTTAACTTGTAAATACTTTAATTAAATTCAACTAAATTATTCACAACTTAAATAATAAAGAATTTATTTAATTATTGGTGATCGATACCTTGTAAGACACTCGAACCTCAAGGTGGGGTCCACCATGTCTAATATACTTATTCGACTGAATAGGGTTGATTCTTGAATATGCCATTGTGTGTGGCCCTCTAGTCCCTTATCTCAATAGTAGTGAATAAAATACACAGACCAATAGTGGATCCTAGAAACTCATCAAGGCCCCTAAAGAGATAAGGATTGCCATAGCAATGAAAACTAACCTACGAACACTGATTGTGTACTATAATCTATTTGTCTTTAGATATCTCATAAAGTAGGACGCACACTAGTGTCATCACACTTTTCTTAATTTATTATTTATTGATCTATCCATATGGATTTACCTTTAGACTACTTTGACTAAAGACTTTTAAAGGTAGCACCATCCTAATCAACCAGGCCTTAGATATACAACTTCCTAAACATGGAAGCAACAATTCATTTCCTGATCATTCAATCAATGTTCAATAACAAACCCAACACAAGCTACCTCACCATGATTAAATTACCATTGTTTTTGACTTGCATCAAAGTGTTCAATCAAATGGTACACACTGGTAATGATCTCAAGTCTGGAGACCAATACACATTTATGTATATATGAACAACCAATGACACCAAAAACATGTACTGTTCCTATTAGTGAGTCTTTCTTCAATATATCACTACTAGATATTACTAAGTGCAAACTTCATAAGAATAATTCTCAATTCTTATGATCCCCCAGCAGATTATAGTCAAATATCAACTGTTCCCATTATATATGATGCATTTAGACTATAGAACCATTGTTTAATATTAATGTCATAGTATCACAAGGTTCTCATTATAGCCTAATATCTACTATAGCCTTTTGATATGACAATTAATCTAAGAAATTTCCATTAAATAATGGGAATAGAAAATTATACACTATAATGGTAAGTAAACATCTTGTACAACTAACTGTATACACGATATGGTAATCAAAAGTACTGCATAGTTGGGTAAAGGATCCCCCACTATTTCAGCAATCATATTCTCAAAGAATGTAAAGTAAGAAGGTATATTTGATATAATAAATATATAATTATAATAATATTATAAATACCATATATAAAAATTTAATCCATCATTATATCCCCCCATGATAAGTATTTATGGAAAACAAATGATATTAGTTTGTGAGTCAGTAGTTTTTCGTACAAACAAATGATGATTTAATATCCCATTTTATGGAAGTAGAGATAGTTTTAGGTTATAAAATTTACATAAAAACATATAAATATATGGGAAATATGGATATTATTATATCATCCTAGTTTAATAATTGTTTAAATAGGTGTATGAAGAAATAAAATAAAACGTCGGGTTAGGGATTTTATATCGTCTTTAGGTAACCTCCTTAGGTTTTCACCAAAAGCCTTCATAGGTTGGATTTATGAACAAAATAAGGCTTCCAAGATGAGATTATCGAATAAAGTAAGGTATTTTTTGTAGCTATTGGCCGAACCAAATGGTTTTGGAATTATGAATAGGATTGGATAAGGGGTGGCATTTTATAAGTGACGTGAGCGACAAAGATTTGATTTCTAAAAGGAAAAAGGTATACCCACATTTTTCACATGAAAAGGGATAAAAAGGATTATTATTGATAATAAGATATTATAAGGTCTAAATATTGACATAAAATTATTTTAGTTCAATTTTGAGTCATTTATTACACATATATTTTTAGTTTAACCCCTTAGTAAACAATTTTTTCCTTAACCGCGGTAAATAATTTCTACTGTTTGTATTATTAATTATGATAAAAATTAAGGTGAACTAATTAGATAATATTAATTATGATTATTACAAATATGGAATAAATTTTTCTAAATTTCATTTATATAAATGGGAATTTTTAATTTAAAATTAAACCCATAGACGTGATGAGAAAGCGATTATCCAAAAAAAATGTTCAAAAGTTTAAAAAGTGTTTATATGAAAATTTAATGTGAAAATGATTCAAATGTCATAAATTGTATTAATTTATATATTATTGAACTAATTTTAATATAAAACTAATTTTAATTTAACTAAGGATCCTTATAAATTCTTTAAATGAAAAGTTAGTTTTCAATAAACACCAGAATTTTTCACTATTAATCAAAAAATTAAACTTTTCAGAAAGATCCAAAAAAGTCAAACTAATATGATTTTGAAATTATGAATTAAAAATTAATTTTATTTTATAAATTTAATTTTAAAAAGGTTTCAATTTTTTTTCTATAAAGGAAAAAAAATATTTTTTGGGGAAAAATATTATTTTTGAATCATTTAATGTATTTACTAAAAATTAAGTATTTTTATCAATATATCTTCCTTATATAAATATTTTTATATATAGAAAAATTATACTTAAAATTAATAATGAGGTTTTTACTATTCATTCTTTCATGTTTAATGGCAAGGTAATAAAGGTCTTGTTTAAATAATAATATTAATAGTATTTCATGGTTCATTAAAACTCGTTGTTGCATGTAATGAAAGCAATCAAATAAATTTAATTTTTTTCAACAAATAATAATTCATAAAAACTTAGGGTGTTACATATGTGTTACATAACTTGTATATATTTTAGATCGAGAATCTTTCTCTTCAAAATATATGTTTTATAAAATGATTTCAAGAATATAATTTTATAAACATAAATAATTTACTAAATTAATTCTAAATGATCATTGAAATTATTTTAAAAGAGTTTAAAAGTAAATTTATTAACATTTTCTGTATGGATCAATCTTAACTCCCTTTAAAATAGTTTTAAAAGAATATTTATTTTTAACATTTACGATATGAAAAAAAATTCCCACATTATTATCATTATTTTTTACTAATATTTTATTATATGTTTCTAAGATTATTTTCCAATAATGGGATTTTCAAAATATTTTGTGAATATTTTTTTATATTTATTTTCATAATAGAAATGGTATTTTCTTTCAGAATATTTCAATGATATTTTAATGATATTTCTATCAATTAGTGACAAAAACCATTGATTTTACTTATGATATACTAGGGATATATTGTGATGATACCATCCTTATTATTTCTTTGGATTGATTATGATTGTTTCAATGATATTTTCATGGAACCTATTTCTTTTCAATGGGTAAATCACACAATGAAATAATTATTTTTATGTTGAAAATTGAAATACTTCTTGTGTTATGTTATTTTATGTTTCTTATAAATTATTTATGATGATGAGAGATCTTGATATAGCTCCTGATGATATGTGAGCCAGATATAGTTGTATAATGAATAGGATAAAGGGATGGAATTAACCAATAATAGGTTTCTCCTATGTGAATTTTATAATTTACTAGATGGGTTATTCTATTTATAGGATTGGTTATAAGAGTGATATGATAATGATGTTCCAAGTTACTATGATTGTTTCCATTATACTTTCATAAAGTTATAATGGATCCTTTGTTTGAGGATTGTTTTCACATAGATCATGATTGTTGATTATATGAATATTGTCTAATATTAAATATTGATTCCATGTATCATGTTTTATGATCTAGGTTTTCATTGGTATGTATTCTCTTATTTTTTGATCATTCAATTTGATTTTGATATCATACCCTTATGCTCATCTTATGATCAATGATTAAATTTAATTGTTAATGTTTATGTTTACCCTTAAAGAGAATTTGATCTCACCTTTCTTATGTTTTATTTTCCCAAGGTTTTTAAGAAATTCTTTAATTATGATAGGAATTCGAAGGATACTAAATGTGAAGAAATTTGTTAGAGATGATGTAGATTTTTTTTAAATATTTTTTTATGTATTCAACTTTATATGTAATATTTTTTCCAAATTATCCAAGACTCTAAACCTATAATGTCCTTGGGTATATAAGTGATCCAATATTTCAGTTTGATGTTATATGTTTTTTATGGATAAAATTGGGTCATGTTTTTTGGTATTAAACATAAAAATGTAAATATTATGTTTTTAACACCAGATCAAGGAGTACATGTTCGAGGATATTATACTAAGTGACTATTTGGAATAATTACCATTTAACGATGTGGATGACTTGTTTTATCCATTTAAGGTGGAGAATTGGTTTTTAAAAATCGATCATTGATTAGGGAATCACCATCTTAGAGTTCTGATGTAAGATATCTCGAAGACCAATTTCAAGAGAAGGTATGGACATTATGTATATCTTGTAATGACTTTTGGCCCAAATAATGCTCCTAAAATGTTTATGGTTTTGATTAATTGAATATTCCACCAAAATCTTGATACCTTTTTGTGGTATTCATGAACGATATCCTGGTTTATTTGAGATCTGATAATTAGGATGAGCACCACTTGTATTTGGTTATAAAATTATTGAGGTGTCACCGCCTTTATGGGAATATATTGTAATGTAATTTCTACATCTAAGAGGTGAATTTTTTGGGTAACATGATTTCAAAATCAGGTCACTTAGTCGGTCTAAAAAGTTGAAGGTTTTCGTATCATGGGAAGATCCATAGAATATCTTTGAGATATAGAGTTTCTTATAACTAGAAGAAATTAACTCTTGTTTTTTAAGGATTTATAAAATCTAGAATCACCTTTGACTACTCTTACTAAGAAAGGGGTAAAATGTTCTTAGGACACTATATGTAAATCTTATTTTGATGAGTTTAAATGAAACATGATATTATCTCCTATATTGATCTTTATGGATCCTAGTAAGGTCTATGTGGTATATATTAATTTTTATGGTGCTGGTCTGGGATGAGTGCTTATATAGGATGATTAGGTGGTAGTGGACTTGTCTTTTCAGCTTCAACCACATGAAAATAATTTCCCCACTCATGATTTAGATATTTACACTAGTATTTATCATCTTAAGTATTGGAAAAACTATATCATTAGGGATAGGTTCACATACTTTTGTGATTACATGTGTTTGAAATGCAAATTTTATCAGAAGGACATGAACTTATGGTAGAGGGTAAGGGTGGAATATCATCAGATGTTTGACTTTAACATTTTATACACCCTAAGGAGAATGTCTCACTAAAACTCTTAGTAAGAAGTGACCATCTCTGTCTATACTGTAATCAAAATAGGAGTATAACGTTTTGGGTATTTTCACTTAGTTGCATCTACACATATAGGGGCTGATTTAGGTATGGTTCTGATCACTATTTAGTTTTCATCATCTCTCCTTGAGTATATTCTATAAAACTTGTAGTCGGATGATGAGTTCAAAGGAGTCAGATAATCTTTATATAGTGGTGAAACCATTTTTTATTGGTCTCTACCTTGTGATGAAATTATTTACTTTAGGGATCAGTTTTTTATCACAACATATACCAGGAATTAGGTGTTACATGATTTTAATGGTCATTTATAGTCAATTTATCCTATCACTAAGATAATGTATTATGACATGAGATGAATTTTATAGTGGATGGGTACAAAGAACAACATCTCTGATTATGTATCCTACTGTTACACCTTCCAAAAGATAAATTCATAGAACCTGAAGCCTTATAGTATTCTCTAGCATCTTCTAGTGCCAGTTTGGAAATGGGATGAGGAGTCCATGGAATTCATTTTTATATTTCCATATACTCTGTAAATAATTAATATTATTTGGTTAGTGATTAATTGACTGATGAAATCAACATACTCTATTATGAAATGGAAAACCACCAAGGTTAATGATCAGGGAAAGTTGTTTATATAGAAGATTATGGGGTTATATGGGGTTTCCTCTACCATCACTTATCACAAAGATCCCTAGTTTTCCTCCCAATTATATAACATTCTCTAAGAGGAAATGAGGACTCTAGTATATCTGATTATAGATTATCATATACAAGTAGATGTCTAGAATGATAAATCCATGTAGATTCTAGAGGTTATTCTCTATGCCTGTATCTTGGATTTCAGTATATCTTGGGATGAGCATTTGGGACTATTTGATTTTTCTTATAATAATAGTTACCAATCATTTATTACAATGGTAGCCTTCAAGGTTTTTTATGTTCACCTATTTGGGTCACCTATTTGTTGGTCGGAGGGGGATGAGGCCTCTCTCATGGTGTCAGGTCTATTTCGAGAGAAATTTATGAATATTTAAGGTATATATATATTATTAATTCAACTCAAAGTTGGAAGAAATCATATATAGATCTGCGATGAATTATGTTAGAGTTTCTCATTGGTGATCAAGTCTTTTTTAATGTTTCTCCTCATTCGGGTCATCATCAGCATGGGAAGTAGAGGAAACTATCTTTGAGATATGTTAGACAATTTTAGGTCACTGAGAAACTTGGTTAGGTTTCTTATTAGTTGGAATTACCATCCTAGATGGTAGGTATTCCTAATGTTTTCTATATATGCCAACTAAATAATTAATACCCCAATAATTCCCATGTTCTGAGTTAGGAGGAGATAGAGTTGGAGCCATATGTTTATATTTTATAGGATCCAATATAGATCATTGATATTTAGATGAAAGTTCTTCATGAGAAATCTATTCTATTGGTTAAAGTTTTGTGGTGAAATATATCATATTCTCACAAAACATGGGAGCATGAATATTTAGTGAGGTAGTAGTGGCCTCACCTATTTATAAATTATATTTTTTTTCCTACATTAATTTATTGGGATAAAAATTTCTATCATGGTAATAATTGTGACATACTTGTTTAGGTATGCCTTAATTTTAAGTTTAAGAGGTTTTTTTTGAGTTTAGAAGGAGTTAGAGGGGTTATGGTGGAGTTTCTAAGGGTATTTGGATGAGAGATGGATATAGGGATCCACCATCTAGTCAGCGGTCTGAAATCAACTCATCTACTGGATCACCCATAGCCATTAAATAGTTACAATAGTCACCATCTAGCAGGTGGTAGCGAGTAGGAAGCTGGTGGTGTCAGGTTGAGCAGATGGATAAGGGACTAATTATAAATTAGTGTTCATGAAATCCTTAATTAACCCTCTAATGCCTATTCTTCAAACCTAATTTGGTAGGTTCCCCTAGATAGTATCTCCCTTAGTGTTCTAAGATAATTTGAACTTCTCCACTTGGTGTTTCCATCTTGATTAGATCAGTTGTCAATGAATCATTATATTTTATGAAATATATCTCATTCTTTATGATCTCTTCAATTTTATTTGGAATTAATAGTGGTTCTAGGGTTTTTTGGGATCTACTGATAATGTTATGATCCTTATCTTATCTATTCTATTACACTAATGCATTTGTCTTCCAAAGGTAATCTCTCTTGTTTTTTGTGGTGTGTCTTGTGATTCTCATGGTACGTGTTACCCAAAATTATTCATCAACACCTTTTGATTATGAAAAAATGATTCTATGATGTGGGAATAATTATTTAGGGCCTCATCTAAAATGTTATGGAATTTTATTTCCATCTAGTGTGTGTATCTCATTATAGATGGTGTGCGGCCCGACATTAAGGTAGGTGGCTCCATTTATATCCTATGATCTATGAACTGTGAATTATCTTGGTTTTATAAACAATTTTCTTAATGAATTTTCATGATCCATGAATTATTTTTTATGAATTTTTAAAAAAGGTTTTTTAGAAAATATTCTTTCCACTAGTTTTGGTAAAAGAAAAGTTTTTTTTCAAATAATTGTGAAATGGATTGTAAAATGGGTTTTCAAATCATGTCTTTGATGGAAAGGGTTGTTTTTAAATGTTTTGGAAATGTGATGATCCCAATGGTATTTATTTGTCACATATCACACATAGGATCCTTGGGTACTTAGGTGGAGGGTTTAGTATTAGGCCTTATCTATTGAAATTGAAAGGGGTTCACTTTATGGGGTTCTCCTCCATTCCTAGATCATAAATACATTGGCTCTATGAAATTAATCTTGGAATTGTTTGGGGTTCACTTTTTAGGGTGTTCCTTCATATCTAGTTCATGCATTAATTGAATCTAGGGACTTTAGTGAACATTAGTCCCTATTTTTTTGTGTATGAGTAAACTAACTAGCCTGGTCATTATTATTCTAAGACCTATTACCATTATGCATTGGATTTGTAATATTTTGGATATGATATGATATGATGCATAATTTGATAAATTCAAATGTTTTATTTAAATTAGGTATTTAAATTTTATTACCATGATTTTGTTTTAGATGTGTTAGAAATAGGAAATTTTTACCATACTATTGATATAAAATTGTCTAACTACTTATCATGCCATGTTTTCTTTAAATTGACCATATTGGGATTTTTTTATAGAGACTTGTTATGGAACACATAGGTAGGATCCTATTGATCCTATGTATCTCATAACCTACACACTCTTTTAGGGGTGTTTGGAACTTGTTTTATCTGATGTAAGAAAGGGAAAGGTGTTGCAGTGAGGTGATAGGGTTTTGAGTGGGATTTTCATTAGTAGATTGTGGTGACATGGTTGGATTTTTCCCATATATCACATGGAGTGGAGAAGGATAGTTTTGAGGGTCATTTATTTTGTTTTTCTGGACATGTAACTTGGTTTTATCTTGTTACCTTTGGTTATATTGTTATCATTAGAACTCTTTCTTTATTTAATATTTCTTCTATGGTTATATTTTTAAATATACATTCGGTGTTTCTTGTTTTAAGTTAGTAAAATCATTCCCTTTAGCTGTTGTTGGATGCCATAATGTTAGTTTATATCCCATGGGGTTTATAAATTCCCTTTGGGTATTTATGTAAAATATTTCAAAGCCAAATTATATGGGATTTCCAAGCCGAGATGTGACACAAAAAATTAACCCCTATTTCTTCTTTATTTGATCTTTTTTATGAGTTTTCAATGAAATATAATATATGTGGAAGAGAATATACATTAATAATATTAAAAAAAATACCATGGATCATGTTATAATTTATCATCTCACTATACTTATGTCGAAGTTTTTTTCCATGTAAGTAAATTTTAATTTAAATTTGTCTTTATTTAATTAAATTTGACTTAAAGTGAATTAACTTACTACTTATGTAATTAGGTATCTCAATGTTCTTTGTATTTAAAAATATAAAACTTATGTTTATGATATTATTGATCTAGAATAAATTTTATTGATTTTTTTATATTAAAATGATGATTATAGAGTTATATATAAATATATATATTAAAGGAAATAAAATACAAATAGCGAGTATTGGTTTTTTCCATTCCATGATATCTAAAGAGACTATAATTATGAATTAACATTAGGTATAATTTCATTAATATTGTAATTTTTATATATTATTGGTCATTACATGTTAGGAATATTCTTTCCACATGAATGCACTATATAATGGGTTATCTCTTTATTATATGGAGTTCGTAAAACTTTTGTAAAAATATTAAAAAAGTATGTATTATTCTTTTTTATAAGTTATTTAATATTAAAAATTATTTATATATGTGTTTTGTAATTTTATATATAAAAAATAGGTTTTGAGTAAATTTTAATGATGTTCACTTATCGATACCGAATCCAAATAATATGAAAATAAAGGAAAATAAATTTTATATTAGATAATATTTATTTTTTCATATTTATAAGGTGGTTTTTATTTTCAAGTCAATGTTTCATAAACACAATTTCAATATCAAAAAGAAGATTTATAATGTTGTTATTATGTTTTAAGATTCATGTTTGAGATCATAACAACCGGGAAAACAACTAAATTTTATATGGTTAGTTATATTACGAATATTATGTTTTATATCTAAATATTATTTTTTTAATCTTACAACATTCATTGTAATTATAGGTTTTCAATGATTTTTCATTGTGTATGGATGAAAACCATACCCTTCTTAAAAATTTGTTTTCAAACTATTTTTTTGGTATGTTTAATTTATATATTGATTATCATGTATATCTCCCTTTTAACTAAAGTTTAAATAATGAGTATTTATAAAATTTTGTGTTGTTTTATGTTGTTTTCTTCTATTTATTGTTGAAAAAAAATCACAGGTTGTTGGGGATTTTTTTTATTTTTTAAAAAACATTATAGAACTATCCATGTCATTTTTTGTATAACTTAATGTGGAAAGTTAAAAATATTGGCTTTTGACATTGGTTTTTACCCAAAACTGAAATCAAAAGAAACATCCCATTTCAGGTTTTATATATAACTTACATGGGAAGATAACATATTTTTTAGACCTTTCCATGTTAGTTTTTTGGTTAAACAGATCTATAAATATAAAAAAATTATCTTTTTAAGGATTTCCACATTATTTTTAAATATAAACCAAAGTAGAAAGCCTCTTCTGACATTGTTTTTAAAAAAATTTACAAAGTACACAAAAATTAATTTTTTATTTAAGTTTCAATGTAAGTTATCCAAAAAATGATATTGAAACTATTATTTTTAACATCTCCTACATCAATGTTAGTTAAAAGACACCATTATTTTTTTTAAAAAATGACATTAAAATATTGTTTTCCACTAGTGAAAAGTAATGTTTTGACTCAATAATATGAGAAGTTGAAAGATATTATCTATAATAATGATGAATAGAAAATGGATAAATTCAATTTTTTGATGGATAATATGTTTAAGATGAATAAAAACAATGAAATCTTCAATAATACTACTTATATATCTAGTTATATTCTTTGTGAAGATATGTAAGTTGTTAAAGAAGGAAATGGGAAGTTAAAGGTTAAGATAGATGGTTTAAATATGGTTGTTCAAAATTCCTTAATAGAAGAGATAATTCTAAACAAATTGTTTCATCATAAAGGATAAATAATAATATAAATTTTACTAGATACAGTGGGTAAGAACTAAAGATTTATAAGAACTACTTTGTGAAGTGTAAAAACACATGTATTTCTGTTCTTAATCATTTTAAATTTTGTTCATTTGGAAATTATGATTTTTTCTATTCCTTGGGGTATATAAATTATGTTGCCCAGAATATATCATTTATTAATAATTTTGATATAAAATATAAAATGCACCACCCTTATAAAGATTGGGAACCTAAATAATTTTATACAAAATAGATTGGACCTGATTTGGTCTAAATTCACATATAATAAATTTTCTAATTTTCAGCATCCAAATCTATTATAAATATATTTACCAGTATCCAAGCATGAGTTGATCTATAATTTTTTATTTTATATTGGGAGCTTATTTTTAAGGCCTTTCCATTTATTTTACTATCATGCATTTTAAATTATCTATTTTAAATTTATTAAAAATATATTATAAATTATTATAATATATTTTACATGATTCATGGACCTTATAGTAAATATGTTATAGTAGGGGAGTACCCCAAATATGAATCTTACACTATCATATGCTTTTTTCAAAAAATAAATATTAGATTAAGGGTGAATATACCTTACTGTTTCAATTTTTAATTACCTTTTAAAATTTGGTATCTTTCATGAGAACAATATTTTTAAAGGAGTTACATTTTAATTTGATTATTACTTTTAATGTTTACTCTATTTATTTTATATTTTATACCATGTAGTGCATACAGGACAAGATGGCGAGGGAGTATTTATAGGGATGCACTCTCTGGGGAAAATTTATTATGGGGAAATATGGGGGGAACCTGAAATACCTGTGGGGTAACATTTCATGCTTATGGAAGATTTTGTAGAGCCACCTACTAGAGTTACAATTCCAATATCTATTGATTAATGGACACATAGATATTAACTTCTAGAACCAAAATTGGGTGGGGGTTACTCTTTGTTTTCATGGGTGTTCAACCCCCAGCATAATGTTCACATAGGCATGCAACCACCACTCACTCATTCAAATTGTCTTATATCAACAAAAACTAATGGCCTACAATGACATATAGATTTAATCAGATCATGATAAACTTGTCTTTGTAGGGGCGACACTGTTAGTATTCTTGACCAAATAATATCATCATTTTTTTATTCTAACATGGAATATATAGATTGCAGGGGAGTGTCACATAAACAAAATTCTCTACAAGTATAATTTTCTTGTTTAACATATAAGGAATAATATTGTTTCTATAGATGAGGTGATGAAATGGGGGGGAATCTAGATTCTAAATTATTGTGCTATTAAAGTTCTAAGGATGATATGACTGAGCATCACTTTTTGATAGGGAGTGGATGGATGATGATTGTAGTGGGTGTGGAAATATTATTGGTCTAAAAAATCAAATGAGTACTAGTGATGACTTTTTACAGGCTTGGATCCATGGTGAAGACACTATCTTGCATGAATATAATGAAAGGGTGATTCTTTTTTTATGTGTTTCTGGTGTATTTGTAGTTCTAGGAACAAGGTTTATATGGATGGTACTCCTAGATCATGGATCTCCTTGTAGGATTGAGCCATATTCTTTTCAGTATACATGGGTTCTCTCCTAAATCATTGGGATATTTTCTTCTCCTTGAGGATGGTGTTAGATGGTAGGAAACCATTTCCCTTAACACAGAGAATTTCTCCTCCGGGTAAATGGGTTAAATGGAACCCTCCTAGAAGAGGGTTTAAACTCAACATTGATGGATTTTGTCATCTTTCATCATGTGGGGTGGGGGAGTTTTTTTGGACTCCAATAGTTTTATTATGGTTAATTTATAAGCTTATATAGGTATAATTTTTCTCTTATGGAGGATTATAGTGATTTTATAAGTGGGATTGAGGTTTGTATCTCTTACAATGTCACTCTATTTGTAGTTGAGACTAACTCTTATGTCTTCCTCAATTATCTCTAGAATAAAATTATCACACCATGGTCCATAATCTATCATATATGAAAGTGAATAAGACTAATCAATCCTAAAAACGTGATGAGAAGTTGGCAGAAAGGAAACAAAGTGGCTAACATCTTGTCTACAAAAGGTTATTATGAAAACCCTTATATAATTGTTTATTTTATGGGATCCCTTACCCCTGAGTGTGTGGTCCTTGTTAAAGTGGAATACATTAGGGTTAATTAATTTAGACCCCCATGATCTTGTTGTTCTATTTTTTCCTTTATTATTAATAAATGTCTACTTTGGATGGATGAAAGTTTTATTTTTCTGGTTATTCAAGTTAAAAATTTTATGAAGCTATTTTTAAATTTTGATTTAATTATTTGAAATTTGAGGATCTACTTATTATTATAATTATTATGCTACCTTTACTTAATTAGTTTCATTTTAATTTTCAGGCTTTTTTCATTTTATTATATTACCCTTTAATGTTGAAAAAAAGGGTGCAAGTGTGTTTTGGTTTTTCAACACAACAAAATGCATCTTTCTCATAACTTAGATATATTCATCACCAATAAAACACTAAAATACTAGTGTATAATCTATTACCACAAAACAATTTCAGGATATTTTATGAAAGATCAATAACTAACCCAATATACTCCTATGATACTGTTTCGTGGTTTCGGTTGGGAAATTCCCAACGGTTTCGTATCCAATGACACGTGGACCTTCTTTCCAAAGGGAGGCGTTTGCTGGATGGTCTGACCAGTGACACTTAAGAACTCACATTGGTCGAGAGGATGGTAATTCAGGCTCATCGCACCCTTTTGGGGGGAATTATTTTCTATTCCGGGACTCTCTTATAGATTTAAGACGTATTCATATGTTCGTGAATATTTGGTTTATACCCAAGCATTGTATCCACGGATTTAACCCTGGTTGGAAATGGTCAGCTGAACGCAGGGGTTTGGAATCATTTATGTCTGAGGTTTACCATCCCTCGTGGGATTAATGACCCTGAGGAGTCTGGACTCACTGAGGCGGCACAAGGAGCGGCGCGGTGAGCCGACGTGAGGATATTCGGATCGACCGGTTGTTGGGGTTGAACCTCAGGGAGGCTTCCTACATACCATGTCTAGGTGGCAGGGATCAAAGTCCATGTAGTTCGCATTAGATTGGGACTTACACTCTGAGGTAGCCTGGAATGATGGATTGGGCTTACACTATGAGGAGGCCCATAAGAGGATGTCATGGTCGATGCTTACTCTATGCCCACGTGAGTCATGCTCTGTGTGAGAAACAAGATGCAGCAAGGACCAGAGGATCATGTCGCGAGAGGTGAATCCATGAGGAATGGAGTGGGGCTTATGCCTGAGGGCGGCCCATGATGATAGATTGGGGAATACACTCTGAGGAGGCCCATGGAGATGGATTGGGGCTTACACACTGAGGAGGCCCATGGGCGACAAATCGCAGCGAGAGAGGGAAAGGGGGTGCTTCTATGGCCATCTCCGCTCTTTCAGTACATGAGGGCTTCCTTTTGATGGGTATTTTACTATCCCCAAGAATCCCTTAACAAGTGGAGGGGTAGAAAGGGAATTCCCGAGCTCAGACTCTACATTACCGTGGGAATGTGAACCCAAGAATGCTTCCGGAATCTACTCAAGGGTCGGGGAAACCACTTTGCCTCTATTTACCATGGGTATGTGAACTCAAAACGGCACGCTGATGCGCCCGAAAGTTACATCGCGCGGATCTGATGGCTCTGGTGTAGGCCTCGGATCGGGGCCGATGAATAGGCCAATGAGGGAGTCATGAAAGATTGAGCCGGATTGGAAGAATTTTATCTGGATCGGGGAATAGGAACTCCGAAGAATCTGATGGGCCACACGTATGAAGGAGTGGTGGTGCCCTTCACATAGGAAGGTGCTACACGGCTGGATAAGCTGTCCACAAACCAGGGTGGTCCGCAGACTGAGAGGCCATCCGCGAACCAGGATAGTCTACGGACTGATTGGCATCCCGCAAACCAGGGTGGTTCGTGGTCTGGTGAGCATCCCACAAACCAGGGTGGTTCACGGCTTCGGGTTCGGCTCGCGTACCAAGGGGTACGCTGAGAGGTCCACGCGAGCAGCGGCGGCCAAGGGCAGCACCGATCGGGGGTTCGTCGGTCAAGGCTTCTCCCGCGTAGAAGGGTGCTATGCGGTGCGACAGATCGGAAAAGAGGCATATACACCCCGGTCCACGGGGAGTGCATCCGCGGAGGGGGATACGGTTTGCGGTCTTCTCTTTTTATGTTACTTTAAGTTCGTGGTTCACCAAATTATTATGCATTTTCTGGTTCTTTATTAGTTCGTTCGCAGGTTTATACCTGTTGTGTTTCGTGAACGGGAACTTCGCTGTTTGCAAAATCATAAGCCTTCCTTCGATTGATCTCCTTCTGAATCTCCAATTCCTCTGAATCTGAATCTCGATCTCCGAATCTCTCCTCCTTTCCCCCTCAGTATCCTTTTATAGAGTGGGAAAATAGATGTATCTTCAGTCACACGACACCTTTTGCGGAGGCCCATGACCGAATACCTGGTTTACAACTGACTTGGTCAATCCGTAATTCATGGTGGGTATTGAACACTTCTCCCCCCCATGAACTGAACTCAGGGAGTGCTTCGCGGCCGTAGATGGTTCCGCCTCCATTCCACAAACGACAGCGGATTTATCTTGAACTGGTTGACGCGGTCTGCGGTTGGGGCGGTTCATGATGGTGAACCGGATCGGCGCCCATCCTACCTCACGATCGCGGAGGGTCTCCGCCTCCATTTCGCGAACGAAGACGGTTCATGGAGGGGTCACTTTGTGGGGCCTGGCCATGTTGCGTTTTCATGGGACCAGTCCACGGATCGGTCCTACTTGTGTCCCTTCTTTGGATTTTCTCCTTTCTTTTCCCCAATTCTTTGGGGGATTTTGGTAGAATTTCCTTTGAGAATTTTTCAAGACCCTACAAATGCCCCCAATCAGAATGGGATCCGATCGGAACGAAGAGGAGGCCATTCTGATGCATAGTGGTCCTGAAACTGAGATGGTTTGCGGTATAGAGGTGGACCCGATAGGGGACCATGCCTATATATACAGGGGGGCCTTCATTTTTCCTTTATCGAATTCTTCACGAAACCAGAGCTCCCTCACCGCCATGTTCTTGATCCTTCGCAAAGTGCTTTGTCCGCGAACTAGCAGTAACTTCCGAAAACCATTCCTCCTTCGCGGTCGCCTTCACCCGCGAACCAATTCCCCAACCGTGAACCATTAATCTTAATTAATTAAAAAGTAAGTCATGATGGACTGTGGAGGAACTTGCTTCGCGGTTTTGGTTCTCCGCGGTTTCGATGCTCCGCAGTTTTGATGCTCCGCGGACCAAAATCTCTTGAACTTTAAAAGTTTCTAGGTCTTCCAAACTTAATCACTTAAATTCGGGATTGAAATCCCACAGAGAAACTTGGTTCATGGTTTCCTGGCCAATGCTCCGTAGGCCAGGGTTTCGCGGACTGATTTCTCAAAGGGCTGGTTCACAGGATGATGTCATAGTGAACCATCCTCCGAGGCTTCCTTGCGGACTTTGCTTATGAAACCTCCTCAACTGATCCCCAAACATATATCTGGTATTTTTGTCCAGATTTTTATTCCGGACTAACCGATTGTTGGCTCTCATTGTGCAGGGAGAAAACATGGTTCCCCCTCGTTCTACACCGAGTCCTGCTGCAGAGCCACTCCAAATTGGCGATCAATGCCTAAAGGACATGGCTAGCTCTGTTCAGGATGGAGTCCGCCACTCCCCATCATCTTCCTTTCTTGTCGGCCGGCTCTCCAAGTCATAGCAAGAGTACACCTTTTCTAACAACCTTCTTGCCTATGGGTTCGGTTTGCTGTCCGATACCCCGATTCTGGTACCATCCAGTGACAACAATCTAGAAGCATGGATATTCACTTCCACCATCCCTCGGTTCGTGATACTTGTCAACGGGCAGCCGGCCCCGAGGGAGACAACTATTGAATCTGTATTGAATCACCTTCCAGTGTCTCTGACAAGAGAACAACGTCATCAGAAAAAAAAATCCACTACTATCGAAGCATTACCCACAACGCCATGGTGAGTGACCAGCATGGCTGGTCAACGAATTGGGATCTCCGACCGGGAAGAGCATTTAAGTCCTTGGATTGGGGGTGGCCCTTTTGGGTCCGCCAGAGCTATGCGGAGTTCGAGGCAGAATTTCAAGTCGTAGGCTTGTATGAAGATTCCTGGGTGTCCCAGACCTATACCTACCGTCCTTAAGACCTCGCGAGGAAACTTATGAGTTGTTGGATCCCAGACACCAATACCTTTCATCTGGTCCACGGGGAGGTAGGCATTAGTCTTTGAGACATCTTTCAGATTTTAGGGGTCCCCATTTTTGGGGGTATGTATGATGAATTTCTGCCTCCCCCTTCTATGTGGGATGATGAAGGGAGAACCCCTCCCTTGGTGAAGCGACTCATTGATCTGGCCCAAGAACATTCGAAGGATACATCTCTGAAAAAACTTTTCACTAATCGTGAGGAGCATCCGAAAGATACGTCTCTGAGATAGCTTATCATGTATCATGATTGGATCAAGGCTTTTCTAGAGAGAGACAGTCTGTAGCTCTTCTGCGTAGTCCCACAACCTTCTCTACAATGGAGTCCCAAAAGAAGAAGGTAAGCTATTGGATGAACCTAGAGCAAGGCTAGTTCAATGACTGGGGCTGGAAGCTTGTCCCTGATGTCGATCGGTTACTTCGTCTGGCAGCGTTTCTATCCATGTTTTTGAGCGGATGGCTATTTCCTATACATGAGTCTAGCGGCATACGGGTCTCTACCTTTGTCATGGAGGCACAATTGGATACTGGAAAAGTTATCAACCTAGACGTCCCAGTGTCGGCAAGGATTTACCGTTTTCTTGGTAATGTTACTGATGGGAGACGGACAAACCGAGTGGCCGATCCTTTTAAGATTCTCTGGGGAAGGCTAGGCATTCATGTCAAGAACTGATAAACCTTCGTCAACCCTCTTCAGATTCCAGCCACCACATTCTGGCCATACTTGCAACTAACTAGTGGGGTTATGCCTGAGGAGTGGGCGACCCAAGAGAAGGATAATCAACAGACAGTTCAGAAAAAGCGTCTACTATCGAGTCGAATCTCTAATCATGATCATTTCAATTTTGATCCATTTTCTTCCCCAGCTGGTGCAATTAAAAATACAATAATAGAGGAGTTTAGCAAGTGGGGCTACCTATTTTCCCTCCGAGAGGGTATTCTGGTGGATTGTATTGGTGGGGAACTGATTTGCGAGGGTTACACACCTTGCCGATTCGGGCGTCAATTTGGCTGCGTCCAAGAACAATGTCCCCCGCACTCAATGGTGCCTGTGAGAACCATCCTTTAATTGTGTCCAGGGAACTATGGTTAATGTTTACCCAGGAAGATACCAGTTTTGAAGTTATGAATCCCATGCTTGTAGACTCCACACCCATCTTATCCAAGAATTGTGATGACTCCTAGGTACAATCATACCCAAATGGCCAGCTAGGGATGTTGGTGCCTACCGTTTCCAGTCCCAAGCCATCAAAGGGAAAGAGGAAGTAGAAGGGGGATGATGCTTCAACTAGGGCGGGCAAAGTCCTTCGCCAGCCTAATGGTCCCGTGCATCTGGGAATGATCTTAACAGACAGAGGTGTATCCTCTCAGGCCCTTGAGGTTTCCCGAAGGGGGGTGGTTATTTCTGCAGATGCTGCTTTTCTGACAGCCTGAGGTCAATGGGCTGAATTCAAAGGTCGGTCAGCCTTCCGTAGCCAGTACCCCCGTTCTCTGTGGCAGTATATTCTGGAATCAGAAGTGGAATTTGACGGGTTGGTCCACATATCTGCCCCTATTGACATCATTTATAATTTGGACCCAGATCGGGTTAGTCGGTATCTTCAGGATCTCAAAGCCTATATTTACGCGCGCCAGGGTCATGCGGTAGTAACCCCCCGATTCCAGGTCATGCTACACCCGGTGACTGATGAAGAGGGGGAAGGAAGTGACCACTCTTTAGGGGGTGATGATTTTGATGATCTCCCCGTCATGTCTGAAGCCAGGGAATTCCCGTCCCTACTTGTGAGATCCCGTCCACCGATAGTCCTAGAGATTTTTAAGGCCGGGGCGAGATTCGGAGCACAAACATGGCCGCTGATGCCGCTACCAGCCCCTACCACTGCCCGAACCTCTCAGGTTGGTCCTTTCAGGCTATCTATTCCCATTACGGCCTCATTCCCATATTCATGGAGGATTTGGGATGACTTGAGGGTCAGGGGCTCAGATGAAGAGGTTTGGGCATCACTCCAAACGAGCCCTCTCAAGCTTCCAGGTATTGGGGTTATCTTTTCTCTGACACACCTTTAGTTGGAAGAGTAATTAGGTGACATATTCATGCCATTAAAGGATAGGGACGCATACGTGTTCTCTCTCCGAAACCGGCTCTACGGGACCACCCTGGTGTCCATGATGATTAGACATCCCGAATTGTCTGGCCCTGAAGAAGAGGTTGCTTTGCCACTCATTCGGGATTTCTTCACCCTTTATTATGGGGGTTATAAGGCTTATTCCCTTTGTGTAGGGTGCCGAATAATATCAGGGGGAAATCCCCTCTCCAGAGTATACTCCCCGTGGTACCGCAGCGGGTGAGCATGCGCTTTCACCAACAGGGGTCGTCAAAGAGGGGTCCCCTGGTGCGACTGAGCTTATAGAGGCGACCACTGCGGATCTAGATAGGGTTTTCCCTCCTCCATATCTTCCCAGAATTCTGGGCGAACTGTCCCCTTGCTAGATCCAGAGACGGAAACAGGCGTTCCATTTATCGGAACAACTCAGACAAGGGAAGTCGGGTAATCATGACATCCAGTTTGTTTGATTGCCAATTTTCATATTCTGATTCCGTCAGTCATTAGCTGTTTTCGCGTATGGTGTAGGGCCACTTGGGGATCTGGTTGTGGCTACCCAAGATTTCATACCTTCCGCCTCCTCGCCATCTGCGGAATCTCTTATAGCCATGCCTGGGCGCGACAAAATGGAGGGCCCTACTGGAATGGCCAGTGATATGGACACCTTACTCCTGCCTTCATTAGTCAGAGATGCATCAGAGGAGGAACTGCTGGTATTCGAGACTCTTGCTGATCAAATAGCCCTTTATATCACAGAGGAAAATGGGGAGCCCGTGATTGATGAGGGGCCTCCAGATCCGACGGGGAAAGCCACTTCAGACCCAATGGATCCTGTGGTAATGGAGGAAGAACCTACCATTAGTCCAGTTATTGGAAACCCGGAGCGGGCCATTATCTTGTTTGTCGGGGGAGTGATTTCCCCGAGCTTGGTCTCCATAGGCGACCACATGGGGATGGATTTGTAAGATACTATCCTCGATCATGGCTTTAGGTCCTGGACCCCTCTGTGGGCTCCCCGAACTCCCTTGCCTTTTGAAGATGTAGCATCTTCCTCGAGTAGCTGTCGCGGCGGTGTAGAGCTTGAGGATGCCGACGCCTTGACGATCAGGAGTAAGTTTCCCGATATCTTGCCAATAATTCCTTTTCCTTCCCTGTCCTAATTAGGGGTACTTATAAATCTTATTGACTCTCAGGATTCAGGACCACGACCTTTGGCGTTGGCTATTGTGCCATCAGACCCAACTGTGCCTATGACCACAACAGTCGGGGGTGAAGTTGTTGCAGTGCCAGAGCTTGCGGGTGAAGCCGGATCGGGTCCCTACTTGGTGACGTTCATCCCCGAGTATGTGTCCTCATCAGGGAGTAACTTTGAGCTCAATCAACAAGTACTTTCTAGTCTTCGACCTGCTCTCCAAAGAGCTTGGGAGAAAATTTGGAGATTGATTTCTCAGATGCCCCTAGCCGAGATTCTGGCCAGATTACCGAAGCTACGCAATCTGTTTATGCTACTAGGGTTTGAAGGATTTGACTATCATGGTGTTTATGACATAGTCAAGCAAGTAGTCACTGACTGGGAGAGGCTAGGTGATTTCGAATCTCGTCTTTTCGCTGTCCAATCTGAAGCCTACCTTTCCGCAACCTGACAGCTTTGCCTAACAGAGGCTCATGACCACGTTGGGGTCATTGTGAGGCTCCAGGGAGAAGTTACTGAGCAGCGTTCTCACCTGGGGGTGCTGAGGAATGAGATACAATGGTTGCAGTATGAAGAGGCCAACGTTGCCACCATGATTGAAGAAGGGGAGCGGCGGATGGAGGAGGAAATGAGGGAGAGAACAAAGGCGGCCGAGGAAGCGGAAGAGTTGTGGGCTGTTGTAGAAGCTGAAACATCCTTACTGTATAATCTCTCTCAGACAATCGAGGATTCTCACCAGCGCCTGATACAACTTTGTGAATCCACCAAAAAACTCCTATAATTACCTATTGCGCTAGAGGAGGCTCCAGATTGTGGATTCCCTTTCTACCAACTTTGTTATGCAACAAAGAAATACTTCTCCTTAGTGTTCTTGTCACCTTCTCTTGTGATAGAAATTATTTGGCAAGATCATTGCATATGTTAATTCCCCGAACATAGAATAATCCGAGTCCAGGACCATTGACAAAAATAAAACAAGCTCTAACTTTTGTCTGGACCATGGGATCCAGCGAGCATAGTTTGACTATTGTTAGGGTTTTGTTGAAAAGCCCCACAAACTTTTTGACTTTTCTTTTTAATACCCTGATTTTTCCTGGGCTCATTTAGTGTAAGCCCAGAGGGTATGGCCTGACTTTTTCTGAGGTTTCCCTTTTCGGGTTTTCATCCTAACAGGCTTTGTGCCTCTTTTTGTGAGCAGTTTAAAGTCTCGCCGATAAGACTATCATTACTGATGTTGTAGGTCAAACAGCTTTGACCAAACATGGTGGGGAAAGGGCCCAATGGGGTTCAACTGATTAAAAGATGTCTCAATAATCTTCAGATTCATTTGGGGGGAACATGTTTAAATTTGAACGGCATGCAGGGCATGCCTCAAGGAATGGGAGTCGCGTCGGCGTACAGAGGTAGGAAGAGAATTGCCTAAGGAAAAAGTTTCCTTTGGTAGACGGGCCAGGGGCGATCAATATGCAGAGGCACTGAGGGCATGGTATTCATAGTCATGAAAAGGTGTCCTTAAGTCAATGAATCTTTATTTCTGATGGCCATAGGACTTCATGAAAGTCCGGCTTATGGAAACCACCATGGGTGGCCTCGAGAATTATTAAAACCACCTGGGGTGGCTCAGAAAGGGTATGTGACATCTGAAAGGTTTTGAGAACATCTGTATCAATCAGGAGTGTGGAAGAAAGGTTCATGTCCTACGCAATCATCTTGCATAAAGGACTGTTGGGGCTTGGCGCAGTTTAATGTCATGCGGCTGGGACATCATTTAAAATCGAACGACTTCTCCTGGTTGTAAGTAATTTTTTCAAAGACTTCCCACCATATTCAGGCAGGGTTGTGAAAGAGGTTGGTAAACTGTAACTCAGAGGGTTTCTGAATCCCAGGATAGACATGGGGGCTCAGAGGCCAAGAGGTGTAAGGAGAGAAGCATTTCCTAAGGAAATATTTCCTTTGGTAGATGGGACGGGGGCGATCAATATGTAGAGCCGCTGAGGGCATGGTATGAAAAGTCATGCAAAGGTGTCCTTAGGTCAATTATTGTATTCCCCTGATAGCCAAGAAACTTCAGGGAAGTTGAGATTTGGGACCACCAGGGGTGGCTTATGAGAGTTCAGATTTTTCTGAGTATAGAGTATGGTTTATGATGAGAGGGTGCCTGGATACGGGGGAAACATCTAGACCAAACTCCCCAAGAATGGGTGAATGAATCCCTTCTCACTTAGGTGTAATATGGTGGCTTGTGTCGGTCTGACCCATGCACTGAGGGACAAAGAAAAGCTTATGTTCCTCACTTAACCCATAACGAGTTTGACCGTGTAGTTTATCGTTATGTGGTTAGGACATATTACGTGAAGTTTAGCGTCATGTGGTAAGGATGAGGGGCATCATTTAAAGGTTGATGTGAAGTTTAACGTCATGCAGCGAGGACGGCTTCTGTGCAGTTTAACTTCATGTGGTAATGACGTAATTGCAAAGGCCTCTCTTCATTAGAACGTAACTGGGCCCGAGTATCCTGGCATGTACAAGACGTGGAGGGGGGTTGATGGTGTAAATCATGGTTCTGGGTCTTCTTAGATCAGAATAGGTGATATGGGGGCTCTGATTCCGGTAAGCGTATGGAGCTAGGAAGAGTGTCTCTCGAGGAAATATTTCCTTTGGTGGACGATCCATGGGCTATCATTATGCAGAGCCGCTGAGGGAATGGTATGCATAGTCATACAAAGGTGTCCCCAGGTCGATGACTTTCCACTTCCGATGTCCATGAATGGTTATGAAGATCCGAAATTATCCGGGCCACAAAGTCTGTCATTGGGGAAGGAAATGTCTGAACATGTTGGGCGTACTCGGCCCTGGTTTCCGTTTAAAGCTTAGAGAGCTCCATGTGCTGATTTATTTTGCGCATGGGGGTGTACCTGTACTCCATGCAGTTTAACATCATGTAGGAAGGAAAAAGTAATCCTAGTTTAGCGTTCATAAAGCTCGGACCATTGGGTGACTATTACTGTAGTCACTCGAAGGATAACTGGGTTAACATGTTCTGATATACTTGGAACAAGGTGGGCGATGAAGGTTGTAAACTACAACTTTGAGTCTTCCCAGATCAGGAGGTGTGGTGTGGGGGCTCTGAGGTCGGTAAGTGTACGGAGCTAGGAAGAGTACCATCCAAGGAAATCTTGACTTTGATGGATGAGCCAAAGTCTATCATTATGCAGAGCCGCTGAGGGCATGGTATGCATAGTCATACAAAGGTGTCCTTGGGTCGATGACTTTCCACTTCCGATGGCCGTGAATTATTATGAAAATCTGAGATTAATCACAGCACAGAGTTCGGCATATAGGGATAATGGTGTCCTAGCATACAAGAAACATCTTCACTGTAATTGTCTATTGAGTCAAAGTAGAATATTCTTGGCTTGATGTTTGTTGATGCGGGTCGCTATGTGAACCACCGGCGGACACATAGGCTAGCTAGGTATGGATACCCTGGCAACATTTGGATGTGAAAAGGGGAATGAACTTGTAAACCACTACTCCATAAATTTTTGGATCGGGAGATGTGATACGGGGGCTCTGAGGCCGGTAGGCGTATGGAGCTAGGAAGAGTGTCACCCAAGGAAATCTTACCTTTGGTAGATGGGCCATGGGATATCAATATGCAGAACTGCTGAGGGAATGGTATGAATATTCATGCAAAGGTTTCCAAGGGTCGATGACTTTCCACTTTCGATGGCCATGAATGGTTATGAAGATCCATAATTATCCGGGTAGTGGAATCTGATGTATAAAGAGGATGCATCCAAACGTGAAAGAAGTATCTCCACCTTATTTCACCATGTGTCTTGGGTGGATCAAGATAAAGTCTGTGCATTTTAACATCATGCAGTGAGGACGAAGTCCATGCAGTATAACGTCATGCGGTAAGGACGGAGTCCGTGTAGTTTAACGTCATGCGGTGAGGACGGAGTATGCACCCCGTGCAGGTCTGGTCTGTATATGGGGGAAGGGGGAATTTTTTTCAAGGTGAATGGGCCAGAGGGTGGAACTCTGGCGTCACTACGTATCCTGCGAGGGCAAGAATCAATCCTCACATAGTTCTCTGAAAGATGATACACCTCGTGCAGGTCTGGTACGTACACGGGGGAAGGGGCATTTTTTCGAGGTGGCTGGGCTAGGGCGTGGAACTCTGGAATCACTACATATCCTTTGAGGTCAGGAATCAAGCTTCACGTAGTTCTCTGAAAGATGATACACCCCGTGCAGGTCTGGTTCGTACACGGGGGAAAGGGAATTTTTAACATTATTTTCATTCGAGAGTGGCTGGGCTGGGATGGGGGATCCCGACATCGCTATGTATCCTGCGAGGGCAAGAATCAAGCCGCACATAGTTCTCTGAAAGGAGTACACCCCGTGCAGGTCTGGTCCGTACACGGGGGGAGAGAGGCATTGTTAAAACTTCTTGTCCGTGGAGTTTAACGTCATGCAGTGAGGATGGTTGATACACCCCGGGCAGGTCTGGTCCATACATGGAGGGAAGAAGGCATTTTTAACTTTTATTCAGGGGGTTGGGCCAGGATAGGGGATCCTGGCATCGCTACGTATCCTACGAGATCGGAAATCAAGACGTATGTAGTTCTCTAAAATCTGTGCAATTTAACATCATGCGGTGAGGACAAGGTCCATATAGTTTAACGTCATGTGATTAGGATGAGGTCTATACAGTTTAACGTCATGTTCTTAGGACAAGGGGTATTATTAGATTCCATGCAGTTCAACGTCATGCAGTGAGAACGTGATGCTCCTAGTTTAAGGTCATAGTGTTTGGACCATTGGGTGCTTGGTAGTTTAATGTCATGAAGCTCGAACGAAGAGTACACCCCGTGCAGGTCGGGTGCATACACGGGGGGAGGGGGCATTCTTACCTCTTGATATCCATGTAGTTTAACATCATGCGGTCATGAAGAAATACCCTTAGTTTAAGGTCATAGAGTTTGGACCGTTGGGTGCTTGGCAGTTTAACATCATGCAGCTCGGACAACGAGTACTCCCCGTTTTTTTTCTGTTCGTGCAGTTTATCGTCGTGCAGTAAGGATGAGGAAAAAATAGTAAGAAGGCATTTTAACTTTTATTCAGGGGGCTGGGCCAGGATAGGGGATCCTGGCATCGCTACTTATCCTACGAGAGCATGAATCAAGCCGTACGTAGTTCTCTAAAATCTGTGCAGTTTAACGTCATGCGGTGAGGACAAGGTCCATACAGTTTAATGTCATGTGGTTAGGATGAGGTCCATACAGTTTAAAATCATGTGGTTAGGATGAGGGGTATTATTAGATTCCGTGCAGTTTAACATCATGCGGTGAGGACGTGATACTCTAAGTTTAAGGTCATAGAGTTTGGACCGTTGGGTGGTTGGCAGTTTAACGCCATGCAGCTCGAACGAAGATTACACCCCGTGCAGGTTGAGTACATACATGGTGGGAGGGGTAATTCTTAACTCTTGTTATCCATGCAGTTTAACATCGTGCGGTCAGGATGAAATACCCTTAGTTTAAGGTCATAGAGTTTGGACTGTTGGGTGCTTGGCAGTTTAACGTCATGCAGCTCGGACGAAAAGTACACCCCATGCAGGTCGGGTCCATACACGGGGGGATGGGGAATTCTTAACTCTTGTTATCCGTGTATTTTAACGTCATGCGGTCAGGACGAAATACCTTCAGTTTAAGGTCATAGAGTTTGGACCGTTGGGTGCTTGGTAGTTTAACGTCATGCAGCTCGGACGACGAGTACACCCTGTTTTTTTCTGCCCATGCAATATATCATCATGCGGTAAGGACGATATATCATTGGTCTCTATGTGAAATACTTCTTCAAGAATCTCGCATTGGTAGGATCCATGGTGAGTTTCCCATCCATGGAGATTAGGGCATATGCTCAGTTGGAGTAGACCTTGCGTACAACATACGATCCCTCCCACTTGGGCTCCAGCTTTGGAGGCTTCTTTCTGGGTATCATTGGGGTTCGGAGGACCAACACTAATTCTCCTTCCAAGAAAGACCGAAGAAGAAACATTTTGTTGAAGGCTCGTGAAATCCAGTTCTTGTATACTTCCAGATGGTGCAAGGTGTTCAACTGCTTCTTGTCTAACTGTTCCAATTCACCTAGCCACTTTTCTGATTTCTCATCGTTGGATAATTGATCGCAAATGGCAATGCGGAGCAAGGGTAATTGGAGATCAATGGGCAGGACAGCTTCTGTCCCATATACTAATGTGTACGGAGTAGCCCAAGTAGCGGTGAGGATTGTGGTTCGATAATCCCACAATGCATGGAGGAGTTTATCCGGCCATGAATTCTTGTCTTTATCCAGCATTTTCTGGAGAATGTTGGACATGGTCTTGTTGAAAGCATATATCTGTCCGTTGTCCGCTGCATGGTAGCGGGATGAGTGGTTAGCCTTGATACCATACTCGTGGTATAGTTTATCCAATTCAGCAGAACAGAAGTTGGTGTCGTTATTCATCAGTATGGTATGAGGGACACCAAATCTGGTGATTATATTGGTCTTCACAAAGCTGAAAATGTTTCATTCCCCGATTTCCTTGAGGGGTATGGCTTCTGCCCATTTGAAAAAGAAGTCGGTTGCCGTGAGGATATACTTCAGCTGTTTGGATGTGGCGGGAGGATATGGTCCCTTGACGTCCATTCCCCAGACGACAAACGGCCAGGAGTACTTGGCTTGATGAAGTTACTCCGGGGGTTGTTGTATGAAGTTTTCATGAATCTGGCATGAGTGGCATTTTGCAGTAAAATGCTCGCAGTCTTGTGCCACTATGGGCCAGTAGTACCCAAGCCTTTGAACCTGACGAGAAAGCTTGGTCCCTGGTTGATGTTCTCCACATTTTCCTGCATGTACTTCATTCATTACGGCGGTGGTTTCTTCTCCGTCAATGCATCTGAGGATCACTCTATCGAGGCCTTGTTTGTAGAGGACCTCTTTCTTACCCACCCTGCTATATAGGACAAAGTTGATTTCCATTCTCCTTATTTTCTCTCGTTCAACCCTGTCTGATGGAATCTCTCCCCATTCAAGTTAGTTTGCAATAGGGTTCATCCAGCAGGTGGAAGGAGCATATGGCTCGGGGACAGGACTGACTTCGTGGATTTCTTCCATCTTGGTCTGAACAAATGACAATACCATTCGACGATGAGCAATACTGATGACTATTTCATCCTGGTCTGGGTCAGCTAGGGTTGTGTCCGCGTTGGCTATTACATCAGCCTGAGCATTATGAGATCGGTGAATATAGGTCAATGTTGGTTCTATGGATAAATCATCCATTAAACCTTGGACATGGTCAAACAGGGGGATTAGCTCCTCCTTTTTAATGTCATAGTCACCATTGACTTACTTGATGACCAGCTCCGAGTCACCCTTTACCTTAAGGTGCTGTACTTGTGCCTGGAGTGCGAGTTCTAGGCCTGCAATGAGAGCTTGATATTCCGCCTCATTGTTTGTACATCCCTCTAACAGGAGGAAGGAATATGGAAAGACTTCCTTTTCTTGGGAGACGAGTATTATCCCCAAACCCACTTTGTTGAATCTGGGATCCTCCAACCTCTTCCCAGTGGGGCTTCAGGATGTGCCGTCGAAGTACATTTCCCATGCCGGGAACTCCTCTTGAACCGAGAATATGTCTTCATCAGGTAGCTCATCGTCCGGTGCAGTGGTCCCTGTCAAAGGGTGCTCTTCCAGAAATTCTGCTAATGCCTGACCCTTGATGGCTTTCTGAGGCACAAACCGGATGTCAAACTATTGCAGGATGACGTCCCATCGGGATAGGCATCTGGTTAGCATCAGGCAGCTAAGGATGTACCTGAGCGGGTTACTCCACGAAATCAAATGGACTTCGTGATACTACAGATAATGTCACAGCTTTTGAACTGCGAAGACCAAGGCCAAATAGTTCTTCTCGACATTTGATTATCAATTCTCAGCATCAATCATGGTTTGACTGAGGTAATAGAGACTATTTTCACTTCCCGCGTCATTCTTTTGTGCGAGGAAGGATCCCAGTGACCGTTCTAGGGTCGTCACATATACAATGATATGTATTCCTTCAACTGGGGGCATGAGCACTAGTAGGCTTAAGAGGTACTTCTTCAAGTTGTCGAACGCCTCTTGGCAGTCATCGGACCATTGGTACGTGACCCCTTTCTTCATTAACCTGGTGAAAGGCAAACATTTACCTATCAGGTTGGCTATGAACCACCTAATATAGGCTAGGTGTCCTTGGAATCCCCTCAACTCAGTAAGGTTGTGGGGAGGTGGTAGGCCAAGGATAACCTTTGTCTTCTCAGGGTCGACTTCGATGCCACGATGGCGTACGACGAAGCGAAGGAATTTTTTTGAGGTAACCCCAAAGGCACATTTCAAGGGGTTCATCTTCAAGACATACTGTCGAAGTTTGTTAAAGATGGTCTCAAGGTCTGACAGGTGATCCGAGTGCTGTCTGGACTTGACCACCAATTCATCCATGTACCATTCAACGAATTTCCCTAGGAACAGTTTAAAGATCTGATGCATGGCACGCTGATATGTGGCGCCAGCATTCTTGAGACAGAAGGGCATGACCCTGTAACAAAATACCCTTTGAGTGGACCGGAATGCAGTGGAATATTCATCTTCTCGGGCCATCCTGATTTGATTATATCCAGAATAGCCATCCATGAAGGATAGATCCTCATACCCGGCCGTTGCATCGATTAACAACTCAGTGATTGGAACCGGGAAGTCATCTTTCAAACAATGCCGATTAAGATCTCTAAAGTCAATGCAGATGCGGATTTGTCTATTCTTTTTCTTGACAGGGACGATGTTTCCCAACCAAATGGGGTACTTGACCTCTCAAATGAAGCCATATTTAATGATATTATTGACTTCATCCTCAATTTTAGTGTCATGTGAGGGATGTGTCCTTCTGGCGGCCTTTTTATAGCCCCGGTGGTCTTCTGGAAGAGCCAAGTGATGCATTTCCACTTTGGGATCGAGTCTCGGAATTTCCGTGTAAATCGATCCAAAAACATCCCGATGTTGCCTCCGGAAAGAGGTATATACCTCATGCTCCTCGAGAGACATGGCTGCACTAATGAGAGTAGGCCTTGGGTCTTCCTCGTTACCCAGGTTTATTTCCCTGAGATCGTCCACAGTGGTGGAGATACCCTCCTCAAATGCGGGAGGTGAATCCCTGAGATCTTCCTCCTCTTCTTCTCCCAAGTCATCATCTTCTTGATCCGACGAGGATAGAGATACCTACGTGGGCTCTTGGGAGTCTAGAGGCGAGGTGTCGTGGGCTTCCTTACTCAAGTATTCATTCCCAGATCGAGGGTTGGTGGACGTTCCCACATTTTCACACTCGGCCGTTATGTCTGAAGTCATGAGGACATCCGAGTGCGTGCCCAGACTTGAACTCATACTCTCAATGTGGTTGATGGTCAGGACATAATCTCTACCAAGCTGCCTGAGGGGGTCATCAGGAACCATCTCCAGGCCATTTGGGGCGGGGATCCAGTTGACACCATCGACCAAAGGCTTCTTTTTCTTTTGCTCATAGAAACCAACTTCAATGTAATGTGACTCGAAGATCTCAAAAGGGGACTTTTCGGCGTGAAATGTTCCACTTTTTCCATTAACGCATTACTTGATACACTGTTGATAGGATGAAGGAACAACCATGTGATTATGGAGCCACTGCCTTCCCATCGGGGCATTGAATGCTGTGCTCTGCCAGACCACCAAGAATTCTGTGTAGGCTTCTAGGTCACCAAAATGGATCCTTATCTCCCATTGGATTCTGTTCATTCATATCGTAAGCCAACAGAGTTGTGGCCAAGGGAATTAGATCATCCTCACTGTAGCCCAACTTGCGGAGTGTTCGTAAGGGAAGGAGGTTAACTCCAGAGCAATTGTCTATAAAGGCTTTCAGGATCTCAATACCATTCAGTGTGCCAGAAATATATAGTGGTATGCTGTGTCCTTGCATGATGGAATCTTCATCCTGATCGGTGAAGGAAATCACTGCATTGCATTCAGCCGGGTCGGTCTCTGTCCGGTAAATTTCGGTGGCAACTACCTCATCTTAAAGCTCCTAGGGGCTAATCAAATCTTCTATAAGTGCCTCCCTGAGGTCTGCTGATAGACTTAGGGCATCTAGGATTGATAGCTTGGCTGGCACTGATGCCAGCTGCTTAAGGATATCGTATTTTTGCTCCAGCGGCCGTTGCTTCTCCGCTGGCGGGAGAGTTTTAGAGGGTGCTTTAGGGGCTGGAGCATTTGACGAGGAGGGACCGGTGGCGGGGTCAGATGTCGATGGTGTTCCCACATTTTGAGGACTTGGCCCGATCAGTCTGTTTGTGCGCACTAGGCGGCCAGACACTTGCTCCTCCTCTGGTGGGTATCGCAGAACAACAGGGCCAAAATGTCTTCTTGTGGAGGTGGAGGGGAATTCTTTCTCCTATTAAGTCCATTGAAGGGATCTACCATGGGTTTCCATAATATTAATGGTTTGGGATGGGATCCAACTGTAAGGTTGGTTTGGGCCGTGGCTGCGCCTCCCCTGGTATCCCCTACCTCTGCGATTCCTCCTCCCGGCTCCTCGTGCAGGGAAATTGGGTTCATAAACATACCCTTCTTCAGGGAATGATTCCATAAGATGGATGACGTTAATAGAACAAAAGATTTTCTCTTTATCCTCTAACAGGTCAACCTGGTTAGTTGTCCCTAATAGAGTCATTTGGTGGGTCAGTGCCTGTGGTGCCAAATTTGAGGGCATATAATCTGCCAGGGTCGGGACTAACTTTGGCCCTATCATGGACTAATCCTCTTGTGGTTGTTTCCTCCTCCTTTTATTACGCCCGGATGACCGGCTCATGGAGGTTTGTGGGGTTGATACTATCTCTACGACTTTAGAGGCTGTTGGCGGCAACACCGGCTGCTTTAGTTGAGCTCGGAGTATGACCTGGGCTTGGTTGATAGTCTTCTGAGTCATATAGTTGTCAAATTTATACCCCTGCTTTCTGGTGACTTTCTTCCACCCCTCCTCTTTTTCGGAGTCAGTGATAGAGATACATGCCACATGTGATGGGGGTGGTCCCAGCTCGACCTGTCCGGAGTCTACCATACTCTGTATGAGGTCTTTGATGATGAAGCATTCTCGGATATTGTGCCCCAACATTATATGTTAGGGGATGTAATCAGGCCTATACTCGCGGACGACTTCTTCAGGTTTCCTCAGATCCGGGAGGCGGAGCAAGTTTCAGTTCATGGAGGCAATGAATTAGTCACAGATTTGATCGTCTCAGAATGAGTACACTTTTTGTCTTTGTTCCTCAAACTGGTTCTGCTTCGGTCATCGCTGATCGTCCCGTTTAGGCAGAGGCAGCCTCTGATATGCAGGGGGCCTTTGATGATTTGGCGGAGGCTTGAGTGGTGGAGCGGGCACATGGGCTGGCTTGAGTGTGACAACAGACGCTTCATCACTAGGGGCTCTTTTTGGAGGAGGCTGCAAGGCCATTCGAGACTTCGAATTAGTCTGTTGTAGGGGGTCATCAATTCTATGGGAAATGGCCGAGAGATAGCGTAATCCAGTGGTGTACTCCACTGGTATGAGTGGTGTTCGCAGCTCATCTCGAAGATTATTGATGTATATGGCTAGCATCACATCTTGAGGCATTGGACTGTTCAAAGAATAGGTCAGACCTTTCCATCTGGCGATGAAATCTGAGACCCTCTAATTCTCCCTCTACTTGCAATTCATGAGGCCGCTAACTATTTTCTTAGGAAATGTCAAGCTGAAGTGGAACATGAACTGCTACTGAAGGTCCTCCCAGCTCTTTATTGACTGGGCTGGCAGACTCATGTACCAGACGAAGGCGGATCCTTTCAGGGTCCGTATGAAGCATCTGAGTTTCACTTCTTCTTGTTGTTCCGGAGTTCCCATCATAGGTTCGCAATAGGATGTGTATTGCATCAAATGCTACATTGGATTTTCTGACCCGTTGAAAATAGGGAATACAGGGCTCCCAAAATTGGGTGGAGGTGGTGTGTTGGTCACCCAATCTGGGTAGGGTTTCCGCTCTGGCTGTATTAGAGCACGTCGACCTTCCATCGCCTCCAATTGAGCTGTTAGTGCCTCGATGGTGTTGGTGAGACCCTGGTTTACATCCTGTTGGGCCCGGTCCTGGGCAGGCATAGCCTAAGGCATTGCTTGAGGATCCAGATTGGCCGGCACCAGGGGTGTGTGTGCCGTTTGTGGCACCTTCGGAGGGTTCAGGCATACTCACTCCGGTTGATTCCTGAGTGGAGGGAAGTCTTGGTATTCATCTGAATCTATGTTTAGGTAGTTGGACGGGCCGAGTGCCTCGTTGGACGGGAGCCCTGACCGTGTTTCGTTTGCCGGGGCAAACCTTAGTCTTTGAGGCGCACTTACTGGGAGTGCATGATGTGGCTCTTCTCAGGAAAAACTTTCAATAAGGCGGTTCCTCTGGAGTAGCTCGGTGATAAGCCACCTCAATTCTTTAATCTCCTCTTCATGTCAAGCAAACCTCTTTTCGAGAGTGAGTGGCTCATTTTTGTCGAGAGAAGGAGGTGGGTTAAGGGTAACCATTCCCTTATTCTTATCCTTATTGGAAGCTCGCAGGGTAGGCGGAGGAGGGTTCACTAGAAGGAAGACCATATTTAGGGCGGCCCTCTAGTTCCAGGTGTGCACACGTGGTGGTTCATTGTGAGTCATAGCCTGTCCGGAACCGTCATCTCCTGATTTATTCGGATTTTCATTTTCCCCGGTGTCTCCCATGGGGTTAGCCTATATGGCATTGATGAATGAATATTTTGGGGTGGAGGGGACTTCATCTTTCAAATGGGAAGAGGATCTCTTACTTCTTCTACTGGCCTTCCCTTTTATGACCTGGGATTGCCTTTGGACTTCTTGATGAAGGGTGACGCGGAGAGTTCTTTTGTGCGACCTTACGATGCGCCTTTTTCTCAGAGGGGATAATGATTCAAATGAAGGTATGGGATGCGAACTTCCTCTTCTGACTATCCTTCCTAGATTAGAGAACACTGATTCTCATGGGGGAGGTTGTTGTTGAGGGGGTAATAATGCCCCCAGCCCTGAGGGCTGGGGTTGGCTCCATTCCATGGACATTGAGTCTCTTCCTGGTTTTATTGGTCTTACGGGGGAATTTTTTTGTTAAAAATGCCCCCGTCCCTACAGGCTGGGGTTGGCTCCATTCCTTGGACATTGAGTATCTTCCTGGTTTTATTGGTATTACGGGGGATTTTTTTTGTTAAAAATTCCCCCGTCCCTACAGGCTGGGGTTGACCTTGGATTGCGGCAGTGGCTGCTGCTATCGCGACCTGCCTGATCTTGCGTGCCCCCATTCGGGGGTGAACCGGATTTGGTGCCAAATTCACCCATGGATCAATCCCTTTTAGGGAGGCAGGCCGATATTGTTGATTGGCCTCTCTTAGGCGAGAGGCCTATTGTATGCTCTCAGTGGCCTGATTCAAGAGTTCTTAAATGGCTGGTTCCCACCGGGCCTAACGCTTCTGGGACTTACTCAAGGCCTGACTCTATTGGGTGTTTTTCCTTTCCTGAACAGGGATACCACTCAACTGCCGTCTTGACGTGATGACGTTGCAAGATACCATGCCGAACAGGTTTTTCTAGGCGGGGAGCAGAGTGAAATGCAGAGGTCCATGTTCCCCCCATCCCCTGATATGGACTCATGTTGGAGCGTCACCGATGAGGCGGCACGGCTAGTGCAGCGCACGGAGGCAGGCTATCTCCATGTTTACTTTACGTCTATTGGGGCGTTGTCGTCGCGTCGTAGGAAGGGCCTACAGGTCGATGTGACGCAAGAGGTATCCTATCATCTTGACATGGTCTACATACCCTTCATAGGGCAGGAAGCTTGATTTCAGTCGACGGAGGGTTGTTCATATATTATGGCGGATGTTGTGCACGCATTCTTCCGACAACTCTCTGGGTATATCAAACAGAGAGGTGGTCGTGGCCCAAAACATGACCGGTATATCATTTCTAGCCTGTCGTTTCCTCATGTGCAGCATGTTTTCTTACTCCTCCACTAGTGACTCCTCTACCTAGTCAGCCCAACTGAGATGCTCACTGTCAATGTGGTCGGAGGTAGTGGGAACGGTAGGTGTCGAATCATTATGTGGGCGATTCTGAGGTGGTTCAGAGGATGAACGCGGCCCTGGACCGTCTCCTGATTGTAGAAGGATGTCGTTGGTGACTAACAAGGAATCTGACATTCTTGATCCCGTCCTTCTGAGTAACTCGACATACGAGGGCCTTTCGGTGCTTGATTCGGCAGGAGGAGGACCTTCCTGTCGATATGATATGTCACTGCAGGGAGGACCTCCGCAATGGCTACCGTGGTGGCGAGGACTACCATCATAGATACGGCAATGGTGAGGGCTACCATTACAACTTGAGGCTTCACTACATAGAGGACTATTGTAGTGCACACCCTGGGGAGGACCTCCAAGGCATGTCGTAGAAAGGGGAGGACCTTCTGGAAGCGTAGAGTTGTTACAGGGAGGGCCTTCGCAACAAATGCCATCATGGTGAGGATGAACATCATGGATTGACATTCGATGTGCATCTTGGGGAGGACCTTCAAGACACACGGCGACAAGGGGAGGACCTTCCTGTTTCTTGGGGCCAATGTGGGGAGGACCTTCGCAATGGTGGTCATGGTGGAGAGGACTACCATCACAGCTGCAGAAATGGTGAGGACTACCATTACTGCTACTGTAGGGAGAATATCTTCAAGATATATCCTGGGGAGGGCCTCCAGAATGTACTGCAAGGAGGGGAGGGCCTTCTCATTGCTCGACATCTCTACGGGGAGGACATCCATTATCAGGGTGGAAAGGACTACCACTGTGATCTGATTCCTGGCTGCATGGAGTTCCATTGCAGCGTAACCCCTGGGGAGGAACTTTAGGGTAGGCGACGACAAGGGGAGGACCATATTATCATAGTGAGACGTCACTACGGGGAGGGATTCCGCAGTTGTGACTATGATAGTGAGGACTACTATCATAATCTGTGGTCCCAATGTATAGAGAGTGATTTCAGTTTATACCTTGGGGAGGACCTTCAGGGTGGACCGCAATAAGTGGAGGACCTTCTTGCAGCTCGATCTTCTGGTCACGCGGAGGGTTTCCGTGACTCGCATCAAAAGAGGGGCTCTCATGATCGATCGTCATATGCCCGTAGGGGAGGCCCCCACCGGTGCTCTGGGGAGGACCTTCAGAGCTGCTGGTAGCGACATTGCAGGGAGGACCTTCGCAACAACTATTGACACTCCGATAATATGGTAATGGGTGGGCAGGGTTCTGAGACTGCGATGTGCGTTTAGTGGCGTTGGGAACCCCAGCATCCAGCAGAGCAGAGTCATGAACTCCCCCTTTATTTTTGACTGCCTTCAGCGCGTTCGGGGCGCTTTCTTGTGGGTAGTCGGGACCGTCTGTTGTTGATAACGGCCTTCACCTTTTGGTCCCTATCTAATTGGGTCCCGTGACATTGTCGAGATACGCCGATGAACATCTTGACTTTTATCAGGGATATATTCCTACTCTAGAGCATCCACTGTGATGGGCGGGTGTCCCCCAGTTGGAACGAGTGAAGCTAGTCGATCTGGTTTCCCTTGCGGTGCGGAATATGTCCGGCGACCCTCCTGGCCATAAGCAAGGATGCGGATCTTCTTTGAGGTGGCTATCTCGTCTCTTAGATGAGTCACCTCAATTGGGGAGACGGGCTCACGGGCCCGAGTCCTTGCTGTTGCTACTGATGCAATTATATTCTGGAAAGTCTGCAAGATATGATCTGGGATTGATACCTGATACTCCATCATTTCCAGGATATGTAGAGAGACATCTTTGGCTGGAATGGGTATGAAGGCCCATTCCAGTATCAGATTAGGAATATCCTTCTTCGGTCCTCCAGTGGTCAGTGGGTACTGACAATTCTCCTGTGTCGGGGCAGGTGAACGAATCTTCCCCTGTACTGGGATACGCCGTTTTATCTCTCTGTTCGCCACAACATCGGGGTGGCGGACTTTGCTTGAATCCGCAGGGAGCTGGCCCTGTATATATTGGTTCCCCACCGTATCGAGTCGGTGTCCCTTGTTGGCGGGGAGATGTTCCCGCCTATTAGTTGCCGCCACATCTAAGTGGCGGGCTTCATTGATCACCACCATTCCAGGATGGTGGGCGTCAGAAGCATCTACTAGGAGCTGGTCCTACAGGCGTTGGGTCTCCACCACGTCAAGCTGGTGGGCTTCACAACCCTCGGTAGGGAGAGGTGCCTGCCGAGTTAGTTTTGTTCTGCGTAAGCGACGGGCTTGATGGGGCTCGACGGGGATGCATGTCGGCTCATATGACGCCGCCATGTCTGGATGGCGGGATCGGGAGGAGCGAACAAGTGTAGGTTCCTGTTGGTGGTACATCTCCGTGGCTAGGCAGATAAGCTCCTCCTCAGGGACCAGGGTGATGACCCGTCCCGGATTGTACGTCTGCCGCCCTCGTCGGGCGGTCCGAGGGGCCAGAGCTCGGGGAGCGTGGGCCTGAATCCTCAGGGAAACATCCTCCTCGGCGTGAGGATGTCGAGTAGCGGCATGACCGCGATGACGCCTTCCGGAGGGGGCCTTGGAGCGAAACCCCCATTGGGCAGGGATGAAGTCCTCAATGTCGACCTCATCCTCCTCCCTAAGGTAAGGGAGGTACGCATTGTCCCGTTCTGGGGAGAGACTCCCGAAATGGTTTGAGACGGAAAAAGGGGCCATCTGGATCTGCTTCTGTGGCCACTGCTGGGCAGGTGGCCGATGAGTTCCGGAAGGTTGGAGGGCATGCATGGCCACCTCCACCATTGGGAGAGTACCATTCACGTGGTACTCTCAGATCAGTGCATCCGAGACCCAACACTGAAGACGTTGGGTGGGTGACGGGGTCCTCTGTAGGTGAGGATGTCCGGTCCTTGCGTAGTTAGAAGCACGCGCTTGTGAGTTCCTTCAGGATGCCATTGGATCGAAGGGAGTTCTAAATGTAGTACCTACAAAACATTTTAGCAAATACAAGCGGAAAACCCGTCAAAGAAGCATCTCATGATCCCTTGCGCATTTAATGACCTTGCTTGGCCCTCCTTGTGAGTAAAAGGGGGAACGAGGTGGGATTAAGTTAAATCCGTCATACTTGGTTAAAGATTCACGTTGGGTTCACCATTTTTGTTTCATGGTTTCGGTCACGAAACACCCAACGGTTCCGTATCTGATGATGCGTGGACCTGGTTTCCAAATGCAGGCGTTCGCCGGATGGTCTGACTAGCGACACTTATGAACTCACATTGGTCGGGTGGATGGGAAGCCGGGCTCATTGCACCCTTTTGGGGGGAATTATTTCCTGTTCCGGGACTCTCTTATAGATTTAAGAAGTATTCATATGTTCGCGAATCTTTGGTTTATACCCAAGCATAGTATCCACGGATTTAACCTTGGTTGGTAATGGTCAGCTGAATGCAAGGGTTAGGAATCATTTATGCCTGCGGTTTACCATCCCTCGTGGGATTAATGACCCCAAAAATTCTGGACTCACTAAGGGAAGCACAAGGAGCGGCGCGGTGAGCAGACGTGAGGATAGTTAGATAGACCAGTTGTTGGGCTTGAACCTCTGGGAGGCTTCCTACGTACTCTGTCAAGGAGGTAGGGATCAAAGTTCACGTAGTTCGCATTATCTTTGGACTTATGCTCTGAGGCATCCCAGAATGATGGATTGGGGATTACACTATGAGGAGGCTCATAAGAGGATGTCATGGTCGATTCTTACTCTAAGCCCACGTGAGTCATGATCAGTGTGAGAAACAAGAGGCATCAGGGACCAGAGGATCACGTCGTGAGAGGTGCGTCCATGATAAATGGAGTGGGGCTTACGCATGAGGGTGGCCCATGATGATAGATTGGGGCTTACACTCTGAGGAGGCCCATGGTGATGGATTGGGGATTACACTCTGAGGAGGCCCATGGGAGACAAAGCGCAATGGGAGAGGGAAAGGGGGTGCTCCTGTGCCCATATACTATCTTACAGTGTATGTGGGATTCCTTGTGATGGGTATTTTACTATCCCCGTGAATCTGTTAACAAGCGAAGGGGCAGAAAGGGGATTCCCGAGCTCAGAATCCACACTACCGTGGGAATGTGAACCCAGGAATGCTTCGGGAATCTGCTCAAGGGTCGGGGAAACCCCTTCGCCCCTATTTATCGTGGGTATGTGAACTCAAAACGGTGCGCTGATGCACCTGAAAGTTACACCATGCGGATCCGGTGGCTCTGGTGGAGGCCTCGGCTCGGGGCCGATGAATAGGCCAATGAGGGATTCACGGAGGATCGGGCCGGATTGGAAGGATTTTATCTGGATCGGGGAATAGGAACTATGAAGACTCTGATGGGCCACACATATGAAGGAGTGGTGACGCCCTTCGCGTAGAAAGGTGCTACGCGGCTGGAGAAGCCATCCGTGAACCAGGGTGGTCCGCGGACTGAGAGGCCGTCCGTGATCTAGGATGTTCCGCGGACTGATTGACACTACTAAAAATCTGAGCTATAGCCACAGACCTATAGCCACGGTTTTATAGGTCCGTGGATATATCTTTTATACTTCCACGGTTAATATTCTATCCGTGGCTATATCCAGCTGCTCTGTTTTTTTTTTCCAAACCCATCGGGCTCTTCTCCTCCCCCTCGCGATTCCTCACCACGCCCTCCCCCTCCCCGACGCCTCCAGGCCGACACCTCCTCCGCGCTGCGCCCTCCTCGCCACCCGCGCCCTCCTCGCCGTGCCTCCCCCCTCCCCGGACTCACTCCTACGGAACCCTCCCCGACTCACTCCCCTCCCCCGACGCACTCCCCTCCCCGGACAACCGCGCCTCCCCCCTCCCCGGACGACAGATCCTCCCCCGACGCCGACGGACTCCCCTCCTCCCCCGACGCACTCCCCTCCTCCCGACGACCTCTCCTCCCCGGACGACCGCGCCTCCCCCGACGGACTCCCCTCCTCCCCCGACGGACTCCCCTCCTCCGGACGACCGCAACTCCCCTACTCCCGACGGAATCTCCTCCTCCAACGAACTCTCCTCCTCCCGACGACCTCATTGCCGGTATCTTTATCATTCCATTTTTTATCACTTCAGTTTCACTGCAACCTATTTTTTAGGTTTCCCCATCTTGGTGTCATAATGAGAGACGAAATGAATCAAATGTTTCTATAGTTTTCCTGTGCCATTACAAATTGAAATGTTGGGTTCCTAATGTTTATAGGGGGAAGATTCAAATCTACCCATTTGAGGTAAAGCATCTTCTCTAATTTTATTATCACGTTCCATTCCTCCATTTTTCTTTTTCTGCCTTCATGCGGATGAATCCCTATCTCATCTTTTCGTGCATTGCACCTTCACAATCAGACTATGGGAGTATGTACAGATGGTTTTCTGCTGCTGTCTGGACCTGTAGGGAATTGAGGCACTGCTTCTCTCTATTTTCCGATTCCAGTTCAGTGAACAGGTTCGTGCCCTTATGATGTCTGCTTCTGTTATCTTGTTATCATTTATTTGGAAAGCAAGGATTGAGTTGGTTTTCAATAACAGTATACCCTCTTTTCATGCTGCTGTTTTTGAATTTTTGGAAGGCAATGCTCTGAACTTCGCTGCAATCCATTATCTTCAATTCCCCAACAGGATCCATAGGTAATTACAGAACAATACCATGACCTGCAACTCATCTAGGTTTCTTCAATTGGGTGTGAGTCAAGTAGCTTGGTTTCAGGGATGAGTTGGTGATCGAAGCTGGCACTAATGCCGGGGCACTTCTTGTGGATGGGCTCGGGGACGGGATTCTAATTGAAGCGCTGGATCAGGACATTGATTTCGTGAGGGATACATCATTCAACTTACTGCAAGGTTGCAGGATGCGAAATACAAAGACGGTACGTGATGTGGTTTTAGATAATAAGATGATTGGTTTGATCATGTAGTTTTGATAATTTTGATGTGTGGAATTTTACTAATGTTGCAGGAGTATGTTTCGTGCCCGTCTTGTGGGAGTACTCTTTTCGACCTTCAAGAAATAAGTGCGGAGATACGTGAAAAGACCTCTCATTTACCCGGTGTTTTGGTAACTCTCTCCCCCCCTTCCAGTTCCATTAATTTTCAAGAAAATCATTTGTGATATCTTAGACCCTCTTTGGTTCAAGGAATCCACTATGAGAGAATCGCTCCCTCTCTCTCAATCAGTTCCATCAATTTTCAAAGAATTGATTTATGATCTCTTAGAACCTGTTTGGTTTAAGGAATCCACTATGAGAGACCCCTCCCCCCATCTGTTAGTTCCATTAATTTTGAAGGAATTCATTTTTGATCTTCTTGAGGTTCTCTCATAGTGGATTCCTTAAACCAGACAGGGGGAAGGGGGCAGGGGGCAGGGGGCATGGGGTAGGGGGCAGGGGGCAGGGGGCAGGGGTGTCCAGCAGGGGGAGGGGTGTCCAGCAGGGGGGAGGGGTGTCCAACAGGGGGAGGGGTTGTCCAGCCAGGGGGGAGGGGTGTCCAGGGTCTGGGGGGGACTGGCAGGGGTGTCCGGGGTTTGGGGGGGCTGTCACGCAGCGGTCACGCCGCGGTCACGCCGCGGTCACCATTAATATATTTGAGGGCTAACTTGGATTCTCCCTTCATATCCATTTGGGGGAAATAAATATCATCTGATAACTTATGACCAGTAATGAGAGCCTAATAATTTGCCTCATCATCAGTGAAACCTTATAAAAATAGGAAAAAGTATGATTGGACGTCTTGTGTTGGTGTGATAAAGACAACCACCTGGCCTACTCAATTAAGATTGGAATTATTAAGCATTATTTCAGTCGATCTTTGAAAATCACCATCAAAATATGTTTTCTAATACTCTTTGACATGATCCACTAAGAGGGTAGCCTCATTTGGTAAATCAACATTCAGGGGAGTATCATGATTCTATATATAATATCACAACTTCTACACTGTAAAAACTATTGCGAGGAAACTCTTATCTATAGGGGAGTATCTATTCTATATATCGAGGAGCATCCGACTATGATATTATAAACAATTTTCTATTACCTTTGTTTTTTTGGGTTAGATGGGTTACAAGGGATCATTCCAAGGAAGTCCCATAAATGAACAATGTCTTTCCTAAAATGGAAGAAATCAAAACTGACAGTTGTAAAAGATAATGCTTAATGTTATCAATAATCGATATGGAACTCCTCATCCAATTTTTTAATAGGTACTTTATTAATTGGACACTAGAGGATCTTACACTATCCAACTAGATTCACATTAAATCAGTTTATATAGGTGAATAAACGGGTTATAGGTACAATCCATAGGTTAGAGATATCATAGTAGTGCATGTTATTGAGGTAGAGTACCACAACTAAATTCATTTAATAATAAAATTATTAGATGTGGGTGATGAATTTATAATGTTTCCTTATTTTTTCAGTTGGTAATAATTAAACCATTGGTAATTTAACATCCTTCAATGCACCTCATATTTTTGAGCAACAATGTTCTAATGATTTGTTCTTGATAACTAATTGAGAGTGTTAATGTTCAGGTTGCTCCAAAGTGATGAAGGATGGAGATCAATTTTATACAGGATGTGTTTTTTAGGCCATCGCCATCCTTGCAATGAAGCTCACCAGGGTCTCAAATTACGGTATGCTCATAGAACTAGGATTAGAAACTGGTTCATCTATGTTGAGGGGTGCTGTCAAGATTTGGGACATGGGGTTGGGTAAGAAGAAGATGTGGGGGTTGAGGAAGAAGAGGAGGGTATTTTGGAACTTTTAAAACTTGAACATCCATTCCACCCTCGAAGTTTTAATTTTACCAAACATAATTTATAAACACCATTTTCCACAAACTAAATTGGATTACCCCTGATCCGAGCACCCAAGTCGGCCTGTGGAAAGGCTTGAGGGTCATTCTCAATCCCTTCGAGCTAACAACAATTGTCGAGACATCAAATTATGCTCTATGAGAATAATTTTCCTAGATAAATATTATTCAACAAGTAGCAGAATTCCATAAAAATTTCAGCATGGTGCGTCCATGCCTTAAATGTCCTCGCATAACAAAATAAGTAGTTTCAGGGGGGCAGGTTGCAGGGGGCAGGGGGGCAGGTTACAGGGGGGCAGGAGGCAGGTTGTAGGGGGCAGGGGGGCAGGGGGGAAGTTTCAGGGGGCAGGGGGGCAGGTTGGAGGGGGGAAGGGGGCAGGGGGGCAGGGGGCAGGTTGGAGGGGGGTAGGGGGGCAGGTTGCAGGGGGGCAGGGGGGCAGGTTGGAGGGGGGCAGGGGGCAGGGGGTAGGGGGGCAGGTTGCAGGGGGGAAGGGGGCACGTTGCAGGGGGGCAGGTTGGAGGGGGGCAGAGGGGCAGGTTGCAGGGGTCAGGTTGGAGGGGGGCAGGGGGCAGGGGGCAGGGGGCAGGGGGGCAGGTTGCAGGGGGCAGGGGGCACGTTGCAGGGGGGCAGGGGGGTAGGTTGGAGGGGGGCAGGGGGCAGGGGGGAGGGGGCAGGGGGGAGGGTGGAGGGGTGCAGCTGTGAGCATAATTTCACATCCTATTGAAGTATAGATTCAACGATTTTTATAGATCTAGAGAAGTTATATTTCATAGTAACTTTGAACCAATCTACCTTAGTTTTTACTCTAGTTTTGTTCTGTTTTGAACTTTAAATTTTATAAATTAATGTATATGTTTACACTTATAGGAGATGAAATTTTGGAAACCAAAGGTATTTATTCAACAAGAAAAGAAGGGAAATTTTTTCCAATGATCTCAAATGAATAGAGCATCTACACCATGGGAGTAATAGTTTAAATTCTGTGATTTTTCTACTTAAACTTGAAAATTCACTTCTTTTTTTTAGTTGAAATAAATGGTTGGAAGTTTCCTTTTAATAAATTTTGTATGCTGAAATCATCTTGTTAAATCTGTTGGTTGTTGCTTCCTTTTTTACTACCTTTTTGTATTGAAATTCTGGTGTGTATGCTTATTTTAATGTTTTACTAAAAATCATTTTTGAACTTCAAATGTTAACATGCATCTACATTAAAATCCATGAATATGTGTTGAAGTTGTTAATATAGTAACTAGTGGGTATCATTCATGCATTTTGTGTGATTGTTTGAACTCTATGTTCTTCATTTCTTTTGTTTTAATATATTAGTTATATGCTTTGTTTGTAATTAGATAAAAAAATTCTTTATTGTTACAAATTGATGCATATATCTAATTAATCATTTCTACCATAGGACGAGGTTGTTGGTGTTGGTTCAAATGCGGGCACGTTGGCATGCAACCGATAAGCAAGAGGGAACATCCATTCTTGGTAATGGGCATCTATGTGAACTTCACTTCTCAGTTATTGGTTTTTATTAGAGTGATATTAACATATTATTTTGTTCCCATGTAGTTTTACAAACATAAAATAAAAATTTAATCAGGGAAAGGTGCCCCCAAAATACATGCCCCTCGAACTGGATGTTCTATCCAATGTTTATCTCTCTATCAGGAAGGGGTACATTGTCCTCATTCAAGGATTTTCCCGGGGGTGGTCCCTCTAGAGTAAATACAACACACTGAGAATAATCCATGTTTTTTTCATTAAGAAGGACCATCCTAAGGTGATGTTGAAGTGATTAAGTCTGTAGTTTTCCCAGTATCCTTCTACACTGATATAACCCCTATCTTATCCACATTATAAGGGACACTAGTGTATTTTCTCTCCAAGTCATAGATTGGAATATTCATCTTACCATTCCAACTTTCATAGTTAGAGACATCATTCCCCTTCATATTGTAAAAAGAACACTCCTTGTCCCTATTACATTCTGGAGAATGATGGAAAAAAAATATATTTCATGTAGAACTATGGTTTCCTTTCGTATTGGATCAGAAAGTCTATACATTCATCTAGTTAGTTAAGACTACTTCTTCTAGAATCATTATATACATGTCCACATTCATTATATACATGTCCACATATAATTCACATATTAGCATTCATTTCTTTAAATCTTCTGAGAAAACATCCTCTCATGCCATCCATATCATCCTATTTGAAACTAAGTGGACGATGTTGCCCCGCGGATGTCGCTGGACCGGGCCAACACGTTGCGGTCACACTACGGTCACGCCGCGGTCACGCCGCGGTCACGCCGTGATTTGGCCCTGCTCCAGGACGACACCCTGCGGCGGTTACTCCTCCTTAGAGAAACATTGAATGGTTAGCTCTATAATTTTTCGTATTTCCTCATTCCTAAACTATATCTCCTCTCAGCGCTGCCTCTCATCCATCTTTCCACAAAACGTGCATAGCAGGTGGTACAAAAGCTCAATTCAACTGAAAACATTGGTTTGGAATTGTCTGGCATATTTTATTCCTCTAGGTATTCCTACACATTTCTAGATCTCCAAACCTCACCGAATTAGGTATATCAGGGGTCATCCAATCCTCTATTCATCACAGATTAGCATTCATTTCTTTAAATCTTCTGAGAAAACATCCTCTCATGCCATCCATATCATCCTATTTGAAACTAAGTGGAAGATTTTGCCCCGCGGATGTCGCTGGACCGGGCCAACATGCTGCGGTCACGCTGCGGTCACGCCGCGGTCACGCCGCGGTCACGCCGCGGTCACGCCGCGGTCACGTCGTGATTTGGCCCGGCTCCAGGACGACACCCTGCGGCGGTTACTCCTCCTTAGAGAAACATTGTATGGTTAGCTCTATAATTTTTCTTATTTCCTCATTCCTAAACTATATCTCCTCTCAGCGCTGCCTCTCATCCATCTTTCCACAAAACGTGCATAGCAGGTGGTACAAAAGCTCAATTCAACTGAAAACATTGGTTTGGAATTGTCTGGCATATTTTATTCCTCTAGGTATTCCTACACATTTCTAGATCTCCAAACCTCACCGAATTAGGTATATCAGGGGTCATCCAATCCTCTATTCATCACATATTAGCATTCATTTCTTTAAATCTTCTGAGAAAACATCCTCTCATGCCATCCATATCATCCTATTTGAAACTAAGTGGAAGATGTTTCCCCGCGGATGTCGCTGGACCGGGCCAACACGTTGCGGTCACGCTGCGGTCACGCCACGGTCACGCTGCGGTCACGCTGCGGTCACGCCGCGGTCACGCCGCGGTCATGCCGTGATTTGGCCCTGCTCCAGGACGACACCCTGCGGCGGTTACTCCTCCTTAGAGAAACATTGAATGGTTAGCTCTATAATTTTTTGTATTTCCTCATTCCTAAACTATATCTCCTCTAAGCGCTGCCTCTCATCCATCTTTCCACAAAACGTGCGTAGCAGGTGGTACAAAGGCTCAATTCAACTGAAAACATTGGTTTGGAATTGTCTGGCATATTTTATTCCTCTAGGTATTCCTACACATTTCTAGATCTCCAAACCTCACCGAATTAGGTATATCAGGGGTCATCCAGTCCTCTAGTCATCACAGATTAGCATTCATTTCTTTAAATCTTCTGAGAAAACATCCTCTCATGCCATCCATATCATCCTATTTGAAACTAAGTGGAAGATGTTGCCCCGCGGATGTCGCTGGACCGGGCCAACACGTTGTGGTCACACTGTGGTCACGCTGGGGTCACGCTGCGGTCACACCGCGGTCACGCCGCGGTCACGCCGTGATTTGGCCCTGCTCTAGGACGACACCCTACGGCGGTTACTCCTCCTCAGAGAAACATTCAGGGGGGCAGGGTGTCCGGCATGGGGGAGGGGTGTCCGGCATGGGGGAGGGCTATCCGGCAGGGGGGAGGGCTGTCCCGCAGGGGGGAGGGCTTTCCAGCATGGGGGGAGGGCTGTCCAGCACGGGGGGAGGGCTGTCCAGCAGGGGGGAGGGCTGTCCAGCAGGGGGGAGGGGTGTCCAGGCAGGGGGGAAGGGTGTCCAGGTAGGGGGAGGGGCTGTCCAGCAGGGGGGGAGGGGTGTCCAGGCAGGGGGAGGGGCTGTCCAGCAGGGGGGGAGGGCTGTCCAGGTAGGGGGAGGGGTGTCCAGGCAGGGGGAGGGGCTGTCCAGCAGAGGGGGAGGGGCTGTCCTTGAGGAATGTCTAGCTGAGAACGAGCATGAATAGGTGTAACAGCAGGTAGAGTAAAATGTGGCAGCCCTATTAGTATATGTCATGTGTAACCTATAGGGTGAGGTCTGTAATGATGCTCCTAGACATGGTTAATTTTAGAGGCTGTCCAACCAAGATCATCTCTTGTGAGGTCCAATCAGTCTCCTCTTTCCCAACCACCTCCACATGCACGGACATCCCCCCAACCTGCATAGCATCATCTCCAACTAACTCCCTCAAAGCCAAAGCCTCAAACCTATTGTTCAGAGCAACATCAATCATATCTGGCCTCTAGATACTGTTGGCATGCCCACTGCCCTTACTCCATGCCACTATAACGCCTCCCAGGGACTGCTTCAGGGGGGCTCTCCTTATGCCCAGGCCTAGCCATGCCTCCCTGATCAGCAGTCATCCCCTACTCCTTTTCCCCCTCCCTTTTAGCTCACTGCTTCCATCCTGCTCACTGCTGCCAACCAGATCCACCGCTTCATCCGATCTCACCACCTCAGCATCAGCAGCTTCCGTTCCACAAAAATTCCCAGTCGAAATCATACTCAAACCACCTGCATCCACCACTTCAACCTCTAAATAACTCCCAACCTTCAAGTCTGCTTTTAGCCTCTCAAAAAATGCAGCAACCATTGGCTGAGTGGGCAGTGTCCAGGGCACTCCCGTGGCCCCCTGCACCTCCACCATTTTCTGGCTGCTCTCATTAGACTTTGCACGATCCAGACTCACGTTACTCCTATCATTGACACCATAACTGAAAGCCTGATCACAGTATTAGGAGGGGTCGCCCCTCCATCCTGGAAGTCCAAAAACCCCGCGTCCCATCACGATATTGATGATTCTGTAAAACGTTTCCTCTCTACCATTGAACGCTCGACGCAAATCATTCTGATCAACAGTTCAAAGGAAATAGAAGACAAGTACATAGATTTGTTTTCTGTTCTCACAGCTAAGAAGGTCGTGCCCTTCGGTGCCCTCGTCCACGAAGGAGGCCATGATGAAGGAGCGGACGAGGAAATGATGGGGTGGCTGGACCAAAATAGCTCATTACGAGCTTTGCACGGTCCAAAAAATGTTTGTGTAGGTTCTTCGTAACTCGCATTGGGCCTACAGTAGATTCAGGGCCGAGGTTAATCGAATTGATATAATGAAATTATTTAATTTTAGAATTAAATTAAATTAATTAAAATATTAATTTGTGTTTTAACAAATAATAATTTTAATACCCATGGGAAAATTAATTCAATTCAAGTATTAAATTAAATTATTTAATAATTTATTTTTTGGTATTACAATTAAATTAACCTATAGGGGGCTGGTGCAGCAAGGGGTTGGGGGCTGGTGCAGGTGGGCTGCGGGGGGGGGGGGGGTGGGGAGGGTGGGGGAGACTGGTGTAGTTGGGCTGGGGGTGGACTAGTGCAGCTGGGGGCTGGGGGGGGCTGGTGCAGGTGGGCTGCGGGGGGGGGGGCTGGTGCAGGTGGGCTGCGGGGGGGGGGGGGCTGGTGCAGGTGGGCTGGGGGGTTGCAGGGGGGACTGGAAGGGGGGACTAGTAGGGGGTGTGGCAGGGGGCAGGGGGGACTGGCAGGGGGCAGGGGGGTGGGCTGGCAGGGGGACAAGCAGGGGGGCTGGCAGGGGGGTGGCAGGGGGCAGGGGGGGCTGGCAGTGGGGTGGCAGGGGGGGACTAGCAGGGGGCAGGGGGGGACTAGCAGGGGGCAGGGGGGGCTGGCAGGGGGACAAGCAGGTGAGTGGCAGGGGGTAGGGGGGTGTCCAGACATGGGGGAGGGGACTGGTAGTCTACACATACCCATATCATCCTATTTGAAACTAAGTGGAAGATGTTGCCCTGCGGATGTCGCTGGACCGGGCCAACACGTTGTGGTCACGCTGCGGTCACGCCGCGGTCACGCCGTGATTTGGCCCTGCTCCAGGACGACACCCTGCGGCGGTTACTCCTCCTTAGAGAAACATTGAATGGTTAGCTCTAATTTTTCGTATTTCCTCATTCCTAAACTATATCTCCTCTCAGCGCTGCCTCTCATCCATCTTTACACAAAACGTGCATAGAAGGTGGTACAAAGGCTCAATTCAACTGAAAACATTGGTTTGGAATTGTTTGACATATTTTATTGTACATCTATCACATAATATTTGTTCGGTAATTCTTATTTTTCCTCATCCTCTTCACATGTTGTCCGAACCAGATCATCCTCATCCTCTACACATGTCGTCTGAACCGGATCAGCCTGTTGTGATAGAAATTCAATGTCTGCTTTTGACTGAATTTTACACCAAACCAAGAGATAATAAATGAGTCAAACAATCAGACAAATGGTTTAGGTTCTTTTTCCTCTGCTCACTACACCTATGACTCTAAAACTCTGGATGCCACTGGCACTGCTATAAAAACCAGAAAACTCTCCACTAATCTAAACGTCATTCATACCACTGGTTGTCCTATAAAAAGTAGGAATCCTCATATTAGTCTAAAGTCTCTTTAGGCTAAGGCACAAACAAAACACACTAACATTGATAAACAGGGTACCTTGACACTGGAACCTATAAAACATACAAAAGGAAGCACAACCTCTGTACAAGACCCCACGCTAATGCAGGCACATTTTGAACCCATCGGGCAGAGGCCCCTTCCATTAGATCTGGACGCTATCAAGATGCAGAATATAGATGATTCAAAGGACCCAGGTACACCTACTCTTCATTCTATTAATTTAAATTTTTTTGGTGCTAAATCTGTAGATAATATGAACTATTATGAACAGCCTGTATCCCTGTTATCTAACCAAAATACCATTTCGTTGATGCTATATAACATGAACATTACAAACTCAATTAAGAATTCTTCAAGAAATGAACCAATAAAGAAGAACTCTGGCAGGGGGACAAGCAGGGGGCAGGGTGGGGGGGGCTGGTAAGGGGCAGGGGGGGCTGGTAGGGGGATAAGCAGGGGGCAGGGGGGGCTGGCAGGGGGACAAGCAGGGGGACAAGCAGGGGGCATGGGGGGGGGGGGGGCTGGCAGGGGGAAAAGCAGGGGGGCCAGGGGGTGGGGGCTGGAAGGGGGGCAAGCAGGGGGCAGGGGGGGGGGGCGCAGGGGCAGGGGGGGCTGGCAGGGGGACAAGCAGGGGGTGGCAGGGGGGCTGGCAGGGAGACAAGTAGGGGGGTGGCAGGGGGGGACTAGCAAGGGGCAAGGGGGACCAGCAGGGGGCAGGGGGGACTAGCAGGGGGGGTGGCAAGGGGGGACAAGCAGGGGGGAGGGGTGTCCAGGAAGGGGGGGAGGGGTGTACAGGCAGGGGGGACTGGTAGGGGGCAGGGGGGGCTGGCGGGGGGACTAGCAGGGGGTAGGGGGGCTGGCAGGGGGACAAGCAGGGGGCAGGGGGGGGCTGGCAGGGGGGCTGGGGGGGCTGGCAGGGGGAAAAGGGGGGGGTGGCAGGGGGGGCTAGCAGGGGCAGGGGGGGCTAGCAGGGGCAGGGGGGTGTCCAAGCAGGGGGGACTGGTAGGGGGCAGGGGGGGCTGGCGGGGGGGGGGGGGGGGGCTGGCGGGGGGCAGGGGGGCTGGCAGGGGGACAGGGGGGGGGGGGGCTGACAGGGGGCAGGGGGGGCTAGCAGGGGGCAGGGGGGAGGGGTGTCCAGGCCGGCGGGAGGGGTAGGGGGAGGGGGGGCTGGGGGGGGACTAGCAGGGGGCAGTGGGGGGGGGGGGGCTGGCAGGGGGACAAGCAGGGGGCATGGGGGCTGGCAGGGGGGGCTGGCAGGGGGACAAGTAGGGGGCAGGGGGACTGGCAGGGGGCGGGGGCTGGCAGGGGAACAAGCGGGGGGGGGGGGGGCTGGCAGGGGGACAAGCAGGGGGCAGGGGGGCTGGCAGGGGGACAGGGGGGGGGCTGGCAGGTGGGGGGGCCTAGCAGGGGGCAGGGGGGGCTAGCAGGGGGCAGGGGGGAGGGGACTAGCAGGGGGGGTGTCCAGGCAGGGGGGACTGGTAGGGGGCAGGGGGGGCTGGCGGGGGGGACTAGCAGGGGGCAGGGGGGAGGGGTGTCCAGGCCAGCGGGAGGGGTAGGGGGCAGGGGGGGCTGGCGGGGGGGACTAGCAGGGGGCAGGGGGGGCTGGCAGGGGGACAAGCAGGGGGCATGGGGGGCTGGCAGGGGAGAAGCAGGGGGTGGCAGGGGGGCTGGCAGGGGGACAAGTAGGGGGAAGGGGGGGCTGGCAGGGGGCGGGGGCTGGCAGGGGAACAAGCGGGGGGGTGCTGGCAGGGGGACAAGCAGGGGGCAGGGGGGGCTGGCAGGGGGACAAGCAGGGGGGGGCTGGCAGGGGGTGCTGGCAGGGGGACAAGCAGGGGGCAGGGGGGTGATAGGGGGTGGCAGGGGGGTGGCAGGGGGGGGGTGTCCAGGGGTTTTTTTTATGGATTTGGACACCCTATAGCCACGGTTTTAAACCGTGGCTATTGGTTTATTTCCACGGTTTTTAACCGTGGCTATAGACATAATGCCACGGTTTAAAAACCGTGGCAATGTATTCTGTCTGGCCTTTAGTATAGCCACGGTTTCAACCATGGCTATAGGTGTACAGCCACGGTTTCAACCGTGGCTATATGCCTAAAGCCACGGTTTGAAACCGTGGCTATAGATTTAAAGCCACGGTTTGGAACCGTGGCTATAGGTCTAGGGCCTATAGCCACGCCAAACTTAGCCACGGTTCGAGGAACCGTGGCTATTACCTATAGCCACGGTTTCAAGGCCTATAGCCACGGTTTAGAACCGTGGCTATAGCCCGAATTTCTAGTAGTGTGACATCCCACGAACCAGGGTGGTTCGCGGCTTCGGTTTCGGCCCGCGTACCAGGGGGTACGTGGAGGGGTCCACACGAGCAGTGGCGGGCAAGGGCGGCACCGATTGGGGGTTCGTCGATCGAGGATTCGCCCGCGTAGGAGGGCGCTACGCGGTACGACAGATCGGAAAGTGGCATAAACACCCCGGTCTGTGGGGAGTGCATCCGCGGAGGGGGTTATGGTTCGTGGTCTTCTCTTTTTATGTACTTTAAGTTTGCGGTTCACCAAATTATTATTCATTTTTCCGGTTCCTTATTAGTTTGTTCCCAGGTTTATACCTGCTGTGGTTCACGAACTGGAACTTCACTGTTTGCAAAATACTAAGCCTTCCTTCGATCAATCTCCTTCTGAATCTCCAATTCCTCTGAATCCAAATCCCGATCTCTGAGTCTATCCTCCTTTCCCCCTTGGTCTCATTTTATAGAGTGGGAAAAGAGATGTATTTGCGGTCACACGACACCTTTTTCAGAGGCCCATGATCGAATAACCAGTTTACGGCTGACTTGGTCAATCTGTAATTCGCGGTGGGTATTGAACACTTCTCCCCCCCCTACGAACCGAACTCAGGGAGTGTTTCGCGGCCATAGAGGGTTCCGCCTCCATTTCACGAACGACATCGGATTTGGCTTGAACTGGTCGATGTGGTCCGCGGTTGGGGCGGTTCATGATGGTGAACCAGATCGGTGCCCATCCTGCCTCGAGACCGTCGAGGATCTCTGCCTGCATTTCGCGAACAATGACAGTTCATAGAGGGGGCGCTTCGCAGGGCCTAGACATGTCGCGTTTTCATGGGACCGGTTCACGGATCGGTCCTACTTGTGTCCCTTCTTTGGATTTTCTCCATTCTTTTCCCCAATTATTTGGGGGATTTGTGTAGAATTTCCTTTACGGATTTTCAGGACCCTACAAATACCCAATATAATATTTGAAATCATGTTGTCATATAAATAATTATGTTGCTCTACTTCAGCCCATTTTTTCTTCTTTCATTCCATTTTTTGTTTTGTTTTTCTTTTAACATGTTATTATTTAAAAAAAATTTGATATAACACTGTTTTTTGAGAATTATATTGAAGAAATTGATCCATATTTCCTTAAGAAGGTGATGTATGTTTTAGGTCTCAAATATAAACAAATATTATGTTTTTCTAATGACCGTAAGTTCAATTATATTTTTTATATTATGAATAATGTGTTGGAATTTAGCATGATCCCACATGCATCTTTTCTACTTTTCTGGATCTCTTTTTCTTTGCATAAAATACATGAATTTCATATTTCTGGAATTATATTAAATGAAATTATGTAACTTACATTTTAAGGAGATCATGCCCCCATGATGCATAGAGATGGTACATTAGAATAAAATGTAGTACAAGGAGTTAACAATATATTATGAAATGAAGATAATGTATTATCAAGAGGATACAGGAGAGGCTACATGAACTGGTGAACTCATGGTAAAAAAATACTATAAGACTACATTGGACTCAATGTATTTTAAAGGGTTAGTGAAAAGCTATGTTGGGATAAGTAAAAAATGTTACTGGGAAGTGTGTGATTAAACTAGATAGACAACACATGATCTTTAAATATAGGTAAAAATAACTTTCTATATGTTTATAATATAACAATTTCTCAAAATAAAAAACATGGAGTGAATTAATAAGGGATCTATGTGAAGTGAATGTTGATCAAATTTTGAAGGAAGGATACTAGAAAGAAAAATTAATCAAAGATCTATTACAAATATTCTATTTAAATGGATAAATGTAATAAGAAGTGGATATAACAATATAACATGAGATATTGAAGTACTATATCATTTGAAACAAAATTGTTCACTTGCTTCCAATCTCATTTAGGGAGGAAAGTTGCTGGATTTCTGGAGGCTTCAATGATTTGTATCAAAATATAATTTTCAAGCATCATTTTTGATTCTAGCAATCATTGTCTTCTATATTACACTTGTTTTAGTTGTTCTAATCTATTTTCTTTTACTGTAAATTTCTATAACACCCAGACCCCAAAAGCTCAGAGCCAGTGTATTATTTTATGACATTTCATGAATATAAAAAATCAAACCCCAAAGGATATAATATTTTAACAGTTTTTAGAAATCCAGATTACAGAAATAATACCCATAATACATTGGGAAATCGAAAATAAAACATAAATTAAGTAAAAACTAATCATCCTTGAAAATCATTCGAATGATTTCTTTTCATAACCTAGGGAAAATAAACATAATAATGGTGAGGTCAAATCCTCAATAAGGGTAAGTAAAGAGTAATAAATAATGAATTAAAGAGAATAAATCATCATGGCAAGGTAAATAACTAATAACACATTTCAATAAAATAACTGGATAATGAGTTATCAATATGGCAATGTAATAAACTGGAACACATGCCATTTAATCATAAAATCATAATAGAATACATCCATAGATATGTCAAGGAAAAATATCAAGGAAAAATAACAACCAAGTATAAATGAGGTAAATTATTAATTATAAGATTTCATGTTTCCTAGGTACATAATACCTTTACTGTCAATACATTTCATAATAGAGTTTAAAATATCAGGTAAAAACACATCTATTTTGAAAAAATGAATCATCTTATGAGACTATCAATGCATTTAGGGGATATCTATAATCTATCCCCACCCATGAAATACCTATAAAAAGTATTCCCCATATATTGAATAATCGGTTTAATTCATGTACAATGTTCTTTATCAAATATCTGTATTGAATAAAAGATATGGATTTATCAATAATTCCCCAGTTAATCGAACAACTATCAATGTGAACACTGTATGTAAAATGGTATATGGTTTAGACAAAAATAATATACATTTAATGAGAATATGGTTATTTAATACAAATCTAATTTAATATATGAATGATCATAAATAAAGTGGTTGTTTTCAGAGAAAGTAAATAGTCACAAAAGAAGGTGAGATTGCAAAGGTAATCATTAATAAAATTCTCAAGGAAAATAATATTTAAACATTCCAAAGTGTCTCATACCACTTTGAATGTAACGACCCGAACTTTTTAAATAGTATATTAACTTACTCTTAACGATTTAATAGCGATGTTAATGGTTAATCCAGAAAGAGGAGTCGATGGCTTCATCCAGTAGACTCGAACCTTATGAAGCCCACTTATCAGAGCTTGGGAAGGAGGTGGCATCTTTAGGCTTCGCTTTGGACCAAGCCCAAGCCGAACTCCAGTGTGTTAAGTTTGAACGGAAATTCCTATGGGAGAAGTTCAAGTTAGTAGAGATTACTACTAGGGAAATGTTATCTGAGCCTCCCTCAGATTCTCTCACCATAGCACACCTTACACTTAGGTCATATGTCGGTGTTATAAGGGGCTATGTGATGAGACCCTAGATTATTTTTGTAATCCTTTGGGATGAATGAATTGAGATTTCTTCCTTTAGTGATGTTTGTGAAATTTCAAATGTCTGGATAATTTTAGGATGTATTTTATTGATGAATTTTGAAAAAGGGATATTTTAAAATATTTATGTAAACCCTAAATAATTAATGATGTGTAATGATTTTCAAAAAATGGTCTTATACAAAATTTTTCAGTAAGGAATTTGGAGTCTAATAAGATCAACTTAATTTTTGATGAATAGTAAATTATGAATAGTGATTTTACGCTTAGGATTAGTAATGTGACCAAATGGATTAGTAATTTCACTCAAAGAAAGTTTTAATATAATTTAGACACCTGGATTAAGTAATGTGATTCAATAAAATGGGTAAATAATGGTTTCATAAATTATTAGTCAAGTATTAGTTTTTCGGGTGAATAGTGTTTTTTTATTTAAAAATTTAATTAAAAATAATTAGAAAATTATTTTTATAAAAAGGACTTTATTTTTTAACTCATAGCATTGATATTATGTTATGGTAATTTTTTGGGGATTTTTCTGAAAAAAATGAATTCTCGATGAATAGTGATTTCATTTAAAAATTAAATTAAAAATATTTAGAAAATTATTTTTATAAAATGGATTTCATAAATTTAATTAGAGCATCGATATTTGGTTAAGGTGAAATTTTGGGATTTTTCTGAGAAAGTTGAATTTTCAGTGAATAGTAAAAATACGGTTTTAGGGTTTCGGTATGTTTAATGATATCATAACTGTGTCATGATGATGTCCTGAGATATTTTAAGGGTTGGCAGGCCAAGGGTGATGAATTATTGTTTTGGGGGCCCCATGTTTCCTAACTCCATGGTAAATGCCATGGGAGAGCACATGGTTTTGAGAAAAGCACTTGTGAGGTGTCCCTTGGCCATTAATGCCTTGTCCCCTCACTTTCCCTATAAATACCCACCCTTTAATCCTTTAGTTTTCACTCCCAACTCTCCCCCAACGAATTTATGGTCTCCTTTCCTTACAAGGAGTCCTCCCAAGGTGCCCCCAAGCCCTCAAGGTCCAATCCATTGAGTTTTAAGAGTTACGTTTTAAGGTAAGGGATCCGACCTCTCTCTTTCTTTTCATGTAATCTCTTTTATGTCATTCCTTTTATTCTCCATGTTCTTATGTGAGAGGATGTTCTTTTATATTCCTCTTACTGCCGTTTTCATGTTTATATGATGATAGATCCCCTCTTACTCTCATCATTTCATTTTATGAAAGTTTAAGTGACGCCGTTAGGCTGCCGAATTTTTAAGGGATTCTTTCACCCTTCTCATTTTTCAAGTTTGATTTTCATGTCAAGTCTTTCAAGTTCCTTTTTATTATGTTGGGGTATGATCTCTATATCTATCATACTGATATCTTATGATCATATTATGAGAGACCCTATTTTATCTTGTCAAATCATTTTTTATTGAAGTTTAAGTGACACCGTTAGGCTGCCGAATTTTCATAAGAGAAATCTTATTTTTGTCTCACTTCCATGTTTTTCATTTCATATGGTATATCTTTCAAATTTCATTTCCATGTTCTTAAATCCCTTATATTCTGTCCCCTTACTATTTTATGGATCATTTATGAGTGGTTTACCCATGTCCCCTCTCTTTTCAATGTTTTCTAAAACCTTGTAACATAGTCGTTATGCTGCAGAATTTTCATCTCAAAATGCCTCTCTTTTTCTCAAAATTATTTCATGTTATTAAGTGAATACTCAAAGATCTTATTTATATAGGTGTATTCACATATATATCAAAATGTTCTATTTTAAATTCTGGGATTTACATACATGAAACCCTCTTTCCCTTTCTGTGGGTTTAAAGTGACATAAAGATCATGTCTTTAAAGTAGTTTTTAAAACGTTATGATTATGAAATGAAACCCATTTATTTTATGCCATATGGGTTGTTTATGACATGATTTATGATGATATATTTTGATATCATGATAATAAAGACTTTTCAAGGGTGCGCCCAGATAGCGCTCCAATGCATTGGGTAAAGACTTAATCTCTAGAGATGACTTTTTAGACTGATACCTTGGTGAATAACCTTGGTAATTTTTAATGACACCTTGGGGATGGACCTTGGTGAAACGAAATGATTTTTAATATTAAATGTTGGAACCACATCTTCAAGTTATGAAAAATGTTATTTTTATTATGATGTATCTCATGATTTCTTTCTCATACCTTAAAGTTCTTTTCATGTCCTTATTGAAGTATCTCAAGTTCACATGTAAAATGTTTCTCTTGTTTCCCTTACTGGGCCTTCTGCTCACCCTTTCTTTTGATGTATGCCCCAGGTTATGAGATGCAGTAATGAACCTAGGATGAACTTAAGGATAAGACTTTCAAGTGTTTAAGAAGAATTTTTTATGTTGTTTTCATGTATTATATTCCTTTTTTCCAAGACACTAAACCTTAAAGATCCTCAGTTCCGTGTAATGAAATGAAAGTTTATGTTATAAAAAGATGGGATGCTATAGTTGGTATAAAAGGATGGTTTAGTTATTTGTGGAAATTAGGATATAAAAAATTTAGGAAGAACCCTATAGAAAAGTTTAAATATAGGAAAACTTCCTGGTATTTTGGAAAGTATTGAGTAAGTGGTTTATCAAACAAAAACATCCATGTCTGGATACGAGAAAGTAGAGGCAGCTCTGGAACAGATGTACGTAGGGGTAAAACCCGTAAACACCGCTTTGAGCTAGACTCGAACGGGAACTGGTGCATAATAACGGGTCTTTCTTCACTCTTGGTTACGACACTCCCGGGGGATATGTTTGGTTAATCACAAGCTTTTTATGAATCATTATGAAGGAATTATAGAGAAGTGTAATTGTCTAAGCATGAAGTCTTAGTTAAAAGATTCATAAATGAAATAAGTTTCTCACTAAGGTTTTATTCTTTTAGAAAATGGCGGGAAATAGGAGGAACCATGCAGATGGTGACCGAAATGCACCATGTGCTGACGGCCCTCCGATGGAAGCCGGAATGGAAACATTTATGCGAATGATGAACCAACTGACTCAAGTTAGGAGTAATAACTTGAATCAAGCTGAGAGGCCGACCTCACCATGAAGGGAACAACACTCTGTTGAGTCCTTCATGCGTCAACGACCACCATCATTCAGTGGATCTACTGACCCTTTGGTTTCGGAACAATGGATAAGCTCCATTGAAAAGATCTTTTTTGTACTCCTTTGTTCGGAACAAGAAAAAGTCACCCTTGTTGTTTATCACCTAGAGGGAGAAGCTGATCAGTGGTGGTCACTGGTCAAAAACACGAAGCCTAGAGGAGAGACGGAAGCTATAGAGTGGGAAGAATTATGGGGAATATTCTTTAACAAGTATTTCCCTCGTTCCATGAGAATGAGAATGGAGAAAGAGTTTCTCGAGCTGAAGTAGAAGGAGAACGAATCTGTCGGAAGCTATGAGATGAACTTCACCTGACTTTCACGATATACCTCTAGCTTTGTCATTGATCCAGGTGGGAAGGTTGATAGATTTTTCGATGGACTAAGACCTCATCTGCGGAAGAATTTAGCCAACTGAGACTACGATAGCTACGAGGAGATCGTGCAGAGTGCAATGAAAGTCGAGCTAGAGTTTGGTGAGACACAGTGGTCTCATAAATCAAATGATAAGAAGAGATCGTTGGAGCCCAGTTTAGGGAAGACTTTTGATCAGGGAAGAGGTGGAAAGCAAATGCAACTTACCACATGCAATAAATGTGGGAAGAAGCATCCGGGGAACTACTTGGTCGGAAGTGGCAAGTGCTACAAGTGTTGAAGAGGAGACCATATTTCTCGGAATTGTCGTAGTGAGGTGAAGCCTCAACTCCCCAACACTAACGACAGATGAAAGATGGTTCTGGACTTACCCGAAGTCCATTGCTTCAAGTGTGGACAGCTTGGGCACTATGCTAATCTTTGTCCAAATCCAAGGGCAGTGGAGGGGAATCACCATCAACCTCAGCAAAGGCCAGGGGAGTAAGGTCGTGCTTTTTATATCACAACAACTGAAGTTGAAGCTCTGAATGACATGGTAGCAGGTACTCTTGTTATCCTCTCAAAACTAGCAACTACTTTGTTTGATTCTGGTTCTACACATTCCTTTATTTCTTCCAAGTTTGCAAAGAATATAGAATCAATCCCCGAATTGCTTGATGTAGAGTTGTCAGTCAAGACTCCAAGTGGGATTATCCATGCATCAATAGTGTTTAGAGACTCTAGTGTTTAATTTAGTGAGCACAATATTATCGCAAATCTAGTAGTCATTCCCATGTTGGAATTCGATGTTATACTAGGTATGGACTGGCTCTCAAAGTATAATGCTAAGATCAAATGCAGAAGTAAGGAAATCCTAGTAGTCTTTAATAAATGACCTACAGTTATCTTCCAAGGAGAGATATCCCAAACTGATCCCTATCTAGAAGAACCTCCTATATCTTTCTTTATGGAGTTAATCGGTGATGATGAAGAAGGAAAAGGGAGAATACAAATAGAAGATGTTCCCATTGTTCAGGAATACATGGATGTGTTTCCTGAGGAGTTACCTGGGCCTCCCCCAGAAGGAGAGGTAGAGTTCTCCATTGAACTCATACCTGGATCTCAACCGATATCAAAGACCCCGTATAGAATGGAAAATGTGGAGCTAGAAGAGTTAAAGAAATAACTCCAAGACTTGTTGGAGAAGGGGTTTATCCGACCGAGTGTATCTCCTTGGGGGGAACCAGTTCTCTTTGAGAAGAAGAAGGATGGATCAATGCGGCTATGCATTGATTATAGAGAACTGAACGGGATCACAGTAAAGAACAGATATCCTCTTCCAAGAATTGATGATTTATTTGACCAACTTCGTGGGGCTCAATTCTTCTCTAAGATTGACCTTCGATCTGGTTATCATCAACTGAGGGTGAAGAAGAAATATATTTCAAAGACTGCCTTCCGATCAAGATATGGGCATTATGAGTTTACTGTTATGCCTTTCGTCTTGAATAATACTCCTTCTATTTTCATGGATTTGATGAATAGAGTCTTTAAGGACTACCTTGATAACTTTGTGGTAGTTTTTATTGATGATATTTTTATATATTTAAAAAGTCGTGAGGAGCATGAAGATCATCTGAGGGTTATTTTGAAAACTCTATGGAAGGAGAGGCTCTTTGGAAAGTTCAGCAAGTGTGAGTTTTGGTTACAAAAAAGTGGCTTTCTTAGGGCACATCGTAACCAATGAAGGAATCTCAATTGACCCTGCAAAGACAATGGTTGTGGAGGAGTGGCATCAACCCACAACAATAACTGAGATTCGTAGTTTACTTGGTTTAGCGGGATATTATAGGAGGTTTGTGAAATAAATTTCGCGGCTTTCTAATACACTAACCAAGTTGACTCGAAAAGAGGTTAATTTCATCTGGACAAAGGAATGCGAGGAAAGTTTCCAAGAGTTGAAGAAGAGATAGGTTACTGCACCTGTGTTAACACTACCCTCTATCAGAGAAGGAATTGTTATTTTTAGCGATGCATCTCTAAAAGGGCTTGGGTGCATCCTCATGCAAAATGACAAGGTAATTGCTTATGCATCTCGAAAGTTGAAGATTCATGAGCGGAATTATCCTACGCATGATCTAGAGATGGCGGCAGTTGTTTTTTCTCTAAAGATATGGAGGCACTATCTTTACGGGGAGAAATGTGATATATACACTGACCACCAAAGTCTAAAGTATATTTTCACACATAAAGAATTGAACATGAGACAAAGGAGATGGTTGGGGATTATTAAAGACTATGATTGTTCAATTCATTATCACTCTGGAAGAGCAAATAAAGTCGCGGATGCGTTAAGCAGGAAAGACCCTGTTGTTCTGGAAACAATTAGGATCCTAGGAGATACCTTGATTAAAGATCTAGTAAAACTGGACATGGGAATTATAAGGAAAGGGACATCATCAACCCTATCCCAAATGATTTATCAACCTTCATTACTAGAGAAGATCAAGAAGGCTCAAAAAGAAGATCCTTTGCTGGAGGAGAAGTTGGAGGCTATAAAAGATGGGAAGTTCCCTAATTTCAATATTGATCAAGAAGGTGTATTGAAATTTCGTACAAGACTATGTGTTCCATCTATTCTGGAGATAAAGAAATAACTGATGGATGAAGCTCATAGCTCTAATTTCTCTATACATCCGGGAAGCACTAAGATGTATAGAGACCTTCGTGATCATTATTGGTGGGATAACATGAAGAGGGAGATTGCGGATTACCCTACAAGGTGCCTGGTGTGTCAGCAAGTAAAGGCAGAATGACAACTTACTAAGGGGGTGTTACAACCGCTACCCTTACCAGTATGGAAGTGTGATAATATCACTATGGACTTTGTAATTGGTCTCCTGAAAATATCCAAAGGAAACAATGCGATATGGGTTATTGTGGATCGTCTCACCAATACAGCCCATTTTATCTCTATTCGGGAATATTTCTCTCTGGATCAGCTTGCCAAGATATACGTGAAGGAATTGGTAAGGCTGTATGGGGTACCACTATCCATCGTTTCTTATCGTGACCCAAGATTCACATCAAAATTCTGGAGAAGTATTCAACATGCTCTGAATAATGAATTGAATTTTAGTACGACCTATCATCCTCAAACTGACGGCCAATCTGAAAGGACTATTCAGACACTCGAAGAAATGCTGAGATTATGCTCAATGGAATTTAAAGGTGGATGGGATCAACACCTCCCATTATTTGAGTTCTCTTATAACAACAGCTTCCATTCAAGTATTCAGATGGCACCCTATGAAGCTCTATATGGAAAGTGATGTAGAACTCCTACTTGTTGGGATGAAACTGGTGAGAGAAAGCTTCTTGGGCCTGATCTTGTGCAAGAGATGACAGAACAGGTTCATGCCATCCAACAACACATAAAGGATGCTCAGAGTCGACAGAAGATCTATGCTGACAATCGTCGAAGGGACTTGGAGTTTGGTGTTGGTGAAAAATTCTTCCTTCGAATTTCTCCATGGAAGAGAGTCATGCGGTTTGGGAAGAAAGGGAAGCTCAACCCTAGGTACATTGGCCCCTATGAAATCCTTGATCACATAGGAGCAGTGGCCTATCGTCTAGAACTTCCACCGAACCTAGCTCATGTTCACAATGTCTTCCATGTATCTTTCTTGAGGAAGTACATACCCGACCCTTTGCATGTACTGAACCCAGAGGTGGTACAACTGGAACATGACCTCTCTTATGAGGAGCGGCCAGTGGATATCTTAGACCGTAGAAACAAGGTTCTACGAAACAAGACTACCCACCTTGTGAAAGTGTTGTGGATGAATCATAAGTATGAAGAAGCGACTTGGGAGCCTGAGGAAATGATGAAGCAAAAGTACCCTCACCTTTTCGACTAGGCCTCAAGTATAAATTTCAGGGACAAAATTTCTTAAGGGGGGAAGAATGTAACGACCCAAACTTTTGAAATAGTATATTAACTTACTCTTAACGATTTAATAAATATGTTAATGGTTAATGAAGAAAGAGGAGTTGATGGCTTCATCCAGTAGACTCGAACCTTATGAAGCCCACTTATCAGAGCTTGGGAAGGAGGTGGCATCTTTGGGCTTCGCTTTGGACCAAGCCCAAGCCGAACTCCATCGTGTCAAGCTTGAACGGAAATGCCTACGGGAGAAGTTCAAGTTAGTAGAGATTACTATTAGGGCAATGTTATCTGAGCCTCCCTCAGATTCTCTCACCATATCACACCTTACACTTAGGTCATATGCCGGTGTTATAAGGGGCTATGTGACGAGACCTTAGCTTCTTTGTGTAATCCTTTGGATGAATGAATTGATATTTCTTCCTTTAGTGATGTTTGTGAAATTTCAAATGTTCGGATAATTTTAGGATGTATTTTATTGATGAATTTTGAAAAAAGGAAATTTTAAAATATTTATGTAAACCCTAAATAATTAATGATGTGTAAAGATTTTCAAAAAAATGGTCTTCTACAAAAGTGTTCAGTAAGGAATTTGGAGTCTAATAAGATAAACTTAATTTTTGAGGAATAGTAAATTATGAATAGTGATTTTACGCTTAGGATTTGTAATGTGACCAAATGGATTAGTAATTTCACTCAAAGAAAGTTTTAATATAATTTAGACACCTAGATTAAGTAATGTGATTCAATAAAATGGGTAAATAACAGTTTCATAAATTATTAGTCAAGTATTAGTTTTTCGAGTGAATAGTGTTTTTTAATTAAAAATTTAATTAAATATAATTAGAAAATTATTTTTATAAAAAGTACTTTATTTTTGAACTCAGAGCATCGATATTATGTTATGGTAATTTTTTGGGGATTTTTCTGAAAAAAATGAATTCTCGATGAATAGTGATTTTATTTAAAAATTAAATTAAAAATATTTAGAAAATTATTTTTATAAAATGGAGTTCATAAATTTAATTAGAGCATTGATATTTGGTTAAGGTGAAATTTTGGGATTTTTCTGAGAAAGTTGAATTTTCAGGGAATAGTAAAAATACAGTTTTAGGGTTTCGGTATGTTTAATGACATCATAACTGTGTCATGATGATTTCATGAAATATTTTAAGGTTTGGACGGCCAAGGATGATTAATTATTGTTTTGGGGGGGCCCATGTGGCCTAACTCCATGGTAAATGCCATGGGAGATCACATGGGTTTGAGAAAAGCACTTGTGAGGTGTCCCTTGGCCATTAATGCCTTGTCCCCTCACTTTCCCTATAAATACCCACCCTTTCCTCCTTTAGTTTTTACTCCCAACTCTCCCCCAACGAAGTTATGGTCTCCTTACCTCCCAAGGAGTCCTCCCAAGGTTCCCCCAATCCCTCAAGGTCCAAACCTTTGAGTTTTAAGAGTTACGTTTTAAGGTAAGAGATCCGACCTCTCTCTTTCTTTTTATGTAATCTCTTTTATGTCATTATTTTTATGCTCCATGTTATTATGTGAGAAGATGTTCTTTTATATTCCTCTTACTTCCCTTTTCATTTTTATATTATGAGAGATCCCCTCTTATTCTCATCATTTCGTTTTATGAAAGTTTAAGTGACGCCGTTAGGCTGCCGAATTTTTAAGGGATTCTTTCACCCTTCTCATTTTCAAGTTCGATTTTCATGTCAAGTCTTTCATGTTCCTTTTTATTATGTTGGGGTATGATCTCTATATCTATCATACTGATCTCTTATGATCATATTATGAGAGACACTATTTGATCTTATCAAATCATTTTTTATTGAAGTTTTAGTGACGTCGTTAGGCTGCCGAATTTTCATAAGAGAAATCTTATTTTTGTCTCACTTCCATGTTTTTCATTTCATATAGTATATCTTTAAAATTTCATTACCATGTTCTTAAATACCTTATATTCTATCCCCCTACTGTTTTATGGATCATTTATGAGTGGGTGACCCATGTCCCCTCTCTTTTCAATGTTTTCTAAAACCTTGTAACATAGTCGTTATGCTGCAGAATTTCCGTCTCAAAATGCCTCTCTCTTTTTCTCAAAATTATTTCATGTTATTAACTGAATACTCAAAGCTCTTATTTATATAGGAGTATTCACATATATATCAAAATTTTATATTTTAAATTCTGGTATTTACATACATGAAACCCGCTTTCCCTTTCTGTGGGTTTAAAGTGACATAAAGATCATGTCTTTAAAGCAGTTTTTAAAACGTTGTGATTATGAATTGAAACCCATTTATTTTATGCCATATAGGTTGTTTATGAAATTATTGATGATGATATATGTGGATCACATGATAATAAATACATGTCAAGGTTTCACCCAGATAGCTCTCCAATTCATTGGGTAAAGACTTAATCTCTAGAGATGACTTTTTAGACTGATACTTTGGTGAATAACCTTGGTAATTTTTAATGACACCTTGGGGATGGACCTTGGTGAAACGAAATTATTGTCAATATTAAATGTTTCAGCCACATCTTCAAGTTATGAAAAATTTTATTTTTATTATGATGTATCTCATTATTTCTTTCTCATGCCTTAAAGTTCTTTTCATGTCCTTATTGAAGTATCTCAAGTTCACATGTAAAATGTTTCTCTTGTTTCCCTTACTGGGCCTTCTGCTCACCCTTTCTTTTGATGTATGTCCCTAGGTTATGAGATGCAGTAATGAACCTAGGATTAACTTAATTAGAATCATATCAAGTGTTTAAGAAGAATGTTTTATGTTTTTTTCATGTATTATGTTCCTTGTTTCCAAGACACTAAACCTTAAAGATCCTCAGTTCCGTGTAATGAAATGAAAGTTTATGTTATAAAAAGACGGGATGCTATATTGAAACATTTGAATCATAATCCCCATGAAGTAATAACATTAAATAAAACATATAATATAATTATAATAAATATATTCCTGATATAACATGTCAAAGGGATGTATATACACCATATAAAAGTGAATTGTTGTATAACAACAAATAAGTCTCAATGGAATGTAAATTGAGATGAACTACCTTACCTTGAGCCTGACTTGTCACGTGTGTCTTCATGTTATTGAAAAATTATCTTATATTAATTATTTACATTCTTCAAAATCTTTTTCAATTTTATTGTTACTTTTACTTCACTTATTGCAATTTTTTATACAAATTCTTAAACAATTAATTTTACATTGGTTGTTTTTGACCAAATTCGGATCATGTGTCGAAAATGAATTTGGTAGGTCAAATATGGTCAAAGGGGTCATTATATAAACATATATAGAATAGAAATAATGATATTATTATCATATTTATACATAAATTATACTTTTATATCCAATTATTAAATATGGTTATGAAAAGTTTACCAATGTTATAATCATGGAAACAGTAGGTTGTATGTACGCATGAGTAACATTCCCATTAGTTAGTGATCATTATGGAAAGAAGGTAAGTAACATGATATCTTTAAAAATAATAATTGTATCATAAATACAATTTCGTTTAATCATATATAATTTTATATATAATTTTTGTGATTTAAAATTTATCACATCGTGTCGGGGAGGCGGTGGTCCACATGTTAAGGACCAACATTATAAATTTTTAGTGTATGAAAAGGATAATAAACAAAATGATATATTTTGATTAAAGAAATGTAATTATCTAAATAATATTATATATATTTCATTTATTTTACATGTTTAATTAAAACCATATTTTTATATTTTCCATGTACATTGTGAACGAATCATATTGCTTTGAGGAGGTGGTAGTCCACACTTCCACAAATGATGTTATCGTATTCCCACAAAATAGAGTTCATAAATGTATGTGTTACTAAATAATTAAAAAAGGATAAATAAATTATAAATATCATATATATCATATATAAATAATGTTTCCATCATAATTACCAACCATTATAGAGGTTAAAGGAAAAAAGGAGCAACATCATTTTGCGAGGCAGTAGTTCACCGTACACATAAACAGTAAATTCATTACTCGTTAGATGGAAGTGCATGTAAGGGTAGGTTTAACACTTATAATAAAAATAATATCATTATACTAATTAATTTTCTTTATTATTTAATCATTTAATATTAATATTTTTAGGGTGGATAATTAAAATAAAACAAAAGAACATGAAGAAGGATGTTACCACTTCTTTGGGTAACTCTTTTTGGTTTGCACGAAAGATCTTCCTTAGATATATTTATTCCCAATTTTATAATTCTAGTTTTATGTTATATATTTTTAGGATATATTTGAGAATATATTTTTCTATAAAAATTGTATTGATAGGTGTGATGAAGTGTAAAGGGTGAGTGCTTTTTTATAGTGGATAATGAGTGGCATTCTTGTCAATTTTTTAAAAGGTATCTCCATTCACATTTTTGCTATGAAAAGTGGTTCCAATAATGGAAACAATTATATCTAAGTGATAATTTGGTATAAATATGTACAACCAATATATGTTTGAAAAATTTCTATGTCATTTTGGGCCTTAAGTTTAAGGTTTACTCCCTTGTTAAGCTAACTTTTCTCTTAATCATTGTATATAATTTTAATTAATTTAACCAATATTTTGGATAAAAAACTAAGTTTAACTTACCAAAAACAAAAAATTATTCATATTAAAAATATATAATCCATTTTTCAAATTAAAATCACATAATTTCTATAAATTAATTTAAATTTAATCTCGTAGAAGGGACGACAAGGTGGGTTTTTAAAGTAAAAATGTTCAAAAGTTTTTTAAGTTTTTATATGAAATTTCAAAGTAAAATTAATTAAAATGAATGAAATTTCATTAATAAATTTAAAATTGATATAATTAAGTTATAAATAAAATAAAAAATATATAATTTAACCATATAAATAATTTAAATTAAAAAGAAGTCATGAATTAAAATTCAGTATTTTTCACTATTTATTAAAAATGAAACTTCTCATAAAAACACCCAAAATTCACCCTAATATGATTTTTATGTTCCTATCTAAAGAATTATGTTTATTTTGACATATATAATTTATTAAAGTTCCAAAATTTGGTTTTAGAATAGGTTTTTCATCAAAAGGTGGTAAAATTACCCATATAAAAGTATTTTTTTTAATGCGTAATATTGGGCTTGTTCCTATATTATTCTTATAATATCTATTGGATAAATTTTAATAAAAATTTGATTGAATATAATATATATATTACATTATCATCACTCGTTAATTGTAATTAATTTTATTTATTATGATAAAATGACTTTGTGAGCATACAAATATTTTTTATAAAAAGATTCCATATATATTGAATGGGTTCTTATATTCACTTATAATTAATTTTTAACTAATGAAATAAAAAAATCATAATTTATTTATTCATATTCATAAACATCAATTTAATGGCGAGTTTTTATCTTATTATATTAAATAATAATATTTTTAATAATATATTATTGTTCAGTAAAACTCGGTCATGCGTTTTATGCAAGCCATCGAGAAAAGCCAGTCTTGAATCTAATGCAAGATAATCTCAATGTTCCATATAGAGAAAGATAAAATTTATGTTACATGTAACATAATAATAACTTAGTGTTTTGTATAAAGTAATCTAGGAACAAAAATTAATTTTTTCAAAAAAAAGTATTGTAAATTATTTGTGTGTTACATTCTCCCCACCTTAAATAAATTACATCCTCGCAATTCAAAATTGATCTTGGTAATCAAGGGATTGATATTTGAAAATAAAATATTGTTGAAAAACTCAGATCATGAGTAGTTTTAATAACACAACTTTTTAATAAGAGAGAAAGGGGAGTACAATGGTCACCTAACTAGGTTCTATAGCAGGAGAACATAGGTGGGAAATAGAAACACGCATATAGAAGAAAAAAATAACAATAAATTTCCAACTGAGAGTGATAGAGAACATGGTCAGCTGATATTTTATGGCCACAGAACCTTAAAACACTATTATGAAAAAGTTCATTAATATCATAAAAAATTATGATAATAATAAAATATTTTTTTCAAGACCATTTTTCCTATATTTGATTAATTATTTCACTCTATAAGAATATAAGAAAATATAAATTTATATTTCATAAACACAATATTATCCTTTAGTTGTGCCTTGGACCACTTGTACTTTATTTCTTAGCATAAGTTTCATCATATGGTGAAGTAATATGTTAACCTCTAAAGCCTCATCCAAATATCAATTTAAAACATTTCATAAATGGATAATTGTTCCAAAATATAATGATCCAACACTTTGGAAGGAAAGTCACCGAATTTCCAAAATGTACTTATTAAATAACATGATGTGTCATTTAATCTTCACATACCAAACATGTGAATATGTTAATAACTTGAATTACCATAAAACCTTATTGGAAAGATACATTATTTTTATTCCTTAAAGAGAAAATAGATTATTTGATATATTTCTTAAATCTAAAAATGATGTGAACTCCATCAGTGATAGCTTAACCCACTGTCAATAAATCACTACTCAGTTCCAAAGTAGTCAGCACTTATCCAATTTACACTATCCAAATAAATCATTTATTTATCCAAACATCATTGTCTTAACATAATAAAAATATTAATGGTTATCTTTCCCTCAACCATGTGCTTTAAAAAAAATTGACTTTCTACTAAATACCTTTTCTTGGTACCATTTAGCATATGATCTCAAATCCTTAATGAAAAAGTGTTGTCGTACAATCCTTATATATTTCATAATTATTATGATGATAAAATAACCAGTAAAATAATTTTAAAATATATTTATTAGATCTAAATATATAAGCACGTTAATTATTTTACTTTAGTTGTGTTAATAACATATTATTGATCTTGATCCTTTATCTTCTTTTGAGGCACATTCCCTTGATTCTTGGAGAATTAATTTGCATATTTCCCTATATACTTATAGTTTTAACACTAAGTAATATCATTTTACTTCTTTAATTTGCATTATTTTTCCTGGGGGTCCCTTTCTCCATACTTATAACAAACTCCCAATCCTTTCAAGAAATTACCAGGGTGATTCTTTCAACAATTATCACATATGGGAAAATCCTTTTTTCCCTTTTCCATTTACCTATTATTTTCTCTTCCTTTATCTTATTATATTTTTTCCCATTGAATTTAAAATACTTCAAGAATTATTTATATGTATTTATATCACATAGAATTAGTTCATCATATGAAGAAAATTTTTGAGACACTAGTGGCCTTTAAGGACTTACCTTAAAACCCTCAAAGAAATGGTCTATCTTGAACTCTGTGATGTGTATGAAATCTTAAACTTACATTTCAAACCATGTAAAGTTATCCTCATACTCTATAGAAATTTCTTACTCCATTTTCCTAAAATTAAGGAACATCCTTTTCATATCATTTTTTTGGTCACGAGGGAAATATTTTTAAAGAATGTGTCCTTAAAATCCTTTCATTCCATGAGTTCTACATCTTTTTTTATCTAGTATTATATATCATTGACCAACATTGATCCACTCTTCCATTGAGATAATACACCACAAGTTTAACCTTTTCCAATTCACCAAATCCTAATTATATAAATATCTCCTCTAATTAATTAATCCAGTGCTCAACCGCCATTGGGTTTGTAGTCCCACTAAATGATGGGGGCCTCTATCACATATAACAATACAGCATCAGATAATCTTGTTGTGGAATATGTTTATCCATCCAAGAAATGTTATGTGTCCTAACCTTATCGAGCTACCATAATATATCCATAAATTTCTTTATTCTAATTCCAGCTATATCATATTTCTCAGTAGGGAAACCTATACATTATCCATGGGTAATGATACCATTCTTCCTTCTAGGATACATTTACAAAAAATACAATATAATGGATTAGATCATAACATTATGTAACATAATTTATAATCCCAAAAATAGTGAAACACTTATCATTAATTGAAAATGTTTTCCATAACTAATCTTATAATAATAAACACGGTTTCTTTGGGGATATCTTTACTTTAAAATCCTTCATAATGGCTTATAAATAAAATTTGAATTGTGATAATAATATCCCCAATTTGTGTCAAACTAGGTGCATAATATGGACCACTTTTGTGTATTAGGTTACACTGAGTTAGGTCTGAAATACCTTTTCAGATTTGTTACCCCTAGGTACACCTATGCTAGAACCATATCCACACTTAGTATCCAGATAGTGATGTATTGAAAGGAAGACCCACATAATCCCCACCTTACCAAAATTATAATATGTTCTTCTATAATTATACTAAAAGTATATCATAGGATTATGTTCCCTAATCTATATTTTTTAAATATAGTTTCCAAGGTTTCTAATAAACTTTATTTGATACCAACTATAATGCCCTGACCATAGATTCTAAGATCCAATACATTATTTTATTACATTATCATGATTACAAGTAATTAAATCCTAAAGGACTAGTCAATTTAGTAGTTTGGAAATAATTATTACATATATGATACCGATAATACATTATTAAATAGAAAATAAAATATAACACAATAAAAAACTCAACATCACTGAAACTCATTCAAAGGATTCCTCTTCATAACTCGGTGAAAGGAAACATAATAAGGGTGATCTCAAATGATCGGTAAGGGTAAGTAAATTAGAATCAATAATTAATTGAAGATAATAAATCATCATGGAAAGGTAAATAACTAATAACACATGAAATTCAAATAACCAGATAAGGCATAATCCATATGGAAAGGTAAGAGGGGGAAAATGTTGTCTGGATTTATTTGGGATGAATTAGTAGAGGGGAGAATAATATAGGTGTCTTGGGAGAGGATAGAAATACTGATTCGGGCTAGAGGAATAAATGTGATAAGGCTAGAGGAAAACATTAAATACATGCATGAAAAACTACAGTGGGAGTTGTTTAAAGAAATCTCTTTATGTGGGAAGATCTTGGAATGCTGTCTGAATGGGTTTGAGCATCAAGATATCTTTCATTCCTCTCCTCTATGGACCTCAATATCCATCCTACTCCTTAATATTCGGAAAAAATAAAAATGGATCATAGGAGAGGGGAAAGTTCTATTCTGGCAACATAACTGGGTGGGTGATGTGATTGGATACCCATGTTGCCCTGCTCCAACCATCTCCTTTAAGGAGGAAAGTAAACACCCCCGATTCATCAAGTTAGTTTTGGAAAAAAAATAGGAAGATATTTTTACCTCATTATCATCAACTCAAAGGCAGATATATGCGTCTTCACTCCATCTACTTTGAGGAGTTTCAATTCGAGGGACTTTAGTCGGATTTCTTACCCCCAGGATCAAGGTGACAGATGGGATGTCATGGTGTGGTGCAACAGAATACACACTAAGTATAACTTCCTATCCTGGAGAATTAGGAACAATGCCATCTCTTCGGACGGGAATATCAAAAGGTTGGGGATCAACATGGCGTCTTGTTGTCAGTTACAAGATAAAAAGAAAGAAGAGCACACACCATATATTCTTTTAAGTCTAATGGGATCAAGAAGTATCAAGATTATTTGGGGCGTTCAACACATACCATTCCTGGGATCCATACATTTTTTATTTCCTAGAGAGATGGTTCAAGGGGTCTGAAAATACAGGTACAAAACAAACAGAATGATCGTTAGTCTTCGATGCAATTTACTGGGTTCTATGGAAAGCAATTAATTGGGCAAGGAATAAGGGGATCACTTTGACAATAATATCCATAATCGTGAGAACGCAGAACCTGCTGGCTGATTGGGTGTCCCTCACCAACAATTATAAGGATGCTCATTCACATTGGCTGCTCTGTGTTCTCTCCGGGACAACACACCCCCGCGACTGGACTCTCGGTAAATGGGTGTGATGGCTTCCTCAAATTAACGGTCTTAATCTGAACATGGATAGTTCTTTCATAGTGAGTGTCATTCGCGTTGGAGGAGTGCCGAGAGACCACAGAGGAAGTGTATTTATGGAATTCATGGCTCACTATGGTAGTGTAAATTCTCTATAGGTAGAGGCCAAGGCAGTTTTGTCTAGGATCACCCTATGCATGCAACAAAATATAAGGCTATATTAGGTGGAAATAGATTCTAATATCATTCAGGACACCTTAAAGGGAAAAGTGCCCACCCCATGGTCGATCACCAACATTATCAGGAAGTGAAAAGGGCTCATTTCTATCTCCACTGAGGTCACTCATACCTATAGGGAGGGGAACAAAGTCACAGATCATCTCTCTTCTCTGGATGATCAAACTCTCAAAGTTACCTATCTTCTGAACAGATCTTTCTTCAAACCTGAGGGGGTGAATCTGATATGAGTGGATTCCCTTGGCCTTTGTTATTATAGACCTCATTAGTCCTAAAGTCTTTGTAGGGATTTTTTTCTTCTATGGAATAAAAATAATAATACTGATGATGATATGGAAAGGTAAGAAACTGAAACACATGCCATTTATTCAATAAACTGAGAATAAAATGCATTCATAGATATGTCAAAGATAAAAATATCCTGGATAAATAAAAACTGAGTCTAAATGAATGAAATGATTAATTATTGGATGCCATGTTTTCTAGGTACATTGAACCTTTACTATGAATACCTGTCCCAAGGAAGTTTATCATATTGGGTAAAAACCCATCAATTTTGGCTAACTGATTCATCTCATGAGACTACCGATGCATCGAGGGGCTATCTATAACCTGGCCCCACTGATGTCTTACATGCCCAAATAATTCCATATATATCAAATAATCAATTTAACTAATGTACAATGTGTCTTATAAAATATTCATATTGAATAACAGATATAGATTTATCGATAATTCCCCATTTAATCAAATAACTATCAAAGTTAACACCATATGTAAAATGATATATGTTTTAGGAGATAATAATATCCATTACCAAATAATATGGATATTTAATAATAATATAATTTACCATAAGAATTATCATAAATATAGTGATTTTTTAATATAAAGTTAAAATCACAAAATAATGTGAGATTACAAATGTAATCATTAAACACATTCTCAAGGAAAATAATCTTTAAACATTCTAACCTATCCCATACCCCTTTAAAACATTTAAATCATAAAACACATGAAGTAATAATAATAAATTAACCTTATTATATCATAATAATAAGGATATACATGACATATAATCTCAAAGGTCCATATATACACCATATAAAGGTGAATTTTTTCATAACATCAAATAATTCACAATGGAATGTAAATTGTGATGAAATCCTTTACCTTGAGTCTGACTTGTCACGTGTGTCTTAATATTCCCAAACAATAAACTTATGTTAATTATTTACTTTATTAAGAACCTTTTTCAAGTTTATTATTACTAATACTTCACTTATTACAGTGTTATATACAAAAACTTAAATAATTAATTTTTACAGCGGGTGTTTTTGACCAAATTCGGTTCATTTGTCAAAAATGACTTTGGTAGGTCGACTATGGTCAAATGGGTCATTATATAAAAATATAAAGAATAATAATCATGACATAATAATCATGACATAATAATCATATTTATATATAAATTATACTTTTAAAACCAATTATGAAATATGGTTATGAAAAATGAACCGAATATGCAATTATAAAGACTATAGGTCATACGTACGCATGAGTAACATTCTCATTTTTTAGTGAACATTATGAAAAGATGGTAAGTAACAGTACATATTTACATAATTATTATTATATAATAATTACAATGTTATTTAATAATATATACTTATATATATATATATATATTTTTATGTAAAAGGAATCCCATCATGTTGGGGAGGTGGTAGTCCACATGTCCATGACTGACGTTATCACTTTTTAGTGTGTGAAAAGGTTAATAAAGAAAACGATATATCATATTTTCATAAATTCAATTATTTCAGTAATATCATATATATGTCTTTTGTGTTAGATATTTTTAATTAAAATATTCCTTTATAAATTCCAGGTATAGTGTGAACAAATCACATCGCTTTGAGGAGGCAGTAGTCCACACTCCCACAAATGAAGTTATCATATTCCCAAAAAAAATGAGTGCATAAAGGCATGTGTTACTAAATAATTAAATAAGTATTAATTGATTATAAATATAATATATATTATATATAAATAGTTTTTCCATCATAATGAATAACCATTATAGGTGGTAAATGAAAAACGGACGATACCGTTTTGCAAGGCGGTTGTTCGTCGTACAAAAATATGGTAAGTTCATTACCCATTAGATAGAAGTGTTTATAAATGTAGGTAAAAAAATAGAATATAGTCATGTAATTATATTCAGGATACTGATTTTATTACGTAATCCTAGAATAATAATATTATAGGGGTTTATAATGAAAATAAAATAAAATATATTAAGGAACAATGTTACCTCTTCTTTGGGTAACTCCTTTTATTTTGAACAAAAGAGATTCCCTTGACAGATTAATGCCCAAGGCGAGGCTTATCGGTTTAGGGGAGATATTTTTAAGAGCTATATTAATAGATATTTTCCGATCCAAAGAGTATTGAGAGGATTGAGTAAGTGGGAGGGGTGAGTTCCTTTTTATAGTGGAGGAGGAGTGACATTCTAAAAAGAATTGAAAAGGGAATTCAAACCATGTTTTTCTTATGAAAATTGGATCCAAAAATAGAAAATATTAGATAAAAGTGAGGATATGATATAAATATGGATATACAATTTCGTTTGGATGAGTGTATAGGTCATTTTGGGCATTAAGTTTAAGTGTTAGACACTTGTTAAGTTCAATTTCCTCTTAATTATTGTAATTAATTTTAATTTCAATAACTTATATTTTGGGTGAAAAAATAAGTTGAACTTATTATAAATTATTATGATTCCAAAAACAGAATCATGTTTTCCAAATTACAATCACATAATTGTATGAAATTAATTTAAATTTAATCCCGCAGACGGGACAACAAAGAAGGTTTTTAAAGTAAAAATGTTTAAAAGCTTGCTAAGTTTTTATATCTAATTTCAAAGTGAAATAAATTCCAATGACCTAAATTGGATAAATATATAATTTAGGTCATTTTAATAAATTTATTATTGATTTTTTTTATTAAAATATATTATTCTTATGAGAATTTTCTCTTGGAGAACCTGATTTTTTGTTGCGTCTGCGGGTATAATTTTAAATTGAATTATGCCACTTCTATGACTTTAATTTAGAAAAATAGATTCCATATTTATAATAATAATATTTTCTATTATCTAATAATTTCAACTTAATTTTTTTACCAAAATGAATAGTGAAAACAGTAAAAATTAATTTCCGTGGTTAAGGTAAAAATTGGTTGATCGTGAGGTTAAAAAAAGAAGTTAAGAGTTAAAATTACCTACCAAATTATCAAATTCTTATTGGATGGACTTATTTACACTACATAATATCTTAAATTTTTACCTAATTTGATTTGGAATCTTTTTTCATGTGAATTAGTTTATCATTCTGTGTTCTTTTGGGAAAATTTTAAGTAATTTCCATGAGGGATCATTTTCCCCACTTATAAAAGGGAATTCCCTACCATCAATTCTTAACACCTATAAATCCATTATGATCAACAAAAAAATGATAAAATATATCATTAAAATACTTTTACATATTATATAACTCATGGTGCTCCCAAAATTCCATCCCTAGTGTCCTTAAGTGGAGATCCAAAGGAGGTTTCTCTAAGAGAAGGTAATTATCTTAACAAAGATCTTTCATTTTTATATTTTTTTACATATTCAATTATGTATTTAAAATTAAAATATAATAACACCAGTATATACCATATATTGAGATGTTAATATATTTATTTAATAATATTTATCCACCTCCAATTCCATCAAATGGTAAATGAAATCATTGATCGTGTGTATAGAGGACCATAGCCACACGAACCGATGTAGTTCATTTTCCATCCCCACCTTACAAGGATGGTTACAATGATGTATTTAACACATTTATTTAATATTTATAATATTATTATAATTATTTAATTTTAATATCATATATACCATTTTTAATTCCATTCTGCTTCAAATACGATAATAGCGCTCATGAGTATGGAGGACTATCGCCATGAGAAGCAATGTGATTTTTTACTTACGCTTTAAATGGAAAGTAATAAGTTTAAAATTAATAAATGTAGATGATAAATATGAGATAATATTGATTTTATAAAATTAATATATCAACCAACTTCTTAAGTTTTCACTTGTTAAGGTAATGATATTATCACTCGTGCCTATGTAAATCCTACAGTCTCCACAAAGCAAGGTGATTCATTTTTAATATAAAAATTTCATAAATGGTTATAAAAATGTATATACCGAGTAAATATTATATTTAGAAAATTATTATTATTATTATTTATATGATATATAAAAACAAATATATATATATATATATAAAAACTATGTGCAAGAACTAGAACTCTCATGAAAAAATTTTCATGAGAAAACAAGGAAATTAACACCTGAAACAATGAAAATAATGAAATATTATTAACAAAAAGGTGGTAAAATGTAATAAGAGGATCATATATTATATTATAAATATTATTATGGTTATGGAATAAATTAATAACAATCTTAAAACAATTTTTAAATAGTTATAAACAAATATAAAGGAAATTGGATCTAAGGTAAGAGTTTCTCACCTCACTTTTACTTCCAGGAGGCATATGCCATATTCACCACTTATTTCATTTGGGTGGTATATATATTTCTCCTTTTATATAATATAAAATGAATCTATTTATACTTATGGTAATTAAAGTTTCATTTTATGTTATTTATTTTATGAGGATTATAATTCGAAAATTACCAAAGTGGTAAGCTTTTATTTAACAATCTCATCATTATTTAGGATTTTTTATGTTTATATATTCCTTAGAGGAATTATTTGATATTTATATCTTAAAATAAATCTATTTTATTCACCTATGGTTATTCATGAACATTTTCAAATAATAATACCATTTTTCCACTCATTGGTACTTAAAATGATTGAGAAAAAGTTTTTAAGAAAATACGACTTTATTTCTCTCTTTAATCGAAAATCTTTCTTCATAAAAACCCATATTTTATAAAAAAATAAAAAAAAATCAAAATTATTTATTGAGTAAATTTTCACCCATTTTTACTTCTTAAATTTTTTTTAAAGGAATATTCATGTTGTTTTTGAAACAATTCCCTTTAGGATTTTACCAAAAATGTGAAAGGAGTTGTTGTTTAACTTGTACGACATGAATAGAATTTTCCAAAATCATGTCTAATAAGTGTTTTAATGCTTATTTTACATGTTTTAAATGTTTATTTTTAATGAAAATTATTTTCAAAATGTTTTGTGAAATTTTTGTTTTAAAAGGCGATTTTCAAAATGAAAAGGTTATTTTTTTCAAAAATATTTTTAATAATATTTTCATGGTACTTATATTCATTAATAAAATAAAAACATTATTTTATTTATGATCCACTAAGGATTTATTTTATTAATACCATACTTATTATTTATTTGGATGGTTTTTTGATTAGTTTTTCTAGGGATGTACAATTTTATTACCATTCATCGTATTACTCTGGATGATTTATGATTATTTTTTTGATTAGGGTAAGTATTAACATTTCATATGTTATTTTTTCAATATAAATGTTTATGTTGATTATTTTCACCCCTTTCTTAAGAGTAATTCATTAGACTTATTAAGTGGTGTAAAATTCCCACTATTACCCCTCAATGAATCTATAGGTCTCACGATACAAACTAGATTGGGTTTTGGCTAAAGCCTTACCATTTATTTAGATGTCTTGGAAAAAAGGACTCGATGGTATGTCTTAGTTTTTTTGGAATTATTCATTCCATAATTATTAATTTATTTATTGATATTACATGTGATTATTCTATTAGTTATAATATCCATAGTCAATTTTTCAAGATCATGTGATTATTTATATGGAATTATTTGATAATCATTTTTTAGTTCCATGTTATGATCAAGTTATTGATTAAATGGAATGAATTTTAGTTATTTAACTTACAATATTGATCATAAATTATTTAGTCACATGCTCTATTGTAATATTACTCTTACTATGATTTATAACTCACAACTTTATTATGTTTTTTTATGACAAACCTGCTTTTTATTACAACTTAAATATGATTCGTTACCTAAAACATCACTTGATACAACAAATAAGATCGAGAGGTTTAGTGTCATTGGGGCTTAATATCATGAAATAAAAACTTAAAACATGAAATACATCATATTTATTAAAAACTTCCTTTACATGACCACTACATTACCTCGTACTTAGCATTGCATGGGAAAACCTGAGGACATGCATAAGAAAAGGGTGAGCTATAAAGCCCAGTAAGGGAGTACACATGGAATAACATGAGGAGTAAAATACATGTTAGACAATAGGAATATCAATATAGAATAAAAGAAACATGAACATAAAGGCATGATAAATCATGATAATCATAACATGGAAATGTGGCAACAACACTTAACATTGAATTAGCATGAGCCAAGGCTCATTGCACATGGATCATGAGTAAACCCTCATTGCACATGAAGCACGAGTAAACCCTAGTTTCACTTGAATTAGCATGAGTCAACACTCATTGCACATGACTTATCATGATACTATACTTTACCCAATGCATTGGAGCGCTATAAGGGCGCACCGTTCTTAAACATTTTATTTCATGCATAAGTGTGCCACATGGATCATAAAACATGGATTCATAAAACATAATAATTTATTCCACGATAAATTAATGAGGAATTAATACATGAAACTTTATAATCAATAAGTAAATGTGAATAATGGTGAATACACTTTATGGAGAAATGGGCATGGTATTCACTACACAATGACATTGGCTTAGAAAATCGGTGCGATTTCGGCAGCGTAACGTCGTGACATAAGAATTCATAAAAATGGTTGATGAGAGAGAAAGGGGTTCCACATCATATTTACATGTAATTGACAGTAAGGAGGTCATATAGATACATGTCCCAACAGTTGAAAAGGAATTTAGATTCATGATACAAAAGTATTGCATGAATGTAAAAGAAGAGAGAGAAGTTCCTTTCGGAATTTCGGCATAGTAACGGGTGTACATGGGAGGCATTTAATGAGAGAGAAAGGGGTCTCCCATAATTCAAAAAATAATAGGGAATTATGGGGGAGGTGAAAAACCATACCCCAACATTCATAATTGAAATTAAAAGGGCAATACAACTTAATGAAAATTGATAAAAATGAGAAAGTAAGAAAAAACCCTTACTTGGAAGTGTGCTTCCAAAGGCTAGAGAGAGGCTTGTGAGAGAATTATTGGGAGATTTGGGAACCTTGGGAGGATTATAGAGAGAGTAGGGCAGAGTTTGGACGAACTACAAAGGATTTTAGTGAGGAGGAAGTGGGATCTTGGGTGGGTTTATATAGGAAAGGTGAGACAATTCTTTATTATTTAGGTTTGGGACCCCTTATATTAAACTAATCCAAACCACAAACCATCCCATGGTTTTTGCCCATGGTTTATGAAAAAGGAAAGAGGAAAACAATATTTTACAAGGCCAAGGTCCGAACTTATTAAAATAATAAGGTTGCTTATGTGGAGGTGAGTCACACTCCCATGGAAATTAATTTAAAAAGGCAAAGTGTTGAATAAGTCTTGAGGGGTTCATTAATGCTTTGAAAAGTGAGTCAAACAAACCCAAAATCACTTTATTTTAATGTTAAAACATATATTGGCCTAACATAAGGATTATAGTATTTTATTACATCACCATTGGGTCATTATGATGTCATAAAACACATTATATATTTAAACGGTATTTAATTTTTACCCAAAAATTTGACTGTCTCAGAAAATTATGAAAAATTCACCGTTGGATAATTTTGACGTCCTAATTTGAGAAATGACATTTATTTTATCTAAAAAAATTTCTAAATATGTTAATTTTCACTTTTAAAATAAAAACCAACATTTATCGAAAATTCATGGGTTTTGACATAAATGGATTTCAAACCTTAATATAACATTTTAATTGCATTCATAAATTTATAAGATCATTTATATTTAATTAATTTAATAAAAGTATTATTATTTTATTAAAATATTATTTAATTCAAAAATACCTTAATTTAATAAAATAGATTTCTTAATTAAATAATAACTAAAAACACCATTTGTACTTTAAAAACTATTTACAATGTATCAAAAATGACTAGAAATTATATTCATTATTATATACAAAAATAATGTACATGAACATAGTACTACTTATTTGTTACAGAAACCCTTAAAACAGCCGCATAAGACCTAAGGGTAAGGTGTGCGATGGTGACAGACTCTTGGGGTGGCTCGGATAACATCGCTCGAGTGGTAATTTCAATCAACTTCCACTTTTCCAGTAGACGGTCACGTTCGAGCTTGACATAATGAACCTCAGCTTGGGCTTGGTCAAGGGCGATGCCCAAGGATGCCACCTCTTTTCCGAGCTCCGACAAATGGGCTTCGTATGAGGCAATTCTACTGGATGAGGTCATCGCTTCCTTTGTCTGAGTAAAAATTGGGTTCGTTAAAGCCTTAGATTTATACTAATCATGTGATCACTGTTCAATGGCTATAAAAGTAACGGTCACAACTCTTATCATAAAACCAAAGAAGTTGAAATCTTATAAAAACATTTTTTTAATAAAGAGACAATTAACTGGATTAAGAGGGATTTTCCATTAATGAAACTTTGGGTCGTTACAATATTCCCCACTTAAGAAATTTCGCCCTCGAAATTTTCCTTTTACCACGATAAAACAAATGTGGGTAACTCAGCTTCATCATATCCTCCGACTCCCAAGCCGCTACTTCAAACTTGTGGTTTCTCTACAACACCTTGACGAGGGGCATTGTCTTATTTCGTAGAACTTTTTCTCTACGATCTAAGATCTTCACTGGTTGCTCCTCATAAGAAAGATCATCTTACAATTGCACCACCTCAGAAGAGAGTACATGTGAAGGGTCAGGTATGTACTTCCTTAAGAGGGATACATGAAAGACATCATGTACCTTGGCCATAGTAGGTGCAAGTGCTAGTCAATAGGCCACAGTCCCAACACGATCAAGAATCTCGAAGGGGCCAATGTACCTTGGAGTTAACTTCCCTTTCTTTCCAAACCTCATGACCTTCTTCCACGGATATATGCGTAAAAACACCATATCTCCAACTTTAATCTCAAGGTCTCATCAAAGATTATCTTCATAAATCTCCTGTCGACTCTGGGCTGCCTTGATATGCTACTGAATGGTTTTCACCTTATCCACCATTTCTTCGACCATTTCTGGTCCAAGAAGCTTACGTTCACCGACCTCATCCCAACATGCCAGTGTTCTGCACCTTTTCCCATAAAGGGCTTCATATGGTGCCATTTGAATGCTCGAGTGGAAATTGTTATTAAAAGAGAACTCAACCAGAGGAAGATGTTGATCCCATCCTCCTTTAAAGTCCATTGAGCACGCTCTCAACATATCCTCAAGTGTTTGGATAGTCTGCTCAAATTGGCCTTCAGTTTGAGGATGATAGGTCGTACTGAAGTTTAGTTCAGTATTCAGAGCATGTTGAAGGCTCTTCCAAAACTTAGAGGTGAATCTTGGATCTCGATCAGACACAATAGATAGTGGTACTCCATGCAACCTTACCACTTCCCTAATATATATTTGTGCCAGTTGATCCAATGAGAAATCCTCTCGAAAAGCAATGAAGTGTGCAGTCTTTGTAAGACGATCCACAACAACCCAGATTGCATTGTTGCCTTTGGATGTCCTCGGAAGTCCAGTGACAAAGTCCATAGTGATGTTCTCTCATTTCCATTCTGGTATGGGAAATGGTTGCATCATCCCCTTAGACTTCTGCCTCTTTGCCTTCAATTTCTGACACACCAGGCACTTTGATGTATATTCGGTGATCTCTTTCTTCATATTATCCCACCAAAAGTTTTCTCAGAGATCTTGATACATCTTTGTGCTCCCTGGGTGAATAGAGAAATTTCAACTATGTGCATCATCCAAAAGTTCCTTCTTCAGCTCCGGACTTGATAGAACACATAGTCTTTTCTCAAACCGCACAATTCCTTCTTCATTAACATTAAACTCCAAGGATTTTACCTTTTTGATAGCTTCCACTTTTTCTTGAATTCCCACATCATCCTTTTGAGCATCCTTTAACCTTTCCAAAAGAGATGGTTGAGCAATCATTTGTGAAAGGATTGATGATGTTCCCTTCTTTATGATTCCCACATCCATCTTCATTAAGTCTAAGAAGATTGGATCCTTCTCAACTCTCATCATTGATAGAATCACTGGACACTTTCTACTTAGGGAATCTGTCACCTTGTTCGCTTTCCCAGGGTGGTAATGTATTGAATAGTCATAATCCTTGATGAGATCTGTCCATCTTATCTGGTTCATATTAAGCTCTTTCTATGTGAATATATATTTAAGACTCTTCTGGTCAGTATATATCTCACATTTCTCTCCATAGAGATAATGCCGCCAGATTTTGAAGGCAAAGATCACAGCCGCCAACTCCAGATCATGTTTTGGATAGTTTCACTCATGGATTTTCAACTGCCTTGAGTCATAGGATATCACTTTATCATTCTGCATCAGCACACAGCCTAAGACCTTCTTTGAAGCATCACTAAATACCACAAAAATCTCCCCACTTGTGGGTAAAGTGATCACGGGTGTAGTGATAAGCCTCCTTTTCAACTCCTTGAAGCTTTCTTCGCATTCATCACTCCAAGAAAACTTTACTCCCTTTCGAGTTAGCTTGGTAAGAGGGTTGGACAATCGTGAGAAATTTCTCACAAATCATCGATAATATCCAGCTAACCCCAAGAAGCTACGGATATCGGTTACCGATGTTGGCCTCGGCCATCTCTCAATTGCATCTATTTTGGAGGGATCCACATATATCCCATTACTTGTGATGATATGGCCCAAGAATGAGACCTCCTTCAACCAGAACTCACACTTGTTGTACTTTTCATAGAGCTTCTCCTTAAGCAATGTCTCAAGTACAGTTCTTAAATGCTCCTCATGGTCCTCCTTGGTTTTGGAGTATATTAGAATATCATCTATAAAGACTATCACAAATTTGTCAAGGTAATCTCTAAAGACTCTATTCATCAATTCCATGAATATTTCTGGATCATTGGTGAGTCCGAAAGGAATTACTATGAATTCATAGTGCCTGAACCTTGTATGAAAAGCAGTCTTGGGGATATCTTCCTTCTTCACCCTTACTTGATAATATCCCTACCGCAAGTCCACCTTGGAGAAGTATTGTGCTCCATGCAACTGATCGAACAAGTCATCAATTCGTGGGAGTGGATACTTGTTCTTTATCTTTATTTTTTTAAGTTCACGATAATCGATGCAAAGCCGCATTAACCCATCCTTCTTCTTGACGAAGAGGACTGGTGCACCCCATGGTGAAGCACTTGGGCGTATAAACCCTTTATCCATATTTTCCTGTAGTTGGTTCTTCAGCTCTTCAAGCTCAATAACAGCCATTCTATATGGAGTCTTGGATATTGGTAGCACCCCAGGTATAAGTTCAATTGAGAACTCAACATCTCTTCTTGGAGGAAGATCAGGCAGTTCCTCGGGAAACACTTCAGTGAATTCCCTCACAATAGGCATTTCTTCAAGGATGGTTTCTTCCTTGGAATCAATCATCTAAGCCAAATACCCATGCTCATATGGCAGTAATATCCATGCTTGAGATGATGGAGCTAAAGGATATTCATCTTCCTCCTGACACATGTAAAGAATCGGGGGTTGATTATCCATATGGAGTGTGATTTCCCTCTCCTGAAAATTTATGTTGGATCTATACAAGGAAATCCAATCCATGCTAAGAATTGCATCAAATTCCACCAAAGGGAGTATGAAAAGGTTCCCCGGGAAATTCAATCCACAGATTATAACAGTTGAGGACTTATATTCATGGGATTCAATGATTGCCCCATTTTCTATACTATCTGACATCTTTACTTCCATGATTTGTGGTGGTGCTGGGATTGTTCTACTAAAATTTCTAGATATAAAATAATGCGTAGAACCTGAATCAAAAAGTATGTTCACTATTCTTGAATGAATAACTAGAGTACCTATCACCACTTCGTTGCCAAGGTTCACTTCGGTAGGAGTGATGGCAAAAGATCTTCCTTGCTGTCTTGGAGGTTGTTGGTTGCCTCCGATAACCCTTGGATTAGGGCACTGATTTGCAAAATGACCCAGTTCGTTGCATTTGTAGCATTGAACAACGCGTTGAGGTTCGAATGGAGCGTTCCTCTCCTATGTCGCAGCCGCGGGTCCTTCTTGCCGACAGTTAATATCTAGGTGCCCTTCTCTTCCACACCGGAAGCATTTTCTCGTCCCCTTAAGGCAATTTCCAGGGTGCTTCTTTCCGCACTTTTGGCAAGTGGGGTGCTGGAACTTCTTAGTGTCATTGGATTTATCCATCGGACCACCAGCATTGAATTCCACCTTACGCTTCTTGTCCCCATGATACCCCTATGATTCTCCGATCTCCATTTCGACCTTGAGGGAACATCGGACAATTTTCTCATAGCTGTCGAAGTCATGGATCGCTAATGATTTCCGCAAGCTAGGTTTCAGCCCACCAAAGAAGAGGTCAACCTTGCATTCGGGGGTAACGACAAAGCCGAAAATGTATCGTGCAAGTCTTGTGAAGTTTTCCTCATACGCTCCCAAAGATTCTTCATCTTTTTTCTTGAGGGAAAGGAAATCCCTTTCCATCTTAAGACAGAGGGTGCGCAAAAAATATTTATCAAAAAACATCTTCCGGAATTACTTCCATTCCAAAGCCTCGATCTCCTCCTCAGGCTTCGTATTTTTTATCAACGTCCACCATTGATCAGATTCACCCTCCATACGATAAGCCTCCAGGAGAACCTTCTCTTGTTCAGAACATTGGAGGATGGAGAATATCTTTTCAATGGAGTTGATCCATTTTTCAGTGATCGTGGGATCGGATGATCCACTAAAATTAGGAGGCCTTTGTCTCATGAAGCTCTCGATAGCGACTTGTTCTTTCTTAGGGGGGTTGAACATTCCTCTTGACCCATGTTTCTATTAAAAACTTGAGTTAGCTGAGAGAGAATCGTGACAAAGTTCGTGATTCCCGCTCCCATTGGATTGGGCATCTCATTAGTACAATCATCACACTGATCTTCACAACGGTTGTTAGCCCGAGTCCTCCTATTACCGTCCATTGGCTGGAATAAAAGGAAATTTATGGGTAACACATAAAGGGTAATCCAAAGGCAAAAGTTGATGACTTATAGATAAGCTTTAATTTCTTTAACTCATGAGTCTATAGGATTCAATCTAGGCTTTTCATGATCTACTTTATAACATATATTCTTAGGGGAATTTTTCCCTTAATAAGGGTTCATAACAAGATTGTGAATTTATCAAAACATATCCACTGGGAGTGTCATAACCAAGAGTGCAGCAGGGCCCGTTGTCGTGCACCAGTTCCTGATCGAGTCTAGCTCAAAGTGGTGTTTTCGGGTTTTACCCCTAGGATACATTTGTGCCAGAGCCGCCTCTACCTGCTCGTATCCAGACATGGATGTATTTGTTTGATAAACCACTTACTTAGTATTTAAAAAATCTTAGGGATGTTTTTATTATACTTAGTCTTGTATCTAAGGCTTTACTAGGGTTTTCCTAATCCCAAAAATAACTAAACCTATCCTCTGATATCAACTATGACAACCCTGCTTTTTACTACAACGTAAACATTATTCATTACATAAAACTTCACTTGATAAAACAAAGAAGATCGAGAGGTTTATTGTATTTGGGGATTAGTATCATTACATAAAAACTTAAAACATTAAATACAACATCTTTATTGAAAACTTCCTTTACATGACCACTACATTCCCTCGTACTTAGCATTGCATGGGATAACCTGAGGACATGCATAAGAAAAGGGTGAGCTATAAAGCCCAGTAAGGGAGTACACATGGAATAACATGAGGAGTAAAATACATGTTAGACAATAGAAATATCAATAGAGCATAAAAGAAACATGAACATAAAGGCGTGATAAAGCATGATAATCATAACATGGAAATGTGGCAACAACACTTAACATTCAATTATCATGAGCCAAGGCTCATTTCACATGGATCATGAGTAAACCCTCATTGCACATGAAGCACGAGTAAACCCTCGTTGCACTTGAATTGTCATGATTCAACACTCATTTCACATGATGTATCATGATACTATACTTTACCCAATGCATTGGAGCGCTATAAGAGCGCACCCTTCTTAAACATTTCATTTCATGCATAAGTGTGCCACATGGATCATAAAACATGGATTCATAAAACATAATCATTTATTCCATGATAAAGGAATGTGTAATTAATACATGAAACTTTATAATCAATAAGTAAATGTGCATAAAGGTGAATACCCTTGATGGAGAAATGGGCATGGTATTCACTACACAATGACATTGGCTTAGAAAATCGGTGCGATTTCGGAAGCGTAACGGCGTGACATAAGTATTCATAAAAATGGTTGATGAGAGAGAAAGGGGTTCCTAATCATATTTACATGTAATTTACAGTAAGGAGGTCATATAGATACATTTCCCAACAATTTAAAAGGAATTTAGATTAATGATACAAATGTATTGCTTGAATGTAAAAGAAGAGAGAGAAGTTCCTTTCGGAATTTCGGCATAGTAACGGGTGTACATGGGAGGCATTTAATGAGAGAGAAAGGGGTCTCCCATCATTAAAACAATAATAGGGAAGTATGGGGGAGGTTAAAAACCATACCCCAACATTCATAATTGAAATTAAAAGGGCAATACAACTTAAAGAAAATTAACGAAAAATGAGAAAGGAAGAAAAAACCCTTACTTGGAAGTGTGCTTCCAAAGGCTAGAAAGAGGCTTGCGAGAGGCTTCTTAGGAGCTTGGGGCACCTTGGGAGGATTCTAGAGAGAGTGGGGTAGAGGTTGGACGAACTCCAAAGGATTTTAGTGATGAGGAAGTGGGATCTTGGGTGGGTTTATATAGGAAAGGTGAGATAATTCTTTATTATTTAGGTTTGGGACCCCTTATATTAAACTAATCCAAACCACAAACCATCCCATGGTTTTTTCCCATGGTTTCTGTAAAAGGAAATAGGAAAACAATATTTTACAAGGCCAAGGTCCTAACTTATTAAAATAAAAAGGTTGCTTATGTGGAGGTGAGTCACACTCCTATGGAAATTAATTTAAAAAGGCAAGGTGTTGAATAAGTCTTGAGGGGTTCATTAATGCTTTTAAAAGTAAGTCAAACAAACCCAAAATCACTTTATTTTAATGGTAAAACATATATTGGCCGAACATAAGGATTATAGTATTTTATTACATCACCATTGGGTCATTATGATGTCATAAAACACATTATATATTTAAACGGTATTTAATTTTTACCCAAAAATTTGACTGTCTCAGAAAATTATGAAAAATTCACCATTGGATAATTTCGATGTCCTGATTCAAGAAATGGAATTTATTTTATCTAAAAAAATTTATAAATGTGTTAATTTTCACTTTTAAAATAAAAACCAATATTTATCGAAAATTCACGGGTTTTGACAGAAATGGCTTTCAAACCTTAATATAACATTTTAATTGCATTCATAAATTTATAAGATCATTTATATTTAATTAATTTAATGAAAATATTATTATTTTATTAAAATACTATTTAATTCAAAAATCCCTTAATTTAATAAAATAGATTTCTTAATTAAATAATAACTAAAAACACCATTTGTACTTTAAAAACTATTTACAATGTATCAAAAATGACTAGAAATTATATTCATTATTATATACAAAAATAATGTACATGAATATAGTACTACTTATTTGTTACATAACCCCTTAAAACAGCCTCATAAGACCTATGGGTAAGGTGTGTGATTGTGACAGACTCTTGGGGTGGCTCGGATAACATCGTTCGAGTGGTAATTTCAATCAACTTCCACTTTTCCAATAGACGGTCACGTTTGAGCTTGACATAATGAATCTCAGCTTGGGCTTGGTCGAGGGCGAATCCCAAGGATTCCACCTCTTTTCCGAGCTCTGACAAATGGGCTTCGTATGTGTCAATTCTACTGGATGAGGCCATCGCTTCCTTTTTCTGAGTAAAAATTGGGTTCGTTAAAGCCTTATGTTTATACTAATCATGTGATCACTGTTCAACGACTATAAAAGTAACGATCACAAATCTTATCATAAAACCAAATAAGTTGACATCTTATAAAAACATTTTTTTATAAAGAGACAATTAATTGGATCAAGATGGATTTTCCATTATTATCTGGGGCATTGGGGTTAGGGTAGCTACAGTTGGAATCATAAGATGTTTAGTTGATAACTTGGAAACTAGTTTTCGGAAAAAATATATTAGGGAACAAAAAACAATGGTTAAATTTGAGGAAATTTATATAATAACATCTTAATATTTTGGTATGTATGAGATTATGTGATTTTTCCTAAAAATACATCCTTGTATGGATACTACAAGTGGATGTGGTTTTGGAACATATGTACCTTGGGGTAACACATATAAAAATGACATAGTGATCTTGACTTGATCATCACATGGTGTATGAAAATGTGTCTTACTACACACTGGGTTTTACACTCCCAGAGGATATTCTTATTATTATTTACATTTTATGGATAAACCATCATAAATTATTTGGAAATAAAGATATCCCCAAAGAAACAATGTTCATGATTATGAAATTAGTTATACATGAATTTTTCAATTTATGGTAAGTGTTTCAATAGTTTTTGGATTATAATTTATGTTTCATAATTTTATGACCTAATATAGTGTATTCCATTGTTTATAAATGGAACCTAGTGTAAGGAATATGAACCATGTCAATGCATGTAATCTAAAGAGTATGAATGGCCATTTCTTGGATGGGATTAATCTATTTTTTCAAAGGGAACTAGACTCCAAAAAATTCTCATCATATGAGGATATAGTATCATATACTATCATGATAGAGAAATAATTCTATAAGTATTATTGATTTTAAGGGGAAAAGAGAAGAAGTAGATATAAGATAAAAAAAAGATAAATGGAAGAAGGTAAATAAGGATTTTTTAACATGTGATACTTGTTATAGGAAAAAAATTGATACGTTAAGAAAAGGAAAAGGTGTTTGCTTTAAGTTTAGAGAAAATTTACAATAGAATCATGATTTAAAGGAAAATAAATAATCTTCCAAATTGTAATTCTTTCTCAATAAGGTGATGGGGAACTATGCAAATGAATTCCCCAAGCGTCAAGGGAATATACCTCAGAAGAAGCAAAGGGATCAAGTTTAAACTGTTGATATTGATATAAAGGATGTGTAATGATTAATGTGATTGTGTATTTTGAACTAATAATTATGGTTTAAAAGTAATTTATTGATGATATTCTCAATAGAGTAATCATGAAACGTATAATGATTCTACTACAGTATTATATCTTTAAGGATTTGAGGGAATATGTTTGATGGTACTGATGTCCAAGAAAAGTGATTTAGTGGAAAGTTGAAACTCTTGGAAAAAACATGATTGAGGGATAATAACCCTTAATATGTTCCTTATGTTGAGATAATAATGATAATTTTAGGGGATATAGTTGGTAATAATTAAATTGGTTAGATTTTTTATGGTTTATGTCATCTTTTTGGTATTTTACTATAAGCATTGATTTATGGAATATATTCGACCACCTAAGATTTTATTTTCAAAATAATTCATGTTTTCATTAAGGTTTTACGGTGGTCAAGGTATTCAAATATTTGGAATTTGACATTAAGAGCCAATTTATATTTTCTAGGGAATATAATTTTGATTTAGTGATCTTCCATCTAAATTTGGTCAAATGTATTTTTGACAATATTTAAGTTTAACTACTTATGGAATAGATTAAGTTAAAATTTGGATATAATAGGATAAATTTGTTTATCCATTTTTGTTTTAGTATGGATATGATAAATATCTTGTTACTCTTTTATAGATCTTATGATTCATTAAAAGAAAATTATAGTGCTTGAGGAAAAAAATCATCTTTGATATTCATTTCTTGGAGTAAGAAATGAAGTGGGAATTTATTAAAGAAAAACCAAAGGATGATATTGTGCTTATGAAATAGAGATATATCAAGTAATTATATTTTTATATATTCTCAGTCTAAATAATAATGTAATTTCCCAACACTAGTAAAAGGATATTGAAATAAAATTTTATCCTAATACCTTTGTTTATGTTCAATCGATGGTATTTTAAATCATTATTGATTTATGGTTTTGAGGTTGTTAACTTTCCATTGACCATTAACTTTCTTGGGATAACTGACCCTCATCACTCTCTATAATTATTTATACTTTTATTCCATGTCTATATCATCACTTTTCACCAATGTTCCCCTACTTAGAAACCTATTTATGTGTTATTCCATATGAAATTTTTGATTTTATTTCTCTATTATTAAGAAGATGTTTTATTAAAACTTTTTACAATTTGGGTTCCCAGCAAAGGTATTTCCAAATTTTAAACCCTTGAATACTAAGATCAAGATTAAATTGTGAGGAAGCAATTTATATACGGGGTAGAATCTAACAACATGATATTTTAAGAGGAACATCATATTCAATAGAATATATGAAATGAAATAAAATTATTAGAAGATAATGTGACACCCTAAGACTTTATGATATTTTTATTTTAAAATAAATATAATCTCCTCAATAGCTTCTGATGCATACAAAATTGGGCTTAAGAGAAACATGATACTTTATTAAAATATTATTATTTAAAGATGACCATTATTACCGAGCTGTTAAATTGGTGGATATAAATAGTAACAAATAAATTATAAAAAATTATATGGTTTATACATGTATAAAATAAATTCAATGGTTACATATTGATTATAAATAAAATAATAATCATTTAAAATCAAAAGAAATGTTTTCTGAAAATAGAATTTTTTAAAGGCGGTTTAGTCATGCCTTAGGCACATAATTAATAATTAATTATTAAAAAAAATTAATAAATTTATCTAGAAAAATAAACTTCTACCTGGAAATCATCATATCAAAATTATCTTAGTGTGAATTTTTTGGATTTGTCTAAAGAATTTCATTTTTTGATGAATAGTGAAATATACTAATTTTTAATTGAAAACTTCATTTTCATTAAATTATTTAAAATGTTAAATTATATTTTAAATTTTTTTAATTAAAATTAGTTAAATTATATTATAATTTAACTAATTTTTTTATTGGAATCAATTTCATATTGAATTATGATATTTAAACATTCTATACTTATAAGAGTGTTCTCTTTAAAAAACCCAATTTTTCATCATGTCTATGGATATAATTTTAAATTGTATCCTACCACTTATGTGAATTTAATTTAGAAAAATTAATTCCAAATTTGGAATCATAAAAAATATATTATCTAACAAGTTCAACTTAATTTTTTTCAAAATGAAAAGTGAAAATAGTAAAAATTAATTATCATGGTTAAGGTAAAAATGGGTTTACGGTGGGATTAAACTAAGATGATAAGGATTTAAATGACATAATAAATTGTCAAAATCATATTTTATGGACATATTTAGACCTTATAATTTCCCAAATTTGAATTAAAGGTTATTTTGAAGCATTTTCCATGTGACTCACTTTATCATTTTTTATTCTTTTGGGAAATTTCCAAGTAATTTCCATGAGGGTTCCCTTTCCCCGCTTATAAAAGGGCACTCCGACCCCTCACTTATTCACAACCCTAAATCCATTTAAATTAAAAAAAAATACCAGAATATGTCCCTAAAATCCTTATTCATATTTTAGAGCTTATTTTCCTCCCAAAATACCATCTCTAGTGTCCTCAAGAGGAGATCCAAAGGAGGTTTCTCTTAGAGAATGTAATTATCTTAACAAAACTCTTTATTTTTATTTATTATTTTCCCACCTTCAATTATGTATTAAAACTTATAATATAATAAAACCGTTATATTACATATAATAATATTTCATTATATTAATGGAATAATATTTATCCATATACACTTCCATCAAACGGGAAAATAAATCATTGATAGTGTGTACGATGAACTACCGCCTCACGAACCGATGTAGTACATTTTCCATCACCACATTTTAGGGATGGATATATATGGATTTAACACATTTATATGATATTTATGATAATATTATCCTTATTTACTTTTAATATCACATATACCTTTTTATGTTCCATTCTGTTTCAAATATGATAATGCCATTTGTGTGTATGATGGACTACCGCCCCCTGAAATGATGCGATTAATTTTTCACTTATAATTAAAATGGAATGTCTATAAAATTAATGAATAAAAGGTTATGGGTCCCACAGTAGAAGCCGACAGGCTGGAGATTTTAAAAAAAATTCATCAACGGGACGACATAACTTATCATCACCGATGATCAGAGCCCTGGTAAGGTATGAGGATCTCGTGTAAATTATAAAAAGAAAAAAAAGAATAAGATACCCATTTCAGATATGAAGTTGTGGTCAACTGAAACTCGTCACCAGTGATCATAAATTGAAGGATCCATATCAGAATCCCTCAAGATCATCCACACAAGCTTTACAAATTTGTGGGAACACTGATCGTCAAATTCTGGGTGCTAGCGCGGCGATCCGACGATGCCTTCAACGTCTGGATGATCACCGCATCGAGATACCTTAAATTCTTGAGAAATATCTTGATTTGAGTTCTTGGATCAAGAGTATCTCTCTAGATAGTAGGTGGAGAGATAGGCTCTAGTTTTTCATTCCATAAATGAATGAATAGTTACATGGAAAGATATCCTCACCTCTATTTATAGAGGAGTTGTCAAATACCTGGTTGGGATTCCCAACCCCTGTTTATTTCAACATCAACTAAACTAATAATTTTGACCAACTAAACTATGTCAATATTATTTATTATTTTATCACATACCTGTAATATATATAAAATATATTACGTGATAAAAATTTATTCATTTAACTTGACTCGTTATCCTGCTTAATATTAAATGAACCTTGAATTTTAATATAATATTCATTCAATTAATATTTTACTTATATTTACTTAACATGTAAATAATTTAAATAAATTAAATATAGAATATTCATAACTTGAATAAAATGAATTTATTTATTTTTCAGTGACTGATACCTTAGACAAAACTCAAACCCCTTAGTGGAGCCCACCATGTTCAATATACTTATTCAACTAAATAGGGAGGATTCTTGAATACGCTATTGTGTGTGACCCTATAGGCCCTTATATCACTAATAAGTGAATAAAATTCACAAACCAATAGTAGAGTCTAGCAACCCATCATGACCCATAAAGAGATAAGGATTGTCATAACAATGACAACCAACCTACGAACACTAAATGTGAACTATAATCTCTTTGTCATTAAATATCTCATAAAGCTGGATGCAAACTCATGTCATCATCCTTTTATTTCTTTATTATTTATTGATCCTTATGGATGGATTTTCCATTCGACTTCTTTGGCCAAAGACTTATAAAGGTAGCACCATCCTGATCAACCATGCCTGAGATATATAACTTTCGTAACATAGAAGAGACAAATCCCTTCTTGACCAATCCACCAATGTCATACCACCAACGATGCAACTGAAACAAGATACCTCTCCATGATTTCAATACCATGGTTTTTTACTTTCATCAAATTACACTATCAAATGGTACAAATTGGTAATGATATCATGTTCGGAGACCAATACACATGTCTGTAGATAGGAACAACCAATGAAACCCAAAACATGTGGTGTTCCTATTGGTGGGTCTGTCCTCATGCTCTCACTACTATAGATCACAAAGTGCAAACTTCATGTGAAGAAGTCTAAATTATTATGAAACCCCAACACCTGATAGTCAAACATCTACTATGTCTGATCAGTAAGATGTATCTAGACTATAGTACATATATTTAAGATTAATTTCATTGTATCTCAAGGTTCTCATTATAGCATTGGATCTTATATAACCTTTTGGTATGAAAATTAATCTATTATATTACCATTAAGTAGTGGATGTAGAAATATTTACATTGTAATGGTAATAAAACATCATGTATATATAACTGTATACACAATATAGTAATCATAAGTACTACATAATTGGGTCTAGGAAACCCACTATTTCAACACTCCCGTGTGCGTTAGAGACAACTTTGTAACCATACTTGTTATCTAATCAAATGATGAAGATCCTATTTCTACTGAGTTACTCCTTTAGTTGCTGATTCTTCCACTTTTCCACCCCATAGATATTATACTATATTTGACTTCATCTCCTTGAGTAAAACTTCTCAAGAGATGGTGTCCCCATGTATATCCCTTTTTTCCACCGTTATAACTTGACATCTTGGCTAGAAAGAATATCATAATTTACATTATGATAATACTTTACTTGGTTTGATTCTAATAACTGGAAAAAAATCATTGCAATTGATAACTACTTCTTAGTTGCCTTTAGAAGTTGCAACGTACTTGATATTTATAGATATGGTTACCACTGGATTTTATGATCTTGACTTTCTCATCACCTTTTCAAAACTATGATACTATATCAAATTGATCTTAGAAAGAATAGTTTATGTCCTACTATAACTAGTATTCATTCTTCTCTACTTACTAGGTATATATCATTTGTACACATTGAAGTACAAGATTATAGTTTTGACTAATTCACTTGTAGTTCTCTTGAAAACAATTGATATCTTCCTATAATAAAGTATATCCTGACAGTATCCATTCTTGTACATATTATAGAATACATTATTTATCCATCGTTGGAGCTTATTAAACTCAAATCACAACTCAAATCTCTTCCCTTGTTTCGAACATGTCAACCTGAAGAGATTAATCCATGTGACATTGACAACAATTCTGAACATGAAATGTTCTAACTTGTATTTTTCAATACAATTTCACTTTATATACATTTGACTAGGTCTAGGAAACCATTAGATCTACTTCAATAGATAAAGTTCCCTATAACTTCGGTTTATACTTTAAGTCAATAACTGGAGAATTAATTTTAACCTAATCTTATCTAACTACAACACTAAGATCTATTTTCCATATGTTTCCAAACATATTTTTCGTAGAAAAAATTGGTGCTCCCACTAACCTTTGGTAGACACAAAGAAAATATTAATTCAAAATTAATGCTCTAAGATCTTGTTGCTTACTTGAATCTTGAATAGGATTTTAGTAAATTGTAACCCTTATTAGCATTCAATGGTGTCATCATCCTTTTCTGGTTGGGTTATATAAATACCTTCCACAAAAGTTGATCTTGACATCCAATGGACAATTTAATGATCTAAGAAGTTAGATATGACAAGTAAAATTCTAATGGACTTAGGCATACCAACTTGGTAGTACCAATATAGACCTATTAGTACCACGCTTGTACCATCGATGTATCAACTCACTAGAATACCAACTTTAGTATTCAATTTATAAGCCCTGTTGCATTTTCATACATGTAATCCATTATTTAATTTTTTATTTCCTTGTCAATCTTAGCTAATTTCCATATACTGCTTACTTGTAGGATTTATTATTCTTAATGAATAATTTATCACCGTCCATGGTGAATATAAAACCATCACCATGGTTTTATTATTCCTATGAAGTATGGGTCACCAGAACATTCCTTTTCCACATGAACTTGTGAAACTTTTTCTAATGTCAACCATTTGTGCATCTCAAGCATTGATTAAGTCCAAGTCAATTCAACTCCCATTATCTCTAATAGAGATGTGTACCCTTATATAGAAATATAGTCTATAACTTGAAAACATCTTTTCTATCTTAGGGATTTATGTAATATCCTATGCAACTTTTTGGATATTTACATAGATGCACCATGTGTTTAGATTGATGGATGTTTTTTTTGTTTTTCCTTAACCAACGGTTGGCATCTTTAACACATATCATATGATATAATGTATTTTCATCATACTATGACTCATATGATATCCATTTTTCATTTTAGTTGGAATATTTGTTATGGGTTTACACCTTTATTTTCAAATCACATATTGAAATATGATGGAAGTTACTACAAGTTGTAAAATTGAAACTACTTGCATCATTACATTGATGTATAAAATGTGAATTTAGTAATTGCTCCATGCAACATTTTGTTGATCTATGTTGACATTTAAGACTTCATCATCGATCCTTCTTATGAACATCAATACCATGATGTAGATAAGGTGATGTGTGTTTAGGAATTACTCCACACTACATTATCATGATCGACAATTGCATAGTCAAGATATTCTTCGGCATGCTATCTCTAAGAAACTCATATCTTATGACCATGCACTTAATTCACTTTACCATTCCTTTATTTCTTAAAAAAATATTATGAATTATCTTTACCTCAAGATTTAATTTTGAATAGTTCACTCTCTCTTGTTGAACTAACACCTGAAGCTCTGTGGGATACATTTATTTCTAAAGGGTTTCTTTATCTAAACTAAAGATGCCAACAATACCAGAGGTGTTTCGCTGTGTCAGGCCTAAATACCATACTAGTTATATTCTTGACATACACTTTTAGTTTTAATTGACATAGAATTATATTTACACAATTGGGTAAGTCTTACATTTTATATTCACCATGTAATGCCTTTGATTCAAGTATGTTTGAACTATTTTTGAGTATGTTACACCACAAAAAACATTCATTCCTAAACATGGAATAATGTCTCATTATGACCAAAAGGGAATGTGAGATAAATGTTTTGGTTATACTCAAAAAATTTTTTAACTAAAATCATCCACTTGGAAATTATAAGTTATGTGTTTCTCACTACTGACATATGAATCACCCTTTTTTAGCTACTTAGAAAAGACACTTTACCTCTTATAATGTTCCTATACTTACTTGGTTACTGTATTTAAATAAACATATTTTATTTGAATGGTTTAGTAAATACCCAAGAAGTATGTTATAAACATTAATTTATATTGATTAATATACTTGAATGAGAAGTGGGTACTTGCTTCTTGTATTTCAGTTCATTGCATTTTTAAACTTCCATAAATTTATTTCATTATATGTGATGCAAATAACATCTCATTTAATAGTAAACCTCTCTTATTTAAAGAAAAGTATGAAGGTGCCTTTGATATAACTTTTCATTTTCCTTTTCACATTTTCTTCCAATTGATTCACCCCAAGAATAAAAGATGGAACTTTCTTTAATTTTCTTATAACTTGGAAAACCATACCTAAAAGGTAATGAAGAATCTACTCTGTTCTATTATTTTGTAATCTTAAACAAAATAGAAGTAATATGGTGTAAGAATGAGATGTAATGAAAGATCATAGTCTTCCTTTTATGTTTACACAAAGCCAATTTAATCATCAAATTCAAAACTTGCTTCACTTTCTCCTCAAAAAGATCATGGATATGAGTCTTTTTGTAATAGAATTCATGTCGTGATGTAGCGACTGCAACTAACATCAGATTTTGATGATAAAGTTATGATAAAACCATTATATTCTTAATTCATGAGTCTCCTATAATCAATTTATACTACTGCTTCCTGAGGTGGCTTAACAGATTGGGACACAAGCACCTTGAATTTTCGATATAGTAATATTAAGCGCAAGCATTTGTACTATATTTGAAATTCGTGCTAGTTTGGACATTAAATTTTTCCAATATTTATCACATTTTTATTATGGTATTAATTTCCATTTTTTTAAAAATAAACTTTATCATATTAGTAATTTTATGTTGATTACTGGATTAGAAATTACTGATTAGATTAATCATTAAATTTCTCCCACTAATTTATCTAATTCTAGGAACCCTTTGTACTAGAATTGGAATACTATGTCGCTTGATTATTCTAAAGGCAAGTATACCTGAACCTCCTACCATTGTCTACAAGATATAGCAACACCACTACTTGGAGAGTTCAAGGTATGTGTTTGGCTGACCAACCGTATTAACCCACGATTCCTTGATCTATTGAGTGGAGTCTCAGCTTCTAAATTCATTTCTTGATTTACTCGACGCTTGCCTCTAAAATGATAGAAAGTTAGATATGGATAATCTTCACTACCACTTTAGTTAAGTCAACACACCACTATTATAAGAACTCTATGGTAGTAAAATTCACCCTCAACTATGGCATGACCGACACCCCAAACACCCGATTTTGTTCAAAGTTGAATGATGGAAGGTTGTTGTGACTTAATATTTCTTTGAGGATTTTAGGTTTTTCTCTCGATGAATGTAATCCATTTTTGTTAATCTTGTTCATCTATGTTCTTGTGGTCACAACTGAACATTAATACAAAAATGCATACATCAATTCTTTACGCATTTTATTATCTATTATTTTATGTATTTCTCTCACTTTTTATAAATGCATAAAATAACAAATAAATGCATAAAGGTAAACTACTACCCGACTGGTCTTGAGAATCTAAATGACCTAGGCACATCATACCCGAGTCGAAGGTTGACTCTTGATGCAGCTCACCCCTGTCCTGTATATCTTCTTTGCATATAAAGTATCGCTCTGTCTTGTGGGGACTATGTCGTACACCATCTTCGTCCAAAGAACAAAGATACTTGCACGCAGGAGAGGGGAACTAAGGGTATAAATCTACACCAGATAAAATTAGGCACGTAGAACCTTATACATTTTAACCAAAAATAATGATGATTTACAGACTGCCTATTTAATTAATTACAAGCATCGCACACAGTTAAAATAATTAATTAAATAAATGCAAACATGCATGTGTCGGTGCTAAAGACCAGTAATCGGGTAAAATAATGCATGATAAAATTAAATTTCATTAAATAAGTATGAGGGTTGTTTAATTAAATTAAATGAATTAATAAATTCAAATAATTTAATTATTTATCGGTCCATTAAATAAATTAATTTTATGCGAAAATTAAACTATTTAATTAATTTAATTAGATCAATTAATTAAATTAATTTTTCTGGGTATTAAAATTTATTATATTCAACCACAATTAATATATCGATTATTTTAATTTAATTGCGAAATTAAATTAATTAATTATATTAATTTAAATTAACTCGGGTCTCGAAACACTGTACTGGGACATTGTGGGTCGCGCCGAACGTGCATACACACGTAACGGGCCAGACAAAACCCGTATTGGGATAAACTGGCCCAAGCAGGTCTATCCAAACCCATTTTGAGTTGGGAAAACCTTCCCGGGCCTTGATCCGGTCAAAAAAGGGTACCTCTCTACTGGACCTATGGTGGCTTGATCTCCCGGCAAAGGGTTGTTGTCGTGGTATGCGGCAGATCCGGGGCGTGTACAATCAGGCAGCGCTGGTGGTCCTCCTCATGCAAAATGTGTGGGTGCAACCCGTAGGTGGAAAAGCTAGCTGTAGGTTGGAGGAGCCGGTTGACTGGTGAACTATAGGACCAGGCAACGACACTGCCATGGGTTGGACCTGATCTAGAAGTGGGCGGGAACCGGTGCTAGTAGGGTTCCAGTAGGGCACACCTGGAAAAATGGAGGCCTGAGGCAGCCTAAGGTGGCAGCCACGGTCGCCACTGGTACAGAATCCCGGAACCACTTGAGTAGCATGCCTGGATGGCATATCCAGCTGAATGTGTCCACTAGAGCAGCCTGTTGTCTCCGAAGGAGGTTGCGAGTGCCAGCCGTAGTGGATAGCCCTGCGAGGGTGGGGCATCGCGCATCCGGTGCAGAGGAGGTGGAGACCACCGAAGTGCTGAGTGGCATGCTGAGGTAGGGGAGGCCGGCCCCGATGGGAGCTGTTTTACCAGGTGGCCCGCCTGTGGCGTGCCATGGAAGGAGAGAGGGGGTCCCCGCAGACCCCCTGTAAAGTTCCTTTTTTTGACTTCCTTATAATTTTTTTAAAGTCTCCTCCTCCCTTTATTTTTCTAATTTTCTAGGTCAAGTCCACCAACCACCATATTTTAATTATCAAAATCCTAAATTACCTTTAAATATAATAATACGAAATTATTATTTTAATAATAATAATTAATTATTATTATCATATTATTATAATAATAAAATAAATATTATTATAAAAATTAAATAATCATGCAAATTATTATATTGTAAAATTTATAATTTTTCATATAATTGTAATTATATCTGATGAACTGATCTAAACTTTATCGGTCCTTCGAAATGAACAAAATTTAATACCCAAAATCAAACCACAAATTTGATCAAATCCGAAAATTTAAAATGGCTATAACTTGACCGTTCGAAATCAGATCGATGCGCGGTTTGAATCGTTTTGACTGAATTAATACCCACTACATAATTAAAATACAATATAATTTTATTTATCTCAGAAAATCTACGTGATCCCTCTAATTCCACTGAAAGGTTTTAGGGCCCGCAACGGAAGCTGGTGGGCTGAGGTTTTAAAAAAAAATCATCAACGGGAAGATAAAACTTTTCATCACATACGATTTGAGCCCCAGTGAGGTTCGAGGATCTCACGTTAATTATAAAGAGAATGAAATTAAAATGAATAACATACCTATTTTAGATCTAAAGTTGTGGTTGACTTCAACTCATCACCGATGATCATCTCTTGGAGGATCCATATCGGGATCCCTTTAAATCGTCCACACACACTTCTAAAATCCATGGGAGTGTCGATCGTTGAATTGCGGGTGCTAGTGCAGTGATCTGACAATACCTTCGACGTCCCAATGATCACCACATCGATATTCCTTCAATGCTTGAGAAAGATCTTGATCTGAGTTATTGGATCAAGAGTCTCTCTCTCTCTAGAGAGCAGGAGGAGAGAGAGGCTCTGGTTTTTCATTCTAAAAATAAATGAATAGTTACATGGAAATAGAGCCTCACCTCTATTTATTGTGGAGTTGTCAAATACCCAATTGGGTTCCCTGACTCTTGTATATTTCAACGTCCACTAAATAAATAATCATGACAAACTAAACTACGTCAATATTATTCAATATTTTATCACATACCTGTAATATACATATAATATATTACGTGATAAAAATAGAGCCATTTAACTTGACTCTTTGTCCCTCATAATATTAAATGAGCATTGAATATTAAAATAATATACATTTGATTAATATTTTTGTGTGTTTACTTAACTTGTAAATACATTGAATAAATTATATCCCAAATATTCATAACTTGAATAAAATGAATTTATTTATTTATTTATCGGTGATCGATACGTTGGACAACACTCGGACGCCATGGTGGAGTCAACCATGTCCAATATAGCTACTCAACTGAATAGGGTAGATTCTTGAATACGCTATTGTGTATGACCCTTAGTCCCTTATCTCAATAGTAGTGAATAAAATCCACATACCAAGAGTGGATTCTAGCAACCCATCATGACCCCTAATGAGATCATGATTGTCATAGCAAAGAAAACCAACCTATGAACACTGCATATGTACTATAATATATTTTTTATTAAATATCTCAGAAAGTAGGACGCAAACTCGTGCCATCATCTTTTTCTTGCTTTATTATTTGTTGATCTTTTCGGATGGATTTTCCTTTTGACTGTTTTGACCAAAGACTTATAATGGTAGAACCATCCTGATTAACCCATCCGAATATATATAACTTCTATAACTTGGAAGTGATAAATCCCTTCTTGACCATTCAACCAATGTCATACCACAAACCATGCACCCGACAAAATCTACCTCACCACGATTTCAATACCATGGTTTTTTCCTTGCATCAAATTATGCAATCAAATGGTACACACTGGTAATGATCTCAAGTTAGGAGACCAATACACATGTTTGTAGATAGAAACAACCAATGACACCAAAAAATGTGGTGTTCCTATTGGTGGGTCTGTCCTCATGATCTCACTACTAGAGATCACCAAGTGAGAACTTTATGATAAGAAGTATCAATGATTATGTGCCCCCATCACCTATTAGTCAAACATATAATGTGTTTAATTAATAAGATGTATCTAGACTATAGAACATATATTTATGATTAATGTCATAGTATCATGATGTTCTCATTGTAGCTTGAGATCTTCTATAACCCTTTGATACAACAAGTAATCTAGGATGTTACCATTATGTAGTGGATGCAGAAAAATATACACTGTAATGGAAAGAAAACATCATGTATATATAACTGTATACATGATATAGTAATGAAAAGTACTTCATAGTTGGGTCTAGGGAAAAAACTTTTTCAAAAATGAATATACGTGATAAATATGATATTATATTCATTATTTAAAATTAATATATCACTGTTGCTCTGATGCTTTCGCTGGGGCGCGCGCATCCGTCTATGGGGAGGACGCACTGCTTGTTACCCCACATTCCCGCTTTACAAAGGCGGGTGGCATCAGTTCCTTGTTCCGGGACGTCTGCTCCTTGATAGAAACCGAGATGATGGGATGTCAGTTCTTCCTTCCGTGGATTCCTCCTTGGAGCTCATCACCTAGTCTGGGTCTCCCTCATAGATTTAAGATGGGTTCGGGAAGCTCATTCCCGGTGGCATATCTACATGGACGCCAGTTAATTACGCTGCTTCCGTCAAGATGCTCCAAGGGGTCTTTTCGGGGCAGCAACCTTCGGTGAGGAGAATGGTCACGTTGGGGTGTCGTTGGCATGTCTGTCTTTGGTCCCTCATCACAGGGCTTCTGAGGGCGCGGAAGCCCGAGGCATCCCACATCAAACACGGGGAATGTGTACCATATGAGGTTTTCCTCATCTTCCCATGTTTAACACGGGGTATGTCGTGAGTTTAACGTCTTGCGGAGACGGGATACAGTTTAACGTCATGCGGGGCGCGATACATTTTAACGTCATGCGGGACGAGATACAGTTTAACGTCATGCGGGACGAGATACAATTTAACGTCATACGGGACGAGGGGTTTGGGGCTTACGCTCTGAGGCGGCCCATGGTGGTCAGGGAACCGACGTGGAGAGGTCTGGACAATCGGGTGGTGGGCTTGAACCTCATGGAGGCTTCCTACGTACCGTGCGTTAGCACAGATCAAAGTCCACGTAGTTCGCTAGGATGGGGCTTACGCTCTGAGGTGGCCCATGGTGGTTCCATGGTCGATGCGCACTCTAAGCCCACGTGAGTCATGCTCGGTGTGAGAAACAACAAGCAGTAGGGACCAGACGATCACGTCGCAAAAAGGTGCATCCGTGAGAAGCAGAATGGGGCTTACGCGTTGAGCGGCCCAAAGAGGAAACATGGGCTTACGTGTGGTTAGCGGCCCTTGGTGTCGGGGCTTACTCCAGGGTGGAGGCCCGTGGTGCGACAAAGCACAGTGGGAAAAGGACTCCACTGGCCTTGGCAGGGGGGAAGCATGGAGATGCACGGGTGCAACCATCCGTTTGAAAGGCTAGGGGCTTACGCTCTGAGGCGGCCCTTCCCCCGCGGTCAAACGCCACTCCAACAAGGAGGATATAATTCCATGTGAGGAAGAGTCCATTCCCGTGGAGACGAGAGGTGTAAAAAATGTCCGAGCTGGGGGGACCCTGCGTGCGAAGCACGGGGTTGGACCACAATTTAACGTCATGTGTTAAGGACGAGGTGATTAGAAGTTTAACGTCTTGCATCTTGGATGAGGTGGGTTCGCTCCACACCCCTAGGGCTTACATGCCCAACTCCCTCTACCCCTTGTGGGAGGGAAGGCATCGACAATTCCATAGTGAAGGGGGGCGGCAGGGCAAACCACCGGGGGGTCCACGTTAGTGTGGCTATGCGAAGAAGCAATAGCCATTAGCATGCCTATGCGGAGAATCATAAGGAAAAGAAAATCAATGGGAAACACGGCCCAAGGGACCTTAAGGTTACTTCGCACAAGCCTGGAAGGCCGTACGGGAAAACAACGCATGGCGCGCATGCCCGACAGGGGAGACATCAGGTGCCGGTGCAGGGGGCAGCCAAGGGCCGTCAAGGTGAGGGGTCCTGGGCTTTGCGCACAAAAAATAAGGTTTACGTGCAAAACACCGGGACAACGTGCAATTGGAGCAAGGGAATTGCTTGCGGAGAGGAAATTACGCGTAGGGTATTGCGCGCACGACATGGTATTGCACGCACGAGACAAGGATTACGCGCAAGGTTGGAACCCGAGGAAGGGGGAAAATTCACTTAAGCCGGTGGAGTTGCGCACAAAGGTGAACTTCGGGGCAAGGTTGCGCGAAATGAGGGATTACCTGGAAGTCATCTTGCACGCGGGGGGACCGAATTGTGCGCACGAGAGTCACTTCGAATTCCGCAACTCCCAAACTGTTCGGGGTCACCTTCTATTTATAGGCGATGTCTGACGTGGAATCCAGGCGGCGCACGAAATCTTTCGTGCCGAGCGCAGTCGGCGCGCAAAAACTCACCGCGCAGAATCGGGGCGCGCAAAGATTGCGCCCCTCATCGGCTCAATTCCGCGAAACCCGGGGATACTATGCGCGCAGAACGATTTTTCGCGCGGATCCTCCTTTATTTAGCGCACCACATCCCGGGCCTCCGGATCGGGGCTCTGATTCCGAATATGACTTCGCTTCGTCATTTCGAAACTTCCTCCGAGAGTTACGGACTTTTTTCGACGTCAAAAAATGCCCCCCCTTGGAATTGGATCGACGATAGGTCGCAACGATTGAATTCCAAGGGAAACGCCGAAACGTCGAAGCACTGAGTCTCCTGGTCAAGTTGCGTGCAAAGTTCCGACGAGGCGCGCAAAACTACGGACACGCGCAAAATTCTCTTTCCACGCGGCGCGGAACCCTGGCCTTGCCCATAAAAAGGGGCCCTGGGTCCCAGATCCGTACTTCGTCTTTTTCCGCGTGATAAGCTCATCGCTCTCGTGCGCGAAATCACTTCCGCAGCTGCGCGTAAAAACGCTCTAGCAGCGCGGAAATCCATCTGAAATTCGGCCGTGATTTCACTCCTGTTCGTGATCTTCAGCGCTTCGCGTGCCGATTGCATGCTCATGTACAGGATTTCACGCAACTCCTTAAAATTTCGCGCAAAACACTCTGATTCCGCGCACTGCGTCTTGATTTTTCCCAACTCCTGAAAAATTCGAGATGGCTGCAAACCGAGTTGATGAGGGGGAAGCCGCTGCCCGTAGGACAGAAATGGTGGCGAACGAGGAGGTTTATGGTGCCAAGGTGATCATCTCCAACAATCTGACCTTGTTCAATCTACTGACTCCAGCTCAAAAAACGTATCCCTTGTCTGGAAACCTCCCGCTCTAGAATTTTGGCATCCTGGAGGAGGTGCCACTGCCGGGCTTCGAGGTGGACACGCCGCGGTCTTGGGTGACTCGGGAGGACGGACTTCTTCGCTACAAAATCACCAAAAATGGCCATCATGCTAGGGAAACTAGACATATATACGTATATGTTCTGAACCCGAGGACTAGGACCATTACCGGGGACTAGCCTGTGGCAGAGGATTCTCCGACCCTCTAAGCGAGCACGTTCCGTCAGAGCGTCACAGATGATTCAAAGGGCTGGCTGAAGGATTGGGACCTGCGGTCTGGGGGAAACTTCACCAGCGAATGAGCCTGGGCGTTCTGGGTCCGCCATACCTGTGACCAGTTCGGGGACGAACTGCGGTATATCAGCCTGTTCGAGGCGGTATGGACATCGCAGTTCCACTTCCACCGCCAGCCTGAAATCGGACCAGAGCTATTCACCCAGTGGTCTCCTGACACCAACACATTCCACCTTCATCATGGGGAAGTCGACATCAGTCTCTGGGACGTTCACTGCATCAGAGGTATCCCACTAGAGGGTTACCAATACGATGAGTTCGTTCCTCCAAAGAGCACCTGGGGAGACAGGTCGCGGATGCCTATGATGACGTGGCACCTGTTGGAGATGGCCAAAGAGAGGCTAGGGGTCAAGGACCTCCTGAAGGACGTTGCCTTCAAGGGCTGGTTCAGCCTGTTCCTCGAGAAGGATCCGGCCGTCAAGATGCCGGGATGGGGCAAACGGTGCCCAACCACGACTCAGAGGAGCAGGGATGGGTCATACTGGAGGACCCTGGAGGCAGGGCAATACCAATCATGGGGCTACCGCGTCATTGAGTCCGAGGACCCGAACGTCCGGTATGCCGGATTCCTTGCCGCCTTCCTGAGCGGGTGGCTCCTGCCGGTGCGGGACACGAGGATGGGCGTCCGCCCAGCAACATTGGTGATGGAGGGCTCCATGGCCTCCAACAAACGGTTCAACTTGGGTGTCCCCATACTGGCCAAGCTGTATGCCATCCTGGGGCACATCTCACGAGGGGGGTCGCCTCGGAGAGTATGTGGTCCCTTCCAGATCTTCCATGGCTGGGTGGCGGCTCATCTCGGCAGGTACACTTTCCCAAACGTCGTCAGTCCTCCGGGCAACGGTCTGCGACCATCCTTGCTAAACATCACAGGGGTGGCGCCGATGATGCTCAATGAGGAGGGCATGAGGATCTGCATCGGCAACCATGCCAACTTCAACTTCAGCCTGTTCCCCACCCAAGTCGGCCAGCTAGTGGACAACGGTCGAGGCTCTCTGGAACAACAAGAATACTTCCAAAGCATTCAGGGCGGGGTGCTCATGGATCGGATCGACGAGAAGGTGATCTGCGAGCCTTACGTACCATCCCGATTTTCCAGGAAGTTCAGGTGCCTCCAACGAATGCCGAAGAAGGTATTCATGGCTATCTGGAAGGAGAAGAATATATGCATCCTGCGCCAGATGTGGTTGATGTTTAACACCTTTGTCTCTGGTGATGTCATCACTCTTCCCCCCGTCGGGGTCGATGCTGGCCTAGCAACCGAATACGCCAAAAACTAGACCATTGCGTACCCTGAGGGGCTATTATGCAAGCACGTTCGGAAACTCAAGGTTACTCACGCGGAAACCGGGTGACGGCAAAGAAGGCACGGTGCCGTCGGAAGGGGGGAACCAAGGGCACGTCAGGCAGTGAGGCCTGCGCAGGACAAGACTTCGGTAGCGGGAACATCACATGGTGTGGCCACGTCCTCGTTACCCGCAGGAGGGCCACATGAGGCGGCCAGGGAACTACCCGGGAAGCAGATAAGATACCTGCTCGAACCTTCCCAAGACGTAATTCTCCCGGCACTGTGGTTGGTTTGGATGACCCTGTGGAAATCGCTGAGCATCGAAGCCATTTGGCAGAAGATAATGCAAAACGGGATGCAACTGCCAGAGGTCGGGCTTGTTCGAATTACCGACTGAGTAAACTTCCATTAGCGGCATGATTATCTGACATCCATGGATGCATACGCACGCCAAAGGGGGCGCCGTGCGGAGCCACCTTTCCTAGTGAAAGTGATGCTCGGCCAGAAGCATGATCCAGAAGTGATGCCGTCGGGAGAAGGCGACAGTGACAAGGAGTTGGAGGGGGAGGAGGAAACCAGAGAGGACGAAGGCGAGGGAGAAGACGAAGAAGAAGATCCCGAAGGTGAGGGGTCGCAAGGGGAGACCTACCAAGGGAGTCTCCAAGAGAGCGGTGAGATTTCCGGCTCTGATCTCGACATAACCGAGATTCTCGAGGATTGTCTCTGTCTTCATTCATTTCCCTTATTCATCCATTCTTCTTTCCAACTTCTAACCCACTTCCCCATCCTACTCAGGAGAAGTTGAGTGTTGGATGGGCGTCCCCACCAGATGAGGGAGGAGAGGAACCGGTGGGACATGATGGGGATCCGACACCCATCATTGAATTAACAAGAACGGAGGGGTCTCCCCTTATGGTGGCTCCTGTAGCGGCCGAAACACTGGGGACCGATGCTCTAGATTCCTGTAAGTCTCACACTTCACTACCGGCGCTTGGTGGAAAAATATCTCGTCTGAACAGCGTATGCCTTGCGCAGTGATCGCAACACTGGAGGCACGTCAGGCTGAGGAGCTCAGTCTGTCTGCGAGTGGACCAGCGGCGGACATACCACCTCGTTCAGAACATGCTCCCTGTACTGAGTCGGCCCCGACAATTGATGAACAGGGGGCGGTGGACATCAGCGGCACTGTTCCCGAGACGAGGTCGGAAGCTGGTGGAGGCATCATTGCTGCTGGGGAGAGAGAAGAAGGTCGCCCAGACACCGAGGATTCTATTCCTCATGAAGGTGTCCCTGTGGCGGATCCTGCTGCCGATCTGCTGGCGGCCTTCCCCATATACCAACCCGCTGACCCTGAGGAGATAGATGACTCAGACTCAGAGGCATTCGAGGAGAGCCGGATGACACAACGCAAGGGGTGGAAGTGTATCCAGCGCTTCCTCAGACAGCCCCAGTCGGATTGGCTGAGGCGGATGGGATCACTTCAGACCTGGCTGCGCTTCCTGTGCGCCGGAGGGGCTAACGCTCAGCGCCTTCATCTAACGGTCCGTGATTACATGGACGAGAAGATACGTGAGAGCAGCCGGCGCGATGACATTGCCCAGTGCCGGGAAGGATCGGCGAGCGCTCAAGCGCTGTTGAGGGTGGAGAAGAACGTCCGACACCTCAAAGGGAAGACAGTGGAGAAGGAGACCTTAATCGCAACATGCTATGAGATTGTGGAGCAACTGACGACCCAGATGGCTGACGCGCAGGAACAACTGGTGGAGGCGAGTCACCAGATGACCATACTTCGAACCGAGCGGGCGCAGGCACAAGATAGGGCTGGAGAGCTGCGCTCTGTGGTGGCCGATGAGGAGAGAGTCTTCAAAGAGCGAGAATCGGTCCTAGAGTCTACCGGCCAAATGGTAGAAGCACTGGAAAGATCGATTCAGCACGCTGATCCCTAAGGGATTTGTTTTTGAAATCTCATGAACTTTCTGCTTGTACTACTCATCGTCTCAATCCAATATATGGCCAAATCCATTCATTTGTACACTTGGTTTAATGCACTCAACCATAGTTTCGAAACGAATAACAACTCATCCCTAGGCTCCTATGGGTCGCACCCAACGTGAGAAGCAGAGGATGCTTGTGTCATCATCTCATCCAACTGTGGGGAATTGACCAAGCTTTAGGCGTCTGAAATTGGGCCTGGACTTCTAAGGAGACCCCGGGCCGATTGATGTGTCGACTTCTCAATGTGATCTAACACACGAGCGGGGCGATGCCGGGGGCATTGAAATCCATCCGAACATAGGGGGATGGAGAGGAAGGGTGAATCACGCTGCCCAAATTCGGAACACAATGGGGCACAAAGATGGAGGATAACTGTCAAACGTGGTGGAAACACAACATCCATATCATGTTGGCCTGGAATGGAAACAATAAACGAGGGCTGACCGCTGACCATGTTCGCAACACAGGGCCTAACTCAAATATCGTTGGTCAGTTTTCCGGAACGTTGGCCCAGGACAGTAGGCGGACCATAGGTCTGTCATCCATACTGTTAGGGGGTCCCATCAAACATGACCAGTCCCCCGGAACGTTTTCCTAGGACAGTAGGTGGACCATTGGTCGATCATCCATACTGTTAGGGGGTCCCATCAAACATGAAAGGAAATGAGGATCCGAATATGGGGGGACGCAAAGTGTGGAAGGTGGAGTGGTGGCTTGTTCGAACAGAGTCCAACACTCCTGAAATTGCGCCACCATGGCGAAGGCGCATTAGGCAGACATAACGACCTGATTAGGGGTCGTCCCAATTTCTAGGTAGGACCTATTTGGCGAGAGAACTGCCGCTTCCCATTATTATCATGGGGCATCCCGAACCTGCTCGAGGTAGATGTACTGATTACACCACTTCCCATGAAGTCGGGCCAAGGGGCCGACAATAAGGAAGGACGGGGTTCAGTAATCCCTGGGGCTGGAACCAAAACGAAATGTCTGAGCAGTCCTACGTATCTCATTAGGATGAGAATCAAGCCACACGTAGTTCTTGAAACACAGTTTAACGTCATGTTGGATGAAATATAGTTTAACATCATGCGGGACGGGGAACACATCTCATCTGGGGATAAGCACGACACGATGAGTAACCCAACGTAAATGAGGACATAATCCCGCACCACATCACGCAATCCCACAAGAGAGAGCGAGTCGTAAAAAGTCAAATAAATGATCTTAGTTTTAGGTCTTAGAAATCGGACCAAAGGTTCGAAGGAAACGTAAGAGGCACACGGTGGAGTAAATCAAACACCTGGCGTGAATGGGAATAGGGGGTGTGTACGGTGAGGTGAACAACCCGAAGTGAATGAGGGCATACTCCCATATCACACCACACCCCCCCCCCCCTTAGGATAGGTTTTAGGTCAAGGGACCAAAAACGAAAGTAGGTTGGGCCCACAGGAAAGTGCCCCGAGCGCTCCTACATATCTCATAAGGATGAGAATCAAGCCATACGTAGTTCTAGAGTGGTAGTGTCCTAACGGCGCGTAGACGGGACGATATCATCATAGTTTTTGGTCATGTGGTTGGACCAACAACACAGTTTAAGGTCATATGGTTTGGACCATCACACAGTTTAAGGTCATATGTTTTGGACCAACAACACAGTTTAAGGTCATATGGTTTGGACCAACAACACAGTTTAAGGTCATATGGTTTGGACCATCACACAGTTTAAGGTCATATGGTTTGGACCATCACACAGTTTAAGGTCATATGGTTTGGACCAACAACACAGTTTAAGTTCATATGGTTTGGACCAACGACACAGTTTAAGGTCATATGGTTTGGACCGTCACACAGTTTAAGGTCATATGGTTTGGACCCTCACACAGTTTAAGGTCATATGGTTTGGACCATCACACAGTTTAAGGTCATATGGTTTGGACCATCACATAGTTTAAGGTCATATGGTTTGGACCAACAACACAGTTTAAGGTCATATGGTTTAGACCATCACACAGTTTAAGGTCATATAGTTTGGACCAGCAGGAACACGCATGATACAATAAATCATACTTGATGCAGGTGAGGACGTAATCCCATACCATCACCGTGCACGGTTCCGAGAGAGGAGCCTCGGGCCAAAGAGGCCTACGAGGGTTCAACAATCAGGGGGGAAGGAGATGCTAGCTCCCAGCTATGCTGGGGACCGAAACGCAATGTCTGGGCGACTCCTTGTTCTCCATGGGGATGAGGGTCAAGCTGCACGCAACCTGTAGAGAAGAGACCCAAGCACATACTCTAGCACTCAGATCGCTGGAGCCCTGAGAGACACCGTTACGCAGCTCGGTCTGTCTGATGTGTGGGGGTGTACTGAGGGTTAGTACAAGGAGTGTCAAGATTACACCTTGACGCAGTGGGGCGGAACATGACATGAACCATGCCACCAACATTCAGGGCCCAGGGAAACCGACGTGACAACTGAGGATTACTGCTGACCATGTTCGCAACGCAGCATCCTATCGTGTTAGACATGGGGACAAACAAATGAGCATCAACTGCTGACCATGTTTGAAACGTGGGATTCATATCAATTTGTTTTCTTAAACCCTCTGGGGCGTTGGCCCATGAATGTAGGAGAGCCCTTGGGCGTTGTATCCAGGACGTTCTTGGGGGTCCCTCTGGGTGTGAAGGATGACGGGGGCCCGAATGAAGGGGATCACAAAGCTTGGAAAGTGGATGGAACTTTCCTAAGTCAAATCTGGCACTGCAAGTCCTAGATTAGAGTACCCTGAGCACATCAGCAGACCACTGGAAAGGGTCATAGGGCTCAGTCCGAGAGTGGCCAAAAGATGGCAGATCCCCTGGAAAAAGAGGGGGCCTAATGCCAAACACCCTGGGAGCCGGGAGATCGTGGGATCTCCTAAGAGACGGGGTTGGACCTGACATCTAGGTGTTCAGGCGGTCCTACGTATCCCATAAGGATGGGAATCAATCCATACACAGTTCTTGAAACACAGTTTAACATCATGTTGGATGAAATATAGATCTTAGTTTTAGGTCTTAGAACTCGGACCAAGGTGCAGTTTAGGGTCGTGCGGGACTATACAATTTAAGGTCATGCAGGACCATATAGTTTAAGGTCATGCAGGACCAAGGATACCTAGATGTAGGGCACAATGCAGTTTAAGGTCATACTGGACCGTACAGTTTAAGGTCATGTCGGACTAAGGATGCCTAGATGTAGGGAAAAATGCAGTTTAAGTTCATACTGGACCGTACAGTTTAAGGTCATGTCGGACCAAGGATGCCTAGATGTAGGGAAAAATGCAGTTTAAGGTCATACTGGACCGTATAGTTTAAGGTCATATCGGACCAAGGATGCCTAGATGTAGGGAAAAATGCAGTTTAAGGTCATACTGGACCGTACAGTTAAGGTCATGTCAGACCAAGGAGGGTTTAGGAAAAGTACTTCTTGAAGAACCTGGCGTTGGTGGGAGGAGTGATACACTCACCATCCATAGTAACCAGGGAATACGTGCCATTGGGATAGACCTTGTGTACAATAAAAGGCCCCTCCCACTTGGGCTCCAACTTGGGTGGTTTCCTGCCGGGAATCATTGGCGCTCTAAGAGCCAACACCAAGTCACCTTGGAGGAAGGAGCGGAGGCGAACCTTCTTATCAAAAGCTCGGGCCATCCTGCTCTGATGCCTTTTCCAGGTTATGTAAAGCGCGAAGCCTAATTCCGTCCAACACTTCCAATTCAGCTAGACGGATCTCAACAACTCTATCCGGCGCTTGCTGGTTGTAGACCGCCGTGCACAATGAGGGAAGCCGGACCTCGATGGGAAGGATGGCCTCAGCTCCGTATACTAGGGAATACAGAGTCACCTGGGTGGAGTTACGAGTCGTCGTCCTATAAGCCCAGAGGGCGTTGGGGAGCTTGTCCGGAAAACTTTTATTGTTTTGACCAACCATTTTTTGCAGAATGTTAGAGAGGGTTTTGTTAAATGCCTCAATCTGTCCATTCGCCTGTGCATGATAGCGGGAGGTGTGGTTAGAGCGAATGTTGTACTTGGCGTACAATTTATTCATCTCGGCCGCTCGGAAGTTGGTTCCGTTATCCGTGAGGATATCATGAGGTATTCCAAACCGGTAGATAATATTGGAGCTCACGAAGTCGGCGATAGAACAAGCCTTGACTTCCCTGAGCAGGGCTGCATCTGCCCACTTTGAGAAGAAATCCGTAGCGGTTAAGATGAACCGACACTGGCGGGCCGTCGCTGGCAGGTAGGGCCCTACGACATCCAACCCCCAGACTGCAAAGGGCCAAGAATACTTAGTATTATGGAGAGGCTCCGGTGGATGATGCACAAAGTTAGCATGAACTTGGCACGCATGACACCTCTTGGCGTACTCGATGCAGTCGTGGATCATGGAGGGCCAGAAGTATCTCAGCCTCCGAATCTGGTGGGACAACTTCGACCCGGCCTGGTTGGCTCCACAGGAACCAGCGTGCACTTCTTGCATGACATGTGGGATCTCGACTCCTTGAAGACAACGGAGGAGAACACCGTCAAACCCGCGCCTGTAAAGAAGATGCTCACGGCTGGGACCGCTTTGAAGTGTGAACTGCGGTGCACGGTGCCAGATTCGTTCCCGCTCTGCTCGGTCAATCGGAAGATTGCCGTACCGAAGATATTCAACCAAGGGTGTCCTCCAGTCAGGAACTGTCTCGATCACCCCGCCTGAAGCCCCGGGGGGTCCTGACGTAGGGGCACCAGCGGTGAGATGGTTCACTCACGGGCCACGATCGCCCTCTGGGATAATAGGAGCAATGAATCTCCGGTGCACCACATGGATGATTAGTTCATCCTGTTCGGGCTCCGCGAGTGATGCGGCCAGGCTGGCTAAAGAATCTGCTCGACTGTTTTGTGATTGGGGAACGTGAACGATATCTGGTCGGGAGGGGAACTTAGCCATTAGATGGAGGGTTCATTCCAGCAACGACATGAGTTCTGGATTCCTGACAGCATAGTCACCATTAACCTGCTTGATGACTAGCTCAGAGTCCCCTTTTACATACAGGTGGGGTACGTTAACCTCCGGAGCCAACTCGAGGCCAATGATGAGGGCATGATATTCTGCCTCATTGTTGGTGCAACCTTCTGAAAACAAGAATGAATATGGCAAAACAGATTGCTCTGGGGTGATGAAGACGATACCCAGTCCTACTCTGTTAAGCCTAGGATCGTTGAGCCTTCTACCGGTAGGGCTTCGGGAGGCGCTGTCAAAGTGCATCTGCCAGCATGGGGTGGTGTGATCGACTGAGAGGATTGCTTCATCAGGGAAGACCAAATCCAGTGGCTGGTCCACAGAGGTTGGGTGGGTAGCTAAGAAGTCTGCCAATGCCTGTCCTTTGACAGCCTTCTGAGGTAAGAACCTAATGTCGAACTACTAGAGGATCACCGCCCAACGTTCCAATCGGCCAGTCAACATAGACCGGCTCAGGATGTATTTCAATAGGTCTACAAGAGAGACCAGCTGTACCTCGTGGTGCTGCAAGTAGTGCCACAATTTCTATACGGCGAATACGAGCACCAGGAAACTCTTCTTGATGGGAGAATATCTAATTTACATGTCGAGGAGCATGCAGCTGAGGTAGTAGAGGCTATTCTCTGTTCCCTCATTGTTCTTTTGGGTGAGAAGGGCGTCGAGGGATCACTCCAGGGCGGTCACGTAAAGGACCAGTGGATTTCTGGGAGCGGGTGGCATCAGGACCGGAGGATGAAGTATATACTTCTTGATTTCCTCAAAAGCGGTCTGACACTCTTCGTCCCACCCATAGTCGGCGCCTTTCTTCATGAGTCAAGAAAAGGGGTTACACTTGCTGTCCAGATTCGCAATGAATCGGCGTATATAGGCTAAGTGGCCTTGGAGGCCTCGAAGCTCCTGAATATTATTTGGGGGAGGCATCTGACTGATGGCCTTGATCTTCTCGGGGTTGATCTCGATACCTCGATACCTAACAATGAATCCAAGAAACTTTCTGGAGGTGACCCCGAAGGAACACTTCAACGGGTTCATCTTCAAGTGGCGAGAACGGAGGAAACCAAACACTTTCTCAAGGTCTTTGAGATGGTCCTGGCGCTGACGAGATTTAACCACCAGGTCATCTACGTAGCACTCCACCAGTTTCCTGAGGATCGGCTTGAATATGCGGTGCATAGCCCGTTGATAGGTGACACCCACATTCTAAAGGCCGAAGGGCATAACTCGGTAGTAGAAAGTTCCCTGGGGGGCCCTGAAGGCAGTGAACTCTTCATCCTCAGAGGCCATCTAGATCTACCTGTACCCGGAGTACCCATCCATAAAGGATAGGGCTTGGAACCCGACTGTTGCATTGATCAATAGCTCTGTCACGGGAAGGGGAAAGTCATCCTTCGGACAGTGGCGATTAAGATCGCGGAAGTCGATGTAGACCCTGATCTGCCCGTTCTTCTTCTTGACAAGCACAATGTTGGCTAGCCACCTGGGGTACTGGACTTCCTTGAAGAAGTTGGCCTTAATGAGCTTATCAAATTCGGTCTCCACCATGGCACCATGAAAGGGGTACATTTTTCTGGGAGGCTGCTTGAACCCACGATGGTTTGCTGGGAGGCCAAGGCGGTGGACGGCTACCTGGGGATCTAGTCCCGACATCTCGTCATAACTCCAGGCAAACACATCACGGTGCTGGCTGAGGAAGTCTATGTACTGTTGCCGCTCCTCGAGAGGCATAGCGGCACTGACCAATGTGGGTCTCGGGTCCGCCTCGCTACCAAGGTTCACCTGTACTAGCTCGTCGACCATGGTGGAGATGACCTCCTCAAAGGTAGGAGGAGCATCTTACATGTCTTATTCTCCGCTTGTGGAAGGATCATCCACGGGGGGAGCCGTTTCGGGGATGCTCGACACTGATGGGGAGCTGGAACCGGCTTGAGTGGCAGAGGTCGTCACGATGGGAGACTCATGCACCGCAGAGACCATGGCGACAGAGGCGGTTGATCCAATCCCATCCGGCCTTCGGCCCAAGGGGCCACGCTTTACGACATCAAAGCAGTGGTGACGCGTTGGTTTGAGCCGATCGATTCCGGCCTGGAGAAACAGACACGTATGACGTACAAACGTCGCCATGAGCCCAAAATCCCGATAACGTACAGAGATAGGAGGCTCGGGGATCACCTGAGTCTGGTTGGTGTAAGAGTACGAGGTGATTTCCTGCCGTCGCTTAGACCCGGAAATATGCCTTCCTCTGGTACCCGAGACAACAAAGCACTCTCCCATATCGGGAGTCGTGGCCTCCAACCGATGGATTGGGAAGACATATGCGTCATCCAAACCTGCCTAGGGATTACTCGTGAAAGTGGCGGGCTCAACCTGACCAGCCATGATTTGCTTGTCCTTGCTCTTGTAATAGTCAGCGTCTAGGTAACGAGCTTCACAAGAGGCAAACGGAGACGCATATCCTTGGAGCACGCCCACTCGACCCTTAAGGGAGTATTTGAGGCACTGATGGTACGATAAGGGAACCGCTGCGTGAAGATGGAGCCACGACCTGCCCATCAACACATTTTAGGCGGTGTCCTGAGAGACAACCATGAATTCAGTATTGGAAATTAAGCCGCCGAACTGGGTCTTCAGACGAATCTTGCCGAGTGGAATTTTCTCGGTCCTGTCATACCCCGGGATTCTGAGGTCGGAGGGAGTTAAATCATCCTTGGACAACCCCAATTTTCGCAGTGTCCGAGTTGGGATCAAGTTAATCCCAGAACCCGTGTCGACAAGATAGCGACGGACTTCCAAGCCATTGAAATGACCAGTGATGTACAACGGGTAGATGTGACCCCTTATGGGAAGGTCTTCATCTTCACCGGAAAACGAGATAACCGCCTGACATTCTGCATCCTCAATCACCTCGGTGTGGAAGGATTCTGCGGCCGCTACCTCCATTTCAAACTGGAGGGGCTCCTTAGAACCTCGGCGAGTGCCTCACGCATTTCAGACGATAGGCGAAGGGCCTCAAGGATGGAAAGCCTTGCCGGAATGCCGACCAGATGCTTCAGGACATCATACTTTCACACCAAATGCGAGATTCCTCTTACAGGAGGTTGCTCTGCAATTGGGGGCATGACGGGCCCTGCTGGCGGGACCGGTGACTGACTGGTACTAGGCACGTCCCGCTGTTCACTAGCTGAATCCCGGGAGATGACTGTCATTCTAGGACCAGAAGGCCATAGTCGTCCAGTGGTAGGGCTGGGATGGTTTCGACACGGGCAAGGCAGTTCCGCCTGATCCAGCAACACAAACGGTGGTGGAAGCGAACCTGTTGTCATCAGGTGAGGGAGCCGCGAGTGCTGCTCTCTATACCGGGCTTTCTGCCTGGTCTCGGTAGCGTGCACAGCCTGATTGGAGGTGATGACTGCCGTGCCCCGATGATTCACGTAGCCACGGCTCCGTCGACGTTCGCGATGGCTAGGGACATTGGGGAGGTCCACCTGGTGCTCCTCGTCATCAGGAGTCAAAAAGGGATTTACCAACTCTACGGTGTTAACCGAAGCATACCCCGGAATTTCACTCGAGGAGTCATCCACTACCAGATGGGGTCTCGGAGGGATCCCCATTTCTGAGGGCATGAAATCGCCAAGCGTGTGGGAAGATGAAGACAACGGCAGGGCACATTCTTTCTTCTTGCACTGCCGCCTACTCTTCTGGGAAGAAGTAGGCTGGGACAACGATGCCAAAGCAGCGCTCGCAGACTTCGAGGGCTATGGCTGACTCAGGCGGGCATGGATGATGCCATGGGCACGAGAGACCGTCCTGCGGGCCATCCAGTCATTATACTTCCGGGACCCATGGTCGGAAACCTGTTCCCACCCATCCCCGTTGTCACTACTGCCATCTGATCCCATGAAGCCACCGACCACCTGTGCTGGGACTGGGCCCAACCTGACTATGTTTTTGTCAATCTGGTCTTGGAGCCAGTCCTTGAACACATAACATTGCTGGATGGTGTGTCCCAGGATCCGGTGATAAGGGCAGTAGTTAGGGTGATCAGTGAGACACGCCTCTTCTGGCTTCCGGCACTCAGGCAGCCGCATGATCCTCTACTCCAAGGCGCTATGGAAATAACCGGGGACCTGGGCCTCTCTAAATGAGTAAGTCTGATTCCTTTTATCTGGAAAGGGGGATCTTGGGGGCTGACCATGACCAGGGGCCGGTGGAGCAGGCCGAGGAGGCGGAGCCGGATTACCTCGCCTAGGTGGTGGAGGTGCGTTACGTGGAGGCGCCTGCCGATTTTGAGGTGGTCGCTGATGGGCCGGAGGCTGGGCCCGTGGGGGTGGAACCTTATGAGCCTGCTGATCTGGCCTCACTGGTAGCAAATCTAGCTGTCTGGGGGCCTCTATTTGGGCCACAACAGTGGGCTCGGCTCTGGCGGCTCTCCTTGTAGAGATTACAGGAGGCAGTGGGCATGCCTGACCGGCCTATTGCAGGGATTCTTCGAGGCGCTGAGCCTTGTCCGAGAAGTCCCGGAACCCTCCAGGGTAATTCTGCATGATCAGAGAAGGAACCAACTCCGCCTTGAAGTTCCCTACACACATCGTCAGTAATTGCTCCTGAGTTAGTGGCATGTCAAGGGAGTACGTGAGGCCCTTCCACCGGGCGACGAAGTTTGCGACTCGCTCATCGGGCCTTTTCTTGCACCTGAAGAGGTCTTCAATGTTCGTCTTCCAGGTTGTGGAACTGAACTGGTAGAGGAATTTCCGGTGAAGGTCCTCCCAGATAGTCACGGATCCATCAGGGAGCTGGCTGTACCAGACGAATGTTGGTCCTTCCAGTGTCTGAACGAAGCACCGGAGCTTGGCAGCCTCCTGCTATTCCAGAGTCCCTAAAATAGGCCCACACCTCGAGTTGAAGTGGGCCAAGTGTCGTGGAAGGTCTCCGTTCCCGTTAAAGGGGGAAAAGTGGGGTTCCCAAATCCCGGCGGAGCCGGCATGTCATCCACCCATGCTGGGTATGGCTTGACGTCCGGTGGGATTTCCACCTGCCGAGTTTCCAGGGCCTCCAAGCGGGCGATGAGTACTTCCATCAGATCATCCGGATGCGGATTCCTGTCCTGACGGGGATCTCTAACCACATGCGCGTTGCCAGGATCTTCGATACGGTAGTCGCGCTCAATGGATCGCGGGGTAGCTGGCGGAGCGACTCTCGGGGCGGCGGGAGGAAACCGAGCAGGGTCCCCCAGGTGGTCTTGCCGCTTGGGAGGGTTTGGCGAAAAATATCACGCCCTCTTGCCATGGGTCCCAGTGTCTCCTCTGTTGGCAAACACGACATGGTCACGGTTGCCCGGGGGGATCTCAGCAAGGGGTAGATGCTCCTGCCCCTGATGTCCTGGTCTAGGTTCACCATAGTCAGGCCAGCGCTCTGCAATGCGTTCGACCAAGAGCACATCAACCAGCCTCTTTTTCTCAGCTAGCTGTTGGCGCAGCATGGCCTTGTCGGGATCTTCCTCTACCTTCTGCTCTGAGGTAGATGGGTCGGCGATTTTGACAGACCCAACGAGCTCTTTACCCTTGCCGATGTTTCAGCCCAGTGTCAGTTCCTCTGTGGGTACAGGAATACCTAGGAGGCTTCTATGTTGGCAAGTAATCCTCCTAGATGGGTCTAGTAGCGGCCTGCCCTCAGGGGACGAGTCTCCGTTGAGGGGGTCCACAACGTTTCTCTCATCTGAAAGGTCAGCCATGTTGACTGCCACTGCCCTTGGCGATGTTCCCTCAGGGCCTTCCAGTGGATCAGGCTGTCGGCGGATCACACAGAAGAGGAGAGCAGCGTACTGCCCCCATCTGCGGACGTGCGCGTGGGGGGTGGCTTCCTCAATAACTCTGCGGAGTACTTGGAAACTCTGGATGCATTGTTGCTGGAGGGCCTCGTGGTGGTCCAGCGACTCGGGGTGCTGAACCGCCGGGAGCACTGCCAGGTCGACCCGACGACACTGCTCACCGATCTCCTCAAGATGCGCTTGGATACCGGGATAAGGCGCTAGCTGACGGTGAAGGCGGGAGTGAGTCACCCAAAGAATCTTGCGGAAGCATTCAAACTCTCCCGGGGTGAGTGACTCTGGAATATCGAAATCCGATTCGGCGACCGACCAAAACTTCTCAGGGAAGTGGCCCACTGCAAGAACGGTCCAGAAGCTCCACGGCTTCAGTTCGGGGTCCGGACCTTGCCGCCCCTTCTCATCCACCGAGGGTAGTCGGGGAACTGGCAATGGCACCGAGGTAGGCCGTCGGGCCGGTGGGCTGGCCGGCGGGGAATACGGCGAACATGCCGATTGGCCACTGATCCCTGGGTCATCTTCTAGGGGTTTTAGTGCCCTGGCTTCTATGGCGGTCGAAGTCGGAGCGATAGTGGAATAGGCGGGACCGCGCGGGGTAGCCGTGTCGGTACTGCCCCTGCCCCTACGCCGGTGGGCAGGTGGCGATCAAGCTCCGAATGCAGTGATCTGATTCCTGGAAGCAGGGAGATAAACCCATTAGCATCAACATGAAAGGAGATCAAAAACCAAGGCCCAACATCATTCCGTCTTCCATGGTCGGCGAGAGGGATCCACGCTGATGACGTCGCAGAACGGAGTGGTCCACGTCCTGAAGGCCTTGGCCCCTGGTGGGTTCACATCCCGGTGAGGGTTACCCGGACCTGGTGACATGCTAATATTTTGACGCCCCGACCGCTACCATTCCCCGTATTGAGGGGAAGAGCTTTACGTCGGGTTCACCATTTTTGTTGCTCCAATGCTTTTGCCGGGGCACGCGCATCCGTGTGTGGGGAGGACACACTTTTTGTTACCCCGCATTCCCGCTTTTCAAAGGCGGGTGGAATCCGTTTTATGTTCATGGATTTCTGCTCCTTGATCGAAACCGGGATGATGGGATGTCGGTTCTTCCTTCCGTGGATTCCTCCTCAGAGCTCATCACCTAGTCCGTGTCTCCCTCATAGATTTAAGACGGGTTCATGAATCTCATTCCAGGTGCCATATCTACATGGACGCCAGTTAATTACGCTACTTCCGTCAAGAAGCTCCAAGGGGTCTTTTCGGGGCAGCAACCTTCGGTGAGGAGAATGGTCACATTGGAGTGTCATTGGGATGTCTGTCTTTGGTCCCTCATCATAGGGCTTCTCGAGGGCGCGGAAGCCCGAGGCATCCCACATCAAACGCGGGGAATGTGTACCATCTGAGGTTTTACTCATCTTCCCATGTTTAACACGGGGTATGTCGCGAGTTTAACATCTTGCGGAGACGGGATACAGTTTAACGTCATGCGGGACGAGATACACTTTAACGACATGCAGGACGAGATACAGTTTAACATCATGCGGGAAGAGATACAGTTTAACTTCATGCGGGACAAGGGGTTTGGGGCTTACGCTCTGAGGCAGCCCATGGTGGTCAGGGAACCGTTGTGGAGAGTTCAGGATGACCGGGTGGTGGGTTTGAACCACGTGGAGGCTTCCTACGTACCGTGCGTTAGCACAGATCAAAGTCCACGTAGTTCGCTGGGATGGGGCTTACGCTCTGAGGCAGCCCATGGTGGTGCCATGGTCGATGCACACTCTAATACCATGTGAGTCATGCTCGGTGTGAGAAACAAGAGGCAGCAGGGACCAGACGATCACGTCGTAAAAAGGTGCGTCCGTGAGAAGCAGAATGGGGCTTATGTGTTGAGCAGCCCAAAGAGGAAACAGGGGCTTACGCGTGGTTAGCAGCCCTTGGTGCCGGGGCTTACTCCAGGGTGGAGGCCCGTGGTGCGACAAAGCACAGTGGGAAAAGGACTCCACTGGCCTTGGCAGGGGGGAAGCACGGAGATGCACGGGTGCAACCATCCGTTTGAAAGGCTAGGGGATTACGCTCTGAGGCGGCCCTTCCCCCACGGAAAAACGCCACTCCGACAAGGAGGATCTCGTTCCATGTGAGGAATATTACATTTTCGTGGAGACGATAGGCGTAAAAAATGTCCGAGCTGGGGGGACCCTACGTGCAAAGCACGGGGTATGACCAAAGTTTAACGTCATGTTTTAAGGACAAGGTGCTTAGCAGTTTAACGTCCTGCATCTTGGATGAGGTGGGTTTGCTCCACACCCCTAGGGAATTCATTCCCAATGCCCTCTATCCCTTGTGGGAGGGAAGGCATCGGCAAAGCCATAGTGAAGGTGGGCCGTAGGGCAAACCACCGGGGGGTGCACATTAGTGTGGCTATGTGAAGAAGCAATAGCCGTTAGCATGCCTATGCAGAGAAGCATAAGGCAAAGAAACGCAACGGGAAACACGTCCCAAGGGACCTTGAGGTTACTTTGCATGAGCCTGGAAGTCCGTACGGGAAAACAACGCATGGAGCGCATGCCCAGCAGGGGAGACATCAGGTGCCGGTGCAGGGGGGCAGCCAAGGGGAGTCAAGGTGAGGGGTCCTGGGCTTTGCGCGCAAAAAAGAAGTTTTGCGCGCAAAACACCGGGACGACGTGCAATTTGAGCAAGGGAATTGCACACAAAGAGGAAATTACGCGCAGGGTATTGCGCGCACGGCAGGGTATTGCTTGCACGAGACTCGGATTGCGCGCAAGGTTGGAACCCGGGGAAGGGGGCAAATTCACTTAAGCCGGCGGAGTTGTGCGCAAAGGCGAACTTCGGGGCAAGGTTGCGCGAAATGAGGGATTACCTGGAAGTCATCTTGCGCGCGGGGGGAGCCGAATTGCGCGCACGAGAGTCGCTTCGAATTCCGAAACTCCCAAACCGTTCGAGGTCACCTTCTATTTATAGGCGACGTCCGGCGCGAAATCCAGGTGGCGCACAAAATCTTTCTCACCGAGTGCAGTCGGCGCACAAAAACTCACCGTGCAGAACCGGGGTGCGCAAAGATTGCGCACCTCATCGGCTCAATTCCACGAAACCCAGGGATACTACGCGCGCAGAACAATTTTTCGCGCGGATCCTCCTTTATTTCGCGCACCACATCCCGGGCCTCCGGATCGGGGCTCTGATTCCGAATATGACTTCTCTTCGTCATTTCGAAACTTCCTTCGAGAGTTACAGAATTTTTTCAGCATCAACAATTACCCAATTTATTACCCTTTCACTCATTAAGGTAATGAAATAGTCGCTCGTCTGTACGTAAGGCCTACCATCCCCATGAAGCGATGCGATTCATTTTCTATGTCCAAATTTCATAAACAGTTATAAAAATGTATCTAATGAGTAAATATGATGTTTATAACATTATTATAATTTTATAGATGATATATATATATATATATATAAATATCTTATGAATAATAACTAGAAATTTTATGCCAAAAGCGCATGAGAAAACAAGACAATTAACACCCAAAATAATCAAATTAGAGAAATATTATTAACAAAAGGGTGATAAAATGTTTTAATAGGATCATATATGATATTATAAATATATTTAAGGTTCTGTTATGAATTAATAATATTCTTAAGAAAATTATAAATGAGTTACATACACTTAAAAAGCAAATTGAACCTGAGGTAAAGGTTTCTCGTCTCACTTTTACTTCCACGAGGCATATGTCACATTCACCACTTATTTACTTTGTGTTGTGTATATAATAAACCTTTAATATTTTATATCATGAATATATTTATCTTTATGGTTTTTAATGATCCATTTAAGGCCTTTTCATTTATAGGTCTTTCAATTCATAAGTTACCAAAGTGGAAAGGGTTTATTTCACAATATCATCATTATTAAGGATTATTTATGTTTACATATACCATGGGGAAATTATTTGATATTTATATATTAAAATAAATCAATTTTATTTCAAATATAGTTATTGATGAACTTTTCATGTAATGGTTCCACTTCCCCCCTCTCTGTTACTTAAAATAATTGAGAAATTGTTTTTAAGAAAATATGAATTTATTTATTTCTTAGGTCGAAAATACTTCTTCAAAAAAACCCATGTTTCATAAAAATGTATTCAAAAATATTTTTTAAATATTAATAATGATTTATTAAATATATTTTTACTAATTTATTCTTTTTACAAAAAAATTAAATGAATCTTCATGTTGTTTTCAAAATAATGCCTCTTTGGTTTTTACCAAAAATGTGAAAGGAATCTTTGTTTTAACGTGTATGACATGAATAGAATTTTCCACCATCCTGGCCAATCAATAATTTAATGATTATTTTAATAGTTATAAAATATTATTTTCAATGAAAATTATTTTCAAAATGTTTTATGAAATTTTTATTTTAAAATTATATTTTCAAAATGAAAAGGTTATTTTTCTCAAAAATGCTTTTAAGGATCTTTTCATGGTATTTAAATTCACCAATAACATAAAACCATTATTTTATATATGATAAAATAAGGATATATTGTATTGAAAACATAATTATTATTTCTCTAGATGGTTCATGATCAGTTTTACAAGGGATATATAATTTTGTCAATATTCAGCATTTTACTATGGATGGTTTACGATTATGTTTATTGATTGGGGAAAGTATTAAAATTTCATATGTCTAATTTCAAATATATATATTTATGTTTATTATGTTTCACCCCTTTCATATGAAGAATGAATTGGACTTAGTATGTGATTATTGGGGCCCTCTATAGCTGCTTGATGCATGGGAAAATCTTATGAGACAAAATACACTGGGTTTTGGCCAAAGCTTTACCCATTATATATATGTTCTGAAAAAAGGCCACAATGGTAGGTTTTAGATATAAAATATTATTAATTACATCATTATGAATTCATTTATTGATATTCTATGTGATTTGTTTTGATTACTAGGTCACTACACTATTCGATGGAACTGAAAAAAACATCACAGAACCCAAAAATATCCCACTTAAAGATCACATCAAGATTCCAACTTTCTTTAACCATCCATTTGAGACCATCCTCTATTTTATGCATGTGACATTATTCTTTTCATCTGATCATCTATGTACTACTAAGCTATAATATTTCCTTAGAATTTTTTATATTATCACCCTTGTAAACACATCACTGAAATTCCGATTTATTCTAATATTCTATAGCTCTAATACTTTATTGTAACACCACGAGATTTTATGAAAAATATTGTTTTTAATTTCATTAATGCCTTGTGTTGTACGATACACCAAAACGATCTTGCACAACACGCATCCCTAACTTGGCTTGCATTACACGCAATCACGACCTTCCACGATAGAGTGTGTTGTACGCAATACCAAGTTTCGCTAAACAACGATATGTTATATAAACTAGCCGTTATGAATAGTAATAACCACTTTTTGAAATTTTATAAATTTTATCTTTCGAAATGGACTTCATTTTTGGATTAGGAATGTCGAAATTAGCCTAGGGTGAATTTTTGGTATTTTTATGAAAACATACAATTTTTGATGAATAGTGAAAACATTAGGTTACTATTCAAAAACCGACTTTTTATTTAAATAATTATTTATGTTATTTAAATTTATTTTAGGTCAAAATTGATACATAATACCTATATAAGTTCAATGTAATTTATTGGAGTCATTTTATAATAATTTTAGATATGTAAAAATTTTATTGAACTTTTCACCGTCTTTTACCCACCTCCTAGGAGAATTTGCAAATTCACATAAAACTTAATTTTACCACTTCTATGAGTGGAATTTCGAAAATCCAAGAGACACAGTGAATATAAAGGACTAAAATTTTGTTCAATGAGATGAAAATAATTTTTGGTGAATAGTAACTTTTTACTTTTTTTAACACTGTTAAAAGTAAATAGGGCAATTAAGGGTAAAAATGATATTATTATTAATATAACACATTTCCTAATTATATTGGATAAGTGAAATTAGATAAAAAACAACCTTAGGAATAAAATATTACCATTTAGGCCCACTTGGATTAGATTAGGACATTTATTATTAATTTATTTAAAGAAGGGTTAAAATAGTTAAAATCTAAGTTTAATAACTAAATCCTTTTTAATATAGGGTTATACATAAGATAAATTAGACTATAAATATTAATTAGAAAGATAAAACTATTTCCTACATAATGGTATTTTATTTATAATTTTTAGACATTAAATAATTTAATTTATTTATGACATAATGATGATGCAGTAATTATCTTATTAATGAAATATTGACATAATTGATGTTATAAATACCCAAATAAATTTAATTTGAGACTTTTTATGAATTAAACTAATTTTATAGGTTAATATGACATGTTAGTATTGATTTAGTTAACCTTTTTTGAACTAATCATTCTGTTACGAGTTTCACAAAAATCAATTACCAAATAGTATCAAAATTGACATCAAATAGTTTTTAAAACAAATATTATATTATTAATTGTTATGTTATTCCTAAAAATCTAAGGATCGGAAAAATGACTTATATAAGGTTATATATATTAATAATAAACAACTTGGGGTTCTTTTGGCTTGTAATAGTATGTTTATTAACCTTATAGTGTAAGAAAACAAGAAGACACGGTAAAAGAAAAATTATTTAACTTAAAGTTAAATCTAAATTATAAGGTTAAAATAGAAACCTAAACTTGTATAAATTATATTGTATGAGTGGATTTCGACACATACCCACCTTAGATTCTAAATAAGTAAATTTGAAGTTATTAAAAACCGAATATGACTTTATAATAAAATAATATTTTTAGTTTTTCCTAAGGTGCCCCTCTCCTCCCTTATAAAAGGGAACCTCCTCCCTCTTTTCCTCACACCACTTTGAGCATCCAAGATCGGCCAACCTCTACCAATTTCTCTTCTCCACTTTCCTAGAAACATCTTAGAGGTTCTGGTCTTCTTAAAAAACCAATATTAGTGCCCTAAGAGGAGGTTTCAAAAAGGCATGTCGAAAGAAGAGGTAATATCTGTTACCGATTCTTTCAACTTTATTTCTTCTTCCACTTCTTCTTATTTAGTTTTTTAATTATGAAGTAATAAAATCAGTATCACTAATATAATTATATGTTATTATAATTATTAAACAACCATATTTCACCATCTATCCATCCTACAGAAAACGAAATCACCGCGCGTGCGTACGTACGGAATATCGTCTCCACACCGTGGTGTAATATGTTTTTCCATAAACACCTTACATGGATGGGTATAATGGTGTAAAGAATAACTATATATGGTTATTATAAAATAATACTTATTCTTATATATTATACCATTCACTCCAATTCTATTCAATAATTATTGGAATGATATCATCGCTGGTGCGTACGTACGGACTACCATCTCCACGACGCGATGAGATTCATTCTCCATGTTAACCATTCATGAATGATTATAAAGTATATATAATAAGTAATCATGAAATATATGACATAATAATGATACTATATTTATGTATATATATATGTATGTCATCTACTTAATTTCATTCAATTCAATAAGGAAACGAAAACAGCGTTCATGCATACGTATGACCTACCGTCTCCATGAATGGTGTATTTCATTACATTTAATCGATATATAATATATATATGTATATAATGAATATATATTATATATAAATAATGTTTTACATTCTGGAATTAAGTAAATCAGGATATAAGTAATAATATCAAGAACAACAAGTCCAAACACGTACGATAAATAAAACGATTTAACCCAAAACACTGCTTTAACATGGAACTTACAAAAGAACGGGTAATATAAAGTCATAAGTGAACCATATATGATATCATAACAATGAATATTATTCTTTAATAAGTCAATGAAATTATTTAAATAATTATACAGGAGGTTCGGATCCATACGAAGCATATCAGACCTAAGGTAAGGGATAATTTTGCAAATCTCATTTTTATCTGAGATTACTTATACGTAACTATTTAATGTGGTTATTGTTATCATACATGTAAATGTTTTCTAAATGTGTTTTTATGTATTTTTAATGTCCTTTTTACCCATTTTTACTTTTACTACATGGTATGTAATGAATCTTTCTTTTGTTTACGTTACGAGGTACTTTTTGACTTTTCCGACAAAAGTACGAGGATAATGTTTTTTTAACTTATACGACATGAAAGGATTTTTATGGTTTTATAAAGCCTTATTTTAATGAAGCTTCTTCCAAAATATTTCATGAAAATATTAAACAAAATCTTTTTCTTTTAAAATTTAATGACGTTTTGTGAAAAAAATTGATTTTGAAGAAGAAAGGATATTTTCCTCAAGAATTAATTTCAAGTGTTTTATCAAAACCATTTTCCATATAAGATGACATTATTAAATATGTGTATGGTTCAAGTATAAAGTTTCTATGATTTACATGGTTTCACTTTTCTGATGATGAAATGATATCCATTTGTTTTATATGGATTATGTTATGATGGGATGATGTTTATGAAACCCATTTTTATTCTTTGGGTTATGATGAATGATTTATGTTTATGTTGTGGAACAAGTAAGAATGATTTAATTATGAGATGGGTGGGACCTATATCTACCTCCAACGCATTGGGTAAAGATTTATATCTCATGAGATAGACATGGATAGAATGGTAAGTTAATCTGGTTCAGTGTTATAGGAATGAAACAAGGATTGAACTCGATTCATAAAGGGACTTTGTCCACTAAGATGGTCTTGGCAGCAATGCCTTGGCTACTATGGAAATCATGACATGTGATGAATGGTTTCCACAATTACATGTTTTATTCCCATTATATTTTATCATGATTGATGTTCCGTTATGATATATGTCTTACAACATCCATGATTTATGTCTTTGATCAAGATTTTGATGTTTAAATTTCATGTTCATGTTTTTTGCTTTCAAATGTTTATGGATTGTTTTATGTTCACTATGTTTTCCCTTACTGAGCATTTGAGCTCACCCTTTTTATGTTTTCTTTTCCCAGGATATAAGGAAAGGTTTTAGGTAAGGAAAAAAAAGGGGAAGATCATTAAGGGAGTTTTTGAAGATATTTCAACATGATCAGAAGTTTATATTCCGAGTTTCCAAAGACACTAAACTGTTACGGTCCTTGTGTGTCTGTTTTTGTTACGTATTAAGTATTCCGCAAAAGTAATGTAATGTCTATGTACGTCAAGCTTCAGGTCTCTACAGTTGGTATCAGAGGAAAGATTTAGTCAACCTTTGGAAACTTGGATGCGAAAATGTTAGTGAGATCCCTAGATATATTCCTAAGGTATGTCTAGGGATGTCCGTAAGGATAAGTATACGTATAGGATATAATCCTTGAACTACGATAATGATATTAGAATTTAACCTAAGATGTTATATATTGAGGTTACTCCCCCTTTACTATTTTGTTTTCCCTAGCATGATTTTTTCCTCTCACACTATTCTTTTTGGGTTTTAGAAAATGGTTGGAAACAAGAAGATTCATGATAATGGAGGATATGATGGACAATGGAATGATATTCTTTATGAGAAACCAAATGAAACAGGATTTGGATGTCCAAACATAGTTATTATTCCTAATTAGAAATATCATAATATGATCTATAATCTCAACTTTGGTAAGTTTCTCGACTCAGATAATAAGAGAAAGATAGAGTTTCATGATGATCATAGAGGAAAGAAAGTTTAGTTTCCCTCATGTAAATCATGTGGGAAGAGGCATCAGGGAGATTGTTTCAAAGGAACTGGAAGATGCTTTGGGAGTGGAAAAGGACACAAAGCCAGTAATTGCAAAGTAAAAGGTTTAGTTAACACCATGGACAAGGATAATGGTATTTCTAAGACATCAACAATGGTTAAATGTTTTAAATGTGGAATATACGAGCATTATGCAAACCAATGCCCCAAGGGAAAATCTCATGAAGAGAATCAGCATGGTCATATGGGTAGTATTTATGTGGATGATAATGAGGATACTACAAGTGAAATATGAGATGAAAGAAATGATGAAGCTCAGTCAGTGGTTTAAGAAGTTAGTGGAATGATTGTATGTTTATAAAGAATAATGTATGGTACTATGGAATAAAGAATCATCTAAGGATTGTTGCACTATTGTTTTTCCTAAAGTATTTGGAAGTATATGTTGAATGGTACCGGTAACCATGAAAGGTTATTTAGATATTTTTTGAAAGTAGATGATATGCGCATAATGAAGGGATAAGAAGATAATGAGATGTTTTATTGTATTCATGAGCTCATGACTGATATAAGGACTAAGTGATATTATGGTTTGAGTATATAGAATTTTTGGGATTTTGGTATGTGGAAAGTGTTAAAATTTAACAACATTCATGTTTTCACTAAGGTTAAATGGGTATTCATTATTCAATAGAATACATGATTAAGGTATTCACATGTTTGTAATTTGACCAACAAGATATATATTATGATATATGGGGGATAAATGATGGAATTCACGTGATTGTTATATGACATTTCAAGTAATCATTTTCTTTATACTATGAGCTTGGACCGAAGTATTTTAGATAAGCCTATTTATTGGAATGGATTTTGTTAGACATAAGTTAGTATTGTTTAAGGATAGAAATTTTTTCGATATTATTGATGGGATGTTATAGTAATGTAGTTTTAGAAAAAGGAAAACCTGTAGGACGGGCGACAACCCATCGCATTGGACATGGCTATGGGAATCGAACCCACAACCAAAGTGCGAAAGGCCTTTATCGCCTACCAATGGCCTAAAGGAAGTCCCTGGTTAGTGTAAAATAGTTTTATTTTATTAAGTGGTATGACATATGAAGTATATGTCCATTTTAGAAACGATATATGATAGATGGACTTATGTATATAACTATTGCTAACCTTTTGATTAAGACAGATGGAATGGCCCATCATTATATCACATGATCTTCTAACACTTCACGAATGAAAAATTCAACTTCATTTATTTAAGAGATGAAGTGGAAATTGTTCAAGTCACGAAAAACGGTGAGATTATATCGAAATAAAGTAGGTATTTATTCTAATTCAAAATATTCAACTTTAGGAAAATGATATTGAAAACCAAAAATGTTGTCCTATTGCTCTTATATTTGATGAATCAGATGGCACGTTAGATCATCACAAATGTATTTCCTTGTGATTGATGGATTTTTCATAGCCATGTTCTCTAACACTCTCCATCAGAACTTGATGGTTAGATTTTTCTTCCATATCCATATTTTCACCTATGTTCTCTAATGTGGAAACCCAGTGATTAGTTAATTTGGGTAACTGTTACGTTTCATACTTTAGTTTTTAAAGCCAGGTTTTGGTATTCCTTTTTACGATGTGGGTTTCTATTAAAGAAACTTTCGAGTAGTAAACCATTTATAACCTCGACGAATTTTGAGGGCGAAATTCATTTTAAGGGGGGTAGAATGTAACACCCCGAGATTTTATGAAAAATATTCTTTTTAATTTCATTAATGTATTGTGTTGTACGATGCACCAAAAGGATCTTTCAAAACATGAATCCTTGACTTGGCTTGCATTACACTCAATCACGACTTTCCACGATAGCGTGTGTTGTACGCAATACCGAGTTTCGTTAAAAATTGATATGTTATATAAACTAGCCGTTATGAATAGTAATACCCACTTTTTGAAATTTTATAAATTTTATCTTTAGAAATGGACTTCATTTTTGGATTCGGAATGTCGAAATTAGCCTAGGGTGAATTTTTGGTATTTTTATGAAAATTTTCAATTTTTGATGAATAGTGAAAACACTGGGTTACTATTCAAAAACCGACTTTTTATTTAAATAATTATTTATGTTATTTAAATTTATTTTAGGTCAAAATTGATACATAATACCTATATAAGTTCAATTTAATTCATTGGAGTCATTTTATAATAATTTTAGATATATAAAAATTTTATTGAACTTTTCACCGTCTTTTACCCACCTCCTAGGAGAATTTGAAAATTCACATAAAACATAATTTTACCGCTTCTGTGAGAGGAATTTTGAAAATCCGAGAGACATGGTTAATATCAAGGACTAAAATTTGGTTCAATGAGATGAAAATAATTTTTGGTGAATAGTATCTTTTTTCTTTTTTTTTACCACGGTTAAAAGTAAATAAGGTAAGTAAGGTTAAAAATAATATTATTATTACCCTAAAACATGTCCTAATTCTATTGGATAAGTTTAATTAGACCAAAAACAACCTTAGGAATACAATATGACCATTTAGGCCCACTTGGATTAGATTAGGACATTTATTATTAATTTATTTAAAGAAGGGTTAAAATAGTTAAAATCAAAGTTTAGTAACAAAATCATTTTTAATATAGGGTTACACATACGATAAATTAGAATATAAGTATTAATTATAAATATATAAATATTTCCTATATAATTGTAGTTTATTTATAATTTTTAGACATTAAATAATTTAATTTATTTATGACACAATGATGATGCTGTAATTATCTTATTAATGAAATATTGACATAATTGATGTTATAAATACCCAAATAAATGTAATTTGAGACTTTTTAGGAATTAAAATAATTTTATAGGTTAATATGACATGTTAGTATTGATTTAGTTAACTTTTTTCAAACTAATCATTCTGTTATAAGTTTCACAAAAATCAATTACCAAATAGTGTCAAAATTGACATCAAATAGTTTTAAAACAAATATTATATTATTAATTGTTATTTTATTCCTAAAAATCTAAGGTTCGGCCAAATGACTTAGATAAGGTTATATATATTAATAATAAACAACTTGTGGTTAGTTTGGCTTGTTATAGCAAGTTTGTTAAACTTATAGTGTAAGAGAACAAGAAGACACAGTAAAAGAAAAATTATTTAACTTAAAGTTAAATCTAAATGATAAGGTTAAAATAGAAACCTAAACTTGTCTAAATTCTATTTTATGAGAGGATTTCGACCCATCCCCACCTTATCTTCGAAATAAATCAATTTGGAGCTATTAAAAACCGAATATGACTTTATAATAATATAATATTTTTTGTTTTTCCTAAGGTGCCCCTCTCCTCCCTTATAAAAGGGAACCTCCTACCTCTCTTTCTCACACCACTTTGAGCCTTCAAGATCGGCCAACCCCTACCAATTTCTGTTATAAACTTTCCTAGAAACATACTAGAGGTTCTTGTCTTCTTCAAAGACCAATCTTAGTTCCCTAGGAGGAGGTTTCAAAAAGGCGTGTCGAAAGAAGAGGTAATATCCATTACCGATTCTTTCATATTTATTTCTTCTTCCACTTCTTCTTCTTTAGTTGTTTCATTATGAATTAATAAAATCAGTATCAATAATATACTGATATGTTATTATAAGTATGCAACAACCCAATTTCACCATCTATCCATCCTACGGAAAACGAAATCACCACGCGTGCGTACGTACGGAATACCGTCTCCACGCCGCGGTGTAATCTGTTTTTCCATAAACACCTTACATGGATGGATATAATGGTGTAAAGAATAACTATATATGGTTATTATAAAATAATAATTATTCTGATATATTATACTATTCACTCCAATTCTATTCAATAATTATTGGAACGATATCATCGCTGGTGCGTACGTACGGACTACTGTCTCCACGACGCGATGAGATTCATTCTCCATGTTAACCATTCATGAATGATTATAAAGTATATATAATAAGTAATCATGAAATATATGACATAATAATGATACTGGATTTATGTGTATATATATGTATGTCATCTACTTAATTTCATTCAATTGAATAAGGAAACGAAAACAGCGTTCATGCGTACATACGACCTACCGTCTCCATGAACGGTGTATTTCATTCCATTTAATCGATCTATCATATATATATATGTATATACTGAATATATATTATATATAAATCATGTTTTACATTCTATAATTAAGTAAATCAGGATATAAGTAATAATATCAAGAACAACAAGTCCAAACACGTACGATAAATAAAACGATTTAACCCAAAACGCTGCTTTAACATGGAATTTACAAAAGAACGGGTAATATAAAGTTATAAGTGAACCATATATGATATCATAACAATGAATATTATTCTGTAATAAGTCAATGACATTATTTAAATCATTATACAGGAGGTTTGGATCCATACTAAGCATATCTAACCTAAGGTAAGAGATAATTTTGCAAATCTCATTTTTATCCGAGATTACTTATACGTAAGTATTTACTAGGGTTATTGTTATCATCCATGTACATGTTTTATAAAAGTGTTTTTATGTAAGTTTAATGTAATTTTTACCCATTTTTACTTTTACTACATGGTATGTAAGGAATCTTTCTTTTGTTTACGTTATGAGGTACTTTTTGACTTTTTCGACAAAAGTACGAGGAGAATGTTTTTTTAACTTATACGGCATGACATGATTTTTACGGTTTTATAAAGCCTTATTTTCATGAATCTTCCTCCAAAGGATTTCATGACTATTTTAAAAAAAATCTTTTTCTTTTTAAATTTCCTAACGTTTTGTGAAAAGAAATTGATTTTGAAGAAGAAAGGATATTTTCCTCAAGAATTCATTTCAAGTGTTTTATCAAAATCATTTTCCATCTAATATGACATTATTTCATATGTGTATGGTTCAAGTATAAAGTCTCTATGATTTACATGGTTTCAATTTTCTTATGATTAAATGATATCCATTTGTTTTATATGGATTATGTTATGATGGGATGATGTTTATGAAACCCATTTTTATTCTTTGGGTTATGATGAATGATTTATGTTTATGTTATGGCACAAGTAAGAATGATTTAATTATGAGATGGGTGGGACCTATATCTCCCTCCAATGCATTGGGTGGAGATTTATATCTAATGAGATAGACATGGCTGGAATGGTAAGTTAATCCGGTTCAGTGTTATAGAACTGAAATGAGGAGTGAACTCGATTCAAAAAGGGACTTTGTCTACTAAGATGGTCTTGGCAGCAATTCCTTGGCTACTATGGAAATCATGACATGTGCTGAATGGTTGCCACAATTAAATGTTTTATTCCCATTATATTTTATCATGATTGTTGTTCCATTATGATATATGCCTTACGTACTTCCACTATTTATGTCTTTGCTCAAGATTTTGATGTTTAAATTTCATGTTCAAGTTTTTTTCTTTCAAATGTTTATGGATTGTTTTATATTCACTATGTTTTCCCTTACTGAGAATTTGAGATCACCCTTTTTATGTTTTCTTTTCCCAGGATATAAGGAAAGGTTTTAGGTAAGGAAACAAAAAGGGGAAGATCATTATGGGAGTTTTTGAAGATATTTCAACATGATTAGAAGTTTATATTCTGAGTTTCCAAAGACACTAAACTGTTACGGTCCTTGTGTGTCTATTTTTGTTATGTATTAAGTATTCCGCAAAAGTAATGTAATGTACATGTATGTCAAGCTTTGGGTCTCTACATTTATCTTCCAATAGGATTTATATAAAGTGATATTTCATGCCAATGTGTTCGATTCTTTCATGAAACACTAGATTTTAGGTAAGATGGATGTCACTCTAATTATAAGAGAATAATATTTCTTTATCTGATACCCTTTTAAGTTCCCCGAGCAAGTGAATCAACTATATAAACTCCTTCTCTAATTTAGTAGTATCATCATACAATTCTTCCATTATAAATAAAGAAATAAAACTCTACAATCGAGACATTTAGTTGAAAATTGTTCAATTAAAAGTAAACACAAATCTTGTTGTATTTTTCTAGGAATCCATGTCTCCAGTAAAATCTACATATATATATATATCCCATAAATTGATCAACATATGTGAAACATAAATCTATATATACCGATAAATTCAAATAAAAAAATAATCCCTTTCACGGCTTCCTAATTTTTTTTCTAGGATTTTACTTGAAATGACTAACAACTCCCACTATAAAATAAAAGTATTGTCATGTACAAACTATTTTATACATCAAACTTCTAATAGCTAAATAAAAATAAACCATTACTATCTCACAAAATTATCTATTCATTTATGGTGAGTGTGCTTTAGAAATATAGACGTGTCTATGGACGAATGTTTAGACTATATATAACTAGTCATTATGAACTCCTTGATGAACTTCCTAATGTATTACTTCTAGGATTAAACCAAAGAACAAGTTTTCATATCCATCTTGATTTTCATCCCTAAGATTTTCTTAGCTTGTCCAAGGTTATTTTTCTCACACCTTATGGACAACTTCCTCTTAATTTCCGAAAATAGATGGAATTTTAGATCTATAATTAAAATATCATTAATATACAACAACATTATTATATTTTTTCTATTGTCCCATAACTTCTGGTAACATTGATGATTCGAATCAAACCAACTAAAACATTCCTCATGCATAAAAATGTCAAAATTTCAATTCCACTATCATGGATGTTACTTTAATCTACAAAGACTTCATTTAAAATTTCAAAAACTATTCTCATTTTAATAAACTTCATAAACATTAGGCTATATCATGTAAATTTATTCCTCCAAATACCCATAAGTAAATGATATATTTTCATCCATCTACTCCTAGCATAAATCATTAGACGCAATAATGTTAAGTATTATTCGAAATGTCATGTGATTCACCGCTATTGAGAAGATTTCATAGATTTTAATCCATTTTTTTACTAAAAAACCTTCACCATCGGCCTTGCTTCACATCCATTACTTCCATAATTTTACTCTTTTAAATGAAAGCCCCATTTTTTTAGATCTCAATCTCCTTTAGAAAGTTTATCCAACTCTCATGTATTCTTGTGATTCAAGGAATTAATTTTCTCCTCCATGAATAACATCCAATGTTTTTATTTTATGAGAGTATGTATTTCTTATGTACAATATGATTCTCTCACACCCATTAAATGTAGAAATTTCATATCAACCGAAAACCTATAAACTAATTTTCTCATATAATTGGATCTTCTAAACAAAACCTCTGGTATGACTCATGGAACTTATTCATCTCGTAGTCATTTATCTTAATATTTTCTTTTCAATAAACTGACTATTGATGTGCTAGCTTCTAAAGTCTTACCTAATGTTTCTGGACATTTAGTCCATCCAGTAACATATTTATAAATGTCTTGAACCATAACTTCTATTTTATCTTTATTTTGATCATTCCTTGGAAGATTTTCATTGAAAAACAGCTCTTCTCTAGATGAATTATTTCTTTTTATCATCCCATAAATGATATACAAAGTTCTAATCACCATATCCAAATAGAAAGTACACCTTATATCTCACCTAAAACTAATATCTTTCTTCAATATTGATATGAACATATGTGATACTTCCAAATACTTTGATATTTTCAACTATATTCTCTTACCAGACTAAATTTATTCTGAAATTTATTGTTTTAGAGATGAAATTGGACTTCTGTTAATTAAATATGATACTTTATTTGTAGATTCTCCCCAAATTCCATTTAGTATTCTAGATTGAAGCCTCATACTCTAGGAATTCTTTTATTAAGTCCAATTCATCTTTTTAGCAACTCTATTTTATTGTGGAGTTCCCAAACTAGTCTTCTCATGTCTATACCTTTCCTTCAACAAAATTTATGAAATTTGTTTCAAGTATACTCCCCACTATTTTTCATATGAAGACACTCTAAATTTCATTCGCACTCTCTCTCATCCCAAACCTTCAACTAAATAACTGTCTGAAAAATCCAGATTTATTCTTGAGGAATAGAATAAAGACCTTTCGAGTGGAATCATTAATGAAATCCACAATTTAAAGAGATTTTATATTGGATTGAACATGAGGAGGTTCCCAAAAATCATAATGAACATGTTCCATATTTAAATTTCTTTTTTTTATCCGAGTAAAATGAAACTATCTTTTATTTACCAAACATAAAACTCTCACATCTTCCAAGGTTCATGTGATTGTGTTTAAGTATGCGATTTTATACTATAATATTCAAATTATTTTCAATGAGGTGACAAAACTTATACTGCCAAATTCATGGAAAGTCTAATTTAGTGCTTTAGATCACTAGATTTTTAACCTTTATTCTGATAAAGTACAGGGTTCAATTATTTACTCCACGAAAAATCACTATTGATCCTCCTTTTCCTTTCCAAACTATATTCAAAAAAATAATTCCAAAACCAGCATCATCAATTTGTCCAAATAAAATGAGGTTCCTATGGAGACTCAGAATATGTATAACATCATTTAGTCTCAAGACACTTCCAATTTCTATTTGGGTGTAATCATTTCATTTACTAAATATTTCCACACATTCATCATTTTCTAGATATACTCTATGAAATATTCTTGGTAAAAAATCTATCATACACCATTACTAGCCAATTCAATGAAAATTTACACCTGAGTCAATAAATGATGAATCTTTTGAAATGTTCACACTCAGTAACAATCATGTTTCTTCATCCATTTCACTGACAGAGTTAGTTTTCCTAGAAGATGAATCCTTCACCAAATTTCTATAATATTTCTTGAAATGCTTATTATTCTAATAAATATAATAAGTGGTACCTGAACCAATAGATATTCCATGAATCATTCTCTTAGAATTATCTTCTAAATACTTATTCATTTGACAATCATTCTAATGAGGTGAACGTTCCCATCCGATAGTAAAAAATATAAATTACAGATGAATCTTGGACTTACATAGGTATAATTTTCTCAGTCAAGATCAGGTTTAAAATGTTTTTCAAATTTAAGATTTGTCTTCCCACTAGAGTTTCTCACCACTATCACCATGTCATCCCATAGTTCTAGAAGTGAATCTAGGAGAAGAAAATCAGCAATATCATCGGTAAATGTTACCTCCGTTTATTAAAACTATCCTAAAATAAAATTTAAATCATTCAAGTGATCTCTTATAGGTATTTAATTTGATAACCTAAATATGGACAATATTTACATGATGAAAAAATTATTGTGATACATTGGATTCTCATACATGCTAACCAATTCTTTCAAAACATCTGTTATATTTTTTTATCTTGAATTTTTTAAGGAACATTTCATTCTAGAGACATCCTTATCAAAGTTAAGATAATTCGATCCAAATGATCTTATTCCTTCTTATCCATATTTTCAAGAAAATCTCCAAAAAATGAGCATTTGGATCTTTTGGTATCATAATATTCTCTAGTTACATCCTCCAAAAGGAAAAATCCATTCCATATAACTTTTCAATATGAACCATCGCTTCCTATAAATCCAATCATCAGATAAAAATAAAACCAATTGAAATAAAACAACTTTCAAGACAAGAATAGGAGGAACCTAAATGATGTGAGCGAAGTAGAACCTTCATTTTGATACCACTTTTTGGGAGAGATAAACTAGGTGATGTATGAGGAGCACTTCATCCGTTGCATCAGATGAACACAACGAGAACATAATACACCAGAAAGACTCAAGTAAAAACATCAAATGGATATCCTTATGATCATCTAAGCCTACACAATGAATATCTCCACACACCACTAGATAGACAATAGTGGAACCACAAAATAAGGTTTGTATGATAACCTCCATCCCTCAAATATGTGCACTAGAACTACTAATGGAGCCCTCATAATTATCATACAAACTTGATAAACACACTCCACACATACAACATGAAAGAAATGTACAAACATAATTATGTGTCACTAAAAAATATCTGACATCCATGGGAGAACACAACATACATTTTTTCCAAAAAGGTTATACAAATTAATAGAAAAATCATTGCTCACTTAATATCCAATTACAAAGTATTATATTGTGAAGTTAGAAACTCACATTATCTTTATATACACATCACAGTTGGGTCTCCACCTTTATTTATAAAGATATTTATATGATGAACTGATCACATTTCCTTATGAGAATCATGTTCAACTTCCTTTTAATCAATGGAAACCTTAGATACACTATTGAACCTTCCAATGAAACTTACAATAGTTAGTACCCTTTCATATGGCCCACATAAATAGAAATGTTATTCTGATAGACCCTATTCGATGGAATCTATCAGATGGAATCCTTCCAGTGTAAGTTAATATGATAAACTCCACTTGTACAAATGAACTAAAACCGCTCATAATGATTCCTTCATCTGACCATCTTTGTCTCATGACCTCCATCTTGAAAAATCTATTTGATGGAATTGATTTTTTTCCCAAAACCCAACAAATGACAGTAATCAAGTTTAGGAAATGTACTTATTGATAAATTCAATAATTTATATAAAAACTTATAAAAATATCTGAAAATGAATTTATCAATATTTTTAGAAATTATTACCCCAATAAATAATATATAACACATTTATTTCTCATCCTACATCTATACACATGTCGAATCCCCTATTAATATTTTCCCCTATCTTTGACCACTATAATTCTCCCTTATTACCCATTTTCCCTTGTTTTCCACCTATAAAATTCCCCTAATTCCCCACATTCTAGAATTATAGGTGTTATCCAATGATTCAAATATCCACATCCTTATACAATCCCTCTATTTTTTCTCTATATTCTTATTTTTCTATCAAAATCATTACTATAAATCATTCAGTTCTCCCCATAGTCAGATTCTATTTTCAAATTATATTATACTCAACCTCTATTGATTCTCCTCACAAAAATTGATACTCAATTTGCAGAATATATAGATTAAGTTACATCCTCAATAATATTTCTCTTCCCCAAATTTATCTCTCTCTTATGATTTTGAATTCTCTATCTCCTTGGTTCTCTCTAATAAAAACATTTTCACTGGTTTTTACCATTATATTAGGAACCATGGACTGGTGATTTGGGGTTTTTGTGTTTGGAAGATAAATAATTCATATCCACCAAGTTTATTTATATCCCATACTATAGAATATTTGCATATCACTATTCGTTAGTTACTAACCAACCCTTTGCCCCACTCTGAACCATCCTTCATCATTCAAAATATTAACCTTGGTGCATACACATATGATTAATTCCCTAATTCCCCAATGATATCTAGCACACAAATTCTTATTATTATTTCCATTAATGTATTTGTATTCATCAAAATTACAATAATGACCAAGGTATTGTCTATTAATTTAAAGTGATTGGAATTTTTTCTATAGATATTATGTTAAATTATAAAAAATTCATATTCTAAAATTTAATTATTTTTTGATGTTTTTTGGTATTTTTAATCTGTATACTAATTACTAGTTTACAATTACAAAAAATATACACATAAATAGGAAAGTTAATCAAGAATGACGTATGATGTAAAAATCGGTCTGAATTACTACCAAGACAAGTGGTGCTGATGATTTTTTAGATTGTATCATACATCCAATAAATAATGAAAATGATGGATTAAGAGGTCCTAAATTAATATTAAAGGGTCCTATTAAATAAGGATATGGGTTATCTTGTATCCCCTTCAAGGAGGGAAACTACTGAGTGGTTTTAATATCAATGAAATATATTTATAGTATATCTCAAATATGCCTAAATAAAATCTCCTTAATGACATTTATGTTTTTAAACTAATATTTTTTATCTACTATCCAATTTTAATTTACTCAAATTTATAGTAGTAAGATATTAGGTTATATTTGTATGTATATTAATTTATTTATTTATGAAGGCCCATGAAAATTTGGTAAAATGTTTCTTCCCATAATATTTTCATCTCATTTGTTTTTGTACCCAAATTAACGTGTTTACTTTTATTAGTTAGAATTGGTTATCCTTACTATAATATTTACTAGTATATTTTTATTCTTCTCATAATATATACATCTCATATGATTTTTTATATTTTTATTAACCATTTTACTTCTATCAGTCTAAATGATTTATCCTTACTAAAAATTTACAAATAATCATGCTATTTTTTTAACAATACATGGATACCCCTATTTTAGGAATTAAAAATTTTATAACTTAATTTATATTATTTTTTCACATTTTATTGATATATACTATAATGAACCACATAATTATGGTTCAATGAAACTATAGAGAAATTAGACTCAAATAAAACTATATTCAGAGATGTTTAGAAATTTTGGGTTCAAATTAGATCTCTGATGTTTGATGATAAATTTATGGATGATTTTGAGAAAGTTTGGAGAATATGAAGGTGGTTAGTGGAAATATTTGGATTTTTTATGAGGTGATTTTCTTTCTAAGTGGTACTAGATAGTAATGGGTAATTTATTCAATTCCAGGTATTAGAAAACCATAATATAATCCATTTAATGTATGGTGGATTTTAACATAGAGGTTAATAGGCCAAATGATACATAGTGTAATTCTATCAGGTACTTGGTGGTTTTTAGAGTTTTTTAGAGAGTTAATTTTTGGGGTTTAGTTTTTTAAAAACTGACCCTCGGTGGTATTCCTCTTCAACTAGTTTGAATTAGGGGAGGATGTGCCTATTCACCTCACTTTACCCCCTGACATCCTACCTTTGATTCAAGAAAGATATGGATTGTTTCATTGTGAAAAAGCAAGGTAACCCTTATTATAGTCCCCATGTTGTTCATCTACATCATTTTCTTCTGGTTTTTTGTTTCATGGGTTTTATTTTGATGATTGATTTCAATATATCATGGTAATGTCCATATCAAATGATTGGGATAAATGGTACATTGTTTAGAGGGAACTTAAAGAGGTAGAGGTCATGTTTCCACTCATTGTTTCAATGTAGGTAAATCACCCATTGAGTTTTCAAAAAAATTCATCAATTTCATTCAAATTTTATAATTTAATAGGTTTTAAATCAGATATATTTTCCACCTAAGGGTGTGGTAGATATTTTATGAACCATTCACATGCCCTTGGTTGTAGTTTTAGTTTCACCACACTGCTTGAGGAGATTTATTTATTTTATTCCATTCAGATTAATTATAAATTTGATAAATTAATTAATTAAAAATAATTATTTGGGGTGTATAAAATGAGTTAGGAATGGGGTTTTGAGTGATAATGATGTGTGACATGGGATTGGGTGAGGATAGAGTAATTACTAAAGGGGTTACCTTAAAAAATGTGGTAGGTGGTCTCTAATTTATTAAGCCATTCATATTATATGATTTTTTGTGTAATGGGATATAAATATGGGAAATATTTTGGTCTAGGTGACACTAGTTGGAACTAATAGGGGTTATTAATAAGTGATAAATAGGTGGATCCTATTAGGCATGGAAGGTACGTTGGTTCATAATAGAATATTATTTGGATCATTTGGAAATATTTTTTCCAAGAAAGGACTGGGATAATTTTTGTTAAAGACATGAATTATCTTTCAGGATAAGTTGTTGGTGAAAGGGATCTAAGGTGGCCACTTGGAACAATGTAATGGGTTTCATTAAAAGAGAATTGGGTGAATGATTCTCCATGGATAATATTATCATGGTGGTTTTAATTATAGTAAGGTTTGGGGTTTGGTTTTAAAGATTGGTAAATAACCTTAGTTTTAATTAGTTAGATTGGTATAGGTTGTATGAAAAGATGCAAGGTTTGGTTCATTTATTATTTAGATATAGTACAATATTTTGATTATAGTTAGGTATGTTTGACTAGGATGTCCCACATAGATTAAACTTTGGTTTTGACATCCTATGGGAAATTCTCCTAGGGGTTTATGTTATAGAATGTGCATAAGGAAAACCTATGGGTTGGGAATTAACCTTTTTGGTGAATTAGGGGTGATATAAAAATCAAATTGGTCCCTTGATAATAATAGATATATCCTATCAAAACTAAGTGGGATTAATATTCCTAGTTTAGTTCAACTTGGGAGTTGTGGTATGGAGTGTTTGGGTTATGGAATATAGGTCATTTGACTAACAAGTTAATATCCATAAATATAATAAATAGTTCCTTAGATGGATGTCATTTGAATATGTATTTTTAATGGGTACTTATAGTCAATGGATAAGATTATTATTTTTATGTTTCATGAGGGATATGTTAGAATATAGATAAGGTCTATGTATGAGTAGATGGATTTCCATGTCATTTGTGTTCTTTCTCGACTACATATAGATGCATAGGGGTTGGAAATGATACATGATACCTATTATTGTATTTATTTATTAGGGATAAATTATTTTTTGTCTATATTATATTTTCAAGTTTTGTGACATGGAGGAATGTTCTATAGAGTGATAGTTGCGACCTATTGGTGTGTTATAGAGGGAAATAGTTATGACTTTTCTTGCATGTTCAGGAGGGTGAGAGTTGTGTCCCATTTAGATTAATGGTTCACTATGTTATGAAAACCATGTAATGATTAATTATATTAATTATAACCATACAATTAGTAAATCCATGGTGGACTTGTTAACATAAGACAACTCGAATTGTGTGTTTTACACTAAGTGTTATGGATTTATTTATCTATTTTTATACACTTATATATATGAATTGTTTTATATTTTAGGGGGCACATTAGTGGTTTACTAATGATATTTATACTCTTACCTTTCATTAGAAATTAAATGAATGTACAACCCTTATGTTTCAAATTTATGTCAGGGCATGGTTCTAGTGATAAGGTTGGAGCAACTGTAGCTTGTTATAGATATGAGTTGGTTTCGAGGCAATGATAAGGATTGGGATAATAACATAAGTGTGGGTTTTATTTTTATTTTTTTATAAAATACCAAGTATATGATTGAACCCCTTTGTAAATTTATATATTGTATAACTAATGTATATTGAACATGGGTTCCATAATGAAACAATATGTGTTATAATATTGGAATGTTAAACATTTCATTGTAATTCCATCATATGTTTTTATGGTGGATTTATGTTTATTTATCTATTATTGGATGTTCATGATATCAAGGGTATAGTCTCCCAATTATATGGATTAGATTCCTTCCACTAGTCAAAAACCCATAGAATATGAATGATGAGGTTTGCATGTGGTTTTTTACACCACTATCTCTGTTACTATTTGATTAAACTTGTTTGGGGTGTTAAAAATGGTATTAGAGGATTATTTTGGTTATATTAATATTTAGGACATGGTAAATTGAGATATTATTGGTATAATTTTTTTAAAAACAATCGCATTATGTGTCTCAAGCACTTACACGGTGAAAGATAAAGTTAGCAGGTTTATAGTATTGAGCTTTTTATTTTTTTAATGTTATGGTTAATTTATTCTGATAAAGGTATGATGTATATAAATATTTATTTTTATATATTTGGTTTTACTCTTGGATCTAGGTGATACGATGGATCATTTTCATGCATTATATTCAACATATAGGTTTACATTGGAATTTTAATTCTTGTGTGTTTTGGGGGGAAATGGTTTTTCAAAAAATGGGTTTTGGAAGGAATTTTTTTAGGGAAAGTGTTTTAGAAAATAGTTTTAATAATTAAAAATAAATAATAAATAATATGGTTTTTTATAAATAACTTATTGGGGAAATATTATTAAATAAAATACATGATAATGTTTCTCATAGGTTACTATTTTTTATAACAATTTATATGCACATATGGTGTGATGGCTACCCTTAATTGGATAGAAAAGGTTAATGCATGTAATGGAAATTGGTTAACATAGGAATTTTGTCTAGTGAAAAAGGATTGATATGGGTCTTGTAGGCTAGTTTATAGGATACAATTTTTATTTCCCACACAAGAGATGATAGTGGACAAGATGTGGGTGAATTTTAAATATTATAATAATAAAATCTACTAAAAAATATTTTGTAATTTTATGAATGTTAACATGAAACAATTTGAGCATAAACAAATGATGTATTAAGTGTTTGAAAGTAGTAAAAAATTATGAAAATTAGAAGGTATTTATTATAGTTTAGATCAATGTGATCCTACTTATAATGTTCACACTCTGAACCTAATAGAAAATATATACACTATAGATATAGCCTTTTAGATGGGTGTAGACAAAACCCAACAATGAATTTTACTAGACCAAGGTACAACCAAAATCGCAAATTTTTCATACCTAAAGGAACTTCCAAACATAGCATTTTATGAGTATAGATAGAAACCATACATTTTTAAGGATCAAACCCAACCCATGATTTCTATAAGTACTCATAATCTATACCTTTTATTAGGTTTGAGAACAACCAATGAAATTCCTTTTAGTTTATTGGAAAAAACCAATCTAGTAACTTTTTTGGTGGTATAACTAAGTGTAAATGAACTTGAATTAAAAATAAAAACAATAAAATGAAATAATGAAATACTGAAAATAGAATAACAATAATATTATGTTTTTTTGTGTAGATACAGTAGCTTTGATCTATTATAAAATTAGTAGAATGATTTGGTTTTGGGTGAACCGGCAATTGAATAATACACCAGAATAATAGTGAATAATAATGTAGATTTTAAATATTTAAGCACTTAAGTATTCAATAATGGAATCATGACACACAATATTTTTTACTTTAACTTTATTTATAGAAAAGCTTTAGTAGAAAAATATTTTAGATTAATCTCCAAGATCGTTCTAGATAAATGGATCCAAATATTCTCTTCACATGGGTGTTTAATTAATTATCATTATGGTATGTAATCACATTAGTTATAAATATAAATTATGGTTCAAATTTTTCAAGTATTCCAATAATCATCTCCTAATTTCTGTTCTCCTTCATACTAAGTTCTCCCTTTAACATAATCCCTAATAGATGGAATATCGAGCTTGAAGCATGGCTGGAATTCTATAATTTATCTACTTCAATGTTTCCATTTTATTTATCACAATATATTATGGATAACTTTGAAGTTTTACAACACATATCATAATTTCTATATAGATATATTCTATTTAATCTAATGTAATAGTGTTTGGTAAAACTGTAACACCCTGTGATTTTATGAGAAATATTATTTTTAATTACTTTGATGTATTGTGTTATATGCTACACCGAGATTATATTGTGCTATAAGAAACACCGTATTATCTTGTATTATACACAAAGACTATTCTTGGCTTGTGTTGCAAGCAAGAGCGACCTTCCTCAACAGTGTGTGTTGTGCGCAATACCGAGTTTCACTAAACAATGATATATTGTTATAATATTATTATGAACTAGACGTTATGAATAATATTAACCACATTTTGAATTTTATAACATTATCACTCATCTTACACATTTTCTAGATCATGGTATGAGAAAAAAATAATTTTTTCAGGTAAAATAAGTATTTTAAAAAAAATGCAGTTTTGCAGCCATTCGATGGTGCAAAAATTTTAAATCTAATTTTTAAAAAGTTTATATGTTAAATTTTAAAAAATAAACCTCTTCTTGATAATCAGTATATAAAAATTTACATTGGATAAAATTTTCATATTTTTCTGATAACGTTCATATTTTGATGAATAGTAAAAATATGCTGAATTTTAATTAAAAACAACTTTTTTCATCAAGATAATTTATATGGTTAAATTATAATATTTAATGGTTTAAAAGTATAAATAGAATATATTCTTACCATTTAATATGATTTAAGTCATTAACATTAATTTTACATTGAATTCATAGGTAAAAACATTTCAATCTTTTGCAATGTTTTAACTTTTAAAACCCGTTTTCTCAACAACGGGATTAATTTTAAATTAAATACTGAAACTTCTGTGTTTTGAATTTGGAAAAATTTATTCCATATTTAGAATAATTAGGTCCAAATTATTTTAATATGCTAATTTTTATTTTTAGGCATTATGAATTGTAACTATGGTAAATTTTATTTACCATAGTTAAAGGTAAATCGGGTAATTAAGGGTAAATATTATTTTATAAAATTATCCTAAAACTTGTATTAATATAATTATATGATCATATTTTTTCCTAAATCATACTTGGGTCGAAATTTAATCTATTGGAACCCACTTGGATGTGATTAAGACCATTAATTTATTTTAGTTAAAGAAAGCGAAATATGTCTCACTCAAACATTAATAATTAAAGTAATTTTAATATAAGGTTATACAGAATATAAATTCGATTATAAATAATCATTTGAAAGATAAAATGTTTTTATTTGTCATGGTAATTTATTTTTAATTTTTAATAAATATTTAATCACCTAAATAGCTTATACATTAATGATGCAGAAATTATTTATTTAGTGAAAAATCAATAATATAGTTTTTATTCAACTAATAATACCCATAAAAGGCCAAAAAACCTGACCAAAAAATATTGGTCGTGTAAATATAAACCATAATCATCCAAATGTAGAATTATTGACCATTTTGATCCTTATAAAACTGATTATGACACTTATATTATTTTATTTTAAATTATGTCAAAGTTGTCACCTTCATAATTTAATAAACATTACAATTTAAACATTGATTTTTTTAGAAGATATATTCTAATAAATGTATCCTTATTAAATATATTAGATTTATATTCATCATAGTATTTTATTTTTAATTTTTATGCAACAAATAAGTATATTAAATAATTATACAAAAATGTTGTAGTAATTATTTTGTTAAGAGAAATATCAAATAAATGGTTAAAAAAAATATTAGAATAAATATTATATGAACTAATTAATATGATCCACTAATTTTATAGATTAATATGACATGTTATAAACCTATTAAATATTTTTGTTTGAATATATTCTCTCTGTGTATTTTATTTAAATTCAAATAAATGAATAGTGTCAAAATTTACACTATTGCTATTTTATAAAAATAACATAATATTAAATTATTCAAAAATTAAAAAAAATATTTAAAAATTAAAAATTTAAAATTATATGGTCTTAAAGGTTATAAAGTATCCAATTATATAAAAATTTCAACATATAAGTATGTATTTATTATAATTTAACATTTAGAATATTATTACCACAAATAAAATTAAATAGATTAAATAAGGAGAAATCAAACTGATAAGGTTTAAAATAAACATAAAACTTGTATAAATTTTATTGGTTGATGATATTACAAACCTATATCATATCATATTAGAATTGGGTCATTTTTGGAGGTTTTTAAGTGAATTTTGAATTTATTATAAATTAATATTTTTTAGGTTTCCAACGGTGCCCCTCTCCTCCCTTATAAAAGGGAACCTCCTACCACTCCACTTGATACCATTTTGAGCTTTAAAATTCGTAAAAAACCTACCCATTTAACTTCTCCACTTTCCTAGAAACATACTAGTGGTCCTGGTCTTCTTCAAAGACCACATTTTGTTCCCCAAGAGGAGGTTAAGAGGAGGCGCATTGAAGAAGATGTAATATCCTTTACCGGTTCTTTCAAACTTATTTCTTCTCCTACTTCCTCTATATTAGTTGTTTCATTATTAAGTAATAACTCCAGTATCAATTTTATACTGATATGGTATTATGAATATGAAACAACCATATTCTATCTTCTATTAACTCTATGAAAAAATGAAATCATCACACATGCGTACGTACGACTTACTGTCTCCGCGTCGTGGTGTAATCATTTATTTCATCACTAACATACTTGGATGGGAATAAAGATGGAATAAATAACTATATATGATTATTTTAAAGTGATATTGATTCTGAAATATTATACACAATACACCTCAATACAATTCCACAATCATGGGAATGATATCATCGCTTGTGCGTACGTACGGCCTACCATCTCTACGATGTGATGCGACTCGTTCTACATGATATTCACTAAATAATGATTATATAAATAAATTTAATGAATAAATATGATATATATTACACTAATAATATTCTTTAAATGATTTATCTAAAACGTAAAAATATGAATAAGAATTTTTTTCTACAAAACACAAATAAGAACATAAAGCAATAAACACCCGAATAACAAGTAGCAATGAAATATTACTAATAAGAAGATAAGAATATGACCATATATGATATAATAACAATTTATATGATTCTGGAATAGGTTAATGAAATTATTTAAATCATTACACAGGAGTTTTGGATACGTACAGAGTATATCAGACCTAAGGTAAGGAAAAATCTCGCAATCTCATTTTTATCCGAGATTGTTTATACTTCAGAATTTACTGGGGAATATTTATCATCCACATCCATGTTTCCTAAATATGTAATATTATTTCTATACTCCTAAAATTTTTTAAATCCAATTTTACCTATTGGTGAATTTTTAGTAAAATATATGAAAGGAATCTTTTGTCTTTTTTAGAACGAGATACTTTTTGACTTTTCTGGCCAAAGTACGAGAAGAATGTTTTTTTAAACTTATACAGCATGAATAGATTTTTATAATTTCAAATAAAATTATTTCCATGAAGATTCCTTTACAAGTTTTCAAGTTTATTTTGAATTAACTTCTTTTAGTTTAAAATTGTATTACATATTGAGAAAGGAAAAATGTTTTTGAAGTTGAAAGTATATTTTCCTCAAGAATGAAGTTCAATTGTTTTATCAAAATTATTTTCCATCTAAGATAATATAGGGTTATATTTATATCCCTATTATTATATTTATTTGATTATATTATGATGGAATTTTTTTTTAAAGACCTTTTATCTTATCTGGATTATATTATGATGGCACGATGTTTAAGAATCCCATTTTTATTACATGGGTTATGCTATGATGTATGATTTATGATTTTGTGGAACACATAATAATGGTTTCATTATGATATGGGTGGGACCTATATCTCCCTCCAATGCATTGGGTAAAGATTTATATCTCATGAGATAAACATGGCTAGAATGGAAATTAAATCTAGTTCAGTAATACAGGGCTAGAACGACAAGTAAATCTGGTTCAGTAATACAAGGTTGGAACGACAAGTAAACCCGATTCAGTAATGGACTTTGTCCACTATGATAGTCTTGGAAGCAATGCCTTTGATAATATGGAAATCATATCATGCAATTAATTGTTTGACACAATTACATGTTTTATTCCCATGCTATTTTATCATGATTAATGTTTCTTTATGATCTATGCCTTATGTACTGCAATGTTTTATGTCATTGCTCATGATTTTGATGATAAACTATTATATTCATGTTTTCACATTCAAATGTTTATGTATTGTTTTATGTTTTCCATTTTTACCCTTACTGAGAATTTTAGATCACCCTTTATATGTTTTCTTTTCCCCTGGATATAAGGAACAGTTTTAGGTAAGAAAACAAAAGGGGAAGATCTTTATAGGAGATGTTGAAGATATTTCACCATGATTAGAAGATTATGTTTCGAGTTTCCAAAGACACTAAACTATTACGATCCTTGGGTTTCTGTTTTTGTTATATATTAAGTATTTCGAAAAAGTAATGTAGTGTCCATGTACATCAATCTTGGTTCTCTACAGTTGGTATCAGAGGAAAGGATTAGTTAACCTTTGGAAACTAGGATGCGAAATCTTTAGTGAGATCCCTAGAGATATTTATAAGGTATATCTAGGTATTTCCCTAAGGTTAAGTATAAGTATAGGTTATAGTCCTAGAATTATTATAATGATCATGAATAACCTAGGATTAAACCTAAGATGTTGGAGATTGAAAGTACTCCCCTTGATTATTTTGTTTTCCTAATATTAATTTTTCCTCTCAGACTATTCTTTTTGGGTTTTAGAGAATGGCTAAAACCTGAAGGAACTGTGTTAATGATCAATGCACTAGGAAATGAATTGATTTTCCTTCTGAACAACCAAATGTTATGGGAAATTGAGTGAAAAAATCTTATTACTATACTTACACAAGCTATGAATCATTATGGACTTCCAAATGAGCAGAGAAAGGAACAATATTCTATTGGGTCCTTATGAGGCAACGTCCACCTTCTTTCAGTGGGTCTTTTGATCCACTAGTTACTGAACAATGGATCAGTACCATTGAAAAGATATTTTCCATACTTCGCTATTTAGAACATGAAAAATTTATTTTGGTTGTTTACCGTTTAGAAGGTGACGCAGACCAGTGGTGGACTCTAATTAAGAATACAAGGCCCTAAGATGAATTTGAATCCATGGAATGGGAAGAGTTCAAGATTTTTTTTTTCAATAAGTACTTCCCTCGTATTCTTTGAACAAATATAGAAAATCAGTTCCATGAACTTATGCAAAAGGATGATGAATCTATTGGTATATACAAGGTGAATTTTATAAGGCTTTCAGGGTAAGCATCTAGCTTTATCATCCAACCTAAAAGTAAATTTGATCGATTCTTCATTGGCTTAAAACCAAGTCTTCAAAGGGCATTATCTATAAGAGACTTTAGTATCTATAAAGAAACTGTGCGTTGTGCTATCAAGGTAGAACTAGAATTTGATGTTACATATCCATCTCATGGTTTTGACAAGAAACGAAAGATGGAGTTCAAGGAAAAATCTCAAAACAATGGTGAAAAGAAGAAAAATGTTTCTTTATGCTCAAAGTGTGAAAAGAATCATGGTGGATATTGTCTTAAAGGGACTAGAAAATGTTTTAAGTGTGGAAAAGAAGGTCATCGAGCAGCTGAGTGTCAAATTAACGGGACCTATATCTCCCTACAATGCATTGGGTAATGGTTTATATCTCATGAGATAAACATGGCTGGAACGACAAGTAAATCTAGTTCATTAATACAGGGATGGAACAACAAGTAAATATGGATTAGTAATACAGGGCTAGAACAACAATTAAACCCGGTTCAGTAATGGACTTGGTCCACTATGACAGTCTTGGCAGCAATTCATTGGTTACTATGGAAATCATATCATGTTCTTAGTGGTTTTCCACAATTATATGTTTTATTCCTATGCTATTTTATCATTATTAATGTTTCTTTATGATCTATTCCTTATGTACTGTAGTGTTTTATGTCATTGATCATTATTTTTATGATTAAATATTATGTTCATGTTTTCACGTTCAACTGTTTATGGATTTTTTTATGTTTTCCATGTTTACCCTTACTAAGCATTTGAGCTTACCCTTTATATGTTTTTTTCCCTAAAATATAAGGAATAGTTTTAGGTAAGAAAACAAAAGGGTAAGATCATTATGGGAGATTTTGAAGATCTTTCACCATGATTAGAAGATTACGTTCCGAGTTTCCAAAGACACTAAACTATTACGGTCCTTGGGTGTCTGTTTTTGTTATGTATTAAGAACTCTGAAAAAGTAATGTAGTGTCCATGTATGTCAATCTTGGGTCTCTACAAAAACTATCCTTATGTAGATCATAAAATCAATGAATTATTCCTATGTAGCCAAAACACTTATCCTAAAATAATTCTAAAATGCTTCAGATGTGATCAAATTCAAGGTCTTTTATTCTGACATGAGACCATCCTTCACATTACATGAAATTCATCTTCTTAAATGATAGAGTGATTTATATGCGATCATTATCACCAATTAAAATATCTCATGTATTTTAATTCAACTATAAAACAAACTCAATTAATTCATATACAACATAAAACATACAGAGTATTATTGTAACTCAAGATAACATCCATATAGTCTCTTATTATATGGAAGAAGAATGAATCAGACATAACTATGGAAAAAACATTATTATTATGAAGTAGCCTCAAATATAAACTTACATAGCTATTGTAAGAACCCGGATTTTGAACCTATAAGACTTTGCGTATTTCTTGATGTTATTCCAATGCAGGGCGTTTAGACGGCGTGCGATTCCGAGCCCCATTGTGGCCATAATTAAATTTGTCGTGCGTTCACACTGGACGCGCTAAATAAACATAATAACTCCTAAATTGTAGCTCATATGAAAAAAATGAGGGCACCGTTGAGTCCGGAGCGTGTCGTTTACCCTAGGAGAGGTGAAATTTTTGTGGGCGCGAGCCAACTTTGAAAAACGCCCCCAGGGGCCTTTTCGTAATTTAGGGTCCTCAGGCGTTGAATTTATAACTTTTGAACGGAGGCTTGGATAAAAATTAAGAGACCTCCATTATGCTTAGGGGATGGCGTTTACCCTAGGGGAGGCTTAATCTCGACCCTACTTAGGGTTCGAAAACATGCCTACTGTTGGAGGATTAAAATAAATTAATTAAAATTTTCACTTAATTATCTACTAAAGTCTAAAAAAAGTTCACCACTCCAATTTTATCATTCCTATGGCTGAAGGAATCTCCTATCAACACCAATCTATCCATCTCTTCCCCCTCCAAGGTTGCAGCTCCAGCGGATCATTGCGAAGTGACGAGCTAAGCCCCCGAGGGAGGATCTTCACGTTTCCATTTCAATTTCCCGCATCATCTTCAATCAAAATTAATGATGTCGAAATGATGTTTAAATTTCAAGAGAAGCCCAAATTTGCGTAGTTTATATCTTGAGATTTATTCTTCACTTTTTGGATTTGAAATCCGAGTTCCAAGGGGACCACAATCGTCCGACGAAGATCCGAGAGTTTTGCGGTGTTTTTCCAGCAGTCCGGCGAGCCTCAACGGTGGCGCGGTGAGGCCCAATGGCGGTGCAGAGGGGGGCCAGGAAGAGGCGCAGTTGGTCGAACGGTCTTCAGTGGCTCTTTAGTAGGGAGGCCGAGCGAGGTGGCGTCGGCGCGATGGGCGACCGGGAGTTGGACCGGGCAGCAGAGGGGGGGGGGGGGGGGGGCGCCAATAAGGCGCGGAGACCCGGGCCAACCGGCTATTGCTGGTCGGTGCGCATGTGGGAGACCGGGGTTTTTGAACCCAGGCTGGAGAGTCAGGGACCCTAAATATGCGGGTCTTGTGGAGATAGAGTTGGACCGGCTTAAGCCGGTCCAGGCACATGGTGGGCCGGCCGAACCGGCCTGGCCCACCTATATTTTTCATCCATTAAAAATTTAAAACGCCTATAAAATGCATTCCAGGAGTAAAGTTCGTGTGTCTTCTATGAAAACGTGTTCATGGAATTGATAAAAACATTTTGAGATGGTTTCGGGGGTTTTAATTCCTGAGATGGGGGGCCTTGGTGGCGTGACGCGCCCATTAAGTGGATTGGCGTTTTTACGGGGGTTCTTGTTTTGGATGGCGCAGACACATTCGATGTCTGATTTGAGCATAGTCAGTAGCGTTGCGACCCTGGTATTGAGGCAGAGATTTCTAGTATGGTTTTGGGCGTTGTAGTTGGAGTTGATATGTGGGCCCTACATGCCGTCTTTTAAGCGACGTGCAGCGTTTTACGATGTTTTTTCAGGCGGCCGTTCGGGGTGGATGAATAGTCTATTTGATGTGTTTTTATGAGGACATCGCAATGGCATAGTCCACTCGACCTTTTTTGGGACTGAGAGTGGGCCCCACGAGACACCTTGCAGGCCTAAAGTAGTGGCGACCATCTTTTCTATTGGGGGTCTGTTCCAGGTGAATTAGTAGTCTATCTCATGTGGTTTTCCATGAGGATTGTAGTGGTGTGATCTGTTGGGTCGTGCGAAGCCTCATTCGAGATCTTCTTAAATGTGGAAGCATGAAAGGGCGTTGGACAGAGGTTTCCTCGACGCACTCTAAACCATCGCGTAGTAGCGATGTTGGTGACCACCCCCCCCCCCAGTGAGAGCACAGACAGTGCAGAGCTATTGGACCAGTTCCTGGTTTACCCTCCACCTCAGCTAGGCAGTGGGTTACCCAATGACGTATTAGGGTTTACCCTCCAGTGGGGCTGGGCAATGGGTTACCTGTCAAACTATTAGGGTTTACCATCCACCTGGGATGGGCAGTGGGTTACCCGTCAAACTATCAAGGTTTACCCTCCAGCTGGGCTGAGCAGTGGGTTATCCATTAACTTACTTGGGTTTACCCTCTAACAAGGCTGGGCAGTGGGTTACCCGACGACTTTTTAGGGTTTAACCTCCAGCGGAGCTGGGCAATGAGTTACCCATTGACCTATTAGGGGTTTACCATCCGGCAGAGCTGGGCAGTGGGTTACCAGTTAACCTATCAGGGTTTACCCTCCAGCGGGGCTGGGCAGTGGGTTACCTGATGACCTCTAGGGGTTTACCCTCTAGGTGGGCTGGGCAGTGGGTTACCCGGTGACTTCTTTTAGACTCAGACCATTCTACGGGCCTAGTTAGTGAATTTTTCTCCGTTACTACCAGAGCGGGATCCTTGGTTGTACGGATCGGTGATATGACAGCTTTGACATGACCTTAAAACATACGAGGATGAGGGGCACCTTTCCCACTAAGACACATCCTTGTGACTCGACCTAAAATCCATGCGGGTGAGTCAGTGTCGCCCAAAGCAGATAGTATTGAGGTGTAGTGATTTATCCCCTTTGACTTATACCTCCTAGGTTGATGTGTGGGACGATTGGGTTCTGTGTTGGATGTCCCTAGAACTGTTGGTGACTCTTACTGGGTTGAGATTGGAGATGGATATCCCCTTAAACACTCGTTTGAGTTTCTTATTGAGCATATATACATATACACCTGAATTCGGTTCCCACTCCTTGGGTTCAGTTACTCTCCTTCTTGGAGGGGAGAAGACGCGCGAGGTATGCCACGTGCTTTCCATGTTTAGCTCATCTTGGTTGGACGAGTCCACTCTCCTAATATAGGTAGAGAATTATCGGCGAGAAGTTCATCTTCTCACCATTCCTAGCTCCTTGCGTTTGGACGAGTTTACTTCCTTCCTCTTGTTGGGTTGAGTTTCACTCTCTTTATTATAATCTTTTACTGTTTTGGTTCTATCTACTGCTCACATTTTTAGTGCCTCCTTTTTTGCTCCCTTGATATTTTGGGGCATCCTACTGAGTATCTTTATATTCACACCTACTTGGGATTTTCCCGCACCTGGTGTGCCCTTGTAGACGACGAACAGGTTGATCGTGACTACGGAGGAGCATAGAGGTCACAGGAGCTCGGACAACGTGTCGTGGTCGTGCCAGAGTTTTCAAGTGGGGATCTATCCAGTCATTCCCTTTTGTTTACCTATTTCTAGGTTGTGGTACCTTTGTGGTTGGGCATGTGTTTTTCCCTTTTTACTGTTCAGTTTACTTGTCAGTACTTTCAGCACATTAATTTCTCTATTTAGTGGTTGATGCATGACTATGGTAGGGTTATAGTTGTTTTTTCCTATGGTTTTCTTTTTTTACTTTGGACTTATTCATAGAGTGGGTTGTGTGTGCGTGTGTACAGGTACATAGGTGAAGGCCTCCTTGATATTGTTACGCCTTCGGCACTGGTCACCAGCCTCTGGCCTATGGAGGCGTTCTTGAGGTAGTTGTGGCTCAGGATCGGTAGGGTCAAGATGTGAAAAATTGGTATCAGAGGTGGTTCATTCCTTGGGAAGTTGTTCGGACATCCCTAAAAAGGAATTGGTTGGGATTTAGGGAAATGATGTCGACGTGTCTCGAGAGTGGCTCTCAGGAAAGGGAGTACAATGATGGTATGGGCGACCGATGTATCCATTCATTAGGACCCAAAACCCGCTTGTCAACTCGACATACTGAGAAAATTTTTGCAGGGAAATTTGAAACATGCATCTTCTAGGACTGAGTCTTTGATTGTATTTGTTTGAGTATGCCCCCCTTTGTTAGGACTATTATATATATATATATATATATATATATGCTCATATGATTGTGGTATCCCTTGATAATTTTCAGGATGCCTCCATGATAGCAGCTAGCCTGGATACCCTCTCTGGTTTTTGACGAATTTCATGCGAGTGATGAGGCGTTAGTTCAGGGACCCTCACATGATCCCATTCTTCCTAGTGCTTCAGTAGCATTCCCTCCACATGGAGATAGGTAGTTAGTACCGACATCTCAGGCCGAGGTTGCGCACAGACTGAGCGCGCTATGAGACTTCCAGCGTCAGAGGCCACCGAGGTTCCGCGGGGACCTGGATCCTCAGGTGGCGGAGGACTGGCTTGAGTTATTGGTACATCTCTTCAGGCTGGTACAGACCTCAGTAGACTAGTTGGTGGCCCTAGCTACCAGTCTTTTCCTCGAGATAGTCGGGTGATGGTGGGGTTTGGTGACGCAGACCATGATGAGTCGTCCTTCACATAGGTGGGCTTCTAACAGCTTTTCCGGGAGGAGTACTCCCCCGTGTTTATGCTCTGTTCAGATCCCGGAGATTTTGGAGCTAAAGCAGTGGGGGATGTCTATGTCCCAGTACTCAGACCAGTTCACTGATCTTACATGCTACTCGCAGGACATGATCCGCGATAGCTACTTCAGGGCACAAAAGTTTGAGCATGGTCTTTGCAGGGAGATCCGTGCTAGCATGGTACACTTGTGCATCCCCACTTACACTGTGGTGCTAGAGCAGGCGCTTATGACCGAGAGATTCCTGGACGAGGGGTGCCAGATGGAAGGACCTAGCAGTGGCCGATTTAGAGCAGAGCCTTCAGCAGGCAGATGATAGAGAGATGGGCCTCATCTGAGGATGCTCTTTCGTGAGTAGACCCAGGGCTAGGTTCTTACACCTCAGTGGTTCCGTAGGGCACCAGGATAGGCGGGAGAGAGCCAGTGTTATGCTTGTGATGGTTGGTGCCATCTAGAACGAGATTCCCTGAGCAGGAGTACAGATTAGCCGTGGCAGGCAGCAGGCGCACCACAGAGGCAGAGTTAGCGTCGTGACTAGGGGCCACCTAGGTAGGGACCGGGCAGTCCTCAGGGAGGTGGCGCATGCAAAGCGGTAGGACCAGGAGGTGGAGGATTAAGTTTTTAGATCTTTCCATCCCACCACCAGGCGGCCCATGCCAGGCTCAGGGAGCTGGCGGTAGGGGCCATGGGAAGCTTTTTTTCCATGGGTGTTCGAGACCCTCCAGTGCATGAGATGGTCTGAGGTACACTTTGTGTTTACTCTACGCTTGCTTCGGTACTAGTTGACACAGGTTCCAGCCACTCCTTTATATCACTGCTTTTGGTATGGGAGTTGGAGCTTCCATTAGAGGCGTTGACACCTACACTAAGCCTCGAGGTTCCTATGGGAAGTGCCTCATTTGTGACCTTTATTTGCAGACAGTGCGAACTGTCGTTCGGAGGAGGGAGTTTCACATAAGACCTGCTCTTCATCACGATGGAACCTTAAGACATCATCTTGGGAATGGATTGGATTTCTAAGGTTCACGCCCAGATCGACTGTCATCACAGACGAGTCTGAGGCGTGTTTTCTGATGGGACGAGGTTCACCATCCTTGGTGAACAAGACCTCATGTCAGGGTAGATGGGTACTCTGAGCAGGAGACCCCGACCTTTTTCACACCAGTTGGTGAGCATGGATCTTGGAGCAGCGGATTCTATAGGCACCAGGGTCCCTACCATTGTAGATGACTACATGGACGTCTTTCCCGAGGATGTTTCGGGACTACCTCTGAGGCGAGAGATGGAGTTATTCATTGACTTGCAGCCGAGGACTGCCCCGATATCATGTGCGGCTTATTGAATGACACCCACAAAGCTTCGGGAGCTATGACTTCAGCTGGACGACCGTCGTGAGAAGGGATTCATCAGTCCCATTGTGTCCCCTAGGGCAGCTCCGGTCTTGTTTATGAAGAAGGAAGATGGGAGCCTACAACTTCTCATAGATTATCGTCACCTGAATCAGGACACGATAAAGAACAAGTACCCTTTGCCGAGGATTCACGAACTCTTTGAATAGTTGCAATGTGAGAAGTGGTTCTCGAAGATCGATCTTCGATCTGGCTACCACCAGTTGCGGGTTCGTGAGGCTGATATCCCAAATCTATCCTTACGTTTTCGATATGGGCACTACGAGTTTTTGGTGATGCCCTTTGGCATGAAAAATTCCCATACCATCTTAATGGATTTGATGAACCAGATTTTCTAGCCGTACTTAGCCCGGTTTGTGTTTTTATTTATTGGAGACATACTCATTTACTTGAAGATAGAGGAGGATCATGCAGAGCATTTGAGGATGGTCCTAGACTTACTTCGAGATCACCATCTGTACAGGGAGCTCTCGAAGTGCCAGTTATGGATTCACAATGATCACTTTTTAGGGCACGTCATTATGGAACAAGGATTTGTTGTGGATCCCGCAAAGATAGAGGAAGTTCTTTCTTGGGATCCACCTGAGAATGCGTCTGTGGAGCATAGTTTTTTTGGTTTGGAAGGGTACTACAGGAGGTTCATGGAGGACTTATCTAGGATTTCTGCTCCTTTGACCACATTGACGTAGAAGGGACGACCGTTTACCTGGACTGATTAGTGCCATAAGTCCTTCGAGGAGTTGAGGTAGAGGATGACTAGTGCTTCAGTGTTGAGGCTGACAGAGGAGGGAATTGATTTCGCCGTATATTGTGACACTTCAGGTGTTTGTCTTAGGGGTGTGCTGATGAAACAACACACATTGATTGCGTATGGGTCAAGGTAGTTGAGGCCCCATGAACAGAATTATGTGACTCATGACTTGGAGCTGGCAGTAGTCGTCTTTGCTTTGAGGTTATGGAGACACTACCTCATGGGTGAGCATTTTGTGGTCTACTCAGACCATCGGAGCCTTAAGTACGTCATTACACAGAGGGATCTGAATCTGAGGCAGAGGCGCTGGCTGGAGTTTCTGCAAGAATATGATTTCGAGATAGTCTACACTTTGGGGAAGGGAAATGTAGTAGAAGATTCCCTTAGCAGGAAGTCCCTGGATTGTCTTGTGCGGGAAGCTTTGGAACAGTTGGCTTCCCTATAGCTGACCTTGGGGGAGTAGGAGGGTACGGATTTTCTGCAGTCGATGACACCGACTCCTTCGCTCCTTGAGCTTGTGAGAGAGTCACAGTTGGGGGACGTCGATAGTGAGAAACTACTTGATCAGATATCCATAGGCGGCGCACCCGATGGGTATTCTGAAGGAGGGAATCATGAGATCCTGTTCCAGGGATGAGCTATAGTACCGGTGGTGATGTGGGAGGAGGTGATGCGATAATTCCACACTTCTCCCATGGCCATACATCCCGGTGTGGGGAAGATGTACAGAGACCTTCAGTGGTAGTTTTGGTGGTCTGGCATGAAGCGAAGAGTAACTAAGTTTTTTTCTCAGTGTCTTACCTATCAGCAGGTGAAGGAAGAGCACCAGGTTTTGGAAGGGTTGTTACAGCCCCTTGATATCCCAGAGTGGAAGTGGGATGAAATATCTATGGACTTTGTCACAGGGCTTCCGCGCATAGTGAAGGGCCACAACTACATTTGGGTGATAGTGGACTGACTCACAAAGTCGGAGCACTTCCTAGCTATCAAGGAGCAGAGCTTGGTGAAGAGTCTAGGGTAGTTATATGTTCAGGAGATCATCCGCCTTCATGGAGTACCCTCGACGATCATCTCCGACCATGACGCGCGGTTTACGTCGTGATTATGGCGAGGCCTGCAGGAAGCATTCAGGACTCAGTTGCGAATGAGTACATCTTTTCACCCCCAGACTGACAGGAAGACCGAGCTCACTATCCAGGTGTTGGAGGATATGCTCAGGGCGTGCGTGTTAGACTTTGGCTGGAGCTGGGGGGATCACCTGCCCTTGGTAGAGTTTGCGTATGACAACAGTTACCACTCTACTATTGGCATGGTATCTTTTGAGGACCTCTATGGGAAAACCTTCAGGTCACCGTTGTGCTGGATAAAGGTTGTGGAGACCTCCCTCATGGGCCCAGAGTTGGTGCAGGAGAAGATAGAGAAGGTGCAGGTCATTCGTGAGCAGATGAGGATGGCTCAGAGCAGACAGAAGTCCAATGCAGACCGACATCGCAGGCCTTTGGAGTTTGAGTAGGGAGACCATGTCTTTTTGAGAGTCTCCTAATGGCATGGATTGCAGAGGTTTGGTCGGGGAGGCAAGTTGTCCCCACGGTTCATTGGACCGTTTGAGATCATGCGCAGGGTTGGTGAGGTCACCTACCAACATTCTCTACCCCCACAACTGGAGAGAGTGCATGAAATCTTCCACGTGTCACAGCTAAGGAAATATGTGCATGAACCCATACATGTTATCGACTAGGGAGAGATGGACATTGAGGATGGAACCACCTTTTCAGAGCACCTGGTGGCGATTGAGGACCGACAAGAGCAGACTCTACGTGGGTGGGCCATTCCTCCGGTTCGTGTGCTATGGTAGCACAAGAGGGTGAAAGAGAGCACCTAGTAGCGGGATAGCCAGATGAGGGCTCAATATATCGAGTTGTTTTTGTAGGTTTGTTTTTATGGGATGAAAAACGTGAAGGAGGGAGTGATGTAAGAACTCGGATTTTGAACCTATAAGACTTTGCATATTTCTTGATGTTATTCCAAAGCAGGATGTTAAGACAGCGTGCGATTTCGAGCCCTGGTGTTGCCGGAATTAAATTTGACATACGTTCACAACGGACATGATAAATAAATAAAATAACTCCTAAACGGTATATCGGAAAGGGAAAAAAAGGGCACCGTTGAGTCTGGAGCGTGCCGTTTACCCTAAGAGAGGTGAATTTTTTGCGGGTGCGGGCCAACTGTGAAAAATGCCCCCAGCGGCCTTTTCGTAATTTAGCGGCAACGAGCATTGAATTTATAACTTTTGAACAGAGTCTTAGATTAAAATTCTGAGATCACCATTGCGCTCATGTCATGCGGTTTACCCTAGGGGAGGCTTAATCTCGACCCTGCTGAGGGTTCGGGAACGGGCGTACCGTTGGATGATTGAAATGAATTAATTAAAAATTTCACATAATTCTCTACTTAAGTCTAAACCAAGGTCACCTCCCCCATTTTCTCATTCCTCTGGATTAAGGAAGATCCTCTCAACACCAAGCTCTCCATCTCCTCCCCCTCTAAGGTTGCGGCTCCGACAGATCGTTGTGATGCAACGGGCTAAGCCCCCGAGGTAGGATCTTCTCGTTTCCATTTCAATTTCAAGCATTATCTTCGATCTAAATTAATGATGTTGAAATGCTGTTTAAATTTTAAGATAAGACCATACTTCCATAGTTTATATCCTGATCTTTCCTCAGCACTTTTTGGATTTGAAATCCGAGTTCTGAGGTGACTTCAATCGTCCGGTGAAGTTTCGAGAGTTTTTGGGTGATTTTTCGGAGGTCCGGTGAGGCTCAGCGGCAGTGAGGCGTGGCCCAGCGGCAGAATGGTAGGGGTCCAGGTAGAGGATTGGTCGGCCAGGCGGTATTCGGCGGCTCGGAAGTAGGGAGGTCGGGTGAGGAGGCGTCAGCAGGGTGGGCGAGCGGAAGCCGGACCGAGCAGTGGAGTGGGGGCGCCAGCGAGGCGCGGAGACCTGGGCCGATCGGATTTTTCCGGTCGGTGCGTATGTGAGAGACCGGGGTCTTTAGGCCCCGACTAGAAAGACAGGGACCCACAATATGCGGGTCCCGTGGTGATAAATCAGGACCAGCTTAAGCTGGTCTAGTCGCATGGTGGGCCGGCCGAACCGGCCTGACCCACCTATTTTTTTCATCCATTAAAAATTTTAAACGCCTATAAAATGCTCTCCAGGCATCGTATTTGTGTGTCTTCTGTGGAAACATGTTCCTGGAATCGAGACGACCATTTTTATATGGTTTCAGGGGTTTTAATTCTTGATACGGGGGGCCTCGGTGGCCCAACACGCCCAATAAGTGGATTGGTGTTTTTCATGGGGTTCTTGTTTTGGATGGCACAGACACATCCGATGTCTGATTTGAGAGCCATAAGTGGTGTTGAGACCCTGGCATCGAGGCGAATATTTCTAGTATGGTTTCTGGCATTGTAGTCGGATTTGAGACGTGGGCCCTACGTGCCATCTTTTAAGCGACATGGAGAGTTTTGCGATGTTTTTTCAAGCGTCCGTTTGGGGCGGACGGATAGAAGATTTGATGTGTTTTTATGAGGCCATCAAAATGGTGCAGCCCACCCGACCTCTTTTGGGACTAAGAGTGGGCCCCACGAGACACCGTTCAGGCCTAAAGTAGTGGCAAACAACTTTTCCGTCGGGGGTCCGTTTCAGGCGAATGAGTAGTCTATCTCGCATGGTTTTCCACGAGGATTGAAGTGGTGTGATTTTTTGGGGGTATGCAGAGCCTCATTAGAGATCTTATTAAATGTGGAAGCATGAAAGGGTGTTTGATGGAGGTTTAATCAATGCACTTTGAACTATCACATAGTAGAGATGTTTGTGACCCCCCCAATGATAGTAGGATCAGTGCAGATCTATCAGACCAGTTTCAGGATTACCCTCCAGTTGGGCTGGGAAGTGGGTTACCCAACAAAGTATTAGGGTTTACCCTCCGACAGGGCTGGGCAGTGGGTTACCTGTCGAACTATCAGGGTTTACCCTCCATCGGGGCTGGGCAGTGGGTTACCCATCGAACTATCAGGGTTTACCCTCCAGCCGGGTTGGGAAGTGGGTTACCCATTCACTTACTAGGGTTTACCCTCAAGCAGGGCTAGGCAGTGGGTTACCCAACGACTTTTTAGGGTTTACCCTCTAGCAGAGCTGGGCAGTGGGTTACCTGTTGACCTATCAGGGGTTTACCCTCTAGTGGAGCTGGGAAGTGGGTTACCCATTGACCTATCAGGGATTACCCTCCAGTGGGGATGGGCAGTGGGTTACCCGATGACCTCTAGGGGTTTACCCTCCAGCTGGGCTGGGCGATGGGTTACCCGGAGACTTCTTTTAGACTCAGACCTTTCTACGGGGCTAGTCAGTGACTTTTTCTCCGTGACTACTGGAGTGGGATCCTTGGTTGTACAGATCGGCGATGTGAAAGTTTTGACGCGACCTTAAGACATATGAGGATGAGGGGAACTTCTCCCACAGAGACGCGTGCTTGCGACGTGACCTAAAAATCGTGTGGGTGAGTCAGTGCCTCCCAAAGAGGATAGTATTGAGGTGATATGATTGATCCCCTTTGACTTGTACCTCATAGGTTGATGTGTGGGATGTTTGGGTTTAGTGTTGGATATCTCTAGAACTGTTGGAGACTCTTCTTGGGCTGAGCTTAGAGATGGAGATCCCCTAACACACTCGTTCGGGTTTGTTGTTGAGCATATATATAATACACCTGACTTCGGTTCCCACTCCTTGGGTTCAATTACTCTTCTTCTAGGAGGGGCGAAGACGCGCAGGGTATGCCCCATGATTTCCATGTTTATCTCCTCTTGGTTGGATGAGTCCACCCTCCCACTATAGGTAGCAAAGACTTGGTGAGAAGTTCGTCTTCTCATTGTTCCTAGATCCCTACGTTTGGATGATTTTACTTCCTTCCTCTTGTTGGGTTGAACTGCACTCTCTTTACTGTACTCCTTTACTGTTCTAGTTATGTCTCTTGGTCACCTCTTTAGTGCCTCCTTTGTTTCTCCCTCGACCTTTCGGGGCATCCTACTGAGTATCTTTATACTCACCCCTACTTGGGATTTTCTAGCACCTGGTCTTCCCTTGCAGATAACGGACAGGTCGATCGTGACTATGGAGGAGCATAGAGGTCTTAGGAGCTCAGACAGCGTGTCCTAGTTGTGCCATAGTTTTTAGGTGGGGATCTATCAAGTCCTTTCCTTTTGTTTACCTGTTTCTAGGTTGTGGAACCTTTGTGGTTGGGCGCGTGTTTTTTCCTTTTTACTGTTCAGTTTACTTGTTAGTAATTTCAGCACTTTAATTGGTCTATTTAGTGGTTGATGCATGACTCTGGTTGGGTTATAGCTGTTTGTCTGATGGTTTTGTTTTTTACTATGCACTTCTTCATCGAGTTGGTTGTGTGTGCATGTGTACAGGTACTTAGGCAAAGGCCTCCCTGAGATTGTTATGCTTTCGGTGCTGGTCGCCAGCCTCTGGCCTATGGAGGCGGGCTTGAGGTAGTTACAGCTCGGGACTGGTAGGGTCGGGTCGTGACAACTATCTTAATTTCTCTAACATCATCATGTATATATTAATCACATATTAATAAATAAAACACACATTATAATATATAAAATAATTAAATAAATAATAAGAGGGAAATTATAATTATAAAAAAACTTTAAAAATAGAATAAAATAAGGAGGCATGGACCCACTCAACATTATCCCCCTTTTTGATAATTACAAAACCCATATATCTCTCTATATTTTTAAGATTAGAAAATAAAATCAATAGAGAGGAAATCACATAAAAACTAAAATATTAGTAAATAAAAATAAAAAATTGCAAGGGAATAAAATATCATAACTATTCATCAACCCCTGTGTTAGACAATATAATAACAATAAATAATAATAATTTAGGGGTAAAAAACATGTTTAAATGGTTAAAAATACATATAAAACCCCATAAAATATAAAAAAATGAAATTAGATAATACCCAACATGCTTAAAAAAATATATTCAGCTTAAAATAATGCCCCCAAGTTGTGCATAATTAAAAGTGTTACCAATTATTAAATAAATAAACAAATTTTAAAATACTAAAAAAACCCCTTAAACCAAGATTCCTCTCTTAAAAAGATATAACATTCAGTTATCAAGATTTTGTAATCTCCTCTTGAACAAAAAACTACAAGAATCCAAAAAACTAGTTAATTTAATCAAATAACTTATAAAATATATGCAAAGAATAAAAATTAATATATTGTAATGTACATGAAAGTAACCCAAATAAGAAAAAAATAAATACATTCTCACTGAGAAAAACAAAAAACCTAAAAATATCTCATTATAATATACTAATATGTTAAGAAATAATTGGTGTGTATAATGGACCTAAGAAATACATCACTTGGTAATGTATAGTGGTTTAGGTTCTACTGGATTATCCATTGTTCCTTTAGAAACCCAAATTTATTAAAATTCTCAAATATTTGAACTCGTTGAAAATATAACATTAAATTCATTGTTTTATCTAAGTGTCCACATAAAAAATTCACTACAATCATAATAATAATTTTCATGTAAGAAACATTTAAAACAATTAACATTATAATAATAAACCTTTATTATTATATCATCACGTTTCCTAAAATGAATAGGATGGCCAATATTTACCTTTGAAATAATCTTTATAGGCATTGGCTTTCTCAAAAAATATACTTATATGAAATTATTATCCAAGAAACTTCCCAAAACACCATTATCCTTTTGAATATCTTTTAATTCATAAAAAAACATTAACCTTACTATTAGTGTAAATTATTCTTCATTTTTTCATTTTATAACTTAAACTTCTCATTTAACTATTTATGATTCAATACTTTATAATCAACATTCTTAAACTTTCCAAAATCAAGGTTCATATTATTTTTCCCTTAAATAACATTTTTATATTACCCGTTGAGTTTCATGTAAATGGAAATCCTTATCTCTATTTAATGTTGTTATCAATCACACAACACACACAACTCATCAAAATTGAGAATTAAAAAAACTTAAACCATTAGAATATGAAGCACGTGGAGTGGGAGATAAATATGTTTCAAAAAAAACCATGAAACAGAATTAACATAATTTCTCTCTCTATATTAGATAATGAATTAGAAGAATCAAAATATTTATACTTATTTCCACTAAAATTTATCTATTTCCTCTTCCTACTATGATAACCTTCCAATAAGTATCTAGGTTTTCTATATTCAAATCACCTAGGTTTTATTTGATTTAAATAATATCTTTTTATTTCTTTCCTAAAATATTTCTATTATAGTATTATTCTTTATCTCTCCATAAAAAAAATAAAATATCTCCCAGTACTTTTCCTAATATAGAGAAAACATTAAATGCATAAAATAGATATCAACAATGAATTAAACAATGAATCTAAATAATATGATCTCTAATGTGTTTTCTTTGATACAGACTATAAGGTATCATGAAAAATATTAATGAAGCACAAATATAAAAAATTATGGCTTTGATATTAATTATTAGGTTTTGTGGGAGATATAATAGTAGAGAATATGGGTTAATTGAAGATCATAAAATAATCAGTGTAACTAAAAAAATGACATATAATTTTGTGGATAATAAGAAGAAATAATTCAAGCATAAAAATGGTTGAGTGTGTTTGTGAGGAGAGTAAAGAGTAATTTAACATAAAGTACAAAGGATTTATAGTATATTGGATCGCAAATATATTATGTCTACTCTCCAAACTCTCAAAATAAGAGCATGGATATCCATAATAGATATAACCTTTTACATGGGTATAGAACAAAACCAACAATTCCTTTAACCACACCAAGGGAAAACCAAAACTCATGCCTTGTTACACATGGAGGAAAATACTAACACAAAATTTTACAGGACCATATAGATCCTAATTATTTCATAGGAGCATAACAAACCTACAATTTTTATGATCAGTGATAACCTATTCCATTTTGATGATTCATACACCAACTATGAAATTCATTTTATCCAAGATGGTAAAATCAGTATGATACTTTTTAATGATCATATAACCATGTGTGAACAACTATACAATGAAAAAAAATTGTACAATCAAACCAGAATAAGTATACGATGGTATTTCTAGTTTATAAATATTATCTTCAACCCTTTTTTTAATGTAATAAATGATATATATTTAAGAGAACCAATAATACCTTGAAAAACTATAACAACAATGTATGACAATGAAGCTCTCCAATATTATAGGAATTAAATATCTAGTAATTGAATTGTGGTATACTACCTATTTTCTTTGTCTATAGTTATATATAAACATCAATTACTAACTCAATCAGATTAATCTTCAAGATATTTCCTACTAAATCGATCTAATGATTCTCTTTATATGGATGCTTCCATAATTATATCCATGACATATAATCACAATGGTTAGTAATATGAAAAATGGAAATAATCTTTTTACCTACATTTAAAATGTCATAGATATTATGATAATCATATTATCCTGATTATCCTTTATACAACATTCTCCCTTCAACGTAATCTCTAATAAATGTAATATTGAGCTTAAATATTCTCTAGTGTTCTCTAATTTATCTATAATATAATTAACATTTTTTATCATAGCACGTAATGGATAATGTAAAAGTATTATATCATGACTTTTAATTCCTATCTATATATATCCCACTTAATCTATCATGACAGCATATGGTTGAACTCCCCTTATATGGTTCTTAAACATGGAAACTTATTCTAATGTTTTTGAAATAGTTATCCTTATATAGAACTAAAATGATTTATAAATTTTCAAATACATGTTATTTTAGTCCAATGTAAGATCAACATTCACCTTATATGATATTCATCTTTTTCAATGATACACTAATTCTTATGCTGTCATTATCACACACAGTTGAAAATTTGTCAAGTATTCCAACGCGGTTGTAAAACTAAATTATCTAATTCAAAATAAACATAAAACATATGGAATATTATTATAATGTTAATTCAATTATGGTTGATATCACCTTACATGATATAAGAATGAATAATTTCTAGCTAGTGAAAAAATTTATAATTATTACACAATCTCAAATATCAATTATTGCAGCCATGTAAATTTCTTGAGAATCGAAACATATATATTAATCACATAGTAAATAATAATAAAAATATAATATATAGAATAATTGAACAAGTAATGGTAGAGAAATTTTAATTATAAAAAACCCTAAAAAATTAGCCCAAAAAAGGTTCTAGGATACACTCAACAAATGTGGCATGATATTTATGAATGGACCAGTGACCCTAAGTGTGTAGATTTAGGCATGTGAAGTTCCTTAGGTATGTTTTGGAATTAAAATGTGATTATTTCTTCGTGGATAGTGATAAGGTTTGGGATATTTTGGAATAGTTTGATCTTAAACTAGTTAATTAGGTGGGAAATCCCAGTATAGTAAGATTAGATTCATGATATCTTAGTTAGAGTGTTATAATTTTTTAGTACATGATAGTTTACCCACTTGTGTGTAAGACATGAGGCCTTTGTAATAGTCTAGGTTAGATGGTTCTTTAATTCCTTAATGTCCGGAGTGTGGTTTTTACTATATCATGTGATGCATGAGGATAAGTTAGGAGATGGTTATGAGAATGGGAAGTGTTTACACTCTCTTTCCTTGGAGACAAGAGACTGTGAAAATTGTATAATGTATGCAGTAAGTTGGATAAGATAGAGAGATATATTCCATTTAGTAATTTACTTAGTGATTACCATTATATATAACTAATGTAGTAAGTGAATAAGGAATATATATTAGAATATGGTTATGTCTTGGAAATAAAATTTGGGTTTTATAATGATATCAATATTATTACTGTAGATTAGGATTTTAAATATATAAAGCATGATGGTTTGGAAAGTGAGATAAAGTAAAGTCCTTGGAAGGATTTTTTTAAGAATCCAATTATTTATTTTTACCCAAAAGGTTCCATGAAAATTAGGATTCATTGGATTTATGATTGAAGAATACAACTGATGGATTATAGGGAAATGACCATTGATAAAATAACTTATCATTGGAGACTAATTTATAAAATTTTATTACTTAGAGAAAATTAAGTCTGGAAAGAGGGAATCTATAATGGGTTTTACTGTTTTGAAACTATCCTTGGAGAACACATGATGTGTATTTAAAAAACTATTGGTGATGGGTTTGAAAGGGGAGAGAGATGGTGGCCAGTGTTGGTAAGTGTTTCTAGAGTTATTCTATTTGACCCATATAGGATTATATACTTCGTGGGATGATAAAAAACCATTCATGTTTCAATTTACTGAATTGATTTTAATCAGTAAATGTTTTTATTGTGGGTTCTCTATAAATAGGAAGTAAGACTACTATGTGGTGAGGGTCCACCAAACTAAAAATACGATAAAAAAGAAATGACTTAAGTGAAGTGAGTTGAGAAATTGATAGATATTTGTAATACTATAAATAGGGAATCATTAAATTTTTCCTATTGTGAATAGGTAGAAAGAGTTATCAAATGGAGTTTCCATTAAAATAATGACTTGGTTTTATATGATTCATGTGAAGTTCCCTTATGAACACTAGTATAGTGCTGGTTAATAATAATATCGATAGTCGGTAGTAGCAGTAATAAAATACTATTTGAAAAATCATAATTTCATGAGACCAGAAGTGTGGATTATAGATTGTGACTATTATGTTTTTAAGATAAATACTTGGGAGTGATAATACTTATAGAATATAAAAATTCAGATATTATATTATTAGTTAGATGAAGTTATGGGAAATACTATGGTGAGGACCTCCCTTACGACCACTCAAAGGATGGCCCTTGTGGATGAATTGGTAAAAAATTATAATTTATTATCTATCAAGGTATAGGATTTGGTTATGGTTATAGGTATAGTAAAACTGATTGGTGATTCATTGAAATACTATGGTATGAACCTGAGAAACACCAAAATTGAGAATTTACTTGAGATTATTGACTATAATCAATGTGGGTTAAAAAATAGTAAGTGGTTTTGATTTATATTATTATGATTAAATTTGGAAGATATCCACAATTTTGAGGAGAGTATGGTAGTGTTTTTTTGGGTTTAGATTACCCTATACTAGGCAAAACCTATATTTTGGATACAACTAGATAGGACTAGATGACTAGTGGTCATGGATTAAGCCACTCAATTCAAGTAACAACCTTATGAATACAAATTCTGTCAACTACTGGAGTTTTTCATTATTTATAGGGTGTGTTTAAGGATGAAACCACTATAGAGACATCATTGATTGAGCCGACAACCAAAAGTTGGGAAATATTTCAAATCATGTCAATACAGTGAATTACCAATTATGATCTAGAATGTATAACCAGATATATATAAATGGAAGTGAATTCAAATATGTTTAATATATTATGAATGATTTGGTTAGTAGTTTTGGTTGAAAATAATTTGGGAAATAGATAGTTCTTTTGGATTGAGTGTGGTGATGGAATACCCATATCATTTGGATGATTCTGAAATAGAAACAGTCATCAGATCTCAATGAATAGAGTGATTCACTTGAAATACATGAATATACTTTTCAAGGATGATAATTCATATGATGGGGAGTTTTTAATTATGTTTTTGTTAATGTTCAGTGGAAACAAAAAAACTAACCTCTAATAGAACTAGATCTAGAAATGATTATAATTTTTTATTGGTATTAGATCACCAGCATTTGAGCATCAATTTGAGGATAATTTTTGGGAATGATTGGAAACTATGGAGTTGTATGATGGAAATATTCATGTTTTTAGTATGTTTTTCTCCTTAAAAGTGTAAATAAATTTTACAAGATACCTAGTTCTATTTTATGTGTGTAAAAACCCCTAGATAATCCATTGTATAGCCAATGGAACTAGACTGGGTGGCCTAATTGACACTTGGTACTCAATGTAATTCAAGTTTTTACCCAATGGCCTCTAGGGTTTTTATTTTAGAAGATGAATTTTAGAGTTTTCTAAAAAATTAATAAAATACCCCCCTCATTGATGAAATGTTTCTATATGCAATCCAAAATAGGAGATGATTCCCTCTTTTACCTCACTTTCCCCTCCCCCCTATGATATAAGGAATATAGATCTTTTTTCATTATTCCAATAATGGTAAAACTTCCTATAATCCTTATTTATTACTCTATTTATTTTCTTCACATTTTTCATTTCCTTGGATAAATGTTTGATGATTTATTTCAAAAGAGAATGGTGAAATCCATCCCAAATTATGGGGATTCTTGGTTAAGTGGGAAAAGTGTGATGAAAGAGGGATAACACACAATATTTATCACAGTTTTTATGGAGGTAAATCACCCTAGAATTTTTCTTTGTTATTTTATTGATTATTTAATAAATTTGTGATAAATTTGCTATTGAATCTTAATAATTTTAGATATGGGGGTTGAAGATATATGTTATAGACTTTTTGAATTCTTTTAGTTATGTTTTTAATGTCGTAAAGATACTTGGAAATATTTCTTGTATTATTACGTTGAGGTTGATTTTGGGTTTCATTAATTATTTAATTATGATAAATTATAAATAATTATTTTTAATTTGAGGAATTGGTTAGGATCTTGGGTGATGAAATATGATGATGACCAAGATGGGATTAGGTGAAGATAGAATAATAGATAAAATGTTTAACTTTAGAAATAAGGTAAGTGGCCCATGCTGTATTAATCCATGCATATTATGTGATTTTTTCAGAATTTTAATATATGAGAAGGTAATACTCAATTTAGAGTTGCTGGAGTGGGAACCAAGAGGGATCAGATGTAAATAATGAATATATAGAACCTATTATCCATAGAAGATATAAACTTCTCACAATAGAATAATCTTATGATTATTTAGTGATTTTTTAACCAAGATTATAACGACCCACACTTTACATACATTGTTAATACTTCAAAATTGAATCACACTTATTACAACATATGACAAAACCACAAAGGACCGTATAGGTATAGTGTCTTTAGAAACTGGGAAACATAAACAACTGGTTCATAAATCTTCTACAGTGTCTCCCATTTATTTCATCATATCTAGGGTCCCTTTTAGCATATTCTACTTAATATCCATCTTCCTGGCCTGGGGAAAAGAAAACATAAAAGGGTGAGCTCAAATGCTCAGCAAGGGCAAATAAAGGAAATAAAAATCATATCATATCTTTTTGAAAATTAAAACCTGCAAAAGAGATCATAATATCTTAACATGGAATAAATCATAGAAGTGAAAATGAGATCCCCATAATCATAACATAAAACTTGAATCTTTGTGGCATGCACACATAATCATGGAAAATCATTTCTTGTTAGTCATGACTCATTGCCAAGACTATCTTAGTGGACAAAGTCCCTTTCTGAACCGAGTTCACTCCTCGTTTCAGTCCTGTATCACTGAACCGAAATAACCTTCCGTTCCAGCCATGTCTATCTCATGAGATATAAAATCATTACCCAATGCATTTGAGGGAGATATAGGTCCCACCCATCTTATAATGAATCCTTTCTTATGTGTTCCACATAATCATAAAACATACATCATCGCATAACACATATAACAAAAATGGGATTCTTGAAACATCATGACATCATAAATCAATTCATATATGATAAAGGAATTCATAAACATAATTCCATCACAACATAGTCAAACCAATGTAAAAATATGGATAGAAACAGAACCCTTTATTATCTTAGATGGAAGATAATTTTGATAAAACACTTGAATTGAATTCTTGAGGAAAATATCCTTTCTTCTTCAAAAACATTTTTCCTTTCATAACATGTCATACAACTTTAAAATAAAAGAAGTTGATTAAAAATAAACTTGAAAACTTGTAAAGTAAGCTTCTTTGAAGTAATGTTTTAAAAATCCATTCATGCCGTATAAGTTAAAAAAAACATTCTTCGTACTTTTGTCGGAAAAGTCAAAAAGTACCTCGTACGGAAAAACGACAAAAGATTCCTTTCATATTCTTTACTAAAAACTCACCTAAGGGTAAAATTGGATTTAAACTATTTCAAGTGGATGGAAACAATATTACATATTGAGGGAACATGGATGTGGATGATAAAATACACCCCAGTAAATACTTACGAATAAACAATCTCGGATAAAAATGAGATTGTGATATTTCCCTTACCTTAGGTCCGATTTGCTTTGTTCGTGTCCGAAGCTCCTGTATAATGGTTTAAATAATGTTATTGACTTATTACAGAATCATACATATTGATATGAGATCATATATGGTCATATTATTAGCTTCTTGTTAGTAATATTTCATTGTTACGTGTTACTCGGGTCTTTATAACTTTTTGTTCTTATGCGTGTTTTGTCGAATAAATTCTTATTCTTATCTTTAGGTTATAGATAATTAATTTCCAGAATGGTATTAGTGTATTATATACCATATTCATTCATTCAATTCATTTATATAATCATTATGAAATGAAGATCATGTAGAACGAGTCGCATCACATCGTGGAGACGGTATTCCGTACGTACGCACGAGTGATGATATCGTTCCTATGATCGTGGAATTGTATCGGAGTATATATATATATATTATTTCAGTATCAATATTACTTAATAATAATCATATATAGTTACTGATTACACCATTATACCCATCCTTGTAAGGTGATGGTGGAAAATAGATTACACCACGGCGTGGAGACGGTATTCCGTACGTACGCACGCGCGGTGATTTCATTTTTCCGTAGGATGGATAAAAGGTGGATTAGGGTTGTTTCATATTTATAATAACATATCAGTATGTAAGTAATACTGATGTTATTACTTTATCATGAAACAACTAAAGAAGAAGAAGTTGAAGAAGAAAGAAATTGAAAAGATCGGTAATGGATATTACCTCTTCTTTGGAACGCCTTTTTGAATCCTCCACTTAAGGAACTAAGATTGGTCTTTGGAGAAGACCAGGACCTCTAGTATTATTCTAGGGAAGTGGAGAAGGGAAAATGGCAGGGGTTGGCCGAGCTTGAGTGCTCAAATTGGTGTGAGGAGGAGGGGGAGGAGGTGCCCTTTTATAAGGGAGGAGAGGGGCACCTTAGGAATATCTCAAAATATTATTTTATATTAAAGTCAAAATCGGTTTATAATGGTTCCAAAGGGTCTTATTTCGAAGCTAAAGTGGGGATGGGTCGAAATCCTACCAACCAATAGGATTTAGACAAGTTTAGGGTATTATTTTAACCTTATCAATTAGATTTAACTCTAAGTTAATTAATTTAACTTTTACCGTGTCTTTTTGTTTTCTTTCACTATATGGTTAATACACTTACTATAACATGACAAACGAACCCCAAATTGTTTATTATTAATATATATATCCTTATCTAAGTCATTTGGCCGAACCTTATATTTTTAGGAATAAAATAACAATTAATAATATAATATTTGATTTAAAAACTATTTTGTGTCAATTTTGACACTATTTGATATATGATTTTTGTCAAAGTCATAACAGAATTATATGTTCTAACCAAGTTGACTAAAGCAATACTAATATATCATAGTAACCTAGAAAATTAGTGTAATTCATAAAAAGTCTCAAATTACATTTATTTTGGTATTTATATTATCAATTTTGTCAATATTTCATTAATAAGATAATTACTGCATCATCTTTGTGTCATAAATAAATTAAATTATTTGATGTCTAAAAATTACAAATAAAATACCATCATGTAGGAAATCTTTTTAGCTTTCTAATGAATATTTACAATCGAATTTATCTTATGTATAACCCTATATTAAAAATGATTTACTTATTAAACTTTGATTTTAACTATTTTAACCCTTCTTTAAATAAATTAATAATAAATGTCCTAATCTAATCCAAGTGGGCCTAAATGGTCATATTTTATTCCTAAGTTTGTTTTTGGTCGAATTAAACTTGTCCAATAGAATTAGGACATGTGTTAGGGTAATATTGATATCATATTTACCCTTAGTTACCCTATTTACTATTAACCGCGGTAAAAAAAGTAAAAAGTTACTATTCACCAAAAAATTATTTTCATCTCATTGAACCACATTTTAGTCCTTGATATTAACCGTGTCTCTCGGATTTTCGAAATTCCATTCACAGAAGCGGTAAAATTAAGTTTTATGCAAAATTCAGTTTTTAACCTACCACTTAGTGGTTTCACTATTCATCAAAAATTGAAAGTTTTCAGAAAAATACCAAAATTTCACCCTAGGCTAATTTCGATATTCTGAGTCCAAAAATGAAGTCCATTTTGAAAAATAAAATTTATAAAATTTCAAAAAGTGGTTATTACTATTCATAACGGCTAGTTTTAATAGCATATTGTTGTTTAGTGAAACTCGGTATTGCGTACGACGCAAGCTATCGAGGAAGGTCGCGATTGCGTGTAAAGCAAGCCAAGAAAGTGTTGTGTAGAAAAAGATTCCTTTGATGATTTATATAACATAAAAGTCTCGGGTGTTACATTCTACCCCCCTTAAAAAGAATTTCGCCCTCGAAATTCGTCACTTTGCAACAAACAAATGAGGATACTTCTCCCTCATCATATCCTCAAGCTCCCATGTAGCTTCTTCAAGTTGGTGGTTTCTCCATAAAACGTTCACCAAGCGAGTGGTCTTGTTTCGTAGGACTTTTTCGCTACGATCCAGAATCTCTATCGGCTGTTCTTCATAAGAAAGATCTTGCTCCAGCGGTATAACTCTTGAGCTGAGTACATGTGAAGGATCTGATATGTACTTTCTCAGGAGAGATACATGGAACACATCGTGAACTTGAGAGAGATTCGGTGGAAGCGCCAATCGGTAAGCTACCTTCCCAACACGATCCAGTATTTCAAAAGGACCGATATATCTAGGGCTCAACTTCCCCTTCTTTCCAAATCTCATAACCCTCTTCCAGGGAGATATTCGTAAGAACACTTTATCACCCACTTCAAACTCTAGGTCTTTTCTTCGGTTGTCGGCATAACTTTTCTGTCGACTCTGAGCTGCTCTTATGTGTTGTTGAATAGATCTGACCTTTTCTGCCATTTCATCAACGAGATCAGGTCCTAATAGCTTTCTTTCCCCAACTTCATCCCAGCAAGTTGGAGTCCTGCATTTCTTTCCATAGAGAGCTTCATAAGGAGCCATCTGAATACTGGAGTGAAAGCTATTATTATAAGAAAATTCCACCAAAGGTAGGTGTTGATCCCAACCTCCTTTGAAATACATAGAGCAAGCTCTCAACATATCTTCTAGGGTTTGAATTGTTCTCTCAAACTGACCGTCTGTCTGGGGATGATAAGCAGTGCTGAAACTCAACTCTGTATCCAGAGTATGCTGAAGACTTCGCCAGAACTTCGAGGTAAATCTCGGATCTCGATCAGATATAATAGAAAGTGGTACTCCATGAAATCTTACCACTTCCTTTACATATATCCTGGCAAGCTGATCTAGAGAGAAATCCTCTCTAATATCAATGAAGTGTGCAGACTTTGTAAGACGATCAACTATGACCCAGATAGCATTATTGCCTTTGGATGTTTTAGGAAGTCCTGTGACAAAGTCCATAGTGATGTTTTCCCATTTCCATTCGGGTATGGGTAATGGTTGTAACATCCCCTTAGACTTCTGTCTCTCAGCTTTAACTTGTTGACAAACCAAGCATCGAGAGACATATTCAGCAACATCTCTTTTCATGCCATCCCACCAGAAGTACTCTTTCAGGTCCCTATACATCTTCGTGCTTCCAGGATGAATAGAGAATGAAGAACTATGAGCCTCATCCAGCAGCTCTTTCTTTAATTCGGGGATGGGAGGAACACAAACCCGATTCCTGAACTTTATTATCCCATCACAAACAAGGTTGAATTCAGGAACATTTCTCACCTTCTTTTGTAACTCGACATCTTCTTTCTGTGCCTCTTTAATCTTCACATGTATAGATGGTTTAACATTCATTTGAGAAAGATAAGATTTGTCCCCTTCCATTATAATTCCAAGATCCATCCTTTGTAAATCCATAAATATTGGATCTTTTGTGATCCTCATCATGGATAAACTAGCATGGTCTTGTCGACTTAATGCATCTGCCACCTTGTTTGCTTTCCCAGGGTGGTAATGGATTGAGAAGTCATAATCCTTAATCAGCTCCAACCATCTTCTTTGGCGCATATTCAGCTCCTTTTGTGTGAAAATATACTTTAAACTTTTATGATCAGTATAAATATCACACCTTTCACCATAAAGGTAATGCCTCCAAATCTTTAATGAAAAGATTACCGCAGCCAACTCCAAATCATGTGTTGGGTAATTTTGCTCATGGATTTTCAACTGTCGTGAGGCATAAGCTATCACCATATCATTTTGCATAAGAACACACCCCAATCCCTTCTTGGATGCATCACTGTAGATCACAAACCTTTCTCCACTACAAGGCAGTGTGAGCACAGGTGCACTGGATAACCTTCTTTTCAACTCCTTGAAATTCTCTTCACATTCCTCTGTCCAGACAAACTTAACTCCTTTCCGAGTCAACTTGGTGAGTGGATTAGATAATCGTGAAAAATCTTTTACAAAACGTCGATAATAACCAGCCAAACCAAGAAAACTTCAGATCTCAGTTACTGTTGTTGGTCTTGACCATCTTTCGATAACCTCTGTTTTTGCTGGATCCACAGATATCCCCTCTTTTGAGATTATATGACCCAAAAATGCAACTTTTTGAAGCCAAAATTCACACTTGGTAAATTTGGCATAAAGCTTCTCTTTTCTCAGGGTCTTCAATATAATTATCAAGTGATCTTCATGCTCTTCCTTTCTCTTTGAATAGACAAGAATATCGTCTATAAAGACTACCACAAATTGATCAAGATAGTCTCTAAAGACTCTATTCATTAGATCCATGAAGATAGCAGGGGCATTAGTAAGACCAAATGGCATCACTATAAATTCATAGTGTCCATACCTTGTACGGAAAGCCGTCTTTGGTATATCCTCCCTTTTGACCCTTAATTGATGATACCCTGAACGAAGATCAATCTTGGAAAAGTATTGAGCTCCGCGTAGTTGGTCAAATAAGTCATCAATGCGTGGGAGAGGATATTTGTTCTTGATAGTGATCTTGTTAAGTTCTCTATAATCAATGCAGAGTCTCATTGATCCATCTTTCTTCTTAACAAATAGAACAGGTGCTCCCCAAGGTGACGCACTAGGGCATATGAATCCCTTATCAAGATTCTCTTGGAGTTGCTTCTTCAATTCCTGCAACTCAATTGGGGCCATTCTATAAGGTGTCTTTGAAATAGGCAAAGCACCCGGTACGAGTTCTATTGAAAACCCAACTTCACGATTTGGTGGAAGACCCGGTAATTCCTCCGGAAAGACATCATCAAACTCCCGTACAATGGGAATATTCTTAATCGTGAGTTTCTCACCAACTATTTGAGATAAATAACCTTCATTTAGTGGAATCAATACCCATAAGATGAAAGAAATTTCCACTGGAAGGTTATGTTCATCCTTGCATTGATAGACGATCGTAGGTTGATCTGGAATATGAAATGTGACTTCCCTTCTTTGGCAATTGATATGAGCTCCATGTAGAGAAAGCCAATCCATGCCAATAATCACATCAAATTCCACTAAAGGAAGGATCACAAGATTTGCAGGAAGCACTTTCCCACAAACTTCGATCGGAGAAGAATTATAAACTTCTGATGCGATTGATGTGCCATTAGGTGTTGTCACAGCTAACTCAACATCTAATTGTTGAGGAAATACGGTGATACCCTTAGAAAATTTTTCAGAAATAAAAGAGTGGGTGGATCCAGAATCAAATAAAACATTTTCTACTTTAGAGTGGATGGTAAGTGTACCTTTCACCACATCGTTATCGTACTCCACATCGCTGATAGAAATTGCATGTGACTTTCCTTTTTCTTTAGCCTTAAGAGTTTGTTGACGTCGACCATCATCATCAACCCTTGGATTTGGGCATTGATTGGCATAATGCCCCATCTCCTTGCACTTGAAACATTGAAGTGTAGCAGGTTCATTCTGTGTATCCCTTCCTTTGTTTGCATCATTAGACATCTTCTTCCCATTATCACGGCATTCAAATGCCCGATGACCTTCCTTTCCACATTTAAAACATTTACTTGTCCCTTTAAGACAACTCCCTCCATGTTTCTTTCCACACTTTGAGCATAAGGGAAAGTTCATCTTCTTTTCCGTGTGCTCTTTAGATTTTTCTTTGAATTCCATCTTCCTCTTCTTATCAAACCCATGTGACTGATGGGTTACTCCAATCTCCATCTCGACTTTGAGAGCACATCGAACGATTTCCTCGTAGCTATTGAAGTCCCTTATGGCTAACGCCCTTCGAAGACTTGGTTTTAAGCCACTAAAGAACGATCGATCTTACTCTCAGGTTGGATAATAATACCAGAAGCGTACCTTGCAAGTCTGGTAAAATTTGCTTCATAGGTACCAACAGATTCATCATCCCTTTTCTTCAGTTCAAGGAACTCTTTCTCCATCTTTGTTCGGAGAATACGAGGGAAGTACTTATTGAAAAATAAGTTCTTGAACTCGTCCCATTCCATAGACTCAATTTCATCCCTTTGCCTTGTATTCTTAACAAGATTCCACCATTGATCAACATCTCCTTCCAAACGATACACTGCTAGGATGACTTTATCATGCTCAGAACATTGAAGAACTGAAAATATCTTTTCAGTAGTACTAATCCATTGTTCAGCAACTAATGGATCAGTAGACCCGCTGAAAGATGGTGGATGCTGCCTCATGAAGGATTCAACAGAATGTTGCTCCCTCCTTTGTTCGTTTGGAAATCCTGCATGATTCATAGCTTGAGAAAGTTGTGTGAGCATGGCTACAAGATTTTGCATTCCAGCTCCCATATCGTTTGGTTGCTCAGGGGGACAATCATTGCATTGCCCATCGCATTCCGCATTAACACGGTTCCTTCGGGTTCCAGCCATTGACTAAAACCAAGAAGAATAGTGTGAGCAACACTAATTATAATAGGAAACCACATAATTCAAGAATAAAATTTTCATGCTTAAGGTCTTATCCTAGGTTATTCAAGGCCATTTTTAAAACACTAAGATTGTGTTCTATGCTTAGACTTATCCTTAGGGTTCTTACTAAGGCTTTCACATCCTAGTTTCCAAAGGTTGACTATACCTTTCCTCTGATACCAACTATAACGACCCACACTTTACATACATTGTTAATACTTCAAAATTGAATCACACTTATTACAACATATGACAAAACCACAAAGGACCGTATAGGTATAGTGTCTTTAGAAACTGGGAAACATAAACAACTGGTTCATAAATCTTCTACAGTGTCTCCCATTTATTTCATCATATCTAGGGTCCCTTTTAGCATATTCTACTTAATATCCATCTTCCTGGCCTGGGGAAAAGAAAACATAAAAGGGTGAGCTCAAATGCTCAGCAAGGGCAAATAAAGGAAATAAAAATCATATCATATCTTTTTGAAAATTAAAACCTGCAAAAGAGATCATAATATCTTAACATGGAATAAATCATAGAAGTGAAAATGAGATCCCCATAATCATAACATAAAACTTGAATCTTTGTGGCATGGACACATAATCATGGAAAATCATTTCTTGTTAGTCATGACTCATTGCCAAGACTATCTTAGTGGACAAAGTCCCTTTCTGAACCGAGTTCACTCCTCGTTTCAGTCCTGTATCACTGAACCGAAATAACCTTCCGTTCCAGCCATGTCTATCTCATGAGATATAAAATCATTACCCAATGCATTGGAGGGAGATATAGGTCCCACCCATCTTATAATGAATCCTTTCTTATGTGTGCCACATAATCATAAAACATACATCATCGCATAACACATATAACATAAATGGGATTCTTGAAACATCATGACATCATAAATCAATTCATATATGATAAAGGAATTCATAAACATAATTCCATCACAACATAGTCAAACCAATGTAAAAATATGGATAGAAACAGAACCCTTTATTATCTTAGATGGAAGATAATTTTGATAAAACACTTGAATTGAATTCTTGAGGAAAATATCCTTTCTTCTTCAAAAACATTTTTCCTTTCATAACATGTCATACAACTTTAAAATAAAATAAGTTGATTAAAAATAAACTTGAAAACTTGTAAAGTAAGCTTCTTTGAAGTAATGTTTTAAAAATCCATTCATGCCGTATAAGTTAAAAAAAACATTCTTCGTACTTTTGTCGGAAAAGTCAAAAAGTACCTCGTACGGAAAAACGACAAAAGATTCCTTTCATATTCTTTACTAAAAACTCACCTAAGGGTAAAATTGGATTTAAACTATTTCAAGTGGATGGAAACAATATTACATATTGAGGGAACATGGATGTGGATGATAAAATACACCCCAGTAAATACTTACGAATAAACAATCTCGGATAAAAATGAGATTGTGATATTTCCCTTACCTTAGGTCCGATTTGCTTTATTCGTGTCCGAAGCTCCTGTATAATGGTTTAAATAATGTTATTGACTTATTCCAGAATCACACATATTGATATGAGATCATATATGGTCATATTATTAGCTTCTTGTTAGTAATATTTCATTTTTACTTGTTACTCGGGTCTTTATAACTTTTTGTTCTTATGCGTGTTTTGTCGAATAAATTCTTATTCTTATCTTTAGGTTATAGATAATTCATTTCCAGAATGGTATTAGTGTAGTATATACCATATTAATTCATTCAATTCATTTATATAATCATTATGAAATGAAGATCATGTAGAACGAGTCGCATCACATTGTGGAGACGGTATTCCGTACGTACGCACGAGTGATGATATCGTTCCTATGATCGTGGAATTGTATTGGAGTATATATATATATTATTTCAGTATCAATATTACTTAATAATAATCATATATAGTTACTGATTACACCATTATACCCATCCTTGTAAGGTGATGGTGGAAAATAGATTACACCACGGCGTGGAGACGGTATTCCGTACGTACGCACGCGCGGTGATTTCATTTTTCCGTAGGATGGATAGAAGGTGAATTAGGGTTGTTTCATATTTATAATAACATATCAGTATGTAAGTAATACTGATGTTATTACTTTATCATGAAACAACTAAAGAAGAAGAAGTTGAAGAAGAAAGAAATTGAAAAGATCGGTAATGGATATTACCTCTTCTTTGGAACGCCTTTTTGAATCCTCCACTTAAGGAACTAAGATTGGTCTTTGGAGAAGACCAGGACCTCTAGGATTATTCTAGGGAAGTGGAGAAGGGAAAATGGCAGGGGTTGGCCGAGCTTGAGTGCTCAAATTGGTGTGAGGAGGAGCGGGAGGAGGTGCCCTTTTATAAGGGAGGAGAGGGGCACCTTAGGAATATCTCAAAATATTATTTTATATTAAAGTCAAAATCGGTTTATAATGGTTCCAAAGGGTCTTATTTCGAAGCTAAAGTGGGGATGGGTCGAAATCCTACCAACCAATAGGATTTAGACAAGTTTAGGGTATTATTTTAACCTTATCAATTAGATTTAACTCTAAGTTAATTAATTTAACTTTTACCGTGTCTTTTTGTTTTCTTTCACTATATGGTTAATACACTTACTATAACATGCCAAACGAACCCCAAATTGTTTATTATTAATATATATATCCTTATCTAAGTCATTTGGCCGAACCTTAGATTTTTAGGAATAAAATAACAATTAATAATATAATATTTGATTTAAAAACTATTTTGTGTCAATTTTGACACTATTTGATATATGATTTTTGTCAAAGTCATAACAGAATTATATGTTCGAAACAAGTTTATTAAATCAATACTAATATATCATAGTAACCTATAAAATTAGTGGAATTCATAAAAAGTCTCAAATTACATTTATTTTGGTATTTATATTATCAATTTTGTCAATATTTCATTAATAAGATAATTACTGCATCATCTTTGTGTCATAAATAAATTAAATTATTTGATTTCTAAAAATTAAAAATAAAATACCATCATCTAGGAAATCTTTTTAGCTTTCTAATGAATATTTACAATCGAATTTATCTTATGTATAACCCTATATTAAAAATGATTTACTTATTAAACTTTGATTTTAACTATTTTAACCCTTCTTTAAATAAATTAATAATAAATGTCCTAATCTAATCCAAGTGGGCCTAAATGGTCATATTTTATTCCTAAGTTTGTTTTTGGTCGAATTACACTTGTCCAATAGAATTAGGACATGTGTTTGGGTAATATTGATATCATATTTACCCTTAGTTACCCTATTTACTATTAACCGCGGTAAAAAAAGTAAAAAGTTACTATTCACCAAAAAATTATTTTCATCTCATTGAACCACATTTTAGTCCTTGATATTAACCGTGTTTCTCGGATTTTCGAAATTCCATTCACAGAAGCGGTAAAATTAAGTTTTATGCAAAATTCAGTTTTTAACCTACCACTTAGTGGTTTCACTATTCATCAAAAATTGAAAGTTTTCAGAAAAATACCAAAATTTCACCCTAGGCTAATTTCGATATTCTGAGTCCAAAAATGAAGTCCATTTTGAAAAATAAAATTTATAAAATTTCAAAAAGTGGTTATTACTATTCATAACGGCTAGTTTTAATAGCATATTGTTGTTTAGTGAAACTCGGTATTGCGTACGACGCAAGCTATCGAGGAAGGTCGCGATTGCGTGTAAAGCAAGCCAAGAAAGTGTTGTGTAGAAAAAGATTCCTTTGATGATTTATATAACATAAAAGTCTCGGGTGTTACAAAGATGGTATTAAGTTGTTTATTATTAAAGGTTTCCATGGGGTGTTTGTAATGACCCAAAATTTTAAATAAATATTGTTTCCTAATTTTATGTGTTATTTTATTTTATTGTTATACTCAACAAAAATGTTTCGTTTGATAACATGAGTATAATTAAAATGATACTATTTAGTTTTGACTGTTATTTGACCATTGGTCAATATGACCGCTAGAAACTAAACGTTTTGACTATTGTCTCTAAATACAAGCAATATTGGTTAATTAATATAGAAAAAAGATTCGATGGCCTCACCCAGTAGTCTTGGACCGATCGAAGCCTATCTAACAGAACTTGGGAAGGAGGTAGCACCACTGGGCTTTTCTCTGGACCAAACCCAAGCTGAACTTCATCGTATAAAGCTAGAACTGAATCGCCTTCGCGAGAAGTTCAAACTGATAGAAATTACTACTCGTGCGATGTTGGCCGAGCCTCCCTCGGATTCTCTCACCTTAGCACACCTTACACTTAGGTCCTATGCTGGTGTGATAAGGGGATATGTAAGGAGACCGTAACTGTCTTGTGTAATCCTTTTTTTTAAATAAAAATTTCGGTTTCTTTTATGAATTTTCAAATGACCGGATAAATATAGTATACATATTCTTGATGAATTTTGGAAAAATGATATTTTAAAAATGTTTATGTAAACCTTAAATAATTAAAAATGTGTAATGATTTTCAAAAAATGGTCTTCTACAATTATGTTCAGTACAAAATTTAGAGTCTAATAAGATCAACTTGATTTTTGATGAATAGTAAATTATGAATAGTGATTTTATGATTAGGATTAATAATGTGTCCAAATGGATTAGTAATCTCACTTAAAGAAAGTATTAAAATAAGCTAGGCACTTTGATTAAGCAATGTGATTCAATAAAATGGTTAAATAACGGTTTCAGAAATTATTATTCAAGTATTAGTTTTTTCGGATGAATAGTGTTTTTTAATTAAAATTTTAATTAAAAATATTTAGAAAATTATTTTTATAAAATGGAATTCATTTTTTAACTCAGAGCATCGATATTATATTAAGGTAATTTTTGGGGATTTTTCTGAAAAAAATAAATTTTCGATGAATAGTGAAAGTGCAGTTTTAGGGTTTCGGTATGTTTAATGACATCATAACTGTGTCATGATGATTTCATGAGACATTTTAAGGGTTGGATGGCCAAGGGTGATGAATTATTGTTTTGGGGGCCCCATGTGGCCTAACTCCATGGTAAATGCCAAGGGAGAGCACATAGTTTTGAGAAAAGCACTTGTGAGGTGTCCCTTGGCCATTAATGCCTTGTCCCCTCACTTTCCCTATAAATACCCACCCTTACCTCCTTTAGTTTTTACTCACAACTCTCCCCCAACGAAGTTCTGGTCTTCTTACCTCCCAAGGAGTCCTCCAAAGGTGCCCCCAAGCCCTCAAGGTCCAAACCTTTGAGTTTTAAGAGTTACGTTTTAAGGTAAGGGATCCGATCTCTCTCTTTCTTTTCAAGAAATCTCTTTTATGTAATTTCTTTTATGCTCCATGTTCTTATGTTAAATGGTGTTCTTTTATACTACTCTTACTGCCCTTTTCATGTTCACATAATGAGAGATCCCCTCTTACTCTCATTATTTCGTTTTATGAAGTTTTAAGTGGCGCCGTTAGGCTGCCGAAATTTTTATAATAGATTCTTTCTCCCTTCTCATTTTTAAGATCTATTATCATGTAAAGTATTTCAAGTTACTTTTTATTATGTTTGGGTATGATCTCTAAATTTATCATACTGATTTTTTATGATCATATGATGAGATACCCCATTTGATCTATTCAATTCAGTATTTTGAAGTTTTAAGTGGCGCCGTTAGGCTGCCGAATTTTTGAGTGGTTCTTCACCCTCCTCGTTTTGAAGTTCTACTTTCATGTAAATTCTTTAAAATTCCTTTTTGTTATTTTGGGGTATTATCTATATATCTATCATACTGGACTCTTATGTTCATATGATGAGAGACCCCATTTGATCTCTTCAATTCAGTATTTTGAAGTTTTAAGTGGTGCTGTTAGGCTGCCGAATTTTTGAGTGGTTCTTCACCCTTCTCGTTTTGAAGTTCTACTTTCATGTCAATCCTTTAAAGTTCCTTTTTGTTATGTTGGGGTATGATCTATATATCTATCATACTGGAATCTTATGTTCATATGATGAGATACCCCATTTTTTCTCTTCAAATCAGTATTTTGAAGTTTTAAGTGGCGCCGTTAGGCTGCTGAATTTTTAAGGGATTCTTTCACCCTTCTCCTTTTCAAAGTTCTAATTCCATGTCAAGTCTTGCAAGTTCCTTTTTATTATGTTGGGGTATGATATCTATATCTATCATACTGATCTTTTATGTTCATATGATTAGAGACTCTATTTGACATCATCAATTCATTTTTGGTTGAAGTTTATGTAACGCTATTAGGCTGCCAAATTTTCATAAGAGAAATATTATTTTTGTCTTCCGTTCATGTTCTTCATTTCATATGGTATATTTTCAAATTTTAATTACCATGTTATTAAATCCCTTATATTATGTCCATCTACTATTTTATGGGTCATTTATGATTGTTTGACCCATGTCCCCTCACTTTTCAATGTTTTCTAAAACCCTGTAACATAGCCGTTGTGCTATAGAATTTTCGTCTCAAAATGTCTCTCTCTTTTTCTCAAAATTACTTCATGTTATTAAGTGAATACTCAAATCTCTTATTTCTACAGGGTTATTCACATATATACAAAAATGTTCTATTTTAAATTCTGGGATTTACATACATAAAACCCGCTCTCCCCTTCCGTGGGTTTAAAGTGACGTAAAGATCATGTCTTTAAAGCAGTTTTTAAAACGTTATGATTATGAAATGAAACCCATTTATTTTATGCTATATGGGTTATTTATGAAATTTTTGATGATATATGTGGCTCACATGATAATAAAGGAAAATTTAAGGGTGCGCCCTGATAGTGCTCCAATGCATTGGGTAAAGACTTAATCTCTAGAGATGACCATTTTTAACGATGCCTTGGTGAATAACCTTCGTAATTTTTAACGACACCTTGGGGATGGACCTTGGTGAAACAAAACGATTGTCAATATTAAATGTTTCAGCCACATCTTCAAGTTATGAAAAAGTTTTATTTTTATTATGATATGCCTCATGATTTCATTTTCATGCCTTAAAGTTCTTTTCATGACTTTATTGATGTATCTCAAGTTCATATGTAAAATGTTTCACTTGTTTCCCTTGCTGGGCCTTATGCTCACCCTTTCTTTTGATGTATGTCCCCAGGTTATGAGATGCAGTAATGAGCCTAGGGTGAACATGAGGAGAAGCCTTTCAAGTGTTTAAGAAGAATGTTTTTTTGTTTCATGTTTTATGTTCCTTGTTTCCAAGACACTAAACCTTAAAGATCCTCAGTTCCGTGTAATGGAATGAAAGTTATGTTATAAAAAGACGGGATGCTATAGTTGGTATAAAAGGATGGTTTAGTTATTTGTGGAAATTAGGATATGAAAACTCTAGGAAGAACCCTATAGAAAAGTTTAAATATAGGAAATCTTCCTGGTATTTTGGTGAGTATTGAGTAAGGGGTTTCCAAGCAAATACATCCCTGTCTGGATACGAGCAGGTAGAGGTGGCTCTGGCACAGATGTACATAGGGGTAAAACCTGAAAACACCGCTTTGAGCAAGACTCAAACGAGAACTGGTACACGACAACGGGCCTTGCTGCACTCTTGGTTACGACACTCCCGGGGGATATGCTTTGGTAAATTCATAAGCTTGGTATGATCCATTGTTAAAGGAACAAAGATAAAATAAAATAAATATTCACATAAGAATATATGATCATGGATAACCTAGATGTGAACCTAAGGGATCACACGTTAGGGTATACTTTTCTTCTACAAGTTATCCTTATATGCTTGAAGTTCCTTTTCATGATTATTGGTTAAGTATTAAAGCCTCTAATTATACTTTCTCTTCTTAGTTAAGGGTGGGAGATGAAATAACGTGTCCCAACAACCAATGTGATAGGAAATGCGACGATTTACGTATTAATATGACAGAGATGATTAGGGGATTAAAATATGATTATTATTTTGGAAGACATTCACTATTTTGGGAACCCTATATGATCGAGGTAAATAGATTACTATGGTATTTTCATTGATGAGTAAGGTTGACTTATATTTTGAAGAATCGATGAATTTAAGGCGGACTTATAGTAATTTAGGTTACTTATGGAAATGATTAACCTATCTTGGGGTAAATATGTTTAGGTTAGTTACTTTTGTTATAAGATGTTAGGAGTGGTTGATGTTGTTTGGAGATGAATGATAAAGTTTACCTTGGAAGACTATGTTATCAAATCCTTCTTGTATTTGGGTTTCAATCTTAGTTTGGTTTATTTTGAGGATTTTTAAGGACATTTATTTACAGAATGGTCTATGATGAACTCTGGGTAGTACCATGGAACTTTGATGATTTAAAATTAGTTTCCATTCCTATGGGATTATTTATTTTTGAAGAGTTGTTTTACCTTACCCTTTATATTTTTGGGATAATGTTTAAAGATAGATGAAATAAATGGTTAATCTTTTGTGGATTATGTGATTCTCTAGAAGATGATTCTTGTGTTTTGATGAGACCAAGGGTTTTTGAATGCTCATCGTTTGGAGAAAAGATTATTTTTGGGTAGAAACTTATTAAAGGATGAAACTCTACATGAAGGTAGGTTTATCTTCTTATGTTTCTGTTCTATGTAGTAAATGAATTCCTCAAAACTATGAAATGGAACGTAAAACAAAAACGTTGTTGGTTTACGTTTCCTACTAGGTAATCAAAGACCGTTTACACACATCATAAGTTTGGGATTTTCTTATGGTTAACTTTCTCCTAATCATGTTCTCTATCACTCTCCCTCAGAACTTGACCCTTTGTTTTCTCCTCCATGTCCATGTTTTCTTATATGGAATCCTAGTGTGGGTTAACTCGGGTGACCTTTGTACTTCCCTTTCTTTCTTTTAAAGTAATAGTTTTACTGACTCCTTTTCTGATGTGGGACTTTCAATGAAATTTAAAAACCCAATTTTAAAAATTGCGAGGACGCAATTTCTTAAGGGGGGAAGATTGTAACGACCCGAAATTTTAAATAAATATTGTTTCCTAATTTTATGTGTTATTTTATTTTATTGTTATACTCAACAAAAATGTTTCGTTTGATAACATGAGTATAATTAAAATGAGACTGTTGGGTTTTGACTGTTATTTGACCATTGGTCAATATGACCGCTGGAAACTAAACGTTTTGACTATTGTCTCTAAATACAAGCAATCTTGGTTAATTAATATAGAAAGAAGATTCGATGGCCTCACCCAGTAGTCTTGGACCGATCGAAGCCCATCTAACAGAACTTGGGAAGGAGGTAGCACCACTGGGCTTTGCTCTGGACCAAACCCAAGCTGAACTTCATCATATAAAGCTAGAACGGGATCGCCTTCACGAGAAGTTCAAACTGATAGAAATTAATACTCGTGCGATGTTGGCCGAGCCTCCCTCGGATTCTCTCACCTTAGCACACCTTACACTTAGGTCCTATGCTGGTGTGATAAGGGGCTATGTAAGGAGACCGTAACTGTCTTGTGTAATCCTTTGTTTTAAATAAAAATTTCGGTTTCTTTTATGAATTTTCAAATAACCGGATAAATATAGTATGCATATTTTTGATGAATTTTGGAAAAATGATATTTTAAAAATGTTTATTTAAACCTTAAATAATTAAAAATGTGTAATGATTTTCAAAAAATGGTCTTCTACAATTATGTTCAGTACAAAATTTAGAGTCTAATAAGATCAACTTGATTTTTGATGAATAGTAAATTATGAAAAGTGATTTTATGATTAGGATTAATAATGTGTCCAAATGGATTAGTAATCTCACTTAAAGAAAGTATTAAAATAAGATAGGCACTTTTATTAAGTAATTTTATTCAATAAAATGGTTAAATAACGGTTTCATAAATTATTATTCAAGTATTAGTTTTTTCGGATGAATAGTGTTTTTTAATTAAAATTTTAATTAAAAATATTTAGAAAATTATTTTTCTAAAATGGACTTAATTTTTGAACTCAGAGCATCGATATTATGTTAAGGTAATTTTTAGGGATTTTTCTGAAAAAAATATATTTTTGATGAATAGTGAAAGTGCAGTTTTAGGGTTTCGGTATGTTTAATGAAATCATAACTGTGTCATGATGATGTCATGAGATATTTTAAGGGTTTTCCAGACAAGGGTGATGAATTATTGTTTTGGGGGCCCCATGTGGCCTAACTCCATGGTAAATGCCAAGGGAGAGCACATGGTTTTGAGAAAAGCACTTGTGAGGTGTCCCTTGGCCATTAATGCCTTGTCCCCTCACTTTCCCTATAAATACCCACCCTTTCCTCCTTTAGTTTTCACTCCCAACTCTCCCCCAACGAAGTTCTGGTCTCCTTAACTCCCAAGGAGTCCTCCCAAGGTGCCCCCAAGCCCTCAAGGTCCAAACCTTTGAATTTTAAGAGTTACGTTTTAAGGTAAGGGATCTGATCTCTCTCTTTCTTTTCAAGAAATCTCTTTTATGTAATTTATTTTATGCTCCATGTTATTATGTTAAAGGGTGTTCTTTTATACTCCTCTTACTGCCCTTTTCATGTTCACATAATGATAGATCCCCTCTTACTCTCATTATTTTGTTTAATGAAGTTTTAAGTGGCGCCGTTAGGCAGCCAAAATTTTTATAACAGATTCTTTCTCCCTTCTCATTTTTAAGATCTATTATCATGTAAAGTATTTCAAGTTCCTTTTTATTATGTTGGGGTATGATCTCTAAATTTATCATACTTATCTTTTATGATCATATGATGAGAGACCCCATTTTATCTATTCAATTCAGTATTTTGAAATTTTAAGTGGCGCCGTTAGGCTGCCGAATTTTTGAGTGGTTCTTCACCCTCCTCGTTTTGAAGTTCTACTTTCATGTCAATTCTTTAAAATTACTTTTTGTTATGTTGGGGTATGATCTCTATATCTATCATACTGGACTCTTATGTTCATATGATGAGAGACCCCATTTGATCTCTTCAATTCAGTATTTTGAAGTTTTAAGTGGCGCCGTTAGGCTGCCGAATTTTTGAGTGGTTCTTCACCCTTCTCGTTTTGAAGTTCTACATTCATGTAAATCCTTTCAAGTTAATTTTTGTTATGTTGGGGTATTATCTCTATATCTATCATACTGGACTCTTATGTTCATATGATGAGAGACCCCATTTTTTCTCTTCAAATCAGTATTTTGAAGTTTTAAGTGGCGCCGTTAGGCTGCCGAATTTTTAAGGGATTATTTCACCCTTCTCCTTTTCAAAGTTCTAATTCCATGTCAAGTCTTGAAAGTTACTTTTTATTATGTTGGGGTATGATATCTATATCTATCATACTGATCTTTTATGTTCATATGATGAGAGACCCTATTTGACATCATCAATTCATTTTTGGTTGAAGTTTATGTAACGCTATTAGGCTGCCGAATTTTCATAAGATAAATCTTATTTTTGTCTTCCTTTCATGTTCTTCATTTCATATGGTATATTTTCAAATTTCATTACCATGTTCTTAAATCCCTTATATTCTGCCCCTCTACTATTTTATGGGTCATTTATGATTGTTTGACCCCTTTCCCCTCACTTTTCAACGTTTTCTAAAACCCTGTAACATAGCCGTTGTGCTGCAGATTTTTTGTCTCAAAATGTCTCTCTATTTTTCTCAAAATTACTTCATGTTATTAAGTGAATACTCAAAGCTCTCATTTCTATATGGTTATTCACATATATACAAAAATTTTCTATTTTAAATTCTGGGATTTTCATACATAAAACCCGCTCTCCCCTTCCGTGGGTTTAAAGTGACGTAAAGATCATGTCTTTAAAGCAGTTTTTAAAACGTTATGATTATGAAATGAAACCCATTTATTTTATGCTATATGGGTTATTTATGAAATGTTTGATGATATATGTGGCTCACATGATAATAAAGGCAAATTTAATGGTGCGCCCTGATAGCGCTCCAATGCATTGGGTAAAGACTTAATCTCTAGAGATGACCATTTTTAACGACGCCTTGGTGAATAACCTTGGTAATTTTTAACGCCGCCTTGGTGAATAACCTTGGTAATTTTTGATGACACCTTGGGGATGGACCTTGGTGAAACGAAACGATTGTCAATATTAAATGTTGCAGCCACATCTTCAAGTTATGGAAAAGTTTTATTTTTTTTATGATATGCCTCATGATTTCATTTTCATGCCTTAAAGTTCTTTTCATGACTTTATTGATGTATCTCAAGTTCATATGTAAAATGTTTCACTTGTTTCCCTTGCTGGTCCTTCTTCTCACCCTTTCTTTTGATGTATGTCCCCAGGTTATGAGATGCAGTAATGAGCCTAGGGTGAACATGAGGAGAAGCCTTTCAAGTGTTTAAGAAGAATGTTTTTTTTGTTTCATGTTTTATGTTCCTTGTTTCCAATACACTAAACCTTAAAGATCCTCAGTTTCGTGTAATGGAATGAAAGTTATGTTATAAAAAGATGGGATTCTATAGTGTTAGAGTTGGAGGATAGTGAAAGGGGTATAGGGTGTCCTCATAGACTTTGTAACAGGTTCTATTAAAGAAGGTTGTGTGATCTATGCATTGGTGATAGGAGATATATGATAGTTTTAGTTATATAAGGGTTAATTCATGGACTTATAGATTGATAAATAACCTTATTTGTGATAAGATATAGTAGTAATGTTTGAATTATGAGATTAATATTAAGTAAAGTGGAATTATTTAAGATAATAAAAAGATTTTATAAGAGTGAATTATGTTAGATTTGGTTACTAGAGTGTACCATTTTTTTTGAAATCACATGTGTGATTCACCTGGGGGCCTATATTATGGAATGTGTATAATGGAAACATTGGGGTTAACTATTGACATTATTAGTGAATAAGGGGTGATGTAGAAATAAAATAGGTCCTTTTTGAGTGAGTTAGATACCCTAATGGGAGTAATATGGATTAATGTTTCTATTTTTTAACAGCTTAGGAGTCTAGGTATGAAAAGGTAGGGTTATGACATATGGGTAGGGTGACCAAAAAAGAGATAACCTTCAACATGTCATGTGGTTCCTTGTATGGTTGGATCAATGAAATAGTTTGGTAAGGTATTTTTATTTCCAATAGATAATATTTTTATGTTTCATAAGGCATGAGGGACGTCTTGAGATATATCCAAGGGATAAGTATGGGTAATGAGATTTTGGGGTCATTTGTGTTCTTTCATGACTACGTTTATATATAGGGGGATTGAAAATGAGAAATGGTAGCTTAGATCATAGTTCATTTAGAGTGTTATGGTATGTTAGGTATCACTCATTATCAAATGTTTCATGACCCAAAGGCATGTTTTTAAGAGTGGGGCGTGCAACCTAACAACATTTTTGGAAGTGTGGGAGTTATGACCCGAGGACATGTTCTAGTGGGTAGAAGTTAAGACCAAGATTTCAAAATCTGGAAGGTGATACTTGTTATCAAATTTCGATTTATGATGTTCTTTGTTATGAAAACCATAGAAGTATTGACTTTACACACCGTCATTGGAAAAAAAATATAGGGTTGAGTGTCATGGTGGTTTTTTTAACACATGATAGCTTGGATTGTGTGCTTCATGTTGAGGCCTATGATATTTTTAACAATTTGTACATACACTCACAGATATAAATTTTGGTTTCATTTAGGGGCCCCATTGGTAGTGGCCTTATGATTTTTATACGAATTACCTGAATGTGTACTTCAATGAGAGTGAACAAATTATGTTTTTGAGAAAGTCCAGGTCATCAGTTGGGTGAAATGTTTGAAATAGTAGTAGCTCATGAGGTATGAGAGTTAGTTTTTAGATGAGGATAAAGACTGAGCCAATAATAAAAATTATAATATTATTATTTATTTTCTTTATGCCCTATTATAGAGATGATGTGGGTTCCTTTAAATGTTGATAGTGTAGGTGATCGAAACCCTAAACCTTGTTAGATCCTAAGAGGTGATGATAGTGAAATCATTGGGGATCATGAAATGCTCTTGGTGTGTCACACATATATGAATCAATCCCTAGGTGACAATGGGGTTATTTATGACATACCATTTTCATTAGTGAATTGTGTTGTTTTAGAGGACCTATTTTTTCCTTGTAAGATTTTGAAATATCTCTAAATATATTTTCAGAGTCAGGTGTTGAGACAACACACAATTCCGAGGCCCAGTGTGTCTGAAATTAATTTAAAAAAAATATTAAATATATTCTATATTATGTGTTTGTGACTTCTTAAATAAAATGGGATATATCATAAATGGTATATTAGATCAGAAATCTGAGACCATGGTTGATTCTAGGAGGTCCACCCTTAGTGTGACCTAAAATTGTTCATCACAGGGTATTCAAATATCGTGACCATTAGAGGGTGTATTGGGTTAAAATAAATAATGAAATTTATTTATTTTAATTAAGTTAAACTGATCAGAGTTTCTATAAAATCCATGTTATGAAAATTCTCTAGGTTTAGCTGCATAAAGCCTGGGGGAATTCAGAGGATTTACCTCCACCTCCCATTGGTGATTCAGAATCACGTGACCATAAGTCTTTGGATCTATGTAGATCGAGGCACCCCAAATTCGTTAACTTATTCCATTCATTGGAGAGAGTGTTCTTCGATGAAGAATGATACAAACTAGGTATGACTCATAATTTTTTGTAATTTCCCTAATTTATTAAATATTTTGAGTAGGATCACTATATTTATTTATCCGTGTCAATTGAAAGGATTTTTATGTGCCCATATACTGGTTTTAAAATGATTATTCAATTTTTTATCACCTTGGATATCCTTGATCATGTGCATTAGCCAAGAACGCTTGGATTACAATAATTCAAATTTTCTTTGGTGCTTTTCTCCCAATAATTCTTCATGTTCTTCATAATTTGGATATGGGGCCACGAATTAATGTTCTTTGGTAGCACTGAGTCCAACCAGACCCCCAGATTCATGGAAGAATCATTTGTAACAAATGGATAATAGATCAAAGGAAGGATTAGGATAATTTGTGGGTAGTGTGTGAATTTTTTGTTTACCCATGAACCAAACCAATAATGGAGGAAATGGGAGGCATGTGCAGGACATACGACGAACCCCCATGGGATGATGGAATAAATTTCCAGACACCGGATGGTTGAAAACAATGTACATAGGTGAGAACCACGGATTTTGGTTGGTTGGAGGTGAGATCCATGGTGGAGGATTCAGATATGGAATTCAAGACTACGGAACTAACTTTTTGGTAAAATCAAAACTACACACCATTTATTTTATAAGAACACATGCCACGTGACCCCTTGGATGTGGTGGCTAGGGTTTCAGGATAAAAAAGTATCACATGCTGTGTGGGATCCCCAAATGTTGTGGGACCCTTATACTAAAGACCTAGTGTGTACTTTGGGGGTACAAAATAATGGGCATGTCCAAGCATATTTCATGCACTAAAGTACACATACACGGGTAGGATACATGGACACAACCATGGAGAATAGTTAGGACCATGAGTGGCTCGGGCACAATGGAATTTCCACTACATACCGTGTAGGGATACATGGGATGTGATCCATGTACCGAGATGTACATGAATATTCAATGGGGTGGGTCCACATGATGTGTGGATCCCCCACCCATTGTGTACCCCATATTTATTTAAAAAAAACAATAACCTATTGTATCCCCTTCTTTTCGACTCAGATTTTGACATGCGGGAAGCCTATACTGATTGTTTTTTCATGTAGAACCTGATGGTTCCCTCTATAGCGGATTTTCAGATACGATGTGGGATTTTATAAAAATGAATCTTATTTAGGTGTTGCTCGATGAAGGCATTGATGGGACATGATCATCAAAGAGATCGGATTGGCACCCTCTTAATGGGAAAGGTATGGGTCCTCGATTGACTATTAGAGTGAAACCCTCCTATAAGACAGGGTATCAATACTCTATCTACTCTCATAGTGGTAACCTTCTATTAATAAAGGAATGGGTCTTAAACCTATACACCAAGTGTTACCCTCCTATGGATTCAGGGCATTGATCCTCGACCACTAGAGTGGAACCCTCCTGTTGGACAAGGTATGAGTCCTCTATCTAGTATCTGAGTGGCGCCCTTCTATTTTATCAAGGCATGAGTCCTTGACTACTAGAGTAGAACCCCCCATCTGGGATGGGAATGGTTCATCTTCTGATTACTAGAGTGGAAACCTCTAGTTGAGATGAGCATGATTCCTCTGCTGACCATTAGAGTGGCACCCTTCAGTTGGGCTGAGAATGGGTCTTCTAATAATTACTTGGGTGACACCCTCCAGTCGGGATAGGGCGTGGGTACTCTATCAATCTAATGAGTGTCACCCTTTTGTTGTACGAGGGAATGGGTCCTCTACCTAAATATTATTCCCCCCGAATGTGTGTCATAGCGGAAAGGTGTGGTGTGACTTGGATGTCTCTTCATACAGATGCATGAAATACTAGGCATCATCGATGGAATTTTGAAACTGTTGGCACTCTTTCTTGGGTAAAGATATGATATATAGATCCAGTTATCTCTCATTTGGGTTTCTTTTGTAACACCCCAAGATTTTTCAAATAAACTTAATATTGAATGCATGAAACACTGAGTCTCTAAAAAACACCACTTTGTGTTAACCTACCTAGTAAACATAATTTTACCACCCCTATGATTTGAATTTCAGAAATCTAGCATACACGTTTGCGATCAGTAAGTTATTTAGAGTCTGATATGACCAACTTAATTTTTGGTGAATAGTAACATACCCTTATGAATATTAATGTTACAATTATGAATAGTGAGATACCCTAACGAATAGTAACCTCACCTATGATAGTATATATATAGAATTTAATAGAAATTATTATGTACCTATGTTTTTGAATAAGTAAATAAATGGTTTAAAAACATTATTTTTCAAGTAAATTATGATTTTAATTAAAAATTAAATTAATCATATTTTGAAAATTATTTTTGAAAAATGGACTTCATTTTTTGATTCTACACACTGAATAATGGTTAGGGTGAATTTTTGGGTTTCTTTAGAAACACTTGAATTTTTATGAACAGTAAAATACAGTAAGTTACCATATTCCTAGAATCATGGATGATGTAAGAACACTTGGTTAGAACTAACATGAACAAATAAATATTCTTGGTCATTATATTAAAAACTTTTGGTTTTCTTTGACAAAATAATAAAATAATGAGTAAAATAATGGGAAAACCCTCCTCTCCTCCACTATAACCCCCCAACCTCACTCCCTCCGCTCTTCACTCTTATCAAGACTTGTTCCTTGACTACATTCTACTCAAATATCCTCCGAAGATCATCCCCCATTACTAGAATCCCTTGGTCTCATAAAAAGACCAAATCCTCTTCCCTTAAGAGGCTCTCAAGGAAAGTTAATTCAAGAGGAAAAATTCGTCTGTTCTTTTCTTTCATTTTCATGTTCCTTTGTTCTATTTTATTTCCTAACCTCTACTAATCCAAATGGTATGAAAACTCTAGTACCATAAATATATTGTAATTTTGTTATTATAAATGGATAATTCATCTTCATCTCTCATTTCCTCCTCATTTATACTAAAAATGAAACATTGTCTAAGATGTGTTGATTTATCACATTCAAGGACGACGATGCTTTCAATTTGACTTACCTTCTTCAAATCTAGTAATGAAACCATTTTTATGGTTTAACCAAACTATTTTATATGTATTTTATCTTATGTAGTGTTCTGGAATCCTTATGCATTTATGATGTAAAATAATAATACAAAACAAGGTAATTGTGAGAAAAATCGCCAAATTAATCCAAGATTTTATCATTAATGTTTTATATAATGATTCACCTTCACTCCAAATAACCAAGTAAATTTTATAACCATGTAATATTGTTAATGTTCATTAATAATAGATACAATTAGTTCTGGACTTCAACTTCAATCTTACATGAACTAACATACTCTTTTATAAGTGAGCCGATCATGAATACTATGAAAATGAGCACTCACAAATAATGAAATCGAATCCCTTAACCCATCTAAAAGGCATTGAATGAAATAAATAATGTAATAATAAACAAAATAAATGTATAAAGGGTTATTTTATTATTAATTAATGAACCTAATTTGGTTATTTAGGTTATTAAGATCAAGAGAAGAACACTCTTGGATTTAAGGTAAGGGATCCTCTCTCTCACTTTTATTCAAGAATCCCCCCTATGTGGTGTTCTTTTATTTTTAATTCCTAATGATGGAGTATGTTTTAGAACCTTCCTCATACTACCCTTATGATGTATAAATTACGTGACATCTCTTTACCACTCATTAATACCTCACAAGAACACTTGTTACCGTGCTGAAATTTTTGTATGGGGTTTCTTCATTTCACTTCCATTTTAGTGTGATATTCTGCATTCACTACTATTAATTGTGTATGGTTTATGTCAAACTCCCATTGAAGTTTTATATAATGAATATACTTATGATCATGATATTATAGTTATCATTTTATGATTATTAATTTTGATACAAATGATTCAAATGATTAAAAAGTTGTAAGTATTTTCTACCCGAACCTCCATTTTTATTCGGGTTGCTCTTATTCTCTATTCACCTGAATGAAATTATAATTTATTATTATATATTAATAATAAATTATATGTTAATTTATTATATATTTTAACCAATCAGAATAATTTATTATTTTATGGTGAGTTACATGTTTTAAAATAATCTTTCAAAAATTCTTCTGAAATTTAAGCTCGATTCAAGGAACTTCTTGAATTCTTACATATTTTGATGTTCACTATATAATATTTTTTATTCCATATTTATCTTTATAAAATCATAAATTTTAACATTAAAATTATAATTTATTTCATTTCTAGTTTTACGAATTCATGAAAGCCTTTGCGCTTTAAAATCCTTTAATATTTCCCTTAAACCACACAAAAATGTTTTATTTTTAAAGCTTATTTAAAAACTCTTTTTTAAACGATTTCAACTCAATAAGACTTTATTTAAGCCTCAAATATAATTTCAAATTCCTTTAATTTTATTTTCTAGGATATACATGTTTATAATCTGATTTCCTGAAAAATAAAAATTATTTTCCAAAAGAACTCTTCTTTCCAAAGTAAAAAATGATTTTTCTCATATCACTTTAACTTTTATGAGATATATGCCTTGTTCACCACTTATTTTTTTTTCTTGTGGTATATTTACTTCCCTTTGGAATATCATATCAAGAGTATACTTATTGTCATGATATTTTAATAGATTATGATTTGAATTTTTTAAAGTGGTATAGAACACTTTGGAATGTTTAAGGATTATTTCTTCAAGGATTTTTCAATGGTCTCATTTAAAAGTATCTTCATATTTGTCAACATACTTTGTTGAATATTGTACTTCATTGAGTTTTATATCCTATGATATAAACCAATTTTTTTTATTAAATGTCTTATGAATAGTTTTACTATGGATGTGCTATCTTGAAACCATTCACCATAATACTCCAAATGGTTAGTGTTTATGTTTAACGATTGGGGAAAGTTATTTACATTTCATATGTTATTTTTAATATGAATGTGTATGTTGTTTATGTTTATCCCCATTCATAATAGGAATTAATTGGACTTATTAAGTGTTGGGTGTGTCCCTCTATAGCCCCTTGGTGCATCAATAGGTCTCATGAGACAAACTACAGCCCTGGAACACAGTTTTGAAAAAACGATTATTTATGGTCTTTGCATGAGGCCTTGAGAGTATGGTTAAGATATCCAATATTTTTCATTACCTCATTATGAAACTTGTAATTTAAAGTTCATGTGGTTATCCGGATAGTATAATACCGATGATAGTGATTTATTATGGAATATATACTGAGCTCATATTCCTACCATATTATCTTCAAGTTTATTTTTAAAGGCATGTGTTTTTATGTTATTCCCCATGCATAGTATTTATGTTTATGATATCTTCCATTGTATTTATTACCCTTACTGTGCGTTTGAGCTCAATTATTTATTATGTTTCATTTTCTCAGGACATGAAGATGTTTATTATGGATGACCTACATGGATAAACTTAAAATTGTGAATGTTCCCAATAAAACTTATGTGTTTTATTTCATTTAATGATGTAATGTTGAACTTATGTATGTATATTGTTTCCAAAGATACTAAACTACACTGTCCTTTGGGATTCATATTCCTTGTTTATATGACAATGTAATAAAATAAGGCATCGACTCTGGGCAACTGGGGTCAGATCCTTACAGTTGGTATTAGAGAAAGTTTATTAGAAAACATAGAAACAAGATAAAGAAAAAGTAGATTAGTCAACAAAACCATAAGATAGACTTTGGGGATAAGAATACAAGGACATCATAGAATTTTGGTAAGGAATATATTATGTGGGTTACTAATAAAATATACCCTTTCCTGGATATGAACAAGTAGAGGTGGCTCTGGAACAGATGTATCTCGGCGTAAAACCTAAAAACACCTCTTTGATCTAGACTCGAATGGAAACCAATGCATGAAAATGGGACTTGCTGCACTCTTGGTTCACACTCCCAGGGGATATGCTTTGGTAAATTCATAAGCTTATTATAAATCATTATGAATGATTTGTTCCCCTAAAGTAACTAATGTATACGCTTCTAGGATTTATGATGCGTAAATTTATGTTATGTGTTAGACCATGTTTAGAGATATGGAGAGTTCATAATTTTATGAGATAATATATTATATGGAATTGATTAAAAATGGAACCTATAATAAGGAATTTGAACTTCACCAATGCACATGATGCAAATAGTAATAAGGATCATATATCTTATGGTCTTAAGACATCGTTTGAAAGGAAGATAGTCTCCCATGTGTCCTGATCCTAAAGGGAAATAGTATCATGTGTTAAAAAGGTATGTAAAGAATTCTATGAGTCCTATGGATTTGAAGAGAAGTAAAACAAGAAGAGGTTGGTAGAGAAAAATATGGATAAATTTAATAATGGAAAGAAGGGTTTTTCACCAGTGATAACTGTTGAAAGAATAATCCTGGTAAATGATTGAGGGGAATTAAAGTTTGTTATAAGTGTGGAGAAAAAAGGACACCAATTTTTTGATTTCAAGGGTAAGAAAAAAGTTTCTGATATATAATGCATCAACTGCAAGGAGATTGGACACTGTGAAAATCAATGTACCAAGAAGAAAAGGAATATTCCCCAAATAATGTTACTGTATAATGATAAAGTAATGATAGTGTCATAGATGAAGTGGAAGGATTAATATGCCTTATTACTAATTATTTCATTTGAATATTTTATCAGCAATTTACTAGTTATAAGAATTATGGAATATTTGAGGATTATACTGAAGTATTATTTCATTAAGTATTTGAGGTGATATGATGAATTTTACCAAGGATAAGTGAATTTGTAGAATGTTAAAATCTTGGAAAAAATATGGTTGAGGGAATAAAACACTAAATATATTGTTTATGATTAAGATAATGATGAAGATATGATTGATTTGGATAAGTACTGACTACCTCAAAAATGATTATTAACGTATCAACAAGTGTTTATGTTATCATTTATAGAGTTTACAACTTTTTTGAATATAAAGAATATATCCAATAGAATGTGTAAGGATGAATACATTTTTTAAATAAGGATTTATGGTAATTTGAGTTATTACCATATTTCAAGAGGACACATGATGAAGATATTCAAATGTTTGGAATGTGAAAATTTAGGCCAAATTCACATTGATTCAATGAAAATAATGTAACATATGCCTTGTGTAGGATAGATCATGGAGTCCTAAAAAATAAGGATTTCCAAGGACCATGTGTACATTGATCTAGAAAGGATGGATATGGGAATGATTCTTATGTGTTGGATCATGATCTTTTTGAAAGTTAAACTGTTTATGAAATGGTTTAAGTTGATCATTGTATGAGGGTTTAGAGTTCAATTTTACCACATGACACAACTTATGATAAGAGATGAAGTATATGTAGTTTGAGGAATAATCAAAGGATAAAATGTTGTTTATAAAATATAAATGTATATTTATACACTTATATAGTGGAATAATCCCTCAACTACACGAAAAGAGTCTTAAATATTATACAGTTGTCATAATCATTGATAACGTTGATGAAATTTTTCATAATTACAGTTTATGGTTTTTTGGTAATCTACTTTCATATAAACTTATTTTCTATCACTAGAAATTCATATTTTGGTTTTTCTTCTATGCCCAGGTTTTCAATTCCAATCAATGTCACTCCATTCAAAAGGATGATTTATTTATTTATTTATTTATTTATTATTATTATTATAATTATTATTTTTTTACCACATATTTCCCCTTAACTTTTTAAGAAGGATATTCTTTTTACCCTATTTATAATATGGGTTTTTTCACAAGGAAATTTCCATGTATCAACCAATAACTTTCAAAGTGAAATATCAAATTTCGAGGATGAAATTATTTTAAGGAGGGGATAATGTAACACCCCAAAATTTTGAAAATAAATTTAATATTTAATGCATGAAACACTAAGTCTCTAAAAAACACCACTTTATTATAATCTATCTAGTAAACATAATTTTACCACACCTATGATTTGAATTTCAAAAATATGACATACACGGTTACAATCAATAAGTTATTTAGAGTCAGATATGTCAAGCTTAATTTTTAGTGAATAGTAACATAACCTTATGAATATTAATGTTACCATTATGAATAGTTACATACCCATATGAATAGTAACCTCACCTATGATAGTATATATATAGGATTTAAGTGAAAGTATGATGAACCTATGTTTTGGAATAAGTAAATAAATGTTTTAAAAAATGTATTTTTTAAGTAAATTATGATTTCAATTAAAAAGTAAATTAAAAATTTTTGAAAAATAATTTTTGAAAAATGTACTTCAGTTTGTTATTCTACACACCAAAAAATCGTTAGGGTGATTTTTTAGGTCTTTTTGAAATACTTGAATTTTTTGATGAATAGTAAAATACGCTAACGTACAATATATATACATTATCAGTTAAATTCACTATTATTAGCATCATGTATGATGTAAGAATACTTTTTTTGAACTCACATTCACATATTAATATTCTTGGTCACAATAATTGACACTATTGGCTATCTTTGGAAAAATAATAAAATAATGAGTAAAATAATGGAAAACCCTCCTCTCCTCCACTATAATAAACCCTTGTCACTCCCTCTTCTCTTCACTCCTGTCAAGCATTGTGACTTTTCTAAATTCTTCTCAAATATCCTCCCAATATCCTCCCCTATTACCATCATCCCATGTTATCATAAAAATACCAAATCCTCTTCCCTTAAGAGGCTCTCAAGGAAGGTTAATTATAGATTTTCTTTCATTTTCATATTCCTTTGTTATCTTTTGTTTCCTAACCTATCATCATAATAATAGTATTAAAAATCACATACCATACATTTACTATAATTTTGTTATGCTAATTGGATAATTCATCTTCATCTCTCCTTTCATCCCCATTTATGTTAAAAATGAAACATCATCTGAGATGTGTTGATTTATCACATTCAAGGACAATGATGCTTTCAATTTTATTTAACTTCTTCAAATCTGGTAATAAACACATTTTTATGGTTTAAACATAGTATTATATATGTATTTTATCTTATTTAAAGTTCTGGAATCCTTATTCACTCATGATGTAAAATAATAATACAAAACAAGGTAATTGTGAGAAAAATCGCCAAATTAATCTAAGTGTTTATCATTAATGTTTTATATAATGATTCACATACACTCCAAATAACCAAATTAATTTTATAAACATGTAATATTATGAATTTTCATTAATAACATATACAATTAATTATGGACTTTCACTCCCATCTTACTTGAACTACCATACTCTTTTATAAGTGAGCCAATCATGAATATTATGAAAATGAGCACTCACGAACAATGAAATTGAATCCATTAACCCATATAAAAGGCCATGAATGAAATTAATAAACTCATAATAAACCAAATAAATGTATAAATGGTTATTTAATTGTTAATTAACAAACCTAATTTTGTTATTCAGGTCATTAAGATCAAGTAAAGAACACCCTCATATTTAAGGTAAGGGGTCCACTCTCTCAATTTTATTCAAGAATCCCCCCTATGTTGTGTCCTTTTATTTTTAATTCCTAATGATGGGTTATGTTTTAACACCTCCCCCATTCTACCCTTATGATATATAAATGATGGTATATCCCTTTACCACTAATTAATCCCTCACAAGAACACCTGTTACCATGTGAAAATGTTTGTTTGGGGTTTCTTCATCTCACTTCCATTTTTCTAAGATATTCCATATTAACTACTATTACTTGTGTATGGTATATATATACTTCCAATTTTAGTTTCATATCATGAATATATTTATTTTAATTTTATTAAATGTATAATTTTATGATTATTAATTTTAAGGAATATGATTCTATTAATTATAAAGTTGAAAGTATTTTGTACGCGAACCTCCATTTTCATTCAGGTTGCTCTTATTATCTATTAACCTCAATGAAATTATTATTTATTATAATTTAATACTAATAATTTCTATGTTAATGTTATATATATTTTTATGAATAAAAAACCTTCTTTATTTTATGGATAGTTACATGTTTTAAAAGAATCTTTCAAAAATTCTTCCAAAATGTAAGCTCGATACAAGGAACTTATCGAATTCTTACATATTTTTAAGTTCACTTTATAATTAGTTTTATGAAATATTTGTCTTTATTAAATCAGTAATTTTAACATGAAAAATCTATTTTGGTTCATTTATGGTTTTATAAAATCAAAGATTCCTTTTCGCTTTAAAATCCTTTATTGTTTTCCTTAAACCGCACTAAAATGTTTTATTTCTAATGCATTATTAATTCTCTTTTTAAATGATTTTACCTAAATAAGACATTATTTAAGAATAAAATTTAATTTAAATGACCTTAACTTTTATTTTCTGTAATATACATGTTTACAATCTGATTTCATGAAAAATACAAATGATTTTTCAAAAGAACTCTTCTTTCCAAAGTAAAAAAGATTTTTTTCATATCACTTTAACTTTTTTGAGATACATGCCTTGTTCACCAATTATTTCTTCCTTGTGGTGTATGTACTTATTTTTGGTATATAATATCAAGAGTCTACATATTCTCATGATATTCTAAGGGATTATGATTTGAATGTTTCAAGGTGGTATGAGACACTTTGGAATGTTTAGGGATTATTTCCTCATGGTTTTCTCAATGGTATCATTTAAAAGTATCTTCATTTCTATCAAAATCCTTTGTTGAATCTTGTACTTAATTGAGTTTTATCTCATATTATATCATCTACAATGTTTTATTGAATGTTTTATGAATATTTTTAATGTGGATGCGCTATCTTGAAATAATTCACCATATTACTCTGAATAGTTAGTGTTTATGTTTAATGATTGGGGAAAGTTATTTATATTTCATATGTTAGTTTCAATATGAATTTTTATATTATTTATATTGACCCCCATTCATATTATAAATGCATTGGACTTAAGAAGTGTTAGGTGGGTCCCATTATAGCTCCTCGGTGCATCGGTGGGTCTCATGATACAAACTACAGTCTTGGCACAAGGCCTTGACAATATGGTTATTTATGGTATTGGAGTGAGGCCTAGATAGTATGGTTATAATGTCCCAAATTATGTATTCCCTCATTATGATACTATTAATTGAAATTTCATGTGTTTTTTCGACTAGTATAATACCCATGATAGTGATTTATTATTGTATAGTTACTCAGCTCATATTCATGCTATATTATGTTCAAGTTTATTTTTAAAGGAATGCATCTTTATGTTATTCTCCATGCCTAGTGTTTATGTTTATTATATATTTTGAAGTATTTCTTACCCTTACTGAGATTTTCATATCAACCCTTTCTTATGTTTCATTTTCTTAGGACATGAATATGATTATTATGAATAACCTGCAGGGATAAACATATAATTGTGGATGTTCCACATAAAAGTTATGTGCCGTATTTCATTTCAAGTTGTAATATTGATCTTATGTATGTATATTGTTTCCAAGTATACTAAACTACATTATCCTTTAGGATACATATTCCTTGTTTATATGACAATGTAATAAAATAAGGCATCGACTCCGAGAAACTTGGCTCTGGTCAATACATATTTGGTTTGAGAATATATATATATTTGTGTACATGTTGTTGTATTTTTTACTCTCTTACTTTGGGTTTAACTGGAAATATATTATTATCGTGTCTCTTATTACTACCCCTTCATCTTTAGGGATGTCTTACTAGGTATGTATATACTCCCCCTAGCATGGGATTTTCCCACACATGTTATATATTATACAGATGAAGGACGGGTCTACGATGACTACAGAGAAGCAAAGGGATACCAGGTGCATTTTACCGTGTGTGGTGTTCAGAGCTTGGAGATCAAGAGTTGGGATCTCTCAGTATTTTACTTTCTAGTTTTTATAGTTTGGTACATATTTCTATTTGGGTGTGTGTTTCTTCTCTTTACTTTTTAGTTTATATTATAGTACTCTTGTACACCTTATGGGTTTTACATGCATGGTTTATATTCTAGTAATTTTATGTTTTATTTTTTTATTCCCTTACACTTCTACATTGAGATGATCAAATGTCTGAAAAAAAGTAATTTATCTAAATGCCTCCCAAGTTAAAGATTCCTTTAGACTCTTGTCACTATCCTTTGGCCTATGGAGACGGGCTTGGGGTAGTTGTGGCTCGAGGCCCATTAGGTCAGGCCGGGTCATGATAGATTGGTATCGTATGTGGTTCTATCCTTTGGATGGTTTCTCTAGTAGTCCCATTATGAGAATTTGGTTGGGATTTAGTGAAATAGTGTCAAAGTGTTTGGAGTGTGACTTTCAAGCCAGGGAATCTAGTGTTGGTGTGGCGGTCGACATATCCATTCACTAGGACCTTGACTTCCTCCTTATCGGCTCAACATACTGATACATTGGTTTTAGGGATCAAACTTTACATGCATCATATAGGATTGAGTCTTTTACAGTACATATTGATTCAGCTTCGCATTGTATATATATGGTTATCTGAAAGTGGTATGTCTTCATTAAATTTTCAGGATGCCTCCGCGCCAAAATCCAACTAGGTTACTAGTTTAGGATCGTGATGATGATACAGTGAGTTATGAGGCTTCAGTTTAGGTTCCATCCCATGAGACCATTCCTCTAGGTATACAGGTATTAGTACCCCCATCTTTTGATCAATAGATCATACCAGCTAAACAGGTTGAGGATGCCTGCATTCTTAGAGCACTCCACGTGTTCCAGTGCCAAAGGCTACTGAGGTTATGCAGAGCACCAGAACCCCAAGAAATAGGGTATTGGCTAGATTTATTGATATATGTTTTTAAGCTTATTCAAACACCTATAGATTATGTGGCTTTACTAGATGCTATAATTTTCCATGGAGCAGTTGGGCACTGGTGGAGTCTTGTTACACAAATGCCCGATGAAGTGACACTCTCACGGACCATCATTTATAAGTTTTTCTATGAGGAATACTAACCATATTTCTTGCACTCAAATAAGATTTAGGATCTTATAGAGTTGCATGAAGTATGGATGATAGTGGTTGTGTACACTATGAGGGTCAAAGACCTTGCATGGTACTCCCTTAACATGATCTGGGATGACTACTTCTAATCATCAAAGTTTGAGTAGGGACTCTGTAGATACATCCATTCTAGTGTGGTACCCTTTTTAATTCCCTCTTATTATGGGGTGTTGGAGTAGGAATTATTGATAGATAGAATCATTATAGAGGGATTTCATGTGACTAGAGAAAGTAGTGGGCATCACAGGGCTGAGTCATCTATAGCAGCTGGAAAACACCAATAAGAAAAATCTCGGTGTAAGAGATATTCCTAGGATCAGGCTTATAAAAATGGCTAGGTAAAAAATAAAGGGCCAGGGTAGAATATGGAGGGGAAATTCTATTCTTGTGATGGGTGAGTTCACCTGGTGCATGACTACCCAACCTGACACTCTGAGGAGTGAAGGAAGTTAGCTGACAAATAGCCATAGTAGAGGAAGCACCATGATTAGGGTCACCTAGGAAAGGTCAGGGTGTTCCCCTGAGAGTTGTAACAACCATCGAAGTAGGTAAAGATCCAGAAATAGGAGCTATGGGTGGTGGTAGAATCTATGATATCCTTTCACCACCACCAGGAATCCCATGTCAGGCTTAGGGGGATAACAGTCGGTGCCAAAAACAATTATAGGTTATGGAGGCTTATAAACCAGCATCACATGGGATGATTAGAGGTACTATCTATATTTATTCTACTCTTTCCTTGATATTAGTAAAGATATGTGTGAATTATTATTTCATATCTATACTCCTAGTGCGAGAGATGGAGCTCCTAGTTTAGGCTTTAGACCATCATCTTTTTCTTGATGTTTCCACTGAGATTGATTCATCTATATACTCTATCTTCCAATAGGTCAAGATATTTATTAATGGATATAGGTTAATGTGGGACATTTTGGTCATCATGATGGATCCCTATGATGTCATCTTGGATATGTAATTTTTGTCCATGGTTTGAGCCCAGATTTACTGTCACCATAGATGAGTCAGCATCCTTTACACTGATGGGACTAGATTTTCTTTTATGGGTGAGAGAGACCTCATGGTGGTAAAATTGGGTTTTGAGAGTAGGATTATTAATCCAATCACCCCTTAGTGGGAGAGTGTATCCCTTAGTGCATTGGGATCTTCAGAACTCTAGATTCCTTAGATTGTGGGGTATTTTAGTTATACATTCTATGAGGATGTTATGAGACTACCACCAAGGTGGGATAAGAATTTTTGTATTGAATTTCATCCGAGGACCACTCTGATATCTTTTACGGCATATCAGATGGACCCTATTGATATTCAGGAGTTGTGGTTGTTGTTAGAGGACCATAAAGAGAAAGGTTTTTCCCGGACCAGTGGATCCCTCTAGGCATCTCTAGTGTTGTTCATAAAAAATGTGGCTAGGATATTATAGCTTTAGGTGGATTATTATCACCTAAACCAGGACATGATAAAGAATAATTACCCCTTTTGAGGATTGATGACCTCTTTAACTAGTTTTGATGCATGAGATGGATCTTAAAAATCAATCTCTGGTCCATCTACCACTAGTTTAGAGTTCCCAAGGTTGATATTTCTAATCCAGCATTCCAATTTCACTATGAAAATTATGAGTTCCCAGTGATTCCATTTGGTGTGGTGAATGCCCCTTCCATTTTTATGGCTTTGATGAACCAGATTTTCTAGCTGTACTTAAACTAGTTTGTGGTTTTCATCATTGAAGATATACTCATATACTTTGTATTAAAGAAGGAGCATGAATATCACTTAGGTATGATCCTAGATTTTATTTGGGAGAACCAAATTTATGGAGATATTTAAAAGTTCCAGTTCAAGATTCACGAGGTTAACTTTCTATGGAATGTCACTTCTAAGCATGGTTTAGATGTGGACCAAATAAAGATTGGTGTAGTTATTTCTTGGGAGACTCCCAATAGAGTATCAAATGTGATTAGTTTTCTTTAATTGGATGGGTACTACTAGAGTTTGGTGGTAGAAATATCCAAGATTCCACCCCCTTTGACTACCCTAATGTGGAAGGGGAATCCTTTTACCTAGACTGAGAAGTTATAGAGGGACTTAAAGTATCTAAGGCTTAGGTTGATGAGAGATCCAATTTTGGGACTACCAGAAGAGGGCGTGGAGTGTGTAGTTTATTATGATGCCTTAAGAGATGGTATTGGATGTCAATTGATACACATACAAGAAGTTATTTAATATGGTTCAAGGTAGTTGAGACCCAAAGATTAGAACTATGTGACTCATGACCTGGAGATGGTATTAGTAGTCTTCTCTATGAGGAGGTGGTGGTACTATTTTCTGGGAGAGCACTTTTTGGTTTACTCAAAGCATTAGATTATCAGGTATGTAATCATGCAGAGAAACTTGAACCTGAGATCATGTAACTATTTGGATTTCATGTAGGAATATGATTTTGAGACAGTCCATACTCCCAAGAAGGGACATGTGGTTGATTATTCCCTTAGTAGGAAGTCCCATGCACACATGATGTAGGAGGCCTCTGGGAAGTTAACTTCCTTGCAACTGACCTTAGTTGAGTAGGAGGGTGTGGATTTTCATCAGTCGATGGTGTTTAATCCTATTATTCTCTAGTGTGTGAGAGAACCTTAGTTGGGAGACCTCAACTGTGAGGTATTTTATGACCAGATATCTTAAAGAGGTTCACCTGATTAAATTTTTTAAGGAGGAAATCATATTATCATTTTCCTAGGACAGACAGTGGTCCCAATAACAATATGGGAGAATGTGATGAGATATTTTCACATATCTCCTTGGTATATACATCCCAGTGTGGGGAAGATGTGTAGATACCATCAACATTAGTTTTTGTGGGCTGACGTGAGACATAGCATGGATGAGTTCATCTATAGGTGCCTCAACTATCAGCAGGTGAAGGAAGAGAACTGGGATCTGGTAGGTTTGTTACAACCCCTTGAGATCCAAAAGTGTAAATAGGATGACATATCCATGGGATTATTTACAGGAATTCCATGAATAGTGATAGGTTGTGATGATATATAGGTAATATTTGACCAAATCTTAAAGTTGACACACTTCCTTTATATTAGGGAGTAATGTTCAATAGAGAGTTTTGGGAAGATGTATATACCAGAAATATTTCAACTTCTTGCGGTGCCCCTAACTATTGTCTCCAATCATGATTCACGGTTTACAACATTATTTTTGAGAGGCCTATAAGAGTAATTAAGGACCCATATGAGGATGACTATAACCTTCCACCTCTAGAAAAATGGGAATACTGAGTGCACAATCTAGGTATCAGAGGATATACTAAGGACTTTCATGTTAGAGTTCAAATGAATCTATGAGGATCAGGTACCACTGTTAGAGTTTGCATACAATAATATATACCACTCTACTATTAGTATGACACATTATGAGTCCTTTTACAGGAGACCCTACTGGTCACCCATGTATTGGAAAGAGATCAATGAACTATCGTATTTGAGTCCAGAGATGGCGTAGGTGACAATGGAGAAGGTCCAGGTTACCTGTGATCAGATGAGGATGGCCCAGAGTAGAAATAAATCTTACATAGACCAATATCATATTCCCTTGGAGTTCTAATAAGGAGGACACATTTTCCAGATAGTATCCCCCTAATGAGGGTTGCAGATATTCGGTCAAGGCGGCAAGCTATCCCTGAGATTCATCGGGACATTCGAGATCATGGAGAGTGTTGGTGAGGTTTCATACCACCATTCCTTACCCCCACAGTTGGAGAGAGTACAATTCATCTTCTTGGTGTCACATATTAGAAGATATGTGCATCATCCCTTGTATGTTATTGAAAAGGGAAAGATGGACATCACAGATAGAGATAATTTTGCAGAGAACTCATTGGCGATCGAGGATTGGTAGGAGAGTACCCTACATGGATGGACTATCCCCTTGGTTCATGTGTTGTGGTATTATGGGAGAGTGCATGAGAGTTATTTGGAGTGGTAAATCCAGATACAAGCCCAGTATCCTAAGATTTCTTATTTTAAGGGATAAAAATATTGAAGGAGGGAATGATGTAGAGACATTTTTTTCTTTTAAGACTTTTAAATATTTATATATATATCTTTGCAGTTAGGCACTGATATGACACATGATTCCAAGGCACATAGTGCATTAAATTAATTTTATAAAAAAATGAAATATATTTTATATTATGATCATGATATTTCTTAAATAAAATGGGATAAATATTAAATTGGATCTCATATCATAAATCTGATACCACAGTTGATAACATGAGTTATACCCTAGAGGCAACCTAAAATTTATCATCATGGGGAGTTTGGATATTGGGATCAATAGTGGGTTAATTTAGTGAAAAAATAAATTTATTTATTTTAATCGAATTAAACTAATCAGTGTTTCTATAAAATATCTATTATTAAAATTCTCCATGCTTAGCCGCATAAACCCTGGTAGAATTGATAGGATTTCCTTCCAACTCTCATCGGTGATTCACAAATCAGATGACGGTGAGACTCCGGGTCCAAGAAGATTAAGGTTTAGTGAATACAACGAATTTTACATTTACTGTAAAGAACATTATTTTGTGAAAAAATTATCCAAACCAGGTAGTACTTGCCATTTTTTGGATTTTTCCTTTATTGATTAAACTTTTTGATCAAGATAATTATTTTATTGATCCGTGTAAATTTAGATACTTTTCATGTTCCCTTGTATTGATTTTAAATTGATTTTTCAATTGTTTCTCACACTGGATATCCCCTATTGTATTTGTTGTCCAAGAACTCTGGGAAAACAATCATTCACCTTTGATTTGGTTCTTTTCTCCCAATTATTCATCACATTCTTCACCATTGTGCTATGGGGCCATAGCTCTACATTTCCAGGTGGGACAGAGTCTGATCAAACCGCCATATTCATAGTGGTATTACATTAAATGAACAGATCAACAGGAAAACTACGGGTTTGGATGATTTGAATGTTTTGGTGAATGTTTTATTGATCCAAGAACCAAACTAGATATGGTGGATATGAGAGGCATGAACAATATATACGATGAACCCCCCTGGGAAGACAGAATTGATTTCCAACCATCGGATGGCTGGAAATGATGAACAGAGGAAAGATCCACCAATTTTGGGTGGATAGAGGAAATATATGTAGTTGAGAAGCTAGATCTAGAATGTTAGAGCATGAATACAACTTTCTATCAAAATCCGAACTACGCATTGTGTAGTTCGTAAGAACACATGACATGCGACTCCTTGGTTGTAGTGGCTAGGGTTTGTGGAGAGAAAAGTACTAAACATTATGTGGGACACTCACATAATGTCTGACCCTTGTGCTAGTGAACGAGTGTGTACTCCATGAGTACATGAGAATGGGAATAGATAGGCACATGCCATGCACCAAAGTACAGAGACACTGGCATGATACACAAACATAGATAGGGAGCACAGGTAGGACCCTGGGTGGCTCGGACATGCTGTGTTGCCCCCTACACACCATGTAGAGTTACATGGGTATTGAGCAGTGTATTGGTAGGGACAGGACCAAGAAATGGAGTGGGACCACATTCTATATGGATCCCTTTACACATCATGTATCCCTTCTTTCCTTTTTAGGAAGCTTCATCTTATTTTATTTTCTTCATTTAGACTCATATTTTGGCCCACATGTAGCATGTACTGACTATTTTTTCCCATAGAATGTGATTGTTCCCTCTATAGTGTATTTTGAGATATAATACGACATTATTTTGGCCTGGATTTTATTTAGGCAATGCTCAAGGACAATAGTGATTAGGTATGATCATTAGAGAGATCAAATTAGTACCCTATTTTTGGGAAAGTTATGGGTCCTCAATTGACTATAAGATTGGAACCCTCCTACAGGATATATAACAGGTCATCTATCTACTCTTAGAGTGGAACCCATCTACTTTTTTGGGTAATGGTCTTCTACATATCCAATAAGAGGAACCCTCTTACGAAGTAAGGGCATGGGTCCTTCAACACTATAGTGGAACCCTCTTATTGGGAAGGGAATGGGTCCTCTATCTGCTATACGAGTGGAATCCTCTTGTATAAGGTCATAGTTCATTGAATACTAGAGTGGAACCCTCCATCTGGGATGGGAATGGTTCTTCTACTGACTACTAGAGAGGAACCCTAAAGCTATGATGGGCATGAGTTATCTACCGACTATTATAGTGGCACCCTTCAGCGGGGCTAGGCATGGGTGTTCTTCTGATTACTTGAGTGGAACCCTCTATATAGTACATGGTAAGGGTCCCCTATATATCTATTGAGGTGTACCCTCCTATTGGACCAGGGCATGGGTCCTATACTTAGAGATTATTCCCCTTGTCTATGTGGCATAGTGGTGAGGGGTGGAGTGACTTGGATGTCTCTTTAGAAACACGCGTGAGATGTTGGGAACCAATAATGGACTTCTTGAACTATTGTCACTCTTTCATGGGATGAGTTGTGAGATGTATATCCCCTTCGCTCACATTTAGGTATCTTTGGTTTGAGAATATATATATTGGTATCCATGTTGTTGGGGTTTTTACTCTCTTTCATTGGTTTGAGATATCTATCTATTCCTATAGTGTCTTTTACTGATCCCCCTTTAGCTTTCTAGGAATAATACTTTCTATGTATATACTCACCCCTACATGGGATTTTCTCACACGTGTCATATCTTATGAAGATGATGGAAAGGTCGGCAGTGACTACTGAGGAGCATAGGGATACCTGGTGCATTGGACTGTGTAAGGTTTTCAGAGCTTGGAGATCAGGATTTGGGCTCTCTCAGCATATTACTTTGTATTTTTTCATGTTGGTACATTTTTCTGATATGGGACATATTTTTTATCATTACTTTTTAGTTTACATGGTCATACTGTTATACACCATAGAGTTTATGAATGTATGGTTTATATTCTAGATGTTGCATCTTTTTATTTTCTTATTCTTTTTCACTTCTTCATTGAGATGATTGGGTGTGTTCACGTAGGTACTTTAGGAAATAGTCTCCCATGTTATTTATTCCTTTTGGAACCTATCTTTAGACCTTTTCATATGGATACGGGCTTGGGGTGGTTGCGGCTCAAGCCCCTTTGGGTCGGTTCATGATAGTTATTACCCAAAAAATGTCAAGAAGGGGAATATCACACATGTGGTTTTGAATCAGGATGCTATTTCACAAAGGAATGAACCATTCAAACATTCTATTTTTTCATGATTTTTCATTCTGAAGGGTATGAAGCCCTGGGAATTCAATGACATATCAAGAAAAATCGCTATGGTGTGGGGATTCTATAACTGGTAGATAACATCGATTGGTTGTAGCTTCTTTCACATTTCCATTCCATAACAATATATAAAGAGGTGATCATGGTAATATAACTCAGTTTTTCTGAAACTAGGTATTCTCTTCTTTAAATTATGGGATCTATCCTATAATCCCTTTGAATCACGAAACTCATTTTCATAGGTTCGGGTCAAAAATTTTGGACTAAATTGGTTTTACTAGAATCTTATAACTCTAATGAATGTTTCTTTATACTTTGGTGTACCAATAAGAATAGATATTGATACTGGAAGATCCAGATTGACACATTAAACTCATATTTTAGTGAAAGTTGATTTATCTTTAACCCTAGTTCATCAAATTGTTATATCTACAATTAACGACAACATTAATTTGAAAGTGAAGTTTGAAAATTGCCTGATTTTTGTGATGTATACAAAACTATAGGGAATTTGGTTGATATATGTTGAAAGGATATTTCCATTTTGTGTTTATTTTTTCATATTTGGGAACATGAGGAAGTTATTTGTAGAAAGAGAATTCTGATTCAGAAAATAAAAGGAAACACGGTTATTATAAATGATGATTTATTTGGACAACAATAGAACTTGGATGGGAAAACGAATGAGGAGGGATCCGATATCGGCCCATCTAATGTAAATTTACATATTTTCCATGTTCCCCTCTTGGTAAATCCAAGGACTTTTCTAGAGTATGAGAAAAAGCATACCCTCATTATGTGTAATGGGGATTCACTAAAGGGATAACTGGAAGGTCTTTATAATGTTGAAGGATACAATGGTGGTGATTAGACAAAAAAATTATGTACATGTGGATTGCATAGATAAACTTGATAATAGTTTTGGGAGGTAAGATGAAGAAAATTAGACTAATTTTAAGGAGAACGAGGGGAAATATTATCAATATAGTTCCACCAAGGTTAAGAATAAAATTCTAGACATGGGAGGTTCTTGTGATTTACAACCAAATAAATATAATAAGTGCAAGGATTATGGAAATTGAAAAAATATGATGGTCACAAGATCATCAAGTTATGGAGCAATAATACTTTTAAAACTTTCAAAGAAAGATGTGTTTGAGAAGATGAATGGTGCTATTGAATTATAGGATGATCTTTTTGATGATTTAAACCAATGGTTTGATGAATAATACATAAAGTATTTTAAAAATATATATAAATATGGATTAAATATCTTTATACTTGTCTTAAATCATGGGATCATATAGTTTCTAGAATTTATAAAAATACACATTTGGATTTCAATGCACTTATATGGGCCCCTGGTTTCTAGGGGTGTCTTTGAAAATCCTCTTTATGTTTATGTTGAATTATCATTTTTACCTTCGTTTATTTAATAATTATATATATTTGATGGATTTATATTTATGGTGGTTCCTAACAAGTGTTTGGGATGGGTTTTTTTACGGGTCAATGTCCGCAAGGCTTTCTCATATGGCCTAAATTTGTCTGTTGCACAACTTAGTTTTGTTGTAATGCGTTTTTGATCTTGGAACATTTGAAGGTTTATTTGAGTTGTATTCTTAAATACTGAATTTTTTAAGTGTTTTAATGATCTTATATGATATCATGTCTTCAAAATTTTGTATGCTAACCTTTTTTCTTCCAATTTTCTTGCTATATACCATAGTTGTTGCAAGGAAATGTTGGCACCAGGTCGATGGGTGTTGTTGAAGGTGCTGCTCACTTGTAGCATGGGATATGGGATTTATAACATGGAACTTTATGATTTGATGGTGGTGGGTGGGAATAGTATGAATAATGTTGGTTAGTTTTTGCTTTTTATAGTTGGATAGGTCATGTATGGCCTATTTTAGTCTTTTTTATGTACATAGTATCTTGTATCCCTCAAACTTTTATATTTTTCATTTTTTAAAATAAATATTTAATTGTTCATGATTTCTGTTTTCCAATTCCATGTATCTAGCTCTTTGGTTTCATTATACCCTACCATGTATATGATTGACCCATTGATGGTAGTCTTGTATTGTATAACTAATATATATTGAGAATGGGTTTCATATTAATACAACATATGTTATATTATTATTATGTTTATCTATCCATTTTTATTTTGTCTTATGTTTTGATAGATGCTTTAAATTTCTAATATTTATCTTTTATTGGAATTTCCTTACATAGAGGATATAATCTCCCCATTATATAGACTAGACTATTTCCACTAGATAATAGCCTCTGGAATATGAGGAGGCATGCTTGGGGTCAACTAGTTCCAATGGCTTGGTTACAGTTTGGATTGATTGGTTTGGGGAATACATATAATTACTTAGATAAATATTTACTTCATCTCTTTTTTTAAATATTGGTAGCTATTTCTTCTAATTTTATAAATATTTGTATTACCCTAAATGATCTTTATATAAGTTTTCAAAAAACTTAACTGTTTATTTAAATCTATTGACTCATTTATTTTTTATTTTTTATTTTCCCTAAATTTGAACCCATAATTTATATCACCTTAATTATTTTAATGTTTGTTTAATTATATATTTTTTTATATTTTTAAGTATTATCAAGTTAAATTCGAGATGTATTCATTTTCATGAATTATAAAATAACAATTTAAACCTAATAATGTATTTTTTTATATTATATTTTTATTAAAACATTCACATCATAAGTTTTTTTTCTTTAATTATTTTAACACCCACTTTAATATGTCTATTTTAGAGAATATATGTGTGGATATCATTTTTAGGGGGAAATTGGAAAGAAATCCAGAGAATGTGAGATGCGTGAAGGAGTAGAGAATGATATTTAATAATTATATATAAAATTAAAGATAATATATTAAAATATTTATTATAGTTTAAGATCACTAGTGAAGGATAAATAAATAAAATACACAAATATTAGTAATATATTATTATTAGTGAAAAATGATTTTATATTATTATAGTTTTAAATATCAGAAAAATATTATTATTAATAAAAAACATATATATAATTATAATTTTTAGTTCATAATATAAATTTTATATTTTATTTTAGTGGTTGTAATTTTATTATTATTTTTATAATAGTATAGATGTTTGTATATTAATTTTACATTTCTAATAACACATATATTTAATATTTATATCTTTCAAAAATATAGTTCAGCTAAAATAGAACTATAATATTATAGATATTATTTTTAATATGTTTTTGGGGCTGTTATTTTTTTTAATTGAATGAGATGTTATATATTATAATTATGAAACCAAATTTCAACAAACCGCTTATCATATGATTAAAAATATTTCACATTTATCTACCAATTAGAAAATGGGTTTTAAATAGAGAAGGTTATAAAAAAGAATATACATTTTAAAGATAAAAATGTACTTCAAGAAACATTAAAATTATCAATTTATCATTTTATTTAAAAAAATCTCACATTGTCTTTCATATTTTTTTTAACATTTTATTCACAAACATTCAACAATTAAATTACAGGTTTATGAATTATGATAATTTTTTCACTTTCTCATTCTCAAATAATAAATATATCACAAATGAATACATTGAAATATGTTTATATAATATTATAGAGTTCAAGATAGTCTCCCTTATATATTTTTTTAAAATAAATTTCCAATGTAATATATTTGTTTAATTTTGAATATATAGGACCCAACAACCTAAAAACCTCATTGGAAGATTTTATTTAGTCATTATAATACACATGCTTTAGTTGGGAAAACTTTGTTTGTGTATTTACAATAACTTAATTCTTATAAATAATATTTATTTAATTTTTTATTTAATATCTCATTTTTCATCATTATTGATGAATGATGACACTTCTTGAATTTTTTGTCAGCGTGTAGCCAAAAAACTAAGGTTTTATTTGGTTTTGGAAAAAATATCAATATTTAATTTTTTAATTATGTATTAAAACTATATTGGAATATATTTCAATGGGTAGGGAAAATTAAGTATATATTTTATTTACCCTACTTCCATTTTCATTTTCATGAAAATTAATAAACAGTATATCATTTTTATTTTCATTTATATAATTCAATACTTTTCCAACAAATTTTCAAAAAATAAAAAATAAAATCATTTTTTAAAAAAAACATGAAGTAAATTTTCTCAAGACCAATTTTTTTCATTATATTGTAAAATATCATGCGTTTTTAGTAGAAACTGTTATGGGGTTGGAGGGACCTATTCGCTATTTTTCTAGTCAGGATTTGAATTGGTCCAAAGAAAGGATGTCTTTTGAGCTTGTTCACTTTCTTAAGGACATGTTTGGTATTTTCCCTTTCAAGATTGATGCCTTTAAAGATAGGTAATACAAGTTCATGAGAAAGAACATGATGTTTGATAATAAATTAGGAGGATAATATAAGCAATAGGTCCACTACTACTAAGGTTCTAGTAGCCCAAGCTATCGGTCACAATGTTTCATGCCCAAATCTATTGTGGAGTCTATTATTGGTAGTACACTCAAATAGGTGTATCATATTGAACAATATACCAAAAACCTAGACTATGATATGACATAAAAATGCCTCTACCATAGAATAAAATCCTCATCTATCACAATGTATAATAGGTTAGTGATATGGTATATTGAGTACATGGATTTAGTCACATGTTCTATATAGTTTCTTTCAACTATGAATCAACGGGTTGATAACTGTTATGGATTATAAGTTGATTTTAATTTTTTGAAACATTTGACCAAGCTTAAACTCGAAAGGAATATATTATTATAATATATGTAAGCTATAAAGTGTTGGCAGTCAATGTTCAACTCCCTTTATTTAATGAAGTGAGCCTATATAATGGTATGGGATCCCCCTGTAGGTTAGTGATGATATAGATAAGCTATTGATGAATCTCTCTATCCCTCCCAATTCACTATTCATTTTCATGAAGAAGGTGTTAGAACACCATTGGTGTTCGAAGGGGTCCTCTCATAGTTTATGAGGATCCTCATGGTCGGTGTCATCTCAGTAGAGTCAAGTGTCTTATGATTTCTAATTGGTGATCTTAATTAAGAAAACAATATTTTGTTCGATAGAGATGGAACTTGCTGTTATAAAATCATGTCTGTTTATGTTTATATTCTACACTTCATGTTGATTTTTTAGGATAGATCAACCATATTTATTGGTTTCTTCCACTCTAATGGTTTTACATTCTGAACCAGTTTATCCACCTGAATAGTGCTATGGGCTGAGTGACAATGACCTTAGGCACACCTATCCATATTCCAAAGGATGTCGACTAGCAGTGAGGATGAAAAAGGGAGATAGTGGGGTGACTATACCCTCTGGATATGAATAATTAATGGTCAATTATATGTAATATCTAGTGGAAAAAAATACAAATAGACAATGTACTAATAAACCACCCATGGCGGAAGAACAACATATAATAGTAAAAGTAATAATACCAATAAGTTCAATACCATGTCCAGAATTAAAACTCACAACATATCGTTTGATGCTACTAAAGCTAAATAAGCATACATAACAAGTCATACCAATCAATAAGACAAAGGGTCACCAATGGAAGACCACAGTAAGTACACATAATAACATTAAATATAGAAATAAAAACATAAAATAGAAACTTCAGATGATTCCAGAACCTCAAGGGCCCTTTCCATCCATCCCATTCTATACATCCCAACACTAAGGTCCAACTACAGATCCCAAAGCCTTACCTGATCAAAAATCCATAAAACCTACATTCATCCTGATGGGCCTGTGTAGGGTGTGAGAAAGAATCTCAATAGGCCACCACCAATGTGTGTCTATCCTACATCTATTATTAATCATGTTTATACTAAAAAGGTAAATAATACAGAACATGTGAGTCACATAAATAAACATGATTCCCTTTATCTCAATATACACAAGATATCAATTCACATACACTGGACAATGCTGGAAAACTGTAGAGGAGAGTATCCTTAGCCTAAGCCCAAGGTATCCCATTATTTCAAACATTCTAGGTGATACTTTAGGTTCCACCTCTAACAAAATAACTTGGCATCTCATTCCAATTGACACCTCATGTACAAACCATATCTGACATCTGGAAGGCATTCCCCAAATAAGTATCGGATCCCTCAGACCTTATCTTAGAAGTAACTCCCTCGAATCAAATCATGAAGTCCAAGGTAGATTGATACTTGTACTCTTTGTAATAACATGATCAGCTCAATATCTAACATGTCAAGGAATGACGATTCCCATCCTCCCATATAAGTCCTGGCCCATCGGCTTAAAGTATGGAAAGCCTCATCCCACAATTTATTGTCTTAGTACTATCAACCAAATGATACTCACAATCCCTAAGGGTTTTTATGGAAAGAACCTCCAACCATTTTTCTAATCCCTAACTAAAAGAGTCTTATACCTACACTATTGGTCAATACCACCATATCATCTGAGTTCTTCTATGCGCACATGACTCCAAAAAGCGCATTGTCCAACACAAGTGAGTGAAAATCACCAATTTAGATCCTAATCCACACCAATTATACACCTCATTCCCCTGAGATCGCATCAATCATCTGATGGACAATGCCATTCAATATCACATGAGCCTTGCACATAGCCTGATGACTCATCGCCTCATCAGACGACTGAGTCACCCAACCTATGATCAACATCACCCACAAATATATATATCGAGCCACACCTAGCCTAATGATTATATCACCTTAGTCCATATGGATAATGTCATCTCAATCCTCGGGCCGAGCCCGTCATGTTCCATTGAAACTCAGAAATTTAATATATATATATATATATATAATTTAATTTAAAATATTACTCTCTCCAAACTTCCCATGGTCCTAATCTACTCACATGGTCCAAACCATTTATAGACTCAAGGGGAATTCCCATAGGCATCTATCATGGGTTTAATTAATAAAATAAATGAAACTATTAAATTATGAGTGCCTCACTCAGTAAACACAATGGAGTTATCAAAGACACACTCTCAAAACACTCTAAAAATCACAAAGAAATATGAGCACCACCTACTAGGTTTTGGTAGATGTGCACTCATCTGGTCATAGAAACTAACTCGAGCCGATTTGTAAGAAATCAGTGTTTTAGACGAATTCCCTAAAAATAGGGTAAAACTAATCTCATGAATTTAGAACTATATGAGTTTATAAAAAATATGAAAATAGGAAAGTGGATTTAGGGTCTTACTGATACGAATCCAATGATATAGACAGATCAATAAATGGATTCTAGATGAGAGGTATAGCGTAACACCTAGGGGAGGAGGAGAAATGGCACCACCCTCTACTATTCATGTGGTGGAGAAGAAGATAAGTAAGAATAAATAATAAATGGGATCAAGGTAAAAATGGTCTTTTCACACTTTTGGGTCACATGGTTAGCTCACGTAGTTTGGAAAATGTGTGCCAATCATACGCCACTCACTACCCAAGCTCTTGGATCGCATGGTTGTCCCACATGTTTTTTCAAATCGTGCAAAAACTGTGTGAATGACCACTTCTAAAAATTGCATAGGTTTCACATATCCATAAAACCCCACCTGCATGTTCTAGAAAATTATTCAAAGAGAACATGAAGGGTAGAATGGTTTCTCCTTGGAGGCCTCATGGTTTGTCCGGCCCATACGCCCCAGTTAGTGCACCCCAAAAACATGGGATATCGGCCTCCAATAAACCCAAAACCCAACTAAATCCCTGATGTACTTTATTATCATCAATAATCATTTAAAAACAAGGTATTGGGTCACAATAAAACTCATAATTAATTATTTTTTATCATGAATAGTGTTGGCACACTCACTGAGCTCCAAAAATTCAAAACGGGTGAGGAATTCAACCTACTCTAAAAACCATTGATGTTACAATCTCCCCACCACAACATAGATGGTACCAGAGCTATAAATCATAAATAAAATATAGTACCAAATATACCCATCTCTTTAAAATTAACCTAGACTAGCCCAATAAAAAAGGTATAGGTAAACTATGTCAAGGGGTCTCCCCACCTTAAGAGTTACCAACCTCAGTCACATTCAGACCCAGAAATAAAATAAAACCAATGGATTAATGACCATCCCTAAACTCAAATTCCTCCTATGATGTATCTCCATTCCCACCTATCATTAAGTGCATCATTTTCATAACTAACACCCATATTGTCCCACATATCAATAGATTCCTACCTCATTTCCATGTCGCACATGATACCTAAGAGATCCCACTTATCATCAGTTTCTCAAAATTGATCTTGGTTCCTTGCACCTCAATCAATTCCCACATATCATTAATGAACATATTCTAACACACCTCACAGGAAACACATCCAATGATACTCCAATATAAATCCTTTTTTCATGCACCTCACACACACACACATAATGCATCTGAACCAATGTTAACCTATTAACCAACATCTGGTTAGTTAAAAGATACATTTCTTGCACCTCATGCACCCAAAATGGGAATTACTCTAAAAAGACCATGAAAAAACCCCCAATAAAAACCGTGGTTATTCCCTCAGCATACCTATAACCATAATTGGATCCCCATCCTACTCTGAACCTAGTAGATCCATGGTCTGCACATGTCCTAAAGCCCAACTATCTAAAACCTAACCTCTCTATGGTGATACACCATACACCATCCATTGATCCACTACTAGGTCTCGTTGTCACTTCCATGACCCCCACATGTAGCTAACTCTTGACTAAAAAATCATGGTAATACTCTCGATCTGATGTCATAACCTTGATTTTGACCTAATCCCTAACTGCCAATTATTTGAGAAGGATTCCTATAAAATATCTCAAGATTTCTGACCTAACTACATGCTTGGAACTCAATCGATGCTCGATTTCTCTACATCCACACATTACCCGGTTACCCACACGAGAATCACACCACATATGAAAAACTCTGAGGTGGTCTAATCAAGTCTTTGGTCAGATTGTCTTGTTAGAACTCCTCTCAGCCTCACTTCTTGTTATCTGAAGTTTCACCACTAAAATCACCTAAAGTTATCACCCGAATTGAGTAAGGCTGATCCATAAATTTTCCCTCAGCTACTAGCGCCTATTTCACCACCTCCAAGAATGAGGCTAACATGAAAATGTTTACCTTTAGTTGAATGGATTTCCGTAAACCATCATTGAAATGCCTCACCCTCTAGGTGTTGTCACCCACCATGTCAGGTGTGAAGTGTTACAACATAGTGAATGCTGTTTTATAGTCCACGATAGATATGTCTCCTTAATGTTGGCTCCCAAACTCCCAAGATATATATGCCCCCTGAATCTCCTAAAATAGATGCTTGATGAAATAGGCCTCAAAGCCCTTTCAGGTCAGTCCCTCTTATATGCTCGATTGAACCAGTACATCCCACCATCTCTTTTCCAGTTCTATGAACATGTATGTCACCAGCTTCAACCTCCACCTTGGGGGTTTCTCAAGATGCTCAAAGATCATCTGTATCGACTTGATCCATTTTTCATCCACCTGCATCTATTCTCACCCTGAAATATGGGTGGTTTCTGTGACTAGAACTCCTGATTTAGATACACCCTAGAAGGCTCTTCTCCTTGAGCTGCCCTATCAACCCCCTGGATGACACATACCAGACTCATTCTAAGCTACTCGTCAAGCCATGGGCGAAAATCTATCAAATATGATGCTTTCCACACTTTTAATGGATCTTATACCCAAGCCAATACATGTGTCTCATGATCTTCTTGACCCTCAATGGCCACATCCTGAAACTCAAGGGTCTCAATCTATGCGTTCTCCTATGACACCACATCACTGCCCGCATGATACTCTATTGGAACCCATATAGGTGGAATCCCACTTAATACCAATACCATGGTCAGTCACGATAGATTATATATATATATATATAACACAGATAGGAAAAGTAGTAATAGGCATCAAAAACTCACTACCCTTACCCCCCTTATCGAAACCATTTCTCCTGGCATCCGACCTCATGTCCCTTTACTTTCCCATATCAGATCCAAGTATCACATATACCTTAGGCCACACCCATCCTGATGAACCATGTCACCTCAATTTGAAGACCTCATCACCCAACTTGGTGATCAACATCACCCCATATCATCATCCCCACCTACTCCTATAAGATCTAGGCCCATAGATATATCACATAACATATCACAAGGAATTTTACATAGCACATTCATATATATTGTAAACAACCTATATGCATATAAAAGACTAAAAAATCCCCCCTTTCGATTTTGGGATAAGGGTAAATCTCTCCCTTATCATAGCAGGTCAAGGGTCACACATCACAATATATAACATGTCACATCCAAGTGCCCCACTAGAGGTGGAAATAACATCAACTGTAAAATGAACCAAAAAGAACAATAATTCCCACCCCTGACAACTTAGAGCTCCCTCCCATGAATGGGGCTGTAGGTACCCAAACACGAGTTCTAAAACTAGTTCTAAAAATATCTTAATATCCATTCTACCATAAAGAAAATAGAAAGACTAATAGAAAAGGAAAAAAGTTATATCATTAGCAACCATCTGAATAATGCTACTAATTCCCAGTTAGGAACCTCTCCGAAACCATTTGTAGCACCCCGACCCATTTAGCCACCCGAATAGTTCTACGGGATAAGTGACACTAATTGTAGGCATGGATTCTAGTATGGAAAAGGCTTCTGACTAGGATCAAGGGTGAAACAGGGTGATATTGGGGAGATTATACCCTATGGAGATGAATATAATAATGGTCCAAGTATAAATAATATGCTGTCAAAAGGAAATGCCAACATACACTGGACCAGTAACCCACCCATGGAGAAATCACAACATATACAAGAGGAATTAATAATAATAACAACATCAATACCATTTTCATAATTAAACATCACAACATACCCTTGGTAGCTACTAAAGAAAAACATGAACACATAAAAAGTTATAGAATACAATAAGAAGAAGGGTCGCCAATTGTTTCCCACGGTACGTACATATAATGGCATACAGATACAAAAAGAAAAACTCAGAAGGGAAACTTTAGTTGATGTAAGAACCTCATGACCCCTTTCCATCCATCAAATGATAAACATCCCAACCCTATGGTCCATCATCTACAAAGGCTGAACCGTTACCTGATCGCAAAGCCATAAAATCTGCATGTGGCCCAAAGGGCCAGTGTAGGGTGTGAGAAAGAATCTCAGTAGGACACCACCAATGTGTTTATATCCTAAATTTATGATTAAAAAGGTTTATAATAATAATTTAAATAATATATTACATGAGGATTCACATAAATAAACATTATCCCCTTGTGCTCAACCTCCACATAGAATAAATTCACCTTCTTCATCCAATGTTGGAAAACTATAGAGGATATGTTCCTTAGCCTATGCCAATGGAATCCCCTGATGTCAAAAATTTCAAGTGAACCATCAGGTTCAACCTTTAAAAAAATCACTCATCATTTCATGAAAACCGACTACTCATGTCCAAACCATATCAAACAATTTAAAGGCACGACCCAAACAAGTACCTGGTCCCAAATACAAAATCTCAAAAGTAACTCTATTGGTTCAAATCATGACATCTGAGGCATAGTGATACCTTTACTCAAAATAAGAACATATTCAGCTCAATATCTGACATCCTTAGGAATGAATATATTCATACTCCCAAATAATTCTTGGCACATTGTCCTCAAGTACGGTGATCCCAATCCCTCATCTGATAGTCTCAGCATGATCTATCAAATGGATATTGACTATCCCCATGGATTTATATGACAAGAAACTCCAACCATTTACCTAATCCACAACTAATGGATGACTCTACCCATATAAGTGGACAATACAACCTCATCATCTGAGTATTTCTATGTATACATTACTCCAAACGGTGAATTGGCCAACACAGGTGAGTGGAAATCACCAATTTAGAACCTCATCCACACTAATCCAACAGCTCATGCCCCTGTGACTACAAATCCCATCTAATTGTCAACACCATCCAACATCACATGACCCTCGACTGTAGCTTGACAACCTCATCGCCTCATCTGATGATTGAGTCACCAAACCTATGATCAACATCACCCAAAAATATATATCTTGGCCCATGTCTATCCTGATGATCATATCTTCCTAGTCTAGATGGACAACGCCATCTCAATCCTCGGGCTGAACCCTTTACGTTCCAATAAAACTCAAGAATTCAATATATATATTAAATTAAATTTAAAAAAACACCATGGCCTAACCACCCAAGGTCCCAAGCTAGTCACATGGATCAAAGCATTTGTAGTCTCAAGGGGAAATCCCATAAGAATCTCTCATGGGTTAAATTACATAAATAAAGGAAACTGTTAAATTATGATGGTCTCTATCATTCAACATAATGGAGTGCTCAAAGTAGAACCACAAAAACACTTGTGAAATCAAAAATAAATATAATAACCACTGAACTAATGTTGGTATACATCCACTCATCATATATTAGCCTTTAACTTGAGCTGATTTGGAAGAAATCAGTGTTTAAGATGAACACCTTAAAAATAGGGTATAATGACTCACATAGATTTAGTGCTCTGTGAGGAAAGAGAAAATAAAAATAGAGCCTAAAGGATTAAAAGGATTACCGATACATATCTAAAATCATATAAGGATCAAAAAAATAAGTTTAGATTAGAGATTTATCTCAACACCTTGGGGAGGATGAGAAATGGAACTCCCCTCTGTTGTGCGTGTGGTGGAGAAGAAGAAAAGGAGGAAGAAAGAATAAATACAGGTAAGGAAAAAATTTCCTTTTCATAGTTTTAATGGTTCACCTGGTTATCTTTCATAGTTTAGAAAACCCTGTGCTGATCGTGTGACACCGACTATCCAAGATCCAGGCTCACCTATTTATCTGACACAGTTTTCAAGACCGTGCGACAACCATATGAATCAACTATACTGAAAACTGAAGAGGTTTTTCATGACCATGCAACCCCTCCTGAATGGTTTGGAAAATCTTGTAAAAATAACCTTGAGGGATTCATAGTTACTCCATATAGGCCCCAAAGTTTGTTTAAATCATGTACCCCAGTTTGCGCACCCTGGAAGCTTGGATTTTTGGCCTTTATTAGAATCGAAACCCTATTAAAACCCCAAATCACTTTTTGGTCATCAATAATCATTTAAAATGGTATTTGGACAAATTAAAACTCAGAATTAAGTATTGTTGATAAAGAAAAGATTTGGAATAATTACCAAAGTCTTGAAATTCATAGCAGGTAAGGGATTCGACCCGCTCTAAAAACCCAAGATGTTACAATGGTCATGTGAGTATCCTCAAAAACCCTTTAGTTGTATCAAATCCAAATTCATCAATAAATAAAAATTTCTTTTACTATTTTTATAAATTACCTGTGTATCATAATCTACTTGAGGCTATATCATAGTGTATGATATTTGGTGTTTGAATGTTAGTCATTGGATCACTTGCACGATTATGTTTTTGCTTAATTGTAGGGTATAATTGATACATATAATAAAGTTATATATATATAAAACTTTTAGTTTTGATCTATGTAGTGATATATGATATTTTTTATATCATATACCATGATAGAAACCCTTGCATTATGAAAAACAAGCATTTTATCATCATAATGATATATCATATATCATTAAATATGATAGGTTCATGCATAAGGGTTACTCTATCATGAATTAGAGTCAATATTTTCATACATAAGAATATATAATCCCCACAAATAAGATTCGATATTCCCATTTATAAGAGTCTACTAGCCCCATGATTAAAAGATGTGCCTTAATTGTATAAGTGAAAGATAATGTGTAAGGGTTTGGTTTAGTCTCACGTAAAATCCTATCACAACTTATGACTGATAACCCCCTTATCAATAATAAAATATGATTCAATACAAAATAAAGAAATTAAATTTTTATCTAAAAATGATTTTATTATATAAATTGTTAATAAAAGATAAGTTCTAGCCATTGTAAATAGGAAAATAATGCCCAAATTAAATATAAAATGTTTATATTAATATCTCATATTTTTAAAATAAATAAAATGTTTATTAATTTAATAATTAATTTTAAATATTAATGTTTATAATTTTTTTATGAAATTTGAGTATTGTGTATGCTTTAATTTATGTGATAAATTTCTTCTTATAAATTGTAAATCCATGAATAAAATTCCTTATTTGAAAACATATGATTTAGTGTTCAACTACCTTGACCTTTTTTTTAATTAATATTATAATATTGAATTTATTTTTTGAATGTACTTTAAAAATATTAAGAATTAGAGTTATGATGGAATTTGAATTACTCTTCAGTAAAGTATCCTTCAGTAGAGGGACTTTAGGTCAGAATTCCCACTATCCAAGAGGCTTATACCCTATTTTATAAATGCGGGGTTTGACTATCTGTTCCACTTGGCTTACTCGTGTAGATATTAATAATTTCATATAATTATAATACCTTATATTAAAATTCCACTTAACTTATGTGTGTGATGCATTTGGATATCTATAATTATGTTTGGCTTCTATTTTCTGGTGAGTGACACAAAATGTGTCTTGTGTAATGAGTTACACATTAACATGTTTTAGACATATCGATTTTGTGGATGGAAGAGGAATTACAAAACAAAATAATTAGAAGTATAAATACATAAAGAAATAAATCATGAGATAATAATTATTTCACATGATGAAATAATTATGAATTTAATATGCATGTTGTGTATATGAAATTGGTGAGACTTTTAAAAGAAAACCCTACAAATACAAATTGTGATATTCCTTTGAAATTAGAACATGTAAATAACGTGATCATCCAAGTGGGTAGGTTATGTTATAGGTGGGTGCCCCTAGATTATGTTTTGTAAGGAAAGTAAGTAATGGGTCACCTTAATATGATTAGGTTCCCATTATTTAAATTTCATCTATGTTATCCAAGAGACCCTTAAGTTACTGAAGGAATAGAATTGAGTTCATAAATATAATGGATTGGGTAAAGAGTTATCCACCCAACTATAAAAAAATTCATATATGATATGATTAGGATGATACCCTTTATAAATAACTAATTAATGAGATAAATGAAATATATGACTCATTTCTTAGTGAAATATGGATCTTGGATCACTAAAAGTAATAAATTATGGGCTTAAAATTTTAGTAGTAGTAATTTCATTAAAAAACCCTAATAAAAAGATATCAAACATGATATTAACCCACATATATGTCGTTGTTATAGATTATGGAATGTATATGGTTTATCATTTTGAAATTTCTTATAGTTATGTCCTATAAAACTATTCTAGATTGGTATCACTTAAACCCGCTTTTGGATGAAGTTGTATGTATTGTCAGTTCTTGTTTATATTAGATGATTTTAGAATTGGTTTGTAATGAATCAGAGTCTTATGCTAGTGGGAGGTGGATTCACAGGGTAAAATAGTACATATTTGTGGTCAGAGAATTTGGCTGCTAAAAAAACTTGAGGCTAGTCATTAAAGTAATAAAAATATTTTTAGAAGCTAGTGATTCTGTATGGGGAACATTGAATATAAAGACTCATATGTCGAGTGAATAATATCCTTTGGATTATGTTTTGAGTTTTTTTTAATTGTTTGAGATTACTTAAATTGATTTGAAAAGGTTAAAAATTTATTTGAAAAAAAGTCTAGAATCATAATGTTAGGAAAAAATGGCTAAGTGATTTTCTATAAGATTCATTTCCATAATAGTTATTTCAAAGTATGGAGTCAAAATTTTAAAAGGAATAAAATTTATATAAGGATGTCTTAATATCTATAAGTTATATTTTTTTAAGGATGACCTGAGTGTTGTAAGATTCATTTTCATATCATAAGATCCATTTTTTGACCAAGTAAGGAACATTTAACATTACTATAAGTGTGATTCTACAGCCCATGGTGAAGAATTTTCCAAAGGAATTTATGTAAGGATCATTGATAACTTCATAAGATTCATTTTATAAATTCTCTAAGGATACTTATAGACTATATAATATTTATTTTATGGATTCTATAAGAATCATTTAGGGCTCTATAAGATTCGTTTATTGGATTCTATAAGGATAATTGGTGATATCTTAAGATTCATTTTACTATAATAATGTGTCATTTGATGATGAATAATGAAAAAGGTAGGTAATAACTATGATTTATATAAGATTCATCTCTATCTTATAAAAATTTCAAGTTATGGAGATTTCAAAAGGATGGGTTACATTATAAATATTAGTCTTTGAGAAGAATTTAAAAAAATGGTACTATGATGATTCCTTAATGGAAATAAATATCAAAATAAGAGAGGATTGTGGTTAAAGCTATTAAAGATTAAAGAACTAGAAAAAGTAGGATTTAGAGTGTGAGAATGACAACACCTTAAAGATAAGAGTCACATCATGATGCCCTGTAGAAGTGGAACATAATTAAAAGCTATGGATTTTATAGAGGGAATTCACGCATGGAGAATGAAATCCTAAATTTCATGGAATTTTGGAAGGGGTAAGAATTAGAATTCAAATTGGAAAATGATCAACAATTAAAATGATAAAATATCCTATTATATAATGTCAAAGAATATCAATATTTAAATTATCAAAACAATATCCATGATATTTGGGGAATATAAAAGTTTGAGAATATAGAAAAAAATTGGGGGAATATGATTGTTATAAAGGCATGAAAAAAATTGTGAATAATATTTTGGTAATAGTGAAAGAAGGATAATATGATAAAAAGAATACAAGGATAAAGACTATATATATATATATTTGATGAGATCTTGTGGAGGCTTATTCTTACATAAAAGATCATTTTTTAAAATAAATTTTATATTTTTGGTGATTCAAAATTATACTTAGTCAAGGACAACCATTATAATAGGTTTATTGTCATACCATTTCTTATGGATACATATTGACAATATAAGAAGATTTGTGTGTTCATGGGATAAAAAACATCACACACCAAGGATGTATTCATCCATTCAGGTGGTGAACCTTGTTACAAAATTTGATGTTTTTATTTATTTTTATCATCCCTATGAGAATTGAGATAATATTTTTGAATAATAATGAGTGGACAAGGGTTTTTTTAGAAATGAAAAATAAAGATTCACCCACCCACTCTTAGTGATTATCACTATTTTTTGGGATCCTAAAAATTGGTATCATAATAGTTCAATTCTTTATTGTTCATTTATTTAGTTTTTCATGGAACAAAAAAACTTAGTTAATAAAAAATGAATTCCTATATTATACAGAATACAGTTTTATATTGTCAAAGATAGAATGATACTCTACCTTATATCTAAGGGAATTTATGTACTTGATTCAATCCAAAATTTATTTATTGTTCCAAATGAGACTTCATCATGGTCTTTGATTATCAAGAAAGACATTGATTATAATGTATGAGGTAGAAAAGAATTGTTGTCCTATTTATCATAAAAGTATTTAAACACAAGTAATGGGATATAGAACGATAAATTACACTTTGATGAATATTAGAAAAATTATAAAGGAAGAAAAATGGTAAAACAAGTTAAGTTATAAATCACCAGGCAATAGTTTTAAGATATTAAATGAATAGGAATCGGTTTATGAATATTTCACCTATGTTAGTATGATTGTGAGCACCATTAGAGTATATAGTGAAAGTCTGGAAGACTCTACTATTGTCAAAAAACTCATAAGAATTCATCCTGTAAAGTTTGATTCCAAGATACCAGCTCTTAAAGATTGATATCTTGGTGATTTCTCAATAGATGAAATGTATATTAATCTTATCAATTGTGGGACGATAATAGGAGTAACTATCAAAATATATAGAAATAAATAAATAATAAATTTCCTTCAATGATTTAAAATATTTAAAAATATAAAATAAAAAAGGATATTTTGATGTAGAAGGATGTATATAATATTTTTTTAAACTCTTTATTTGATTTTAAGAATCTTTAGTTGTGGGAGAGAAAATTATAGAGGTAATACCCCTTTTAAATTCTTTAATTGTGGGAATGCTGTTCATTTTTCTTCCAAATCTACCGTGAAAACTATAGGTGAAATTAAAGATGACAAATATATTAGGAAGGTCACCAATAAGAGATAATATATTATGAAAAGTAATTGAAAGGGTATGAAAAAACTTTCACCCAAAACCTTTATAAGAAACATATGGATAGTTGAATAACGTGTTTCAGACAGTTAAAAAGTTTAAATAATGATTAATCTCCCAAAAAATATTGTCAAAGTGTTATGATGGAATAAGAAGAAGATAAAGTTGAATCATCCAAATATGAATCTCAAATCAATAATGAGTATGTTTCAGGATAACAAGAAACAACTATATTATACAAAATGAAAATGGAAATCAAAATATTTTCGAAGGAAATAGGGAGGCCAATATATAGTAATTCTTAACAAAAAATAATTTTAGATAAATTTAATCACTTTCATGTTGGAAAAGATAATCTGGTAAAATAAATTTAATGAAAAAGCTTGATATTTCTCGAAACGGAAAAATCAATGAATATATAACTCCCACTATTATCCTTAGGGATAAGAAAAATGATAAATTTAAGAATAATATAGTGGATTCTAGGAAGTAAAATGAGAAAATAGAATTCAACTGGGATATAAATGTTGAAGTAAAATGTGAGTGTTCCAAACAATACTTTTCAAGCACTATTATTGTTCAAGAAACTAAAAATGTTTATGAAAATGATTTTAAAGTTCAACCTCAAAATAATAAAATTATTTTAGAATAATAAATTAGAATAAAACAATATACATTAACCAAAAAATATAATTTCAAGTCAAAATATTCTCAGATATTAAAGTTTATGATGTTATTTTATGTATAAAATTATCTTTTGTATGACCAATCATCTTCCATGAGAGTAATACATCTTTCGGGAAACAAAGTTCCATATGACCATAATAGAGATATTCCATGAAGGATTGATAGGAATACTAAACAAGTAACTATGAAGACAAGAATCTATGGAGACTATCTTCCATTAAGATTAAATAAAATATATCACTAAGAGAAAGATCATTCATGTAAAGGAAATCTATAAATTGTGTGTTATAATGATCGATTATTAATTCATGTTAAGTGGCTGCAAGAATTCTCAAAAGACCATGCATACTAATGGATTGTCAATGAGAATGATTTCTTCTTATATATTAATAAGTTTAAATATTTCAAGTGTATGAATCTAATCCTATGAATCTGTGTAAAAAATAAAATTTGAATATGTACGATGCAATTATGAAAAGGAAATATCATCTATGTGAAGGGGCCAGAATGTTTGTGAGAAGGAAATTATATCTATAATAAGGAATCAAATATTTTATGATAAGTATGAATGCTTCTCTATGTTGTATCATTATTCAGTTCCTTGACTGATTAATCTTCCCACCACTTTTTACATTCCTTAGTAATACCAGGCTTCCAAGATTTCATAAGATCATTCATGTTATACCTAAGTATAGACTTGATTTGAAAGTGTCTATCCAAGAATTAAATAATATTTTTTCAAAGGTTACTTTATGAACATTAAATGAATGTTAGAGAATTTAAGAATATTAAAATGGATGATCAGTATAAGGAATTAATTATAGTTATTCTTCAATGAATAATTTAAGAGTGGTTGAGTATAAATCCAAGGAAGACTCATGTGTGGTGGGTGTGAAACATATGAGCATACTATGTCACCTTCTACTCCTCACGATAAGCTATTTTTTTTCTCTTGACTACTACATATAATTAGAAGCTTTGAATGAATGATTTATATGATTATAAGGACATATATAAAGATAATTTTTAAACTAAATATGATCAAAGATTTAAATGCATCAAAACTCCATTTTCACCCTTTATGTTCTCTCTATTCTTATTTACATTCAAGTTATGCCTTTGATACTTGTTTATTTATTGATAACTTATTCTATAATATAAACAGTAGCACACTAACACTCTTTATTTATTTATTTTATACCTTTTATCCAAATAATAATTTTGGAAGAATCCAGTTGTATCCTAGATGACCTTGTGTGTATTTGTTTCATATAACACCCGATTCTGGTTATGGATCATTTTATTTTTTGAAATAAATGTTCTTGAAAGTGGGTTACTATTAATTGGAGAGGTATAAGTTCCATATTATAGTTGAACCTCTTGTTTTTAGTTCTATTGTATGTTATTTAGTTTTTTATTATACTATCTAAAAATATTTTTCACTTAATGCTATATTTTACAATATTAATTTTTTTTTCATGTATCTATAAATTGAGTTTGCAGAATTGTACTTTGATAGATAAATTTTTTTAGTGATATATATATTTTATTCAGTGTGAGTAATTTTTTTCAGAATTTATAGAGATTTAAAATTAATTTAATTATTATTTAATCATTCCATTGATAAATTATTTAAAAAACCAAATTATATATACCAAGTATATGAGTTAATAGGGTTATTTTAAATTAAGTGTGTTGATTTGAATTTTTTTTCAAAGGGAAATTTTTTATTAGATGCTCAATTCACCCACCTCTTGAGAACTCAACTCTGACCAAAATTTAGTATCAGGGGTGTTTGGTTATCTCTAGTGTATTATTTTAATCTTGTGTCTACTTAATCATTGTTCTTTTAATGGCCTTCATTAATTAATCATAATAAGATCATAGTTTTTATTAAGTTTAATAATTTATAGTTAATGGATACCTATATACATTAAGGACCAAAAACCAACATACCACCTTAAATTAATGTCCAAAACTATTATCAATGGTAAATAAAAAATAAAATACATCTTGAGAGCATGAGTTTTGACATTTGAACCATTGTAAAACCTAAACATTAAAAATGAAAAGAATATACACATTATTGGGGTGATGATATTAAAACTATATATGATTATAACTATAACACCATGAATGATTTATAATATGAATAAGGGAAATATTAATTTAATAGAATTTCTATTTGTGATACTACATATCATACTTGGGAAAATCTTGTTTTGTCTTATGAAGTAATATCTGATGTTAAAGTAATACACTTAAATACATTTACTATAAAATTTGATACATTCAAGAGTAAGTCTAAAGAATATATATCTAACATGTATCTCAGGTTTAATGAAATTATTAATACTATGCATGCACTTAGAAAGACTTTATATGACAAAACACAAGTAATAAGGATATTGATATGCCTATCTGACCAGTAAATAGGCGTTGTTGTCTCCATTAGGGATTCATGTGATGATAGTAAGCTTCCAATGAAGGAACTAATTGGAAACATGATAATGTGTAGGATGTAATAAAAATAAATGGAGAGAATTATAAACCTAAGAAATATATTTCCTTCAAATAATATCATTTAAAATCCTAAGAGGCTATTAATTATGAGAGCACTAGTGGAAGTTATGGTGACACTAACATTGAAAAGGAGTTGAACCAACTTAACCGATGATTCAAGAAGTTTTCTAGGATGAATAAGTTTTTTATAAAGTTTAATTATAGTAGTAAATATAATATAAAGTGAAATTGGAATATGGATGACTCATTTGGTGAGGTCACATGTTATTAGTTCAAAAGAAAAGGACACATCAAGGAAAAAAGTCCAAATTTTAAATATAAGACTAAATATAATAATAAATGGATAAATTCTAGAATTCCATGAAAGAAACCTAGTGTGATTTAAATGATATCTCTAGTGACTCTGAATTATGAAAATAATATTTTATTGATATGGGTAATCTCTATTTTATGTCTACTACACCCAAGGTAACGACTTATTCCTAAAATTTATCTAATAATTAATTTCATGGTGATTTTGAAATGTCTAGTGAATAATTGATTGATTATTGCTCAATTCCAAATGATACCATAAATGTAATTAATGATAAATAAATGAATATGAATAGACAATCTAATTTAATTATTTCTATAAAGTTTGATCTTAGTATTGAAAAATAAAATAATGCTATGATTTTAAAAGAAATTAATTATTTACAATTAGTTAACAAATAGATTAAAAAGGATATTTGATGTTTCACTAAAATAACTATAACTCCCAATATATTTTTTGGTAGACAAGCTCTAACTAATATTAGGGATAATTTTGGTTATCAACCAGGACTGAAAAATAAACTATAAAAAATTATTTTGTTCAAAATTGTAATACCAAAACAATCCCTCGGTATATAATACAATGAGAACTTTTAAGTATGGGGTATTACACTATATAAAAAAAGGAAAAGTTTTTTAATTCATTATATTTTTTGATCAAACTATTAGTAAGTATTCTAAACATTTTTTGATTCTAGGGGAATTATTTTATAAATACTCTAGATTAAAGAATATATATGTACCAAAATCATCTCTTAACTTACTAAATAAAGGAATATAGATTGAAAATATAAAAAATATATTATAGTATATGAAAATTAGATGCTCTAGACACATTTCTAGAGACTTCTCAAGATTAAGGAACATAATTAAAGTATACCAAGGGTTTGTCACTTTCAGGAATAATGAAATGGAAAAAATAATTATCCTTGGTCTAATTAGTAACTGAAAATATACATTTATTTCAAAAGTTATATTTTTCAATTGTTTAAATTATAATTTGATTAGTATTTCTCAATTGTGTGATGATTATTTTCATGTTAAATTTGAAAATAATTACTATAATATTTATTATTCTAATTATAATTTAGTTTTTACTGCTTTAAGAAATGATAATGTCTATTCTATTGATTTAAATTATTTATTTTCACAAAATTTTTTTAAATGCCTTTCATCAAGAATCATAGTTGTGAAAAAGGAGACTAGGCCAATGTAATGTATAATCACTTAAGAATATAGTGATAAATTTTTTAATCAAAGATTAATCCAATCTATAATTCTCAAAAGATAAGTGTGCAATCCTTATCAAAAAGGGAAGCATCACAAATTTTTTTTCAAACCAAAGAAATAGGTTTCTATATCTCTATTATAATATCCCCATATTCGCACTCCCAAATCTGGTGCTGAAAATAAATAACATGCAACATTAGATTTGATAGGAATATATGATTACAATATAATTTTCACATTTAGAATCCATGTATCTTTTATTTTATAGTTTTATTGAATTAGGATAAAGAATAAACTACTAAATCTCGTGTCTTCTCAATAAATAGAAACTTGTTTTCACTATATAAGATGCTAATAAATCCATTATGAGTCTTTAACATTGACCATTAATTATTAACAAAAGATAATATTCTAGACTTAACATGCTTAACACTTTCTTTTTTAACCTAGGGAAATGGAAACATAATAATGGAATGAACTCAAACACTCAATAAGGGTAAACATAATAATAAATCATGACATGGTATCATAATGAGGATAATCATAATTATGAAATCATATAATAAAGGGATGATATCATATTTATATAGATTAAAAAATTATCATCACATAATATCATGACATCATATGGATGTGGACACAACATAAACATGACATAATAAGAATAATTCAAGGATCTATGCCTCATTAACATAACATAGTTAGAAAGGATAACTTCCCACACAAAATAGTTAGGTAGGCTCACTTCCCACAAACCATGATATCTCATAGAAACATTACCCAATGCAATAGAGAACTATCTGGGTGCACCCATATTAATGAAATATTATACATATGTGTGCCACATGGTTTCAACTAATATATCATAAAAATACAAGGAAATAAAATGGGTTTTATATCATTTTTAAGTGGTTTCAAGGAAGAATTTATTATTTCATCAATAAACATGAAATGCTAAACCCATAGAATATAAATGGGAATCCAATGACTTTAAGCATCATTTTTGGTAAATAACACTCAAAAAATATGATTACACATATGGTATTTACACCATAAAGAAAATGTATATATGGTTTAGACAATAATTTCTCCAATCAGTCGATATATTAGAAATCTAGGTCAAAACCCATCAATCATTATAATGGAACATAGGGCATTGACACAGGAAAGTCATTGGTAGAAAATCATGCTTATACAATTGGATTATTATGTAATATAAAATTAGTGATTTATCATCTTATAGATTTAAAGGGATTTTCAAAAGACGCATAGATAAAGAATGTGGGTGGTATTATTTGAAGAATACCCTTGATCAAACATATGTCATAGATCAAAAAAACTCTTATAAGATTGAGGGAAAATCATTTAAAAATAAGAAATTACCTTTTCCATTGAATTTTTTTTAAATGGAATATTTTATTAAACAATGATAATAATAATTTACTTTTTTAAAAATTTGAAATCATAGAGAGTATTTTAAAGGTATAGGAGTGATATGTTCACAAGGAAATGTGTAAAAGAGATTTATTCCATTGAAAATTACCCATGTAAAAAATGTTAATAAGATTTTATTTTGAATTTTTTTTACATAAAGTTGATTTTGTTAAAACTAACATTAAAATAAAAGTTATATAATACTTTTCAAAATATTTATAACATTACTTGAAAGGAAAACCTTTTTTGAAAACTATACATGTGGAAAATGTTAAAAAAATCCTTTGGAAAATGTTTTAAGAAACCCACATCATTAAAATGATAATAAAACATTAATTTTAAATGAATTAAAGGGAAACCTGATGGTCACTTAAGGTGAAAAATAATTGTGTTATATATCACACTTTTCATAGGTAAAACATGGACATGGAATAAAACTATTCATTGGAAGGTCTATGCGTTATTCTTATCAACATTATGATTTTATTTGAGAAAGTATTTCATCAAGGGGAGGATATTAATTAAGATAAGTAATATTACAATATAAATATTAAATATACCATTTTAAAATATGATAGTTTTAAAAAGAGGCTTGGAAGATCAAAATTAGGTAGATATTTCAGGACTCACTTGAAAAAGGACTTGAGTCAAGAAAAAAATTACGACTTGAGTAACATTCAAATAAAATAACTTGAAAGATAAATAGAATGAAAATGAAACTCAAATACCATCAAGAACATATATTTCCTTATAACATAACAATTAGATATCATATACACCACATCAAAGTAAATTGGTGCATAAAGTAAAACATGTCTCAATAAAGGGAGTTTGACATAAAAATCTCTTACCTTAATTCCCTGCGAAGTTGATTAGAATATAAATTCATGTAAAACATCCAAAAATATCTTAAAAAAATATTTAATAACCTTATTAATATTTATAAACATTTTATATACTTTATTTATTATTATTTACTATGAATATAGAGGTTCATTATAGTTTATTTTTAACATTGGGTGTTAACACATTTAATTATCTTACACATGATTTGTAAAGTTAATGTTGATCCATAATATTTGATAAAAAATTCACCATTACTATATTACCTATGGTTCTATAATATAAATACAATAATTTTTTATAATATTACACTTTCATCCCATCAGAGTTTTAATTACAACCCTTGAAGATGATGTTGGTGACAAACTTGTTTCAACAGTTTTTAATGAATAAAAATGATATAATATTAACATGTTTATATAATAATTTTATAAATCTATAACATTTAAAAAATATTTAATACCTTATTATTACATTTCATTAATATTATATAACATTACATAATTATTCACTATATAAACATTACAACATCTCTCAAGTAGGCTGTAGACCGACCCAAATAAAAGCATGTTGTAATGATCGAATGAGCGAGAAATTGATATTGCATAGTTTTAATATATCATATAAATAAGCTTATAAATGTAATATATATATCACATATATTCATCAAATCCATTATTATAATCATTAATGATGTATGGTATTGAAAAATGAAATTCATCATTCGTGGAGGTGGTAGTACGCACATACACATCAATAGCGAACCCATTTCCCAATAAATGGATAGAGTGACATTATCAGAAAATTTATAACTTAAAAATAAAAATAATTTTATAAACATAATAATAGTTAATTAATTATAATTTTTATTCCATCTGTGTTGGGTGTTTGAGATAAATAAGACATGTCATTCATCGATGCGGTAGTCTGCACATATACAAGATTAACAATATTATTCCCTTATAAATGGACAAAAAGAAGGTAAATGAAATTTTTTCTCATTTAAAAAATATATAAGTGATATATAAAACATTATTATTCAACAAACCCAAATTTTATACAATCCCAAATAGGTAGTGATGAAAAATGAATTGTACCATGTAATGGAGGTGATAATCTACACGTATGCTTGATTGAAGCGTTTATTTCACTTAGTGGATGCTATATAATGAATGAATAATTGATGTTGCATAAATATAACAAAATTTTAAAATATATATGATACTGAATTAATTATATTATTAATTTTATAGAATATTAGTAAGATGAAAATTTTAAAGAATAAAAACTAAGATAGTAACACTGACTTTAGGGACTTTGATTTTCCTTGGAATTATCCTTGGAAATGAAGGGATTTGGATAACTAAAGAAGGAAAAAATATTAATTTAATTAGATATTATTATATGAGGATTATATGGTAATAGTTTTTACTTGGAAACCAAAGTAAAGTGTGTACCTTGAAGGGTTGGGAGTGGTCCCTTTTATAAGTGAAATAAAGGGAACTTTCCATGGAAAAGAATGTTAAGTACGAGGTAAGAATGGAATACCATAAAAGTTATATGAGGTAGGTGAGGGAGGATTTTATGAAATGGGGGTAAAAATTTAAAACCTAAAAAATAATTTATATAAGGTTTATAGGTCATGTAAACTTAGGTAAAATTCATGCCACATTAGATTATCTCTTAAACACAAATTAGTCTTAATTAAATATTAATCATGGTAATTAATTCATTACTAAAAATATAAGTAGATTCCTGTTACTAAATTTCAAAATTATGATTCAGAATTTGGTATCCATTTAGTCTAATTCATTTCATAAATATCAGAAAATATTATTTTAAATTAAACAATCATAATATATAAAAAAAATATTTTTAAATAAAAGTGTGGGTTTAAACCAGAAACTTATGCATAAGATAAATAGTTACTAATTTTCATGACAGTAATCAATTTAGTATAAAAAAATAAGTTTATGTGACATTAAAATAACGTAATAACCTAATTTTAACAAAATAATAAATAAAATATATAAAAAAATTCTTTATTAAAGTAACCTTGTACTTTAGTTATAAAAATATTGGTCATGGATTTTTTATTTCAAATAATATTTTAAAATGCATAATTTCATTCCTTAATTTTAAATTTGATCACTTAAAATGTTTTATTAAATTTTATGTCATTATTATATATTTATATTCTTGAAAATTATAAATTTTTTAAACACAAATTTTTTACTGAAAATTTATATTTTTATAAAAACTAAAAAAATCATACTAAGTAAATTTTGATATTTTAAATTTAAAAAAAATTAATTTTATCTAATTATATTGCTAAAAACTATATATTTTAATTATAATAAATATATATATATAAGTATGGGTTGTTTTAATTTGAAAATTAATTCTTATACATTAAGTGATTTCAATATTATTTTCTACCCATTTTCTAATTTAATGTTTTGTAATATTTTTATAACATATAGATATATTATATGTTATCAAAATTATATTTTAAAGATGATTATTTTTAATTTAATAATGTATCATGACCTTCATTTTAGTTCGTGTGAATAAAGATATCAAACTATGTATTATTTAAAGGAAAAAATAAATATTGAAACTAGAAATGTTGTATCAACCCCAAGAGTTAGTTCATAATGATTTATTTAGACCATATTGAGTTTTAATTTTAGAAGGAAATCATTATGAACATTTTATTATTTATTATTATTCAATATTCAAATGGGTAATTTTTTTAGATCATAAAAGTGATGCTTGTAAATTTTCTGAAAAATATGTAAAACAATTGAGAACCTTAGCGGACTTACCATTAAAAATATGCGAAGTGGTCTTTTATGTGAGTTTAAAAATAAAGATTTTGAGACATTATATCAAAAAATGGCTAAAATCACAACTTATTTAATCCTAGAGGTCCTCAAAAAAATGTAGTGGTTAAAAGATGAAATATGAAAATTCAAGAAATTTCGCATACCATACTCATTGTATATGACCATCCTATATATTTTTGAGCTGAAGATATAAATATACTTGCTATATAATTTATATAATATTAATAAGATCACTTTTGAATAAAAATTCTTATGAGTAATGTAATGAAAGAAAACCTATGGAGAATTCCTCAAATATTTTTCATTGTAAGGTTTTTATTGTTAACACGAAAGAGAATATGGAAAATTTTGAACCCAATAGCGATGAAGTAATTTTCCTTGGATATTCAACATTTAGTAAAGCATGCATAGTTTTCAATATTACAATTAATGTGGTGTAAGAGTTTGTTCAAGTCACTTTTTATGAAATATATCCACATGAACCCAATGTTTTATTGAAAAAATCTATAGGATGGCATGTCTAATTTGAATATCATTAATACATAAAAAACTATTGATCAAATTTTTGATTTACCTAACAAATCACTAAGTGCAAAAACAATATGACCAACCACACCCTAAATAAGACTTCTAAGAACCTATTACTTAAATTCCCATAACCATTAGAACACATAATATCACATATAGATTCTTTCATAAGTGATCTAGAAAGAGGTACACAAAACGAATATTCACTAAGAAATAGTGTAAATACCCAAACCCTGGTATCTTAGAATCAAAGCCTTACTTTATTATATTAGCAGAGATACAAGATTAAAATCCCAAAGGACCGATCAGTATAGTAACATTGAAGAATGAGATACATACATGGTACCATTATTACATTGGTAATAAAATATAAAACATAAAAAAGGAAATTAACCACATCATTGAACTCATTAAATCATTTCATCTTCATAACTTGGGGAAAGGATAACAAATAAAAGGGAGTGTTCAGATACTCAGTGAGGGTTAAATACAACAGAAGCTTTCATGAAACAATAATAAATGAAACATAACCAATATGAAAAGGTATATATATATATATATAACTAAAATTAATTCCATTTAATCAAAAAAACAATCATGAGAGGATAATGTGTAATCATTATAGAAATGTAAAATATTAGAAACAAATTTTATTTAATAAATAAGTTGAGAAAAATGTGAATCTAAGGATAATATCAGAGTGAAAATATCATGGATAATAATGACTAAAATATTAATGAATTAAATGCTTAATATTTTAGATGTCCTGATCTCAAGTTTCATGATACCTATACCATCAAGACCTTTCACAAGATGGTTCAATCATTATGGGTAAAAACCCTTTTAATTTGGCCAACTTTTTCATCACATTAAACTACTGATGCATCAAGAGTATTTTTATAATTGGGTCCCACACATATCTATATGTATAAATAATTCCTAAAATATCTAAATGATAAATTTAATTCATGAATCAATATGCCTTTTCAAAAAATATTTGTATTGAGTAAAAGATATGGATTTTACATTATTTCCCTAGTTAATCAAATAACTTTCAAAGTAAACACCGTATGAAAAATTGGTATATGACTTAGAAAATAATAATATCCATGATATATGAAATAAATATATTTAAATAAATCTTAAATGAATTATGATCATAAATAAAATGGTAGTACACAAAGATAATAAGGGATGAATATGGAATATGTCCCAAAAAATTAAAGTCAGATGAAAACCGATTACAACTTGTAATCAATCGAATTGTATACCCCCATAAAATTAAAAATACTCAAATTAAATATTTAATACCATAAATATTTTCCGGATATGATATATCAATGGGTAGTATACATACACCATGCATAATAAATAATTGGTGAACAAGGTATATCTCATAGAAATAAAACTAAGATGAGAAACCCCTTACCTTAGGTCTGTTATACACTTGTACTTAATATGTTATAAAGTAAATTTATCTTAATTAATTACTTAATTAATAACCTATTAAACATATATTTTATTTATTATGAATTTATTAAGTTAATTTATGGCCATTTTGATGAGTTAAAATGATGATTTTTTTTGTTCCGGGAGCATTTGTTTCATGGTTTCATGATCTGTTTGCTTGTGTATAATTATTAAAGTTATTTTAAAATTGGAATAATTATTCATAACTGGAATGAAATGGTATTAATATCCTTCAAGGATTTTAAATGTTCCCATATATCATTTTTTTTGACATGAGGATGATTCATTAGATGAAATGTTAATGAAAAATGATTAGTTTTTTTTGACAGTTTTTACGACCATCATGAACTAGTATAGTTTTATTTAATATTATGTTTACATAATTTCCAAAGAACATATAAAAGTTATAATTTAAATATTATAATATTATTTATCCATAATAATGGTTTTATGACCATCCTTAAAGGTATTAATGTAAAATGAAAATTTGTTGTACACGAAGGTGGTGAATTGACACATCACGGACGATGTTTTCATTTTTTAGAATAAAAGGATAAGATAAGAGATTTAATGAAAAACATTACATTAGAATAATAAAATTCCATTATATATGTCATACTATAGTAACCATTCCACATTAAAAATGGAAGGTTAGAAGATGAAAAGAAAATAAAAGAAATTAAGAAGAGAAATGAGGATTTTACCTCATGAATATCGTCTCCTTGGGAACCTTATTAAGACACTTGGATTTGGTATTTTGGTAATAAAATAAGGTCTTGGACAAGGGTAAGATGACTTAGAAGGGATTTTGATAGAATTTAGACAATATTAAATGCTTATAAGTGTGATGTGAAGGGGTGGTAAGGGTTGATATTTATAGTGGGAGGAGAGGGTTTTTTATTATTTTATTCAGTTGTTTATTATTTTGGATCAAGAATATAAATAGGGTTGATTGTTGTGATTAAGTATAGTAAATAGTTCATTTGAGTTCAAACTAATGTTTTAATATATCATCCATGACTCAAAAAGTCATGTATTTGTATTAAAATGATAAATACTGTAAATTAGTATATTTCACTGTTCACCAAAAAATAAATTATTTCAAAAAAATCCCAAAAAATAACCCTAAACATTTTTCAATGTATAGATTTAAAAAATATAGTCTAATTTATGAGAATAATTTTCCAAATATGAGAAAATTAATTTATAATTAAAATCATCATTTATTCAAAAAATACTAATTTTTAAATTATAACTGATTTTATTACACTGTAAAAAATAATTAAGGTCTAATAAAATTATATTATAGTTTTAATAAAAACAATATTAATTTATGAATCTATTTTGTAAAGAAAAAAATTTCTTTTAAATCATTATATTAATTATAATATTGGAAATAAACATTTACATTTCAAAAAAAATACCAGCACTTAATATATCATTTTAAAAAAAATATTTACATATTCCATGATATAAATATATAATATCTTTATTTATGAGATACCTAAATTGTATTTATAATTTCATAGGTGTTGTTATTATTCTATTGTTTAGTTTACTATTCCTAATAGTCACATTACTATTCCAATAGTCATGTTCGTATTTAATAGTATATCTCGGTTCATTTATTCTTTCTGTTACATGCAATGTAAGCTATTGAATAAATTGAATTTATTTAAGAAGATACAGACCCTAAAATATTGGTGTGTTATATTATTACCTCCTTTAAAAATTTCATCATTGAAATTTTTTATGAATATTACCTTCTAAAAATATGAGGGTGGTTTTTCATCAAAACATCCTAAGGTTCCCACATTGCTTCTTACATTTTACGGTTTCTCTAAAAAAACATTTAACAATCGAGTCATCTGATTTCTCAATACTTTCTATATAATATCAATATTCTAAATAGGCTCTTCACAGTAAGACGAATCCAGTTCTAGATATATTTCTTCATAGGTGAGTACTTGTGTTGGGTCTAACATGTACTTCATTAACAATGACAGGTACAACATATCATGATATTTGGAGAGTCATGGTGGCAGTTCTAATCAATAATCTACATATCCAATTATTTCCAAAATTTTGAATGGTCTGATGTACCTAGGGTTCAATTCCCCTTTCTTACTGAACCTTATAAAACTCTTCCATGGAGATACTTTAAAAAATAAATGATCTCCCACTTGAAATTGTAAATACATTCTACGGTTGTAAACATAACACTTTTTCCTACATTGACATGATTTAATATGATCCAAAATGGTAATTACCCTTTTTTATTGTTTCTTCAATAATTTCTGGGCCTACAGGTTTCCTTTCACCAAATTCATCCCAAAAAGTTAGAGTATGAAACCTCTTGCCATATAATACTTCATATTCCAACATTTAAACACCTAAATGGAAACTATTGTTGTAGGAAAAATCTACCAAAGGTAAATACCAATACTAAATACCTTGAAAGTCAGGTGATAATGATCTCAACATGTAATCTAATGTTTGAATAGTCCTTTCAGAATTTCTATTGGTTTGAGGATGATAGGTGTTTCTCAATGAAACTTCTTATCTAGAGCCTTCTAAAGACTCTTCAAACAATTTAATGTAAAATGGGGATCTTGATAAGACAAAATCGATAGATGTGCACCCTTAAGTCTTATAAATTCATTAATATAGTGTGTTTCTTGGTGCCCAGTTGGTAAATCTTCTCTTATAGCAAGAAAATGTGTTGATTTTTTATAAACATCAACAATTACACATATCACATCATTCCTTCTAGGTGTCCTTAGTAGTCCTATGAAAAATCCCATAGTAATGTCATCCCACTTACACATATGAATATGTAGAGGTTGAACGACTCCTCTATGAAACAGTCTATTAGGATTCACTTGTTTACAAACTAGTCATCTTGACACATAGTCATCAATTTCCCACTTTATATTATCCCATAAAAAATGTTCCTTCATATCTCTATACATATTGGTACTATAAGGGTGTATAGATAAATTTGAGCTATGAGAATCATCTAATAGTTCCATTTTTAGAAATGGTATTGATGGAAAACATAACCTCTTTACAAATTTCATAATTTTTTCCTCATACATAAAGTCTTCCAACTTTCCATCCTTAATGGATTTAAATTTCTTTGAACATTCTCATCATCAGATTTAGAATGTTTTATCTTCTCTAGTTAAGATGGTTTAGAAATCATTTGAAAAAGGAGTGATTTTTCCCCTTTATTAACAATTGTCATATCCATATTTACTAAATCCATGGAAATTGTAACTCTATCAATCCTCATCAAGGATAGAACTATACGATCTTTCATACTCAATGCATCAGCTACATTATTTTATTTTCCTGAGTGGTAGTGTATTAAGAAATCTTAATCTTTGAGTAACTCAAGCCATCTTATTTTCCTCATGTTGAGTTTTTTATTTGTAAAGATGTATTGTGACATCTTGTGATCCGTATATATCTAACATCTTTCAATATAGAGATTGTGTCTCCATACATTCAATGAAAATATTATGGATACTAATTGAATATCACTGTTTAGATAATTTTTTCAAGAATCTTAAATTTCCTTGATGCATATAAAATAAATTTATCATTTTTCATATGGACAAAACCTAGTAACTTCTTCTATACATAAATATATACAAAAAACTCATAATTTCTTGATAGTAGAGTCAAATTTAGAGCATTGAATAATATTCTCTTCAATTATTCAAAAAATTATAAACATTGTTTTTTTCCATATGAGCAAAACCCCTTAATGTGTGAGCTTGGTTAACAGGTTATCCAATCAAGAAATTTTTTTAATGAAACACCAATAGTAGCTTGATAATTCCAGAAAACTACATAACTTTTTTATGTTAATTGGTTTAGTCCATTCTTGGATTATATTTATCTTTATAAGATCAAATGAGATTCCATATTTAGAGATAATATGGATGAAAAAATAAATTTCATGAAGCCAAAATTCACACTTGCTAAATTTACCTTATAAATTCTTCCTTATTAGAGTCTAAAGAATTATCCGCAAGTGATTCTCATGGTATTAATGATTTTAGAATATACTAGAATATCATCAATGAATACCACAACAAAATCATTAATATATTCCTTAAATATTTTCTTCATCTTATCCATAAAAACCAAGGGTACATTATTCAATCCAAATTTCATTATTGTAAGATCATAATGTCCATACCTCATCCTAAAATATCTCTTCAAAATGTATTTTTGATTTACTCACAATTGATCATATTCAGAACAAAGGTTAATATTAAATTTTTTTGAGATCCACGAATTTTATCAAATAATTCATCAATGTGAGGCTATGGATACTTGTTATTTATCATAATTATATTGATTTATTTGTAATCAATGCACAAACTCATGGATTCATCTTTCTTCTTAACTAAGGTAAAAGTGTATCCTCATGTAGAAACACAAGGATAAATAAATACCTTATTACTCAACTCCTCTAGTTGTTTCTTCAGCTCCACTAATTCCACAGTGGCCATTCTATAGGGAGTCTTTGATATAGGTTTTTCATTAGGGATTAAATGAATGGAAAACTCAAATTTACACTCCAGGGGGAGTGTCTAGGTAATTTCTCCTGAAATACATCATCGTATTCTTGTACAATAGTTATATACCAAATTTTAATATTACCTTCTTTATACTTAGATGTTTTCCACTTCTTCCCTAATAATTTCATTCAGTAGAGCTACTGGGGTTGGATATAGATAATATCTAGATAATGAATTTTATGCTCTAATGATGAGGAATTCTACATCTTCATCACAAATTGTAATTTCCTTCTTATTGAAATAAAATTTCATATAATATTTTTGTATTCTAGTCCATACTGAGTATTATATCAAAGTCAACCATAGGTATGATGATAAGGTCAGAAAATAAAGAACATCTATATGCCATAATAGGAACATCTATATTTCCTTTCAAACCTATATTGCAATGGTAAGAATGAAAAATAATTTGGTTATATTCTATTTAAGAATATAAATATTCAAATAAATAAAATTCTATTTTGTGCATTTATGTTATGCCTTGAAACCCTCGTTCGTCTTCATAAGAAGTATTTACAAAAAAAGAAAAAGATGTTGAATGGTTGATGTATAATGTATCACTATTTTTAAGATCTATTCAAGAGAAGGATGGACTAAATGGTTTATAATAAATGATAAACCTTTTATCAAAAGTTATTAATATAATTCTATTTAAATACTAAGTTTGAGATGGGCTAAAAAAATATTATATAAGAATTTATGTGAATGGAGAGGAATTGGTATTTTACTCAAAAAAATGTGAAAATATATAAAGGTACCTAATTAAGAAAAATATAAATATTTTGAATGATATTATCTGATTGGAAATTAAATATTTGTTACTGGAAAAGATCTTAATAAGCTTACTGGGGAAAATATTTTAAGGAGGTCAAATTCTATTGAACTTGATGGTGAATGTAGGTTGTAACTAAAGTTTATAAAAAACCTTAATAATCAAGATGTGTTATTTTTGAATCTATTAATGAATGGGGTAAATGTGACCTTGGGAAGATATATAATGAGGTATACGCTGGATTTGATTTATCATGTATCTATAATTAATTATTTACCTTACCATAATTTTATATCTACTCAAATGGATTGTAAAAAAGCCAATCCCTAAGTGGTATGAAATTTATACATCCTCTAGTGGTATTTTTCTGAGTTGGTGCACTTTTGAAAGGATAAAGATAAACTAGAACCTCTAGAATAAAGTCTATGTTATAGATAGAGAGAATCTTTATGAGAATTTTATCTTGTTAAGAACCCTCTGAGAACTAAAGACATAAATTACCCTAGTTTAGAATTGGATGAAGTTTTTGAGTATTATTTTGAGGATGAATTTATATTAAGGAATATTAATTGGTTATTTTTGATGAATACTTCATAATTGCCTATAAAAATAAAGGAAATATGGTTTTTGATTCAGATAAATAATCCTTGAAGTATTATAAAGATAAAAGGAAAAAAATTCCTCTTTTTTCTGAGAAAATAACTTAAGCTCAAAAAGTATCTTTTGGACCTCAAAACTCTCTTAATTATATTCTATATTATGAAGTATATTTAGGTTTTGATTGGTTTTTAGACACTGATATTTATCTTATAGATTATTATGAGGAATAAGATTCTAAATCTGATAATGATGCTTCTATGGAATGCATGGAACAACCTATTAATACAATGTTAGGAGACTTTCAAGATTTATCTATGATTTGAAAAATTATTTCAACTCTAAGGACTAATTATGGGAGTTTTTCTCATAAGGTAGAGAAAAATATATTATCTCAGTAAATTTTCATTGACTATTCTGACACTGAGCCCAATTATGATGGGGGTAATGATAATCCTGATGGATGAATTCCACTTAAACACGATGACCTTTCCATTTATCTTTTTTATCATGTTCTAGAAGGATCTTTATTATATTATATTTATACGGAAAGAAGAAAACATTCTCTATCTCTCAATCATATTGTTCTTAGAGAAGAAACTCATGGAAGAATTATTGATCAAGTAAGTGATTCTAATGAAACAGTACCTTTGACCAGTGAAAGTAAATTATCTAGAAGGAGGAATCCTTCTAGATCAGTTGGATATCTATCTCAATCATCTTCCTCTATTTCCAAACATGATTAGAATGAGTTTCAAATAAACTTTCTAAATATGATGATGATATTGTTTCTTGATTTTGGAAATATTTTTTAAGATGCCTAGGTGGAAGGTATTTCACTATTTTTGTAATCTATTATTCATCATATCCAGTCCCAATTACAAATTCTAATTATACATAGGGAAAAAGAAAATGATAGTTCACTCAATCATGTTAAATTTATTCATACAAACTTAAGGATTTGAAAATGCACTTATCTCAAAGGGATCATATCATGTTGTCTCACATATCATCTCATGCTTCATCATCTAGAGCAGCTCGTGTTTCTCCTTCTTTACCTATACATTTTGATAAAGGAATCATTAGAAAAATTTTAAAATATGAGATTAAGGTTATTTTGAATTAATATTCTAAAACTAGAGAAATTTTGTTATACAGTTTTCAAATACATGATAAGAAAACACTTTATCTATCTAGTGGTGATGTCTAGCATTCAGAAGAGGACATGGAGGTTATCAAATGGGATATTAATTATTATTTGAGTGGTTTTTTCACAAAATATGATTTTAATACCATGTTTATATTATTATATAGGGAAATTCAATGACTCCATATTCTCAAGCTTTCAAATCTTAAGTAGTTATGTTTAAGGTGTTAGCACCTATCCTAAAAAGATTTATAGAGGATAATGAAGAATTATATCAGATTACAGAGAATAGATCTAAATCATTTAGTGATTTCACTCAAATTATGGAGCCTTATCATTACACTAAAAATTATATTATTCTAGCTCCTCCAAATCTACCTATTACAAGTTTACCACCTCTACCACTTATACTCCAACAAGTCCTTTTAGAGTTGTCCCATCATAGATTGTTCTCGCATATCACAGTAGCTAAAAGATGTATTGTGTCTCTCCATCATGATACTATACTTCATACTCCCTCTGAATCATCTACCTCCATGTACAAGAAACCAATTAATATAAATTACCCTCGTGAAGATAATTCTGATTTAGATTCAAATTAGGCATTAAAAGGGGTTTTTTTGTAAATTTTGAGTCATATTTTCACTTCATATCAATTAATTTTATTCTATTATTATTTAACTTTTCATATTTTATATTATTCTATTAATTATTATTTTTTCTTATTTTTTATCTTTTTAATAATCCCAAAAGGGGTAAAATCAGGTAATAGGTAGAACATTTTTCTTTTTTTATCTTTTTTTATTCATATACATTACATTCTTAGAAAATTATATGTCATATTATAAGATAAAATATTTTTTTAATAGTAAACTATATTTTATTTATTTCCCTACTATGATTTGAGATTATAAATAAGTGGGGGTTTGCTAGATTAGTCAAACTATTTTTTATTTTAATGATACCAAATAATACTTCCCTTATTAGTAATTAATTTTTTGTCATTTTATATTAAGGTGTATTTCTTCAAAATTTATGAAAATATTCTAAGTATAAAATCATATTCTATTTGAAAAATCATCTTCTCTAAGAGTACGTCTTCTTTCATAAAGAAAATTTCCATGTGGCTATATATGGAGATCATATGTGAAGGATCTATCATAATACTAAATTAGAATATGTGACAAAAAGTGTCCATGAAGATCATCTTCCATGAAGGATATATCAAATTTCAGTAAGTGTTGGATTATTCATATGAAGGAAAATTATCAAATTCATGTTATCTTGATTGACCATGCATTCAATCAAAGAAAACGAATTTAGTCTGGAGTGATCATTCATAATGAAATATCTTTCATGATAAATATTTCATCATTTTCATGAATAATTTTCAATATTCCATGCTTATGAATCTATGTGAAGACTCAATTTTTTCTAAGTACAATATGAACGTGTGAAAGAAATATCATAAGTGTGAAGGGAGTAGACCTTTTGTGAGAAGGAAAGATCATCTGTAAGAAGGAATCATATCTTCTTTTATATTTATGGATTGTTCCTTGTGATGTCTCATTCTTATATACCTTGTTAGATCAATATTCCCTGCCACTCATTCCATGCCTCAGTAAAACTGTGATTCAAATATTTTTTATGTTAATCCATGTCATGTGTAAGTATGGACTTTCTACATCCATGTCTACCTGAGAATGAAATATTATTTATTTCAATAACTAGTTTTTGAATGTTGAATACCAGTAATAATATTTAATACTTTTAGAAAGGGTGATCAGTGTTAGGAATTAATTATTATTATGCATTAATGGATAATTGGAGTGTAATTGAGTATAAATTAGAGTAAACCTCATTTATAAGTGGAGTAAAACATATGAGTATACTCTTTTTCTTACTGCTCATTTTGATACTCTATTTTTTATAATTGACTACAAAATCTATGTATAATCTTTAATGGATCATTTCATAAAATTACAAGGACATATTTAAAGACAATTGATTAACTAAATCTGATCATAGATCGAGTTACATAAAAACTAACTTTTCACCTTTCCTACTCTCTATTTTTTAAACATTCGAATTCTTTTAGTGCTACTCATTTATTTACTAATCACTTATACTATAATATAAATAGGATTACTATGATAACCATTTATTCTGTTTATACTTGTTATCCCATAAATTACTATGGAAGAGGATGGTTATAGCTTTTACTACCCTGTGTTTAGTTGTTTCATGTAAAACCCCATCTAGGTTATGGATCGGATTATTTTTTCTAAAAATTTTATTAGTAGTGGGATAAAATTAAGTGTAGAGAATTAAGTTCTATATTATAACTGAACCCCATTTTTTAAATCTGTTGTGTGTTATTTAGTTTCTTATTACACTATTTAAAACTATTTTTTATTTGATACTATATTTTACAATTCTAATTTTTATCAAGTATCTATAAATTTTGTTTTTAATTTATACTATGAGGATTGACTTTTATTATTGTTATACATACTATTTTTTTTTGTGAGTAAAACTATTTCAAATTTTATATTCATTTATAATTATTTTAACTGGTTTTATTTCCCTCGATAAATCGTTTAAAATTTCTAAATTATATATATACCCTCTATATTAGTAAAGTATGGTATTTTAAATTGGTGGATATTGATTTATTTTCTTTCACAAAGAAATTTTTTATTGGATGCTCAATTCATTCCCCTCTTGAGCACTCCACTTCAACCAATAAACAAGAATTTAGGAATCCAACTCATTCCAGTCTCAAGGATCCAAGAGAGAGTTATTGAAAAGTACTTGATGAGAAAAAAACATCTAAGAATAGAAAACAATACTATATGACAACCCATTTAGTATTAATATTTTATTAAAATTAGGTTTCAAGGATTTTAATGGGTTTTTAGTATGTTTTTTCAAAAGGCCTATAATTATTGCTACATTGTGTCTTTACTAGGTCTTAGAATAGATCTTGAATTGAGGGGGAGACAACACTAATAATGTTTATTATTTATCTAAAGCATCAACAACCCAAGTATAATATTGAAGTAAGTAATACCTTTGAGAAGATACGAGTATTATGTGGAAGGTTTGATTAAGAAGAGAACACCTCAAATGAACATGTCACAATTTTACCAGACTGACATGATATTTTTCAAACAAAACTATTTATGTATATAAAAGAAATCAGGTTATACAATAAGAAAATATTGTTGAGATTTAATTTAATGATGGAATGTTTAATAATCCTTGGATCATGGATAATGGTTGTTCTTCTCAAATCATATGTAATTTTTATAACCTAAAAAATAATGAAAATATTGATAAAGGACTTGTCACCTTCCATACTGATAGATCTCAAAAGATCATAGGATTTAGAATAACCAATTTTAAGAAAACAATATTGTACCTAATAATGAGTTGTTTTTTATGGCATAAAACATAATATATTGAGTTTATCATATATTTTTGATGTTGGAAATGAAGTTAATTTTAGAAAAAATGGTTTCTTACTCAAGATATTGAAAGATGGGGAAGTTATCGCAAAAGGTTGATAACTATATGTACTTTTTTTCAAGTGGGATATGTAATGATAGATTTATATTTTATTTTTAATAAAAAACATTTGTGGCATAGAAGGTTTAGATACATTGGAAAAAAGAATATAATGATACTAACTAGATAATTGGCTATGAGAAATATTCATATTTTATGGGAAGACGCTATTACTACATATAAGACATGTCAGGAAAAGAATATAGTAAACAAATTTTAAAAATGTAGAGACAATAAAACCTTAAAACCTTTATATCCAATCTATTCTGATGTTTGAGGACCTATGAAATATAATTTGACAAGTGAGTATAAATAATTTATTACATTCATTATTGAATTTATAAGAATGACATGTATCATGTTCATGACACCCAAATTTGGATACATGTATAGATTCAAAATCTTTAGAAGATAAAAAAAAACAGTTATATCCTTAAAGTTATTGAGTTTTGATAATGGAATTGAGTATACCAATAATTAGTTCTCGGAGTATCTAGATAAACATGATACTAGAATTGATTTTAGTGCTCCATACTCTCCTAAACATAATGGACTGGAAGATTGAAAAAATAGAAGCCTCGTTTATATGTCTAGAATCATGTTAAATTAACAAGATACCTCATGATACTACTAGTAATAGGCCATCACAATTATTTGAATAATTTAGAATGGATGTATTTAAATTTCAAAATCTGATATGGCTCTCTAATAAATTTTCTTAAATAATAAACCCAGTGTTAAACACCTTATGGTGTTTGGAATTCCTTTCATGGTCAAGAAAAAATATATAAGTGGTGGAAAATGATTAAAAGGATGAAGATAGAACATTCATTGGATACACTGATTGAAAATTGATGTTTTTATTATGATGTAAATAAAAAGTAAAAATAAAAAGGGGTATCATGTTCAAGGAGGGAAAATTTGATGAATTATGAGGGTAACCCCTTGAATAATTTTGTTATAGTCTATAAGAAGAGATCATATACTAGAATATTTAATCAATGTCTCTTCTTATTGGACTTTGGTAGCAATAATGTTCGAAACCTTTTTTCCCTAACACAATGTGTGTAAAATTTACATTTACCTGTGTAGGATATTCTTCGTTGTTCTTATAGATTAGGAAATAATCTAGTAGATGGGATAGGGAGCCATTAAAGGATTATCCAATAAAGATGAATCAGATTAGATCATTGATATATTGATATTTTTAGACTGCAAAAATTAAGGCCAGTTAACAAGGAAACTTCTTTCTCTTGACTGGAAAATTCATCCTTAAAGAAGTTTGAGAATTATAGGATGACCAATACCCTATATTCTTGGGTTAATATCCATTTATGAATAATAAAATTAATGTAGGAACTATAAAAATTGTTCTAATACCTTCACTCATAGCCTTCCATCACACCCAAATCCCATTTCCCCTTATATAAACCTTACACCTTGGCATGAGATATTGAGAAAGATAGAACCTAATAGTTTATAGCAGAAAAACCTCATTTCACAACACATTGAGTAACATAATTAGAGATAAGATCCTGGATTTGAGATATCTTTTTTGGGGGTTTAAGTCTTGATGATGAGATCTATTGATAGATTCCCAGATCATAGGGAAACCTACAAGAATAAGGATTCTACTTCACTTTAAATTCATATCATTACTAGAATATACATTGAAATAAGGGAAACTAAAATTATCCATATAATAAAAGTGACCATTGGATCTCTAAATCCCTTTAAAAATGGTCTACATGAGGCATGCCAAACCCCTTCATAAATCAGATGCATTAGGGATTCTATCTTTCCATTTTCACAAAAATTTATTTTGGATGAAATATGGATACCCTTAATTTGAAAATTAGTTTCCATTATAATATCTTGGTTATGAAAGCGCCACACCAAAAAGTTATGCTTAATGGGAAGATCTTTTCACTCTAGTTTACTACCCAAGGAGTCTGAAACTTGATAGTTATGAATGATATTATAGAAAACTAATCCTTTGAATGTTTATTATATTGAGAGAGTGAAGATTTAATAATACAAGTCATTAACTAACTAAATGATTCTTTCTACATATTTTTGTTTGCAATCACGAATTATATCTAGAAAGATAGGAAAATTAGAAGCTTATCTAAAGGTGATGTATTGAAAAGAACACCAAGGAATGAAAAGAGTAGAACCCATCAAATTATCCTTCATAAATATAATGTCTCTTATTCGTATTATCAAAATATAATTATCATAAATAATGTAATGGTAATTACTCAGGATTATCCAAAACTAAGATCCGGTAGAACTTTCAGGCCAGCAAGTCAAGGAGCTCCCATATTTTCTTCTGATGAAGTTGACCTAGAGAACTTCCCTCATGATGTCCTCCAAAACTAGTTTAGTCTATATACCAATCATTATTTCAAAGAGTGTTTTGAGATTAATACCTATATATTTAATTGGTTTTCCCAACTGTGACCAATTAACGTATTAATAAAGATCTTATTTTTGGGAATCTGAGATAAATCTATTAAGAGCTTACTCATTATTTTTTTTATAATTGTATTAAGAGTCTTGAAAAAATAATGGAAATTCATGTTAATGGAGTATAACATGATATTTAAATATGTGATTTTTCCTATAAAATATATAAATTTATTTTTCAAATTAGTGATCCTTCCCATGATTTTGTTGATGATGCCTTCGAAGTACTGATTTAAATCCTTCCATTTGACAACAGGGAACACAAATATTCCATATAAAAGTTTCATTTATGGATACCAATACTTTCATATATTTTTATATTTCATTTATTCATGTAGGTTTTAAAGATAAATACATTTCTTTTTATGACATTGATTTCCTAAAAAATCCAATTGGTATACTCCTTAGGAATAAAAATGAAATTCTTGATCAAATTAATTATACCATTAATAATGAAGATTATATCATCCATAAAAATAAATAATAGATCACTTTAAACCCATATATACCTCTGAAGGGATACACCTCCCCCTACAAATCCCATAGTAGAGGTTTTTGTTGGGGACATCTAGATCCATCACAAAGAACTCAAAGAAAAACAATCTCCCTAAAAAACCATGAGTGAATTAAAAAATCTGAATCATTTACCCATGAGAGATATCATGAACCATGGTGAGGAGAATAAATAGAAGAAGAGGTCATAGAACTACTCAGAAAATCCACACTTTCTCAATACTCTAAGTCTGAAATACCAATCTAACATGTCATGCACCTTTTTGATACCAATATTGATCATAATGTTAGAAACAAACACTTGCATATCATGTATAGTAAAAATTTCTTGTTCAATTCCAATATAACCTTGGATACTCCAACCCTTGTGAAATCCATAATTCTTGGTAGAAATGTTTTGGGTTAGTGAGAGGAATATCCTTTCATTTAAAATGGAATAAATCACTTAATATACGAAAATTTCATAGGATTATTGGATGAAAATGAATAAAATAATTGGGAAGCCTCGATTTAGGTATAAGAATTAAGACATAGCCCATGGTTGGTTTAGAGTGTACATACCTTTAAAATTAGTCATAAAAAACACCAAAATGATCATTCCTATACAAATTCCAAGTCAAATAACAAAAGGATACTAGAAAGCCATCTGGACATGGATCACTTTCTATATTGAGACTATGAAAATACTACTCAATATATAATTCTATTAGAAGAGTTTCTAGAAAACTATTATCTTGAAAACCCATAGTCCGTATTATGTTCTTTAAAAACAAGTCATTTGATTCCATGAAATTAACCTCTTCCCTCACCACCATTCTTATGCCATAAATATGAACAAAAACGGGTAATGTTAAGGGTCCTAGTAATGTTAATGTCACTAGTAATATAACCATCCTCAAAATTTAAATTAATATTCCTTATAAATTTATTCACCTTTATTTAATAACAAAATTAATACATATTTTTATCACCCTCCCTCAACCACTCATACTGAGACCTCTCTCAAGCTAGTAGTTATTCTTCAAGAAGATCCTCTTCCAAATTTTTTTCTTAAGATAAATTATAATTAATTTATTATCATCCCATTGATCTAGTAGTAAATTATCCATAAGTAATATATCTTCTTATATACCTTCAATGTTACATTTTAAGTTGGGTTGATTATTTTTCAAGGATAAGATGTCATATTTTAATTTCATTAGTTTTTTGAAGATTCACCCATGAGTGGCCCTGCATGGGATATGTTCATAACATTTGAATAATCCATTTGAAACCACTATCAACCATACATTTGTTGGATTATAAAAATTTATAGACAGTAGGCCATAATTATTGAATATGATGAATAAAGGGAGAGTGGTTAAATAAGGAATGTTTTATGGGCTTGACAATTAAACCCAAAAATTTTGAGATAGCATGAATGTTATCTATAAATTTATCCAACAAAATCCAAATCTTACTTACCCAAGATTTTTCTTACACCATGTATAATTATCACCATAGAATACTAGATCAATAAGGTTTTTATGAGCATGAAAGTACTGAAATTCATTCCTTGGATACACACTAATTGGAATTTCATGTAGATGGTACAATAAGAAATCTTAGATAATTTTTGACTTTGAAGATGGAATTGATTTTTAAAATAAAGAAAATATCAAAAACACTATCCCAGCTGAGGATAACGGTGATGTTATTTATTTAGAACTAGTTGAATATAATAAACAAAATTCATGGATTTATAATGGAGATGCAGATTCAGCCTAAACCAGTGATGATACTAAGACTTTAAAGATCACTAAAACAAGTGAATGAATAAGAAAGAATGAAAATGTCGAAAATATTATTAGAGATATAAATTAAGGTTTGTAAATAAGAATAAATATCATGGAAACATTCCATACTAATTTTCTATCAAAAATTAAACCTCAAAAATTTGGATAATCATTTGAGAATAAAAAATAGATCCAAGATATAAATAAATAACTAGATCAAATAGAAAATAATACTACATGGGAATTTTTTCATAGTCCTAGAGATAAAAATATTTTTAAGGAAAAATATTTATTTAGAAATAAGTTAGATGAGAAAGGTGAAGTTTTTAAGAATAATTCTAGGATGGTATGCATAGGATATTCAAAACATTTAAGGGGTGGACTTTGATAAAACCTTTTTTATTGTTTCTATACTTTAAACTATTATAATTTTCCTTAAAAATATAGATTATAAATACTTTAAAGATATCCAAATGGATGTAAAATTAAAAAAATTAAATGGATAAATAAATAAATTAATGTTCTTGGCATAATTAAAGGTATTTATGAGGGAATCAATTGGCTCTAGGGTGTATAAACTAAAGAAATATCATTTTGGTTTGAAACACGATCAAATAGCTTGAAATTTTAAGTTGGAAGAATAACTAAGAAGCATGAAATTAAATAATGTGTATGTGGAAAATAAATTATTTCTAAATAATACCAACACCAAATAAATCTCTGTAATTGTATATGTTGATTAAATTATTTTTTCTAGAAATTATGAAATATTGTCTGAAAAATTCTCAAGGAAATCATAGGAGAAATGTGAAATGTATATACTTTGAAAGATAAAATTCTACTTGGGTTTGATGATTACTGAAGCAGGTGGTTATATATTAATCTCTCAATAAAAATATTCTAAGGATATTTTAAAGAGATTCGGTATATAAGAAACTGGAGGAGTGTCCACACCAACCAAAGTGGGAACAAAACTAATCAAGTGTGATAAATTAAAAATTGAAAATGAGTGGGAATTTAGATTATTTATTGGAAGTATCATGTATCTGGTAGAATTAAAGAAATATATTGTTTATGTTATTATTCTTTGTTCCAGATATCGTTCATATCCAAATGTATTAAAACTTTAATTAGGAAAAAAACAATACTACGATATATTTTAAACAAACCCAATTATGTAATAATGTATATAAACAATGGTGAGATGGGTATAAATGGGTTTATAAATGTTGACTAGGAAGGTGTGGTATTTCTCAATCCATATTTTTTATTTTCTAATAATCCCTCTTTTTAACAAGGGTGAGAGGGAACCCTTATATAACCTAAAGGTCTAGAGATAATAAGTCCTTATAATATCATTCCTTGTAGGCCAAGAGGCTAATCCCATATAAATTTATTAGACCTAACTACACTAAAAAATCTCTCCCCAACTCCTATGTAAGTCTATGCCTACCTCACCATCTTGTAAACCATTTTTCATTTTAAATTTTGTGTTTCATGGAATTGAAATAAGAAACCATCAGTTACCTCAAGTTCTACAAAGGATGAATATGTGATTGCAAATCAAGTGGATACTCAAATGATTTATATGAAGCCAAGGATGGAATATTTGAATGTTGAAGTAGAATATACTCTATTTATTTGCTGTGATAATAAATTTTCCCAAAACCTATCAAAAAATATAAAACAATATTCTAGATCCAAAAATATTAATATTAGATATAATTTTCTAAACGAAAATGTGGCTGAAGTAATTATAAAACTAGAATTTATTCCTTCCAAGGAAAAAATAGTTAATATTCTCAACAATCCATTTATAAGTGTTTCATATGATAAGTTAAGGCTATAAATGGGAGTGAACTACACTTTACAACATCAAGGTATGTTATTTCATGAGTTTCTCCCTCTATTTTTTATATGTAAATATTTAAATAAATAGGACATGTAATTTACAAGGGGAGAGAAATGTTATCCTTGTTTATGAGTTCTTTTAATGTTTTTTTGTAAAGTGAATGTTCAAAATTTATAGTAAATATAATCTAAGTGAACTTTTAAATAATTTGTATAAATTTTATTTTTTTGGAATGAGTTTCTAAAAGATAACATTGATGCTAGAGTTGATCACTTCTATTTTCTACAACAAGTTATCTCAAGTGGATGTAAAGCAGATTGACTACTGAATCTTTTCTATGGGGATAGTAATTTATACTCTTCCCGTAATTCGATTTTTTTTATTTTAAATAATGATAAGTGATGTTTAGTATTGATAACAAATCCAAAGGGGTATTTATAGACCCACTTGAGGATGATGTTGTATTTGTTGACATTATTTTTTAAAATTGATTATTGTAGAACTAGTTTGTAATGAATCAATGTATTGTATTGATGGGAGGGGAATTAATGGGATAAAATAGATTACATTTGGGGTTGGTGAATCTAGTTACTGAAACATATTGATATCTTTAAATAACGTATTATAGAACTACTTGGAAGTTGGAGAATCCATATGAGGAGAAATGAATATAAAAATTAATATATTAGGTAAATTATATTTTCTAGATGATTTTTTTCTTTTTTTTGAACTGGATAAGATTCCTCGGTTTGATTAAAATAAATTATGAATTTATTTGATGAATATTTTATTTTTAGAGTTGGATAAAAATGGCCAAGTACAATTTCATAAGAGTCGTTTATAGCTCTAGAGCAGTGAATCAGTAAAGGCATGAAATGTTTTTAATGATTACATGAGATCCCTAAGAATCAAATCCATAATTATAACCTAAGGTTCATAAGAGTTATGTATATATCATAAGAGTCATTTATGACTATGTGGGGATCATTTTGCGTTACCATTAGAGCCATTCTAGAGCCCATGGTGAAGAATTTGGAAATGGAATTTTGATAAGGGTGATTGAGCAAACTATAAGAGTCATTTAATGTATTCCAAAAGGAATATAGATAAATATATAATAGTTATTTTTTTGATACTATACGGTTTATTGAAAACTCTGTAAGAGTCATTTTATGGGTTCTATAATGATCATTTAGGACTATATAAGAGTCATTTTTTGGATTTTGTAAGGATGTTTGGTGATACTGTAAGATTCATTTTACTATTATGATGTATCAATTGAAGTTTAATAATGTCAAACATAAGGAAAAACTATGATTTTTATAAGATTTGTTTTACACTTATGGAAATTATAAGTTAAAGATATTTCATAATGATGAGTTACTTTGAAAATATAATTTTCTGAGAAGAAGTTGAAAATAATATCAGATGATGTTGTGATGAGTCCTTCATAGAAATAAATATAACAATAAGATATGATTATGGTTTATTCAGTTTGAGAATAAATAACCCATGAAAGTTGGATCTAGAGATTGAGATCTATACACACCATAAGAAGAAGTTTCATGTCTTGATACCAAGCAGACATAGAATATAACTAAATATGTTTTAGATTTTGTTGATGTAAGTTATGGAATTTTAAATATCACAAAGAGAATTAAATCCTGAATTTCATTCGAGTTTTAAAAGAATTTGAATGAGAATTCAAAGTATAAAATATACACCATTTTGAATGAGAAGATCTAATATCATAAAAAATTAAGGAATTTTCATATTTGAATTATAAAAAAAATATTCATTATATTAAAGGAATATAAATGTTAAGAGATAAAAAGATGAGTGGATTGTTATTACTACAACTATATGAAGACAATTATGATTACTCTTGTGAGAATTGTGGAAGAATATTGTTGTGATAAAAAATAATAGGAATGATATAAGATAAAATTTTCAAATATTTTTTTATTATTCATTGATAATGAACCCCCTAATTGATTTAATCTAGAGTAAATAAGTGTTTTTATGCCTCTTTTAAAATCTTAAACTTATCTTTTTATTGGCTCGAATCATTGTTTTTACATGTTTTATTCATTTTAGAAATTATTGAGTAGAAATATTTTTTGGAGTAAATTGTTCAAAGGCTTAAATATTAATTTAATTATTTTATTATTAATTGGAAAAAATATTCACTTAAATGTTATTTTTTGTGAAATTTATGTTGAAGATGTGGAAAATTCTACAAGTGTAATTTCAACCAAGTGACCACAAGTTCAGTCAAGTGACTATAAGAAGAAAAATGGACTTACCGCATTCTCATGGTTACTTCCCAAGTGACCAAAAAATTCACTCCCAACCTACTATACACCCTCCCACTATAACCTACCACAAGTGTTCTCTCCTCACAATCCCTTCTCCCAACCGACCACAACCCAATTGACCGCATGTGTAAAATTATAGAAACTGGTAAAGCTACTGCATTAATTTAATATCAACAAACTATTCCTTATAAATATAAATGACCATGGATATGAATCCAAGGAACCTTAAGTTTAAGTGAAAATATAGGTTTAGGAACCTAACACTTGGAATTTGACCCCATGATCTATAAATAAACACCATATAGAAAAATCTATTTTGTAGCTAAATTGATGATGTGTGAATATTTGAAATAGGCCAAAATAGTATATTGACAATGTAGTCAATTGTCCACATAGAAAAAATCATTGGGAAGATTCATTTAGTTTAATATGTGTTCAAACCCTTGTATCCAAATCACATGGGTGAATATACTATATAGGCATTTTATGGATAAAATCACATAATTTATTACATGGATTGTCGAATGAAGAGTGGAGTTATGGATCTGCATCTATTTAAGGGAAATTCAACTCCACATAGGGTTTCTATAGTGTTTCAAATGTTTACGTTAAGTTCATAAAAGAACCCTAGAGCTACATAGGGGTACATCAACTATTTTTAAAGAAAATTCAGGGCTTGATTGGGTATCACATTCACATTTCCCTGGTCTATCCAAATCAAGAAATTCTCCATTAATCTTTTCATGTGGTGATCAACCATTCGAAGTGGGAGTAGAAGAGCATGGGGTGAGAATGTTTTCATAGAAAAGATGCAAGTACACTAATTTAAATAAATCTTGATCATTGAATTGTGCACATGGTGGTAATATGGAGAGAGGGAATTTGGATCATAATTTGAGGAATGTTTTAGACTCTATGGGAACATGGTATCATAATATCATGAAAACCATGTGTCCAAAGTGGGAATATTAAAGATCACAAAACATTCCTGTATAAATAATGAATTGTTCCTTAGAAAAGATACTGAACATGATTTTCAAACCTAATTGTTCTTTCTATATATTTATTTCTTTTTTTCTTTCATTTTATTTTGTTGTATAACTCTAGTGATAGCACGTTAATCCATTAGTGTCTAAGATAAGGATATTCTATATATCCAATGATAATAATTTTTTTATTTTAATATTTTAATTTATTTTATTGATATTTGGATCTATTATAACAATATGGATGTTAGTATATTTCCTTTTTTATTTCATTTTTAATTTATCTTCAATTCTTCACTCGATCGCCCACACAGACCACTTAGGCCCTCTCCATTGATTGTGATCATTTTCAATGGATTTAATTAATAGAAACAATAGATATATGACTACTAGGTCATGGGAGATTAGAGATTACAGTGATATTTTCATCCCTCCAATTAAACTAAATATTCTAGGCTAGGGTGATCAACAGATATCTCACTTTATTAAACAAAAGACACGAGAATATAAATTAAAATAACGATTTAACAGGAGATATAAGAGGATTATCTATGATTAGGATGCTAATTTTAAAATCGAATTTAAAACCAATCCATTTTTATTTAATTACTATCTCCATCAATCGAACCCAAAAAATAGAGAAACCCTCCCATAGAATCGTCTTATTTGGTGACAAACCCAATACCACTATTACTAAATTTTCTTGTGAAGAAATTGTTTTTTAGAAAACCATGTCAGAATTCCCATCAAACCCAGTGTCATTTCCTAGTATGCTAGTGTTTTTGTCTTACTCTATTTTTAAATTGATTTAAAAAAAATACTAAATGAAGTTCATCTCACCTCATTGGTTGTGACCTAGAGGTTTAACAAAATATTCTAGAATGACTGAGAACATTATAAATCAAAAAAAAAAAGAGAAGGAGTTTTTTATAGTTCAATTTTAAATATACCCATACTCAACTTTTTCTTCCACCATAGTTACTTTAGAAAGTCAGAACATGGAAAACAATTTGAAATAATTGAATCATACTTTTATAGAACTATATATTCTTAATTTAAATAATGAAAATCAACTCCAAGTACCTAATAATCAATAAAAATTTGAACTAAGATGTGTATGATCCAACTCATACCCAAGTTTCATGGCTTGGAAGGAGAGGATCATAACCAGCATATTAGATAATTTTCTAATGTTTTTAATAATTATAATCCTAGTGGAGTTTCATAAGTTCAAGTGAACTGGAAGGTATACCCCCTTTCTATTGAAGTGGAATCCAAGGATTGTCTCTATGACCTCTAGCATGCGGAAGTTACCATAAGTTATGAGTTATAGAAGTAATACCTCTAGAAATAACTCCCTACCTCAAGGAGGATTAATATGAGGAAATATATTTATATGATCAAGAAATAAATTGGAGAAAGTCTATAACTTTTTGGAAATATTAAAGTGATTGAAAACATCATACCCACATAAACCTTTTTAAGATCACCATTTCTAGGTATTATTATACCAAGGGTTGATGAACAAATACCATAATATACTAGAGACTTCCTCTGGAGGATAATTAAAAGACATGTCCCAAGATGGAGTCAGAGAGCCTATTGAGAAGATATCCTAAAATTATTATTAATTTGGTACAATATCCATAAGAAGAAAAGTAAACAAGGTAAAAAGTTTTAAATCCCCTTTACTTGAGAGAAAAATTAAAGAAATAACCTCTCTTGTGATATAGTTGGCTATGAACAAATCACATGAAACATCACCCCCAACACCTCTAAGGTTATTATAACTTTTCTACTCTCAATACCACTACATTAATGGATTCCATAAAGTCTAAGGAATAGATATTTGTAATTCCATGTACCATAGATATTTCTAGCAGTAACCAACCAACAAACAAAAATTTAAGGAATTTTATAATACTTTGTTTATAGTTGGGAACCAATAGCAGAAAATATCAACTTACCAATAATTATTTTAACCATCCTTCCAACCTGCACCTTTCCAAATAGGTAGTTCATAGCCCTATACATGCTACCAATAGGATAATAATCAATATCCTACCATGAATGTTTCATTTAAAGATCTTGTTAAATCTCATACCACTCAATAGACTACTCTCAACAATAATGGATTATCACTAATCTATTAAGACAATATAACCATATTATGGAAACCATTAATTACTTAAAAAATAAATTCTCTCATAATATTTATACACAATACATTCCTAATCCAAAGGGAAATGTTATTTCTATTACTCTAATGAGTTTCAAGGAGTTGGGAAGTAGTGAAGAATCAACATCTCAATAAGGATATTGAAATGGATAACTGAAAATACCTAAAGAATATTCCCAGTGAAAAGAAGCTAAATCACTATTAGAAACACCCTCAGTGAAAAATAAAATGGGAAATCCAAAATTTAGTATTCAAACAAACCCCAATCAACCATCCCTGTAAGGAGTAAACCACCCAAGAAACCCAGTGAAGACACAATATAAGAGGATATTCTAGACATATTTCACAAAGTAAAGATCAATATCCCTCTATTGAAAGCTATCCACCAAATTCCTAGGTATGAAAAATTCATCAAAGACATGTGCAACGAGGGAACGAGGTTATGAGGAAATCAAGAGGCAAGATTATGTAAAAATGATTATGTCCTTGTCACCCCAAAAATTCTAATAAATTGTCAATATCCAGGTTCTTTCACAATCCCTTTTATTGTAGGAGTGATTGATTTTTCCAATGAACTGTGTGATTTAGGATCATCAATAAATGTAATTTCTTATTAAATTTATTATTTTCTACAAATATGAGAAATCAAACCCACCTAAGTGGGTTTAAAACCCTTTAATCGATCCACTTCCTACCTAGTAGGTGTTCTTAAAGATGCCTTTGTTAGTGTAAAAGTATTTATTTTTCTCTAATAACTACTACATTAATAATAATAAAGAATGAAAATCTAAAGATAACACTCTAATCATTCTAAACAGTTCAATTATCAATACTGCTAAAACTATAATAAATGTTAATAGAGTAAACCTTTCCTGGAATTTCGGTGAGGAAATAAAGGATTTTGACATCCTTGACTCAATGAAATACACACATGAGAAAAATCCTATTGTACATTAAAAAAATTTGAATTGCATTGTTATTTTAGGGAGAGAAGAGGATCTAAGTAGGTCGGTTGATGCATGAGGGAGAGAAGAGGGGTGGAAACCCCTTAAAATTTAAAAGGTCACTTTAGAAAATTACCAACATTGAAAAACATTGTAATGTCTCATGGTTTGGCCACAAAGTTTGTAAAACCATGAGAAAATTGTGCACACCCCAGTATCTAGAGATAGTTCACATACATATTTTTCCCACAAGGTTTGAAAAACCATGCACCAACTGTGTGTTTTCCACTATCTAGGCTTGACAGACCTCACACAGTTTCCCCTAAAAGGTTGATTGGTATAGAAAATGTGTGTTCCTCACACCATGCATACCTAAAATCCCATACAGTTTGAAAGATCATTCAAAAGACATGAAAATATAGCTCTATCCAATGGAGGGTACCACACAGATTAACAAACCATGTGGGCTAACCATGAACTACTAAAAAGCCTCAAAAAACTGGAATTTCCAGCCTATGACAAACTAATACTCCATGAGAATCAAGGAAATATAAAATAATATAAAAAATGAAATAATAACATGAGGGGTGTCACAAACTCCCTAATATGCCACTTTCTACCCCTATAAATTCCAGGTCGAAAAGAAAGACAAGAGAAAATGAAAGATCCAAAAAGAAATTAGCACGGAAGAAACACTTGAAAAGGATTAACCTCAAAGCTCATAACCAACATCCTCAAAATTATGACATCAATCAACCAAAAAGGACCAACTTTCCCATGAAAAACCAAATTATATCCCCAAAAAATAATTTCTACATTGTAGGGGAGACCTCAAATGGTCTCCCTTCCATTTGGAGTTCCTCTAAAATGGTCTCCCCACCATTTAGAGTTCCTATAACCTAGTGGAACCTAAGAAAGCTACAAGGAGACATCCTTAAGCAAGGAGAAACCATGAGAAAAACTCACTCTCCACCATAAGAGATTCCAAACTCAAAGAATGAAAAACCACCATAATCATCCTAAAAAAATGGAAGGATCTCTCACCTCAGGTCACGATACATGCAGATGACCTCAGGTAAAAACATAGATCACCCTAACATGGTGAATACCAAATGGCCACAACAAAGGTCCAGCTAGTATACCAAACTCATCTAGTAGATCAAACACCCTAATTACCTGATAGCACCCAATGACTCTCTCTTTTCCAAAGAAATGAGCACCTCCATGCTCAACGCAGAGCAGGTCCAACTGGAACCTCAAGAAAGGTTCACACCAAACAAAGAGACTCAATTGTTAGCATTCATGGTCAATCCCCAAAATTAAGGAAACAACACTCCCACTTACCAGGGATGGAGGGAAATATCCCATAATAAAAACAAGGTCTTCCATAAATTCCATACAAGTTCGACCATAAGAAATTCTCCAAAAAGAGAACTACCCACAAGATCTCAACCACTACCATAGCTCCAAAACTGAAATCGCACCCACCAAAATAAAGGTACCAAAAGAAAATAAACCCATAAAACTCAACTAAAATTGATAATAATGCTCTTAATAACCCTAAAAATCCCTTAACTACTCTAATAAAAAAGTTTTTGTGTCTACCACTCCACTCGGATCCTAGGTAGGCACCATAACAAAATAAATTATTTCAACCATTCTAGGGGACAACAACAACATCACAATAAATGTAAATTAAAAATACATGCCTAAAAAATGACCCAAAATATTCCTTCTCAAACAAGGAACTAATATTAAATGACAATCACCAAGGAGGTGCACAATAAACCCCCAAACTAGGCCCACACAATCATATAAAAGAAATTTTCTTTTAAAAACACCATTTTCATGAAGGAATTTTGAAATCACATTCTACCATGGTATTCCCCAAAAAAAATTGAAAATAAAAAATTTAACAAAATCCTATCATTTTCACCAATAAGGTTTCTAAGACGAAATGCACAGAAGCACTACACAAGAATCAACCAAGTATCATGAAAACGACATCCAAAAAATGGGAAACAAAACCCCACTCAATCCACCTCCAACAAGTGAAATTCAATTTTAGAGAAATCCAGAAACAATAAGAGTCCAAACTAGCTAATCATGGAATACATTATGTAACACAGACTTTTCCCTTTCTGAAATACATCCTACTAAGGAGGTAGAATCATTCGTATAAACACCACATGGATTCCCAAGCCATGTGTGTAAAGACACAACTCATGTTCTTTCTCCTTCCACCCCAAAATCAGAGGATAACCCCAGTATCATGTATATGTTTAAAGGGGATCATAAACTCAACCACATAAAAATAGTTAAAACATCTAAAAAAAAATTCACGATTTGAGACTCAACTTCCCCTAGAAGCATAAGGATCAAGATAGAAAGAGAGATCTAAACTATCCCTACACTTACCCCTCATGATCTAACCAAATTATCCTCCTTCTACTAGGATATCCCAAAATAATAAGGGAAACAAAAAAGGATTTAGATCCTACTAAAGAAAACCCAAACCACCTTTGATACCATTTTGTAACGAACTGGCCCAGGCTATGATCCTACTCAACACCCAAACCGGTTCACCACAAGTCCTAATGTTTTTCCCAATCCCCATGGACTAGAGAAAATCCTATAGTCATCACAATAACTCATTTAGTAATGGTTTTAATATATTATAGATAAAAAAATTATAATAAATAAACAAAAAGGTAAAGAAATAAAATGCATGCTAAATAGATCATAACCAACTACCATGATCCAACCCATTTTCATATACATCAGTAGCTTCCATAAGAAAAGAATATAGGCCAGTAGGATAAAATCCAAACAAAACTAACTGGTAATAAAACAATTACAAACCAACCAACTCGAGCCAGTCCCGATGTCAAATCCACGCAACCTCAAGTTTCCCACTACCCCCTAACTCACCCCACATTTGCAATGATGAAGAAGAAGGACTCAACTAAGAACCTAGAACATGAAATATATATATGTGATCAAAAAATCCCAATAGGTCACCACAAACCACCAAAACAATGCAAGTCATATCATAAGGAAACTCACTAATGCTAGTTTGAAAATAAAACTAAAAGTAAATCTTTGTACATATAAATAATATATGTAAATAAAAATAATTCCATAAACCAATTTCAAAACATTCCCTTTGTTTCCCAAAATCAAAAAAACACATTTTGAGAAAAATATCCAATGGAAAATGCCATTTCAAAATCACACCCATACCATTATAAATTTTCAAAACAACTCATACTTTTGTTTATCTAAATGAAACTTTTTCTTTAAAAAGTTCACTAGATTAATCCTTCTTCAAACCAAAACCCATTTTGAAATAAAGTTTAAGTATCTCACACACAAGATCATATTAATTCAAAATAGGTTTTTTAAGACTTCCTTGAAAACTTATTTTTCAAAGGAAATAACTAAACACCCACATGGTTCAAGCATCAAAATAAGGCACCACACATATATCATGATTATAATAGAATGCAACATAAGAATACAAGGTTCCAAGCCATAATCCAAGGAACAAGGGATACAATAAAATAACAAGTAAAATTCTGTAAAATGACCCAAAGGATCATAGTTTCATGGTACTAACCAATAGGCTCTAAACATGTTCTAGCATGCCTAAGAATAACCACAGGATAACCGTAGTACAAACATGGGTAAAAATAGGTGAAGTCCAACATGGTCCTCCCTGGGCTCTCACAGTCCCACTGGGGATCTCATAGTCCCCATTAGGGCTCTCTAAATCCACAACAACCCATGATAACACACAATAACATGGGGGAATGTTCCCACAATTGGATCTCATAGTCCTGGGGTTAAAACTTCTAATCACTAACCTATGTCAGGGCATTAACCTCCTCAATCACCTACCCCATTTCCCATGGGCTTCCATGACAAGTCAAAAGAAGTGAGGCATAGATAAAATGAGCTAAGTTTAACCCACAAGTAATAACCAAAATGAACTTTACCCCTAACACCTAATGATAGAATTATGCTATATATAAAGTTTCCACAAGGTAGAAAAACACATTCACACACAAGGGGAGAAAACAAGAATCACACAGGGACGAAAAAATCACTCAAGGGGTAAACAAGAAAGGGGATATCAAGGGGTGTCTCTTAAAACAACCACTTTAAAACCAAAGTTTAAATTGGTCCTTTCACACTAAATTATAATTCATAATGCCAATAATTTTTTCCACATTTCATGAAACACTTTAAAAACACCATTTAAAAATTTATAGAAATCACTAAAACATTTAAAACATTTCACAGTCACACCTATACAAGGTATATCTTCTTTAAAAATCTAAAACATGTATAAATCCATTATCTCCATCAAAATTTCAATAAAACACCACTTAAAACATTTAAATTTAAAAATGAATCACCCATATCTTTTGAAATGTTTCAAAGCTACCCTTCAACCAGGTTCTTCCTCTTTGAAAATAAAAAAAGGACAAAGGGAAAACCATTTGACATAAAACAATTTAAACAATCCACTATGGAATTTTATAAAAGGGTAAAATACAAACACCTTTAAAATAACCATTTGAAATACCATAAAACACCCTTTCATAAATAATTTTGAGGTCTGCACCTAAATTCAAAACCAAATTCCCTTCAAAATCACTTTTCACTCAATTAAAACCAAAATCAGGTCAAACCCAATTTTTCCTTATGAAAAACATTTCAAAAATACATAAGAAATTTCCCAAGAAGCTCATCATAATAAAACATTTCAATTAAAGCAATAATACATGGAATTCACATATAAAACCAATTACAATTAGCACAGATCCCACTAAAATGGTTCGAAATCAACACAAGGATATTATACATAACTATTCTTTTATAATAATGGAATTTAAAAAGTGGAATAATTCTTATAATTCCAAAATGAAATTATAGTATAGTAACACCTACCTCAAAGAAGAGGTAACCTAACTAAAACATCCCAAAATATGTTTCCTTCAATGGTAAACACACACATAGGACTAGAAATGGTGTCTATAGCCACTATAAAAAAAATAATCATAAATAAATCAAATCATAACCCTATAATTGATCAATATGATAACTACAGTTCATGGGGGAAACCTAAAGTAAGATATAATAGAGTGAGAAGGAAGAAGAGAGAAATGTAGCAAGATTCACCTCAAACATGCTTGGAAATTTCCAAATAGAAGCCAGTAATCCAAGGGAGGAAGAATAGGGAGCTCCAAGGGGGTTAGCCTACACATGAGGGTGGGAATATGGGTGAAACCCCCTTAAAATAAAGATTGAATTTGTGGAAATTTACAATTTTAAAACACCTGATTAGGTCACACCATTTGGCCACATAATTTTCCAAATCATATTCCAAATGTATACACCCTAATTCCTAGAGAGAGTGAACCTTCAAAATCTAGCTGCATAGTTTGAAAAATCATGCATCAAAAATATTTTTTCTACTGTCTGGGACTAAAAAACCTCACATGGTTTCCCCTAAGAGGATATACAGTTTTGGACAAACCATATGCCTCACCCCAGGCATACCCAAGGCCCCAAAAAATATCTTGGGAGCTACAGATGATTTTAAAAACTATGTAAAATCCATGAAATAATGATTTTTCCAATATATATGACCACCTAAACAAGCACCAAATGGTTTAACAAACCATGTGGGAAAACCATGCACTGCTAAAAAGCCTCTAAAAACTGGAATTTCTAGCCCGTGACCAACCGAAACTCAACCCCACTCAAGGAAAGATAAAATAATAAAACAAATAACATTGTAAAATGGGGAGTTTCACACTAATGTTATTTTATTTCTATATGATTCGTGTCTTATTAACTTCCAAGATTTATTTCATGACTCAAGATTATGATTTATGATATGTAGGGTCTGATTTTCAAATGTTATTCTCATGTCCTCATACCCTTATTCTCATGTTATGTTCAAGTGATCATGGTTATATCCCATGTTTACCCTTACTGAGTATATTTTCTCCCCATATCTTATGTTTCCTTTTCCATAGGTTATTAACAAAGGTATTAAGTATGATATTTCTAAATAGGGTTCTAATTGTGAATATTTTAGTGGGAGATAGTGAAGTACACTTATGAACTAGTTGTTTATATATCCAAGCTTCCAAATATACTAGACCTATATGATTCTGGAATAGATCAATATATTACATATTTAATATTATTATCAGAAGATTTAATATCAAGGTATGAAAATTACATGTTGTTATAGTTGGTATCAGATAAGTTTTGGTCAACCTTTGGAAACTAGGATGAGAAAAAATTAGAAATAAACCCAGTGATAAGTCAAAGTATAGGATAAATTTCTAGTGTTTTAGTAATGATTATGGATTAACTAGATTAAAACTAATGTTTCATATATTAAAAATAATTTGACTTGTTTTAGGCAACCAATAAATGATTCTTCATGATTATGTGGTTTTCCACTATGATTATTGTTTCTCACACAATGATTTTTTGTTTTAATCGATGAATGATGCCTGAAGGAATCATGTTAATAGTTAATGTGATATACAATTAAATTATTTACCTCTTTTTCAATGAAATATAATGTGATATAGAATGAAAAATATCATTTCTATTCTCACATGACTTTCTCAAGACATGAATCACGATGAACTTCAAAATCATAAAAGCAGGGAACAAAATTATATTGATTCCTTCATAAGGAAACATCCACCTTCTTTTAGGGGTTCTTCTAATCCACTAATTTATGATCAATGTATAAGTACCATGGAAAATATGTTAATCATTATCTATTGTTTGGATCATGAAAAATTAATTTTGGTTGTCTATCATTTGGAAGGTGAATAAAATCAATGGTGGTATCTTATTAAGAATATGAGACAACAAGAACGAGTTAACTCCATGGAGTAGGATGGGTTTAAGAGATTATTTTTCAATAAGTATCTGTCTCATATTATTTATATGGAAATGAAGAAGTAATTACTTGAGTTAACGTTGAATAATGATGAATTTCTTGGTATTGATGAGGAAAATTTTACAAGACTTTCAATGTACAGTTATGATATTATCTTCCAACCTAAAAGTAAGGTTGATCAATTATTTAGTGGCTTGAAACTAATACTATGAATGGTGTTATCCATAAGAGACTTCATTAGATATGAATAAATCATTATATGTTCTATTAAGGTGGAAATAGATATTGGAGTTACAAATAAATATCATAGTTTTTAAAATAAAATAATGGAGGAATTCAAAGGAAAATTCTAAAAAACATGGAGAGAAGAATATAATCTTTTCTTTATGATAGAAGTGTGGAAGAAAATATGAATTAAATTGTCTTAATAGAACTAGTAAATATTTTGGGTGTGGAAAATAAGTTTGTGGAGCAAATAAATGTTTAAATAATGGGAATATTTTAACTAATGATCCGGATAGAGAGAATTCTTAATAGAATACACCACCCACCCTCTCGTGTTTTCAATAAAAGTAGTATGAGGATTATTCAACTAATGATAAAATATTAATCTTAATGATTATGATTGATTTCAGTAACCTCTTATTCCAAGAGAGAAATAAAAATATCATGAAATCACTATTTCTGATGAGGGTTATGATAATGCTGTAGTGAAAGGTTCACTTAACATCCACTCTAGAACATATAATGTAATTTGACTATAGTTCAACCCAATATTTTATTTATAAATAATTTATTAAGGGTATGAAAATTCCACCTCAATTATTATATATGGAATTAGCAGTGAAATCCTATAAGGTATGAGGATCACATCTGAAGACTATGATTCTTCTCAAGTTTAATTTTTTAGAAATATGCTTCTTGAAAATTTTATTATTATCCATATGGTTGAATTTGATGTTATTTTGGGTATGGATTGGAGTTCTTTAATGAAATAGAACATAAATTTTTAGGGGAAGCATAATTTGATATTATGAACCAACCTATGATTGTTTATCAATATGATGATAAATTTGAACTTATGATAGGAATCACATCCATGATATGGGTCTTGATTCATATTCAAAAGGTATTTTTATCTCATATGGTTAGGGAGAAATTCAATGTCAAATATATTCCTATTATACAGGAGTTTTTTGATATATTTCTAGAAGTGTTTCCTTGTATTCTACTAAATCATGAAGTGAAATTTTCAATTGAATTCATACATGGTGTTACACTAATTTCGAAGACTCCATATAGAATGTATATAATTGAGTGGTATGAATTAAATAAGAAACTCCAGAAGAATACTAAAAAGGGATTCATTTGGCCATGTACATCCACATGGGGTACACCAGTTCTTTTTGTTAAGAATAATGATATATCAATGCGACTATGTATTGATTATTGGGAACATAACAAGATAATAATCATGAAAAAGTATCATTCACCCCATATTGATGAATTTTTTGATGAAATTCATGGAACTCAATAATTTTCTAATATTAAACTTTGTTTAGGATATCATCAATTGAGGGTCAAGAAGGACGATATACCCAAGACAAAATTTTTACAATGTATGAACACTATGAATTTATAGTGATACCATTTGGTCTTACTAATTCCACTGTTATCTTTATGGATTTAATGAATAGAGTCTTTATAAATTACCCTGACTGGTTTTTCGTAGTCATTATAGATGATATTCTTATATATACAAAGAGAAAGGAATATCATGATTATCATTTGATAATTTTTCTGAAGATCTTTAGGAAGGATAATATTTATGAAAAAATTTATAGGTGTGAATTATGGTTTCAAAAATTTTCATTATTGGGTCATATAATATCAATTAATGGTATATCAAGATATCCTTCAAAGACAGAAGTTATTAAATGTTGGCCTAGATGAACTACTATGACTGATATCCATAGATTTCTTAGTTTTTATGGATTTTATCCATACTTTATGGAGAATTTATGAGGAATTTCTAATCCACGCACAAAGTTAACTCAAAAGAGAGCTAAGTTCCTTCTAATATATGAATGTGAACATAATTTCAAGGAATTGAAGATAAGGTTTTTCGGTACATCTATTCTTACTTTACCCTACAGTAGATGAGGGTTTTTAATCTATATTTATTCCACAAAGAAAGGGTTGGGGTTTGTTTTCATGTATAATGGTATGGTGATAGCTTATGTCTCATCCTAATTGAAGGTCCATGATCAAAATTACCCGAATCATGATTTGGATATAATTGTAGTATTTTTTCATTAAATATATAGAAAAATTATCATTAGAGAGAAAGGTGTTATATATATACTAATAATGAAATTTTAATGTGTATTATCACGAAAAAGGAGTTTAATATGTGACAAAGAAAACAATTGAAGCTTATTAATGACTACAACTCTTCAATACATTACCACCCTGAGAAATAGAACAAGGTGGGGGATGATCTGTGTTGAAAGGATCATGTTATCTTATCTATTATGAGGAGGAAAAAGGATCCAAAATTTATGGATTTTCCAAGGATGGATATTGAAATCTTAAAGTAAGGGGATAAATATTATATTTCTTAGATGATGGCTAAACTATCTATCCAAGTGATGATTAAAGAGGATTAAAAGGAAGATGTAAATATATAGAAGAAGGTGATAAATGTTCTTGAGTTTAACCATGAATGTGATGTAATTATAAGGTTTAAGAACCATGTATGTGTTCTGTCCATACCAGATTTGAAGAAGGATCTATTTTATGTGGATCATAATTCATCATTCTTTATTCATCATAGAAGTATGAACATGTTTATAGAAATAAAATATTATTTCTAGTGGGATATCATGAAGAGAGATATTGTTTAATATGTATCTTGGTTCTTAGTATTTTAGCTAGTTAAGGCTAAGAGAAAGAAGTCTGAGGGGATATTATAACCATACCCATCCATAATGGAAATGGGAAAACATCACCATGGACATTATCATCAGACTCCCCAAAACATATAAGGTCCATAATTCTATTTTGGTTGTAGTTAACCACCTTAAGAATTTATAAAACTTCAATATCATCAAATAATACTTATATCTTGATCATCTTTATAGAATATACATTAAAGAAGTGTTAAGGTTTCATGGATTACCACATTCTATTGTATCTAATTAGGATACAAGGTTTACCTCAAATTTCTAGTGAAGTTGTCAACATGATTTGGTTATAGAGTTGAGATTATATACAACATATAATCCTAAGATAGATGGTTAGTATGATAGAACCATTAAAAACCTATTGGATATGTTGAGATCTTGATTTATTTATTTCAATGGTTGTTGGGATGAAAACTTTCCTCTAGTCAATTTTTCTTCTAACAATGACTTTTACTGGAGCATTCAAAAGGCTCCTTATAAATCCCTCTATATAAATAAGTGTATATATCCAATGTTTTGATATTAATTTAGAGAAATATTGATATTGGGACCTTAACTAGATAATGAAATAATCAATAAAGTTAGATCCATTTACCAGCACATCAAGGTAGCTTAGAGTCAAAAGAAAAGTTAAGTTGACAATTGTAGGTGTGATCTGGAATTTGAAGTAGGTGAGAAGGGTTTTCTATGAATTTATCCATGGAAGAAGGTTATAAGATTATGAAATAATGGAAATTTGAACCGTATTTATATTTTCCCTCTCGAGATTCTCGATTAAGTAGGGATAATAGCTTATCACTTGGTGCTTCCACCAAACCTCTCTCATGTTCACAACGTGTTCCGTGTATTTCCCCTATATAAGTACATATCTGATCTATCACATTTACTAAAAATATATGTTGTATGTAACACCCAAAAATTTACAAATATATTTAATATAGAATTCATGAAATAATTATTCTCTATAAAACACCACTTTTTTATAACCTAGCCAAGTAAACATAATTTTTCCACCTCTGTGTTTTGAATTTTGAAAAACTGACATACATAGTTGCGTTTAGTAAGATATTTAGAGTCTGATAAGATAAACATAATTTTTGGTGAATACTAATATACCCTTATGAATATTAATGAATAGTAAATCATCCAAAAAATATAGACATCACCCATAAATGTATAAATACAATTTAGACATCTTAAAAGTGAAAAAATGATCATAATATAAGTATTGGTATTTTAACATGTCATAAATATTTTAATTAAAATTTTATGATTAATTTAATAATTTAAAATGGAAATATATTTTCCTAAAATTTATTCATAAATTTTCACCTTATTTTCTTATGGTTATAATATAATTTTACGGGACCTTGATTAATTTATCACTGTGTTATAAAACATGTTATAGTTTTAAAGTTGTTTTTGGAATAAATTATGATTTAATATAAAAATTAAATTAAAAATATTTAGAAAATTAATTTTAAAAAATAGATTTCATTTTTTAAATCTTCACATTGAAAAATTTTTAGGGTGAATTTTTAAGATTTTTCTGAAAGACTCGAATTTTTTATGAATAGTAAAATATGATAAAATATCGTTCATACAAATTATCAGTTAAATACACTATTTATGAAATCATGAGTTATAGAAGGCTAGTTGGTTCAAACTCAAATTTACTTATAACTATTAGGTGTCACATGAAACAATATTGTTGGTTTTCTTGATGGAAATAATAAAATAATGAATAAAATATTCAAAATTCACTCCTCTCCTCCACTATAAAAAGCCCCCTCACTCCCTCTTCTCCTCACTCCTCTAAAACATTAAGATCCTCAAATTTATGCCCAAATACCTTTCCTTAGTCACTCCTCATGTCCGAGGAGTGACTTTTCTTGCCAAAAGACCAAAACCGCTCCCCTAAAGAGGCTATCAAGGAAGATTACTTCAAGAGGTAAATTTGTCTTTTCATTTATTTTATTTCAAGTTCTCTTTTATGTGGTATGTATTAAAATATTTAATAACATGTTCTTATTAACATATTATTCTATCACTCTACTATTTTATGAGTCTTTTATGAATGGTTTACCCTTATCCTCTATATTTTTAATGTTTTCTAAAACAATGTTGCATAGCCGTTATGCTGCAGAATTTTCATCTCAAAATCTCTCTCTTTTTTCAAGAACACTTATTAAGTTATTATCTTTTAATTTAAATTGTCTTATGATGGGATATGTCATTAAATATCCCAATTAATTTCCATATTATTTATGAATTATGAGATACCTTTTTTCTCTCATCAAAATATTTTATGAAATATTAAGCGATGTCCTTAGGTTGAAGAATTTTCGTGAGGGATTTCTCAACTATTCTTTTATTTTGAGTTCCTTTCTTTTCTTTTTTCATATCCCCTCATAAAAATTCTATGATAATTCCATTAACTTACATGGACTTTAATTATATTATTCTAATGGTATATTTCATCATCATCTCTATTTTCCCCTGATCTTATACTTAAAATGAAAACACCATCTGAGATGTGTTAATTTATCACAATCAAGGACGACGGTTTCTAAATTTTTATTCCCATCTTCAATTACGGTCATGAATGTAACACCCGAGACTTTTATAAGAAATTTTTTTTTTATATAAATCATCAAAGGAATCTTTCACTACACACAACACTAGCTTGGCTTGCTTTACACGCAATCGTGACCTTCCTTGATAGCTTGCGTCGTACGCAATACCGAGTTTCACTAAACAACGATCTGCTATTAAAATATTATTAAAACTAGCCATTGTAAATAGTAATAACCAATTTTTAAAATTTTTAAAATTTTATTTTTCTAAATGGACTTCATTTTTGGATTCGGAATATAGAAATTAGCCTAAGGTGAAATTTTGGTATTTTTCTGGAAACTTTCAATTTTTGACGAATAGTGAAAACACTGGGTTTCTATTTAAAAACCGAATTTTTGTTTAAATAATTATTTATTTTATTTAAATTTATTTTAGGTAAAAATTGATACATAATACCTATATAAGTTCAATTCAATTTATTGAAGTCATTTTAAAATAATTTTAGATATATAAAAAGTTTATTGAACTTTTCACCGTCTTTTACCCACCTCCTAGGAGAATTTGAGAATTTACATAAAACTTAATTTTACTACTTCTGTGAGTGGAATTTCAAAAATCCGAGAGACACGGTTTATGTCAGTAAGAAAAATGTGGTTCAATGAGATGAAAATAATTTTTGGTGAATAGTAACTTTTTACTTTTTTTTACCACAGTTAAAAGTAAATAGGGTAATTAAGGGTAAAAATGATATTATTATTACCCTAACACATGTCCTAATTCTATTGGATACGTTTAATTCGACCAAAAACAACCTTAGGAATAAATTATGACCATTTAGGACCACTTGGATTATATTAGGACATTTATTATTAATTTATTTAAAGAAGGGTTAAAATAGTTAAAATCAAAGTTTAATAAGTAAATAATTTTTAATATAGAGTTATACATAAGATAAATTCGACTATAAATATTCATTAGAAATATAAAAATATTTCCTACATAATGTTATTTTTTTTTTAATTTTTAGACATTAAATAATTTAATTTATTTATGACACAACGATGATGTAGTAATTATCTTATTAATGAAATATTGACATAATTGATGTTATAAATACCCAAATAAATGTAATTTGAGACTTTTTAAAAATTACACTACTTTTATAGGTTAATATGACATGTTAGTATTGATTTAATTAACTTTTTCCTAATTAAGCATTCTGTTATGATTTTCACAAAAATCAATTACCAAATAGTATCAAAATTGACATAAAATAGTTTTTAAAACAAATATTATATTATTAATTGTTATTTTATTCCAAAAAATATAAGGTTAAGAAAAATGACTTAGATAAAGTTATATATATTAATAATAAACAACTTGGGGTTCTTTTGGCTTGTTATAGTAAGTTTATTAACCGTATAGTGTAAGAACACAAGAAGACACCGTAAAAGTAAAATTATTTAACTTAAAGTTAAATCTTAATGATAAGGTTAAAATAGGAACCTAAACTTGTATAAATTCTATTGGATGAGAGTATTTATACCCATACCAACCTTAGCTTCTAAATAAATCAATTTTGAGTTATTTAAAACGGAATATGACTTTATAATAAAATAATATTTTTTGTTCTTCCAAAGGTGCCCCTCTCCTCCCTTATAAAAGGGAACCTCCTCCCTCTCTTACTCACACCACTTTGAGCCTTCAAGCTCATCCAAACCCTGAAAATTTCTCCTCTAAAATTCCCTAGAAACATCCTAGAGGTCCTGGTCTTCTTCAAATACCAATTTTAGTGCCCTAAAAGGAGGTCTCAAAGAAGCGCTTCAAATAAGAGGTAATGTCTGTTACCGATTCTTTCAACTTTATTTCTTCTTCCACTTCTTCTTCATTATTTGTTTCATTATGAATTAATAAAATCAGTATAACTCATATAATTATATGTTATTATAAGTATGAAACAACCCTATTTCACTATATATCCATCCTACGGAAAACGAAATCACCGCGCGTGCGTACGTACGGAATACCGTCTCCACGCCGTGGTGTAATCTATTTTCCACCACCACCTTAATTGGATTGGTATAATGGTCTAAATAATGAATATATATGATTATTGTAAAGTTATATTGATTCTGAAATAGTATACATACACTCCAATACAATTCCACGATCATGGGAACGATATCATTGCTCGTGCGTACGTACGGAATACCGTCTCCACGATGTGATGCGACTCGTTCTACATGATTTTTATTTCATAATGATCACATAAATTAATTGAGTGAATAAATATGATATATATTACAGTAATACCATTCTGGAAATGAGGTATCTATAACCTAAAAATAAGAATAATAATTTATTCGACAAAACACGCATAAGATCAAAAAGTAATAAACACCCGAATAACAAGTAGCAATGAAATATTACTAATAATAAGCTAAGAATATTACCATATATGATATCATAACAATGTGTATGATTATGTAATAAGTCAACAAAATTATTTAAATCATTATACAGGAGGTTCAGACACTTACGAAGAAAATCAGACCTAAGGTAAGGGAAGTATCACAATCTCATTTTTATCCGAGATTGTTTATACTTTGGAATTTACTGGGGTGTATTTTATCATCCAAATCCATGTTTCCTCAATATATAATATTATTTCTATCCACCTAAAATTGATTAAATCTAATTTTACCCTTCGGTGAGTTTTTTAGTAAAAGATATGAAAGGAATCTTTTGTCGTTTCTCGTACGAGGTACTTTTTGACTTTTCTGACAAAAATACGAGAAGAATGTTTTTTTAGCTTATACGACTTGAATGGATTTTTAAAGAATTATTTAAAATAAGATTACTTTAATTTTTAAAGTTTATTTTTAATAAAATTCTTTTAGTTTAGAATTGTATGAAATGTTAAGAAAGGAAAAGTGTTTTTGAAGTAGAAAGGATATTTTCCTCAAGAATGGAGTTCAAGTGTTTTATCAAAATTATTTTCCATATAAGATAATATAGGGTTCTATTTCTATCCCTCTTATTACATTGATTTGATTATGTTGTAATGGAAATATTTTATGAATTCCTTTATCTTATATGAATTGTTTTATGATGTCATAATGTTTAAGATTCCCATTTTTATTACATGGGTTATGCTATGATGTAAGGTTTATGATTTTGTGGCACACCTAATAATGGTATCATTATGAGATGGGTGATACCTATATCCCCCTCCAATGCATTGGGTAAAGATTTTATATCTCATGAGATATACATGTCTAGAATGGCAGGTTAAACCAGTTCAGTGAAACAGGACTGAAACGAGGAATGAACTCGGTTCAAAAATGGACTTTTTCCACTAAGATAGTCTTGGGGATGAGTCTTGAATAATAAGAAATGATTATCTATGATTATGTGTGTATTCCACAAAGCTTAATGTTTTAATTTATGATTATTGTGATTACATTTAACTACCATGATTTATCCCATGTTATGAAATTATGATCTCTTTTGCAGGGTAAGATTTCAAAAATGTTATGTTCTTATGAATATGATGTGATTGATATTTATTTTTTTATCCTTACTGAGAATTTGAGCTCACCCTTTTGTATGTTTTCTTTCCCCAGGTCAGGAAGAAGGTTATTAAGTAGGATATGCAAAAAGGGACTCTAGATATGATGAAATAAATGGGAGGCAATGTAGATGCTTTACGAACCAATTGTTTATGTTTCCCAGTTTCTAAAGACACTATACCTATATGGTCCTTTCATGGTTTTATTATATGTTTTAATAAGTATGCTTCAATTTTGAAGTAATATCCATGTATGTAATGTATGGGTCGTTATAGTTTTTATCAGAGGAAAGGTATAGTCAACCTTTGGAAACTAGGATGTGAAAGCCTTAGTAAGAATCATAAGGATAAGTCTAAGCATAGAACACAATCTTAGTGTTTTAGAAATATCCATGAATAACCAAGGATAAGACCTTAAGTGTGAAATTTTATTCTTGATTATGTGGTTTTCCTATTATAATTTGTGTTGCTCATACTGTTCTTCTTGGTTTTAGTCAATGGCTGGAACCGGAAGGAACCGTGTTAATGCGGAATGCTACGGGAAATGCAATGATTGTCCCCTTGAGAAACCAAACATTATGGGAGCTGGAATGAAAAATCTTTTAGCCATGCTCACACATCTTTCTCAAGCTATGAATCATGATGGACTTCCAAACGAGCAATGGAAGGAGCAACATTTTGTTGAATCCTTCATGATATAGCGTCCACCTTCATTCAGAGGGTCTACTGATCCATTAGTTTCTGAACAATGGATCAGTACTAATGAAAAGATATTTTTAGTTCCTCAATGTTCTGAAAATGATAAAGTCATCTTAGCAGTGTATCGTTTCGAAGGTGATGCTGATAAATGGTGGAATCTTATCAAGAATACGAGGCCAAGAGATGAAATTGATCCCATGGAATGGGACGAGTACAAGAACTTATTTTTCAATAAGTACTTCACTCATATCCTCCTAACAAAGATGGAGAAAGAGTTTCTTGAACTAAAGAAAAAGGATGATGAATCTGTTGGTACCTATGAAGAAAATTTTACAAGACTTTCAAGGTACGATTCTGGGATTATTATCCAACCTGAGAGTAAGATCGATCGATTCTTTAGTGTCTTAAAACCAATTCTTCGAAGGGTGTTAGACATAAGGGACTTCAATATCTACGAGGAAATCATTTGATGTGCTCTCAAAGTTGAGATGGAGATTGGATTAACCCATCAGTCATATGGGTTTGATAAGAAGAGGAAAATGGAATTCAAAGGAAAATCTAAAGAGCACACTGAAAAGAAGATGAGCTTTCCCTTATCCTCAATGCGTGGAAAGAAACATGGAGGGATTTGTCTTAAAGGGACAAGTAAATGTTTCAAATGTGGAAAGGAAGGTCATCGGGCATTTGAATGCCGCAATGATGGGAAGAAGATGTCTAATGATGCAAACAAAGGAAGGGATACACAGAATGAACCTACTACACTTCAATGTTTCAAGTGCAAGGAAATGGGGCATTATACTAATCAATGCCCAAATCCAAGGGTTTATGATGATGGTCGACGTCAAAAAACTCATAAGGCTAAAGACAATGGAAAGTCACATGAAATTTCTATCAGTGATGTGGAGTACGATAACAAAGTGGTGAAAGGTACAATTACCATCCACTCTAAAGTAGCAAATTTTTTATTTGATTCTGGATCCACCCGCACTTTTATTTCTGAAGAATTTTTTAAGGGTATCACCGTATTACCTCAACAATTAGATGTTGAGTTAGCTGTGACAACCCCTAATGGCACAACAGTCACATCAAAAGTTTATAATTCTTCTCCGATTGAAGTTTGTGGGAAAGTGCTTCCTACAAATCTGTGATCCTTCCTATAGTGGAATTTGATGTGATTCTTGGCATGGATTGGATTTCTTTATATGGAGATCATATCAATTTCCAAAGAAGGGAAGTCACATTTCATATTCCAGATCAATCTATGATCTTCTATCGATGCAAGGATGAACATAACCTTCCAGTGGAAATTTATTCCATCTTATGGGTCTTGATTCCACTAAATGAAGGTTATTTATCTCAAATGGTTGGTGAGAAACTCACGATTAAGAATATTCCCATTGTACGAGAGTTTGACGATGTCTTTCCAGAGGAATTACCAGGTCTTCCACCAAATTGTGAAGTTGAGTTTTCAATAGAACTCGTACCGGGTGCTCTACCTATTTCAAAGAAACCTTATAGAATGGCCCCAATTTAGTTGCAGGAATTGAAAAAGCAACTCCAAGAGAATCTTGATAAGGGGTTCATACGCCCTAGTGCATCACCTTGGGGAGCACCTCTTCTGTTTTTTAAGAAGAAAGATGGATCAATGTGACTCTGCATTGATTATCGAGAACTTTACAAGATCACTATCAAGAACAAATATCCTCTCCCGCGCATTGATGACTTATTTGACCAACTACGTAGAGCTCAATACTTTTCCAAGATTGATCTTCGTTCAGGGTATCATAAATTAAGGGTCAAAAGGGAGGATATAAAAAAGACAGATTTCCGTACAAGGTATGGACACTATGAATTTAGAGTGATTCCATTTGGTCTTACTAATGCCCCTGCTATCTTCATGGATCTAATGAATAGAGTCTTTAGAGACTATCTTGATCAGTTTGTGGTAGTCTCTATAGATGATATTCATGTATATTCAAAGAGAAAGTAAGAACATGAAGATCACTTGAGAATTATATTAAAGACCCCGAGAAAGTAGAAGCTTTATGCCAAATTTACCAAGTGTGAATTTTGGCTTCAAAAAGTTTCATTTTTGGGTCACATAATCTCAAAAGAGGAGATATCTGAGGATCCATAAAAAACAGAGGTTATCGAAAGATGGTCAAGACCAACAACAGTAACTGAGATCCAACGTTTTCTTGGTTTGGATGGATATTACCGATGTTTTCTGAAAGATTTTTCATGATTATCTAATCCACTCACCAGGTTGACTCGAAAAGGAGTTAAGTTCGTGTGGACATAGGAATGTGAAGAGAATTTCAAGGAGTTGAAAAGAAGGTTATCCAATGCACCTGTACTTACACTTACTTGTAGTGGAGAAAGGTTTGTGATCTATAGTGATGCATCCAAGAAGGGATTGGGGTGTCTTATTATGCAAAATGATATGGTGATAGCTTATTCCTCATGAAAATTGAAGATACATGAGCAAAATTACCCTACTCATGATTTTGAGTTAGCTGCTATAATTTTTGTATTAAAGATTTGGAGGCATTATCTTTATGGAGAAAGGTGTGATATTTATACTGATCATAAAAGTTTAAAGTATATTTTCACACAAAAGGAGCTGAATATGCGCCAAAGAAGATGGTTGGAGCTGATTAAGGATTACGACTCCTCAATTCATTACCCCCCCTAGGAAAGAAAACAAGGTGGCCGATGCATTAAGTCGACAAGACCATGCCAGTTTATCCATGGTGAGGATCACAAAAGATCTAATATTTATGAATTTCAAAAGGATGGATCTTGGAATTATAATGGAAGGGGAAAAATCTTATCTTTCTAAAATGAATGTTCAACCATCTATACATGTGAAGATTAAAGAGGCACAAAAAGAAGATGTAGAGTTACAAAAGAAGGTGAGAAATGTTCCTCAATTCAACCTTGATTGTGATGGGATAATAAAGTTCAGGAATCGGGTTTGTGTTCATCCCATCCCCAAATTAAAGAAGGAGCTGCTGGATGAGGCTCATAGTTCTTCATTCTCTATTCATCCTAGAAGCACGAAGATGTATAGGGACCTGAAAGAGTACTTCGGGAGGGATTACATGAAAAGAGATGTTGCTGAATATGTCTCTTGATGCTTGGTTTGTCAGCAAGTTAAAGATGAGAGATGGAAGTCTTAGGGTATGTTACAACCATTACCCATACCCGAATGGAAATGGGAAAACATCACTATGGACTTTGTCACAGGACTTCCTAAAACATCCAAATGCAATAATGCTATCTGGATCATAGTTGATCGTCTTACAAAGTCTGCACACTTCATTTCTATTAGAGAGGATTTATCTATGGATCATCTTTCCAGGATATATGTAAAGGAAGTGGTAAGATTGCATGGAGTACCACATTCTATTATATCTGATCGAGATCCGAGATTTACTTCGATGTTCTGGCGAAGTTTTCAGCATACTCTGGATACAGAGTTGAGTTTCAGCACTGCTTATCATCCTCAGACAGACGGTCAGTCTGAGAGAACAATTCGAACTCTAGAGGATATGTTCAGAGCTTGATCTAGGGATTTCGAAGGTGGTTGGGATCAACACCTACCTTTGGTGGAATTTTCTTATAATAATAGCTTTCACTCCAGTATTCAGATGGCTCTTTATGAAGATCTCTATGGAAAGAAATGCCGGACTCCAACTTGCTGGGATGAAGTTGGGGAAAGAAAGCTATTAGGACCTGATCTTGTTGATGAGATGGCAGAAAAGGTCTGATCTATTCAAAAATACATAAGAGCAGCTCAAAGTCGACAGAAAAGTTATGCCGACAACTGAAGAAAAGACTTAGAGTTTCAAGTGGTCGATAAAGTGTTCTTACGAATATCTCCCTAGAAGAGGGTCATGAGATTTGGAAAGAAGGGAAAGTTGAGCCCTAGATATATCGGTCCTTTCAAAATACTGGATCGTGTTGGGAAGGCAGCTTACCAATTCGTGCTTCCACCGAATCTCTCTCAAGTTCACAATGTGTTCCATGTATCTCTCCTGAGAAAGTACATACCTGATCTTTCACATGTACTCAGCTCAGAAGTTGTACCGTTGGAAGAAGATCTTTCTTATGAAGAACAGCCGATAGAGATTCTCGATCCTAGTGAAAAAGTCTTACGGAACAAGACCACTCGGTTGGTGAATGTTTTAATGGAGGAACCACCAATTAGAAGAAGCTACATGGGAGCTTGAGGATATGATGAGGGAGAGGTATCCTCATCTTTTTGTTACAAGTGACGAATTTCGAGGGCGAAATTCATTTTAAGGGGGGTAGAATTTAACACCCGAGACTTTTATAAGAAATATTTTGTTTTTATTTTATATAAATCATCAAAGGAATATTTCACTACACACAACACTAGCTTGGCTTTCTTTACACGCAATCGCGGCCTTCCTTGATAGCTTGCGTCGTACGCAATACCGAGTTTCACTAAACAACGATATGCTATTAAAATATTATTAAAACTAGCCATTATGAATAGTAATAACCACTTTTTGAAATTTTGTAAATTTTATTTTTCAAAATGGACTTCATTTTTGGATTCAGAATATCAAAATTAGCATAAGGTAAAAATTTGGTATTTTTCTGGAAACTTTCAATTTTTGATTAATAGTGAAAACACTGGGTTACTATTTAAAACCTGAGTTTTTATATAAATAATTATTTATTTTATTTAAATTTATTTTATGTCAAAATTGATACATAATACCTATATAAGTTCAATGCAATTCATTGGAGTCATTTTATAATAATTTTAGATATATAAGAATTTTATTGAACTTTTCACCGTCTTTTACCCACCTTCTAGGAGAATTTGAAAATTTACATAAAACTTAATTTTACCGCTTCTGTGAGTGGAATTTCAAAAATCCGAGAGACACGGTTGATGTCAGTAAGTAAAATGTGGTTGAATGAGATGAAAATAATTTTTGGTGAACAGTAACTTTTTACTTTTTTTACCATGGTTAAAAGTAAATAGGATAATTAAGGGTGAAAATGATATTATTATTACCATAACACATGTCCTAATTCTATTGGATAAGTGTAATTCGACCCAAAAAAACCTTAGTAATAAAATATGACCATTTAGGCCCACTTGGATTAGATTAAGACATTTATTATTAATTAATTTAAAGAAGGGTTAAAATAGTTAAAATCAAAGATTAATAAGTAAATAATTTTTAATATAGGGTTATACATAAGATAAATTAGACTATAAATATTAATTAGGAATATAAAAATATTTCCTACATAATTTTATTTTATTGGTAATTTTTAGACATTAAATAATTTAATTTATTTATGACACAAATATGATGCAGTAATTATCTAATTAATGAAATATTGACATAATTGATGTTATAAATACCCAAATAAATGTAATTTGAGACTTTTTATGAATTAAACTAATTTTATAGGTTAATATGACATGTTATTATTGATTTAATTATCTTTTTTCTAATTAATAATTCTGTTATGAGTTTCACAAAAATCAATTACCAAATAGTATCAAAATTGACATAAAATAGTTTTTAAAACAAATATTATATTATTAATTGTTATTTTATTCATAAAAATCTAAGGTTTGGCCAAATGACTTATATAATGTTATATATATTAATAATAAACACCTTTGGGTTCGTTTGGCTTCTTATAGTATGTTTATTAACCTTATAGTGTAAGAACACAAGAAGACACGGTAAAAGTAAAATTATTTAACTTAAAGTTAAATCTAAATGATAAGGTTAAAATAGGAACCTAAACTTGTCTAAATTCTATTGTATGAGAGTATTTATACCCATCCCCACCTTATCTTATAAATAAATCAATTTGGAGATATTTAAAACCGAATATGACTTTATAATAAAATAATATTTTTAGTTTTTCCAAAGGTGCCCCTCTCCTCCCTAATAATAGGGCACCTACTCCCTCTCTTCCTCACACAACATTGAGCCTTCATTCTCGGCAAAACCCTGCCAATTTTTCCTCTACACTTCCCTAGAAACATCCTAGAGGTCTTGGTCTTCTTCAAAGACCAATGTTGGTTCCCTAAAAGGAGGTCTCAAAGAAGCGCTTCAACGAAGAGGTAATGTCCGTTACCGATTCTTTCAACTTTATTTCTTCTTCCACTTCTTATAATTTAGTTGTTTCATTATGAATTAATAAAATCAGTATCACTCATATACTAATATGTTATTATAAGTATTAAACAACCCTATTTCACCATATATCCATCCTACGCAAAACGAAATCACCGCGCGTGCGTACGTACGGAATACCGTCTCCACGCCGTGGTGTAATCTATTTTCCACCACCACCTTACTTGGATGGGTATAATGGTGTAAATAATTAATATATATGATTATTGTAAAGTGATATTGATTCTGAAATAGTATACATACACTCCAATACAATTCCACGATCATGGGAACGATATCATCGCTCGTGCGTACGTACGGAATACCGTCTCCATGATGTGATGCAACTCGTTCTACATGATTTTCATTGAATAATGATTAAATAAATGAATGAGTGAATAAATATGATATATATTACACTAATACCATTCTGGAAATGAGGTATATATAACCTAAAAATAAGAATAAGAATTTATTCGACAAAACATGCATAAGATCAAAAAGTAATAAACACCTGAAATAACAAGTAGCAATGAAATATTACTAATAATAAGCTAAGAATATGACCATATATGATATAATAACAATGCGTATGATTCTGTAATAAGTCAATGACATTATTTAAATCATTATACAGGAGGTTTGGACACTTACGAAGCAAATCAGACCTAAGGTAAGGGAAATATCACAATCTCATTTTTATCCGATATTGTTTATAATTTGGAATTTACTGGGGTGTATTTTATCATCCACATCCATGTTTCCTCAATATGTAATATTATTTCCATCAACCTACAATTTTTTAAATCCAATTTTACCCTTCGGTGAGTTTTTTAGTAAAAGATATGAAAGGAATCTTTTGTTGTTTTTCGTACGAGGTACTTCTTGACTTTTCTGAAAAAGTACGAGAAGAATGTTTTTTTTAACTTATACGGCATGAATGTATTTTTAAAACATTATTTCCAAGAAGCTTCCTTTACAAGTTTTCACGTTTATTTGTAATCAACATCTTTTAGTTTAGAATTGTATGACATGTTAAGAAAGGAAAAGTGTTTTTGAAGTAGAAAGGATATTTTCCTCAAGAATGGAGTTCAAGTGTTTTATCAAAATTATTTTATATATAAGATAATATAGGGTTATGTTTCTATAAATATTATTACATTGATTTGATTATGTTGTGATGGAAATATTTTATGAATTCCTTTATCTTATATGAATTTTTATATGATGTCATAATGTTTAAGATTTCCATTTTTATTACATGGGTTATGCTATGATGTATGGTTTATGATTTTGTGGCACACATAAGAATGGTATCATTATGAGATGAGTGGGACCTATATATCCCTCCAATGCATTGGGTAAAGATTTTATATCTCATGAGATAGACATGGATGGAACGGTAGGTTAAACTGGTTCAGTGAAACGAGACTGAAATGAGGAATGAACTCAGTTCAGAAATGGACTTTGTCCACTAAGATAGTCTTGGCGATGAGTCTTGACTAATAAAAAACGATTCTCTATGATTATGTGTGTATGACACAAAGCTTAATATTTTATGTTATGATTATTGTGATTACATTTCACTACCATGATTTATCCCATGTTATGAAATTATGATCTCTTTTGCAGGGTAATATTTCCAAAATGTTATGTTCTTACGAATATGATGTGATTGATATTTATTTTGTTTACCCTTAATAAGCATTTGATCTCACCCTTTTGTATGTTTTATTTCCCCAGGTCAGGAAGAAGGTTATTAAGTAGGATATGCAAAAAGCTCCTCTAGATATGATGAAATAAATGGGAGGCAATGTAGATGCTTTATGAAACAGTTGTTTATGTTTCCCAGTTTCTAAAGACACTATACCTATATGGTCCTTTCATGGTTTTGTTATATGTTTTAATAAGTATGCTTCAATTTTGAAGTAATAAAAATTTATTTAAAGTATGGGTCGTTATAATAAACCCATTTTTATCGTTTAAACCGATCATGGAAACCAAAGAAGAAAATGCATCCAAAACAATTAAATTGAACCTCTTAAAGCCATCAAAAAGGAAATGACTGAACCTAATAAGGTTATAATAAATAAATTACATAAAAAATAGGTTTTTTAAATATTAATTAATGAGTTTAATTTGGTTATCCATGACACTAAGATAAAGTTAAGAACACCATTGGACTTAAGGTAAGGGGTTTCTTCATCTCACTCTCTTTTTTGGGAGATATTCTGTATTCAATATTACTACATGGGTATGGGGAATGTATACTAACTATTGATGTTTAATAACATTAATCTTTTTTTTTTCATGATATTAAATGTATCATTTTATTACTGTTAAACCTGGGTCATAAAATTCAATTTATTACAAATTTTAAGCATTTTCTACCCGAACCTCCATTTTCATCCGGGTTGCTATTATTCTCAATTATCCTTAATGAAATTATTATTTATTCTTATTTAATCATCATAAATTATTTTTTAATATTATATATATTTGTAACAATCATAATATTTCTTTATTTTGTGGGTAGTTACATGTTTTAAAAGAATCTTTCAAAAATACTTCTTAAATGCATGCTAGATTCAATGAACTTCTAAAATTCTTACCTATTTGAAGTTCACTATATAATCTATGTTATGACATATTTATCTTTATATAATCACAAATTTTAACATGAAAAATCTATTTTTGTTCAATTCTGGTTTTATGAAAGAAATCATGCATTTTTCTTTAAATTCCATTAATATTTTTCTTGAATCACACTAAAATATTTTATTTCTAAAGCATCATTAAAAAATATTTTTTTAAAGATTTCACCTCAAAAAGTCTTTATTTAAGACTCAAATATAGTTTCAATGAAATTAAATTTTATTTTATTGGGTATACATGTTTAAAATATGACTTCATGGGAAATACAAATTATTTTCCAAAAGAATTCTTCTTTCAAAAGTAAAAAATATTTTTATCATATCACATTATCTTTTATGAAGTATATGGCTAGTTCACCAATTATTACATACTTGTGGTGTATGTACTGCCCTTGGTTATATCATGTCAAGAGTATCCTTGTTCTAATTATATTATAAGTGAATATGATTTGAATGTTTCAAGGTGGTATGAGACACTTTGGAATGCTTAAGAATTATTTCCTCAAGAATTTTTCAACAGTCTCATTAAAAAATATATTTATTTAGGTCAAAATACTTTGTTGAATCATGTACTTCATTGAGGTTTATCTATTATGATATCATATACAATGTTTTTTTAAGTGTTTCTGGTTATTCTAACTATGGATGCGCTATTTTGATACCATTCACCATATTATTCTGAATGGTTAGTGTTTATGTTCAATTATTGGGGAAAGTTATTTACATTTCATATGCTAGTTTAAATTTGAATGTATATGTTGATTATATTAACCCCTTTCATATGAGGAATACATTGTACTTAGTGTGTGATGGGTGGGGCCCGCTATAGCCTCTCGATGCATTGGTATGTCTCATGAGGAAAATAGATGTGGACTTGGCCGAGGTCTTTCCCTTTTTTGATATATGGTTTAGGCTGAGGCCATAATCATTTTTAGACGTCTTTCCTGAGTCCCTAACAGTATGTTTTAAAATGTATGGAAATGAATTTTACTCATTATGAAGCTAAAAAATCATATTTCTTATGGTTATTTCACTATTAGAATACCCATGATTATGTTTTATGATGTAAATATTTACTCATATCATATTCCTTCCATATTATGTTCAAGTTTATTTTTAAAAGGCACATGTTTTTAGTTATTCACCCTGCCTAATGTTTATGTTTATGATTTATTCTACTGTATTTCTTACCCTTACTGAGCATCTGATATCACCCCTTTCTTATGTTTCATTTTATCTAGATATGAGGAAGTTTATTTTGACAAACTTGTAGGGATAATATTGGAGTGGTTGATGTTCCTAATAAAATTGATATGTTGTATTTATTTTCATGTTGTGGTGTTGAACCTATGTATGTATCTGGTATTCAAAAACTACTAAACTACTCAGTCCTTAAGGATTTGGTTCCTTGTAATCATGCCAGTGGTTTAAAATAATGCACCGACTTATGGATTTTGGGTCGGGATGTTATAGTTGGTATTAGAGATAGTTTAGTAGAAAACTTGGAAAGTAGATTTAGAAAATGTAGATTAGTGAAAAAAACCCAAAGATTGACTTTGAGGATAAAAATAAAAGAACATCCTGGAATTTTTGTATGGAATAGATTATGTGTATATTTCTAGAAAATAAATACATCTCTGGATACTACAAGTGGATGTGGTTCTGGCATAAATGTAACTAAGAGTAACAAATCTGATAAAGAGTTTCGGGCTTGACCTGGGGTATCCTGGTACACGACAACAGGTCATACCGCGAACCAGGTTTGACACTCCCTAGGGATATGGTTAGGATAGTTCACATTTTATTTACCCACCATTATTAAGGATTTATTCCCCAAAGTAACCAATGAATATGGTTCTAGGATTTACAATGATTAAATTTATGTTACGTGTTATACCATGTTTAGATTTATAGAGAGTTCATGATTTAATGAGCCAATATATAATATGGATTTGATTAGAAATGGATCCTAGCAGAAGGAATAATGTAACACACCAATAATTCAAAAATAGATTTAACATAGAATGCATGAAACAATGATTCTCTACAAAACTCCACTTTTCTATAACCTATCCATGTAAACATAATTTTTCCACCTCTGTGATTCTAATTTCGAAAAAATGGTAATCTAGAGTTGCGATCAGTAAGTCATTTAGAGTCTAATAGAACCAACTTAATTTTTGGTGAATAGTACCATTCCCTTCTCAATAGTAACATGCCCTTATGAATAGTTAGTCAAACAAAAAAATAGAAACTTCCCCCACGAATGTATAAATACAATTTAGACATCTTAAAATTTAAAAAACAATCATAGTATAAGTATTGGTATTTTTATATGTCATAAATATTTTAATTACAATATTAGGATTAAATTTAATAATTTTACATGGAAATTTATTTTCATAAAATTTATTCATAAATTGTTACTTTATTTTCTTATGGTTATAAGATAATTTAATGAGACCATGAATAATTCCTCAAAGTGTTATAAAAGGAGTTATAGTTTTAATGTTGTTGTTTTTCGAATAAATTATGATTTTATTTAAAAAATAAATTAAAATTATTTGTAAAATTATTTTCAAAAAAAGGAATCATTTTTTAATTCTACAAATCGAAAAATGGTTAGGGTGAGTTTTTGGGATTTTTATGAAATTCTTGAATTTTTGATGAATAGTGAAATATGGTAAAATACAGTATATTCAAATTATCAGTTAAATACACCACTTATGACATTATAATGGATGTAAGACCACTTAGTTCAAAATAAAATTCCATTATTACTATTTTGGTTCACATGAATTAAGACTATTTATATTCTTGAGCAAAAATATTATAATAATGATTAAAATAATGTAAAATACCTCCTCTCTTCCACTATAAATACCACCTTCATTTCCCTCTTCCTACCACACCTCTTAAGACTTGTTTCTTATCTAAGATCTGCCCAAATACCCTTCATTAGTCACTCCCCATGTCCAGGATCTCCTTGTCTTTCCAAAAGACCAAAACCTCTCCCCTAAAGAGGCTCTCAAGGAAGATTACTTTAAGAGGTAAATTCACCTTTTCATTTATTTTATTTCAAGTTCTCCTTTATGTGGTATGTATTTCATGTTTTTATACCATGTTATTATTTTAATTTTATTCTGCCCCAATACTATTTTATGATTCTTCTATTAATGGTTGACCCATCTCCCCTCTTTTTAATGTTTTCTAAAACCATGTTGCATAGCCGTTATGCTGCAGAATTTTAGTTTCAAAATATCTCTCTTTTTAAAGCACTCTTATTATGTTATTATCTTTTAATTACAATTGTCTCATGTTGGTATATGTAATTATATATCACCCTTATTGTATATACTACTTAATAATGATTACATACCATTTTATATCATCAATATACTTTATGAATTTATAAGTGACGTCGTTAGGCTGCCAGATTTTTGTGAGGGATTTCTCGTCTTTTATTTTATTTTGAGTTACTTTATTTTTCTTTTCTATAATAATTTATTCAAAATATTGTGATGAATCTATTGTCTTACATTTACTGGAAAAATTTCATGATAAATTAATAATTCATCATCATCTCTCCCTTCCCATTCTTTTATAATAAAAATGAAAACAGCATTCGAGATGTGCCTGGTTACCACATTCAAGGACAATGGATTTTCAATTTCTATTAACATCATCAATTCTGGTCATGAAACCATAATTTTGGTTGAAATATATTATAATATATGTATTATTTATCATCTAGGGTTCTATAATCTTTTTTTACACATGGTTTTTATTTATAAAGCAAAATGAGTTTGTGGTGTTCAAAAACCTCTAATTAACCCAAACAATTTTCATTAAACAATTTATATAGTGATTCATATTCACTACAAGTAACCAAATGAAATTTACAACCATTTAACCTTATTTAAGTTCAATAATAACATATAACTTCAATTTGGCATAACCATCCAAATTTTACATGATTCCCCATTCATGTATATAAGTATACAGATCATGAAGAAAATGCTCCCAAATAATAAAATTGAACCTCTTAAACTCATCAAGAAAGACATTAGTGAACTTAATAAGTCTATAATAAATCAATTAAATAAATAATATGTTCTGAAAATATTAATTAATTAATTTAATTTGGTTATCCATGACACTAAGATCACGTGAAGAACACTAACATATTTAAGGTAAGGGTTTCCTCATCTCACTTCCATTTTTGTGAGACATTCCTTATTCAATACAATTACTTATGTATGGTGTATGTATACTGAACATTGATGTATAATATCATTAAAATATTTAATTTTATGTTATTCAATGTATCATTTTATTATTATTAGTTTTGGGGCATATGTTTCGATTGATTACAAAGTGGTAAGGGTTTTCTACCCGAACCTCCATTTTCATTCGGGTAGATCTTATTCTCTAATCACCTAAATAAAACTATTATTTATTCTTATTTACTCCTCAAAAATTATGTGTAAATTTTCTATATATGTTTATCAATCAGAATATTTTTTTTTTATTTTATGGGGAGTTAAATATTTTAAAAGAATATTTTAAAAAAATGCTTCGGAAATGCAATCCTGATTCAAGGAACATGTCGAATTTTTACCTATTTGGAAGTTCACTCTATAATCAGTTTTAAGCCAGATTTATCTTTATAAAATCAAAAATTTTAACTTGAAAATTTATTTTGGTTCATTTATGGTTTTATGAAATTAAACATGCCTTTTCACTTTAAAATCTCTTTAATGAATTCCTTAATCCACACTAAAATGTTTTAATTTTAAAGATTCTCTAATTTTTTTTACAAGATTTCACTTTAGAGGGACATAATTTATGGATAAAATGTAATATAAATGTACTCCCCTTTTATTTTATATGATATACATGTTTAAAACCAGATTTATTACAAATACAAATGATTTTCCAAAAGAACTATTCTTTCCAAAGTAAAATAGATTTTTCTCACCTCACTTAAACTTTTATGAGATATATGCCTTGTTCACCACTTATTCCTTGAATATGGTGTATGTAATTACACTTGGTATATAATATCAAGAGTCTCCTTATTAACATGATATTCTATGGTATTACTATTTTAATGTTTCAAGGTGGTATGTGACACTTTGTAATTTTTAAGGATTATTTCCTCGAGAATTTCTCAATGGTCTCATTTAAAAGTATCCTTATTTATGTCAACATCCATTGATGAATATTGTATTTAATAGTGGTTTATATGTTATTATACCATCTAAAATATGTTTTTAATGGTTTTTTATCAGTTTGAATGTGTATTCTCTATCTTAAAACCATTCACCAATTTACTCTGAATGGTTAGTGTTTATGCTTAATGTTCAGAGAAAGTTATTTACATTTCATATATTAGTTTCAATATGAATGTATATATTGTTTATATTTATCCTCATACATATGAGGAATGCATTTGACTTATTAAGTTTCAGTTGGGGCCCATTATAGCCCCTCGGTGCATCGGTAGGTCTAATGAGACAAACTACAATCTTTCACAAGGCCTTGACAAAATGTTTATTTATGGTCTTGGAACGAGGCCTTGACAGTATGGTTATGATGCCCTGAATTATGAATTCCATAATTATAAAAATAGTATTGATGTTTCATGGGGTTATTTTACTAATATAATACCTATGATTATGGCATTATTTATTCAGCTCTTACTCCTACCATAATGTGTTCAAGTTTTTGTTAAAGGCATATGTTTTTATTTATTCAACATGCCTAATGTTTAGGTTATGATATCTTCTTCTATATTTATTACCCTTACTGAGATTTTGAGATAACCCTTTCATTTTTTTCTTCCCTAGGTTATGAAGAAGATATCATTTACTGTGTTTTCAAGGATATATTTTATTATATTTTGTTATGTATCATATTTTGTTTCCTTTCCAAATGTAAAATGGGTCCCATGTATATATCAAGTTTCTTCAAGACTACTGAATGGATTATTTATTTAGGATTTTATTCCTTTAATCAATCCAATGAATTAAAATAATACATTGTCTCTAGGATTCTGGGGTTAGGCCATTACAAATAAGAACTTCATCAATGCACGTGATGTGAAGAGTAAGATGGATCATATCTGTAATGGTTTTGAGCCATCTTTTCAAAGGAAGTTTGTCTCCCAAGTATACTCATCATATGAGTAAATAATATAATTTGTTAAAAGGTATGTAAAGACTTTTCTGAGTCCTATATATTTTAGGGGATGAAAAAGAATGAGATGATGGAAGAGAAATATGGGGATAAAGGGAATAAGGGAAATAAGAGTTTTCCCACATTTGATAAATCTGGAATGAATCACCATGGTAAATTCTTGAAGGGAATGGGTGTTTTCTATAAGTATAGAAAAAAATTACACTAATTTCAAGATTAAAAGGGTTAGAAAATGGTTTCCAATGTGCAATGCTTCAACTATAAAGATATGGGACACTATGCGAATCAATGTCTCAAGCATCAAAGAAATATACCCCAAATGATGATTCTAGATAATGATCAAGTTATGATGTTACCACCGATGAAGCAGAATTATTAATATGCCTATTTAAGAATCATTTCATTTGAATATTTTGTTAGTAATTTAATTGTTATAAGAATTATGAGATATATAAGGATTGTACTACTATAATATTACATTAAGAATTTTAGGTCTTGTGTTGAATGGTACAAAGGAAAAGTGATCTAGTAGAATGTTAAAATTTTTAGAAAACACATGTTTGAGGGAAATAAAACCCTTATTATATATATGATGTTGAGACAATGATGATGAACGGATTGTTTTAGAAAAGTACTAACTACCTTCGAACATATTATTGACTTGTTGAGAAGTGGTATACGATATCATTGATAGGGGTTACAACACTTTTGTTATAACAAATATATCCACTAAAATGTATCGTACATAAGGAATACAGAATAATTCATGGTCTTTACAGTAATTCAAAATATTACCATATTTTAAGAAGATACATAAAGTAGTTATTCACATGTTTGGAATGTGAATTTTAGAGTTGCTTCTTATTGATTGAGGGTTAATGATAAGTTCATCTTGGAAATTTAAAGACCTTATTTATAATGTGTTGAATCATTGTATTTTGGAATTTTTTAACCATTTATAAAATGGTTTAATATGATCATTGTATGGGGTTTTAGATTTTAATGTCACTATATGATGGTTTTATTATTCTTCCATGATGATGTTTTCCAATTTGAATGTGTTGTTTTGAAGTAACTGATGCATTCCCCTTTCCTCTTATATATATTAAATTTTAACCATATTCTTGATGTGGGTTTCCCATAAGGGAATTTTCAAGTATCAATAATTAACTTTCAAAGTTCAATTTCAATTTTCGACGATTTTTTTTGTAAAGATGAGATAATGTAACACCCCAAAAATTTACAAATAGATTTAATATAGAATTAATGAAACACTGAGTCTCTACAACACACCACTTTATTATAAACTAGCTAAGTAAACATAATTTTTCAACCTCTGTGTTTTGAATTTTGAAAAACTAACATACACAGTTGTGTTCAGTAAGATATTTAGAGTCTGATAAGATAAACACAATTTATGGTGAATAGTAACATACCCTTATGAATATTAATGAATATTAATTAATAGTAAATCAACAAAAAAAAAAACTTCACCCATAAATGTATAAATACAATTTAGACATCTTAAAAGTGAAAAAATGATCATAGTATAAGTATTGGTATTTTTGTATGTCATAAATATTTTAATTACAATTTTGTGATTAATTTAAAAATTTAAAATAGAAATTTATTTTTATAAAATGTATTCATAAATTGTTTCTTTATTGTCTAATTGTTATAAGATAATTTTATGGTACCTTGATTAATTTTTCAATCTGTTTCAAAACAAGTTATAGTTTTAAAGTTGTTTTTTTTGGAATAAATTATGATTTTATTTAAAAATTAAATTAAAAATATTTAGAAAATTAATTTAAAAAAATGGATTTAATTTTTTAATTCTACACGTCGATAAATGTTTAGGGTTAATTTTTTGGATTTTTCTGAAATACTCAAATTTTTTATGAATAGTGAAATGCAATAAAATATTGTATATATAGATTATCAGTTAAATACACTATTTATGATATAATGATTGATGTAAGTCCACTTGGTTCGAACTCACATGAAATTATCACTATTAGGGGTCACATGAAACAACACTATTGGTTGTCTTGATGGAAATAATAAAATATTGAATAAAATATTCAAAATTCACTCCTCTCCTCCACTATAACCCCCCCCCCCCTCAGTCCCTCTTCTCCTCACTCCTATAAGCCTTGACTATCCTTATAGTTCATACCAAATACCTTTCCCTAGTAACTCCACACGTCCAAGGAGCTCTTGTTCTTGCCAAAATTCCATGACCTCTCCCTTAAAGAGGCTCTCAAAGAAGATTACTTCAAGAGGTAAATTCCTCTTTTCATTTCTTTTATTTCAAGTTCTATTTTATGTGTTATGTATTTCATGTTTTCATAACATATTATTATTTCAATATTATTTTGTACCTATAATATTTTATGATTATTTTATGAATTTATTACCCTTGTTATCTCTCTTTTTAATGTTTTCTAAAACCATGTTACATAGCCGTTATGCTGTAGAATTTTCGTCTCGAAATCACTCTCTTTTTCAAGAACAATTATTATGTTATTATCTTTAAATTTAATATTTGTTTGTTGGGATATGCAATTACATATCCCCATTACATTACATATTATTTATTAATTATGAGATACCCTTTTTCTCTCACCAAAATATTTTATAAAATATTAAGCGACGTCGTTAGGCTACCGAATTTTCATGAGCGATTTCTCAATTTTTCATTTATTTTGAGTTCCTTTCTTTTATTTTTTCATATCCCATAATACAAATTCTATTAAAATTCCAGTAAATTACATGAACTGAAATTTTATTATTCTAATGCAATATTTCATCATCATCTCTCTTTACCCCTCCTCTTATACTAAAAATGAAAACAATGTCTGAGATGTGTTAATTTATCACATTCATGGACGACGGGTTCTCAATTTTTATTACCATATTCAATTATGTTCATGAATAAAAATTTATGGTTGAAATAGATCATAATATATTTATTTCATATTATTTAATGTTCTATAATCATTACACCATCATAGGATAAATTAATAATTCAAAACAAGTTCATTATGCACGAAACTACTAAGTTAATCCAAGCGTTTATCATTATCTTTTATCAAAAAAGTCATCCTCGTGGTATATAAACAAATTTATTATAAGATAATTTATATCCCTATAATTTCCCCAATTATATATATTAACAAATTTTGACGTTTTACCACATTTCAAATGAACTTCCATTCATGAATAAAATTAAACCGAACATGAAAATCAAGAAAGAAAATGATTCGAAAACAATAAAATTTAACCTCTTAAACCCATCAAAAAAATGAAAGAAAATAATATGGTTATAATAAATAAATTAAATAAATAATATGTTTTTAAATATTTATTAATTAAGTCAATTTGGTTATCCAAGATACTAAGATCAATTGAAGAACACCGTCAGACTTAAGGTAAAGGGTTTATTCATCTCACTCTCATTTTCATGAGATATTCCGTCTTCGCTATTACTACTTGTGTATGGTGAATGTATACTGTAAATTTATTTTTAATATCATTAATCTATTTATTTTCATGATATTCAATGTATAATTATATGACTATTAATTTTGGGTCATATAATTCAATTGATTACAAAGTGTAATCATTTTCTACCGGAACCTCCATTTTCATTCGGGTTGCTCTTATTATCTATTAACCTCAAATAAATTCTTATTTATTCTAATTTACTCATTATAAATACTTTTATAATGTTTTATATATGTTTACCAATCATAATACTTCTTTATTTTGGGGGGAGTTACCTGTTTTAAAAGAATCTTTCAAAAATTCTTCTGAAATGCAAGCCCGATTCAAGGAACTTCTCGAATGCTTACCTATTTTGAAGTTCACTCTATAATATGTGTTATGACATATTTATCTTTATAGAATAAAAAAATGTAACATGAAAAATATTTTTTTTCATTTATTTTTTTATGAAATAAAACATTCTTTTGTGCTTTAAAATCCTTTAGTATTTTTCTTAAATCGTACTACAATGTTTTATATCTAAAGATTCCTTAAAAAACTCTTTTTTAACGATTTAACCTTCATAAGAATTAATTTAAGCCTCAAATATAATTTCAATGACATTAACTTTTATTTTATTGGGTATACATGTTTACAATTTGCCTTCATGATAAATGAAAATGATTTTCCAAAAGAACTCTTCTTTCAAAAGTAAAAAGGATTTTTCTCATCTCAGATTATCTTTTATGAAGTATACACCTAGTTCACTAATTATTACATGCTTGTGTTGTATGTACTACCATTGGGTATATCATATAAAGAGTATCATTATTGTCATTATATTCTAAGGTAATATTATTTGAATGTTTTAAGGTGGTATGGGATACTTTGGAATGTTTAAGGATTATTTCCTCAAGAATTTGTCAATGGCCCAATTTAAAGATATATTCATCAATGTCAGCATACTTTCTTTAATATTGTACTTCATTGAGTTTTATCTATTATGATATCATATAAAATATGTTTTTTAAGGTTTTATGGTTATTTTGACTATAGATGAGCTATTTTGATACCATTCACCGTATTATTCTAAATGGTTAGTGTTTATGTTCTATGATTGGGGAAAGTTATTTACATTTCATATGTTAATTTAAAAATGAATATATATGTTGATTATGTTAACCCCTTTTGTATGAAGAATTAATTGGACTTAGTATGTGATGGGTGGGGCCCTCTATATCCTCTTGATGATTCAGTAGGTCTCATGAGACAAATAGATGTGGACTTAGCCGAGGCCTTTCCCATTTTGATATATGGTTTTGGCCAAGGCCTTAATCATTTTTATACATACTAGCCGAGGCCATAACAGTATGTTTTATAATGTCTGATATATGAATTTACCTCATTTTGAAGCTATAAATTCATAGTTCATGTGGTTATTAGACTAGTAGAATACCCATGATTATGTTTTATTCTGGAAATATTTACTCAGCTCATATTCTTTCCATATTATGTTCATGTTCATTTTTAAAAGGAATGGATTTTTAGTTATTCACCATGCCTAATGTTTATGTTTATGATATCTTCCATTGTATTGGTTGCCCTTACTAAGCATCTAAGCTCACCCCTTTCTAAGGTTTAATTTTCTCCTGACATGAAGAATTTCATTATGACTGACTTGCAGGGATAAGCTTGGAGTGGTGGATATTCCCATTAAAAATTATATGTTGTATTTCTTTTCAAGTTGTAATGATGAACCTATGAATGTATCTAGTTTTCCAAAATTACTAAACTACTCGTTCCTTTGGGATTTGTTTCCTTGTAATATGGCATTCTAACTTTTTTATTACATAACTTTTCATTACATTTAACTACCAGAGGATCTTTAAAGTCTAGTGTCTTTGAAATCAGAAACAAAATACATAAAACATTAAAAAATTTCTAATAAACTTGTAAACCTTCACTATAGGTTCATCCTAAGTAAAATTACTACATCTAATAACCTGGAGACATACATCAAAGGAAAGGGTGAGCAAAAGGCCCAGTAAAGAAAACAAGTGAAACTGTTTACATGTGAACTGGAGTGGTATCAATAAATACATGTGGAATATCATAAAGGAATAATAAATAGGCATATCATAGAAATAATAAATTGAAAAATAACATGAAAATGTGGCTAAAACATTTAATTTAGACATTCATGAACATATCATCAAGTTTCATCCCCAAGGTGTGATAAAAATTACCAAAGTTATTCACCAAGGTATCATGAAACTTATCATCTCTAGATATTGAATTCTTTACCCAATGCATCGAAGAGATATCAGGTCGCACCATTAAGTTGTATTTATTTTCATGTTATACACATAGATCATAATTAAAAATTTCATAAATAATACATAGAGAATAATAGAAATGGGTTTTATTTCAGAATCGTGACATTTTAAAAGTGCTTAAAAACTTTATCATTGCGTCATTTATAACCCATGGAAAATGAATGAGGGTTTTATGTATGTCAACTCCAGAAAAAAATATACCATTTTTATTTCCTGATGAATACCCCCATAACTAAAATAGTTTTGGGTATTATCATAAATAAAATAATATAATTTATTGAGAAAAAGAGAGGGAGACTTTGAAAAGAAATTTCTGCAACATAACGACTATACCCCATGGTTTTAGAAATCATTGAAAAGAGAGGCTACAAGGTTCAACCACTCATAAATAACTCATAATAAAGTATAAGGATATAATACAAAATAAATAAGCTCATGTTATGGATATTTTAATTACATACCACATGAAAAGAAAACATGAAATAAAGGAGAATATGTGATTTCTTTTATGAAAATTCGGCAGCCTAACAACATCATTTAAAATTTCAGAAAACGAATTGATGAGATCAAAAAAGGTTATATCATAATATTCATAGAAAAATTATATTAAAAGGGATACAAAATATCATACCCCAACATATAAAATGGAAATTCAATGACATAACATAAATGAAGTCATGACTTAAAAGAGGACGGGGAAAGGGTTCCCTTACCTTGAAGAGTGACTTCGAAAGCTCGACGGTTGGGACATTTTGGGGCTTGAGGTCACCTTGGAAGGACTCATTGGGAGGTAAAAGGACCAGATCTCCATTGAGGAGTATTTTGGAATGAAAGGAATGAGGTAATGTCTTGCTATTTATAGCAAAAGAGAGGAAATATTTAATTAATTTCCAAGGGACACCTCATCGGTGGTATTTGCATAACCATGGGATTTCCCATGGTATTTGACTATGCTATTGTCCAATTGAGACACCTCATAATATATATTACTATGCACAAGTCTACCAGATTTATTAAATCATTATTACATCATTAATGATGTCATTAATCACACCAAAACTCAAAACCGTATTTTTACTATTCACCGAAAAACAAAACATTTTATAAAAATATCATAAATTCACCCTAACCTAATATTGATGCTATGAATTCAAAAATGAACACCATTTTATGAAATTAATTTTTTAAATATTTTTAATTTAATTTTTAAATAAAATCATAATTTATTTAAAAAAACAACTTTAAAACTATAACTTGTTTTATAACACCTTGAGAAATTAATAATGGTCACATAAAATTATCTTATAACCAAAATATAATAAAGTAATAATTTATTATTACATTTTATGAAAATAAATTTCCATTTTAAATTATTAAATTAATCATGAAATTGTAATTAAAATATTTAAAACATACAAAAATACCAATACTTATATTATGAACATTTTTTCACTTTTAAGATGTCTAAATTATATTTATACATTCATGCGTGAAGTTTATTTTTTTTGGATGATTTACTATTCATTACTATTCATAATGGTAATGTTACTATTCATACATTACTATTCACTAAAAATTACGTTGATCTTATTAGACTCTAAATTTCTTACTGGTCACAACTATAGAAGACCATTTTTTGAAAATCATTTCACATTATTAATTATTTAATGTTTACATAAATATTTTCAAATACCCCTTTTTCCAAAATTCATCAATAATATAGAACTTCTATAAATTAATTGTATTTTAACATTTTAAATTCACAAATTTTACCATAATAAGAAATAAAAATTTTATTAATATAAATAGATTACACAAAGTAACTAAGGCCTCATTACATAGCCCCTTATAACACCTGCATATTACCTAAGTGTAAGGTGTGCTATGGTGATATAATCATAGGGTGTCTTGGACAACATTTCCCAAGTGGTGATTTCTATCATCTTGAACTTCTCCCATAGGCGGTTCCGTTCAAGCTTCACACGTTGAATCTCAGCTTGGGATTGGTCCAGAGAAAAGCTCAGAGATGCTACCTCCTTCCCAAGCTCTGACAGATGGTCTTCGTATGACCCGAGTCTACTGGATGAGGCCATCGACTTTTCTTTCTGTATTTATTAACCAAGATCACTTGTATTTATAAAAAATAACTGTAACGTTAAGAGTTTAGTTTCTAATGGTCATATTGACCAACAATCATATAACAGTTGAAACCCAACGGTATCATTTTAATTATACTCAGTTAAATAATTTAAGGATATAGTTTTTTTTGAGTATAAAATGAAACAAAAATTTAGGAAACAAATATTATTGAAAAGTTTGGGTTGTTGCATTCACCCCCCTTAAGAAATTCATCCCCAAAATTTTAACTCGCACCCTTAGAATAGAAAAGGTGTGGGTACTTCTTCCTCATAGACTCCTTTGGTTCCAACGTGGCTTCTTCACATTAGTGGTTCCTCTAAAACACCTTAACAATGTAGGGAGTCTTGTTGCATAGAACCTTGTCTCTATGATCCAGGATCTCCAATGTATACTCCTCATAAGAGATTTCATGTTCCAGTTGTACCACCTCTGGATTTAGTACATGTGAAGGGTTAGGTATGTACTTCCTCAAGAGGGATATATGGAATACATCATGAACTTGTGCTATATTTGTAGGAAGTGCCAGCTGATTGGCCATAGCTCCAACACGATCAAGGATATTATATGGGACACTGTACCTAGGGATGAGCTTCCCTTTCTTCCCAAACCTCATGAATCTCTTCCAAGGTGAAATTCGAAGAAAGACTTTATCACAAACACCAAACTACAAGTCCCTTCGATGGTTGTCGGCATAGCTCTTCTGCCAACTTGGAGAAGCCTTAATGTGTTTCTAGATGGCATGGACCTTTTCTGTCATCTCTTTCACAAGATCAAGCCAAAGAATCTTTCTCTCATCATCTTCATCCCAACAAGTAGGACATATATAATTCATCCTATATAGAGCTTCATAGGGTGCCATTTGAATTCTCGAGTGAAAGATGTTGTTGTAAGAGAACTCAACAAATGGGAGATGTTTATCCCATACACCTTTAAATTCCATTGAGCATGTTCTCAACATGTCCTCAAGTGTTTGAATAGTCCTTTTAGATTGGCCATTATTTTAGGGGTGATATGTCATACTAAAATTCAATTTAGAGCTCAGATCATATTGAAGACTTATCCAAAATTTTGATGTGAACCTTGGTTCATGATCAGATACGATAGAAAGTGGAACTCTATACAGCCTTACCACTTCCTTCACATAAATCCCGGCAATTTTATCAAGAGATAAATCTTCTCAAATGGAGATAAAATGGACAGTCTTGGTGAGACAGTCCACAATAACCCATATCACATTGTTCCCTTTGTAAGTTCTCAGGAAACCAATGATGAAGTGCATAGTGATATTTTCCCACTTCCATGCTAGTATGGGTAGTGGTTGCAATACCCCTTTAAGAATTTGTCACTCTGCCTTCACTTGTTGGCATACTAGGAACCTCGAAGTGTAGTCATCAATCTCTCTTTTCATATTATCCCACCAATAATGATCATGAAGGTCCCTATACATTTTTGTGCTTCGAGAATGTATAGAGAAAGTAGAGATATGAGATTCATCCATCAGATCCTTATTTATTTACAGAAAAGATAGAACACATAGTCTTGTATGAAATTTCAGTACACCTTCTTGATCAATATTTAACTCAGGAAACTTTCCATCCTTCACAGCCTCAAACTTATTCTGTAACAAAGGATCTTCATTCTGAGCTTTCTTGATCTTTTCTAGTAATGAATGTTGAGAAATCATTTGGGTTACGGTTGATGATGTCCCATCCCTTATAATTCTCATGTACATCTTTACTATGTCATTGATCAAAGGATCTCTTTGAACCCTCATCATGGAAATAACAACTGGTTCTTTCCTGATTAATGCATCACCAACATTGTTTTCTCTTCTAGGATGATAATGAATTGAACAATCATAGTCTTTAAGAAGTTCCAACCATCTCCTTTATCTCATGTTCAATTCCTTTTTTGTGAAAATATACTTCAAACATTGATGGTCTGTATATATATCACATTTCTCCTTATAAAGATAGTGTCTCCATATCTTTAGAGCAAAAATGACCATAGCCAGTTCAAGATCATGCGTAGGATAGTTCTTCTCACGAGTAATCAACTGTGGAGATTCATAATCAATGACTTTTTCATTTTGCATGAGGGAACACCCAATCTCTTTTAGAGATTCATCGCTAAAAATAATTAATCCTTCTCCACTTGAGATCAAAGTTAAAATGAGTGCAGTAACTAATCTCTTCTTCAACTCTAGGAAACTTTTCTCACACTTATTTTTCCATAAGAACTTGAACCCTTTTCGAGTTAACTTGGTTAATGGATTATAAATTCATGATTTTTTTTCAAAAACCTCCTATAATATCCCACTAATCCAAGGAAACTACAAATCTCAAATTTTTTGTAGACTGAGGCCACTCCTCTACAAATTTTGTCTTCGTAGGGTCAATTGTGATTCCTTCATTGGTTACAATGTGCCCGAAGAAAGAAAATTGTTGCAACCAGAATTCACATTTTCTAAAAATCCCAAAAAGCATCTTCTTCTATAGAGTTTTCAAAATAACCCTTAGATAATACTCATGCTCCTCACGACTTTTGGAATATATCAGAATATCATCAATAAGAACTACCAAAAAGTAATCAATGTAGTCCTTAAAGACTCTATTCATCAAATCCATAAAATAGCAGGTGAATTAGTCAGTTTTAAGGGAATTACAAAAAACACATAATGCTTATATCTTGATCGAAAGGTAGTTTTTGGAATATCTTCTTTCTTCACCTTCAATTGATGACAACTATATAAACGATAAATCTTAGAGAAGAATTGAGCCCCATGAAGTTGGTAAAATAAGTCCTCAATTATTTGAAGAGGGTATTTGTTATTCATTGTGATTGCATTTAATTCTCTATAATCAATGCATAGCCACATCGATCCATCCTTATTCTTCACAAAAAAACTGGTACTTCCCAAGGAGACAAACTTGGTCTAATAAACCCCTTCTACCAAAGATCTTGGAGTTGTTTCTTTAATTTATCTAGCTCTACATTTTCCATCATATATGGGGTATTTGATATCAGATAATATCTAGGAATGAGTTCAATGGAGAACTCTACCTCTCTTTATGGGGAACGTCTAGGAAAATCCTTAGTAAATACGTCAAAATATTCCTCGACGATGGGGAAATTTTCTATCCTTAAACTCTCATTTCATTATTCTTCTTCACTGATCAATTATATAATTAAAAGTATAGGAGGTTCTTCTAGAAAATGATCAGGTTGAGATATCTCTCCTTGGAAGATAATTTTAGGTTTTCCATTCAAGACTATTGAAATTTCCTTTCTTCTACATCTGATCTTATAATTATACTTTGAGAGCCAGTCCATCCCTAGTATAATGTTGAATTCCATCATGCGAATGACTATAAGATTTATGATAAGATTGTGCTCACTAAAGTAAATACTAGAGTTTTTAAACACCGACGATGCTTGGATAATCCCACCAGGAGTCTTTCCTAATAACTCTACTTTTAGAAAATCATGGGTTGATTATAAAATATTTACAAACCTGGACGAAATAAAGGAATGCGTAGAACCTGTATCAAACAAAGTACTTACTAGATTTTAGAGAACAACAAGAGTACCTTCAACCACATCATTTGGCACTTCAACTTCATCCATAGTGATATCAATAACATGACCTTGCTTCCTTAGACTCTGTTGAGGATGATGGTGATTCCCCTCCGCTGCCCTCAAATTTGGACAGTGATTAGTAAAGTGCCCAAGTTGTCCACACTTATAGCATTGGACATCAAGTTGGTCCTGCACTATTTTTTCCTTATAGTTAGTGTTTGGGAGTTGAGGCTTCACCTAAATATGACAATTCCACACAATATGGACATATCTTTCACACTTTTAGCACTTCTCACTCCCAAGAAATCAATTCCTCCGAATGCTTCTTCCAACATTAATTACACGTGGGACGCTGCACTTGCTTGCCTCCACTTCCCTGATCGAAGTTCCTCCCTATGCTTGGATCCATTTATATCTTCTTTTCATTTGATTTTATGAGACCACTTCATCTCACCAAACTCCAGTTTGACTTTCATCACACTTCGTGCGATCTACTCCTAACTGTCATAGTTTCGGTTGGCTAGATTCTTCTGCAGATGAGGTATTAGTCCACCAAAGAATCTATCAACCTTCCTACTAGGATCCATGAAAAATATTGAAGTATAACGGGAAATTCTAGTGAAGTTTGTCTCATAGATTCCCATAGATTCATTCTTCTTCAGCTTCAGCTCGAGAAACTCCTTCTCTATTCTTGGTCTCATGGAACAAGGGAAATAATTACTAAATAAGATACCTCTAAAATCTTCCCACTCTATATCTTCAACCTCCAATCTTGGACTAATGTTTTTAATTAGTTCCCACCACTAATCATATTATCCCTATAAGAGATACACAGCCAGGGTGACATTCCCTTGCTCTAAACAACGGAGCACAGAAAAGAACTTCTCTATAGAGCCGATCCATTGTTCAACAATCAATGGGTTGGTCGATCGACTGAAGGTTGGTTGTCATTGAAGAATAAAGCACTCAACAAAATGTTGTTCCCTTCATAGTGAGATCAGTATCTCAGCTTAATTCAAGTTATTTCCCATAACTTCAGTCAGTTGGTTCATCATTCACATGAAAGTTTCCATTTCGGCTTCCATTGGAAGGTTGTCAGAGAATGGTCCATTGCAGTCACCATTTTCACGGTTCCTCATATTACTGACCATTTACTAAAAGAATAAAAACATAGTGAGAAACTTATTTCAATTAAAAAATATTTTAACTATAACGGATTTTATGTCTTAAAACTTTATTCTTAAACAATTACATTTCTCTATAAATCAATCATAATGATTCATAAAAATCTTATGATAAACCAAACATAACCCCAAGAGTGTCAAACTAGTATTGTAGAAATGCTTGTTTTCATATACCAAGATACCCTAGGTCAAGCCTGAAACTCCTAGTCAGATTTTTCACTCCTAGGTACATATTTTCCAGAGCCACATCCACTTGTTCGTATCTAGACCAGGATTTACTTGTTCGCAAACCACTTACTTAATATTTCACCTAAATACCAGGAATTTTTTTATATTTAAACTTTTCTATGGGTTATTCCTAAATTTTTTGATATCCTAATTTCCATAAATAACTTAACTATCCTTTGATACCATCTATGGCATCTTGCCTTTTTTATTAAATAACTTTTCATTACACTTTACAACCAGAAGATATTTAAAGTCTAGTGTCTTGGAAATTAGGAAAAAAATAAATATAAAATTAAAAAATTCTTCCAAACCACTTGTAAGGCTTCACCATAGTTTCATCCTAATTATAATTACTGCAACTCATAACCTAGAGACATACATCAACGGAAAGGGTGAGCAGAAGGCCCAGTATGGAAAACAAGTGAAACAGTTTACATGTGAACTAGAGCGATATCAATAAAAAAATGAGGGATATCATAAAGGAATGATAAAGAGGCATACCATAGAAATAATAACTTGAAACATTACTAAAAAATTTGTCTACAACATTTAATTTATACATTCAATAACATATCACAATGTTTTATCCCCAAGGTGTCATAAAAATTATCAAGGTTGTTTACAAAGGTATCGTGAAACTTGTCATCTCTAGAGATTACATTATTTACCCAATGTATTAGAGTGTTATCAAGGATCACCCTTAATATGTATTTATTTTTATGTGATACACATATATCATAATTAAACATTTCATAAATAACCCATAGAGAATAAAAGAAATAGGTTTTATTTCAAAATCGTGACATTTTAAAAGTGATTATAAACATGATCATTATGTCATTTATAAACTGTGGAAAAGGAATGAGGGTTTTATGTATGTCAACTTCAGAAAAAAATATACCATTTTTATGCCTTGATGAATACCCCTAGAACTAAAATAGGTTCGGGTATTCACATAATTAATATAAGATAATTTCTTGAGAAAAAGAGAGGGAGATTTTGAGATGAAATTTCTACAGCATAACAGTTATACCACATGGTTTTAGAAATCATTGAAAAGATAGGGGACAAGGTTCAAACACTCATAAATAACTCATAATACAGTATAAGTACATAATAAAAAATAAATTAGTTCATGGTATGGATAATTGAATGACATACCACATTAAAAAAACATGAAAGAAAAGAGAAGATGTGATTTCTTTTATGAAAATTCACCAGCCTAACGACATCATTTATAATTTCAGAAAAAGAATTGATGAGATAAAAAAGGGTATCTCATCATATGGAAATAAAAAGGACATTAAAATTGATAAAAAATATCATACCCCAACATATAAAAATGGAAATTCAAAGACATAAAATAAAGGAAGTCATGAGTTAAAAGAGGAGGGTGAAAGAGTTCCCTTACCTTAAAGAGTGACTTCGAAAGCTCGATGGTTAGGACCTTGGGGGGCTTGAGGGAACCTTGGGAGGACTCCTTTGGAGGTAAAATGACCAGATATTCATTGAGGATAATTTTGGAATGAAAGGAATGAGGGAACGACTTGGTATTTATAGCAAAACTGCTGGAATATTTAATTAATTTCCAAGGGACACCTCATCTGTGGTATTTGCAAAACCATGGGCTTTCCCATTGTATTTTCCCATGGTATTGGCCACTTGTGAATCCTCGTAACATATATTACTATTCAAAAGCTGACCAGATTTTTTACATCATTATTACATCAATAATTATATCACTAATCACACTGAAACTCAAAACTGTATTTTTACTATTCACTAAAAAACAAAACATTTTATAGAAATATCATAAATTCACCCTAACCTAATATTGATGCTCTGAATTAAAAAATGAACTCAATTTTATGAAATTAATTTTCTAAATATTTTTAATTTAATTTTTAAATAAAATCATAATTTATTTAAAAAATCATTAAAACTATAACTCGATTTATAACACCTTGAGAAATTGATAATGGTCACATAAAATTATCTTATAACCATAAGACAATAAAGTAACAATTTATTATTACATTTTATGAAAATACATTTCCATTTTAAATTATAAAATTAATCATGAAATCGTAATTAAAATATTTATGACATACAAAAATACCAATAATTATATTATGACTATTTTCTCACTTTCAAGATGTATAAATTATATTTATAAATTCATGGGTGAAGTTTCTATTTTTTTGGATAATTTAATTTTCATTACTATTCATAAGGGTAATATTACTATTCATACATTTCTATTAACTAAAAATTAAGTTGATCTTATTATACTCTAAATATATTACTAGTTACAACTGTAGAAGACAATTTTTTGAAAATCATTTCACATTATTAATTATTTAAAGTCCACATAAATATTTTAAAATACCTCTTTTTAAAGAATTCATCAATAATATGGAGCTTTTATAAATTCATCATATTTTAACATTTGAAATTCACAAATTTTACCATAATAAGAAATTAAAATTTTATTAATTTAGAAAGATTACACAAAGTAACTAAGGCCTTGTTACATAACCCCTTATAACACATGCATATGACCTAAGTGTAAGGTGTCCTATGGTGATAGAATCTTGGGGTGGCTCGAAAAAATTTGCCCGAGTAGCGATTTATATCATCTTGAACTTCTTCCAAAGGTGGTTTTGTTCAAGATTCACTTGTTGAAACTCAGCTTGGGTTTGGTCCAGAGCAAAGCCTAGAGATTCTACCTCCGTCCCATGCTCTAACATATGGGCTTTGTACGACTCGAGTCTACTGGATGAGGCCATCAACTCTTCTATCTGTAGTCATTATCCAAGATCACTTTTATTTATAAACAATAAATGTAACATTAAGAGTTTAGTTTCCAATGATCATATAACCATTGAAACTCAATGGTATCATTTTAATTATATTCACTTCATTAATTTAAGGATATATTTTTGTTGAGTATAAAATAAAACACAAATTTTGGAAACAAATATTTTTCAGAAGTTTGGGTCATTACATGTAATCATACTAATGTATAAAAATAATTCACCGGCTCGGGGTTTCTAGGGTCATGGTGTTACATTGTACCATTTGAGCATTATATTTCCTATGAGGAAAACCCATTAGAAATCTTGGATTGTAGAGATAAAGTGAAATAGAACAAGACTTCTCATATGGTTAATGTTCTTTGGAGCAAGCAAAAATTTTAATAAGATACTTGGGAATCTGATGATGTAATGAAACCGATACATCCTCATTTTTTTATATCAGATGGATGAATTTTGAGGGAAAAATCATTTTAAGGGGGGTAGAATGTGATACCCTTATATTTTATGATATATTTATTTTAAAATGAATTTTATTTCTCTGATAGTTTGTGTTACACGCAACACCGAGTTTAAAAAAACCATGATATACTATTAAAATATTAATATGCTACCACTATCACCTATCCATTGGATTTGTCGGTATGAATAAGATTAACTAATTTGAAATCATTTGAAAGTAAAATAGATTTTTTTCTAAAAAAATTGTTTTTCTACACTCAATGCATTTCTATAATAATAAATTAATTTAATCATTTTTTGTGAATGATTTTAATAAAATTTATATATTATTTATACAATAAAATTTATTAGCATTAATTTAATATATTGTTTCTAGACATGGTATATGAATAAACCAACTTTTATGATTAAAAATATATTTTTCTAAAAAGCAGTGTTTATCATGTTTTGTGCACTTTATTTTTTAAAATTTATTTTTACCACTTATAGTTATTGAATTTGATAAAATTGATTCCATATATTTAATTAGGAGGCCCAAATTTGGTAAATAGTCCCCGTTTTTTTAGGCATTACGAATAACAACCGTGGTCAAAATTTTCACCTCTGTAAAGGGTAAATCAGGTTAAAAGTAGGAAAAAAAATAAATGTCAAGGTCACCATTTTCATCTAAAATTCCTATTGGATGAAGGTAATTTAACCCTTATCACTTTATTATTGAAATTTAATTGTTTAAGAGGCATGTTTCCATGAAAATTACCTATATAATATTTAATGCAAAGAAAGTTACAAAATGTCACTCTCTTAGTTTTAAATATCTCTTATGTGTTAACATAGTGAAAAAATAATGTTATGAATGGTTAATTATAATTTTGTGTATAATGAAATTTTATTAATTATGGTAATTTATTTCTGATTTTTGGTGATTAAATAGTTATCTTAAATACTTGTGCAATGATAATACATTTTTTATTCAATTAAAAAAAAATAACTGATTTTAAAAATATTAAGAGTAACATAATTTGTGTGGTTTATAGTTTCCCATGAATTTTTTAGATAAATATAACATATTTAAGTATTAGATTCAAATTTAAGTTTTTTCATGGTGTCTATAAAGTCAAATTAAATGAATACTTCCAAAATTGACATTAATTATATTTTATAATAAATAATATTTTATTAAATGATTTAAAAATCATAAAAATATTATCTTTATCCAAGTGAATGTGAAGTTGTTTAACACATCATCCATTTTAAATTTACGATTCACTTGTCCATTTATTGTAACATTCTCAACCCTTTATGGTTAAAATAGTTGTTTCCATGATTAAGTTCAAAAATGATTAACTAAGGGGTTAATAAAAAAGAAAACGTTTAAAATGACACGAAAACCTATATAAATTTCATTGGATGATTTTATTTAAACCCTGGTAAATTTTTATTTTAATTAATGGAAATTTTTATTCATTTTTTTGTTAATGACTTTATTATATCTTAATATTTTATTAAATTTCAAGTGTTTCCTCTCCCTCCCTCATAAAATAACACTCATGCTTCCTCCTCCTTACAACACTTTGAGCCTTATAGCTTGACCATACCTTTTAAAAATCCCTTATTAACCTTTTTATCCACATTATAGTGGTATTTTTATTCCCAAAATACCATCCCTAGAATGCTTAAGAGGGGATCTAAAGAAGTTTTTTCAAATAAGAGATAATCGCATAAACCGATCACTTTATTTTTTTACTTCTTCTTTACCTCCTATAAATATATTTTTTTTATAATAAAATAATATATTAAGTATCATAAATTGTAACACCCCATGAATGCATAGAACATTATTTCTAAAATGTAATTCAATAACTTGCACTACACGCAACACTGAGTTCAAGCGCACAATAACTTACCAAACTATCCGTTCAAAAGTGGTTAGGAATAGTATTAATTGAATTTTGATCTATATATATATAATAATTATAATTTTAGAATCCATATTATATGTTTTTTAGATATAATGTAAGAACTAATTCATCTTTTTTAGATAAAAGAAGTATTTTTCAAAAAATGCACTTTTACCACCTTTTAATGGTAAACCCTTTTTAAATCCAATATTTGAAACTTTTATATATTCAATTTGATAACATAAACTTCTTTTATAGAATTGGGACATAGTAATTTAGTGTCAATAAATTTTTGGTGTTTTTCTGATAACTTTCATATTTTGATGAATATTGAAAATTAATAAATTTTAATTAAAAACAATTTTTTTAATCGAAATAATTAACAGTAATAAATTATGAATTTGAGTGGTTTTAAAGTATATTTAGAATATATTTTTACCATTTAATAATTTTTTTTTATTGTACATAATTTCACATTTAAACTGGACATCAACAAGTGTCAATCTTTTGATAGTTATTATTTCATAAAAATACGCCTTTTGGGTTTGACAACGGGAATTAATTTTAAATTAATAAATTAAACTTCTATGTTTTGAATTTGGTAAAATATATATCATTTTGGGATTTGGAATATCTAAATTAGCCTAGGGTGAATTTTTGGTATTTTTCTGAAAACATTCAATTTTTGATGAATAGTGAAAAACACTGAGTTATTATTTAAAAAGGGATTTTTATTTAAATAATAATTTATTTTGTTTAAATTTATTTTAGGTCAAAATAGATACATAATACCTATATAAATTTACTGTGATTCATTGGAGTCAGTTTATAATAATTTTAGATACATAAAAGTTTTTATCGAACTATTTACCGTCTTTTACCCACCTCCTAGGAGCTTTTGCAAATTCACATAAAACATAATTTTACCAATTCTGTGAGATGAATTTCGAAAATTCAAAAGACATGGTTAATATCATGGATTAAAATGGGGATAAATGAGATGAAAATAATTTTTGGTGAATAGTAACTTTTTACTTTTATTTACCACAGTTAAAAGTAAATAGGGTAATTAAGGGTAAAAATGATATTAATATTACCCTAAAACATGTCATAATTATATTGTACTAGTTTATATTGACCAAAAACAACCTTAGGAATAAAATATTATCATTTAGGTCCACTTGGATTAGATTAGGACATTTATTATTATTTAATTCAAAGAAGATTTAAAAGAGTTAAAATCAATGTTTAATAACTAAAACATTTTTAATATAGGGTTTTGCATAAGATAAATTCGATTATAAATATTAATTAGAAATATAAAATGATTTCCTACATCATTGTATTTTATTTATAATTTTTATGCATTATATAAATAAAGTTATTTATGAAACAATGATGATGCAGTAATTACCTTATTCATGAAAGAATCAGCTAAATGGTATTATAAATATTAAAATAAATATAATTTCAACGTTTTTATGACATCCATGAATTTTATAGGTGCATATGACATGTTAGTATTGATTCAATGTATTGTTTTTGAAGTAATAAGGTTGTTATTATTTTAACAAAAAACAAATACCAAATAGTGTCCAAATTGACATAAAATAGTTTTTAAAACAAATATTATATTATTAATTGATATAATGGTCCTAAAAATCTAAGGTTCGGAAAAAAGACTTATATAATAATATATATGACATTAATGAACCAATTGGGGTTATATTGGCAGTATATAGTACGTTTATTAACCATATAGTGTAAGAATACAAGAAGACACGGTAAAAGTTAATTTATTTAACTTAGAGTTAAATCTAAATGATAAGGTTAAAATGGTTACCTAAACTTGTCTAAAACCTATTGGTTGTGTTTTTTTCGACCTATACCCACCTGATAATTTAAATAATCTACTTTTGAGCCATTATAAACCAAATATAAATTTGTTATAATATAATATTTTAAGTTTTTCCTATGGTGCCCCTCACCCCTCTTATAAAAGGGCACTCTCCCTTCTCTCTAATTCACACCTTCTAAGCCATTTGGATTGGCCAAACCCTAACCAAATACCTTATTAAATATCCTCCCTTCATCATAGAGGCCTTAGTTTGATCATACAGTCAACATAAGGAGCCCTTTTGATCAAATCAAAATGAAGAACCCGAAGAAGAGGTAATGATTTCACCACCCTCTTTCAAGTTCCTTTCTTCTTCCACTTCCTTTTTCTTTGTTGTTTCCATTATAAAATAAAAAATCCAGTATATTATATATAATGTGATGTTATTATAATTATGGTACAACCAAATTCATTATTCTATCCACCCTTTTAATGACATGTCACCATACGTGCGTACGTATGGCATACCGTCTCCACGTCTTGGTGTAATTGTTATTCAATACATTATTATTTAGATGGGTATAATAATGATGTGTATTTTATGTAAATAATAAATATAACATGATAATGATTTTGTATATATTATATACCATCCAATTATATATTATATTAATATCAAAAGAATTATATTTTCGCTCGTGTGTACGTACAGATTACCGTCTCCACGACGCGATGAGATTCATTTCCAAGTTCACCATTCATCGATGATTATAAAAATATATATTACTAAAAAGTATGTAATATATGACATAATAATTCTACTAGATATATATATATATATATATATAAGTATTTATTTACTTACATATATCTTATTCACTTACTTCTGTTTAATACTATATGTAAACATAAACAGGGTTTATGTGAACGTACGGACTACCATCTCCATAAACGGTGTTTTCCATTTCATATATATGTATATTATAAATTTTTTATATTCTAAATATATATGATAAAAAAATCATATTTTATATTTTGGAAGTATTTAAATCATGATCTATGTGATAAAATCAAGAGTAACAAGTTAAAACACGTACGATAAAGAAAGCGATTATTACCCGAAATATTAATATAACATGGAAATTATTATTAAATGGGTAGTATAAAGTAATAAATGAATAATGTATGATTTCATAAATATTAATATTGTTTTGTTATAATTTAATAACATACTATAGTCTTCATACAGAAGGCTAAACGTACCCTCTACTAAAGGAAAGTGCAAGGTAAGGGGTTTTCATCTCACTCCTTATTCCCGTGAGATTCATGACATATTTCCACTATTACCTTTTGTGTGGTGTATGTAATGCCCATAATTGTATACTTTGTGTAATAAACTTTAACTTATGTGTATTTACATATTCATTGTATGATACCTCTTTCATGGGGTGTATGTTTTGTAAGTTACCAAATTGGTAAGGTTTAATTTCACAATCTCTTTATTATCAGAGGTTGTTTTTACGTAAGTATCTACTATGAGATATTTATTATCCATGTCCATGTTTTATGAAAGAGTTTTCAAAGGGATTATTTTAAGGGATTTTTTACTAAAACATCATTTCAAATGTTTTAAATATTTATTCTTCAAAATATTTCTCATTAATGTCCATGTCTTCAAAATGGTTTTTAAGGATTTATTTATATGTACATGAATGTTTTTAAAATTTTAATTCATTTCAAAAGTTTCCAAGTGGTATGGGACACTTTTATTCAAAAATGTATTTAAATTAATTATTTTTTAAATTGTGTGACTTTTAAATGTTTTCATGAAAAAGGGGTATTTCTCTCAAATATTTTTACAAATCATTTTCATCAATGTCAAAATACTTTAATGGATTTTAAACTTGTTTTGAAGTTGATTTATCATGATACATATCTTCCATATTGTGTCAAAGGTTATGTGATATGTTTGACTATGGATGTGTTATTTTTATACTATTCATGGTTTATGGGTAAAGTATTGACATTTCGTATGCTAGTTTTAAAAAGAATGTTTATGTTATGTTTAGACCTTTTCATATGAGGAATGCATTGGACTTAGTAAGTGACGGGTGGAGCCCGTTATAGCTCCTCGATGAATCGGTAGGTCTCATGAGACAAACTAGTGTCTTGGAATGAGGCCTTAACAAAATTTTATTTGTTGTCATGGCACAAGGCCTTGGCTACGTGGTTATAATAGTCTGGAATTATGCATTACATCATTATGACAATGGTTATTGATATTGCATGTGATTATTCAATTAGTGGAATATCCATGTGAATTAGTAAATGAAATTATTTCATTTTATTTCTGCCATATTATGTTGAAGGTATAGTTTAAAAGGCCTTTTTTAGTTTTATACATTGCCTTAAATGTTTTTTCTTATTTTTGAAAGTTTATGATGTATTGCTTACCCTTACTGAGCGTTTGAACTCACCTCTTTCTATGTTTTATTTTCCCAGGATTCCATGAAGTTTATTGTGACTGATATGCAGGGTTAATCCAACGGAATAATGGTTTTCATAAAGGATTATTTTTATTGTTTTTTATTTTATAAAGTGTAATGTAACATTCATGTATGTAATCTATTTTCCAAGACTGCCAAACCGATCGGTCCTTCAAGACTTGATTCCTTGTAATCATGAAAATGTATTAAAATAATGCACCGAATCTGGGTAACTAGGGTCGGGGCGTTACATAAATATATAGAATATTTTTATGACTATTAAATCTCCATTATCCATCATCTTTCCCATCAAATTATAAGTGAAGGTGTCACTCATGCATACATACGACTTATCGTCTCCACATATCGATACAATTAATTTTCCACCACCAAATTTCATGGATGGTAATTTTTATGGGTATAGTGTTTATATATTATAATTATGACATTATTATACTTCTATAATTATATTTTCACATCTACCTTCTTAGCTTCCAAACTGTTGGAAAGTGATAATGTCGCTCGTGCCTATATATGGAAAGAGCGCTCATACATACATACGATCTACTGTCTCCATGAACGATGTAGTTCATTTTTATATCTATTTACTTTATGAATGATTAAAAATATTTATATAATGTATATATATTATATTTATGTCATGAATGAAATTCTGGAGATGATGTAATACTTATCAAAGTACAAGGACCAGAAATACCGAACCGAAAATCCCATGATAAACAAATCATTTAACACCTAGAAACAACAATTAGAATAAGGAATTATTGATAAATGGGGCTTGAAATGTTATAATGGGATAATATATGATATTATATGTATTTGAATTATTATTTTATTGAATTATAATAAATTTAAATATATTATACTATAGTTTAGAGTGATTTTGAAATAAGTAGAACTCGAGGTAAGGGTTTATTGTCTCAAATTATCTTCTTTGGGAGATATATTATGACATGCACCTATATTATTTTATGAGGTGTATATAATTTCCTTTCAAATATTACATCCGGATTATCCTTATGTTCATAATAATAAATTCTTCATTTAAAGTTATTCTTTCATAAATAATATGATTCAATTGTTACTATAGTGGTAAGGGTTTTATGTTATAATCGCATTGTTTATTGGGATTATCTATGATCAACATTTAGATGATGAAATATTATGATATACCTCTTAAGAAACTAATTAATTTTCTTATACTCTCTTTATTTATTGATAATACATATTTCCCTTTCATTATTCTCACTTTATGTAGTCAAGATACCGAAAGAAATTTTTTTAAGAAAATATACTTTATTTCTCTCAATGGTCAAAAAACATTTTTATTCCATATCCATGTTTTCTAAAAATATTTTAATATTATTATATTATTATTTAAATTCATATTTAACCATGAATAAATTTTTATAAAATGGTTTAAAAATAATCTTTTTTTCATTTTCTGAAAGAGGTACTTTTTAAGTTTTTACAAAAATATGAAAGGAATGTTTTCTTTTAACTTATACTCCATGAATGGAATTTACCACCATCATAACCACTCAATAATATAAATAATCCTTTATAAGTTTCCAATTATATTTTAAAATAAAATTATTTTCACAGTATTTTGTGAATTTATAGTTTTTTAAAAGTGATTTTCAAATTGGAGATGTATTTTCCTCAAAAATGTTTTAATAATCATGTAGTGGTATTTATATTCATCAAAGACAACAACCATTGATTTAATTTATTATTTACTAGGGATATGATTTAAGTGTACCATAATTATTCTTTGTTGGAATGATTTATGTTTATGATGAAAATATGTTTATGAAACATTTTTCTTTTTCATGGGTTAATCTTTGATGAAATGATAAAATGTTTATGAAACCCATTTCTTTTCTACGGTTTATGATATGGTGAAATTATTATGAAACCCGATAATTTTCATGGGTTCTAATATGATGAATGTTTTTATGTTATTTTTTCACACATATATATTATTTTCATTATGTGATGGGTGGGACCATAATTATATTACCCTAAAATACATTGGGTAAATATAGATATCTAATGAGATAAAAAAGACTAGAATGGGGACTGAACCTACTTTAATAAGGGACTCTATCCACTATGATATTCTTGGGAGTGAACCTTGATTACTATGATATTTTGGGGAGTGAATTGAATCCACTATAATAGTATTATAAGTGAGTTTTTACTACTAAGAAAAATATTTTCTATGCTTATGTGTATGCCATAAAATTATATTTTATGCCATTATTAAGCTCTCATGACTCATGTTCTTTGATTTATATATGAGTCATATCTTATAAACAATCAATATTTATTCCATGACTCAATATTATGATCTATAGTATGGAGGGTATGATTTTCAAATGTTATGATCATATTCTCATACTCATATTCTCATATTATGCTCAAGTGATCATGGATATCTCTATTGTTTACCTTACTGAGCATCTGAACACACCATTTCTCATGTTTCCTTTTCCCCGGGTTATAAATAAAGGTATTAAGTATGATATGTCTAATAATGGTGCTAGTTATGAATATTTTAGTTTGATATGATGAAGTTCACTTATTAACCATTTGTTTATATATCCATGTTTCCAAAGATACTAGACATATATGATTCTGGAATGGATCATTGCATTATGTATTGAATATTCATCGAAGGATATGTAATATCTATTTATGAAAAGTATGGGTAACTATAATTTTCATTCATTAATAAGAACAAGAGTTTTTATATATTTTTTAATTAAATGTTTCATGGAATCAGTAATATGGTACACAATCTATATATTCTAGATATGGATAATATTTCCTATAAAATTCAAAATAAGAAGGTTAAATTTGATTCTAACCCAGCTTAAATTTGGAATTTTCCTCTTGGATATATAAATGAGAAACACATTTAAATACTCCATAATGATATACTGTTGGAATTATTTGATTATAAATAGTTTGATAACTACAAATCTTGTTTTTTAGGAAAAATGGTCATATCACATTTTATTTGGAAAGGCGAAAGATAAGGTAGACAATTAGATCTTATATATAGTGATGTATATGGACTAATGATTATATAATCAAGTAGTGGTTTTAAGTAAATTTTAACCTTTATCAATGACTTTAGTCAGTATAATTATGTTCTTATAATGATACATGAGTATTAAACTTTTGAAAAGTTTAATAAGTTTCATAAGAAAGTAAAAAAATACACTTGAAAAAAATTATTAAGATTCTTAGATTAGATTGGGGTGGTGAATATTGGAGATAATAATTACTTTATCATATGAGAGATTATGGAATTGTTCCATAATTGACTCCTCCTAGAATACCATAGTAGAATAGTGTGTCTAAAAATAGGAATAATCCCCTATTAGAAACATTTTTATGGATGATGGGTTAGTGTAAACTTATTATTTCATTATGGGGATATACTCTGCACACTGTTTCATTACTACTTAATCACATTCCATCTAAAGTATTCATAAATACACCATATGATATCTGTATTTGAAAATTTCCCAATATGTCTTTTATAAAGGTATATGGTTTTTAATCATACATATGAAGTTTTTATTTTGATATAATTAACCCTAAGTCCAACAAGTGCTTATTTTTTATTTATTATAAGAAAACTATGGGATATTATTTCTATAGTTACACTGAGCTCAATGTGTTTGTGTCTTGAACAAGTATATTATTATAGACAGAATATTTTTTTGATTAGTAAGTGGGGTGAAAGTTGAACTTATATATGTTTAAGACCGAAAAACATGGAGTGTTCCTGAGATGAAAGTTGAGCTAGTTCTATAAAGAGTTTTGGAGTAAGAACTGAATCTGGTTAGAGAAGAACCTAAACGGTCTAGCAGGATTCATCCGGAGCCCAAGAGAGATAGATTTCATATGAAAAATGATAGTGAATTGATATTCATAGATAATGAAACTACTGCCTATAGAGAGGGAATTGAGAGTTTCAATTCAAACAAATGGTTAAATTTCATGAATTTTTAAATGGACTCCATGTACACTAACAAAGTTTGTAACATAGTGGTTACACCTGAAGGGTTGAAACCCAGAGGATATAAGTGTGTTTTCTATAATAAAACTGACATGGATAGAAACATGTGTAATTATATAGTTTTCATAGTTCCAAATTATTATAAAAAATCAGGGTATTGACTATAAAGAAACCATTTCACAAGTTGTAATGATAAAGTCCATTCAGATTTTTCTTGGCATAATTTCTTATTATGATTATGTGATAAATCAAATGGATACTAAAACCAATTTTTGTAATGAAAATTTAGTCAAGGATGTGTATAAGATACAACTCGAAGGTTTTGAAATTTCAAATGAGTCTACTATGGTTTTCAAGTTTCAATGGAACATTTATGGATTGAAGAAAGATTCTTGGAGTTAGAATATCAGGATTTATAATTCAATCCAAGAGTTTGGTTTTAACAAAAACATGTATTATTCTTGTGTATACAAGAATATTTGCGTGAGTTTTATTATATTACTAATATTGTATGTAGATGACATGTTCTATATCAGAAAATAATGTTCTAACATTACACTCTATAGTGTTTTAGTTGATAAAATGATTCTCGATAAAAGACATGGGTAAAGTGTTAAAGAGTTTTATCATGGATAATGTCAATAAGGGGCCTTTACTTGTGTTTCAAGGCATGGATTTTAGAATGATTTAAAATCCTTCTAAAGAGAAGGATGGATAAGATTTTTTATGCATTCACCATACGATATTTCATGTATGTTATATTATGTACTTTACCCGATGTCACTTTTTCTTTGATTATCACAAGTAGATACCATTACATTCCTGATGAGAATCGATATAGTTTTGTTATAAACATAATTATGTACTTTAGAAGATGTAATGATACCTTCTATGTTATTGGAGGTGAGGATGAGATCAGTGTAAAGGGTTACACTAATTCTAGTTTCCATTCCAACAAAGATGATATGAGATCTCAATATGGATTAGTGTTTTTGACTAATTAGTGGATCTATTAGTTGTAAGAGTTCGAAACAAGCCTTCATATTAACAAAGGTAGAGTACATAGATGCATCAGATTCTGCGAAAGAAGATGTTTGGATTAAGAAATTCATCAGTAAATTTGGGTTGGTTCCTAACATTGAGGGAAAAATTGATATTTATTATAATAATGCTAGATTTATTTATCAGGAAAAGGAACTCTGGTCTCACAAAAGCACAAAACACATCCTTCAAAAGTACCATCTCATCTAGGAGATTATTGAGAGGGTAAATGTAAAGATCTGTTGGGTGGCTACATAGGAGAATGTAGTAGATCTATTGAAAAAAACCAAGCGTGGATAAATTATGATGGTCATGATGAATCTCTTAGTAATAGATACATGAGAGATTGGTTTTAGTGGTTGCGAAATGTATCATGATTTTATAATAAAGTCAATCTCCATTTATCATTAATTCACGTGTGTTACATTTATATTACATGGTAGTGGAATAATAATATCCAGTCAAAGTATGACTTTGAGTTATCCTTAATTGATGATCATCATGGGGTATTATGGATTATGATTATATGTTAATATTAGAGTGGGTAGAAACTAGTAATCGGTATAAAGAGATGTATATGATAAACAAAAAATAGACTCATGAGGTAATAAGTTGAGACTTAATATATAGATTGGACCACCAAAGTATGTCACATGGAATGTCATATAGTCATTGATATACTTAAGGGTGTATGGTTATTATGAATCCCCATTACATGAGGTAGGTGAGATACCTAGAATTATAACCTTCACACATTGATAAATTTCTTATACAAACCTTGAAACTTAGCTAATCCATTGGTGGTTAGTTATGTTGTTGATCACCGGTTGGAGGTCAACTAAGACATGATTTTTCCACTCATATGAAGAGTTAAAGTCATTTGGTCCCTTAATTTAATTGGAATAAGGAAATTCATGGCCATGGTTAGTTGCGTAGCATGTTTTGTGCATTGATACTTGGATAAATGACATGTGATGTATTCATTCATACTGGTTGGTCTACTTCGAAGAATCATGAATGTATGAGATGGCCTACACTAGATTGACTTGTTCTATGCCTAGTTTTCTCTCGATTTCATAAATAAAAGGATTATATAGGTATACATACAATGTATATGATACATCTCTTGGTGTATGTGATCATATGAAGATATGAGTATGTTTGATCGAGTTTATATCATAAAACTTTGTGACTTGAGTAGCACTAATGTTTTTCAAGAGATGGATCTTTTCTTACATCAATGAAATTGGGATTTTATACTTGTTTTCAAGGATACAAAGGAAAATAAGGTCAAAAATCTAGGATGGGTCGTAGAACATGGCAGAAATACGATGGCCAATGGGAGGGGTGGCGCATCATCGAGGGGTTTAGAGCTCGTAGTCGAACATCAGGGTCCAATGGGTTTGGCGGAGGGTGGGCGGGGTGACGGGAGGCGATGGGGGGTGGCGATGGGGGTGACCGAGGGTGTGGCAGGGCGGTGGCGGGGGTGATTGAGGGAAACAATGGATTGCAGTGGCGATATTGAGGAAGACAATGGTGAGGGTATGAAAAATCCATCTTATTTCATTTTAGTATTAGCGACCACCTATGGCGGTCACCTATTCCTATAGGAGAAAAAACCAAATTTTATAGTACTGATTGTAGTATACAATCTATATATATTCTCTATTTTATTGGTGATATGGGATATAAGTGCATGGGATCAACCACGTCTTCCACACAATTTCCATAGGTTATGAATCAACGAGTAGATTCATTTATGCATGTACAGACATATTGTAATCATTTGAAATGTTCAAACTATATTAAACACAATAGGGATATGTTATTATAATTTATGTCGGTTATCAAGTGTTTTCAGCCAATGTTTGACTCCCTTTGTTGAAATAAGGGAGCCTATATAATAGGATGGGATCCCACTATTTCGTAGTGACTATATTGATAATCGTAACTAAAGGTACTTGCCCTCGTTGTTCACTATTCATCTACAGGAAGAAGGTGAAAACATGCCTTTGGTGTTCGGGGGTCCAATCATAGCGTACAAGGATCCTAGTGGCTGATGTTAGCTCTGTGGAGGTAAGAGGCTGACGACTGTTATGTGATAACCTCCATAAAGCAAACTCTATCATGTTCAATAAGGATGAATCTTGTTCTAATAAATGTACGTCTATTTATGTTTATGTTCTTTACAACATGTTGATTCGTGATGATAAATTAAGCATATTTATGGGTTTGTTTCACTGCAATGGTCATGTGGAAATCCTCCAAAACCCATAATCCACTGACAATGTCATGAGTCCTAAAAACATAAATCAACTAATCATCATGGTATGCATGATAATTATAACAATTTTGATTATAATTATCGATTATGTTGTGGTCCTCACACATAATTATTTAATAATATTTTATCCCTTTTACATTTTATAATAGAAGTGAATATGTTTCCAAGTATAATGTCTTGGTGAGCCAAATTATTGTGAATGTGAGATTTAAATTCCACTTGACATACATATTACTTCATAATATAACCTACTTAAAGCTATCGTAAATTATGCATGTCCTCTATTTTCTCATAATTACTACAGGCTAACAAATAATACGACTCATTTGTTTTTCTAATATTTCACTCGATTCTGCAATTTACATGTTCAATAATTTATTATTTACGTTAAAACTACTTCTTACTAACTTGAGTAACACATCTTCCCCCATAGTATGGCATGCAGTAATATTTATCTTGTATACTTAATTGTGTACATTAAAACTATTTCTCAGTGACTAATAACTACCATTTTTTACATTACTATTATTCAAATAAGATATTTTCTAAATCAATATTATTTACAATATCTACATCATAAATTAATTTATAATACTAACACATACTTTTACACTTTGATGAAGTGAAAAAGAACTGAATGTTCTTATTACTATTTTTTTGAATGATATTATCAAATTTTAACCAAAAAAAGTTCTTAATATCCATTACCATGAAACTTAGACAAAAAATTCAAAAAAATTCAAATAAATGAATATATCATTAATTATTTCTCGTAAATTAATAATGAGTTCATCAAGTAGAGATAATAAGAGTACCTATTAGCTGGGTACATGACCCTACTCGACCCGTTTAAATAGAATAAGGGTAGTGGTTAATCAAGTTTTGATCAGGTTATGACTGTGAATTCAAGACTTGTTTAATATCAAGGTTGGTTTTCAATAGCATATTTAAGATACCAAAAAATTTATTATATTAAATATTATTAATTTATTAAATAAATATCATTAAATAACATTAGAATTATAAAATTTGTTTATTTATTCTGAATTCATTGTAAATGAATTCTAAATTTGAATCTATCTAAATTAATTATTATAAATTCATTGACGACATATTTTAAAATTATAATAAAATTTATACATTTAATTAATTTGATATCAAGGAGCCATCTCAACCCTTGCATGTGCGTGGCAAATACTTCCCAAGAAAGCATTCCTCACCTAACCTTTTGGTTCCGGGGTCATGAGCCATTGGCCAGACCCCACCGACGCCACACATCCTGTTTCGTAGCCTCTCAATCACGATGACTCATTTTTTGTTATTCTCCATTTTAAAAAATTAATTATTTTTTTAATTAATGTATGTAATTTTAAATTGATATAAATATGTGATACAATCGCAATTGCACCACACAACATAATAATAAAATTGTAAATAATCCACTGGGGGCGGTTGTACCCAATTTTCAATCCTCCCCAAAACAGTTTAATTTTTTTAACTTTTATATTTAGTTTTCTTTATATTTTTAAAATAATAATTTTTGGAGATAAAATACACCTCATCCAAATTAGTGACCCAGTCTATTTTACACATTAAAATATTTGTGTGTGTTTGTGTGTGATTATAAATACACATACATATATTTATATACTTGTGTGAAACTATAAATATAAGTGTACATATTCATATTTATTTACATATATTATATATTTATATTTATATACATATATTAGAATATATAGATAAATATATATCTGTTTGTCAATACACATAAAAATATATTTATACATATATAAATATTATATATACATTAATTCAATATGCATATAAATATTCATAATTTTTTATTTTAAATAAAATAGTTATTATTTTTTAGATAAGGTTTATATATTTAGAATGATAATTTACATGTAAATATGTTTACATATATATTTATATAATTAACTTTTTATGTGCAAATATCTACAAAACATGTATATATTTGTATATATTTGATTATAAATAAAACTAAATTATGAAAAATGATAAAATTTTGAAACCATAATATCAATATGAATGTATGTCTTGGTAATAAATTCAATACATAATGAAAACTGGAAAAAAGACCCCCTTAAACTAGGCTGAAAGTATGTTGAATGTTAAAAAATTGGGATACCCTGACTAAAAACTCAGTTTTAAAGAACCTATGGACCTTTTTTGGAATTGAAAAATGTTATAGGTGTTTTTATAATGTCACTGAAACATAGAGCTCGTCACAGGGTTCAATTTGAAATGTGATAGAGCTCAAACGGCACACGGATCAAAAGTTATGACCGTTTGAAGTTCGAGTCACATTTTCAACTTATTTTAGATCGTTTATTAATTTTTTGATTTTTTATATCTCCAAATTTTTATTAAATGACTATTACTCAATAATGATCAATGAATTATAAATTAATATTTTTTTAAAATTATTTTATAATTCATTTTCACTAAATATCTTATATATTAAGTGTAAATGTGTATTTATCCTTTTATAAATCATAATATAAAAATTATATTATATTTATATCAATATAAATATATTTATATGTCAATATATTATTTTTAATGATAAATATTTTTTTATGAAAGATTTTTTTTATCAGCGCTAAGAAAAATGCTGATAAAAGTACCGTTTATCAATGATAAAAAACCGCTGATAAAGGGGGTACTTTTATCCACACTTAAAAAATGCTGATAAAGGGGTATGTTTATCAGTGATGTTAACATCCCCTTTCAACAATGTTTTTTATCATTTACAAAGATAACCCCTTTATCAGTTCTTTTTTTGTGGTTGTTAAAAGGTGGGATTGCCTAAAACCGATTATGTGGTAGTGATAATTTTAATGGAGTAGAATGACCTACCCATGTCTTTCTTTGAGACAACACACAACCACCCCATTGATCTTCATGTGATCAATCTTTGAAGCTGGTGTGAAGATCTAAAGAAATGGGCCAAGTACTAAATCTTCATCAAAGTGATCATTAAGTAAATTAGTATTCTTAGTGATCATAAATAAATGATGTCATAAGCTTTCTTCCCCTCATCCAAAGCCAACTGTTGATCGAACTATATCAACACCGCCATAGGCTTATCTTTTATAAGACACTTCCATGTGATGATATTGAATCCATAATCTTTTTTTCATATAATTCCACACACACATCCGAGGAATATTCTATAAAAGTGATGTTGTTAATGTAAATAAACAATCTTAAGATAGTATCATATGCCATTATATGAAAAAGTGTAAATCAGCTAATAATTGTATGAAACTATACTATTTGATGGTGATTGCCAATTTAATAATCCAATTTCACGAATCATGACACAATCCGTATCGATATTTATAGAGGTGAAATACCATCTTGGTCTTAGTGGACATAAACTCTAAGTAGGTGTGTGGGGAGACTCTCATGTAAACCTCCTCATCGAGACTTCTATATATAAATGCATTATTAAAGTGGGGGTATCATGTGAATCATTTTAATGTTTATCTGTACATACCTTGTTGTTTTCTATAGGCTTTCTTCCTCACGCAAATCCTAAGTGGATATTTGTACTGGACACATGTTTTACACTATATGATTGTTTTTGAAAATCTAAGATAGGTTTAACCAATTTTCGAAGTATTTCAATATAGATGTTGGAGCTATTCAATATATAATAGAAGTATCTCAACACCAAAAAAAATTCAATGATATGATTTCGTCACTCAACATAGAGTTGGTGTATAAATTGCACAATGTGTTTAGCTATGTAGTTACTTAATGGAGTGTGTTTTATCTAAGAATTATACTCAATGCATTGATGTGAGCATACATGTAATGGATATGAATTTCATGTCATGTTGGATTTGTTGTGAATGGTTATTATCAATGATCAAGCATGATAGATTTGGTTTACATTCAAGAGAATGATGTGATCAAGAGAGATTGATGTTTCATACATGAAGTGTTAGATTTGTTATCAATCATAGAACTTGTTGGTGGTCATCTTGAAGATGAGAACAAATAATTAGAGATAATTTTAAAGAAGAAATTGGTGTTTTAGCATCATCTATGGGATGAATTTGGATGAAGTTTACAAGATATCCATGGAGATAAAGAATATGTCAGAGTTATCATTTACCTTTTTCTATCTTAGAAGAGATTCATGGAGGATAATAACTCATGAAATGAATTTTCATTGGCCACATGATTTCATGTTTACCGAGGGATAAGGATCTATCACTGAGGTGTTGTAAACATTACATACATAATTACGACATCATTATAGATGGATATTCAATACATCCAATAATAATACATGCCACAAAACTGTAAAGTTTTTGTTTCTTTAGAGAATATATAAATAAGAATCTTCTTTCAGGAATGATCTTCAATATATCCTATAACTTTCTTCTCACATTATACACTTCTTAGACTTACCCTAGTTAAACCTTTATTCATATCACGGGGAAAAGAAAAAATAAGAAAGGACGAGATAAAATGCTCAGTAAGGGTAGACATGAGAGAAATAAATCAATGATTACATGTAATAATATCATAAACATAAGATAATGAGAACATGATATTAAAATTTGAAAATCATACCCAAAATTTCATAGATCAAATTCATGAAATAAATCTTTGACAGTTCATAACACATGAATCATTGGAGAACCATAGACCATGATCCCTAAGAATAACAAGTTCACATAATCATAATCATAGAAATCATATGTCAAGACTATCCACCAAGACATTCATCACATGTTAGGTTTGGGATAACCACCGGTGCACCTACATCGGGATTTTCTAAATCACCCGTATACCCTATTTTGGGCTTGGTCTAACCACTAGTGTAGCCGTTGATTTCATAAAACATTAATAATTACTCAATGAATTGGAAAGACATAACATACCCACACATCAAATAATAATAATCTATTCATATGTATGCTACAAGATCGGGAAAACATTTAGTACTTTGTCACAGTTTAACCCATGTAAAATAAAACAGGTTTCATCAAGATTACATCATCATAATCAACAAGCAACCATAGAAATAATAAATATGGTAAAATTGGATTGTTTTCCCATTAAATCATAAGAAATATCAAAATATGTTCTAATATATGAAAATCCCTTTAAAAGATCACTAGAACATTTCTTGAGGGAAATAAAATTTTCATTTTCAAATCACTTATTTAAACTGTAAATTTTTTCAAAATATTAAGAAAAAAATATAATTTTAAAATAATCAAGGAAATTTTTAAATTATTCTTCAAAGAAAAGTGTTTTCACAATGAAGGTAACAACCTTTCAAGCATTATATGTTAAAAAAACTCATTCACACAATTTTTAAAAAAGTACCTCGTTCAGAAAACAATATGTAAGATTCCTTTAGAAACATTTTATAAAAATTAAAACATGGGTAAAAATGATATTATTTAATTTTTGGATAATATTAAATATTTTCTTGAAAACATTTTAAGGAAAACATGGCAGGGAAAAGAAATATTCTCAATCAAAGTCAGAAATAAATCAGTTTTTATTAAAAACACTATTTCAAACTTTTGAGTACTTAGAGAGAAGAAAATAAAAGGAAAACTTGTAACCTCTATAAATAAATAGAAAATTAGAAAATAAATATGTTTTTATTGATATATCATATAATTTCATCATCTAAAATTTAATCATAAGAAATCCTGGTAAAAATTGAGATTGTAACAAAAAACCCTTTATTCTTTGGTAACTTTTGGATCATAAAACCATGAAATAAATAACCTCAAATGACCTTAAACACTATTAATATAAATATATTCATGATATATCATATCAAATGATATTTTTATACACCACATGAATGAAACTAGTGGTGAATATGACATCTGTCTCACAGAAACAAAAGTGCGATGAGAAACCTTTTTCTCGAGATTAACTTGATCCTTAAGCGCTCTAACCTCCTGTATAATAGATTTAAATTTATTATAAATATATAGAAAAACCATATTCATAATTATATTACCATACATGTTTTTCTTATAATATCTTACCACCCATTCATTAACAATCCTTCATTATCATCATTATTTCAGGTGTTAACTACTTTATTTTTTATGTATGTTTCGGTTTGGCAGTTATAGTTCTTGCATATTGATCACGGTTTCATCACCAATAGAATATTAATAATGATAATAATATCTTATATATTCATTATATGTATATATATAGAACCATACATAAAAGGAAATTATAGAAAAATAAATTACACTATTAATGGAGATGATAGTTTATACGTATGCATGAACGTGATTTTCAATTTCTAACAAAAAAGAAAGAAATAAAAATAATATTTTATTATTATATAATAATAATTATATCATAAATTTCATATATATTTGTTAAAACTATCATTATATCCATCAATATAAGGAAGTTATTGAAAATGGATCATATCACTAAGTGGAGTTGGTAGTCCACAAGTATGCATGAGTGATACTTTCATTTTTTTTGATGAAAAGGTGGTGAAAAATGGTTGTACCATAATCACAATAACATCTCAGAAAATTTATGATACTATATTCATAATGTTAAGATATATATAATATATTTATTGTAATTATAAGAAGAAATAAACTTTTAAAGAGTCTGGTAAGATGATTTCTTCTTCTTTGAGAGACCTCCTTTGATATACACCCTAAGCCTTTGTAGGATAGTGTTTGGGTAAGACTATAAGTTCAATAATAAAGGTATGAATTATAGGAATGTGTTTGGATAATAATTTTCTAAGCTAAAAGACAACAGACATCATCGAACACTTGCAAATTTAAATTCATAATCCCAATTACTACCTATACTAGTATTGTGGTAAGAGGGTTGAACCATAGGGAAGGGCTGAGTTGTGATTGAGTAACAAAAAAAAAATCATGAAACATTGGTGTATGGTGAGGAAGGAGTAATGATAATGGAAATTTGTGTGTGAGTGTGGATTTTTATGTGAGTATATAAAGACAACAGAGGTAGAATATCAATAAAAATAATTAGAAGAAACAATTGATGAAAAGGGGGAAATCGACTGGCCATTTTTTTTTTCTGGATTAACCTTTACCATGAATTAGAATTTAAAAACATAGATATGATTTAATATAGATAAATAGAGTTATCACCAGGTCAACTTGTGAAAGAATAACCCCTACAGTTTATCAACTGTAAATCATTTGATCGCAAAGTGAGAACAATTATAAGTCACCAGGTTCAATTTATCAGTTGAACTCAGTGTGTTTCTCCCTCTTGAGATTGATTAATTTTTCAATGAAATACTCAGATTTATTTTTTTTAATTTAAATCTAATCAAGATTAGTTTTCACTGATTCTTGATGTTTTGTAAAAAATGATTGTTCGGAGAGAGAGAGATAGAGATATCCAATAGAAAGAAAATGCACGAACAAAGTAAAATGGGTTTACTGACTCATCTTATTCACACAATGGATTTTAGGCAAGAATAATAATGGAATTAAATGTATAAAAAGGTTTAAGAACCAAAAGATCCATGCAAAAGTTAGGAAGAAAGCAAAAGGGAAGCAGAGAATGTGTTCAATATACATGCTCTCAATCTCTAGCAGTTCCCGATGTTCGATCTCTATTTTCATCCAGCTACTTTCTATGAGTTCTGTTTGGTATGTGGTCTCTGATGTCCCACAATTGAATGCTGGTGAGGTCTGTAATGGTGATCTACTGCTCGTTTCTCAATAGCTATCCAATGTGTGTGAAGTGAAATGAAGTGATCCCCTCTAGCTAGATGGATCTTGAAAGTCTGTTATTCTTCCACTCACACTGCTTCTGGAGCCTTTTTTCCAACATCTCAATCTCATATAACAATTTCCAAATTTATTATCTCACCTTATTGTGGAACCTTCATGTGCCTCATCCTCCTTGTTGGTCATCGAAGTAGAATTTACCTCTTAACCAAATGCGCAACTTGTGCTATGAAAACTGATCTCCATTACCTAATTCAATAAATAAATAAAATAAGAAACAAGTAGTGAAAAGGTTAGAAAATAATAAATATACAATTAAAAATAAATAGAACCAAACCACTAAATTCATACATAAATAAAAATCTATATGTGAAAATTTATTTATTAATATTAATGCTATTAATTATAAAAATTATAATAGAAAATTGTACACTTATTATTATATTCATATATAAATATATGCTAATATATATTATTATAATTTTATCATCAACATTATATTTTATAATTATAATAAGGGGTGGAGGGGGTTTTGGATGTTAGAAGGAGGGGGCTCGCAAAAGGGAAGAAGAGAGGGGGTCGGTGGGGGTCCTCTTTGGCGGTCATCTCTGAGTAGCCGACTCGGTGTGGTATTTTTCATGGTGGAGCAAGGGATAGGAGATCGGGATTTGGTGGCCTCAACAACAAGAAGCAACACTAGAAGGTTCAAGAGAGTGATCAAAGGGTGGAACTGGACTTGGTGCTTGGCAGTTTAGGATTGAGGTCTTCAACAACAATGTCTAGGTGTTTCCAGATCTGGCAGCCTCAGGCGGGGTTTTTATTTAGTGAAGGTTGAGGGTTATTCAGGTGGTATTTAAAGGTTGATATCTAGTTTCAATTTTAATTGGTGAATTTCACGTTTTTAATGTGTTTTAATTGGTGGATGTTGCTTCAACTCAGTAAATTTGTATTATTTCCTATTATTTATATTTTTCTATGGTGATTGATTCAAGACGTGAGTTGAGGTGGACCGGTGGTGAGTGAAGCAGGGGATAAGCCAACTGTTGGTTGGGAGGATGTTGTAGGTAGGTTGGTGAAATAATGACTTAGATGATTCACTGTTGCGAGTGGTTGGCGGTGACTCGATTGAGTCACTATTGGAGGATAAAATGGCACTGGTAGTTTGGGAGAGACCAATGTCTAAAGAGTGAAGGAGGATGTGGGGCAATGACAGCTGTGGATGAGAATAATGACTTGGGTGTTGGTGACTCAAGGGATTCACCATTGGGGGTTCAGACAGTGACTCAAAAGAGTCACCTCTAGGTGGTTCTGGTAGCGACTTAAAGGAGTCACCGTTACAATTTATGGTGGTAGGTTCAAGGAGCCACCGTTGGTTGTAAAATCTGGCGGCAAGTGGTTTGGAAGCGGCAGAACCTAAAAAAACTGAACAAATAAATTTTATGAATTATAATTACCAAATAAAAAAAAATAACAACAAATTAAAATTAGAATCAACATAGTTTGAATAATTTATTTTCAAATGAAACTAATGAATTAAATTAGTTAATTTGAAAAAAGAATAAAGAAATTGAATACTGAATTAATTAAAATAATGATTAATTGAATTAATGAATTGAAAATTAACTTCATAAAGAATTAATTAAATATATGAATAAATGAATTAGTTATTTTGATAAAACAAAAAAATGAAATAATAAATTAATTATAAGAATAATAATGAAAAATTATTATTTAAAAAAATAAATGTATAAAAAGTGAAAGATAAAACATGATTATTTAATTGGTTTTAAATTATTTTAAATGACTAAAATGGTCCATAAAATACATATTTTTACAACAAATGACAATTTTATCAATTTAAATTATAATTAACAACGACTAAAAATTAAGAAACAAAGTAAACTTTTTTAATAATAATAAAAATAATAAAATGTGAAAAATGATGTGGCAAAGTGAAAAAACAGCCACATCAAACTCCCCTACACTTGAATGTTTGTTTTTCCTAAAAAATTCACACATCTATTTAAAAAAAATAAAATATATGATTTTTTGGCTGTTAAAAATAGTGGAACTGAATTAGTCTAGGATTTTCAAAGAATGTGTTAAAGAATTGTCCTACCTAAATTAAAGTACCTACTAAAAATCAAGGGAACATAAAAACATTCATTGTAAAAGATGTCATGAATCCCATAAGAAGTCACCTTCTAACACTTCTATTACAGTTCCAGTTCCAATTCTAAGAGTGACGATAAATTAGATCCAGTGTAGTTAAAACCTTAACAAAAGGAACCATTAATTTTCACTTTCTCCTAGGTTTCAAAAATCAAATTTCAATTTTTTAATCAATTTATAGATAAAACTCAAATGATCTTCATACAATTCAATTTACCCCTTCTTTATCTCGGTTCAAAATTCCACTCACCTTAATGAACTCATTTTTGACCACCAAGCACTTTAGGAATTTATTTTTTCTTTTTTAAATTTACCCAACCATGTATGTGTGCAACACACTATGAAAACACACTTATTTAACATGTACATAGGGATTAAACACACACACTCACTGCCTAGGGTCTTATATGTTCACTATGGGACCCCATTTACCCATTTTACTCCATTTTCAAAGGAATTATAAGACTACAATTTTAGTTCTCTCCCTATGGTGGTTATTTTTTTAAAAGGTGAGTCCCCTAGGTTTTAGTAAAAATTTCTAATTTCCTAATGTTATGCTCTTAATTCCACAAATAAGTATCTTATCTCACTCTCTCCCTCAATTTATAAATATAAAATCCCTAAAAACAACATGGAAATCCACTCATCAATTATACATCCCACGAAATTTCATATTCAGTGCAACCCTCAATAACCAACATATGATTATCCTATAGGTTGGAAATAATTAAAGGAAAAAATTGAAGCTAGGGTATCCTCAGGTTAAGAAATAACCTGAAAAATCTTGAAATATGTTGATTTTTTAAAAACAATTGATCATTTTATCTAGAATGTAAGCACAATGAATTTAAGCATAGCTAAGTACAGAAAGACCCCTCTCCCCCATAAATAAAACTCAACAATGTCCCATTGTTTACTCCTAAGTTTGGAGATAGTTTAGTCAAAACATATGGAAAATCAGTGGTAAAAGGATTGTCAAGGGGGTTATATTAATGTTAAAAAATCACTTTGCACAAAAAAATGAGGAAAAAACAAAAAAATAGATTCAAAAGAAACTCCACCAGCCACCATCAGCAAACAAGTTTAATTTTTTTTTGAATTTTGGATAAGTTAATTCTATTAGATGTTAAAATAAACAAATAATTTTTCTCAACTCAATTAAAATAGTAGCATGATGACCAATATAATATAGAATCTATTGAATAAAGTTGAATGAAATGGGAGAAAGTAGGTTTCACAATTCAACTCAACTAAATTTTCATCTCACTAGATTCTAGAAGATGAAACCCAAGAAAGAAACATATTCAAATGTTTCAAAAAAAGGGGGACTCCCTCGCACTTAGAAACATGCCGCAAGAAGAAAAATATGAGAAAAAAATAAAAATGTAATACTAAGATCAACACTTTCTTGATTGTGGGAGCTTTGACATTAATTTTTATTAAAAAGTTACTCCCCTATAACACTAAGTGAAGTACTCTAGATGGTCCTTTCCATTTCTGGAAATCTTAATAAAATGATCATAAGAATTCATAATTTAACGTTCAAGAAAAATTCACCCAAATATTGAGTGAAGTAGGTTTTATCCTTATGATACAGGGGGTTTTCTTCTAGGTTTTCCCTTATCGAATTTCTAGCAACAACTAATCTCTAGTTGTAGCAAGTCATGTGGGACCAAAAGACAGACAATTCAATAGACTGTAGAATCAAGCAACAAGAGCTATATTTATTGTAATTTAAAAAGAAAATTCCACAGTGTGGACTTTTCGAACCCTCCACATAGAGAAACCCCCCTCCCCTATGAAGGGGCAGTACCCAGAGGTAGCTCCCCAGCCAGGGAAGGAGTCGTTGCTAGCCGAGATGGAAAAGCGTCCCAGAGGGTAATGGCCTGAAAGCAATGCACCATCACAACAATACATAATCAGTTGGGTCGTGCCTCATTTTTCCCAACCAGAAGAATCCGGGTGATCCGGCCAGGAGGGTGGATCCTAGGCGAGAGGCTCGCCCCGAAAGTGGACTCCTAGGATTTGAACCCTGAACCTCTCGAAGATCATCCAGTTTAGGCCCCTCAACTTCATCACTACACCACCGCTGAAGCGGAATCTTTATTAAAGAATATAAATATAAATAAAATAAAATAGAAACTATGATTTATCTTCCCTGAAACTATGAGTTTAAAGTCATTAGTTAGACTTGAGAAAACATCATCATTTAAGAAGATAAGTGGTATCCATGATCTTTGGATTCCCTTTGAAGAAATTTTTGATCCTCTGACCATTGAGAAAGAATGGTTTGTTTTCCTCTCTAAATACCTCCACAACTCCATTAATTAGAACTATCATAATGGTGAAGGCACACCTAGTCTTTAACTTACCTGTAAAAAGTTTCAGTTTAGAATTTAATAGAAAGACCCTCTAACAAACCTTGAAATAAATATTTTTAATTATCGAGTCATGAAAATATTTTTTTCTCTTTTGTAAATTTTATAATTTTTATAAGATTCCGTCATAATTTTTTCTAGCTCACTCAGCTCTAACAACCTTTTCCCATCAGCTAACTTGAAGTGAAATTTTAGGGCCTTCACTACCCAATAAGACTTTTGATGTAATTCCACAGGCAGATGGAAGGTCTTCCCAAAGAGTATCATGTATGGGGAAATCCTTATGGGTGTATTATAAGCAGTTCTATTGTCCCACAAATCCTCATCCAACTTCACTGGACAATCTTTCAGGGATCTAGAAATTGTCTTCTCCAAAATCTTCTTGACCTCCCTGTTAGACACTTAAACATTCCCACTGAATTATGGATGGTAGGTGGTACCTATTCTGTGAGAACATCCATATTTATCCATTAATTTAATGACCAATTAATTATTGAAGTTGGTTCCATTGTCTGTGATGAATGATTGATGCACTCCAAACCTAGAAAAAATGTTTTTTCTAGATAAAATTCACCACACTGGATACAGAATTATTGGTAAGATCCACTTCCTCAATCCAACTTGGTCACATTGTCTAAATCAAAAACAATTTATTCATTCCTATAAGAGGATGAGAATGGTCCCATGAAATCCAAACACCAAACATCAAAAACTTCAACCTCTGGAATTCCTTTTTGGGGCATCTCCTTCCTCCTACCAACATTTCCAATAATATGACACTTTTTATATCCATTGAAAAAACTCCTAGCATACTTGAACAATATTGGCCAGTATAAACCAGCCTAAATAACCTTCTAACTAATCCTTTCTCCTCCATGGTGGCCTCCCCAAGGTGATGAATGATATCTCTCAATTATGGAAAACATTTCTTCCTCAGCAACACATATCCTTAAAATACTATTAGTACATATTTTAAAAAGAAGAGTTTCATCCTAGAAATAGATTTTCAATTCATAAATAAGACTATTTCTTTGGTTATATGAATGGTCTATAGTTATGACACCAAAAACCAGAAAATTAGCATAATTTTTAAACCAAGAAGATTGATACATAGAATCATCAAATAACTATTCGTTTTAGAATGACGTATTGATCTACCTTATGTCATCAAATTGGGTGTTTGGTAGCCTAGAAAAGTGTCATGTAACAACATTTTCATCTCCCTTTTTATCCTTAATAACCAGATCAAATTCTTGCAACTACATTTCCCACCTCATGATTCTGGGTTTTGAGTCCTTAGCCAGAAAGTACCCGAGGGATGCATGGTTAGTAAAAATGATCACCTTGGTCCTAATAATGTACTATATAGTTTTTTTTCAGAGCAAAAATCAAAGTAGTCATTTCCTTTTCACTGGTGGAATAGTTCTTATAAGCATAATCAAGTGGGTTTTCGGTATATTAAATGACATACAACTTCCTATCCTTCCTTTACCCCAAAATAAAACCTACTGCTAGGTGACTTGCATCCCACATTACTTAATATGTGAGCTGCCAATCTGGGGAAGGGATCACTGGTTAGGAAGTTACCTTCTCCTTATGAAAGTTAAATTAATTCATGAATTTATCATCATAAATAAAGGGTGTGTCCTTAACCAACAATGATTAAAGGGGCTTGTAATTTTGGAAAATTATTTGAAAAACATCATATAAAATACAGCATGTCTCTAGAAACTTCTAATCCCCTTGAAATTATCAAGTGGAGGGAGATTTTTGATAACCTCAATCTTGGCATTGTCAACTTCAGTCCACTTATTAGAAACCTGATGACCTAATACAATTCCATTAGTATCCATGAACTGGAAATTTTCCAAATTTAAGACTAATTTTTTTATTAGCATATCTCCAACATAGTTTCCAAATTTTCAAAATAGTTTTCAAAATTTCTTCCCACAACTAAAAAAATCATCCATGGGTACTTCAATAATACTTTAAATCATGTCTAAAAAATTTATATCATGCATCTATGAAATGTGGTTGGAGCACCACACATACCAAAGGGAATTATCCAGTAAGAAAATGTCCTAAATTTACAACTGAAGGTTGCATTATTTTGATCCTCATGAGAAATTATAATCTAGTTATAACCAAAATATCCATTAAGAAAATAGAAAAATTCATTTCTAGCCCGCCTCTCTAACATTTGGTCCAAAAAATGGAATGTGAAAATGAACCTTCCTCATGGAAGCATTATGTTTTCTATAATCGATACAAACCCCCCATTTGTTTATAGTTGTTGTTTTGATTTTCTCATTTGTCTCATTTGTAACCATAGTCACACCACTCTTTTTGGGGATTACCTAGACATGAGTTACCCATGATTTTCATAAATTGGAAAAAATAATCCATGCATCAAGCATTCTGATAACTACCCCTCTAAACACTTCCTTCATGTTCGGGTTAAGTCTCCGTTGGATTTCCAATCTTGATTTACAATAAGGATCCAATGGGTGTTTTTTACAGTAAAAGTAATGGAATTATTCCCTTTATGTGAGAAATTGACTATCCAATGAGAGACTTCTATTTCCTAAAAATATCAGCAGGTCGTCCTCTTGAATTAACTCCATCTTAGATGAGATAATCACAAATATTGTGAAACTTTATCCTAAAAAAGAATATTTCAAAGGGGTAGGGGGGGGGGTCTAAGCTTCATATGGGGTGGTGATTGGATTTAGAGACAACACTTGAGCATGGGTGGACCAAGGTCATCATGCTTCCTCTTAAATAAGGTAGTGTATAAAGATTCCTCTTCATCACTATTATTTACAGAAAAATGTTCCTCACATTTATACTATTCTTTTGGGGTTAGAATGCATTCCAAGGAAAACTCATCTAGATTTTCTAGAAACACCCCTCAAACTCATCTATAGGTTTTTTATTCTTACTAGAGATGATCCACATGTAGGTTGCATCAAGGATATCAGGTTCACCATTAATCTCATCTAGCATCCTCAAAAACTCATCTTCTTCCTCATTAATAGATGGTTCAGCTCCAAATAACTCATATTTGGGAAAGATTGGGTGTGTGTGTTCTTTAATTTTCATAAAACATTTAATTCTTCTTTTTTTATTTCACCAAAGTTGAAAATTAATTTTCCCTTTAATACATCTATGACATTTCCACCTGTAGCCAGGAAGGGGCTACCAAGGATGATAGGTAACTCTTGGCCACAATCCATATCCAGAATCTGAAATTCAATTATCAAGAAGAGTCTCCATTATCCCACTAGTAAATAATTTACCCTACCCACTAAGAGATTGATGGATTGATCAAAAATTTGTAAGATAATAGTGGTGGGATGGGGAACTCCTAATCTTAAGTGTTGAAAATGATACAATGAAATAAAGTTGTTAATAGCTCCCAAATCACACAAACAATTGAATTGGACACCTCTATCTCTAAAGGTGTAAGGGATGAAAAAGTTCTTTGGGCACTAAAGCATACTAGACATCGTATTCTATAACACAACACTGCACTCATCTGTCAGACGATAATGGGAAATCATCTAGGGTTTTTTTGATAAAATTTTCTTAATATATATTAAATAGGATAGGATTTGAATCAAAAATTATAGGAATAAAATATCAATGTTAATATTTTAAACCACTTTGATAAATTTAAGCAACTCAGAATCATGGGTTTTCTTTTTTATTCTTTGTAGAAGTAGGATTACAGGAGGAATGTTTATTACAATTTTGGGCATCCCTTTAACTTATTTTTCATGTTTTCTCTCGACTTTATTTTCTTTGTTTTTCAAGCCATTTTATCTTTGTTTTTTAGTTAGAACAATAGGTACTAGAGGATTTATAGTGGTGCTATCATACATTCCACTATCAACATTTCCTAGATTCAAATTTTCAAATTCAACTAGTTTTTCATTTTCATTAATTTTAGGTTATTTAATAGGATCATGGTTTATTTGGAGACCAGTTATGGTGATAAAATCCTTGTAATTATCTCTTGGGTTGGATTTATTAGTACTTGGGAGCTTACCCTTGTCTTTACTACCAACCTCCCTATCTAAATACCCCATTTGGATTTATAGATTTCTCATTATTGAATCCATTTGAACTTTATCACAATCATTTTTTGTATTTTGTTAATTAAATATCCCTATAAACTATTGAAACATACCCCTCACTTCATCTTTTTTAATTGGAGGAATCATCATTGGATTGGGGTTGGAACTGCTGCCTAGGTGGATATTGAAATCCAGGAGGGGTCATTGGTTGAAGAAATCTCTACTCCCTCTAATAGAGTTTTGGGTTGTTCTTATACCCTTGATTATATGTATTTGAAAAAGGATATTCACTAGGATTTATCCTAGGACTATATCCAAAAAGAATGTCATTCTTTGGAGATTATATAGGTATGTAAAAATTGGGACAAGAAGTCTTTGAGTGCCTAAACATACCACAATGGTGGAATTTATCCCTAACACTATTATGAGTGTTTTCATTGAAAAAGCCAACATCTTGAGATTCATCTTGTAGGAAAGAGTTGGGTTATTTTATCACAATATTTCTTATCCTACAGAATTTGTGTTGTGAGTTTTGTGAATTTTTTTTTAAAATTTTTTTACAAGTCCTGAATGATTCTATCACTAAAATCCCTTCAATAAGACTGATCCACTAAGGTCTGGTGATAAGGGGTGAGACTGTTATATAAAGTGTACATAAGGAATTGGGGAGTGTATTGATGGATTGGAAACTTTCTGAGTAATCCCATGAATCTATCCCAAGCTTCATGGAATAGATCTCCCTTATCTTTTAAGAAACCAATGATTTTATGTATAATATTAGAAGTCATTCTCCTAGGATATAATTTCAAGGTGAAGGCACTGTAAAATTGATCCCAAAAGACAAAAATTTCCTCCTATAATTATATTTACCAAGACCTATAATTTCCCTTAAGGTGAAAAGGGAACACTCTTATCTTAATCACTTTCTCACTCAGGCCTCACAGTGGTAGTTGCTGGACACATTAGTAGAAGTCCCTAATGAAGTTAAGGGAGTCTTCACTGGGAATTCCAGTGAAGGTTGGTAGCTAGGAGAAAATGAATTGCTTGATTTCATAGTTTCTAGACATAGGTGAGATTCTAATGTAAGAAGAGTTTTTAGAAATAGTAGGCAGTAAGAATTATCACAAGCTATGCCTCTCAATCATTTAATTTCTAGGTTGATTCACATTTCCAAGTGGTCAGCTATCCATGTTCTCATTCTCAGCCTCTGTTAATTTATATTTTAATTTCATTTTTGTTCCTTTTAAAATATATAAGGTGATTTTTAATATCAAGAATGGTTGGTTCTAATGTCTCAGGTTTATACCTTATTTACATAAAGTAGTAGGTTCAATATATTTTCTTTTTAATTTTTATTGGAATTTTTTTACAGTTTTTTGGAAATATTTTATTGTATTTCTAATTTTTTATTAGTTTGTGTATTTCTAATTCTTTTTTATTTTATTTTTTTTAGTTTGTTTGGTTTTTTATATTTTAGTTTTTTTTGTTTTTTGATACTTTCTTAAACATGCCTTCCCCGACAATAGTTCCAAAATGCAACAACTAAAATTATTTTTTTTTGCAGATTTAAATATATAATCAAACATACTACCTATTCTAGTATTGTGGAAAGATGGTCGAACCATAGAGAATGACTGAGTTTTGGTTGAGTGAAAAAAATAAATAGTGGTATATGGTGATGATGTAGCGAAGAGAATAGAAATTTGTGTGTGATTGTAAGAGTATATGTGAGTGTAGATAGACAATAGAGACATATGATCAACAAAATATTTGTAAAAAGAAATTTACGGAAAGGGAGAAATCATTTTTCTGGTTTTTATACTAGTTTTACCTTTCTCATTCATTGTAATTTAATCAAATAGATTTGATTTAATATAGTTAACTAGATTTTTCATCAATTAAACTTGTGACAAAATAACCCCTATAGTTTATCAACTATAGAAATCATTCGATCACCAAGTGGAAACAATCAGAAATAACTGGGTTTAATATGTCAGTTTTACTCAATGTGATTATCTTTCTTTAGTTTGATACATTTTTCAATGAAATAATCAGATTGAAAACAATTTAATTTTAAATCTGATCAAGATCAATTTTTTACTTATTCTTTATTTTTTGTAAAGAATTATTGTTCATAGAGAGATAGAGAGATATGAATCTAGTAGAAAGTAAATACATGAACATGGTAAAATGGGTTTACTAGCTTATCTAATTCCCCCAATAATGTTTAAATAATAATCATAATGGAATTAAACATATAAAAAGATTCAATAACTAACATATTCGTTCAAAATTAAAAAATAAAACAAAAGATAAGCGAAGAAAGTGTTCAATCTCCATGATCTTGATCTCCAGGGGTTATCAATGTTCGATATCTATTTTCTACCTATTTCTTACTATGAGTGGTGTGTAGTATGTGGTCTCTGATGTACCTCTCCAAAATAGTGGTGAATTCTTGAATGGTGATCAACTACTTGCTGATCAATAGTTCTCCAATGCATGTGATGTGAAATGAAGTGATCCCATCATGCTAGATGGCTCTCAAATGTTTGTTATTCCCCCACTATAACTACTTCTAGAGACTTCTTTTCCCCTTCATGAGCTCCTATAACAGTTCCCAAATGCCTTCTCTCACCTATTCATAGAGCCTTCTTGTGCCTCTTCCTCCTTTTTGGTCACTGAAGAAAAAATACACTCCTAACTGAATGCATAGCTTGTGCTATGATGATTGACCCCCCTTATATGATTCAATAAAAATAGAAAATAAGAATAAAATAGTGAAATGGTGAGAAAATAATAAATGTACTATTAAAAATAAGTATAATCTAACTACTAAATGTGTACATAAATAAATTTATTTATTAATATAAAAAATGTTAATTATAAAAATTATAATACAGAATTGGACATATATAATTATATATTTATAAATATATGATAATATATATTATTATAATGTTTTAATAATAATAATAATATTATATATTATAAGTAGAATAAGGGTAGGAGGGGGTTTTGGTTGAAAGAAGGAAGAAAGTGGTGGGCCACTCATGGTAAAGGAGAAGAGAGGGGGTCGTTGGGGGTATTCAATGATGACTGTCTCCAAGAAGTGGCCTTAATTTGGCTATGTTCACTGTAGATTAGGGGGAGGATCTCAATATTCAGTTTCCTAGATAGTCGGAGGTGGCATCAGAAGATTCAGGTGAAGGAGCAAAGGGAAGTTCTAACCTTGGTGCTTGGTAGTTCAGGATTTGGGTCTTCAAGAATAATAACTAGGTGTTTCCAGATCTGGTAGCTTCAGGTAGGTTCATGATTCAATGTAGTATAAGGGATCTTCAATTGGGATTTCATGGTTGAAACATGTTTTTTATTTGAATCAGTGAACTTTAAGTTTTCATTTTTTATGATGACTCTGGTTCGTTATTGATCTGGTGAGTGTTTCTTCATCTTAGTAAATCTGTATTATTTCTTTTTGTTCTTCTTCTACTATGGTGATTAATTTGAGCAGTGTGTCAAGGAAGACTAGTGGTGAGTGACGTAGGTTAGAATTTTATAGTGGGTTGTAATGATGTTAACAGTGGTTTGGAACATCAATGACTCAAAAGAGTCATCTTTGCAGGTGGAAGGCGATGAATCGATTGAGTCACCATTGAAGGAGAAGATGGTACTGATAGGTTGGGAACCACTGGTGGCTCGGCAGTAATAGAGGATACGGGGAATCAGTATTTGTTGAGAAGAATAGTAACTTGGGTGGTGGTGACTCAAGGGAGTCATCACTGGGCGTTCTGGTGGTGACTCAAAATAGTCACCATAGGGTGGTTTTGGCGGTGACTCAAAGGAGTCATGGTTACAATTTCTAACAGTAGGTGCAAGGAGCCACAACTGACCCCAGAGACTGGCGACAAGTGTTCTAGCAGAATATGAACCTAAAAACAACTAAATATTTTAATTTTATGAATAATAATTATAAAATAAAAATAAAACACTAAAAATTAAAATTAGAATTAACAAATTTAGAATAAATTATTTTCACATTAAACCAACGAATTAAATTCATTAATTTGAAAAAATAAAAAAGAAATTATGTACCAAATTAATTAAAATAATAAATTAATTGAATTATTAAATTTAAAATTAATTACACAAATAATTAATTAAAATAAATAATAAATGAAAGAATTATTTTAAAAAACCAAAAAAAATGAAATAATGAATGAATTAAAAAAAGAGAGTGAAAAATTATTATTTAAACAAAAAAGGAAGAATAAAAAGTAAAAGCTAAAACAAAATTATATCATTGATTTTAAATTATTGAAAATTTCTATAATGATCCATAAAATATATATTTTAACAACAAAGGACAATTTTAAAAATTTAAATTTAAATTAACAAGGGTTAAAAATTATTAAACAAAAAACACTTTTTTAATAATAAAAAGTTAATAAAAATCAAAAAATTATTTGAATAAGTGAAAAAAAAATAACTACATTGAGGAAAATAGGTTCCCTTTTATAAGTGAGGAGAGGGACACAAAAAAAAATAATTAAAATATTTAAATAATATAAAGTCACGTTGACGTGAAAGTGGAACTAAATGACCAAGTCATCAAAGTTATGATAATATAATGTTTAAATATCATAATAAATAAGATTTTGGAGATTTTAAGTTGTATTTTTTACCCCAATATCTTAGTTTGACACCCTTGGTAAACCCGTTTTAATCCTTACATTGGTAACAAATTTTTTATTGTTTTTATATTCATTACGAAGAAAAGTTAAAGTGTACTCATTACAAAATTTATACATTCTAATTCTAAATATTAAATTCATTTTATAAAATTAAATTTCAATAAATGGTTGAAATTAATTTTAAAATAGACGCACAAAATGTAAAGAAAAATGTTTTTTAGAAAAATGCATTTTCAAGCATAAAACATAGTTTACTTTAATAATTTTCCAAGTAAAATATATTAATTGAATTTTAAAATATTTTGTTGAATATATTTTCTAAAAATTTAATTATAATTATTAATAAAAGTTATTTATTTAATTTATTAAGATAAAAATAAATTATCATAAAAAATATTTGTTTTCGAAAAATAAAACTTTTTTACCTTCAATTGATTTTACCTCTATTCCTAACTTATAGATAACTAATGTATGATTTATTAGTCATTAAATTTAAATAAATTTCATTAAAATAATATTTATATAGTTATCAATATATAAAAATACATGGTATGTAGACAAATATATTTCTTTTGAAAAATTGGTCTTTTAATCATGATATTTTTTTTAAAAAATAATTATTATTTCTTAGGAATTATTCAATAAATTTGAATTAAGGAAATTTCTTTATATATATTTAAAAATGTTTCTATTCCTTTTCCTACACACTAATCCAATGACTGGGTTATAAATGTTAAAATATATTATGTGTCATTTAGACTGAAGGTTGTGTGTAAATAATTCAATCAAATACTTCAAATTTATTTCAATAGAATACATATAAAATATTAGGTTGTTACATTCCACCCAATTATAAGAATTTATCGATCATAATTATATTAATATGATATAAACAATTGTAGATACTTTTACCTTATCACATCCTAAGGTTCCCATTTAGCTTTCTCATAATTATGTTTTTTCCACAAACCATTGACCAGATGAGTGGTCTTGTTTCACAAAACATTCTCTCTATAATCCAAAATCCCCATCAGTTGTTTCTCAGAAGAAAAACCAGTATCTAGTGGTACAACCAATGATTTATGAAAAAGATAAGGATTAGGTATTTAATTAATAAAAATTGATACATGGAACACATCATGAACTTGAGATAGATTTAGTAGAAGTTCCAAGTGATAAAAAACCAACTTGATCCAATAAAGAATATTGAAAGGGATGATATATCTAGGGATGCTAATTCAATTATTTCAAAATTTTATAACCTCAATCCATGGAAAAATTCATACGAATACCTACACACTAAATTCATATTATATATCTTATCAATGATGGATATAATTACACTTCTTAGGAAACATAAATTCCATGATGTGTTATGGAATGGTCATAACCTACATTTCCATTTCCTATACTAGCTTAGGTTTTAGTTTCTTTCATTATTTAACTTCACCCCAATACATTGGAGTTCTAGAATTATTTCCATATAGGGATTCATAAGGAGATATCTAAATTCTTATGTGGAAGCTATTTTTATAAGAAAATTCTATAAAATGTTAGTGTTGATCCCAAACACCATTGAAGTACATAGAATTGGATCTTGAAATTTCCTTTACTGTTTGAATGTCATTTTCCAACTGGGAATCTATTTGAGGATATAATTAAATATTAAAACACAACTCTATATCCAGATCTTACTGAATAATTTTATAGAACTTCAAGTTAATCCATAGATCTTGATAAAATACAATAGAATGTACCACTACATGAAACCCTACCACTTCATTAATTTATATCAGGACAATTTGATCAAGAGATAACTCTTATTTGATAGAAATTAATTGTATTGAATTTATAATGAGATTGAGTAAAACACAATTATAATTATACCCTTTATATGTCTTGGGGAGTTGTACAATGAAATCCATGATAACATTTTCCCATTTCCATACATGTATGCTCAATGGTTGTAACATCCCATTATAATTCTACAGGTCAGCCTGAACGTTTTCTCATACCAAACACCAAGATATATACTCTGCAATATCTTTCTTCATGTTACACCACCAAAAATACTCCTTAAGTAATTTTGACATCATTGTACTTTAAAAATGAATAGATAACGATGAGTTATGAGCTTCACCAAACAAATACTTCTTCAATTATTGTACAATATATACACATACTCTATTCCTGAACCATATCATTCCATCACAATCAAGGTTAAACTCATGAACATTTCTCACCACCATTTATAGCTCTACATATTCCATCTACACCACTTTAATCTTCATATGGACAGATGGTTGAACACTCATTTGAGTAAGATAATATTTCTATCCTTACTTTAGTTTTTCAAGATTCATCCTTTTCAAATCCATAAATACTTGATATTTTTCAATCTACATCATAGATAATATACCTTGATCCTTTCTAATGAAAGCATAAACCACCTTATTCACCATACCAGGGAGTAATGCATTGAGAATTCATAATCTCTAATCAAATCCAAGCATATTCATAGAACACATTCAATAATTTTTTGGGTGAATATATTTAATTATTTTATGATTAGTATATATATCACACCTTTCACCATAGATATAGTTCCTCTATATCTTTAATACAAAAATTACTACTGCTAACTTGAAATCCCGAGTCATTTAATTTTTCTCATTATCCTTCAATTGGCTTGAGGCATAATTTATCACCGTATCATTTTACATAAGAAAACATACTAACCCATCATTTTATGAATCATTATAAATCATAAACCCTTATACATATAGGGTAATGTGACCATAGGTTTATTGACTAACATTCTCTTGAACTCTTTAAAATTTTCTTCACATTCATCAATCCAAATGAATTTGAATCCCTTCGAAGTTAACATGGTTAGTAGATTATAATGTCCTGAGAAATAATTACAAAAGCATCAATAACATCCATACATTCCATGAAAATTATGGATCTCATTCATAGTGGTTGGTATCGGATAATGTTCAATTACTTCCATCATAGAAGGATTTTTTTTGATATACCCTTTCTTGAGATTATACAACTTAAGATTGAATCCTTATGCAAAAAAAATTCACACTTGGTAAATTTTTCATATAGATTTTCCTTCCATAAGGTGTTCAGTAAAATCCTAAAGTGATCTTCATGCTCTTCCATTTTCTTAGAATACATAAGAATATCTTCTATAAAGAGTACTAAAAACTGATAAAGGTAATCTCTAAATACTATATTCAGGAAATTTGTGAAGATAAAAGGGTCATTATTAAGTACAAATGGCATTTATATGAATTCATAATGTCCATACCTTATACAAAAGTATGTATTAGATATTATTTTACTTTTTAACCCTAATTAATAGTATCCATAATGAAGCTCAATCATTTAAAATTATTGATCACCTCACAATTGATTAAAAAATCATCAATATAAGGAATATAATACTTATTATTAATTTATATCTTGATAAGCTCCCAATAATCAATATAGAGTCATGTTGATCCATATTTATTCTTTACAAAAATAATAGGCGCACCCCATGGTGAAGAACTTGGTTGGATGAATCCTTTATCAAAATTCTCATGAAGTTTCTTCCTCAATTCCTACAACTCAATCGACGCCATACTATATTGAGTGTTTGAAATTAGTGCAACAGAAGCTATGAGTTATATTGAAAGAAAAAATTCATGATTTAGAGGAAAAATAGGAAAATATTTTTAAAAGGAATAAAAAAACTCCCGTAAAATGGGTGTATATTAAATTGTGAGTTTCTCCCCAACTATCTGAGAGAAATACCCATTATGAATATGAATAAAGATCCATAAAATGGAATTAATTTATATTAAAATCTCATATTCATCTTAACATTAATATAAAATCATAGTTTAATTATATATTTATGTTCTTTAAGATTTTCCATGTGCTACTCCAATCACAAGAACATGTTAACAAAGCATTGCATATATATCACACTATCTAGAAAGTCATGAAGAAAACTGCTATCATGGTATAAATCACATTATCGTTTGATTGATAACCAATTATTTATTAATCCAGTTCAATAATTACTAGGTTAATTTCATTTCCATACAAAGGTATAAACCATTCTAACTTACATGAAAATGAAGTGGACAATCAATGAATCCTCTACCTAGGAGAAGAAGTTCTACATGACTTGCTACACAAAAATAGGGGGTGTGTGCAAGATGAAATCACCACTGGAGAACTCGATCCACTAATAGAGGGGTTCCAATACTCCAAATGAAGTCTTATGGAATGTCATATCTTAATAAAATGAAACTAGTAAGTAATTAAAGTAGGGGCATTCGTTTTAATGTTTACAGATACGGGACGATCAGATTTTCTAGATCACAAAATATTTAATTCCAAATGTTATGGATCTCATTTAAATCCACATGAAAGGAACCATTTACAACCTATAAAAAATTATAAAAATAAATTATGTAATTATACTTAATACTTAATCCTTTTAGTTCCCTTGATTTGGACCTCTAGATGACCCATATGGCCATTTTCATGAAATTGGTGGAAATCTCAATGTAAGAGATTTTATGTAGTCATAAGAACTATATAGCTCAAATCCCCATGTATCCATCTTACCAAATAGAAAAATTCCCCAAATATCCATTTTTCCACATAGTGGAATTACCCATGTAGTTGATTGAATTATATAGATGATTGACTCACATAGCTAATGGCTCACGTAGCTGATTGGATCACATAACTGATTGGCTCACAGGTCCAATTGGATCACATAAACAATGCTCATGTATCCATTTCAACCAAAAAGTCATTTCATGTATTTGATATTGACACATAGCCACTAGAAGTACCCAATTCATTGATGTAGCCAATCTAGCCATGTATCTAATGGCTCCACACAACCAATTCATCCACATAGCCGATCCAACCACATAGCTAATAGCTCTAAGTAACTGATTCGACTGTCAGTGAATTGAGATCTCACCCAAGCCGTGAACCGCACCTCCACATCATGAAAATATTCCAAATTCCATCATTTAGCATCCAAATACATCCATACCTTCTCTAGGTCTTCTATGAGTACTATAGGATTTAGAAACATGCAAAGGGTCAGACTAGATGGATTCGGGCCCTTACAGTTTTAATCATAACCATGATAACAAATTTATTAATGTTTTTATTATTCTTTATGAACAAAAATGAAAGTGGACTTATTAAGAAATTAATTCATGATGATTCCAAATATATAATCTATTTTACCAAATTTAACTATTATTAGTGGTGGAAATTAATTTTAAAATAAACATGCCAAACTCAATGAAATCCATTTTTAGAAAAATGATTTTTTAGCTTAAAACTAAGTTTACTTTCATTCATTTCCTAAAAAAACTATTAGACGAATGTTAAAATATTTTATTGAATATATATTCTATAAATTTCATTAAAATCATTAATCAATAATGATTTATTTAATTTATTAATATAAAAACACATTGTTCACATAAAAATTGTTTTCTAACAAACCACTCTTTTTAACTTCAAATGATTTTTATCTTCATTTTTAACCATTAAATAAATACTATTTGAATAATTATTCCTAAATTATAAATAAATTTAATTAAAATATATTTTTAATAGTGATTAATATATAAAAATACATGGTATATAGAAATTTTATTTTTTAAAGATAGGTATTTTGATCATGAAATGATTTTATTATAAAATTTAATGATGATTTTATATGAACTAATCTATAAATTTTAATTATGAAAAAAATTTCATTAGATATTTCATAAATTTTATCATTATTTTAGTACTATATAATCCAATTCCTAGGTTATAAATGTTATAATATATCATGATTCATTTATACTCATGGTTTCATATATAGAAAAACATCAAATACTTTAAATTTATTTCAATAGAATGAAAATAAAATCTCAAGGTGTTACACTCACTAACACTATTAGAACCAATTATGTGGTCACATGATCCTAAAAATGGATCCACCTATGGATTATATCTACTTATAAGTAATTCATGACACAATAACATACTTTATCTATATATATGATTTATAGTAATATCTTACAGGTTATCTTGAGGTGACATCCTTTGGATTGAAAACGAGTTAGATATTTCACATGAATATCACTTATATGATGAAGAAAGGATTTAGAGGATTTTTATCAACATGAAAATAAGAGATTAAGGTTATCCTATAGATTCATGATTGATATTTAAAGACATTATGGATGTTGTAGATTATGTAATAAAGAGTGGAGGCTTACACCTGTGTAAATATGATGAGGAATTTAGAGTTGTACTATACCAAAACATGGTGCTCATCAAATTTTTTTATAGGTTTTATAAAGTATAAACCATCATTGAAAATGAATATGGTGTTTATCATGGTTCTTTGTAGGGATTTTGGATTACCATAAGGGAATAAAAACAAGAGAGGTAATATACCACTATATCCTGGGATAAGCTGAAACACCTATAATTATCTTGATCATTGTTCTGCAAGTTAAAGGAAAGAATTTAAGTAACACCAAAAGGATTTGAATGAAAAATGGTTATATCCATAATTTAATTTTATATAGAATTTTAAAGAAATCCATAGACACTATGGGGAATTACAAAATGGGATTGGTCTAGTGGACTGCATTATGGTTGATCATGGAAGTATTCATGTTTTTTTATCACGGTTACTATGCTAGAGAAGTCACCATTAAACTTTTTCTAAAAATGATCACAAACTACTCACTATGTCATGGAATGATCAATAAATGATCATTGTTTAGGTGATCAAGGTTATGAAAAATTAGTGTTTTGATAATGCTGTAAGGGTTGGTGTCCTGAGAACCAACTGTTTTGTACTTTGATTACATGAATGTTCACTTATTGTATTGTTCATTGTTCTGCATGACTATAATATAATAATGTCCTGGAATATTTGTTGCATTAATAAGGTCATGGAAGATCCCCACTATGATGAGAACCTTGAAATGATATAACAATATTTTTAAATAAAGTTCTGTGGTTGGATGACATACTATGATAGGGCACATAGTGTACTGACCATCATGTGTGAGTACTCGTAAGAAGACGAGACTCTCTCTCATGGAGTTCGCACTTGGTAATCTCCAAGATGGGAGATTATGAGAACAGACCCGCCAGTAGCAATTCTGCATGTCTTACTGTCATCGGACATTGCTATCTACGAGTGTGTGTAATGGTCCTTAGAATGAAAGATTATCATTAACTCATGTCATGACTTGCACACTTAGACTTACTGATGAAAATAGTCACGCAGATAGTTGGCGGGAAGTATGGTACATTGGGTGCGTCACGAGTGGCATGTTGTTAATGGATAAGTCGAGGAAGGATTTGTCCCTTCCATTTATGGATGTTGATATCTTGGCCAATTGATTGAAATAGAACTGTCACACTAAATTCCATGTCCATGGTGTGAACGACGAGTTTGTTTCAGGTAGTCAAAGAACGATGGATCATGCATATATGTTTATGAAACTTCCATGAAACCTTCTTGATGAGATATCGAGACAAAGGGATTAAATTACACAGTAATCATTCGTATGAGGTGATACGTCAATGCGGCATCAACTTCTTTCTCTTGGGTGCCTTGACCCGTTGCTAGACAGTAATCTTGGACTTTAGGCAAACTCGCCTAATGCCAACAAGAAAGAGGCCTAGAGGGTCACACACTAAGTGTATTGAACTATCTTATGTAGAATAAAGATTATTCCCATACATGGTTTAATAATTATTCAAGGAAGACTAAATCGTTTTAATTATGGAGGAAGAAGGAAATGAAAAACAATATATACACGTCGTGTATTAATGATTTCACACCATGTAGGTTTTCATGGAAAACAAGTACACGTCGTGTATAAATAATTCCACACCGTGTAATTTTTTTTACGGAAAGGAAATGAATAAAAAAACAAGATATACATGTCGTGTACATTGAATGTACATACCGTGTAGTTTTCAATGAAAAACAAGTACACTTCGTGTATTTATTAATACACACAGTATAGTTTTTCAGGTCGGGATTTTGAGGATATAATATTATTTTAATTTATATTTGTTATAATCAACATGGGTGCATGTCAAGGAATAAATTATTTGACATGGGGGTTTTAAATAAGAGTCCATGAAATAAATAAAATGCATAAAACATTTATTTATTGTCATAACTCTACAACCTTAAACCTGATTATAAATATCCTCACAACCCCAACTCTTTTCCGACACACAAGAGAATCGTTGTGAACAACAACTCTGGAGAATTCTCTCAAGGCAGAAAGAACCTCTTCCTCCAAGAACACTCTCAATATAAAGTTATATCCTCTTCCATTGGATCAAGACGATCTAAGGCGGACAAAGAAAGCAAAGGATTCTCCAAGCTAGCACCCAGAGACTCCTTTGGCGACGTCCTGAGATACGAGGTCCACGTGTGGATCACCGCTAGAGGAAGTATACACTTTGCTTCTCCAACACAACGTCGAATCACATTGGAACATGATCAAGAACATCAACAAAGAAATAACACCCAAAAGGTATTTCTTTTCAATTGATTAAATTAATTGTAATCAACATGTAAAGATCCTTGTTTGTGGTTCCAGGACAAACCTTCTTCTTTGTCTTTTTTCTGTGATTCGATCCGTGGAGACTGACGTTTATCGTCGTATTGATCCCGGATTGATCATTGATAATGAAAAAAAATCCAAATGGGCACATCCACCCACGCGCTTCTGCTACGCCCGGAAGCTTCAAATGGTATCAGAGGGAGGTTACAACGTTGATTATAGTTATTTAACTTTCGTTGATAATTTACGCATTTATATTTGATTGAATTCAAAATAAATCATTATATAAAAATGAATAAACGAGATCCATTCTTCATCCTTTGTTTCTCTATTCATATCACAGAAATGACCTTTTAATTTTAATTTTTGATTAAAATAAAAACAAGGAACTCATTCATAGGAGCCTCTCTTTTTGTCTGTACAACACGGGATTACACGACGTGTAATTAAAACTACATGCCCTGTACTTGGGTTCAATGAACCGGAACTGTTCTGCCAAACCACACCATGTGAATTGAGTACGCCTAAGTATTAATCATGCCGTGTTGACCAGAATTGAATGGCATGTGGAAACCGGAATACACGACGTGTATGTTGGAGAAACATGCAGTGTAGTCCATTCCGGCCCAGGTGAAACTGTGTACAAGGATAAGCCGCGTCCGCGTACACGGGGTTTCCAGGACGATTACCATGTAACAAGGAATTACATTCTGTGTATGATTTATCTACATGTCGTGTACTCCAAAATTTCCAAATTACAGAAAACACGCCAAATCCCCCGACGTGTACTTTGGATAAAGGGTGAAAAGAAATACACGCCATGTAATTTTAAACTAAACACCGTGTACTTTCCAGAAATGGAATTTCACCAGGTTTCCACCAATTTACAAAGACCCATACAAGGAATATGGATGATAAGAATCTCAAGGAAATTCAGAATGTAATTTAAGATAATGAAATGATTAATTATAAGATCATAATTACATGAATTCGAGCACGAAATATCTTAAATGAATGAAAGATTAAAAGAATTTGAATTCTAAATATGCGTAAATTTCTTTGCATGCTATGGATGATCATGATCTATACCAAAGACCCTTTGTATGTGTGTATGGTTTCATATAAATTTGTTTAAATATAAATTTATTGGCCTTTGAGCCTTCTTCCAATAAAATATAGGGCCTGCGTTCCTATGGTTTCGTTAATGTAAACCCATGTAATGGAGGATCTCCCAAGACGAAGGAGACGGTTCAAAATCTGAAGCCGAGGAGAAACCGACGCACGAAGATACAAAGGTGGATAGGTGGGAGTGCCAAAAAATGAACCATCAGGTTCAAGGTGTTTTCACTAGGTCAGGGTTAGCTTATCAAAACTGCTAGATAAGATAACCAATTGAAGCTCATGATCATGCCATCTTATTTTATTTCTCTCTGATTTCATGGTTTATTTATTATGTACGTGTTGTCGCAATCACATAGTTAATAAAATGAACAAGCATGGAAATATGGAATAAAATAAAATCCGGACTATGTGTAAACATTATCGGAACATGGTTAGTCACTTAAGAAAGCATAACTTAATATTAACAAGCATGTGATAATGCGAAACTATGAATAAAAGATTAAAATCCCTCAATACCATATTATGTCAGACCAAGACTTCTGTTACTTGATTAAGGGAAAGACTCAATAAAACTATGTGTTTGACCAACCCTTGTTGGGACACTTAATTTTATAAAGGAATCCCTTATGAAAGGTTTTGGGTTGACTTAACCATTTTACATCAAGAGGAGTATCCATTTATAGACTTTATGTAATATTGGAGGCAAGATTTGAGGAAATCAATGTCAGGATTTCAGGATTGGGGAGTCCACTCAACAGATCAAGGAACTCTAAACTCACAGTTGGAAAAGACCTGCCTACCTAAATACCTTCAAATAGCTTGACCAACCCTTGTTGGGGTTATGCGAAGGGGAATATGGATCCTTGCTACTAGAATGTCACAGCAACTGGACATTTTGGGCTCAATGGTGAGGGCCATTGGGACTTTATAAAATAGTGAGATAATTAATAAATTCATTTATTATTTTTCATAAAATGTAATCAACAAAGTACTGATAAATATGCTCTTTTAATTTGTAGAATCGAAATGAAAAACTCATCAACCAAATTTTCTCTGGGATAAATTCTTTATAAAGAAAATATCTTCACCAGCAATAAATTTTAGGAATGGTTTAGGCGCCTTCGGGTTATCCTGCACTATGAACGAACGTTTTATGTACTGGAGTCCTCACTTCCTGATTCTACTGCCCCAGGGGCAGGTGATGAAGATTTCCTGGTCTATGATCAACATTTTAACGACACTCTCGACGTTCAATGTTTGATTCTATCATTGATGTATAGTGAGATCATGAAGTCTCATGAAGACATGGATTCCTATAGCATTCTCGAGCACCTCTGTTGTCTATACTAGGAGAGAACAAGACAGAAAATGTTTGAGATATCTAAGGCTCTATTTCAGAGCAATCATGGAGAGGGTGCCCCAGCTGGGCCTCATGTAGTCAAGCTCATTGGATACATTGGGAGCTTGGAGGTTCTAGGGTTTAAACTCCCCGAAGAACTGGGCACCGATCTCATTCTTGCATCACTCCCCCAGAGCATCTCAAACTTTGTTGGTAATTTCAACATGAACAACATTGATAAGTCTCTATCTGATATTCTTATGCGCCAAGTAGATAATGACATGAAGTGTGAAAAGCCTTCTATCCTTATGGTGAATAAAAGGAAAGGGGAGGCGAAGTTTTTTAAGCCCAATGCTTCTTCAAGGCCTTCCAAGAAAAGGAAGATCAAAGGGGAGGCAAGGGAACCTGATGCTATTTGTTTTTCATGTGGCAAGAAGGGCCACTGGAAGAAAAACTGCACCCAACCAAGGAAGCAAGGTGAAGCTTCAGGTGATTTTGTAATCGAATGAAATCTATCTATTTTTACTACTTGGGTATTAGATACTTCTTGTGGTGATCACATATGTATCCAAATACAGGAACCAAGTAGACTCAAGAAGATTGATGGAGGTGAGGTAGATCAACGAGCAGCCAACGGAGCCAGACTTGATGCTGTAGCTGTTGGGGACTACCACCTCACATAGCCAACTGGAATGATCTTAGTGTTAAAGGGTTGTTATTATGTGCCTTCTGTTACTAAAAACATTATTTCAGTATCTATATTAGATACTGATGGATTCATGTTCATGTTTGGAAATGAATGTTGCTACTTTTATAAAGATAACATTTGTTTTGGTATAGCACATTTATATAACGACCTTTATGTGTTAGACTACACAAGACAAGTAATGACAATACATAACAAAGTCAATTCTCATGACTCATACCACACCCAACTTTGGAATCATCAGCTAGGTCATGTCAATGAGAAACATTTTACAAAATTACATCAAGATGGGTATTTAGATTCTTTCGAACGAAAACCACTTGGGGTATGTCATGCGTGTCTACAAGGTAATATGACCAAAGCCCCATTTAGTGGGAAAGGTGAAAGAGCTAAAGAGATTTAGAATTAGTTCACTCAGATGTGTGCGGTCCATTTCCAGTTGAGGAAAGTGGTGGGTTCTCACACTTCACAACTTTTACTGATGTTTTTAGTAGATAGGATATATCTACGTAATGAGGTATAAGTCAGATTCTTTTGATCATTTCAAAGAATAAAAAAATGAAGTTGAGAACCATCTTGGTAAGAACATTAAGAAACTCCGCTTAGATAGAGGAGGAGAATATCTTAATCAGGACTTCATTGATTTCTTACAGGAGTTTGGGATTCTATCTCAACTCACTTTTCCTTACTCGACACAGTGGAATGGTGTAAGCGAAAGGAGGAACTGCACCCTGTTGGACATGGTGAGATCAATGATGAGTCATGTGAGTCTTCTATTATCCTTTTGGGGATATGCATTACAAACAGTAGCACACATACTAAACCAAGTACCAACTAAACCGATAAATGGTATACCATACAAGTTATGCAGTGGGCGCAAAGGCATGTTATCGAATTTACATCTGTGGGGTAGCGAATCATTTTTTAAGGCCTCTTCAGGTAACAAACTTGCACTCCGAGGCACAAAGTGTATATTTATAGGATATCTTAATGAAACAAGGAGATATTACCTATACAACCCTCAGAAAAAAAGGTTACAATGTCAAGACATGCCATATTCCTTGAGAGGGAGCACATCTCCAAAAGAGATAGTGGGAGTGAGATAGACTTTTATGAAGTAGAGGCTCAAGATAAATAGGAGTTGGTAAAAAAACAAATTCCACAAATCCCCATGGAAGAACAATCTGTTCCAGAGACACAAGAACTGCGTAGGAGCAGGAGAGAGGTGAGAGAACTAGAATGGTATGGTTTTCTTGTCACCGATGATGGTGACTCATTATTGGTTGACAATGATGATCCTCTTACCTACAAGGAAGCAATTTAAGGCACAGACGTTGCCAAGTGGCAAGAAGCCATTAATTCTAAAATGGATTCCATGTACCAAAACCAAGTTTGGATTTTGGTGGATCCTCTAGTTGATGTAAAGACAATTGGTAATAAATGGGTATTCAAGAAGAAACTGGTCATAGTGGGGAAATTCAGCACCTATAAGGCATGACTGGTTGCAAAAGATTTTAGACAATGTCAAGGAATTGACTATGATGAAACCTTTTCACCGGTTGTGATGCTAAAATCCATCAGAATCCTATTGGCCATTGCCGCTTACCCTGACTATAAAATTTGGTAAATGGATGTCAAAATAGCTTTCCTTAATAGGAACCTCTAGGAAGATGTCTACATGACACAACCTGAAGGGTTTTTGACTCTAAAGGATGCCAAAAAGGTATGCAAGTAGCAGAAATCCATTTATGGATTAAAGCATTCATCAAGGTCATGGAACATTCATTTTGGTGAAGCTGTAACGAAATTTGGATTTGTTAAGAATGAATGTGTTCCTTGTGTCTACAAGAGGTTTAGTGGGAGTGCATTCGTTTTCCTAATAGTATATGTTGATGAGATATTACTAATTGGAAACGAAGTACCTGTCTTAAAGTCAGTTAAGGCATGGTTGCATAAATGCTTCTCCATGAAAGACTTGGGCGAGACAACATATATTCTTGGGATCAAGATCCATCGTGATAGATCCAAGAGAATGGTGGGTCTAAGTCAAAGTACATACATTGACAAGATACTAAAGAGATTCAGTATATAACAATCCAAGAGGGGATTATCTCTAGTGTCACATGGCATTCATCTTTCCAAGAAAATGTGTCCTCATAAACATGATGGAAGAAAGAGAATGACATGGATCCCATACGCATCCGCGATTGGGTCAGTCATGTATGCTATGATATGTATGAGGATAGATGTTTATTACATATTATGTGTGGTAGGTAGATATCAATCTGATCCAGGAGACCGCCATTGGATGGCAGTCAAGACTATCCTTAAGTATCTGAGGCGTAATAAGGATATATTCATGGTTTATGGAGGAGATGAGGAACTAGTCATTAGAGGACATGTAGATTCTAGTTTCTAGACTGATCAAGATGACATGAAGTCACAAACTGGATACATCTTTAGTTTTAATGGAGGTGCATTGAGCTGGAAGAGCTCAAAACAAAGTGTGGTGGCAGATTCTACAACGAAGTCCGAGTATATCGCAGCTTCTGATGTAGCTAAAGAAGCAGTATGGATGCGAAGTTTCGTTCAAGAGATGGATGTAGTACCAAGCAGTAAAGATCCTATCACAATCTATTGTTATAATACTATAGCGGTGGCACTTGCAAAAGATCCAAGGTCACATCAGCAGATAAAGTGCATACTTCGGAAGTATCATCTCTTGAGGGATTTATCTCAGAGAGGTGAAGTTGTAGTGAGCAGTATTTCCATGGAAGACAACGTGGAGGAACCCTTGACTAAAGCCTTGAATTATCATAAACATGATCATGATGTGAGGTCTAGTGGACTAAAAGTTGTAGGTAGTTGGCTCTAGTCCCAGTGGGAGTTTGTAAGGGTTGGTGTCCTGAGAACCAACTGTTTTTTTCTTTGATTACATGAATGTTCACTTATTTTATTGTTCATTGTTCTGAATGACTATAATATAATAATGTCCTGGAATACTTGTTGCATTAATAAGGTCATGGGAGATCCCCGCTATGATGATAACCTTGAAATTATATAACAATATTCTTAAATAATGTTCTGCGGTTGGATGACATTCTATGATAGGACACATAGTGTACAGACTGTCATGTGTGAGTACTCGTAAGAATACGAGACTCTCTCTGATGGAGTTCGCACTTGGTAATCTCCAATATGGGAGATTATGAGAACAAAACCACCATTACCAATTTTGCATGTCTTGGTGTCATCCAACATCGCTATCTACGAGCGTGTGTAATGGTCCTTAGACTGGAATATTACCATTAACTTATGTCATGACTTGCGCACTTAGATTTACTGAAGAAAACCGTCACGTAGACAGTTTGTGGGAAGTAGGGTATATTGGGTGCATCATGAGGGACATGTTGTTAATGGATAAGTCGAGGAAGGATTTTACATACCATTTATGGAAGTTGATATCTCGGCCCTTTGATTGAAATAGAACTGTCGAATTAAATTACATGGCCATGGTGTGAACGACGAGTTTATTTCAGATAGTAAAGAATGACGGATCAAGCATATCAGTTTATGACACTTCCATGAAACCTTATTGATGAGATATTGAGACAAAGAGATTAAATTACATAGTAAGCGTTCATATGAGGTGATACGTCAATGTGGCGTCAACTTCTTTCTCTTGGGTGCCTTGACCCATTGCTAGATAGTAATCTTGGACTTTAGGAAAGCTCGCCTAATGCCAACGAGAAAGAGGCCTAGAGGGTCACACACTAAGTGTATTGAAGTATCTTATGTAGAATAAAGATTTTTCATATACATGGTTTAATAATTATTCAAGGAAGCCTAAATCGTTTTAATAATGGAGGAAGAAGGAAATAAAAAACAAGATATACACGCCGTGTAGTTTATCATGGAAAACAAGTACACACCGTGTATTAATAATTACACGCAGTGTAGTTTTATTTATGGAATGGATATGGATAAATTAAAACAAGATATACACGCCGTGTACATTGAATATACACGCCGTGTAGTTTTCAATGAAAAACAAGTACACGCTGTGTATTTATTAATACATTCCGTGTAGTTTTTCCAGTCGGGATTTTGAGGATATAATATAATTTTAAATGGTATTTATTATAATCAGTGTGGGCATATGTCACAGAATTAATTATTCGACATGGGGGTTTTAAAAAAGAGTCAATGAAGTAAATAAAACGCGTAACACATTTATTTATTGTCATAACTCTACAACCTTAAACCTGATTATAAATATCCTCACAACCCCAACTCTTTTCTGACACACAAGAGAATCATTGTGCAGAACAACTCTGGAGAATTATTTTAAGGCCGAAAGATCATCTTCCTCCAAGAACGCTCTCAAGACCGAAAGAGATCCTCTTCTATTGGATCAAGACGATCTAAGGTGGACAAAGCAAGAAAAGGATTCTCCACGCTATCACCTGGAGACTCCTTTGGCGACGTCCCGAGATGCAAGGTATTCATGTGGATCACCGCTAGAGGAAGTCTACACTTGGCTTCGGCGATGCAACAAAGAATCACATTGGAACGTGATCAAGATCATCAACGAAGAAAGAACACCCAAAAGTTATTTCTTTTCAAATGATTAAATTAATTATAATCAACTTGTAATGATCCTTGTTTGTGGTTCTGGGACAAACCTTCTTTTTTGTCCTTTTTATATGATTCGATCCGTGGAGACTGGTGTTTATTGTCGTATTGATCCCGGATTGATCATTTCTAATGACAAAAAGAAAAGTGGGCACATCCACCCATGCACTTCCGCTGCGCCCAGAACCTTCAAATGAATAATAGAAAACATATTCATATGAAAACACATAATGATTTTAGTCAATAAAGAGAAATATACATAGGAAAATGGATTTAGGATACCATGGAAGTTTGAGATATTTTTTGGTTTTTTAGATGTGGTTTTGTCCAAAGTGACAAAGTCATGATAATCATCCATTACACTGTGGTTTGGAAAATTCCAATACATCCATACATTTAATGTCCTATATTTTAGAGATAGATTAAGGACTTTGAATGGGATATCTCTATAACAAGATATATGAATTAGAATTATAATTATGTGTGTTCTGTATATGATCCTAGGATAAGAGATATAGACACATGGATCAATTGAGACTTTTGATGAATATATAGAGATATGAAATATCATTATAAATGGATATTCCATGATTGTTTGGATGAGGGTACTAATATTTTGAGGCAAATTCACGTAAATGATGATGTATCCAACCTAAAGAAAGGAGGATAGGGACACTTATCTTGGTCTTGATCGAGATAAAAATAGTTCATAAAACATCCATTAACATAGAGGAACATGATAAAGATGAAGTATGACTAGACATTCAATAAATATTCTTATTTTTTTATATATTCCCATTGTATTATTGCTTCTTATTATCTACATTTATTATGATATTCCCCTCTATTTATCAATTGTTTTTCACATTGATAATAATACATTGATGTGGACAATGAAATGAAAACCATTATACACCAAGGACTAGAAAATAGATAAAAAGAGTGTTTGAATCTTGTATTCCCTAATGTTATATTATTTACATCCTTACACTCTTCCAATCATTATCAACCACTCTCTATCCCTCTCTCTATGCGACACCCCAAATATGCACTCCTAGATCCAGTGTTCATAATACCTTCTTTACATGCTGAATTTGAAATGAACTGAAGTGACCCAATTTTATCCATTAATAATTACAATATCAATAACAAATATAGATTCATGTAAATTTGAAGGACCTTTTAGATATAGAGTTTTAAAGATTTGAGAAAAAATTATAATGAAAAAATACCATGCATAACTCATCAAATGATAGTTTTTTTACTATATAAGAAACCACTTAATCCTTAATAAGTCTACAACATCTCCCAAAAATTTTACACACATGCTATTCTGTTAGACATATCATGTGTCATAAATTTTTTTATAACCTAGGGAAATGGAGAAATATTAAGGTTTGGACTCAAATTCCAAGTATTTTTTAACATAAGTGATATCAATCAAAGATCACAAGTGATTATAAGAGGCACATAACTAATATGGAAGGAATATATAACTAAAAATAATTCCATAATAGAATGAAACTAAAAGCATCATATATCCAAAAATAAAGAAAAATAAAAAAACACATGGATAACAAAAACTGGATCCTTATCAATGAAATTCATAATACCATAAAACTAATTCTATTCCCTAAGACAATACATCATGATCTTAAGCATCGTGATCTTACCATTAAGGCCCTCTGTCTAAGAAATATTTTATTTTTGAGTAGGAATACATAAAAATACCCAAGATAGTTTTTCTCATGATACATATTGATGCATAGAGGGTCAATATAATACTAGGACCCACCTATAACTACTTTAAGTCCAATGAATTCACTATGTGAAAGAAATTAATATAAATAAAATACATAATCAACTTTCCTTACAAGTCAATAAACATTAGTAGTGAGATACAAACATATGGAACATCAATACCATTCCAGTAAATAAATTGGATAACATTTAATTATATTATCCATATAAAAAATAATTATTTTTAAACAATATATAATAAAATTTCATTTTTAATCAACAAATATACATATCAAAATAACTTGTATTTGAATTTTCAATATTTCCCCAATTAAAAGATGGAATATCTTTCTATGCATACTGAAAAATAAATCTACATAGAGTAATAGATATGTGGTTAGTTAAATAATTTCCCTAGTTAATAAATGTACTAAATATATGAAAACACCATTCAATCAACGTAAGGAAATATAGTGCTCAAAATGGAAAGACATTGGAAGAAAAATTATTCTTGTAATAGAGGATGATTTAGAAATAAAAAGGCAGTGATAGATTTAATCAAATTTATTTCTAAAAAATGAAATAGTATGAAATGATTTATAAGGAAATCCATGAAAATTACATACACCACAAATGAAAATTATTGGTGAATATGAATCACATCTCAATGAAACAAATATGAGATGAAAAAACCCTTACGGTAATTGTAATGTAAGAATCAAAATAACATGAGAGGGATAAAATGAAATTCATATATAATTAAATTAAATATATTAATTATACTTGAAGGTAATAGGTAAGTGAATAGATTATAAAAATTAAAATATTTTGTGCAATATCAAACATGCCTCATATAATTTGAATTGAGACAAATAATTTTGACATTATAAATTTTCAATCAAAAAATCCTTGAACGATATGATTTAAAATAAAACATTAAATATCATGAATAATGAGAGGATAATGATACAAAATATTAATTGGGATTTGGATACACCATTATAAATATAAAATTCTGTACAATAAGATATATGTCTCAAGGGGATAAAAATCCAGACAAGAGACCCCTTTCAAGTAATATAATATTTGAGGTATGAATCATTTAGTAATGAGGTTATGAGGAAGAATTGTAAAACCATAGAAAATAAGAGAAAATAAAATACCATATATTCATTAGGTAGAATAAATACATCTTTGAAAAATATATTTTCAATAAGTATGTTTGTAATCGAAAGGATGAAAATCAAGTTATCACAAACCATTACCTTATTCCTGATTAATTTGGTGCAAGTGCTTAACTTCATGAATAATCAAATAAATTAATTAGATGTATTCATATGAACCTTATGAATTTATATTTAATTTAATATATAATATTTATTATCATATGATATTTATTTACTACATATATTTTTCTTATATTTGTGTGAAAATTGAATTGGTGTCGGCTTATTTCGGTAAATATAGCGATTAAAGATGATACTTTAATAATAAGTTAAATAAATAATATATTATTTAAAAACATAAAATAGTCATAATTTTATTAATAAATTATAATACAATTAGTATTTAAATTTTTATAGTCATCCATGATAGAGTTTTATAGCATTGTTCATACAGGTGGTTAGACCAACCCAAACACGAATGTACCATAATTCAAAGGGTGAGTTTGATTAATAAATTATTTATATGGATAAAATATAATTATAGAATAATCATATGGATATTATTTATATGTTTTAAGGTTTTTAAATATATTTTAAGTGGATTTAATAAAGAATTAAAATCATGAGGAAAAATGTTACTTCGTGGTGGCGATAGTCCACATAGTGTACAGTTAATGTATTCATTTCCTGAAAAATTTGAGGAGGATAAAGTGGATTGCAATTTTCCTATTAATATTAAAAACTATATTATATATGTGTATTTTATTTTTAAATTACATACTTATAACCATTGAAGACAGGTAGTGGTGAAAAAGAGACGATGTCACTTCATGGAGGCAGTACTCCGCACAACACACTATCAACTTTCTTTTGTTTTTATATGTTGATGGAATAGAATAAATAAATATTTATATATTAATATAGAAAAAATTATGTATTATAATAATACTATCGTTATTATCTAATAATTGTTTGGATAGGATATGAAGGGAAATAATAATATTAAAAAGATAAGGATGATGCAATACTCACTCTTGGACAATGGACTTTCTCTTGAAAAAATCCATAAAAATGAAGGGATTAGGCTAAATAATTGAGATAATAGAATAATGAACAGGAGAAAAGTTTATATTAGGATAAAAATATAATAGTTTTATGAATAAATTTGATTGAATTTGTGTGTCATGAAGGGGTGGAAATTCCATCTTTTATAAGTAATGAAAAAGGTATTTTTGTAAACACCCATTATTTTTCAATAATGGATTCACACTATTCAAAATTAAATGGTTCTAAAGTGAGAAATAAATGAATTTGCGGTTATATTGGGTCAATAAATCATAATAAAATTATTTAAACACATTCTTTAATCATGTTTCAAGTCATTTGTTCATATATTTTTATTTTTATTTTGTTTTTATCGGGATAACTAGTTTATACCTAAGTAACTTGTGTTTTAGTAAAAATATAAAATATCATATCTTAATTTTTTTTGAGATTAACATAATATAAATATAAATTTAATATAATAAAATTTTTAATCAATATAAAATTAACTTTAAAATTAAAACATTTTGTATAAAGAAAAATTGTTTTATAGAATAATGTTGTTTTCACCCTTAAGTGTTCTTAATATTATTTAGTATTAATAACTAATTTAATTAGTGATATTTTATTTAAATATAGACATAAAATTCATAGTAAATTAGATTTTTATAAGTGGTTAATTTATTTTATTATATTAAAATTATGAAATATTAATAAAAAATTCTTCGTAAATAAGAGTTTTACTATTATCGTGGTCATTAAATTTAATCTTACTAATTATTATTTTATACCCAAAAATAAAATTTACATTTTTAAATTATATTATAATGTTGATATAAAATATTAAACCCATTTTTTGGATTTAATTTATATAATTTTTGAAATATAATTTTTTAACATAAGTGAATAAATCATTTTTAAGAGTAAAATATTTCTTAAGTTCCCAAAACAATATACATGGGTTTTATAAATAAAAAATGGTATTTTTAATGATATTTTACTTATATATATATCTTAAAAATGGGTCAAAATTATTTAAGTTATTCTTGTATAATGATAATGTCATAAAAGTGATGTTTTTACAATATAAGTAATTTTTCACTATTCACTTAAAAAATAAATTAATAAATAAGAATACCAAAAATTCATCTTAATATAATATTAACATGATGAATCTAAAAATTAAGTTTATTTTTTAAAATTAAAATTCTAAAAAATAAGAATTTAACTATTAAATAAAATATAAAACTATAATGAAAAATATTTTCCTAGGAAAATAACATTGCAAAAATATATTATTTTTATTATTTCTTATAAATTTATAATTAAATTGGTGTTAATACACTATTCATATTGATAATATATTTTATCAATGATATATTTATATTCTTGAAAAATATCACAAAATCTAATCTTTAAAATGGTTTTATTTTAAAGAATAAACCAATCTTATTAATTATTTATATAAAATAATTGAATTTTCAACATCGCCTTTTTATTATTAGTGAAATTTATTTTTATTTCTACATATATTTAATAATTCAAGTACATATATTTTTATCCTCCATTTTTAAACTATATTCTTATGGTTGTATAACATTTCTGTGGTTCGTTTTGGTTCGACGATGTGTGTAAAGTAAGATCTTGAACACCTTAGATTTTTAAAGGAAAATATAATTTATGATATATGGGTCTTACATTTTCCACTTAAATAAATTTAATCATCACTATTATTAATTCTTCATCTCTAAGGAAAAAGTTTTTGGGTATACCTATGATATTTAAGATCTAATATTTAATTTCTAATGAGATACCAAACATTCTATTTTAGATACTATAAACTCATGAATAGATGATCATGGCTTGATTTATGACATCTATTAAGATTTCCTAATACAAAAATTTATATTATCCCTTTTCAAATAGATCAAATCCATTCCTAAAATAATATCAAATTAAGGGAAATAACTAGATCCATAGTAAGAAACTTCCCACAATACTTGAAGAAGATTTAATAATAATCATACCACAAGGCATTTTTTATTTATAAATAAATATGAAATAGTTGGTGAAATATACATGTCATAATAAATTATAAAATCTAAAGTGAAAAATCGCCATATTCTTCGACAATAGTCATTTTACAATCTTTTTCTTATTCTTATGGTCTTGGTGGTTTTAGTGACTATTTCCCCCATTATTCAATGGATTCGTGCATTTATTTTCATAGTCCATAATTTTATTTCAATTTAATCAAGGATTTTTTATATTTGATCTATATCCCTTGGTCCCATTGTCTTTATTCCCTTTATTTTCATACTTATAGCTAATTACCATTCCCTTCAATCAAGCCATGAGGTGTTTCTTCCCACATGTTTGGCACATAGAAAATTAAATATTCTTTCCTTTATTATCTTTGTCACCTAAAAAACCATGAGACCATACCTTTCTCTTATTTTCTTTATTTGGGGATGAAACTTTTTTCACATTATTAATCATAATTCTTGGTAGATATTTTTTCACAATCACAATATTTCTCACTCCAGGTATTATCCTTTTATGTTAACCATTGGGAAAATATGTAGACTATCTATGGGATTCTTTTTTAATTTTGTTCTTTCTGTCCCATGATATTACTATAAATAAAATGATTTAATATTTACTGATTACCACCAAAAGAGATTTGTTGTATGATAATTACATGAAAAGTTAAACATTAAAATATATTAATCTTTTAAATTGTTACATTATCTTTCTATTCACTATAAATTACTCTGAGTCCAATATAGGTTTTGTTAGGTTGAGTTCTCTTATATTCCATAACCAAATTATATAACATAATCAATATGTAATAATGGATTATAATGAAAATGTGATCAACCAAAGAATACCCCCTGAGTGTGTATCACTAGGTGTGTAGTATTAGGTATACTCATCACACACCATAGTGAAGACCAAGTCATGTCTCAACTAGCCATTTTGGGGTGATTACCCCTAAGTTCATGTGTTCCAGAACCACATACACTTTTTAGTATCCATACAAGGAAATAATTTCTTAGAGAACCACACACTCTACACTTTACCAAAACTTTAAGAGGTTATCCTATACATATAAATATTCCTAGTTTTTGTTTAGTGTTCTCTTATCCTAATCCATAAAATATTAAATATTAACTCAACTAATTATTAAGGGTTATCATTTCCTTATAAATTATGATAAATCTTAACTTATAAAACCTTAAATTAACTATAAATAAAATCATAACTTATAATATTATCTAAATCCTATTTTAATACCAACTATTATTCCCTAGAACCATACTCCCAGATCTAGTGCTCATATAGAATATTTGAATTGAACCAAAGCAACCCGATTTTATCCATCAATAATTACAATTAAATAATTAATTATTTAGCTAGATTCATTCAAATGACCATTTAGGTTTAGAGTGTTAATAAAAAAGTTTAACCAGAAAATCCCATGAATATATCATACAACAGAAATTTTTTCCACTATATAAGTAACTACTTAATCTCTAATAAGTATTCAATATCCACCAAAAATTCTACACACAAGATATTTTGTTATAAATATCATGTGTAATTAATTTCTTCATGACATCAATAATTGGAACCATAATAAGTGGTTAGTTTAAATTCTTAGTAAGGGTAAACATAAGAAATAATAATCAAATTTCATAAGTTATCATACAATGTGAATAAATAATATATCAAGAATAGATAAACAAAAATAAACTTATAATGGAATGAAACTTATAGAATAATATATACATAGATGAAAATTGAACTGAAATATCACATAGATAAAATTAATTTGCGCCTTAATGTGGAATTAATAATTATGAAAAGCTAATTCCATGCTATAAGAAAAAATATTATGATCTTAGACATCATTGTAACGACCCAACGTTTTTCAATGGAAAATTCCCTTCTTATATCTATGTCATAAAAACACAAAATAATGAACTACTAAGTGATAAGTGACCTTTAAACATAATTTTGTCACCCCTATGTTTGGAATTTTAAAAATCCAACATACACGGTTGTGTTCAAGATAGTTTTTGAAGTCTAATGAAACAAAAATAATTTTTAGTGAATAGTAACCTACCCTTAAGAATAGTAATATGAACCTTATGAATAGTAAATAAGAGTAACATTACCTATGAATAATAAAATAATATTTAGACATCATAGAAAGTGATAATTTGACCTTAGAAAACGTTTTTGGTATTTTATAAGTCATAAATAATTAACTATAATTAATTAATTAATTTAAAAGAATATTTATTTTCCTGAAATATATTCATAAATTATTGAATAAATGTCTAATAGTTTTTAGATAATTTTATAAGACCCTAAGTAATTTTTGAAAGAACTGCGAAATCAGTTTTAATTTTAAAAACTGTTTTTTAAGTAAATTATGGTTTTAATTAAATATTAAATTAGTGATATTTAGAAAATTATTTTTGAAAAATGGACATCATTTTTGGATTCTACACGTCGAAAAATGGTAGGGGTAAATTTTTGGGTTTATTCTGAAATACTTCAATTTTCGTGTGAATAGTAAAAAATACAGTTTTTCGCATAATCGGTGTACACTAAATTGCATCATTAATGATGTAATGATGAAATAAACATTCTAGAACTTTAGTTTCAACCAAAACATATTAAATTTCATAAATTGTTCCTTTAAATACAATAAATTCAATTCTCAAACCTAAAAAGAACTTTCCAAAGCCTAAAGTCAAAAGGGTGATTTCTTAAAGTGTCTTTTTCTCTTTCTTTCACTTTCCTTTTAATAAAGTAATGGATTCGGATTATAAAGAAGAGTTAAAGACTAAAACTAATTTTATTATATTAATATATGATTTATGATTTCAAAAAACTACTATTACAAGTCTAACTTATGATATATTATTTTATTTAATATTTTATGCCAAAAACACCTCCCTCCTCATGTATAAATAAGCCCTCCCCCTCCTCTTGCCAAACCAAACCTCTCAAGCTTCAAGAATTGTCTAAGATCTGCCCAATCATCTCTCCTATCCCCTTCCCCACGTCCCAGAGCTCCTGGTCTCATCAAAAGACCAAGCATATTCCCTTAAGGAGGTTCTTAAGAGGAGGATTCTAAAGGTAATTTCCCTCTCTCTTCTCCTTTAATTTCCTTTCAAGTTCAAGTTCTTTTCTTGATCTCTCCCTACCTATCTTCATAAAAATTGTTTTGTAACTCCAGTATTATACATATACTGTAATATTATGATTCTAATGGTATATTATATCACCCCACACCCTTTCCCTCTTCCTTTTATTTTATTAAAGAGAACGTTGTTCATGTGGTGATAATTTATCACCTTCAAAAACGACATATTCTCTTCTTCCATTTCTACCTTCAAATATGGTCATGAAACCATTTTTATGGTTGAACCAGAATATGTTATATGTATTATGTTCTATTTTAAGTTCTGGAAATAACCTATGGCCTTATTACTAAGGTAAATGTTAAAACAAGTTCGTTGTGATCCAAAAACCACCCAAATTAACCCAAATAACCATCATTAAAATCTTATCTAATGATTCGTTCACATGGATCTAATATAACTCATTATAAAATCATTAAATCTTATGTAATATCATTAATAACATGTAATATCAATTCTTGATGTTTACCCATGATCTACCCAAACATCAATTTAAGAATACAAGTGGACCGCTCAAGAAAACCATGAAAACGAACATCCCCGATCAATGTTTTTTAAACTCTATAAGTCATACAAAGGAACATAATATGAAATAATGAAACCAGAATGAACCCTATTAATTTATAAAAGGTTCTGAAATTTCTAATTAATGAATATAATGTCATTATACAGGACATTAAAGAGAAGGAGGCATTCGAAGTACAAGGTAAGGGGAAATCTCAAACCCAATTTTCTTTCTTCGGGTTCTCCCTCTTTCACTCCATTTTTGATATGATTACTCCTCAAAGATCATTTTTTCATCATTTAATTTACTTTTTTGGGATATACATGTTTTCAATTGGTTTTTATGTCCATTAAAATGTTTTCCAAAAGAACTCTTCTTTCATGATGTCACCTTTTACCTCTCACTCAAGGTTGATGGTTCTTATATCAAGTATGTTGTTCCCTCTTTATTTTGGGAACCCAAAGCTTATGAATGTGTTATTATGAGATGAAACCCATACCTTTCCATGGGTTATTTATGTACATGTTTGATATGTGTTCTATGTGGAAATCATGATAATGATAATGTTATGATGTGACGGGTGCACCCGGAATTATATAGCGCAATATGAATGTTTAAATGTGACGGGTGTGCCCGGAATTATACAACGCTCCAATGAATTTGGTAAAGTGATGAATCTCATGAGTAAATGTTAAATGATTTTTGAACATGATTCTAGCTTTGTTCACAAGTATGTGTGGTAGTTAACCACTAAGACATGATGTTTCATTTTTATGATTTGCCACATTTCAAGTTTATTGTTTATACTCCTCTCATGTTCAAGATCTTCTTCCTATGTCATGATTATGCTCACCCCATGATATATTGTTCTTATCTATCCTCTTACTGGGCTTTTAGCTCACCACTTTTTATGTATATCCTCAGGTGGATACTTATACTAAGGAGAGGACAAGTGCCACTAAGAAGATATTGAAGAAGAAATTAAATAAATGTTTATGCTTGATGTTGTATTTGTTATGTATTGTCCTAGTTTTCCCAAGACACTAAACCTCTGAATCCTCCATGTGTAATACTATTGTGTTATTTATCTTTGAAATGATGTAATAGTAAAGTAAGAAAAGGTCGGGTCGCTATAGTTTGTATCAAAGGCAAAGGTTTAGTTAATTTGGGAATTAGGATTAGTGAACCCTAAAGAAAACCTCTAGCATGAGAATAAGTACAAATATGCACACAAGGATATTTACCTAGGGATTCCATATGTTATTTTTTTGGTATAATTGTTTAAAAGGATAAGTTATTCATGAATTTTTTACTTATGTTTTGTTCTAACCTTTTCTATATTAGAAAATGGTGGGAACCAGGAGAAATCAGGCCAAAAACTCTTGCGAAGGCCAATGCAACGATTGCCCGAACGACATCCCCAATGATTTTGGAGGTGGAGTTCAAAACTTCATGGAGATGCTTACCCAATTATCCCGAGTTATGAATAATAACCATAATAATAGGGAACGTCCTCCTTCACCAAAGAGGGATCAGCTAGCTATCGAATGCTTTATGTGGCAATGACCATCGACGTTTTGTGGATCTTCTGATCCACTAGTTGCGGAACAGTGGGTCAACTCCATGGAGAAGATATTTTCTATTCTTCACTGTTCTGAGATGGAGAAGGTGACTGTAGCCGTTTATCGTCTTGATGGAGAAGCTGATCAATGGTTGGCTTTGATTAAGAACACCAAGACAAGGGATGAAATTGAAGAGATGGAATGGGAAGACTTTAAGATAATGTTTCTTAATAAGTACTTCCCACGAACTCTTCGCACGAAGATGGAGAGATAATTCATAGAGCTTAAGAAAAAAGAAAGAGAATCTGTCATAACCTATTAAGAAAATTTCACAAGGCTTGAAAGTTATGCTTCGGGTTTTGTTATCAACAATGATAGCAAAATTGATAGATTCATTAGTGGATTAAAACCACATCTTCAAAAAGCTCTTGCAATTCAAGACTTTGGGAGTTATGAAGAAGTTTTTCGGTGTGATCTCAAGGTGGAGATGGAGTTTGGAGAATGGTCCCATGGCTATGGTGATAAGAAAATAATGATGGAGTTTAAAGCTAGCGGATCTAGTGATAAATATGGGAAGAAAACACAACGACACACTTATCAAAAATGTGGGAAGTTGCACAATGGGAACTGCCTCAAAGGGACGGGGAAATGATTCAAGTGTGAGAGAAAAGGAAACCTAGCTCACGAGTGTCGAAGAGACATGAAAAGGAAGGATAATGTAGCTGATGAAAGGAGAGAACCACTCGTGGTTCAATGCTACAACTGTAAGGAGCTAGGGCACTATTCAAACCAGTGCACTAAACCTCGAGCTCTCGAGGGTAATTAGCGCCAACAACCACCAAAGAGAAAAGAACAAGGGAAGGCTTATGCCATCACTACTACGGAGGTGGAACATGATAATGAATTCATACAAGGTACACTTCCTATTCACTCAAAAATGGAAAAAGTCTTATTTGATTCTGGTTCTACGCATTCCTTTATATCTTGCAAGTTTTATAGAACTATAGAATCGAAGCCCCGAAACCTTGAAGTAGAGATATCTGTAAAAACACCAAGTGGTGCAATCATTGCAACCCAAGTGTTTTATTCTTCTCCTATTGACGTATGTGGGAAGATTCTTCTGGAAAATCTCGTAATACTTCCCTTGGTGGAATTTGACGCTATAATGGGAATGGATTGACTCTAGTTATATAGAGCACATATCAACTGTCGGGAAAAGGAAATATATTTTCATATTCCGAACCATCCCATGATCCTCTACAAATGCAAGGAAGATCATGAATCTCCTTTGAGAAATACTTCAATAGTGTGGGTGATGATTACCTATGAAGAAGCATACCTCTCCCAAATGTTTGAGTCAAAGGAAAGTTCCAAACTTGAGGAAATGCACATCATAAGGGAATACGACGATGTATTTCCCGAAGAGTTACCCGAAATTCCCTCGGATCGTGAGGTAGAGTTATCAATTAAACTCATACCCGGAGCTACTCCTATCTCAAAGTGCCCCTATAAGATGGCTCCTATCGAACTGGAGGAGTTAATGAAGCTGCTACAAGAGCATCTGGAAAAAGGGTTCATACGCCCTAGTGCATCACCTTGGGGTGCGCCAGTGCTCTTTGTGAAGAAGAAGGATGGAACCATGCGGCTGTGTATCGATTATCAGGAACTCAACAAGATCACCATAAAGAACAAGTATCCTCTCCCAAGGATTGATGACTAGTTCGATCAGTTAAGAGGAGCTCAATACTTCTCAAAGGTGGATCTTCATTCTGGATATCATCAAGTAAAGGTGAAGAAGGAAGATATTCAGAAGACGGCCTTCCGTACAAGGTATGGGCACTATGAGTTTTTGGTGATGCCCTTCGGACTTACTAATGACCCTAAAATCTTCATGGATTTGATGAATAGAGTCTTTAGACATTACCTCGACAAATTTGTGGTAGTGTTTATAGATGATATTATCATCTACTCCAAGAGCAAGGAGGAACATGAAGAACATATACGACTTGTGTTGGTGACATTGAGAAAGGATAATTTGTACGTCAAGTTCAGCAAGTGTGACTTTTGGATGAATCAAGTCACGTTCTTGGGACATGTGATCACAAGAGAGGGAATTTCTGTGGACCCTTCAAAGACAAAGGCAATTGAAGAATGGCCCAGGCCATCTAGTGTCACAGAAATCCGTAGTTTTCTTGGATTAGCTGGGTACTACCGACGTTTTGTTAGAAACTTCTCACGATTGTCAAGCCTGCTAACTAAGTTAACATGGAAAGGGGTAAAGTATGTATGGATGGAAGAATGCGAGGGAATCTTTAGGGAGCTAAAGAGAAGGCTTATCACTGCACCTGTACTCACACTATCGAAAAGTGGAGAATGTTTTGTGATATACAGTGATTCTTCAAAGAAAGGCTTGGGTTGTGTAGTCATGAAAAATCATAATGTGATAGCCTACGCCTCATGAAAGTTGAAGATCCATGAGCAGAACTACCCGACACATGATCTAGAGTTGGCAGCCGTGATTTTTGCCTTGAAAATCTGGCGGCATTACCTTTATGGTGAGAAGTGTGACATATACACTGACCACAAGAGCCTAAAGTATATATTCACACAAAAGGAGATCAACATGCATCAAAGGAGATGGTTAGAGATAATCAAGGATTACAATTGCTCTATTCACTATCATCCTGGAAAGGCGAACAAGGTAGCTGATGCTCTAAGAAGGAAAGAACCTGCTACTCTATCCATGTTGAGGATTGAGAAAACCCTATCTTCTTGGATATGGAAAGGATGAATTTGGGAATCTTAAGGGCAGGGGATACATCCTACCTTGCCCAAATGATTGCACAACCATACATCCAACAAAATATTAAGGAATCACAAAGGGATGATGTGGAGATACAAAAGTGGGTGAATGCAGTAAAGGAAGGGAAGCTGTAAGAGTTCTATATCGACGATGATGGTGTGATTCGGTTTCGAACGCTGCTTTGTGTGCCTTCATCACCCGGAATAAAGAAGGAGATATTGGATAATGCACATAGCTCAACTTTCTCTATTCATCCTGGAAGTACCAAGATGTATCGTGATCTCCGAGAACACTTCTGGTGGGATAACATGAAGAAGGAGATTGCGGAATATATATCAAGGTGCTTGGTATGTCAGCAAGTTAAAGCTGAGTGGAAAAAGTCCATAGGTACGATGCAGCCATTGGCTATACCCATGTGGAAATGGGAAAATGTCACTATGGACTTAGTCACGGGTCTCCCGAAGATGTCAAGAAAAAATAATGCGATATGGGTTGTGGTTGATCGACTCACGAAGACTGCCCATTTTATCGCTATTCGGGAAGACCTCTCACTTGAACAACTTGCAAGGATATATGTGAAGGAAGTAGTGATATTTCATAGTGTTCCACTCTCTATTTTCTCTGACTGTGATCAAAGGTTCACTTCTAAATTCTGATGGAGCCTTCAACATGCTTTGAGTACTGAATTAAATTTCAGCACGACCTATCACCCCCAAACTGATGGCCAGCCTGAAAGGACTATTCAGACACTTGAAGATATGCTAAGATCCTACTATCTTGAATTCAAAGGTGGATGGGATCAACACCTTCCATTGGTTGAGTTCTCATACAACAATAGATTCCACTCGAGTATTCAGATGGATCCGTATGAAGCTCTTTATGGGAAGCGATGTAGAACTCCAACCTATTGGGATGAAGTTGGAGAACGAAAACTACTTGGTCCCGATCTTGTTCAAGAGATGACAGAGAAGGTTCAAGTCATCCAGAAACACATCAAAGCTGCTCAAAGTCGGCAAAAGAGATATGCTGATAATCGTCGAAGGGAATTGGAGTTCGATGTTGGAGATAAAGTCTTCCTTCGAATATCTCCATGGAAGAGAGTCATGCGATTCAGGAAGAAAGGGAAGCTAAGACCAAGGTACATTGGACCCTTTGAGATCCTTGATCTTATAAGAGCCGTGGTCTATCGTTTGGCACCTCCACCGAATATGGCTCAAGTTCATGATGTGTTTCACGTATCACTACTGAGGAAGTACATTCCAGACCCCTCACATGTACTAAACTCATAGGTGGTACAGTTGGAAGATGATCTCTCATATGAGGAGCAACCGGTAAAAATTCTGGACCGAAGTGATAAGGTTCTACGCAACAAGACAACCCACCTGGTCAAAGTGTTGTGGAGGAACCAAAAGTTTGAGGAAGCAACTTGGGAACATGAAGAGGCAATGAAGGAGAAGTACCCTCACCTATTTGTGTAAAGTGAAATTTCGGGGGCGAAATTTCTTAAGGGGGGGAGATTGCAACGACCTAAAGTTTTTCAATGGAAAATTCCCTTCTTATATCTATGTCATAAAAACACAAAATAATGAACTACTAAGTGATAATTTACCTTTAAACATAATTTTGTCACCCCTATGTTTGGAATTTTAAAAATCCAACATACACGGTTGTGTTCAAGATAGTTTTTGAAGTCTAATGAAACAAATTTTTTTTAGTGAATAGTAACCTACCCTTAAGAATAGTAATATGAACCTTCTGAATAGTAAATAAGAGTAACATTACCTATGAATAATAAAAAAATTTAGACATCATAGAAAGTGATAATTTGACCTTAGTAAACGTTTTTGGTATTTTATAAGTCATAAATAATTAACTATAATTAATTAATTAATTTAAAAGAATATTTATTTTCTTGAAATATATTCATAAATTATTTAATCAATTTCAAATAGTTTTTAGATAATTTTATAAGACCCTAAGTAATTTTCGAAAGAACTGCGAAATCAGTTTTAATTTTAAAAACTGTTTTTTAAGTAAATTATGGTTTTAATTAAATATTAAATTAATGATATTTAGAAAATTATTTTTGAAAAATGGACATCATTTATGGATTCTACATGTTGAAAAATGGCAGGGGTAAATTTTTGGGTTTATTCTGAAATACTTCAATTTTTGGGTGAATAGTAAAAAATACAGTTTTTCGCATAATCGGTGTACACTAAATTGCATCATTAATGATGTAATGATGACATAAAACTTCTAGAACATTAGTTTCGGCCAAAAAATATTAAATTTCATAAATTGTTACTTGAAATACAATAAATTCAATTCTCAAACCTAAGAAGAACTTTCCAAAGCCTAAAGTCAAAAGGGTGATTTCTTAAAGTGTCCTTTTCTCTTTCTTTCACTTTCCTTCTAATAAAGTAATGAATTCGGATTATAAAGAAGCGTTAAATCCTAAAACGAATTTTATTATATTAATATATGATTTAGGATGTCAAAAAACTACTATTACAAGTCTATCTTATGATATATTATTTTATTTAATATTTTATGCCAAAAACACCTCCCTCCTCATGTATAAATAAGCCCTCCCCCTCCTCTTGCCAAACCACACCTCTCAAGCTTCAAGAATTGTCTAAGATCTACCCAATCACCTCTCCTAGACCCTTCCCCACGTCCAAGAGCTCCTGGTCTCATCAAAAGACCAAGCATAGGCCTTTAAGGAGGTTCTTAAGAGGAGGATTCTAAAGGTAATTTCCCTCCCTCTTCTCCTTTAATTTCCTTTCAAGTTCAGGTTCATTTCTTGATCTCTCCCTACCTATCTTCATCAAAATTGTTTTGTAACTACATTATTATAAATATAATTTAATCTTATGATTCTAATGGTATATTATATCACCCCACACCCTTTCCCTCTTCATTTTATTTTATTAAAGAGAACGTTGTTCATGTGGTGATAATTTATCACCTTCAAAAACGACATATTCTCTTCTTCCATTTCTACCTTCAAATCTGGTCATGAAACCATTTTTATGGTTGAACCAGAATATGTTATATGTATTTTGTCCTATTTTAAGTTCTGGAAATAACTTATGGCCTTATTACTAAGGTAAATGTTAAAACAAGTTCGTTGTGATCCAAAAACCACCCAAATTAACCCAAATAACCATCATTAAAATCTTATCTAATGATTCGTTCACATGGATCTAATATAACTAATTATAAAATAATTAAAGCTTCTATAATATCATTAATAACATGTAATATAAATTCTTTATGTTTACCCATGATCTACCAAAACATCAATTTAAGAATACAAGTGGACCGCTCAAGAAAACCATGAAAACGAACATCCCCGATCAATGTTTTTTAAACTCTATAAGTCATACAAAGGAACATAATATGAAATAATGAAACCAGAATGAACCCTATTAATTTATAAAAGGTTCTGAAATTTCTAATTAATGAATATAATGTCATTATGCAGGAAATTAAAAAGAAGGAGGCATTCGAAGTACAAGGTAAGGGGAAATCTCGAACCCAATTTTCTTTCTTCGGGTTCTCCCTCTTTCACTCCATTTTTTATATGATTACTCCTCAAAGATAATTTTTTCATCATTTCCTTTACTTTTCTGGGATATACATGTTTTCCATTGGTTTTTATGTCCATTAAAATGTTTTCCAAAAGATCTCTTCTTTCAAGATCTCACCTTTTACCTCTCACTCAAGGTTGATGGTTCTTATATCAAGTATGTTGTTCCCTCTTTCTTTTGGGAACCCAAAGCTTATGAATGTGTTATTATGAGATGAAACCCATAACTTTCCATGGGTTATTTATGTACATGTTTGATATGTGTTCTATGTGGAAATCATGATAATGATAATGTTATGATGTGACGGGTGCGCCCGGAATTATATAGCGCAATATGAATGTTTAAATGTGACGGGTGCGCCCAGAATTATACAGCGCTACAATGCATTGGGTAAAGTGATGAATCTCAGGATTAAATGTGAAATGATGTGTGAACATTATGCTAGATTTGTTCACAAGTATGTGTGGTAGTTAACCACTAATACATGATGTTTCATTTTTATGCTTTGCCACATTTCAAGTTTATTGTTTATGCTCATCTCATGTTCAAGATGTTCTTCCTATGTCATGATTATGCTCACCCCATGATATATTGTTCTTATCTATCCTCTTACTGGGCTTTTAGCTCACCCCTTTTGATGTATATCCTCCGGTGGCTACATGTACTAAGGAGAGGACAAGTGCCACTAAGAAGCTAGTGAAGAAGAAATTAAATAAATGTTTATGCTTGATGTTGTATTTGTTATGTATTGTCCTAGTTTTCCCAAGACACTAAACCTATGGATCCTCCATGTGTAATACTATTGTGTTGTTTATCTTTGAAATGATGTAATAGTAATGTAAGAAAAGGTCAGGTCTCTATAATCATGATCTTACCATCAAGGCCCTATACCTAGGAAATATTTTGTACTGGGTAGTCATACCCAAAAAAGCCAAGTTAGTTTGTCTCATAAGAACTATTGATGCATTGAGGGGATATATAATACTATACCCCACCAATTACTACTTTATGTATAATTTATTAACTATATAAAATATATTAATATCAATATAATTCATAATCAACTTGCCTTATGAATCAGTAAAAATTTGTATTGAGATACACACATACAGAACATCAATACTTTCCTGGTCAATAAATGGAATAACATGAACATAATCCATCTACAACAAAAAGTTTTGTGGTTAAACAATATATAATTAACTTTCCTTAGTAATATATAAACCCCAATATTGAAATAACAATTATACATATTTTTAATATTCCTTAATAAATAAATATTAAAGACTTCTAAGTACAGAACCCACAAACTGACGTAGTATAGAGTAATGTGTATACAATTAATTGAAACATTTCCCCATCCAATCACCATATGGAATCTTGTTTAACACCCTTAAATCAAAGGAAATAAATATAGAGTGTTCACAAAGGAAATACATTGAAGGAAAAATTATGCTTGTAACAGAGGATGATTTGGAAATATAAAGGTAGTGATGGATATAATCGAGTTTAATCCCCCCAAAAAACATAATTATAGGATTTAGAATTTAGTCCATTAACAATATATGCATCAAAAATAAAAAACAAGTGGTGAATATGAATCATATCTCAATGAAGATAAATTGAGATGCAAAAACCCTTACGATATTGATAATGTAAGAAGAAAATGAACATGAGAGGAATACCATGAAATTAAACAATAATGAAACAAATGTTATTAATTATACATGAAGGAAATATGGAATTTAATAAACTATATAAATTAAAATATGGTGTGAAATATCAAACATGTTTTATGGAATTGAAAATTAAATAAAGAAACCCTTACGACATTAGAAACTACCAAACAAAAACCCCTTGAAAGAAAAGATTTCAAATGAATCATTAAATATCATGAATAATGAGAGGATCTTGACACAAAATATTAAAGGGGTAGTATATAAACCATTAAAAAAATATTTTTTACAATAAGATATATGTCTCTAGGGGGTGAACATTGATACAAGAAACCCCTTTCAAGTATCATAATCCTTGAGGTAAGAATAATTTCATAACGAGGCTATTAGGAAGAATTTTATATCCATAAAATATAAGGATAAAATAAAATACCATATATTCAATAGGTTTAATAAATAATTCTTGAAAAAATAGAGTTATAATATGTATTTTTGTAACTGAATGGAAGAAAATTTAGTGGGCACTAACCCTTACCTTGTCCCCGATTCATTTTGTACATGCCCCTAGCTTCATGAATAATAAAATTAAATTTGTTATATAACTTTTTAATATCCTTATTCACATATATATAATTTAATATATACAATTTATTATCATATTCTACTAATTTATTATATAGTTCATTCTTATATTTTCATGAAAATGGATCGATATTGGCTTATTTAGGTAATTTTAACGATCAAAGATGATATTTTAATAAAAATTTAAATAAAAAATTTAAAACATACATGACATTAAAATGATCATGATTTTATTATTAAATTATAATAATACTACTGTTTAAATTTCCATAGTCATCCATGATAATGTTTTATATCATTGTTCATGTTGGTGGTTAGACTGCACCAAACATGAACATATAGTAATTTAATGGAAAAGTATGGTTAAGAAAATTTTTATCTTGAAAAATATCATTATAAAAGAATAATAATGATATTATTTAGTTATTTTAATGTTTTTAATTATATTTTAATTGGTTTGGGTAAAGAATGAAAATCAAGATGAAGAACAATACTTCATGGAGGTGGTAGTCCACACAATGCGTGATTAGTGTTTTAATTTCTTAAAGAATGAGAGGAGATTATGGTAGATTATAATTTATATATTAATATTCATAATTATATTATACATGTTAATTATATTTTTAAATTCCATCCTTATAACCAGCAAAGAGACGTGGTGGTGAAAAACTAAAGATGTCACTTTGGGAAGGTGATAGTCCTCACAACACATGATCAACGTTCCTTTGTTTTGATAAGTGGATTAAAAGGAATAAATAAGGGTTTTAAAAATAATATAATAAAACTTATTCATAATAATAATAATTATTTAATTATGTAAAATCAATTAGGATATGTTTATAAGGGAACGAATAAGAGGAAAAGATAAGGATTAAGCAATACCCAGTTTAGGACCTTGAACTTTCTCATGAAAATATACTTGAAAATGATGGGATTATGATGAATAATTGACACAAGAGTATTATTAAAATGAGATATTATTATAGGAAAACAAAAATTACATATTTTTTTTAATAAACTCAATGTAATTGGTGTGGCATGAATGGGTTGTAAGTGTCCCTTTTTATAATTTAAAAAAGGGTTTGTTTGTGAACACCCATTATTTTTCAAAAATGGAATGGCACTATTAAAATTAATTGGTTAAAATAGTGATAAATAATAGTGTTTTTGGAGATATAGGGTTGAATACTATTAAATCAAGTATCTCCACACAAGCTTTAATAATTTTGGAAGTCATTTGTTCTTTTTTTGGGTACTTTTACCTTTTTTATGTTTTTATCGGGAAACTATTTTTACCCAAGTGAATTATGTTTTACTAAACATAAAAAATAGCCCATATTACAGAGTTTTTTTTATTATATACATAAATTTAATCTTCATTTAGTCTAATTAAATATATAATTATTATAATTTTAACTTTAAAATTAAATCATTTTATATATAGTTTTTTTGTAAAAAATGTTGTTTTCACAATTAATTGTACTTAGTATTATTTAGTATTGATTACCAATATAATGAGTGATAATTTATTAAAATTCTAGATTAAAAATTATAATAAATTAATTTTTTATAATATATTTATATATTTTATAAGATTAAACTTACAATATATAAGTAAATCTATTCTTTGAAAATAAGAGTTTTACCATTATCATAGTCATTAACTTTAGTCTTAGTAATCATAATTTTATTACAAAAATGAAATTTACCATATCAAATAAAATAATAATCTTTATGTAAAATTTAAAATTAGTTTTTGATTAAATTTCAATATCTTATGAAAAATATTTTGTTAATATAAGCGAATAAATAATATTTTTAAGTAAAATATTACTCATGTTTTTAAAATGATATAAGTGGATTTTATAAATAAAAAATAATAATTTTAAATGATTTACATACTTATATATATATATATTATTTAAAATATTTAATTTATTGTTTTATTATAAAAATGTGATAAAAGTGACAATTTTACCAATATTTGTATATTTTCACTATTCACATAAAAAATAAATTATTTTAGATAAATCCCAAAAATTCATCTTAAGATAATATTTATATGATTTATATAAAAATGAAATTTATTTTTTATAATTTATATTCTAAAATTTTATAATTGAAATTTTAAATAAAATCTAAAAATATATTCGGAATTGTTTAACAAAAAATAAAAGTTTAAACATATTAAATATTATTATTCTTATTTCCAATAATTTACTAATACAATTTTTGTTAATATATTATTTATATAATAAATATATTTTATCCAAAACATATTTATATTCTTTAATAAATCACATAAAATCCTAATTTTTAGAAAGGTTATATTTAAAGTGTAGATATATTATTTTAATTATTTAGCTACACTAATTTAATTTTAATAAATTCCTTAGTATTATTAATATTTTTTATTCCTATATATATTTCAAAATTTTGTTACATCTATTTTTACCCACCGTTTCTGCAACCACATTTTAATAGTCATAAAATGTATTGTGGTTCGTTTTATTTCAGTGTTTCGTGTGAAGCAAGATAATGAAAACTATATATTTTTAAAGGATAATATAATATAATATCTTGGGTTTTTACCCTATATCATATTAATTTTCACCATTCCCATATTAAATTAAATACATACATTAATTAGTATTGGGAGTAATATATTTGGAATATGGGAAAAGAGAGAAGAGGTTTTCAAATAATAGTTTGAAAACTAATTCAACCACTTTTTGGTGGTTGAACATATCTCATTTGAGAATATCATTTGGTATCAGATATCCTTTAATCTCTTTATAATAGTATTTCAAACATATTTCTAAGGTTTTTTCTTTATTCTAAATTCATAACCATTTTATGTATCCTCTAGATTGGATCATGAGTTTTTATGAAAAGTAATAACATTATTTGGTTTGATATCTATCTCTAGACCATTGCATTGTTTTATTGGTAATTTATTTCACTCGAGGAGTTAAAAAATTATTTATGAAGAAATTGGATTTTATTTGGATGTTTTAATTATATATATTCTTTCATATATCCATATAGTGTTTTAGACTATGTCTCTTAAATGCTAATGTTTTTCCAAATACTCCCTTATAAAATGAAGTACAATTTCAATAATATTTATACTAGATTTTATATTAAAATTAATCATTTAAAAGAAAAGACTATATGAATCCGTACATTGATAAATCAAAGAAAAATAAAGATAATAAAATTTAGGAAATAAATTCATTCCCTTGAATATTCAAATGTTGTGATTTCAAAAAATTATACGGGGCTTGAGAAATGAAACAAGATGCTTTAAATTATATTTTATATTATTAAGTAATATCTTTATTTTTATCATGGATATGCATATTTTAGGAGTAGATATTCATATTAAATTAATGAAAAATTATATTCTTATAAATCTAATTTGATTATTCAGCAAGACATTATTGACCAATTTTGGGATAAAATCATGGAATCCATTTTGATTTTAATAAAATCATGACTAATATTATAAAATTTTAGAACACTATAATCATGAATAAATATGGTATTGATTACAAAAATTATTATTTATAGGAACATGATCTTTTCATTTTTATATCGAAAGAAGATATTATTGAGAAATCATAAGAAAAGAATGATAGTTTTGAATTGTTTTATAAAACCAAAATCATATATATATAAAATTATAAAAATACTTTTAAGGGATAATATTTTAATAATCCTTTAATATTTTATTTTTTTTGAAATTATATATGATGGCGTGGGAGTGATTACACTTCAAACACTTCTATGTAAAATAAACCCAAGGGTTAATGGGTTGAAAAGGAAGAGTTATCATCTTTTAGAAGACCCGATAATTTCAAACATGAGTAGTGTAAAATAAATAATGAAGGTGAGGAAAAAATCCTACATAAGGATTATGGGAAATATTCTAGGTGGAGACTCACATATCATAATAATATTCTATTGAAATAATTTTTGAAGTATAAGGATGCTTCTATAAATGAAAATAAAGAAAGAGGAATGATACTCTTTGAATTTTATAGAAACTATTGTTTCATGGGGGAATCAAAGAATTTATGATGCTACCCATATTATGGTTTCTTAAGAAATAAACTTTGGAAACACTATTATAAAATTATAATAGTGATATCGAAGAAGAAAAATAAGCAAGTTATTCTATCCAAAGAAAAAGAGATAATTCCAACCACTCTTGGTGAACACAGAGGGTCTTATGGATAGAAACATAATCCATACACACCACCATAACTTATATACAATGGATATTAGAGATATTAATGTTAGTTGATATTTTTAATACACCCAATGAGTGTATTCATTATTATTTTATTTTAATGGTGGTTGGAGAAAAATAAGTGGATCTCACAAAACACTTAGTGGATCTTAGTGGAAAGAAGATGTTGGTCACACTCAAAGAATTAGTGAAAACTATTTTACGGTTTAACATGTTTAATAAAAATTGAAGAAGAAATAATGAACTATTACTGTGATTTACAATCCAAATAGAGTATTGGTTCAGCACTACATATGGAGAGAATCATTGGAACCACTAAAAATATTAGTGTGATTAAATAGGAAAAGAAAATGACTAGAATAAATAAATGAGGGAACCAAAATACTATTGATATTAAAAATAAAATAAAATAAGGGTATTTATTAAAATTATGTTCAAAAAACTAAAATATGGGACGTTATTGAAGACAAGGATCTTCTAACATGGACAACTTCTTCCTCTCAAATCCATTGGTATGAGTAGATGAAACCTCTTCCCTTATTTATGATTAAATTACTTTTGATTCTTTAGTATAAAAGAGGATTTTAATTTGAAAAATCAAATATGGTATTTTAAAATGAATTAATGTTTGAATATCATTCATGGACTACATAGTTTTATTAACTGATTACTCCTGTTTCATATAATGAATTTTATTTTCAGGATTAGAGTTATTAATTAATATTTCTATTATTAAATAAATATTATTTATACTCTCTAATTTCATGATTGAGTACCATAATATGGATAAAATTTCGAAGGATGTTCATGAATTATATTACTCTTCGAAATTATAAGGTATTTTCTCTATTTAATATATTGAATTTGTAAAAAAAATTATTGATATTAAAGAGGGTAAAGGAAATATAGTTTGTTTATCAAATAGTGAGTAAATATATAGATGGTATAAAATCATCAAACCCATAAAGGGGGAGAGACCATGGTATAAATTAGATAACTTACTATCTATTTATTCCTTTGGATTATATTATCAAAGGGGGTTAAAGGAATATAAATACATGGTTTTTGTTTTAAAAGGAGGTTTAATATAAATAGGGTGATTGATTTGTTTAGGATTATAATACTATTTTAACTACTTTCATGGTATTTCATAAAACTTTATAGTTTTCGATGAAAATGATTTATGATCATTATATTCCCAATAAATATAAAGGAGGGGGCATTGATGTTTCTATACATGTAGTGGTGATAAATTCTACATACATCAAATTGAATTTTTTGTTATTGTTTATTCTTAGTGACCAAACATGCTATATTTTCTTTACATTATGGTGACTATTGTGATAAATGGTGATTGATGTTACATAACTGAATTGTTGGATTTTTTATAAAAGATGGATATTATTGGAGATCGTCATGAATATAGTAAGGAATATATATAGATAATTTGGCAGAATAAATTAAACTTATAGTAACATCTATGGTATGACCATTATTGATGTTTCCATGGAATCCATGAAGATTAAGAAATTGGTTTTTTATTTTTGGATATCTAAGGAGATTCATAGAGGAGAAGAACTCATCAAAGGTGTTTCTATTAAAACCATGATTACATATTTACCAAAGGATGCATATCTATCACTAACATTATCTAAACCAATAGTGTAGGGGAATGAACCTTTATATGGATTTTGTTATAGATTATATCCTATGATGAGGAATTCATGACACAATAATATATATATATATATATGATTTTATTTATGTATTTTAGGTTCTATTAAAGAGAAATCATTTTCATTGACATGGTGTTTGATGTTTCACATGCTTATTACACATATGACGATGAATAGATTTAGATGATGTGGATTAATATCAAATTAAGGTCTTGAGATATCCTATGGAATAATTATATCTTTTTAAAGACATTAATAAATGTTGCAAGTCTCCTCATACTGAATCAATGGGTCATCTGTTTTATGGGAGTGAATGGGCTAGATGCATCTGGAAGTTTTTTAGAATGTTCTTTGGTTTGGGAGAGTCTGTTGAGGTGAAATATGGATTCTTTAATTCCTGGTTTAGGGGCACAGACACTCATAGAAATGAGAGGAAGGCCAGGACGATTTTTTTGGTGGCTGGTTGCTGGATTATCTGGAAAGATCGGAATGCAATGCGTCATAATCAAATCATGGCCTCTCAGGTCAGTATTTTATTTAGAATGAAGAATTATATCTTGGATCTGCTTCTTCTGTGTCCAGAATCCAAATTAGCACCTTATGCGAGTCTTCTCTTTCCGCATCTTGTACGAGACCACTCAGATGGTCTTCCAAAGTAGGGTACGTGGGTTCGATGGCAGGCACCAAGGCAGGGATTAAAGCTTAATACTAATGGTTCTCTTATCATGGGGATGATGCGAGGGGGTGGGGTTGTGTGGGATATGCTGGGTTTGGTTGTAGCTAGTTTCACAGCTAAATATGAAGCAGGGGATGCGTTTCATGCGGAGGATAGTGCAATGGCTTCTGGTTTGGAGATCTGTAATTAGTAGAATATCAAGTTGCAGATAGTGGAGACCAACTCTTTGGTCTTGTGTAATGCTTTGACAGGAAACAGAAATTCTCCTTGGAACATTGATTATACTATCATAAGATGCAGAGAATTAATGGGAAGTCATGTGGAGGTTGCACATACTTTGAAGTAGGGGAATATGGTTGCATATTTCGTAGCTTCTATGTCATCATCGAACCAAGGTATTTGCTCCTTATTTTCCTTGGGGTCTTTTCTGAAGGAGGGGATGAAGTTTGTACTCAATGATGCTCTTGGTCTACATTATTTTCGACCTCCATGAGGTTTATTTTTTAGGGTTTTTTGTATGGGGTATTTTTGAAATCAATAAAAATGTTACTTTTCAGTCAAACATAAAATTATATGGTTTTTACAAATATTAATATGACATTGAAAATAGTCACAATATTGATTTTGGTTCATGGAAGATCTATCAGGTAACCAAAATGGAGAAAAGTTAAGAATAAAAGTGTACCATGACAACATGGAACATGATAAAATTCCAACAGTTTACTTGAATTATTTTAGAAATGTTTAATGAATGAGTTTACGTATCACCATGACGAGATGAAGGAAAAATGATAGTGAACATTGGCCTGAATTGAACAAGAATTTAAATAAATCCTTGGATATCGGGGGAAATAAAAATGGGTGTGTTATAGAATATTACATCATGGTTTATCATATAAATGATCATGGAGGTATGGTTGTTTTTTTGATATGGATAATTCACCCTCCATAATCTTTAAAAATAGTTCTGGATAACTAAATATGTTGTGGTTTAATGAGGAAATGGTTATGGTTTATATGATTATGGTTCAGGAAAATTGGTGGCATACTAATGCATAAAACAGAACTTGTCTTGATGAAAAAAACATTATGATTTTGAAAAATTATGAGAAATATAAAAAGGTAAAAAATCACAAGAAATCATAAAGGATTAAGATATGATCATGGTTTTTAGATTCGGTTTTAACCGGACAGACTATATCATGGAATAAATTTATTATGACATGGTTTGAAAAATTACAGAACATCTATATTTCATATATAATGTTTTTATAGAATCATTATGGAGTTTTAATGTGACATATTATAAGAAATAATAATCAATTTGACTATAAATTCTATTATAACATCCCATGTTTCGTAACAGGTTGAAAAGTCTATTATATTTTGAACTTTTCATTTAGTGGATGGGATGAATCCTAAATTGAGATTAGAAATATAAATCCAAGATTTTAAACACTTTAAGGCATTGTTTCTAGATTATGTTTATCGATTTAGAAGTTTATCATGAGTTTAGATGCATTTTTGGAGAATCGAGCCCTAAAACTCTCACTTTCCATAAAAAATAGACTGGGCACAATGTTTTTGTAAACTGTGTGGCCCATCATGAGAAATTGTGTGGCCCTGGGAGGGGTGTCACACGGTTTGTTAAACTATTGGAGGCGGGGTACAAGACCATGAAATATGACCATAATTTATTGCATAAGTGAACCACATTTCTTGCACATGATTTTTCTAACTATGCACCAAAATCATATGGCGTGGGGAGTTGGGAAATTCCAAGGGCATGGATAGAGCATGATTTGTTTGACCATGTGGCCAAACCAAGTTGGGTTTAGCTCATGGACAGTGATATCTGCATGGTTGGTGTACAGTTATCCAAACAATGCGGCCAAACTATACCACTCTTTAAAGTGAAAAAATGATTATTTTTAAAAGGTCTTTCACCCATTTTCCTCTTCCATTCATGCCCAGTAGGTCCCCCAAATGCCTAGCTCTCCCTCCCACTTACATGAGTAATTCTTCTGCATTTCTTTACTGAATATATTGCCATTGGATTCATTGAAATCCCATTAGTAATTATAAGTATCCCCTTGCTTATTTTTTTAGTTTATCTTTCCTTATGGAATGATAAATCTATGTGAGATCTTTCACCACATTTTCATGGAATTTTTAAAACGATATATTTTCTCTCAATTCAGCTCAAATAAAATCCCAATATTAGATGAGTGTACCATCCTAAGAATACTTTTTGTGGTCTATATGATTTTACCTTAAATTTACATTTTTTATATAATATTTTCAATTTTATGAACACTATTCTTTTCCATGAGTTTCATATAAAATGTGAAATTCGTTAAATTAAATTGATAGAACATGAATTTGGCTAACTTACACCCTATAGTATGGTGTAAGGTGATTAACTCAACCCATACCACCCTTCAACAGAATTCTAATTAAATTCCCTTATAGTACCATGTCTGATCTATGTTCAATCCACCCCTATGGGGGTGTAATTTTAATGCGTAATATTGAAGACAATTGTTTACTCTAAATAAAATTTTGAGTTACGTCACTTATGTCTTATAGAAGATTTAAATTAATTTAATTAAATTTAATGGTATGGAGTTTGACCTACTAAATTATAATAAAACCACCGTTGAGGTGCGATGCATTCCAAAAAAAGGATTGGTTAATAATTATGCGATTATATGGTTTCAGTTAAGGTATGGGTTCCCCCCATGACCTCCTTGTTTTTTATTAAATGTTATGGACTAATTTTTAATTCTATTATTAATGACATTTACTTTACTCTTTTACCTTGTTTTATATTATATAATGCTTAATTACATGTCCAGATTTATCACTTAAATTTAAATGATTAAATGAATTATGTATGCCTTGAGTGATACTTGGGTTCCTCATTATAGAATACCTTGGACAAGCCTATAAGATATTTGAGATCACATGTACCATAAGTAATACTTGGGTTTCCACTTTACGGAACCCCATGTATGGGATCATAGGTTACATGAATTATGTTACACCTTGAGTGATATTGGGTTTCCTCATTAAATAATTACATGTATGATCTCATAGGCTAGATTATTTCCTTATCACTTGAGAAATACTTGTGTTTCATTATTACAGGACACCTTGGATGGGCTTATAAAGTAATTGAGAGTTATGAGCGATACCTGGGTTTCCTCTTTATGAAACGCCAAGTATGGGATCATTAAATAAATGTAAGTACATTACTCCTTGGGTGATACTTGGGTTCCTCATTACATAACACCTTGAATTGGATCAAAGGAAAAAAATTATAGTACGATTTGTATCTTTACATAGGACTAGTGGTGCCCCTTTTTGAGTTTTTGTACACTCTTTTATAGATTACTGGGCTTATAGCCAAAAGTTAGAGGGATTTATTATTATTTTTATTATCAGTTTTACTACTATGTGATTTCCATGGATCTTATCAGGTGAATGTATATATCTATATATATATCTATTAGAATATATTAGTATATATACATGTGGTCATGTTCATATCATTTCAAGCTTAGGCTGAAGCTAGTATGACCGACCAACTGTCCTTAGGGAACTTGAGCTTGACTTGGTTACTTTTATTTTATTTTCATTACTTCCTTGTCTTATATTGATATACCTTCACACTACTTTATTTTATATACATAAATTTTTTTATGCATTAGAAACTATTAGTGGCAACCTACTGATTATATCTCACAACATGTTCGTTCCTCCATTTTTTGGGGGTACCCAAACAGACCTCATGATTACAAGATCATGTTCTTGGATTGTGAATTCTTAATATTATCCTTCTGGGATATGATAGAGTATGGTAGAAGAGGACTGATCCTATTATTGGGATGCTATTGGAGATAGACTATGTGACTTCTATTCATTTTATTTTATTGTTAGTCTTTCCATGTACTGTGTACACAGACCTGTATTTATATGAGAGTATGTTCATACATGATCATTGTTGTTTATTATTAACTACCGATTATTACTATATGTGGGTTCCTTTATTTATTGTTTCTTATTATGTAAATTAATAATAATCTAGATAGTATAGTCTCCTTACATCACCAAATTTATACCGTCATTATGAGTCAACAGACTCTGGAATATGGGGAGGCACACTTGAGGTATATTGGCCAACTAGCTCGGGGTTGAATTTTAGTAGCATCTGGTTTGAGATGTTATTAGTGGAATTAAATGTTTCTTTTCCCATTTTGTATTATTATTTTGGGATGGTAGATATGAGACTCGTAATGTGTCATAACTTGGTAAATAAATCAGTTCTAGGTCTGACCAACCCCCACACGAGGGAAAGATAAAATTTCCATGGATGAGATTGTGAATTCTGCTGGTATTATGATTTATTATTATTTCACCCTGGTTGATTGTTTTAGTTTCACTGTAACTAATTTATGTATTTTTACCTATTATATTGGTACATAAAGATAAGTGATGTGTGTTCATGCATCATTATAGGAACATATATATTCACATCTCATACACATTCCTTTCCATGTTGATTACAATTCCAGGATGTTTGATTTTTTATGTGCCTTGAATGTTTATTAAGATGCATGATTGTATACCAAGTTATTTGTTTTAGTAGAATTCTTAGTTTTATACCTTTATAAGTATATTATTTATCATGTTTACCTATGTACCTACCTAGGTGATTATTTATCATTCATTATTCTATGCCATGATTATATAATTTATTTTAGTATGATTGATTTTATATCATTATTGGCTGTTTCCTTACTTCTATAGTAGATTTCCATGATTATTTCCAAGTTTTATGCTTTTATTTCTCTATGATAGTTTTCATTTTTAGGATTAAAGAAATTAATTGGTTATCAAAGTTTATTCATCAACCTAAATGGTATTCTTCTATATAGCTTGATGTTGGAACCTTAACTAATCAATTACAACACATTTGATTCATGGACCATTGGTGGCATGGACTGAAACATGAATGATTTCAATTAAACAGATTTCAAATTTTCGATTTACAAAGTTATATACACATTATAAACTAGTAATGAAAGTCCATGTCATTATACCATTATGAATAATTGGTTAAATTTACATGAATTCCAATTGTAACCTATAGAGGAATGTGCCTTTAAAATTTAGGAATAATGATTCATCTAATTGAACTGGGATGTATTCATTTGTAAATAGTGAATTAAAATATGTATAGAAAAAAATGATTGCTTTTAAATGAATGGTAAATTGGAACTTATGAGGCCTATACCTGTATCTTTTAGGCATGATGACCCACGTGACTAAATTGTTGAAATGAGAAACTAGACCCAAGTAGGTAAGTTGGGGAATGTTTCTTAAGAGATAACTATAATCGAACCAAGTAGGTCAGACATGATATGATATTATTACATGCTACACCCATGAGGGTGTTTTTAAAATCTTGAATGAAATATTGGGACACTTGTAGGTCCCCTTTTTTCCTCTATATTTCTCGATATTAAACCCCATGGGGGTATTTACATGCTAATGGGGTCATTATTTAATGTGCATGAATCCACTTATATGGTTATGTATAAATGTATGGTGGAAAATAATTAACTAATTCTCCTTAAGTGATAAAAGACCATTGTTTGTTTAATACCTTATTGATATCATGCTTAGGTTAAATAAAATTCATGTTAAACCTAAAGGGTGTTTTACTCTATATCTTGGAAACTATCATTTTATTTAACCAAGATGCATGTGGGGACTTGTGGTTAAATTCTTAACTCATTAAAAAGAATCATGAAATAATTTTACATTTGGTACATGGAATTATCCAGGTAAGATGATAAGTACAAATTCCTTATAACTGATACCCATTATTCTTTTACGTGAACTGTTTGAAATGTCATAACAAATGATAATTTGCTTAATTCCTTAATGTGAAACCTTTAGAGGTGTTTTTATCTTGAACCCTCATGTAAGAATATTTTATATTGTACCTTGGGTGAAATCTTTAGAATTGTCATGGATTTCGTTTGACTTTTTCCTAGATTGCATTGTACATAGAGGTTAGGCAGTAAGGCCTAATGACCTTTTCAGACATGAATCTATTTTTATGATCGATGTATTATGTTAAAAAGGGTATTTCTCAATAGTTTTAGTTCCCTCATAACCATTAATTATTTCTAAATGCTCTTTATATGTTTTTTGGTGAGCGGTTCCATTTTAGTGTCATTTTTCCCGCATAGGAACACTAATAATAAAGTGAAACCCTCAAGTAAATAGGTGATAGTTCAGAAGTATAATCCTTATTAAAGGTTAAAATAATGTCTAATTCTCTAGTTCAGTAGGTTAGACATGCCTTGGGCATGATTGGCTGCTTCTTTGGCCATGTGACCTTCCTTTTTTTTAATGGGCCATTGCATGTAAGGAATGCTTAGTACTCGATGTGCTATTTTGTTGCTCTAGTGGAACACATTGTTACACATGGTTCCCATTGAGTTTTAAGTTATATATTCAATATTATGTTGTTAAAGAGAAAAGGTCATGTAATACATTGAATAGTATAGTTACCCGACCACTTGGATGAAGGGTCATGGGTTCTTAAAGGCTATGTTTGTGGGGCGTCTCTAGAGTACCGTGAATTAGGAATTGTGATCTCATTGTGAGTATTGAACCTTAGAGCTGGAAATCAAAAGATGAGTTATCCTAATGATTCAAGATAATGTTGTAAAAAGGATTGGGTTCTATAACACTATCGATCTAGTATAATTTTTTATTTATGTATGAAGTGGATGATTCATGTGGAATTGAGTTTGTAGGAGTTTCATGTGTACATCAAAGGTGAATCAAACCTAGAGTTCTTATAAGAATTTGGTTTTCTCTTTGTTTGTGATAGTGCCTGGTATAATTATTTTGGCCACATATAGGAACCGCATTCGGCGTTGATGGAGCATGTTCAATCAGATGCACTCTATTTCAGTAGTTGATGACTAGGACACTCCTCAGGTGGAGAGAACCATTTCAATTTTGGGAAGTGTATCCTTTGAGGTTGAAAGAACATTATTGTAAAGGACCATTTGAAAATGGTCAAAAAAGTATTCAAAGGTTTATAATATTCTTTAATACTTAAATATTGAAAATGATACTATGAGGTGGGTGGTCTGTCGAGACTTAATGGAACATGGGGATATCATTTTGGAGATGAGTTCCAAGGGAGATCTTACCTTAATAATATTGGCATACCAATTCGCACAAGGATCTTGGCCTCGATGATGATAGAGTCATGAGAGTGTGAGTCAGGGTTTGAAACAGGTGGTAGGGGATTATACACCCATATAGATAAGCATGATTTGAATGTTATATCCCAGCAGCATGGGGTACCATTTGAATAAATACTCGACGATTGACCAAGTGTGAGATGAGGATCAATGGATTGGTCTTGATGCTTTCAGTAATGGTTACTTAGACCTTGAGTAAATTCAAGAGAGTGCATGTGGTATGAGATATATTGGAATTAAATTGGCCACCATAGGGCTGTTGACCTATGTTGGAATTAGAAACTAATGGTAGGTATACATGGTGTCAAGTGTTGGCTAAGGCCATTATATTCTGCTTTAAATGTGATCATGTCTCTAAAGGATAAATACATTCCTTTTTGTGAAATATTGGTTAACTCAAAATTTAGTAAATAAAACCACCCCTATCTTAACATCATCCTCATAATGTTATGAGAGCATCAGTTATATATCAAGATAAGAAAATCAAATGGATTTTTTTTTGTTTTAATGGATGTAATCCAATTAAGTGTGCACATGGAGTTGTTTAAAGAAAGCCTTAGGCTATGGGTACGAACATAGGCAGTTGGTGATGACCCACGTGAGTTAATGGTCATAGTAGTTTGGGACAAGTCATTGGACGATTGTTTCGGAACTTGTATTCCATTTAATAAAAATGAATAGAAATTATTCAATTAGGAAACTTCACTAGAATTCAGTTATGATATTTGGTGAATGTTCATGATAAAATCTTAATATGCCTCTACTTAAAGGCATTCTGATCTAGTTTTTTAAATGCACCGACCGTCTAAGACGAGTGTTTTTTAGAATAGTCGGTCAAAGATAGTTCAACTAGATCTCTCTATAAAGGAGGTATGTGGTTATTTTTGAACCTTTAATGAACATTGTGTGTTGATATGGGTTCCATGAAAGGGTTATCTGGGATTTGAAACCAAAGAAAAATCAACCTATTTTGAACTAATTAAACTGGATTTTATATTTGGGATCATAATGAGGAAAAAGAGTAGTGACCTTACCCATAATGGGGTGAATCATATTGAAAATCATGTTGGGATAATTGTTAGAATTATACAGATGAGATTTAATAGGAAATTTAGATGGTTTAGGCAGCATGATTCAGAATTATCCATTCAAGGATTAAGACCTAAGGTGGAGAGTTCCTTAGATCGCTTGATAAAAGATACTAAAACATGATCATGTATTAGGTTAGATGGGCTTAGTTATGCTCTGTCTAGATGTTTCAACATTTTTTGTGGGTGTGGTAATAAGTTTTAGAAATTTAAGCACCATTTTTTTTAAAATTACTCTTAAAGGTATGCTGGGTGTTTTGAGGTGAATTACGTCTGTTTGAGTAGAGCTTCACAACCAAAGTTGGTCTGGTGATGTTTTCCCCATTTCCTAAAGTATTTTAAGGGATGAGAAGTTCTATGTTAGGGAGATTTTGGCATACCATGTTTTATACTGAGTTGAGAAGTCATTATATTTTTAACTTTTCATTTAGTTGATGGGTTGAATCTTAAATTAGAATTAGGAATTTAAATATTAGATTTGAAACTCTTTATGGTGTTGTTTCTATGTGGGGATTAGGGAATGAGAATTTTCTCATGAGTTTGAAGGAGGTTTGGGACCATCAATCCCAAAACTCTCACTATCTAGTAAAAATAGACTGGGTGCATTGTATATTAAAACCATTCATCCCTTTCGGATAAACTGTGCATCCCTATAAGGGGAATATCACAAATTATTAAACCCTATGAGGTAGGGTGCACAACCATGTTAGATCTATGTAGTTTTTTACAGAGGTTAACCGTATTTCTTTCACACAATTTGTCTAACCGTGTGCCTAAATTATGCTAGGTGTGGAGTGGGTTAGTTCTAAAGGCATGGTTGGAACATGGTTTTTTTAACCATGTGGCCAAACCATGCGGGGTATAGCTCTTGGATAGTGAGAGATTCATGATTAGGGCACGATAATCCAAACTACATGGTCTAACTGCATGATTCTTTAAAGTGAGAGAAATAGAAATTCCCCCACTTAAAATAGGCTTCACCCCTTTTCCTCTTCCATTCATGTCCAGTAGGTCCCCCACATACTTAGCTCTCTCCCCCACTTCCATTGGTAGTTATCCACCATTACTTTCTCGAATTGAGAACCACCGGATGTGTTAGAAGTACCTCAGTAAGTCCAAGACTGCTATTTATTTCTTTCTTAGTTTTTATCACCTTTTGGAATGATAAATTCATGTGATCCCTTTCACCCTATTTTTATGGAATTTGTCAAATCATCTATTTTCTCGTATTCTAAATCAAATCAAGCCCTGATATTAAATGAGTGGATAATCCTATGAATAAGGTAGGTATTCTATATGCTTTTTCCTTGAAGTTACATTATTTATAAAGTATTTCCATTATTTCTCATGCATGAATTTACCTTGTGTTTCTTCTAAAATGTGAAATTTATTAAATTAAATTGATAGACCATGCCTTTGTCTACCTTAGACATTATAGTATGGTTGAAGGTGATACAATCAATTGGAACCATCCTTTAGGATGGTTCCATGAAAATGACCTTATGGCCCCTTGTATACTTTATTTTGAAGCCACCCCCTTGGTTGTGTTATTTGAATGTGTATGATTGAAGAAAATCACTTACTTGAAATCAAATTTTTTGGTGAGTTTCTTATGCCTTATAAAAGAATTAAATTAATTTAATTAAATGTAATGTTATGGAGATCAACCGACTTATTTCTAATAAAACCATAGTTTAGGTGTGATGTCTTCTAAATAAAAAAGTAATTGGTTAATGAAAATGTGATTGGATTGTTTGAGTTAAGGTACAGGTGATCCCCATAGACTCCTTGTTTATTCTTAAATGAGATGGCCAAATTTTTAATTGTATTATTAATAGAATGGAATATACCATTTGATCTTTTATTATATTGTGAAATGATTAATTACATGGCCATATTTATAACTTAAATTTATATAATTAAATTAATTCTGTATTACTTGAGTGATAATTGGGTTCCTTATTATGGAATGCCTTGGATGGGCTCATATACTATTTGTGATAATATGTACCATGATAGATACTTAGTTTTCATTTTTAATAGATGCCAAGAATGGTCTCATAGGTTACATGAATTATGTTATGCCTTGAGTGATACTTCGGTTTTATCATTATGAATCTCCTTAGATAGGATCATAGGTTAGATGATTTCCTAATGCCTTGAGGGATACTTTGTTTTCCTTGTTTTTTAATTCCTTGGATGCGATCATTGGGAAATTGAGAGTTATGAGTGATACTTATGTTTACTCTTCAATGAACTCCAAGGACATGCTCATTAAATAAATGTAATTACATTACTCCTTGGGTGATACTTGGTTTCCTCATTATGAAACCCCTTGGATGGGCTCATAGGACAAACAATTATCGTATGCTTGTTATCAGTACATATAACTAGTGGTGCCCATTTTTTAGGGGTTTTACACTCTTTTATGGATGCCAGGTCTTATAGCCATGGGTCCTAGGGATTTTTTTTTATTTTTATTATTAATTGTACTACTATATGGTTTCCATGGATCCTCACTAATTCATTTATATCTCTGTATATATCTAATGAAATATATACTTATATATACATACAGAAATGCACATATCTATTCCGGCTTAGGCTGAAATAGGTATGATTTGCCAGGTGATCTTGATGAACCCGAGCTCGACTTGGTTACTTTTATTTTATTTATATTATTACCCTATATTATATTGATATACCTGCAAATTACATTATTTTATATACACGACCTGGACTATGCATTAGACACCATTAGTGGTGGTATACTTAGTATATATCACACCATGTTTAGGCTATCATTGCTCTAGGGTACCCGAATAGATCTAATGATTGAAGGATCAAGTTTCTAGATCAGGATCACTTGATGTTATCGTTCTGGGATGGGATAGATTATGGGAGTAGAGGACCAAGACTATGGTCATTATATTATTAGAGATATCCATTGGTTCTTTTATTCGTTTACTTCCATTTTCCGTCTTGAAATTTACTGTGTATACATTCTTGTATTTATTTTAGAGAATGTTCATGCATGAGTATTATTATTATTATTTAATTTCTGTTTTTATTGTATTCAGGTTCCTTTATTTATTATTTCTTATACTATATTTTAAAACTAATCCAAATTGTTTAGTCTCCCCACCACACCACCTTTATACCCTCACTGCTAGTCAACAACCATTGGTGTATGAGGAGGTGTGCTTGAGGACTAGTGGAAAAACGGTTTGAGGTTCTATTTTGGTGGCATCTGGTTCGGGATGCTACATATGTAATCTTTCCACATGTATAATGTAGAATAAATCCATACACATGGATCAATAAAGACCAATAATAAAGATATAGAGATATAATATATATCAATAAATTTATTATCTCAACTACTGAGAATAAGTGTACTCATTTTATAAGACCAAGGTCAGAGAATGATGATAAAATTGATCTAAAACAGGTCGCAAGGTCTACCCAATTAGATTGTTCTTGATAGAAGAACAATTTACAAAATATCCATTAATATGGAGGTACTAGAGGAAGAAAATGTAATATCACACATTCCAATATGATTATTATTTATCTATTTCCATTATATTATTTTTTTACTTATATGATTTTAAGTAAATCTTCATACTCCATTATTTGATTTTTTTTCATAATTTGTAAAAATACATTGGTGTGGGAAACATTATAACAATTGTTGGACTCCATGTACTAGCCACTTGATGATAATATTTTTTGAATGCAGTAATCCCTAATTTCATGTGATATGTATTATTACTCTATTTATCTCTCATTATCATCATAACCATTCCATTATCAAATGGGATTCATGCACTAAATAAAAGTGGGAAAATGTTTTTGGAAAATATAATAATATTGAAAAATCTTTCGAATAAGTCTTTGACTGCTGATTCATCCATGCTCTCAGTGGTTGACCACCATTCATTTTCCTATAATATTTTAGATGTTTCTCTTTATGGATTTATGAAGACGGTAAAATTCCCAAATGGTTCACTAACATTTATAGAAGTATCGACAGAGGCGTTGAATAAAGTATACAGTACAATTATAGTTTCTCTCATGGATAATGTTTTGAGAGAAGTTTCTAGATAGCCATATACTATTTCTATTTGTTAAAATAATGAGTCCCAATATGTGGAAAAATACTTCTTAGGTAGATTGTATATAGAAAAGTAGTATAATTTTAAAATTAATCTTAAGAAATATATAAGAAATAATTTAGATACATTCAATAATATAATCCTTAATATTTAAATTATTGTGGTTAAATTAAAATATAATTAATTAAAAATTATATTTCACTTATATCAGGGTTAGAATTTTGGAATATCAAATAGACCATGACTTACTAGAAATATACTTTGAAGCTTGAAGAAGAAAAGAAAACTATTCACTATAGGGATATTGAAATGGATAATGAGACTATAATAAATGATAAAAAGTTATTCAATATGTTTAAAAAAATAAATACAATAAAATAATTAATAAAACGTAATAGGAAGACCATTCCCAAATGAAGAATAAGATCCTTTAAGTTAACCTCTATCAGAATGATGGGAATAAAAAATGAATTCCCCAAACCGAAATGACTGTGAATCCCAAAATTTTAATATATAGATGATGCATCATTAAATATTAAAAATGGATAAGATAATGAATAGATTTTAAATGTAGTTTAAAATAATATATAACATGAACGAGTCATTGAATCTAGTTTCTCCTTCCCTGCATGTCTTGTAAAATAATGAATCATAACTAATGTTTAAGCTAGAATGGGTAATGAGATATTAAGAAATAAAGAAACATGTTATATCATGGGAGTAAGTGGTATTAAACTTAAAATAAATGATATCACTATTAAAGTTCAAAAGGATTTTAGGTGGGGGATTAAGTGAAAGAAAAATTCAGTTTCCCATGGTACGCTTGATAAGGATGGATACGCCATTAGGATTGATACTAGTTGGATTATATTTTCTAAATTCTCTCTTACTGTGATGAAGGTATATATTAAGAATTGGTTTTGTTTCCCAAAGGAAAACACTTACCTTTGATAATATTTTGAGAACAATATAGTCACTACAAAGGATACCCTTTTCTAGTATGGTGTTTGGCCTATGAGAGTGAATGAGTATTGATGTAACTTGAAATAAATAGTTCTATAAAGACATATAAAAGAACTAATTTATATTATATTGATATTTTATTTATAAAAAGTCAATATGGGATATCTTTAAGAGGTCAAATTACTTTTAAAAAATGTTTTGTATTATATTCATTAATATTTATGGGATCCCAATAATTTTTTTTCTCATATATTGGATATTTATTTTCTTTAAACAATTTATGGGCACTTTGGAATTTTTGGGGGTATACCCTAAAAAAATATTGGACTTCTAATTGTTTTTAAAATTTGAAATAAGTCATACAAAAATTATTTTGAAGAAGGGTGACAACCCTAAGAATTGATAATTATATGGGGTATTTTTTAAATGATTTTATATAATTTGTCAATATAGTATGATTCCTGATACATAAGACTCTTATAAACACCATAATAAAATACACTATAATAAATTAGGAATAAAACTATCCTTGAAATGATAAAATATTTTTTTACATATTATATATTTCCGAAAATATTTTCAACTGATGTTGTAAAGGCCTTTTTATACTTATTAATAGGTTTCCTTAATTTTATATCAATTTTAGAACACCTTATGAAATGTGGACAAGATAATATTCTCATTTTGACTACCTTAATACTCTTGGGATATCTTCATGTGTATACATTAAAAAAGATAAACATAAAAAGGTCTATCAAATAATGGTCATCCAAATCATGTTAAAGGGTAAAAATTATAGGTTAAAAAACATGGTATCTCTAAGAGTATTATAAGTAAATATATCTCTCTTTATGAATATAAATGTTTTAAAAAGTAGAATTATATAGAACATTCTGCCAAATTTTATAACGATCGATCAATCCAGATTGTGATATAGCCCCCTATCTCATTTAAATCTAAAATAATAGAAACCCATGAAGATGAACTATCACTAAAACGTATTCTATAGGATGGAAGAGCTTCTAATTATTAGAATAATATGGATAAATATAAGAGTAATATATATAATTACGTGAGATATGGTTAATTAAAGTGGTAAATTTTTAATTTTCAATTACTAAGGAAATCTATGATTCTGAGTTTAAGAAATATTAAAAAAAAGTATAGAAGAGAGTTATTTAGAAATGTGGGAAATGTTTCTTGATTTTTATATGGAGTCATTGACCAAGAACTATACATGGTAAATAATGTTAAATCTATTAACTCAAATTAGATTATTAAAATTTAAGAGACGTTTATTAAGAATGGGGGAGTTAAATTTAAGGCCATGTTAGTAGAAAACTCAAAGAGTGGGGGTTATTTATGATAACATAATATTTTCAATGGTTAAACATTGAACCATTATATATTATTTTTTTAAATTTTACTACTCATTTGTAATTTCATTTGAAAAAAATGGATGTTAATAAACCATTTTCAATTTTCAACTAGGAGTAACAAATATCAATGAATCCATATCAAGGTTATTTGAAATAAAGATATTATAGCCATGTCCATTTACTTATTAAGTCAATTTATAATCTAAAATTAGAAAATAAATAGTATTATAATAATTTTTTATTATATTATAATGAAAAATTATTCCAAAATGTTTTTATTTTATGGTTTTATATAATTTTAAAACTAAAAAATAAACATGGGGTTTTCATGTTACTATATATTTATTGAAAATGGAATCATGTATATTATTAATAACGTAAAACTAATTACTGAAGAAATATTTGAAATGAAGAGTTGATGATTTTCTAAAAAATAAATGATATGTCTATTTTTATGGATTAGAAGAAAATAAGGTAATCATTTTTACAAAAAAAATTATCTACATATTTTTTGGATAAATTTGTGATGAATAATGTTATGGGAGTGTCTATTATAATTGGTCTAAATTTTAAATTTTCTAATTATAAAATCAAAACAATTTATTTTAATAAACTATTTTTAAATGAGATTATATGCTACAATATTAGAGGAATTACAATGCATGTAATGTTTTTCCATTATAATGATTTAGGTTTTATATTTATTAGTGTGTGATGATCTATGAAAAATCTTGGTAACATTTTCATACACTATTGAGACCATGATTTATCATGTTGAATAAATGGGGAGTTTATAGAGGTAATGTTTAAAAAATCCGTCTAAAGGAGGATATTGGTGTATTCATGCAATTAAATTTAAGTAAATTCTATACTTTGGTTATATTTTTATTTCTACCAAAATTTTAATAAATTTATAATCAAAATTTGATATAAATGTTTACTAATTTTTTAAAGAAATAATATAAATAATTATATTTTTATTTAAGTATAGAAGAACAAGAGAAGTGATGTTTGGGTATTATTGAAAAAACCATGTTATAGAGTTATTAAAACCAATCATTATTAATAAATTAAATTATATATAAGATAGTTTAGCTTATTTAAATGTTATGTTTTTAACAAAAAATACCATTTTTAGAATACTTTATTTGATAGTTTTCATTCTATTAAATATAAGGAAGAACACATCATGGCAACATGTTATGGTTTAGAAAGTACAACATAATTTTTTCGTGATTAAGAGAACATGTTCTGCCCTATATTTTATTATGGAAGAGTGTATTTTCATGTCAATATTATTTATTTAACACATCACAATCTATATATTGTTTAATAAATAGGTTTTATCTATTTAAAATTGGATAATTACCAAGTGTTTAATATTTAGAAATGAAGAATTTCTTTAAGAGAAGTTGATAAGAAACTACTACACTTGAATGGAAACAAGATATGGTTATGGGTAATAAAATATGGTTTTTTAAAATAATATATATTTTTATTTATTATAAAATTTAGTTGATATAAGTGTGAAACAAATTCTTAAGTGAATGTGAGGAGTGTGAAATGACCCAATAAGGGGGAATAGATAAGAAAAAGGTGAATTCTTTAAGGAGTAATTTCATTCAATAATTAATTAAAGGATGATAATTTTAAATTTGATAATTTATTTTATAATTTGGATGGAATTTATTCTAATTTTTTAATAAAAAAAATATTTTACTTATTTTTTATGTTTAAATATTATAATAACTTATCTAAGGGTTAGATATATAAGTATGATGAGTTATACATGGAAGTGAATACTTATTAGAATACAATAATTTTATTAAGAATAAAAATTGTTTGTGAAAGATAGTATTTATTTATAAATTTCATCATATCTATGTATATGTGTGGGAGAACTTAATAAGACATGAGACATCCTTTGAAACAAGTATAAGAATATGCACTCCCTGTTTATATACACCATATTTAATTATTGATATGTTAGAGTCCAGTATGGAATCAACGTTTCATGTTATTTTATTTCATAGAAATTATATTTAACAAGGGATTTTATTTTATGGTGATTGTATTTTAGTGATGGTATTTCTATATTTGAGAGATAGGATATTATTAGCATCAAATTGAGCATTAATGAAGTTTTTATGGATTTGTTTCCACCATGGATTTTACGATGATGGTAATGTAAAAGATATTGGATTTTATAAAGATGAAGATGAGTTTTATATGTTGAATATTTAGTTACAAGGTATAAAGGCATTGAGTGCTTGGAGTTTCAATTTATGCAGTTTATTATGGAAAAGTTATATGTGGTTAAAAAGATTCCATAAAAATGACCAATATTTTCTAAAAGACTCAAATAATAATGGGGAATTGGTATTATTGATATTGTCAGTGCTTGGATGAAGATAAGGAATTTTTGATTAAAAAATTATCACACTACAACACAAGGTGTCACACTACAATATGTATTTCATAGTATTTCAAGGTTCTGAAATTAATTCTCCAGTTTTGCTATGCTAAATAGATCCATTACATAATTTGTCTATGTATAATTAATTTTTTTTAAATAATGGATCACTAGAGAAGGTAATACTATATTGGGTACTATGTGAAAATATGGTGCTATACTAGCTGAAGTTCTAAGAAAGGTTGCACCATGTAGAGTTTAATTGAAATATAAAGTGATATTTTGAATCATGGAGTAGAAATCACTTATTTTAGGTGTTCTACTAGAATATGTATTGATCTATGGAATCATGGGTTGTAATGTGATATATCAATCAATAATTTTTCCTTAAGAATCAATACACCAAAAATCATAGAGTCTGAATCAAATGATTCTTTAAATTTTGGAGGATGTATGGATTTTATCATATTTTTATGATGGTCACAAAACACATGTTTGAGTGATACATATTTCTTAAAATTTAAAGTTCTTATCTTTTAGGAATTTTTTGATATATGAATAGGAGAATTATATCTTTTATTTGGATGACTATTTCAAATTTTGTTTCTCATAATAATAGTAGAAAATTGAAGATCTAAAATGAGGTAAATATGGAGAATTTCTATTCATATAGATAAAAGGATGTTTTGGAAAAAAGGATGGATAGAGATATTCATCTCTATAAATAGATAATATTTATATTTTAAAAAATAATGAAATAAATTATAATATTAGAGGAGAAAAATATAGGGTATTTTTATAAAATTGAATCAAAAAGATAAAAAGGAGTAAGGTTAGCTTATTTCACTCATTTATGGTCTTTCAGAAGAATAAAAGAGTTTTTCTGAGGTAATACATTGATGATATTTATATAGAAATTGAATCTTTCATTATAGTGGGTTTCATAAGTTTCTTGTTATAGAGAAGAAATAAAATATTAAGAATAATCATTCTATAATTGATACATCAATGATAATAACAGTGATGTTGTTCTTATCTTGGCATTTTATGTGAAATTGTATTCCTTTTTTTGTAGTGATTCTAGATAGAGGAGTTAGAGAGTGAACCTTGGGTGGTAGTGAACAATACCAAAATCATTTTAAAGTAAGTGAAACTTTCCTTAGAGTGACCTCACCTAAACCCACCACCGAACAATGTAGTTAGTAAATATTGATACCTTATCAAAATTCCGATTTATTTTCCTTAGATGTAGTCTAGTGCTGGAGATCCAAATAAAATTATTATGCATTGTTGGCATGATTTTCATACTCTTTATAAGTCATAAATTAATCTGTCTAGGTTAAGTAATCTCTGATCAGATTGGATTGAGGAAAATATATATTAAATAACAATTAGATGAAAATCAAAATAATAAATTAAGAGTGACCATAATAACAATTTAGTCAAGACCTTTTAGGTAAATGTGAGATTTAGGACTAAGGGAAAAAATTGGAATAATTTTGATACCCTAATTCATCCCCCTCCTGGGGTATCTCTCACTAAATTCTCTTTTGAGTCTAACAAGTAATATCGAAGCCTTAGTTTTTCTTTTTTGATTTTCTTTTACTTTGAATTGATATAATTGCCTCTATATATTTATATTCTACCCATATAATCTTTGGGTGAATTGGAAAAGGGAAATAATTTAAAAAAGAATAAAACCTCTAAGTTGATTCCATTTATTGGAAGAGTTTTTAGAGAAATTAATATTCCAATAAAGTATGATATTAAACATAAAAATAATGTATGAATGATTTAAATTGTAAATATTTTGATTCATTTAATTAATTTATAGGATTTTCTGAGGATATTTATTTCTAGGATCATGTTGGATTTACTTATGATGAAGAGGTATTAATAAATCCAAAGGTGGAAGCTACCCACTTTTTAGAGGATAAGTATTTGAAAGAAACCATGAAGTTCATAAAGAAGAATGGGTTACATAAATTTCATGTAACAAGGAAAAATATTGGGATAAAAATATTGAAAAGATTACATAGAATATTGGTTATGGCGGTTATTGATCTTAGTGAGAATAAAGATATCTTATCCAATAAATTTAAGGATATGTATTTAGAGATAAAAAAACTAAAATATGTTCCTATGAAGAATGGACTTATCTCGAAAGAGGTTCAAAATTTAAAGGCTACTATAGATGATTTGTATGCACACATAGTAAAATTGGATAAGGTTAACCAAATGTTGAAAAAAGGACATTAAGCCTTAAATATTGTATTACTCGGATGAACACCAAGATAAAAGAAACATGTGATATACTATATGGGATTTCCAATGAATTATAGGATGATGTATTTAAAGGGATTATGATAAAGTAAAAATTGAATTCTAAACCTAAATAATGAAACAATAAAATTCATCAACACATGAGGATTTTATGTTGTTTAAAAAACAAGTAGAACAACCAAAATCTGATGGTAAGTCTGTTTTAAAAGATTCATTAAATATATTATTTTATTATCCCTTGTACAGTGATAGTGAGTTGAAGAGAAAGTATTATAAATTTATAGAAATAATAATAAGTTCTTGATGACACAAAGTATATATTCTTTGGGGAATCTTGGCATTGGTTATAACAGAACCTCACTAACATTTGAGATGAAAAATTCATTTGGGGGTTCTAAGTTAAGGAAGAAAGTGTCTTCTCAATGCGATGATAAAAGAGTGGATATATGATAACACTTGTAAAATGTTCCTAATAAGAGGTATGAATAATGGAACGAGGTTTACAAACAAAAGATATGAGGTCATTTTTAATATTGAATAATCAATGGTCACATTACAATATTTTTTGTTAATCATATGATAGATTTTTTATTGTGAAATTGATGGATATTTTAAAAAGTTTAGTCTCCAACTAAAATGATTGATATATGGGTTTCATATAATTATTAATGATAAAATCATTTAGTTCATGAATATCATAATAGAAATTCTATTGTAATGAATAAATTAAATCAAAATATATCTAACAATAAATCTATTATTTCAATAAATTTATTTTATGAAGTCGTTTAAGAAGACTATGAAGCTCATAGGTATTTAAAGAGGAGTTCAATTTTTTTTGATAAATAAAAATTTTATTGGAATGAAAATAAGAGGATTTGGAAATGTGAAATAATTTTATGAGTTGATAATGAAAATAAATCTAATGTGAAAAATAAATCCTTAAAAGGGTATGTTTTAAGAATTTTAATGAAAATTACCAGAATGAATGAAGTAATAAGATGATTTAGAAAATTAAGGAAACCATATTACTGAGTAGATAAATGATTAATGAAAAGATGAATAAATTAGGAATCACTTATTGATTTGTTTTTGAATATAAATTACATTATATGAAAATAATTTTAGATCTCAATATGGATTTTGAAATAAAGGATAAAGGAAAAGTGGGGGTTTATAGAGACACAATGTCTTCCTCAAGTTGTGGAAATTTTATGATCTCCTCTCCCTATGAATTTAAATTATATAATATTTATTGATATGTTTTACGTCTTAGGTGGGAGATATGATCCATTGGAATAGATAGAGAAAGAAATGTTGAATAATAAAATTCAATAATTTTAAATTGAAATTGGTTTCAAAGTAATCACAATTGGTATGGAGGTTTAAATAATTTTTTATTGTCAAGAGAACCTATTAATTAATAATAATTAAAACTTCCAGAAATAGGAGGACTCCTTGATGGAGTAGAATAATGAAAGAAAATGCCTAATTATTAGTTTGATCTAACATGTGATATCATCTGGATGATTTTAGGATATCAAAATCTATTGAAGATGGATGATTCTAATAATGAATATCACTTTTATATTCCCAAACCGTGTTGACATATTTTGGGTGAGTTTGATCTAAATATCAAGGTGATGTTATTCTCATCGATTGAGGAAGGGCATCCAATGGATAAAGAGAGAAATCTTTTTTTTTCAAATTGGTTTCTTGATAATTCCTTAAAAACGAAATATGGTATAACTCACACACTTTGTGTACCATGGTTATAAAATCATTGTTTTGTGAAAATAATGAGTAAGATTATAGAGGTAAGTTTCTTGGTAAATGTTAACGATGATGGATTCTCAAAATTTATATAAGTGTATAAGATAATGACCTTTTATGGAGTTTTCTCATTCTTGTTTATCGGTACAATTTTTTACTTATCTTGAGTACATATTGTGGGGTTTTACCTTGGATAGTTTTTGGGAAAAATTGGAGAATTATGGAAGGAAGATGGGAAGTTCATGGTTGGTGCATGGTTTTTCCAAACCATGCACCCAACATAGAAAACTATTCACCCTTCTAGTAGTAACCATGTAGCCCCTTGGGAGGTGGAACATGGTTAGGCACATGGTTAGGGGAATCTATTCACCCAAAGTGGGAAGCCATGTACCCAGAAATTAGATCCCACAAAAATTATTTTAAAATTTATCAAACCCACATCTTATATACCCAAACCCCATAGCTCATCCCTAATCCTATTAATCTCATTTTGGAGGTTCCTAGACGGATTCCAAATAATTATAACCTCTGTTATTGGATAATCAAAGCTCATATTAAAGATATATACCTCTCTTGGTAAGAGAATCTCATCCTGTGTGGTTTCCTCTATCTCTCACGTCTTTCTCTTATCCTTTAAAGGTATATTTTTATCCCATGTAACTGTATCTAGATATAGGTTTCCATGGATCTGATCTATTTGAACTTGGATCTGGGTTTCATATCTAGATCTTATTCTTCATCAGATTCTTGATCATTCTACTTCAATTGGGGATTTTTATTGGCAAGTGTTCATTACTGAACTTGAGGTAGGTGGAATGAATTGTAAATCCCATAGTCTTGATTTAATTAAATGTATGTAATTATGAAATCTCAGCTACCATGATTGTGAAATTTCATTTATGATTGAATTAATTAAATTTAATTACTATGTGATAATTATTTGGGTTAAATTAGGGCAATTGACATTGTTGAAATTGGATTAATTAGTTGGATAGCCAATTAATGAAATCTTGTAAATTTGAAATTGATGTTAAATTGGGATTTTATAAATGGTAAAATAATGTGATATTAATTAATTGAAAATTGGAGATTATGAAATGGTTGGCTTAACCTTAATGGCTTATATGGTTTAAATAATGAAAAATGGGTTAACAGTGAATTATTGATATTGACCATGTGGTTAAATTTAAGAATGATGTTATTTGTGATAAATTGTGATGATACCATGATGTGAAATGTTGATAAAAATGGTTAATGTTGATTAACCTTGAATGATGTGATACATATGTTATATGTGTGATTAAATGAAATATGAGTGTGGGATATGGACTGAGGCTCTAAATACCCATGTGATTATTTAAGTGTGGGACATAAAATGATGATCCAAATTACTATATGTGATATACTATGTGTGGGATAAGTACTGAGGCTCCAAATACCCACATGAGATTGTGAGTATGGAATAGGGACTTATGATCCAAATACCCATGTGATTATTGAGGTGTGGGATAGGGACTGAGGTTCCAATTACCCATGGGGATCTAGACACAACGTTCTACACCCATGGGTTTGGCATTAGTCTATGATTTCAATTGGTCAAGATATGTTTGAAATAAAATGATAAACGATAACCATGGAATTGTCGCATGATTCAATATATGAAATAATTCAATGCAGGTATCGAGGGTTCAGGTGTCCTCAGGGACCCAAGGGTTTATGTGGTTAATTAAATAATAATTAAATGTGATAACTGCTTACTTTGTGCACTGTAATTTATTCTTCATAAAACTACATAAAATAGTTTGAATTGATATTGTTTTAGATTCAATTCATGGTTTCCTACTTATTTTTACTCACAACTTACTTAGGTTTCCTGATTGGCACCCAAATAGACTTCATTTTATAGGATACGATAAGGGAAAGAGCCCTATGTTATATGGATGATTCGAGAAAGAGTATGGATGAGGGAACCATATGTGGCTCAGGAACCAGTTTTTACTTTTCAATATCTTTATTTATTTTGGGTTTTTCATATTAATAGTTGACATGTATTTGGCATTAAATATATACTATTTAGTATTGGATATTTTATTACTATTTTGTTCTTCATGTGATACTGATTTGTTTTGGTTATTGGTTATTTCATTTGGATGTTTTTTATTTATTTATAATGTTGTGTTACTTTGATAAAATGGGGTATAGTCTCCCCATGATCGAAATTAGACCCTTTATACTAGTATGTAGCCTTTGGTGTATGAGGAGGTGCACTTAGGGTCATGCAGAAAATTGGATCGGGGCACCGGTGTGTGGCACATGGGTCCGGACATCACAATGTCGTATCAAAGGAATTTTCTTTTCTTTATTTTTTATTACTATTTAGGAATTCTAGACAAGATAATAGGATGATTCAGGCCCTGGTTAAGATCACATGAAAGGGAGTAGCTAACCCAGGTATAAGGGTAAAATCAAAGTACCCAAGGTGAGATTATTATTATTATTACATATTGTTATAATTGGATTCTATTTCACCTTAAGTGATTCAGTTTTTGTGTGACATGTTTTTTTGATATTTTTGAAGATATGACTCATGTTTAGGAATAGAATGAGATTTGGTTATGTATGAATCACTCTAGGTACTCACTATTATCTTTTTGGTATGAATCATTTAAGAATGAATGTGAAAAATAGGTATTTGGGTATGTTGTTGAAATTTAAATGAAAAAGGTTCTTAATATAGATTAAAAGCTTTAAAATGATGAAAAATGTGAATAAATGGGGTTATAATTAATCTTGAATAATGAGAATGATTTTACCTCTATTAACCATGTCTTAGATGTAGGTGGTTAATGGTAGTGATAGTGCCTCAATTATGACTATCTCATGTGGTTTGGGGAAATTAATTGTTATGGATTTTTGTGAATCCTCATAATTATGTTAATGTTGTGTTTTGTGTAATAAGACATGTGTTTGTAATTTTAGAGATATTTCTCCATGATAATGCTTGTTGAGTGGAAGAAAATAGAATATGGTTGGAAATGATATTTTAATAGTAGAACCCGAGGCACCGATAGTGATGAGTGAAAGAGTTAGAGGTCAGTTCCATGAGAGTTTTGCTCACTTCATGCATTTTATGGAGAGTGAACTAGAGTAGGTTGTGAAGAGTATGTTTGACCTGACAAGGGAGTTTTAGTTACAACACCCTCTGACTTTCACTAGTGATGGTGGACCTAAGGAAACTAATATCTGTATTGAGTCCATCCAGACTATACTTGACCATTTAGAGATTTCTAATGAGAAGAGGGTCAAGTTGGATGCCTAAATGTTATGTGGATCAGATAAGTGTTGGTGGGATGTCCAAAATCAGACTTAGCAGGATGAGGGCATGGTATGGAAGGTATTTTTGGAGAAGTTCCTAGAGAAATTTTATACATAGGAACTAAGACATAAGAGGGAAGTTGAGTTCATGGGGTTGACTCAGGGGAGTATATTCTTGAAGGACATTACTGGTAACTTTACTAACTTACAATGATTTTCTCGAGCACTGACATGGAATGAGATCTCTATAAAAATTCATTTCCAAAAAAGACTTAAATGTGAGATTAACTCCCAATTTACTATGTTTAGGCTGAGAATTTTTTTTGAAGTTGTGGTCCAGGTTCTCATATCTGAGGGGAACCTAAAGGAGGCTTCTAGTTGGGGAAATTTTATTTCTACTGGATGATTAGGAAGTATGTATTATGAGGTTAGGAAGTGTTACTATGAGAATACAGTCCAAATACGTGGAAAGAAGAGTGGTTAGGGTGAAAGACCAGTTACTCATGATCTTACCTGAGTGATTTTCCACCATTGTGGTAGGCTGGGCCACTATCATAGGAATTGTCCTAGACCACTGGTAGAGTGTTTATATTATGTTAGTATGGGAAATCTATAATGGTTCTATCGGAACCCACAACAAATGGGTAGTGATAGAGAATCTAGGAAGGACCTAAGTGTGGTAAAGGGATCTTCTACACCATATCATCTTGGCAGTTAGAGTTATATTGGATATGGTGTTCAAGGAAGTGGGTGTGGTGCTTCTAGGAATGAGTAACCGCATTAGTAGGGTGGTGCAACTTAGAGGACATAGACTGTATCACATGAAATATGGCCCATATATTTGCATGAAATTCATCCTAAACCTGTGGATAGTGAGTCTAGATTTTCTATAGTTAGAGGTACTATTCTCATAGCTTATACACTTTTTGGTGAGTAATTTGATACTGGTGTCTCTCATTATTTTATATCTTCCCAACATGGGAGTGTTTTGATCGTAGAAGTAGATTTTGTGAGTGGGGTTATAAAGATAGATACACCTTTGGGAGTATGATCAAGAGAAATTTGTTTGTGAAAAGGGTGTTCTCTCGAGGTTGGGGAGTATCATTTTAGTTTGGATCTTTACATCCTTGACATGTCAGTTTTTAACCTAATTATGGGTCTGAACTGGTTTGTAACATACCAATATGACAATGATTTCAACTTAAGGAGAGTAAAATTTACATATCATTAAGGTAATAATTATATTCATCATGGAGAATGGGACATCTAGGTGGGTCCTACCAGGATCGTTCAGTAGCAACCGGGGGAACTCACAGCCCAGGTTTCTAGTCTATTTCTAAATGATGAAGGTGTATAGTAGGATGTATTTTAACCTATGGTGGTCTAGTTATAGTATGTGTTTCTTGAAGACTTCTCAGGGATGCCACCTGAGTGAGATGCCATGTTTTCAATTGATCTCATTGAAAGTGTGACCTATTGTTTTCTATCGACTGTTCAAGGTTCTGGTTCTCTACTAATGTGTACAACAGCACTCGAGTCGAATCCATGGAGATGATACTTTTTAATAGTCAATTGTTTTTTGTTGATTGCATTTTTATTGTGAGGATTTTCTTGCAGATCTTAAATGAAGTGATTGATTGATTAAGATTGATTTAATAATTTGATAAATATTGGGGTCAGTTCATCATTAGGTAGTTAATCTTGTGATATCCTTGAGCTTTTCTTTATATTTATTAAATCAACACCCATGTCACAAGTTGACGTTGATTGGAATTCCCATGTGTTAATTCTTTAATCCAATCCTTAACATAACTTAGGGTTCTAATATTAATCATATATTGTTTATGTTAGTGTATTTTTGGTTCCAATAATCCATGGATACCAATCATTAAATAAAACAATTCATTAATCTATGACATGTTAAGTCAAACATACACAATGTTAATTCAAAGAATACTCATCGAGAAAAAGTTGTCAATCGCTTAACATCCCTAAATTATAACTCACACCAATGAGATATTTACTCAGCAATTCAAATGATTAGTAATATGGTTATAATTATTATGATGATAAATTAATAAGAGAATAAAAATAAAGGGATAAGAAAAGAGTGGTGCATCGAACACACACACACAAATGATAATGAGAGTTAAAAATTGACATTCAATTGAATGAGAAAGAAAAATAAGGTAAGTGGATTCTATTGTATTTAAACTATTTTAATATCATTAATATTATTTAACATACTGTGGGTGAGAATAATAGAATAAGGAAAAGAAACATTCATTTAAATTAAATTTAAATGAACATAGACTTACACAATTACAAATAAGAAGAACACAAAAGAACATGAAAACGAATAAAGGAGAAAGGGTATCTCAAGTGAAAACTTGAGTATAGAAGGCAATTCCAAGACTTTGTAAAGGCTATGGTCGTTCCAATGTAGGAACCTATTTTTTTAAATTTAAACCCCATGCATGGAGAAGAGGGGGTTGTATTTATAGCCCAAGGAGGTGGACTGTTTGCATTTAAAATATTCCCCTCCACTTGCATCGCCAATTTGTCCATCCAGACAGCTGAATATCGAGATATGATCTGCTTCAAAGTTGTATATATTTATGTTATCAATCATCCCTCAAAAAGTGGCTTCCATTGGACTTTTGGAGCCAAAGATATGTCTATTTTTCTAAACAGTTTCACCTATCCATTTTTATCAACACTTTTTCAAAGGATGGAATGTGAATAGGTTTCCGAACATTAATATGCCCTAAAATAAAGATAATTTATTATAAAAAGTTGTAAATCCTTATAATATCTTTCCCACTACAAAATCCCAACTAGATTTGATGACTATATCATGAGCAAGGTAATGGATATTGTCCAAATTTTAATTTCTGAACAGAATGGTGGGCTGGACTTCAAAGCTTCAGAAGGGCCCCTTGTTTGTGTATTTGGACCTTAAAATTTTTATCAATGATTATTTTGGATAATCAAAAATATATTATGGATTTTAATAAAATTTGGGCTTCAGGATTTAGACCAGTAACTCAATCATCATGGCTGGTCAAGTTTCATCATAAATTCTTTGGGTCTTCTTGTTTGGACCATATAGCCCTTCAAATGGACGATTTGGCCTAGGGATCCTTATAATGAAATGTTTTTATTTTAGTAAGGAACCTTAAAAAACAAAAATAATGAAATTTAGATAAGTAGAGTAATATTTCTTATTAAAATATTAAACAAACATGAATCTGGATGTATTAAAACAGTGACCTAAAGTTATATTTAATATTTAAACATTAATATTTCACACAAATTATTCACATTTCATATAAAATCAGTAAAGGGATTATATAAAAATTTATGAAAACATTAATAACATAAGATCCCCCACACTTATTCTATTGTATGGCTTAATGTGAAACAAATATAAAAACATGAAAAAATCCTTTTCATTCACCAGAAGATATTAAAATTTTGTTTCCCCTATTCAGGGGAGGTTTAGACATTTTCACTCATCCATATTGAATTCCACCACAAGTTTTTACAGAAACAATGTTCCAAAAATAATTCATTTTTTCATGCTCAAATTTAGAAATGAAAAATGGGGGCACACAAAACTTACTCCTCTCAAGATGATAAAATTAATTTATGGAGTTTCACTCCTCCTCCAATGGCTCGAAGGCCTTAAATTTTTTATTGATTTTGATAATCCACCTTTCAAGGGGTGAGGTGGAACCCTTACAAGGACTGTAGGCATAAGTATTACATGGCCCGTAGGCCTTATAGAGTTTCACTCATTCACCAACCAAAAGTGAAAATCTTAGAGTTTGTAAGAGAACTCAGCCTCTATTTCCTATCCTAAACTGCACAAGAATCAAGAGGTTTTTTGAAAGGGTCTTTCTATGGATATGGTATGGTAGGAATAAAATTTTCAAGAGAGATAAGAATAGGGGTGAAACAACAGCATGGAAAAAGCAATGCACATTTTTTTTTGAAATGAGACATGGAAGGAAAAGGAAACACAAATTTAAGATGGATTAAAAATGTGAAATACGACACAAAAGAGGAAGAAAATATGAAGTGGATGAGAATATGAAATATTTAGCAACCATGAAACTTCTCCCAGTGATAGAAGAATATAATGAAAGTGTTCTTTTTTTTACTTTTGTATGAATTTTTCAAAAGTTTAACTTGAAATAGATCCCACACTCATATCCCAACCCATGTTTGATCTCCTCACAACACGAATTGTAGTGGTTATAACAAGATCAAATGTTGAAGAAGAGTTATTTTTGACCCACCCAAGATATAACCAATTATTTTTTAATTTTTTTTCCATTTTTTGGAACACTTTTCAATAACATTTACAATATTACATAAATTAAAGTTCATTCCCTAAAACTCACTGAATGACAACCTACCCCCACACTAAAATGGATTATTTCCCTTAAGAATATAGTAACCCATTTAAAATCAATAAAAGGGCACCCAAAATTAAATTCATTCCCCCCAAACATAAATATTAAAAATTTATGCAATGAAAATCCATGTTGATATTGGGTGGGATAAGGTATTGGGATTGTAATGTGGCTATCAAAGAAAATGTTTTCGTAGGATCGAAGGGGCTTTCAAAAGGTGGGTTCTTGGACTTACACTGCACCAAATGGGTAAACATTAGTAATAACAAAAGGACCTTTCCAAAAACAATTAATCTTAACTGGGTAAAGCTGAAATTGAAAATTGAAGAGCAATACCTTTTCAACTTCATGGAATAACATTTGTAGGATGTGTTTTTCATGGATTACCTTAGCCTTTTCTTTGTATAGATTGGAATTCTCATAGGAATCAAGTTGATGCTCCTCCAGTTCATCTAATTTCAAAAATCTTTCTTCACCATATTATTCAAAATCAAAATTCTATTGTTTAGTAGCCCAAAAAGACCTATGTTTGATTTCAACTGGTAAAGGAAACTCATTACCAAAAACTAGCTTAAAAGGAGACATCTTAATAGGTGTTTTATATGCAATTAGATAAGCCCAAAGTGCTTCACCAAGTCTCTCAATCTAGTCTTTTCTGGTGGGTCTTACAATTCTCTCAAGAACTCTTTTCACTTCTCTATTAGAAAGTTCTGCCATGCCATTTGTTTGGGTGTGATATGCAGTTGAAGTTTTATGTACAACACTTTATTTTTTAAAAGATATTCCATGGTTCTATTACAAAAATGGGTTCCTAAATAACTTATCAAGGAACATGGTGTTCCAAATCAGTGTAATATGTGTTTCTTTAAGAACTCACTAATAGTATGTGAATCATCCTTTCTAGTGGGTTTTCCCTCGGCCCATCTAGAAAAATAATCCACTACAAGAAGAATGTATGAGAATCCATTAGAAGGGGGAATTGTATGATGAAATCGATGCCCCAAACATCGAAGATGACACAAAAAATTAAAGGATTTTGTGTCATTTCATGTCACTTTGAAATTTTTCCAAACTTTAGGATAGTGGGACATGATTTAAAGAACTCATGTAAGTCCTTTAAAAGTGAAGTCCAAAAGAATCCAGAGTTTAGGACCTTTTGGGAGGTCCTTTGTGGTCCAAAGTGGCCACCTCTGGAAAGTGAGTGATAGAATTCTAATATGGAGGAATGTTCATCTTTATCAATACATCTCTTAATTACCATGTCTACTGTAGTTTTCCAAAGTTTATTTTCTTCCCAAAAATAGTGTTTTGAATTACTTTTCAACATTATTTTTTTTGGAAAAATTTTCCGGAAAAACACAAGAAACCGAGTAATTTACAATTAGGGCATACCATGGTAACATTGGAGTGAGATATGAGAAGTTTTCAGTGGGGAATTTAGGATCAATGATTTTATAATGAGAAGAATTAGAAATTATACTCATGTGATCAACCACGGGGTTTTCTTTTCCAAGTGTATCTGTGATTTCTAGGTCAAACTCTTGGAGCATTAGGATCCCTCTTATTAGCCTCATTTCAGAATCACTTTTTTTGAGTAAGTACTTTGTAGCATAATGGTCTATGAAGCTGATGATTTTGAAACCTATGAGATAGGAACAAAATTTATCTAAGGAAAAACCACTTCTAAAAGTTATTTTTCAGTCACAGTGTAGTGACATTGAGTTTCATCAAATGAATTTGAAGCATAATAGATGACATGATTAAGTTTTTATCTTCTTTTACCTAGAATAGCCCCAACGGATCTATCAGAAGCATCACACATCAACTCATAGGGTAATGACCAATCTAAGGTTATATTATCAAGGAAAATGTAAGAGAAGTTTTAAATTCAATGAAGTCCCTCTTTCAAACCTCATTGAAATGGAAAGTTACATTATTTTTGAGCAATCGAGTGAGTGGGAGGGAAATCCTACTGAAATTTTGGATGAATCGCCGATAGAAACTGACATGACCAAGGAATGAATGTATGTCTCAAACAGAGGTGGGTTCAGTAAGTGATTGGATCACTTCAATTTTGGCAGGATCAACTTCAATACCCTCTTTCCAAACTATGTTCCTTAGAACAATCCCATTTATGACCATGAAGTGAAATTTTTCAAAATTTAACACAAAGTTAAACTTGACACACTTTTGAAGGACTAGGGAGAGTGAATTCAAGAAATATTCAAATGAATCACCATAAATGGTAAAGTAATCCATGAATAATTTCATGAAATATTCAATGAATTTAGAAAAGATACTTATCATACACCTACGGAATGTTGTAAGAGCATTACAAAGGTCTAAATTCATTCTCCTATATGCATATGTTCCAAAGGGGCAAGTAAAAGTATTCTTTTCTTGGTCCTAAGGTGCAATTGGGATTTTGAAGTATCCTGTGTATCCATAAAGAAAGAAATAATGTGACATTCCGTCTAATCGTTCTATCATTTGATCAAGGAATGGAAGAGGGTAGTGATCTTTTGTTGTTTCAACATTCAATTTTCTATAGTAAATGAACACACACCATTTGTTCTTCACTCGAGTAGTGACTACATACCCATGTTCATTTGTGACCATAGTTATCCCACCCTTCTTAGGTACAACTTGAATTGGACTAAACCATTAACTATCAGAAATTGGGTAGATAATACCAGCTTGAAGAAGCTCGACCATCTCTTCCCTAACTGCCTCAAGTATGAGTGGAATGAGTATTCTTTTTGGTTGTCTAATTGGTCTGGATGATTCCTCAAGATGGATGTGATGCATGAAAAGGGAATGTTTGATTCTTGGTATGTCATCTAGGGTCCAACCTAAGGTCTTTTTGTTTTCCTCTAACACTTGAAGAAGTTTGGACTCCTCAGTTTCAGTAAGTGAAGTAGAGAAAATGACAGGATAAGAGTGATCATGGAGGGGGAATGCATATTTTAGGTGTGCAGGAAGAGGGTTTAGATCAGTCACATCTTTCACTTATGGGTTAGACAAATCAGGAATGGATGAAGGCATTTCAACTACTTTTGATTCATTTTCCTTAATGTTGTTCAAGGTGGAGCAGTATACATCTGAGTTGATGTGCGATTCTAGATAGTTTTTTATATATTTTATATTGATGGAATCTATGAATGAGGGGTCCATATCAACTTCACCATTTATGACTTGGTTAATCATGGTGAAGATTTCACAAGATCTTGTGTCATTAGAACATGAAGAACATGATGTATTGGGGTTCAATTGAATCTCAGAAGTGTCCACAGAAACATGGATTTAGAATGCATAGTAATCCTCAGATGGGAATCACATGGCTTGTAAAATGCTGAACTTTACTATCTGGTTATCAAATTCCATAGATAAGATTCTATAATGGACATAAATCATTGTTCTCACCGTCATTAAGAATGGTCTTCCTAGAATTAGGGGAGATCGAGAAGATTTCATCTCACCTTCCATGTTAAGGACATAGAAATTAGGAGGGAAGATAAGATCATTCACACGGACAAGTACATATTTGATAATACCCTCAGGACTAGCATTGCTTCGATTGACCAATTTAATGACAACTCCCATTGAATTTAAGGGACCTAGACCAAGGATGGAGAATATGGATTTGGGCATGACATTATTTTGGGCTCTTAGGTCTATGAGTGCATCATCAAAGTTGGAACTTCCAATTTGCATGGAACCATAACGGTCCCTAGATATTTTCACTTTATGGGAATAGAATTATGGGTGGAAACATTTTCGAAGGTCCTAAGTTACCTCTTGTGTGTGAACAATTCCTTCAAAAACTTGGCATACTCAGGGATTTGTTTTATGGCTTCTGAGAGGGGATTGTTGAATTCAAAATGTATAAACATGTCGAGCATTTCAGGATCAGGTTCAAAGGACTTCATTGTCTATGAAACATCCCAAGGAAAAGGAATTGGGTTCCTAAGTTGAATAGAATGAGGTGAGGGAAAGGATTTAGATTCCTTTTCAAGTTTCCTTTTATTTTCATTTTCTGCGTCATCATTCAAAGGGGGTTGGAGGACTTATCTTGAGGCATAAAAATTTGTTTCCCCAATACAAGTGAAATTTCAATTACATTACCCTTTGGGTTGGGTAATGGTTGATCTAGGATATGGGAAGAATTTGATTGTTGTTGTTAGCATAGGTGGGATTCAAGTTGACCGATTTGAGTTTCAATGTTTTTGAGACTGGAATGGAGGAAGGAGGAATGATCTTCCATTGCAATTTACCATGGTTTCATGGAAGAATAGGCTTGTCCTAGATTGGGATTACCTTGATTTGGTTCTTGGGAAAGCGATTGTGTTGGTTTTGTAATTGGGAAGGCTCACTAGGATAGTGGAATCTAGGAGGAGGATTGTTCCGTTGAAGTTGAGGAACAAAAGGATAATTTTGACGGAAGTTACCACAAACTTGACCATATTGGATTTGGTTTGGATTTTGAGAAGGTAATTGGTGGGGAATAGAAAAGTTATTACCATACCTCAAGCCTTGGTTGATGGTATAATAGAAGAGCTTAGAGTGGGGTTGGTTGAAGATTCTAATTAACTAACCTAATTATGGAGGGTTGGTGTTCTATAATCATATGCTGCATTGAGCTCCATTAGTCTTGATGAATCAGAGGGATCATCTTGAAGTTGTGGACATGTGTCAGTTAGATGAAATGAGTAGCTATAGATTCCACAATTCTTGATAGGTCCAGGGAACAATGATTGTGGAGAAGATGAGGTTGGGGCTTTGGACGCCACAACTAATTGTCACACAAAACCTGTAAGTTCACTCATCCACTCAGTAATATTGTTTGGATCTATGAATTGATTCTCTTGGACTTTTTTGACTTGAGAATGTGCTTGAGTATGTAATTATTGTGTTTTTGAATCCATGCTTCTTATAAGATCTCTTGCAGCTACATGAGTTTTATCCACAAGAGCACCACCACTTTCATAATCAATGAGAGTTGTCTCTATAGCCAATTAACCCTCATAGAAGTATTGGATCAAGAGTTAGTCAGGGATTTGGTGGTGTGGGAAGATTTATACATGATTTTTGAACCTCTCCTAGTAATCATGGAGTGATTCATTTGGAAAATGACAGATACCACTTATTTCCTTTTGGATAGAATCATTATGAGAAGCAGGAAAGAATTTCTCTAAGAAAAGTTTCTTCATGTCATTCAATGTGGTTACGAAACCAGGAGGAAGGTAGTAGAACCATGAATTATAATCATTAGCTAGGGAGAAAGGCAATCATTGGAGTTTTATTTTTTCCTCAGAAACCCCTTGAGGCTTCATGGTAGAGCACACCACTTGTAACTCTTTAAGGTGGAGATTTGGATCTCACCAGCTAGCTCGTGGAAATGAGGGAGAAGATGAATCAAACCTGATTTGAGTTTGAAGTTAGCCTCTATATTTGGATATTGAATACCAAGAGGATGGTAATTAATATCAGGTGCAACAAGTTCTTTTTGTGTTTTTTCCCTAGGATTGTCCATATCTAATTCAATTGGTTGGACAAGGATATGTTCTTGAATGAGTTGATTATCTCTTACATTCCTCCTAAGTTGGCGAAGTATTCGCTCAATTTCAGGGTCAAACAAATCTGATAGATTGTTTGGAAGGATACAGGGCATTCATAGAGATTTTGGAAGAAATAAGAAGAGTGGGTTTTCTTTGTGTTTTTTTTCGATTATGAATTTTATGAGGAGGGTTTTTCTTTGTGTTTATCTCATTTTTTTTGTTTTTGTTTTTGATTTTTTACAATAACCAGAAACTAATGACTACTTAATTACACCATCTATAGAAATGGTGCCATTTGAAATTATGTTTGATTGTCACCTATCGACAGTTCAAGGTTTCGGTGCTCTACTAATGTGTATATAAGCACTTGGGTCGAATCCTCAACGATGATGCTTTTTAACAGTCGATTGTTTTTAGTTGATTGTATTTTGATTGGGGTGGGGTTTATCTTTTAGATATTAAATTAAGTGATTTATTGATTATCATTGATTTAATAATTTTATAAATATTGGGGTGAGTTCATCATTTGGTAGTTAATCTTGTGATATCCTTGAACATTTCTTTATATTACATTAAATTCACACCCATGTCACAAGTTGACGTTGATTGGAATTACCATGTGTTAAGGATTTAATCCAAGCCTTAACATAACATAGGGTTCTAATATTAATCATATCTTGATTATGGTAGTGTATTTATGGTTATAATAATCCATGGAAACCACTCGTTAAATAAAGCAAGTCATTAATCCATGACATGTTAAGTCAATCATAAACAATATTAATTCAAAGAATAATCATCGAGAAAAATCTCTCAATCGCTTAACATACCAAAGTTATAACTCACCCCAATGATATATTTACTCATAAATTTAAATTATTATTAATCTGGTTATAATTATTATGATTATAAATTAATAAGAGAATAAAAATAAAGGGATAAGAAAAGATTAGCGCATCAAACACACATACAAATGATAATGATAATTAAAAGAAGACTTTTGATTGAATGAGGATGAAAAATAAGATAAGTGGATTCAAATGTATTTAAAATATTTTAATACCACTAATATTATTTAATAGAAGGTGGATGAGAATAATAGAATAATGAGAAGAAACATGCATTAAAATTCTATTGAAATGAAAACTGACTTATACAATTACAAATAAGAAAAACACAAAAGAACATGAAAAAAGAGAGAGGAGGAAGGGTATCTCAAGTGACAACTTTAGTATGTAAGGTCCTACAAAGACTTTGGAAAGGATATGTTCATGCCAATGTATGATCCTATCTTCTGAAATGACATCCCCATTTAAGGAGAAGAGAGGGTTGTATTTGTATCCCAAGGTGGTGGACTGTTTTCATTTCAAATTTGTACCTTCACTTTCATCATCAATTTGTCCATCCAGACACCTAAATATCAAGATATGATCTTCTTACAAGTTTTATATATTTATGTTTACTATCATCCCTAATAATTTAGCGGCCATTGAACTTTTGGATCTAAATATATGGCTATTTGACTAAACAATTTTCACCTGTCCATTTTTATCAATACTTTTTCAATGTCTAAAATGTGAATGGGTTTTTGAATAGGAACATGCCCTAAAATAAAAATAATTTCTTCTAAAAAGTTTTTCTACCTTATAGTAGATTTCACACTGAAAAATCGAAACTTTATTTGATGAATAGATCATGGGAAATGTAATGAATAGTGTCTGGATTTTAATTTCTGGCCAAAATGGTGGGATGGAATTCAAAGCTTCTGTTGGGCCCCTTGTTCGTGTATTTGGACCTTAAAATTTTTATCCATGATTCTTTTGGATATTTAGGAAAATATTGTGGAGTTTTGTAAAATTTGGGCTTCAGGATTCAGATTAGTAACTCAATCATCATGGCTTGTCCAGTTTCTTCATAGATTCTTTGGGTCATCTTGTGTGGACTATATGACCCTTCAAATGGAAAATTTGGCCAAAGGTTCCTTATAAGGAAATGTTTTAATTTGATTAAAGAACCATAAAAAATAGAATAATGGAATTTAGATAAGTATGGCAATAGTTATTATTAAAACATTAAACAGACTTGAATCTGGATGTATTCAAATAGTGCTCTAAAATTATATTTAATATTTAAACATTAATATTGTACACAAATTTTGCACATTTCATAAAAAATAAATAAAGGGAGTATATAGTAATTTATGAAAATTGTAATAACATCACTAATTCCTATAGATGATCCGGTCTCTATTTCACTATATAGAATGGAACCAATAGAGCTTTAGGGGTTTAAGACTCAACTGAAAGAATTAATGGATAGGGGGTTTATCAATTTGAGCATGCCTCCTTGGATTTATCTAGTTTTTTTTTCAAATAAGAATGATGTGACTCTGTGCTTATGTGTTGAATACAAGATGTTAAACCAGATTATTATAAATAACTAATATCCTCTTCGACATAGTAATAAACTTTTTTACTAGTTGATAGGTGCTTGTGTTTTCTCCAAGATTGACCTGAGATTAGGGTATCATCATTTGAGAGTTTAACCTTATAATATACTGTGGGATTATTTTATAGGCAAGTATGGACATTATGAGTTCGTTGTGATTACGTTCAGGTTAAAAATTGCACCAGGAATGTTTATGGATTTCATGAATAGAATATTCCAACCAATCCTAGATTAGTTTGTGGATGACTTATGGGTGTACTCCAAGAATCATGAGAATCACACCCAATATATTGACATCATCCTAAGTACATTGAGAGAGAATAAACTTTATTCCAAGCTTCCCTAGTGTCAGTTTTTATTGATCAAGTACACTTCTTGGGTCACATCATCTTAGAGGAAGGTGTGTTAATGGACTGAGAAAATGTAAAGGTAGTTATTTCTTCGGATCATCCCAAGAACATTTTTGATATCCACAGTTTTTTTGGGACTAGCATGTTATCATCAGAGGTTTATACATGAATTTTATTATTTTGAAGCACCACTTTCAGTTTTCACCAATAAGTGAGTGAATTTTGAATGAAATTAAGTATGTGAGAATTCATTCCAGGAGTTCAATAAGCAATTAACTATGACATCAATATTGATCCTAACTGATCCATGTGATGATTATATAGTGTTTTTTGGAACTTTTGGGATTATTCTTGGATAATATTTGATACAAAGAGATTGAGTTGTAGTGTATGGGTCACAGAAGTTGAGGCCACATGAACATAACTAACCTATACAAAACCTTGAATTGGAGATAGTGGTTTATTATTTAAAGTGTTGGAGGAATTATTTGTTTGGTGATGATTTTACTGTGTATTTTGACATCAAGAGATTAAATTATATCTTTTCACAATGAGATTTGAATCTTTGGTAGTGGAGGTGGGTTGAGTATATGATGTCTTTTGATTATGATATACCATATAATACTGGGAATGGTAAATAGTGTTGTTGATGCTTTAAGAAGGAAAACTCAGACTCAGTATGTTTAGGATACTAGTATAGAGTTGAAGATTAATAAATTACTAGATGAGATGCATGTTCTGGTTCAAGAGATACAAAATCATATGACTCTCATATCAATTTCAATAAAGTATAAACTTTAATCTAAATTATAGATAGATAGTATGAGGATCCAATTTTTCTGGATTTGAGCAAAATCCATGAAGGTGGGGTGTCACCTTCATATTTCACTATAGATGAGGATGAGATCATCTATGTCAAAAATCAGGATATTTTTCCTATGAGCATGTGGGAGGAGCTGGTGTGTGAATTTCATGCCTCTTAGTGGGGGATGCATCCAGGTGTGGCCAAAATTTTCTATGAACTACATCATCAATATTGGTTTCCAAGAATGAAAATGATAGAGTAAGGTTTGTTACACGATGCTACACCTCTCAATATGTTAAGGCCAAGCTTCAATAACCTATAGGTTTACTAAAGGAATTTCCCATTCTGGAATAGAAGTGGGAAAATGTTACCACAGACTTTATGTTTTGTCTCCCAAGGAAGCCATAGAAGAATGATTCTATTTGGGTGATTGTGGATTGGATGATGAAAGTATCACATTTCTTTCATATAAGAGAGAATTTCTTAGTGGACCAGTTGAGAAATTTGTACATTTGAGAGATATTTTATCTGCATGTGGTGCCTTCTAGCAGGGCTTGTAGAAATCACTCGGTATATAGGTTTTATTGAGTATGTATTTCAACAAATAGATAGATGGGTAGTCAAAATATATTATACAAGCACTTTATGATATGTTTCGAGTGTGTGTCCATGACTTAGATGGGTCTTAGAAGAATAAATTAGAACTTGTTGAGTTCACCTATAACAATAGTTATCAGAATACTATATAGGTGACACCATATTTAGATTTTTATGGTAGGCCAAGCAGATCATCTCTATGTTGGATAAAGTTAGGTGAGACAAAATTGTTGGGACTGAATCTTGCGAAAGAGACATTGAAGTAGGTGAAGACGATTCAAAAGTGTGTGGCTATGGAACATAGTAGATAGAATTCATATGATGATAGATATAGATGAACCCTAGAGTTTATCGAGGGTGACCATGTGTTCATTTGGGTACTGCCTAGGTGGGATCACTGTAGGATTTAGAAACTGGGCAAGTTGGTGCCTAGGTTTATTGGACCATTTGAGGTCGTGAAGAGAATCGAGCAAGTGGGGTACCAATTAGATCTTCCACATAGTTACAATGTTATTCATGATGTCTTTCAAATGTCACAAATTCAGTGGTATCACCCCGACCCTTCTCACACGATCAATGTGGATGATATTGAGCTTGAGACCAATGTGTCTTCTGAGGAGTATCCCATATGTGGTTTGAAATCTATTTAGAATGTGTTGTGGGTAAATACCATGTTGATAGTTAATGTATTGTGGCAGCATGGGCGTGTTTAGAATTAAATGTGTTAGAGTGAAGAGGATATGCAGGCTTAGTGGCCCAATCTTTTTAACTCAAAATCATAGTGATGCTTGGGATTAAAGATTGAGGATGAGATGTTATAAGTTGGGGAGATTGTAAGATCCCAACCTTATCTGGAGTTCTTTTGAGATTTTTTATAGGTAATAGTTTTTCCTTATTTTGAGTAATTTTATTGGGTTTTAACTTGGGGTGTTTTTGGGTAAAACTGGAGAGTTTTTTAAGGAAGAGGTGTAGTACCCGATTGGTGCACAGTTTTTACAAACCATTCTCCCAACCCAACAAACTTTGTGAACCCAGAAAAATGGGATTCACATGGTTGGTGCAAATTTTTTGAAATCATGTTCCCTCCTAATAGTAACCATGTTCACCCTAGGAATAAGAACATGGTTAGGTGTACGGTTAAGGGAAACAGTGTGCCCCGAGCAATAAACTATGTGCATGGAAATTAAATCCCCCAAAAATAATTTTTAATTTTTTTAATCCCCCATTTTATATCCCCAAACCTCTAGATCGACCTTATAACTATTCCTATTGTTTTTGGAGGTTCTCTGATAGATTAAAAGGAATTCCAATCTCTTTTCTTGGAAAATTGAAAGCTATATTAATGATATGCACCTATCCCAGTAAGAGAATATCACCATGTTTGGTTGCCTCTATATCTCTTATCTTTCTCTTATCATTTTAAGAGATATTTTCATCCATTGGTAGCAGATCTAGATATAGGTTTTCATGGATTGAATATGTTTAAATCTTGGATCAAGGTTTCAGATCTATATCTTGTTTTTTATTATTTTTTTATCTTTCTACTTCAATTTGGGATTTCTATTGGTGATAATCCATCATTGATCTTGAGTTAGATGGTCTAAATTAAAATTACCATAATGTTGAATTAATTACATGTATGTAATTATGAGATTTAAATTTCTATTATTGGTAAATTACATTGATTATTGAATTAATTAAATTTAATTCCATGTGATAATGATTTGGGTCAAATTGGGACAATTGAAATTAGTGGAATTGTATTTATTAATTGGTCAGTCAATTAATGGAATATTTTGAATGTAAAATTGATGGGAAATTAAGATTATGTAAATGGTTAATTAATGTGATTTGAATTAATTGAAAATTGAGGATTATGAGATTTATGGCTTAAACATAATGGGTTAATGGGTTATATGGTTCTAAATAATAAAAAATGTGTTCATAGTGAGTTGTTTATAAATTCTATGTGATTAAATTGAAAAACCATGTTTTTTGTGATAAATTGTGATGATATCATGATGTGAAATGTTGATAAAAATGGTTAATGTTGATTAATCTTGAATGATGTGATATTGTGATATATGTGTGATTTAATGATATACGAGTGTGGAATAGGGACTGAGGATCCAAATACCCTTGTGATTGTTGAAGCGTGGGATATTTTCTGATGCTACAAATACCTATAAGTGATATTAGAGGTGTGGGATAATGAATGGGGATGTAAATAACCATATGAGATAGTGAGTATGAGACTAGGATTGAGACTCCAAATACCTGTGTGATTATTGGGGTGTGAGATAGGGGATAAGGCTCTAAATAACCATGGGGAGCAAGACACAATGTTCTATACCCATGAGTTTGGAATTGAACTATGGTTCTAATTGTCTATGATATGTTTGAAATGAAATGATAAATGATAACCACAGTATTGTGGTATGGTTCAGAATCTATCACGAGCCAAAGTAGGTATTAAGGGTTTGGATATCCTTGGAAACTTTAAGGTTTATGTGGTTAATTAAAAAATAACTAAATGTGATAACTATTTAATTTATACATTGTTCTATATTATTTACATAACAACATACACTGTTTTGGATGGATATTGTTTTAGATGCCATTGGTGGTGGCCTACTGAGTTTTAATCACACCCTACTCTGGTTTCATGATCATTATCTTAATATACTTCATGTTTACAGGACAGGATAATGGCAAGATCCCTAAGTTAGATGGATGACTTGGGATGGATAATTGATGAGGGAACCATAGGTGGTTTGGAGAATTCATGGGAGTTTTCATTGTCTTTATTTATTTTTGGATTTTCATATTGACACATGACACTTATTTTTCATGTAATATCTACTATTTAGTATTGGATATTATATTCCTATTTTTTTATCATGTGATACTAATTTGGTTTTGTTATTGGTCATATCATTTGGATGTTATTTATTTATTTTTTCAATTGTATTACTCTTATTAAATAGGGTAAGGTTTCACCATGATCATTATTAGACCCTTGTTTCTATTCGTCAACCTATGGTGTATGGGGAGGAATGCCTGAGGTCATGTGGAAAACCATCTTGGGGCACTGGTGTGTGGCACTTAGGTTAGGAAATCACAAAGTGAGTGGGTGAAATTAACAACAATTATATTTTTTACTTGAACTCATGTTTCCTTCATAGGATTCTAATTTAGTAGGCTTTTAGGTTTTTTTGATGACACTCTGGTAAGTGGTAAAATCATTCACTTAAAATATTTGAGAGATCATCTTTCATTGGAAGATTATTTTGAGATTAAAAGTGAAATATGAAATTATTTTGAAAAAGTGAAGATAGAGATGTTAATTTAAAGTAAATTTATGTTAATTATAATAAGGGTGTCCTAGTATCTCTAAATACTAGTGTAGTGGCTGTATTAATTAATATAGATAAGATCTATCAATGATAGCCCTATTTTCATCAAAGACAAAGGTATATATTTTCATCAACACATTTGTATCAGTACTTTATAGAAATTTATTAAATAATTAGTATTATTGTCACAAACTATTTCCTCATACACATCATTAATTATTATCAAAGTATTAGAGTTTATATTTTTTGATATAAGGATGACCGAGGGAGAATGATGATGGATCTAAATGAGAATAACTTTACAATCCAGGTAATGTTTTATAAAATATTGTTCATCTATTTCTTCAGTGGAGAATTTAATTAGGATTTGATATTAAATTTGAAGAGGAATAATGATCATGAATCTATGAAATTTCTATGACAAATATAGTTGGTATAAAAAAAATCATTATTATATCACCTTTTTATTTTGTTTTTATTGTTGTTAATAAACAAGAATTCTATAAGAATGATGTCATTATGTTAGTAAAACAACTTGGAATTATTTTAGAGTGTCTAATAATGTATATGATAAATATATTATACTTTTTAAGATAGGTTTTCTATATGCACTAACTTGATACAATTTAAGAAAACCAAGTATTTCTGGTGTTTAAAGAAGTAACTCAATTACTATCATTATTTATATGATAATGGAAGAAAAAATGAGGGGGGACTTGGAGGTTCATGGGAAAATATGTTTGAGAATATTTGAGATGTTTGGAAGATGTTAAATTACCAAATTAGATTAAATATAATTCCTAATAAAGGTGTCTTTATTTTTTAGAATTTAACTAAATATGAAAATTGAATAACCACCTTGTATATTGGAAGAAGTTTATACCACTATTTATATTGAAATGAATATTCAACTAAAATAAAAAAAGAGTAGTTTGTATTCTCCCATTTTTATTAAGTTATTATATTATATATTTTTTAAGATTAATTCACATGGAAAACATATGAATTGAAAAGTTTTTTTCTTTATATTTTATATAGGTAATATATTTAAATAGGTTTTATGTATTTGAGTTACTGATGATAATAATATTTCCATAATAAGGTTTATTTAGAAAATATAGTTGAATATTAGTATAAATATATTCTATATAATCATATTTATAAAATTTAGATTATTGTATTCACTAAATTAGAGGAAATAATAATCAAATAAGTGTTTCATGGAGTGTGTACATTGATAAAAGTTATATTTATGTGAATAACTTGTTAATGTTAGCTGTGAAGTTCCATCCTAGGTAATATTCTGTATAATGGTAGGATGGTGTCTAGTTTATAATAATATGATTTTTTATGGAGAAATAAAGTAGCAGATCTAGTGGAATACTGTAAAAATATTTATATAAGTATTTATGTGTTTTTATTTTTTGAATAAACATGATATTTATTGAATTTAATTTGATGGAATTCCTGAGTAATTTTAGGAGTTTTGAGAAGTCTATAATTTATACATAGTATTTGAATCTAAAAAAAGTAAAAGGGATAAGGAATAATGAATGCATAATATTCATTTATAAATTCTCTGAATAAATTTTTGGAATAATGGTAACATCTCTTGAATCAAATATTTAGGTATGTAAAATTACTTCTTATCACAAAATGAAATTTTTCCAAGCCTTCAAGGTGTAAGAGTAACATGATCAATGCATAAGAATCATATGAAAATGTATAAGAGTGCTTATAATTATACATAAGAGTCTTCAAAGGAATGTGTAAAAGTAACTTTGCGTGAAACTATTAATTTAGTAAAGGCATGATACGTATAAGGGATATTCAGACTCTACAGACCTAAAATTTTACAAATGGATAAATCTCCTTAATACATGTTCGAATAAATATTTTATATGTATAATTCATCTATTTTTTTAAAAAAATTATACCATTAGAGTAAAAATATACTATTTAATTGTTAAACTCACTGGAAATTTGATAATATTCGAACACTCACAGTGATATGTAATTTTAATAAACCCTTATGTAAAAGTCACCAGTTTTAAGAAATGAGATATTGTTAGAGAATTTAGATTTATGATGCTGTTATATTAATTGAATATAAAATATCAGGATACTTTGATAAATTTTTTATTATATCAAAGTACATAAGATATAATATTTAAAGAATATGCCTAACTATAATAAATTCTTCATTCTATGAAGAGAAAGTGCATTCCATGAAGTTGTTTGAAGAGAAATACTATCAAAAGATATTTTTGTAATTTTTGAAGTAGTTTTATCATGATGAGTAGACATGACATAGCATGTGATGAAGAAAATACTATGAGAGATATTCATGGAACAATAGATAATGTCACACTATGATATTGATGTTTCATATTTTTTTATATAGAAGTGGAATTAAAATACTTTGGGTTTTTAGGATGTTTAGAGGAATGTTTTTATGATTATTAAGGGAAACTATGGGGAAGAAAATTTTGATATATATGGGTGTCAAAAATATATATTAATTTGAATTATTAAAGGCTATGAATCAAATATCGATCCTGGACACATTTTTGTCAATATTTATAAAACTACTATAAATAATATATTAGATAGGATGGATGAAGCATCATGGAGATATTTAAAGTACAGTGATTTGGAAGGGTTTTCATATTCAAATATGTAAACTAATATCTAGGTATGTACTAAATATATAATAAGATAATGGGGAGAGGGATAATTTTTTAATCTAATGTTGTTACTATCTGATATTTTTTTAAGTCTAAGAAAATACAAAAAAGTTTCAATACTACAACATGTTGCTAATATTGTTTATCGAAGTGAGGGATCCCCAACACTACTTTAATTTTTAAGAATACCTTTATTGATATGTTAGATAGATATGGTACTACTGATAATGTTATAAACTTTCTCCATTAAAGTATTAGAATATGACAGAGAGAGAGCCCAACCTTACTGCTTCTGAAGATCCTACAGGTTGAAGTATAATCTCTAAGGATTCTAGCTTAGAATAACTCTATATTATTAAGTCTAAATAAATAATAGGTAGAAAATTATATTTATAAACTTATAGTAATGTGATAAGATCTATACGGTATAGTGGGACTCAATACTTTCCTTTTTTTATCATTCTCCATGGAAATACTTGGAAAATATAAAATTTGTAGAGAAAGGATTGGCTAGTACAACAACCTAATAACTGTAAGTCAATTCTTGCATTTTACATAGTTGGTTTCATAAATATAGGTCTATGGATATTCCATTGAATAATATTTCTATCAATAAATAAAGGAGTAATATGTGTGTGTGTGTGATAACCACCACCATATTCCAGGTCCATAGTCATTCATCATAGATAAGAACCACATTATCAAATATAATGTGTCCTGTTGTTCTAATTTATTTCTTATTATATATGAATGCTAAAAGATTAGAGAAATTAAAGAAATATCAATTAATTTAATTAGTGAATATATTAAAATGGAAAACTATTTTAAATGATAAACATTTTCCAACAATGACTCAACTCCTATTCTGTGTTGGGAATATCACATTTGTTCTAAAAAGTGGTATAAAATCAATAGTTCTAGGTCTGATTGGATTTTCATCAGTCAAAATATTTAATGATTTTATTTCATTGAGTTTCTATTTCAAAATAAATTATTATATGAAAATTTTAAGAAGAAATTGAGTTCTCTATCAATGCAACTATGTAAGAGATATCTACCATGGCATTAAAGAAAAAGAATTAAATAATTGTAATGAAGTTGAGAAAGTTGACATTAAATAATGAAGATAAAAATTATCTCTACTTGTTGAAGATAACCAACGTTTATTTCATTATCTTATATCTATTGATACATTTTCTCTTTAAGAAACTTATGATGAGAAGGCATCCCTCTTATTCAAAAAGGAAGAAAATAGAGTTTTCCCATGCAATAATCCAAATGAATATAGACATGGCATAAAAGTAAAAGATCTTTTGGTTGTAACCATTGATTTAAAATTTCAAAATCATTACACCTCATAAGTAACAATTCATTCACATGATCAATAAACACTTGTGGTTTTTTGAAAAAAATCATCCTTTAGATGAGACAAACACAAGTGGGAAAGGTCACATCACTATGGATTCACAATATAAACCAATTGGTTATTTAATGAAAATTATTTATATTTCTTATAAATAAATAGTTACCTTTTTTCACAATTTTAGGATTATGTATGATGAGATCACCGAAATTGGAGATAAGTGTAAAGGTATATATAAATATGCGGATAAAGTTTTTTTACATCGATTAATCTCGCTAAAAAAGTAGGAGTTATAAGTTACTTGGATATATAATTTCTAGAAAGTTTATCCAAAATTTAGGATCAATGGATAAATAAAATCCATGATAGAGAATAATCCATGCAAAGTATTTAATAAAAGACCCATTCATTTGAATAAGTAACAATTGTTAAGGATACTCAATTGGGGATCAAAGAAAACAATATGATATTTCGATTAAAGAAAAGGAAAAAATTCATGAAGATCAATTTGAGAATATTATAATGGATTATGAAGATAAATTATTTAGTACAGGATTAGAAAAATATCATCGATATTAAGTTCCTTGAATTAGAGATCAAACTTTCAAATATGAAAGTAACACAAGTCTAGTCTTCACAAAATGATAAGAGAAGATTTGTTCCTACACATATATTAAAGTATGATATATATAATAAAAGACCAATATTCTATAGAATTATTATCTCAAGATCATATAGTTATCAATATATATTTATCTAAATGTAAAATGTACCATATATCTATGGAAATTATTTATTTTTTATTACATTTTCATGCATAGTGCAAGTTTAAAATCGAAATATTTACAAAGATTAAGGAATTAATATTGTGAGTAATATGATAATAAATTTGTGGTGAATGTAAAAAAATATAGTATAATATGTTCCCCAAAGGAATCCCAACAGAAAGGGAAATATCACAAAATAGAAAACTTTTCAAACGAGACAACATGATGTTCAAAGGAGAAGAATAAGGTTCTTTGTATAATACATCTAATGCATAAGATTTAGGAACAAGGATTCTGAGTACTGGGATAATATGATAACCTTTGGAAATTAAATAAATCCTTTATAAATGCAGAGTGAAGAATAATTGATGCAAAGAACTCAATAGTATTATAAAAATATATTTTTCATTAAAATATTTGGAATATTAGACAATATATGTGGTATTTTCAATAAAAGGGTTTATAGTAAAGACACATACTTTTCAAAACTAGTTAAGCATGTTCCAAACACACTTGGAGAAAGAATACACAAAAATATAAAGTTGAGGAGAAGTAAAGGTGGTTCATCCATGGGTTTTAAGAAAAAAAGAATGATGTTTGAAAAAAACTCTTTAATTATGAGAAGTGTACCACACCAAAGATAAATATTCGCTTATATTGTGAACAAATAAGACACACCATGTATTTTTTCAAGAATTACATAAGTATTTGTGTTTATGGAAACGAGTTAACAAAAATGAAAGAATAAGTCCACGAATGAAATTAAAGCATTGGTTTAGTAGAGAAAATTCCTAATAATCCATGTCAAAGTTCCAAAAAAGATTACCATGATTCTAATGAATGAATTATCATTTGGAAAACCTAATTAGAAATGGAAACAAAAATATAAAAAGAACAAAAAGTGAATTTATAAAATAAAGATATTAAATCCTACATGGATAAGTTGAATATCATGATAGTTTGACTAAAAATGATAACCTATGATCTTATTATATGATGTATAGTATGGGTAATCAAGATGGTCATATATCTAATGATTATTTGATCATCCTACAAGATCATGAAAAATTATTGGACACTATAAAGATAATTCTATGAGACTCATGTAAATTGATTAAAAATGTGAAAATGAATATTCCACACAAAGAGATTATTGACATAATCAAAGATACAATTATGTCTAAGAAAAAATCAACCTAGATAATCCGAGGTCCAAGCCTGAAGAGTTCCCTTAATATTATAGGTAAATGGAATATAGTATCAATGTTTAGAAGAAACTATCCACATTTTTTGTTCAATAATAAGAAATGGAGTTTCACATTATTCCCATATATATTATGTTTGTACTTTCTATATAGAGAATTAAATTTAATCGAAGTTATTTGGGTGAGAACTAATGAATATGAATAATATGAGATTTATAGATAGAATTTTAAAAGTAAAAATCTTACTCATGATCCAATATTTGACTTCATGATGTATATTTGTTGAATAGAAGCTACCATGATGAATCAATGATGGTGTGTCTCCATGAGAACGAGAAAAATAAGGATGTTTGGGAAGCTTATATAAAATACAAGTTCATGGGAATTTGGAATTAGGGAATGTTCATGAATACGATTTCATTAAAGAGGTATGTTTTAACATTATCTTATTATTTATTTAATAATAAATTATTATAATATGGGTTATAAGTTGAATTTATTGAGGACATGAATATAAATGGATAACGATAAAAATCAAAGTCTAGCTTTTGATGCTAAAACTACTTATTACTTTTGAATGTTTATAATCTTTATATTAAGTTGAAGGGCAGAATTCAGATTGGAAAAATATCTTGTGAATGTATTGAATAAATTGATATCAATCAAAAAATATGTTTACAGACCATAAGAAAAGAATTTATATTGGTATCATTTTTTTATTATAGAATGTTTTTATCTTTATTAGACCATATTGTTTTCTAAATTTAGTATTTATCAAGTAAATTATAGTAGAATAGTTAATGAAACATTTCTTTAAGAGAATTTATACAATCCTCTATCATATATTTTTTGCATTTAGTTTCAAAATGGAGAGGGAAAAGAACATGAAAAATGAATATATCGATATACATTTTCTGTGTTGGTATTAACAAAAAATACAACGGATGATATTTTTGGATCTGATTTTCATTATATTTTTAATAATAATGAAATCTATAAGAATGGTTTTAATATGTTAATAGAACAATCTGGATATAGTTTGGAGTTTCCAATCATGTTGAGGATAAATATATTTAATTTCATAAGCTTGGTCATCAACATGCACTAACTTGAGAATATAAGGGAATAATATATAGTTATTATATTGGAAGAAGTAATAAATTTGATGTAATTATTAAAATGAAAAAGGAACAAATAATGAGGGTTCTTCTTAGGGGTTTATGTAAAAATTAGTTAAGAATATTTGAGAAAATTGGAAGAAGTTAAAGTACCCAATTAGATTTAATATATCTCCCAAGAAAGTTTTGTTCATTTCTTAAGTTATAAACTATAAAAGAGAATAGAATAACCACCTTGGATATTAGAATAACTTGCTTTGACTATTTATATAAAATAAATGAAACACCATAAATAGAAAATAAGGATTAGTTTAGGTACAACCATTTTTCATAACTCATTCCATTGAATCTTTTAGGAGTATCATTCAATTGGAAAAGAAGATGATTGCATATTTTACTATTTAATATTTTATGTGGAGAATCTATTTAAGTAGGTTTGACGAAAATTAATTTCTTGTGAGAGAAATTGCATAAATAAGGTTCATTTAGAAATTATTGTTGAGTATGAGTACAAATATTTTCTGAAAAATAAAAGGTAGAGAATTAGTATATCAATTCATTTAATTCATTAAATTATAGGAGACAAAATGATAATAAGAGTTCCATGGAGTGTGTAGATTGATAAATGTTATATCTTTGTGAAGATTTTTTAATGTCAAAAACGAAATTTTATTTTAGGGAATATCGTGTATAAAGGCGGGAAACTATCTATATCATACTTGGAGTATGTTTTTTGAACATTTGATGTTTTTTAGGAAGTGGAATACCACTGAAATACTCTAAGGATTATTTATGTTCTATGAATATTTATAATCACATTAATTTTGATTGATGTTTATTTAATTGTATTATCAAGTAATTTTAAGAGTTTAGAGATGTCTAGTATTCATACATAGTGAACATGGTATTCCAAAAAATAGTAAAAGGGTTTAGTTAAAATGAATATAGATGATTAATTTAGAATTACCTTGAATATTTTTATACAGTATTGGGAATTCCAATATAATTAAACACTAAGGTATGTAAAATAAATTCTTATCAGATAGTTCAAAATTGACTAAGTCCTCAGTGCATAAGATTAATGCACTCAATTCATAAGAGTCATGTGAAAATATATAATTATAAGTTGAAACACATGGAAAAGTCATCATAGTCATGTGTAAAACTAACTATAACTATAATCATTGATATTTCAATGGTGTATAATTTGTAAGGGTCATTCTGACTATACAAACTAGAAATTTGTTAAGGGTAGAAATATCCTTGAGATAGGTAAGAATAAATATTTCTAACATATCAGTTATCTAATTTTTTTTAAAGTAAAAGCATAAGAGTTAACATATCTTATGTTATGGTGAATATAATTAGAAATTAGATAAAGTAATAACTCTTATATTAACACATATGTGTAATAATATCTGATATAAAATTCATATATTTAAATAAATGTGAGGTTCTAAGAGAATTGAATTTGAAATGTTGTGAAGTTTTTCAAAGATTAAATATCATGATGCTTAAAATAATCCATGATTCTAGCTAAATACTATAGAGATAAATATTAAATAAGTGGATAAACTGTAAGAATGATTTTATTCCTAGAAGAAGAGGGACATGACCTGAAGCTATTTTATGATGAATACATGTTGATTTTTCTTCTATAATTTGTGAAGTAATTAATACTCGAGGAGTATATCATGCTATAGTGTAGGATGAAGAAATTATTATGATAGAGATTCAAACCATAAGTAATGATTTCAAACTGCGACTTTGATGTTGAATATTTTTCCATGTTGAAAAATAATTAATAGACTGTGGATTTTGAGTAAGCTTAAAGGAAAGTTTCCATAATTATTAAGGGAAACCATGAGGAATAAAATGATGATAAATATGGGAGTCAAAACCATATAGTTATTAAAATTATTAATGGATTAGAATCATAGAGATATCATGGATAGTTATGTAGTTGGGGTTTGGAATAGTGGTAAGAACCCCTCAATTCTACATTATAAATGGGGGTCCAAAACCCATTGGGAGCAGTTTACTGTAGCATTATTGTAGCATACTATAGCAGTGGTGGCATTGTAGAAATGGTAGGCACTGTAGCAGCGGTAGGGTAATTTAGTAGCAGTGGGTACTGTGCGGTACTATAGCAGCGCAAGTACTGCAGCAGTACTTTTCACAGAATGGGTCTTGAGCCAAAAAATGGGCCTACATGCAATGTAATGGGATAATTTCCCAATGGGCCTTTGGGATATGTAATGGGTCTCCCTCTACCCAGTTAAAGTGGTATTTTCATTTCTTTAATAATAAATAAGGCTTCAGCCCTAACCTTTAGAAAAAATCCTGGACACTTATTATTCAATATTCGTGTACTTATTCCAAATAATATATATGATAAGTTACAAAATAAATTGTATAAAGATTTAAAATAATAACTATTAAAACGAATTTTATATTCAAATATGGAAACTTATATCGATACAAGTATTGCATAAACAATATAAGAATAAATAGATAGATAAGTGTGTGATATGATTTTGTTATTATGTAATATATTTTATATGGTGAAGAAATGGATAAAATATATGATACTAAAAACCTTTTCTCATCTGCTGTACCAATGTTAGAGACCCTAACTCTACTATTTTTTGAATGAGAAATTTTATATAAGATATTACATTTTTTGATTAGGTAAAGATATTTTTATTTTCAGTTTAAATAATTGGGTTTTAACTAATCTAAATGTGTAAGGGGGTAACTGGAGTTTAAGTGGTGTTTAGGGTTTGTTAGAGACTCAATTATGACTTTTTGAGAAAAATAGCTAGGTTGCACGGTTAGGATAAACTATACCACCCAAGCCACACAGTTATGAGTAATTTTGTGGTTTTAGATAGTGAGACATAGGAGGCCACACAGTTTGATGAAAGCATGAAACATGGAGTATAATCCTTTGTAGGGGATCTACAATATTTATTAGAGTCTTAACACATGGTTAGTTCATGACTTGTCTAACGATGTTCCATGACTGTGTAGAGAAGGGCATGCTGTTGGCGCAAGGTTTGGTCAACCATGTGGCCAAACAGTGGGACCCATTTAAAAATTCGGAAATTTATATTTTCCCCTATCACATTTACAACTCAAACCCCGTTTTCACTTTTCATTCCAATGGAAATCCCCCATGTTTGGAGCTCTATCTTGAAGCCAAATCTTATGCTTGACTATTGTTTATCCATCCAGAGTCGTACTTAAACATCGTTTCTTTCATTCAATCTATGCTAGTGATTCATTCATTTATATTATGTCATTTTTTGTTTGAGTTCATTTTGATGGAGTTATTTTGGTGGAGCATAATTTTCCCTATTTCTGGTATTTTTTTCCATTGATTATTTTTCTTTTGATCTAGACCAAATTAGAGGTCGATACTAGATGTGTTTTCTACTACAGACCTATGGTAGATTCTCTATACATTTCTTGTAATTTTTTTTGTTTTATATGTCAAATTTCCATTATACCACACACTATACTTTCTGCTGGTGTCCATTTAATTAATTAAATGCCTGAAACTAATGAATTAGAACCTATTAGGTTTCCCTTTGAGTGAAATTTTTATGGTTATAAGTTGGCAGCCCCAACTTAGGCCACACCTAGGGAACACCTTTGTATCTACCCTATTTTTTACCACTTCATTGGGTGTGTGCGAGCTTGCTACTAGTTTTGGGATCCTTGATAAATTGAATGAGAATTGAATGAATGATTAAGAAAAGGTTATGCCTTATTTTCATGTGATTACATGATATTAAAATTTTTAATTGATTAAATGGAAATTTTTATATGAGTTGGATGAACACATGGAATTTTAATGGTAATGAAATTTTGAATTAAATGATTTATAAATTTATTATGTTAGTGGATACTTTGGAAGAGTTCCTTGGTCCTGATTCCATAGGGATCCCTGGAAATTTCTACTCCATGGGTCTTGATTATAGTGTTGGATTCCTTTGACATTTCTTCCCCTTGGATCCTAATTCTGTGTAATACCATGATCCTTGCCACCCCTTGGATTTGGATTACTTGGAATCAAAGTGGACATGCTCTGTTGAAATGTTCATTGGAATCCATCCATGTATTAACAAGGTTTCCATCGTGATTCTCCTCGGAATCAATGTGGATTCCATGGAATTATATACCTTGGATCAGGATCTTTATAGTCTGACATTTGATTAAACAATGTGGAATTTTTTTATGTTTTACACTAGATTATATTTCATGGACACAGTGTATGTTTTACATTTGATTACATGGTGTAACAGTTGTGTTTATTTTTCTACGCTTTATAGATAGCCCCGGTATGGGTATTTGTTTACATTTGTTAGACATGATAGTTATCACATATGTTTTTTATGATTTAGAGTTGATCCATATTTTGGGAACTTTATTATCATTTAAAGGCTCTACAATATCACATTACAATTAGAACATTTTTCTTGGGAATTTCACTTTTAATATTGTAATACCTATTATATATTACATAATGTTTCTGTTTGTATTACACAGACTAAATTTTTTATAAACACCATTAGTGGTGGCCTACTGAGTGTTATCTCACACCCATTCAGGATGCCATTGGGTACCCAAATAGACTTCATGGACGGATGTAGAGATTAGGGAAATCACCCTCTATATGATGCTCGATTTGTTTAATGCATTGGAGAAGGGAAACACAAAACTAAGATCGTCTTGTGATGATATATGAAGATAGTTATTTTTTGTATTTTTTGTATTTTAATAAATGTATTATACTGTTTTCCTAAATAACTATTTTCCTAATTTGTTTATACATGAAAATATCACGATATTGTGTTTGAATACTTATATATGTATATTTATTGTATAGTATCCTAGATTTTTATCTTATATCATGGATTTATATTATGATTCTATTATTGATTGATATTTTTTCAACAATATGCTAAAATTTTACCTAAGGGAATAATCTCCCCACAAACACACCCTAGGCCCTTGATGCTAGTCTGTAGCCTTTGTTGTATGGGGAGATGCGCTTGAGGCCATGTGACCCACCTACTCAGGGTACCATTTAGTGGAACCATGTTCTGGATGTTACAAAGTGGAATTAGATATTTTATTTTTTTATATTTACTATTTTGAGACAATGGATATGATATTAGGAATATATTGGAATTAGTTAATAAGCTGTGCCTGGGAGTAGCTAACCCACGCATTGGAAAAATCCAAATTACCAGTAACAGAAATCATTTTTTTGGATTATTCTTATTAAAGGTGATTTGATTATGCTATTGGGAGAAACACCAGCTGTTCGATATTCCTTATGATTATATATTTTTGTATTTTCATGATGACATGGGGGCATACTATCTCTTGCATCATTCTAGGGACTTTACTTGATTCATATGACATGCATTATTTCATTCAATATATGATGAATTCCTTGACTGCATGAAAATGTTATATGCGCCTTTAGTGATATACCTAATGTTTGATAAATTATTTGTACATGGAATTGAAAAACATAAATTTTACTTAGAGTTACTACCATAAAATATAGAGTTTGTCCCTTATTAGGCTATAAAAGACCCCCTAAGCTGCTAATTATAGAATGTTGAATCCTAGACCATTCCTCACATTGACTAGAAAGTGTTATGGTATGGGTTATTTGGGCACCACACTTCGCTCTATAAGGTGTATGGGACCTTATGGATTAGACGTGGTGATCCATTTGGTTAAAAAAATTAAATATAATTGTACACCAAATATGAATTTGAATGAAATAGAAATTGTGAGATATAGAACTTGAATGAGACTCAGTTTTAGAGTGGGAAGCAGACAGTGTCTCTAGTTCTATTTATGGTTGTTCCTATTTCCCATTCCTGACATTAGGAGTGGACAGAGGGTCATGAGGACAGTGTCTCTAGCCTCTTCTTACCTGACTCTATCTCGCTGGATTGGGTCGCCCATGGTGGTGTGGTGCCAATCTGCTACCTTGTTTCCAGATCCACAGCATGGGGACTCCGCTATGTCTCCACGGTGTGTGGGGGATGTTCGCTGTGGTATTCGCATGCGTATTGGTCAGAGACGATGAAATCTGGGCGGCTGGACTTCTGTCTGGCATTATGGTGATTTATTCTATTTCATTTGTCCCTACTGTTGTCTTGGTTTAGGGTTTTATGGTTCATGTTTCTGTGTATGTGTGGTGGTTTTTGTCTCAATCTTTGATGAATCGGTGGTTGTGAATTTCTGGATCTTCAAATTTCACGAGCCGTGTTTCTTTTTGAAGGATTTGACAATAGCACAGATTTGTTACGGAAATCCTAAATTTCATTGCGATCTTTGTCAATGAAGAAATGGGGTGTGATATTTTGTGATTTACTGCGTTTTTGGAGATTTTCGGTTCAAGATTGTATTTTTGTAGGCCTGATTTATGAGGTTTGAGAGTTTTGTGACTATACTCTTAAAGGAATTGCTTTAGATTAGGTTCAGAGCACATGTTTCAATGAGTAGGAGAAACATGTTTCATGTTTATGATGCTGGGTGAAGCTTTTTTCTGTAGTTTTAATGGGTTGTTTTCTCGCTCTTGTTTTTTTGTATGGTGTACTTTGAATGTTTTAGTCTTTGAATCCATGTTTGGTTTCTCACTTTTTCCTCAAAAGTGATTGAATAATAAAAAATTAATTTTCAGTCAGTATGTCAGGAGGGTGGTGGCAACCATGATCTAGAGGTGGTGGTACATGGGATACCAGTAGATTCCCCTATAGATCTAACTAAGGAACCAACATTTTTACCAGATATGGGTGTTGAGGAACAGTTCCCTGATAGTTTCTTATGTTTTATGAAGACTATTCCGGGAGCCTTACAGCCTTCCATGACTATGGAAGAGCTGGCGTGCATGTTCCAATAGAATCATCCTCCCTTGTTTTTGGGGGATGGTGGTCCACAAGATATTGAGTTGTGGATAGAGACTATACTTTCTATATTTTAGAAAATGGATGCACCTACTTAGAGGATATTGAAATTCATTACATATATTCTATAGGGAGTACCTATGTTCTAGTGGAATGTTTTGAACCAGGATAATGCACTAAGAGATATGGTTTGAAGGGATTTCCATTTCAATTTTTATTAATAATTTATTACTTAGACCCTTAGATCATAAAGGACTGGTGACTTTATGTGTATGGAGTAGGCCATGATGATAGTTATGGACTATTAAACATGATTTATTGAGATTCAATGTCTTGTGCAGATTCATCTTGCTGATGATCCTTCGAGGGAGAGATGCTTTGAGTAATGTGTCAATAATTCTATTCAAAATTGGTTAATGTGTTTCAGTTGAAAAATATTACTAATATAGGGAATTATTAACGTATTACTAAGTGGAACCTAAGGTAATATGGGGGCATAGAGTAGGGTAATTTTTCCACTTGACCTGGTGGTTCAGATTCCCATGGAAGGAAACACCATTTTGAGGTTTCTCATGATGGGAATAATTACCTTGATGTTAGTGCTACTATTTTTTTCTACTCTCACTAGTGTGGGATATGGGGAAATATGAGAAATCAGAGTGATAAAGAGCCATTATAGTCAAGATATTTTAGTAGTATGGGCCACATAAAACATTTTTCATTGATATTACCACAAGAATATAGTGTAAGAATATCAATTATGACTCCAAGTTCAGGAGCAAGATTCATAACTCTACATTAGACATGGAGCTAGATTAGTGTTGGTCATGCAGGGTGAGGTGGTGGTTGTGGATGAGGTTTCTTGGAGCCAATATTACCTAGAATAAAGAGTGTTCCTACTATAGGAAGTGAGGATATTTCATAGGGCCATGGTTTAGGTGATATATATTCTATACAACCTACACTTGAGGATCAGAGCACCAAACCATCTATGGTGAGAGGTAATATCTCAACAACGTCAACTATTTTATCTATTTTTTTTTTGATATAGGTGATTCTCATAGCTTTGTATAAGTACCTATTGTGAATATACTTAGGCTTGTTGTTTATTTTTATAATGTCATTATGAACTTGGATACTCTATTGGAGATCAGAAAGGAATGTGTACACTAGTTTAGGGAGTTTCCCCTTGTGGTTGGTGTGTGTCACTTCATACTCAAGAAGAAAAGGTTTGACAACATACTCATAATAGACTATCTAGTTTCCTATTGATCCCATTTATATTACTATCATTAAAGGGAAACCTTCACATCACCATTAGACATAATTTTTTATTTTTATGGGTGAAAGGAATTCTATAAAAGATGAGATAGTCCCATGAATCTTGGGATTGGTGGGATGATAGACTAGATTTATACATTATATATGGATGACTAGAGAACACGTCGGGAAAACTTTCATTTAGTGGATGCTTTTTTTGGGATGCATTATTAGATGGTTTTTATGGTTTACCTCATGAGAGAGAGGTGGATTTCTCTATAGATATACTTATAAGAGCATCACCGTTATCCATTCATCCTTATAAGATGACTACTATGGCGTTGTAGGATCTTAAGTGGTAGCTATAGGACATAGAAGAAAAGGGATTCATATGAACTAGTACTTATCTATGGTGTTTGCTAGTCCATTTTGAGAAAAAGGTGGATGGTAACCTTAGACTGTGGTTGAATTATAAAAAACTGAAACATTTGATGATTAAGAACCGATATCTGTTTCTAAATATAGAAGATCTCTTCAAAAATATCCTAGGATCTTGTTTTTTCTAGAAGATTGACTTGATGTTGGGAAGTCAACAGGTACATGTTCGACCTCCAAACAAACCTAGTATAGATTTTCATATTTGGTATGGTCTATACGAGTATCTGGTTATGTCATTTCGTCTCATAAATGTGCCAAAACTTTTCATGCAACTAATGAACTGAGTGTTCCATCCTTATATATATTTGATTGTGGTGGTATTCATGGATGATATCTTCGTATATTCTCACAATCATCATGACCATGCGAAACATCTTGAGCTCATTTTGGATACACTGATAGAGCATCAATTATATGATATGATCACAAAGTGCCACTGTTGTATGGATCATATTCACTTCTTGGGTCATATTATCTTAGAGATAAGAGTGTTAGTTGACCCAGATAAGGTGAGAGTTATAGTTTCCAAGGAGAATCCAAAGAACATATTTGATATACAGAGTTTCTTGGGGATAAATAGATATTACAGGCATTTCAAATAATAATTTTCACACTTATAATATCATATTGTGGGATTTACTAAAAAGGTTGTAAGGATTTTATGGTTGTATATCAGTGAGACAACATTTTAGGAGTTGAAAGGGTAGTTGAATTTAGTGTCAGTCCTGATTCTTCCAGAGCTATGAAGGAGTTACACTATTTATTTTTATGCATCAAGTATCAGTCTAGGATCAATTACGATGTAAAGAGATAATGTAATGGAAGACAAGTCTCCTCATTTGAGGACACACAAGAGGAACTACCTAGAGCATGATCTTGATTTAGCCACTTTTGTATATGCCTTGAGCTGTTGGAGGAATTATTTTTTGGAAGATTATTTTGTGGTTTATAAAGACCAAGAAATACAAAATTATGAATTTACATAGCGTGAATTGAATTTGAGGTAGTGAAGATGGGTTGTGTACCTAAAATATTTTGACTTAGAGCATGCCTATACACTTGGGAAGGGAAATGAAGTTACTAATGCACTGAGCAGGAAAAATTAGATACATGCAGTTCAGGAGGCCAGTAGTGAGTGAAAAATTATAGACTCATTTTCATAGATACACTTGGAGGTCTAGGTTGTAAAATGGAATAATGTTCTTACAACCTTAGTTGTGTCCTCAACTATAATAGATAGAGTGAGAATGATATAGTTATCTTATGTTATGGGCCATGTCCTATAGGAGTGTGTGGAAGGTGAGGACCCACCTCCTAGTTGGACCATGGGTGAGTATGAAATTCTATGTATTTTTGTTCGCATTTGGGTTCTAGCAGACATAAATGAGGAGATAATGTATGAGTTTCATGCATTAGTTTGGGAAGTGAATCCTAGTGTTAACAAGATGTACTAAGATTTATGTCCCCAGTACTGGTGGTCAGGGATGAAATGTGAGGTAGCTGGTTCTATCATGAGGTGTACCACTATCAGTATTTGATGTAAGAACATCAATAACCATATAGTATTATAGTGTAGTTACATATTACCATGTTTTAACGAGATAATGTTTTCATGAATTTCATGACTGGGTTGCCAAGGCTTCTCGAGGCAGTGATGCTATATGGGTTGTTGTGGACAGGCTCACGAAGATTTCTCATTTCTTATCAATTAGATTGATCTTATTAATATATGAGCTTGTGAGACATTATATATATGATATAGTGTTTCTTCACAGGGTTCATGAGACCATTGTATCAAATAGGGAGGACAAGTTTACATCTCGATTTTGGTAGATTTTTCAGAGGGTATTGGTTACACAGGTACTTTTGAGCATGGCATACCACCTTTAGATTCATGTCCAGTTACAGATCACGATTTATGTTCCAGAAGACATGCTTAGGGAATGTGTCCGTGATTTTGTGGGTTCTTGGGAGAGTTATATACACATAGTTGAGTTCCCATACAACAATATATATCAGGAAACTGTACAGATGAAAAATTATGAGGCTGTATACAACAGTCCCTGTCGATCACTTCTTTGATAGTCAGAGGTAGGAGATGCATCTTTAATCAGACCTCATATCGTATAGGATTATTTTGAGTAGGTCTATTTCATCACAAATTGGATGGATACTACACATTATATATAGAAATATTATGTTGATTTCTATCAATAAGCATTGGAGTTTGAGGTTGGGGATTTGATCTTATTACATATCTCATCGAGGCTGGGACACAGATGGATTAAAATATAGGGTAATATTTTACCATGATAGGATATGCCATTAGAGATTCCAAATAGAGCATAGCTGATACCCTATTAGTTGTAGTTACCTCAGAGGTATTATTCCATGAACGATTTATTCCATTTATCTCAGTTGTGATGTTTTCACTCAGACCCATATCATACTCTATAGTGGGATGAGGTTGTTCTACAAGTTGTTTTTTCTTTCAAGGAGAATCATATTTTTATAATTAATAGGAGAATGAAGGGTTTTTTAGGCAAGTTAGTTCCTCTAGCACAGGTTCAATAGAACCATGAGTGTTAATAAGATAAGACTTGGGATCAGGAGGCTGATATATGTTCTTAGTGGCCAGAGTCATTCTTAAGAAATTCTTGACCACCCTTGGAAGGGAAATTTGGGGAAACATTTCTTTAAGATGGACATATTATAAGATACTAGGTCTTCTATATGATACATATTTTTTTATTTTTAGTTTAAATTCTTGGTGTTAACTTAATTTAAATGCCTAAGGAGGTAACACGAGTTTTGGGGGTGTCTAAAGCTTGTTTGGAGCCTAAAGCATAACTTTGAGAAAAAATGGCTGAGCCACACAAATAGAAGAAACCATACAACCCATGTTCCATGAGTAAGAGTAACTGTGTGGGTTTGGATAGTGGGTTGAATAAGGCCTCAAAATTTTAGGAAACTGTGAATCCTATAACACACGCCTGTGTAGGGGCTCTATAATTTTTAGTATAGGTTTATTGACTGGTGGGGGAACATGTAATCTAATGATGTCCTGTTACCATGTGAGGTTTCCCCTTGAGACAGAGAAGGGTGCATGGTTGGTGTACGATTTGGCCAACTGTGCGATAAATCCATGTGATCTAGTTAAATGTGGGAAATTTATATCCCCCCTAGATCTTTTATAACTCAAACCCCCTTTTTTATTATCATTCCAGTAGACATCCCTCAAATTGGGAGCTCCCTCTTGAAGCTAAATCCTAGTATTGGACACCATTTCTCCATTCAGACTCATATTCAAACACCATTTGTCTCATTGGATCCACAACAGAGAGTCCTTTTTCCCTCTTATGACATTTTTTCATTTGAATTTTTTTCAACGAAGTTATTTTGGTGAAATATAATTTGAACTTTTTCTACAATTTTCATTCATTCTTTAATTGTCTTCTAATCCATATCAAATTAGAGGTCGATACCAAATGACTTCTCTACCACGGACATTTGGTAGGTGGTCTATACCTTTCCCATAACGTTTTGTGTTTCATAATCCATGTTTACATTATCTCACACACTATAATTTCTATAGGATCCCCTTTAATTAATTGAATTATTGAAACTAATGTACTGGAACTAGTTATATTTCCCTTTGAGTACCATTGTTTTTGTTGGAGGTTGTCAGCCAAAACAAGTCCACCCATGGGGTGTGCATTTGTATATACCATGTTTTATACCACCTTCTTGGGTGTGTGTGATCTCTCCACTAGTTTTATGATCCTTGATAAATTGTATGAGTGATGAATGAATGATTATAAGAATCGTATTCATCCTTTCCATGTGATTTCATGATGTGAATTGTTTTAATTGATTAAATGGAAATTGTTATATGAGTTGGTTGAAGTCATGGAATGGTAATGGTTATGAAATTGAGATTGAAATTATTGATGAATTGGTTATGGTAGTGAAATCCTTGGATGAGCTCCTTGGTTCTTGATTCCATAGGATTCCATGGACATTTCTACTCAATGGGTATTGATTATGGTAGTAGATTTCTTGGACATATCTTCTCCTTGGATCCTGATTTTATTAGATCTCATAGGCCTTGCTAACCCTTGGATCTGGATTTCATGGACACATAGTGGACATGCTATATTAACATGTTCCATAGACTCCACCCATGTGTTTACCGAGTTTCTATTGAGATTCTACTAAGACTCGATGGGGATGCCTTAGTCGTCTATAACTTAGATCTAACCCTTTATGGTATAACATTTGAATACACAATGCGGCCATTGTGGATATTTTACACTGGAGTATACATAATGGCCATGGTGGATGTTTTATTTTTAATTACCCAGATCTTTCATTTTGAATATTTTGATATTCTTTACTGATATCCCTGGTATGAGTATCATTTTATAGTTGTTAGATTGGATAGTTATAACACATTTTTTATTATGTTTTACAGTTGGACATTGTTTTGGGAACTTGATTATTATTGATAGGCTAGAAAATATAACTTTATAGTTACCACCTTTTCCTTGTGCATTTCACATGTGCCACTGTTATACCAACTATATACTACATAATTTTTCTGTTTATATTACGCAAACTAGACTTGTTATAGACACTGCTGGTGGTGGCCTATTGAGTCTTATCACAAACCCCATTCAATCCAACATGAGTTCCTAGAAATCCTTCATGGATGTAGGTTGGTATTGGAGAAAGAAGCCATTGTACGATGCTTGATTTGTTATATTCTTAAGAGCACGGGGGAACAGGACCAAGCTAGGATCATTTTTCGTTTTGTAGATAGTTATTTTTATGTTTTTTGTATTTTTATAAATTCATTATATTGGTTTCTTGCATACATATTTTACTACTTTATAGAGACAAGAAATGATCATCATATTTTATATGACTACTTCAGGAGTTATTTATTGTACAGTGTTTTAGATGCTTGTCTTAAGTTAGTGGTTTATAGTATAATTCTTCTACTAATCAATATGTTTACACCACTGTGTTACTATTTAACATGAGGTCATAGTCTTATGATAGACACTACCTAGGACCTCACTACTAGTCGGTAGATTCTAGAATATGGGTATGTGCTCTTAAGGCCATGTGACCCATCAACTTAGGGCACCGTTCATTGGCACCTAGGTTGTGACTTTACAAATTGTGTCAAAGACAGAGAGATATAGTGCTACTGATAAGGTGATCATATTTGTCTGTTGAAGTGGAAGAAGAAGAAGAAAGAGACTAACCTTTCTATATCTGAAGATAATATTGTAAAAATGTATAATATTTATGTACTACAACTATAACACCCTAACCAAATCATTGTTTCTATGCCAAAGTTCCACATGAGCTCATACATGCCACCCTATATGTAAGAGGTTTATAACTAGTGGTGCAGGACTAGAGATGTCTTGGGGAGATGATAACATTAGTAATTATATCCACACACAAGGATATAAAAGTACATACATATGAAAAATAATCATCATAGTAGAAAATAATAAAAACAAGATGTTATAACAAATGTCTTGTTAGGTCATTCAATTATAAACCAAATACATCCTCAATGTGGAAGGTCAACAAGTAGAAGTATCACAATTGGAAATAAATAAATAAAAGATGAAATGTGAACTATTTATATCCTGTTCTAATATTAAATCCATATTTAACCTACAATATCCTTATTAACTTTTCACTAGGACCATTACCTTCTCAGAATCCATGATCATGAATTTTATATGCAAACCATGATTCCAGTGTAGTGTTATTGTATAAACTAAGTAGTACACCTCCAATGTGTCCTTAACAAAAGTTCACATGTATATATAGGTGTATGCCATTATTTAGTAGTAAATTCACTTATAATAATAGAACCAACCATATACCAAGTGATAATGTGCTAATTAGGCCTCCATGAACCCCAGACGTACCCACTATAACACCAAACTAGAATAATACCAAGAGTAGTCACCACATGACTTAGATTACTATTTATGTCTCTATCCACATTTAAGTAAAATACAGATAACACCACTATGGGAATACTTCATTCTAACCTTTAAGGTAAATTGTCTCCCATAACCCATATCAAACTGCTCTTTTCTGATGGAAAAATTTCTTGGAATGCTTGAATTAATGGAACTAAACACATATATGAGGGTGTTCCCCATCAATAATTATAATAGCCTATGGAACCTCTTCCAATTATGTATATTATTATTAAATCATGGGATAATAATATTCCAAGATTTTTCCCTATATATCTTATATCTAGATCCATAATCTATGATTCATGTTTCCCAAGATCACCCTATAAGGGAGTGGCTAAATCTGTTAGGTCCACTTATTAACCTAAACACTAAAATAGAGGTTTCATTGGCTATAAAAAAATCCACATGTAAAGAATGAAATAAAAAAGCAATAATATATCACAATAAATATTCAAAATACTATAATTCAGTACATAAGACAGTTACACTATAATAAGGAACAATAATTGAATACAAAATACTCTACAACTATGATGTTACCACATATGGGGTGAAACATAGTAAGGGGCTCACAATCCATACCAAAAAAGGCCTCACATGTGACCCACACATAAAAAAAACAATATAATTCAAGGGAATTTACACTAGGAACATACACATAATAAAATAACATCAATAAAATCCATAAAAATTCATAATATTGTAAATAATTTATACCTTCATCATGTTGATTCCAAATTCCAAAATCTATCAAGGAATGATAATTGGATAACACCCGTGCACCCATGTTCAGTAGAACAATACCAAATCCATAATAATAGAGTCTATATAATTGGTATTCAAGGAATATATTGTTCCAATAGAATAAATTTTCATCAATTTATGAAATTATGTCTTTAATCAATGGAAGATAAAGGATCAAGCCATGAGAGACCACTAATTGTCATGATCTAGCACTGATCCCTCAATAAAGCATGAATCCTCTGTTAGATTTAGGTGGTGATTCATAGATCTAGCCAACATAGTATGAATCTATGAAAAATTATAGAGAAAAATAAGAATTATTCTTAGAATGGATAGATCACACATCAATTTATCCCAACTGATCAATCCAAACAATTCAATGCTCTAGATCCTTTGGATTTGGAGTAATAAGGGAGTGGAACCACCAAGAATCATCACTGGAGTCCATAGGTTTGAGAGCCTTAGTTATAATAGAAATAAAGATGGGTTTTAAATTGTTTTTGGTTTTAAAATATAAATTTTGGAATAATTAAAAAATCATTAATGGTTTGGCCATATGGGATTTTAAACCACAGACCAACCATGCTAGGATTTATGTCTCATTTGGGAACCCACATGGTTTGGCTATATGGATTATTAAAATGAGTTCCAACTATGATTTTCACCTATTTCACGAGATTAATGATATTTGGGGAATGTTTTACACTTATATCTAACCATGTTCCATCCATGAACACCCATAAAGGCTTCTGAACCCCTCTAAATCCAACTAAATACTACCCGAGAGTTCACCCAAGAGATGTATAACTCAAAATAACTTTTAAAATGGCTAAAATCTATGCCTAAAGAACTTTAAAAACCATAGGCCATTAAAATATATCCAGATAAGGTTTTATTATCCCTAATAAGTATCTCTAAAGTTCATTATCAAACAACTTAGGGAATTTATGTCACACATTCGATTCCTACTACCAAGTATCTTCTTGGATTCATCAATACTACACAAGACCTTGACAAGAGGAATTATCTTTCCTTAAGACACTTTATTTCTTGAGTCTATGATCCACACTAGGCTCTGTACAAATTATGTGTTAGAATCTAGATTAAAATCATCATAATCAATCACATGTGTAGGATATGGAATGAACTATTGGATTTGAGACACAAAAAATACTTCATGCATGAATCAATACCATAAAAGAAGATCCAAATGGAAGGTCACTATCCTGATATTATCAGTAATCATGAATGGTCTAACAAATCTCAGTTCTATCTTTGCTTTCTTTTGTAATAATAAATTCCCTAATTGAGGAGTTACCAAAAAGGAAACTTGATCACCCATAGTGAAATTCAATGTTCATCTCCTATCATCATTACATGATCTATTTCTTATCTTAGTGGTGTTTAACTAATTTTTGATCAACTGTACTCTATCAGAGGTCTCCTGTACCAATACTGTCCCCATAACTTCTACCTCACCATGATCATTCCATCATAGAGGTAAGAGACATGACTAGACATAAAGAACCTCAAAAGGTTCCATTTTAATAAAATCCTGGAAAATGTTTTTGGGAGTTAAATAAACCGTGTCTATGAGATTATTGTAAAATACAATGAAGTATAGAATTAATTCATACAAAAAATCCTCTAATATACTTATCATCCTCTCTAAGTGTCCATCAGTCTATAGATGATATGTTGTACTTATTCTTATTTGGCCACACAAAGACTTCTGTAATCCCTTTTAAAACCATGATGTTAACCATGGGTCCATTTGTGAAATGATTCTAATAGGAACTCCATACATTCATATAATCTCCCATACATACAACATTCCCAACTAATCCAATGAAAAGTACATCCAAATTAGTAAGAAATGAGACAATTTAATTAGCTGATAAACCATCACCCAAACAATATCATGAATCCTTTGGTTCTTGGAAATCTCCATCATAATGTCCATTATAAAATAATCACTTCTCAACATAGGAACCATAAGTGGCTGAATAAAACCACTAAGATCCTAATTCTCTATCTTTACCTTATGGTATTTTAGGCATTATAAAAAAACTCAGTGTTTCCCCTCTTTATATCTAATTACCAAAATTGACATCAAATATCACGATATGTCTTCATTTACCCTAGATGTGAAACCCATTTCAAAACTTGAGAGTCTATTATCAGTTCCTCCCTCAAGGAATATGACATTACTAACCTCTCATGAACATAGAACATGCCATTTTCATCTATAGACCATCCCTATGACTAAATCATCCCCCTCCATAAGCTCCCACATAACCACACACTTGGGATTCGACACATAGATATCCATCCCCTGGCCCATTAAAGAATATGTGATAACTAATGGCACACATGTCATAACACCATGATCCTCAGATTCATCCACTAGATACTCATCTATTAGACGCATACTAACAACTCTTCGTACGGCGACTACTCTCCAATATCATGTTTTTCTGATGTATTCCTACTAAGAGAATATGCAATGAAATTACATTTCTTTATAGAATATTCCATTTCTAATTTAAATTTATATAGATACAATACCCAACTACTCTACCTCATATTCAGATCTTATAGGGAGAATATTCATTAAATGTTTTTGGGGTCTGTGTAGATGATTAACCTATCACCAAAGAGGAAATGTCATTAACACTTCATAACTTGAAACACAACTACTAACTCTATGTCTTGTAAAAGGTTATTCCTCTCATGGGGCCACAAATGACGTAACCCATAAGTGACTACCTGATCCATATGCATCACCACAACTCATAACCCAATAACCAAGGCATCATAGTACACTGCATATCCTATCTTAGTCTTTAGAAGAGTCTAAATTTGTCTTTTTCAATATTATCTTAATCAACAGAACGTCCTATTCACATTGATCATACAACTCACAATTCACCCACATTTTGTACATCTCTCTCACTAGACCTTCCAAAATTGATAAGACTAGGATGAAATATTAATAGTACCCTAGAAGCCCAAGGAAATTTACAATATCAAACACATTCTTAGGATGTTCCCAAGACATTTCAGCCTTTAACTTCTTTAGGTCCAATGAAACTCCCACCTTATAAATTTCATGTCTGGGGAACCAAACCTCATTAATACATAGGTGGCACTGTGATAGTTTGGTATAACAATGATGTGATTTAATTGTACTCAATACAATTTCATGGTATTTAACTTGAATATCTGATTTCCATAATCATAATAAGATATCATCCATAAATACAATGATCACAGAGTAAAGGTATGGATGGAGAATCCTATTCATTATAGCCATGAACACTACTAGATCATTTTCAACCCAAAAGCCATGAAAAGATACTCCCATGGTTCATATCTAATCCTAAATATAATATTGAGAATATCCTCATATCTGATCAATTGTTGAAGATAGCCTTGATGAAGATCAATCTTGGAAAACCATTAGGCTCCCCATAACTGATCAAACATATCATCAGTCCTTGGTAAAGGCTACTTGTTCTTCACCATTACTTGATTCAGCATCCTGTAGTTCATACAAATCCATATAATAATGTTATAATTATTATAAAACTACACTAGTTCATCCTAAGAATATACAATTGGCCTGATAAATCCAATTTCCTCCAAACCCCTTAACTGCATCATCAACTCCCTCAACTCGGCTTATACGATATGGTAAGAAGGAATTAATATCACTTCTACCCTAGTATAAGTTTAATCGGAAATGAAATCCGTCTATTTAGAGGAAGACCATATAAGTAATATAATAAGACATATAGATAATGACCCCCACATTAGGGAAGATTAAGGGGCTATTGATAATTTTTCTACAAGTAATAATATTTATACATGCACCATGATAGCTTTAATCTGTCTCTAGTTCTATCCAATCCTACCTAATCTGTCATACCACTCACTAGTCAAAAAAACTCTCTAGGTGTGGTTAAAGATTAATGTCTCCTGTAACAGTTGATATGATCTCAATTAATATTCAACCAATACATTAAGAATATCACACTGAAAATAGATATTTCTGAGATCATGAAGACCTATAGATGTCTATAACTAATAAGTACCACAAGACACTTAGAACATCACTGGAGTTGATCCATATTCTTTCCTGAGGGGTTTTCAAGAGAGAGAAACCGAGAAGATAACCTAATCAATAAATCTAGGCCCTAAAAAACTTGAGAAGATATGATATAATGGGAAGTGTTTGTATCAAACCAAATATTAGATAGTGTAGAGGTAATCAAGATCATTCCTCAAACTATAAATTGTCCCACTCCACTGATGAATAGAACCTCATCCATCACATACATCCAACCTACCTTTTGATTATGATGTATCCACTATGGAAGATAAATCATCTTGGTTGTCGAGGTCTGTTATTCCAAGGTCTACTACTGAGGACCCCTACCCACACTATGACACAACATCCTTGAATTTTGACATTAAAATTTTAAAAAAAGAATTAGAGATGACCCATTTTCCACATTGGTGACACTCCCTATGTGTTTTTGCACATGATATACAAAAATTTCATTTTTTCATAGTTGTAACACCTAGTTTAACATCCTCCCATAAATGAAGTAGATGAATAAATACATTTCTCTACCTTCCAGATGAAGTTTCCTTCCTCTCCCTAGTACCAAAAGTGTAAATTACTCAATAATTAGGAATTATGTTAGTCAGTGCACTATAAGTTTGAATAAAACCTATAAGTCTATCCTCCTCTCTCAAATTATCAAATGTAATGGACGTTCAAAGTACCTATGAATATTTCTTCAGGTTAAAGCCCCTAACCTACCATCTAAGATCTAGATAATGTCTCATCTCATACTTATTATCCTTATACACATCATTCCTAGACAAAAGAGGATAAAAGTATAGAAAGTATTTTAAATGATCTGAGTATATAGAAGCCAATATTGTACTATACTAAAGAACCATTAAATTATGTGATTGATTCAGTTTCAGGGTGTTGGTAAAGAACTCCTCAAAGAATAAATTATTGAAGGCCTCCCAAGTAAGATGCTCACAACTAAATACCTATCTCATAAGGCCCCATCGCCGTCTGGTGGGTCCGTAAATCATAAATACATCCATATTCACTCTTATATCCTCAAGATTCTCTAATCAGTCAATGATTCCATCAATAAAGTTACTCCATTCTTTAGCATCCTAGAGACCGCCAATACCCTTGATGGATGGAAGATGCTGGATTTGAAAATATTAGTTAAAGTCAATCGTTGTCCTCTTCACCCCACTACCCTGAGTAGACACCTTATATAATACTTTTGGTTGGGTTGAGTTTATCACCTGATCCAATATAGAGATTACCAGTGCATACTCAGGTGAATACTCCCACATTTCATTCGGTGGAACTGGAATTTCCTCCCATGAAAAGGGATTTTGGATCATTTTTCCAAGTATCCCCATTAAGCATCTTCATTGTATCATTTTTCTAAAATGGTAAATTATTTCTTAGAATTATTATAACCACTTCCTTATAAGAACAACTTAATAAAATATAAGGCAAACACATGGTATTAATATAGGAAGGCCTATCCTAGAAAATACATGTTGGAAAGGTATAACCCTCTTATTATTACCCCATAGTAAATCCTAGACCTCCATACCAACATTTTAGTCACAATTATATATATATATATATAATAGTATTTGGAAGTTTAACAAATTTATGCAAGAATATATTTATCCCTACACTAGAAAATACATATATATCACCAAAAAAAATATCACAAATCCATACATTTAGTTCAAGAACTACTATACAACAAATAAAAGGTATATATATGACATGTGATCCTATGTTCTTATTCATGGTACATAGATGTACTCAAATCCTAGAAATTGTAATAATAAAATATTATCTGGGAAAAAATAAAATTATAAATCCAAAAATATAAAAATAATCTCAACATGGTAACTCGAAGGTCCATTACACATGAGTTGGCAAAAACCTTGAAACTCCCCTACTTGAGTTCCACAAAACAATTATCCTTTCAACCATGTCCCAAAATAGGCAAATGAAAATGGAAACTCAAGATCTGATAAAATTTTGTAACACCTCAACCAAATCATTGGGTATGAGCCAAAGTGACACTTGACCTCATGTATGCTTCCCTATACACTAGAGGATTCTTACTAACATCCAGGGTGTATATATTTCTTGGTGAGAATATACCCTTGGTATTCATTTCCAAAAACAAGGATATGATAACCTATACATTAGACAACCAAAAATCATAACAAAAAATATCATAAACAAGATACTATAATAGATTTCATGTTATACAAAATAATAAAGAACCAAATAAACCCCAAATGAGTCCGGTAAACAAGTATAAGTAGTTCAATTAGAAATAAATAAATAAGAGTTGTTGTGAATCATACAAACTTTACATTTATATAGGATATGATTCATGTTTATGAATTCCACGATCTCTTGTAATTCTTCTATTATATGGGATGTTTAGAGGTCAAATTTGTGGGCAAATGTTTTATAGATTAGAAGGTGTAAGATGTTTAAAAAGGTTATGGAAGATGGTGTCTAGAATACAACCAATATCAAATTAGTGGAACCCATTGGTTATACAGTGGGTTTCTATAAGGATTACATGGATTTACAAATCCATCAGTCAGCTGGTCATGCCACCGGCTCCCCACTAAGGCCCATCGGGTAGTCGGTGTTCCCAATCCGAGGGTATAATTAATGAAACTTTCATGATTTTAATGCCATTACTTATTGAAAATCATTATACATGAAATTCAAACCACAAGGACCTATTTTAATTTTAAGGCCTCCTCTAATGAATCTAGGCTCCCCCATTCTTCTCCCTTGGTATCTTCTTCGGTGGAACAATCCAACAACACATAATGGGTGAGTTTTATTTATATGCATACCAAATACTTCCTCATCCTCGATGTATGTCCATGGATTTATGTCATATTTATGAATTCTATGAGGATCAAATGATGTTTTCTTCCCCTATTCATAGATCAGTGACAAATCTATCACATTTATGACTTTGATTGATTGAATCATGATCCTCCTTTAACAATAAATATTCTATGGGTATGTGATTAAGAATTATATTCCTAAACCTCTTTTCAATGATTGATTGATTATAAAACCTTAATCTATTAATTATTACTTATTATATTAGTTGAATATTTTATGTTTCAATGAAAACTACTCTTTACCAAAGATAGAACTCTCAAGAATGATAATGTTTTTAGGTATGTCATCTAGAACGATCATCCTGAAGTCATATTATTCTGAATTATTATCAATAATCTCTTTTCTATTGATGAATTTATAATTAATTTATGGTTTTTATATACCTAAGGACCTATTATAGAATTAAAAATGATTTTACGATTCTTTATTTAGTCGAAAATGGATCTAATGATTTGCAATTCCATCCTATGACAAAACTCGGTATTGATTCTGTTGAAAGAATCCTTAAGGCATGTGATTTTAGAATGACCTTCTTGACATGGATTTATTTTTGACCCACTATTATGATTTTTTTGATAATCCAGAACCAAAAATAGTAATCCTTGATGTGTTGTTCATTCTTTGCGAGTGTGTGATGTGGTTCATTCATCGATCCTTTGGTGTGTTTTAGAGTTCTTTATTAATAACCTTTAGTTAGGAAGTTCCTCCCCATTTGGGGATCATGTATACACTTGTTACATGATTCCATGAGTATTCCTATAGCTTGTTTGATATTTATAAAATTTACTTCATATTGATACATTTTTTTTCTCAAAATGATATTATTTCATTTGAAATGTATGCTCAACCATCTTATTTGTGTTACCATGCCTTTGGAGGTTTTTATTGGTACTCATAATTGGTATTCCATCATTTGATGATTATACACTTGAGGGGAGTGAGCATGGATTGAAAATGTGATGATGATGGACCTAAGAATAGGGTAAGTTCATGAAGGCCTCTAGGTCTGACCAGTGGTAGTGATGTTAATGGCATGATGACATGGAGGCTTGACGTGAGGCATATAGAGGGTACAAAGGCCTAGAGTACTTACATGTGATAGAGATAGGATATGAAGGTATGGGGGAAAACCTGGCTTGATTCCTTAAGACTACTAGGAGACAAGATTATAAGCCCTATGGATTGTTCTTTCTCACTTACCACATCCTATGACTAACTTTTCATCATGGAGCCAAAGCGAGTATGGATAGGGTTGTGTGGAGACTTGGTTAGTGTACAATCTCTCAATATGTAATTATATATTTTTTATTCAGGGTTTAAAATTTATTATTGTCATAGAAAACACCTATTATAAATGTGTACACTTTTTAAGGACTCATTGGTGGTTTCTTATTTGGATTTATTACTCACACCCAATATGGTTATCTTATTACGCATGAAGAATTCATCTATATGTATCACACAAAGGTAAAGGGGAACGTGGAAGATGGATGAGCTAAGAAGCATGGGTTTATGAGCGGTACCAGGATGTACATTAGTGGATACCACAATCTTTATTTTTTATCTAATTCCTCACTATATACTTAAGTTTGTATTTCCAAAATGTGAGACCATTTATTTATTTTTTGTATAAAATGTTTCCCATTTGATATTATTTTCCTTTAATCCATTTACTTTGAGTTATAATATTATATTTTTATTGTTGGTGTAATGACATGATATAAGGGTATAGTCTCCCCAATGAATGAATTTATACCCTCACTGCTAGCCGCCAACCTATTTTGTATAAGGAGGCAGAAATGAGGACTTGTGCCTCTCTAATAATGACCTGGTGGTTTGGGTTAGTGTGCTACAAAATGAAATCATAATAAGGTTTTATTCTTTTATTTTGAACTACTTGGGACAAGGTAGAAAGAAGATAGGTTGTATGGGACTCAGGTAGGGGATTTACCTTTTACATGACCAAATTATGTGCAATGAACAACTAAGTTACAATTTATTGGATTTATGTTATAGGTTTTGGAGATATTGGTTGCATTTATGCATCATGACTAGTAATATGGGATCAAATTCCATATATATACATGTTTTTGTGATGGTTATAGTCCTCAAATTTTATTTTTTAATTTTCTATATCTGTTCAAGGTAGAATTTTACTCTATTATGTGACATGTCTATATTGGAATTAAATATTATAACATGAGCATACTATTATGTTTATATATATATATATGACTATGGTTAACACACAAGTATAGAGACTTATTTAGTTCTAGGATGGATATACATTGGGTTATGTGTAAAATCATAAGAGAACCTTTGTGTGATCCCTTAGATTAATTTGTATGTATATTAAATTTTTTACGTATTTATCTTCATGTTTCATAAGAGAACCTTTGTGTTAATAATTTGTATGTATATTAACGGGATAGCCATATGATGTGGGATGGGGCACTCCCTCTAGAAAGGATGCCCTATTTCCACTACCTACTATACATGTGGGTACTGTAAATCTTTCTCTTATAATTACCTTGGTAACAAATGTAGTATTCCCACTATAGTAGAGAGTCCTTATACTTATTCCTGTCAAGGGTGGAGGGGTTCTATGGTTTATGATTGATTATGCCAAATACTTCCATCCCCAATATTATCAAACCATCCCGGTCACTAGTGGATCACAATATTTGGAAGACTGGATATATATCATCAAGGGTGTTTTTAACCTCATTTAAATAACTGGGGACTATAAGGTGAAGCTGGTAGTGTTCATTATGCCAAGACCCTCCATGAGGTGGTGGCCATGATGGGACAAGCTATCAGGCATTAGGGTTCACCTGGGAGACATTCGATGACATGTTATTATTTGAATTCCTTCTTGAAACGATGAAGCTAGATTGAGCACATTAGGCCATAGAGCTACAAAAGGGGTCCATGATAGTATCTTCATACTCTTATTTTCTATAGATATTCTCCTCTTTACCCTTATCTTGGTCAGAAATGAGGAATAAAATTCTAGTAAGGAATAAAATATAAATAAGTAATTATATAATAAAACATAACCATGGATATTCTACACGTTGAATAATTACATGGATTATAAATTACTAGTTTCATAATGATGGAATTAAAAATACCAAACATCATAAACATACCATCAAGGTATTGTGCTAAGACCATACATAAACGGGTAAAAACCCAACCTAGTTTATATCATGAGACCTACTGATGCATTGAGGGGATATAGAGGACCCACTAATCACTTAATAAGTCTAATACATTCCTCATATGATATGGGTGAAAATTAAATAATATAAATATTTTTACTGAAAAACTAGCATATGAAATGTGAATACTTTAACTATAACCCATGAATGGTATAAAATTAGAACATCCACAGTCAAGATAATCATATATCCTTTAAACACATATGGTAGATGGTATCATAATAGATAAGCTTCAACGAAGTTCAGGATTCAACAAAGATACTTTTAAACGAGACCATTGAAAAAGTCTTGAGGAAATAATCTTTAGACATTCTAAAGAGTCCCATATCACTTTGAAACATACAAATAATAATATCCTCAGATATCATGAGAATAATTAGACTCTTGATATAATATATAAAATGGTTGTACATACACCACACTTAAGGAATAAGTGGTGAATAAGGAATATATCTCACATAAGTAAAATTGAGACGAACATAATCATTTTTTACTTTGGAAAGAAGGGTTCTTTTAGAAAATCATTTGTATTTTTCATAAATTCCAATTGTAAACATGTATATCTCAGAAAAAAAGGAAATGAAATTTGAATTATATTTGAAGCATAAATTATGTCCCATTAAATTAAAATCATGTAAAAATAGTTTTTATGAAAATATAGAAATAAAACATTTAGTTCTGTTTAAGGAAAATATTAAAGGGATTTTAAAGCAGAAATGGATGTTTGTTTTCATATAACTAGAAATTAACCAAGATATTTTTTCACGATAAAAAGAGTTATCATATAAAAAATTAATGATGTATTAAAATAGATAATATAGTTCACTTGAAAATGGGTAAGAATTTGGGAAGATCTCTTTAATCGAGCTTATTTATTAAGAAAAATTGAGAAGGGAACCATTTTAAAACATGTATATACCCATTAAAGACACGTGATATGATTTGGGTGTATTATTTTGGTACATATTAATAGAATTTATAAGAAATATATAAAAATAAATAAGCATTACATTTTATTAATGATGGATAAAGAGTAACCTGAAGGAAAAAACGGGGGTTTCCGTAGAACCCCTTACCACTTTGTAATCAATCGAATCACATGAACCAAAAATAATAATCATAAAGTGAAAAATTGAATGGCATTAAAAAAAATCATGATATGATACATCATTGGGCAGTATACATACACTATACATAATAAATAGTGGTGAATAAATAATATCTCACAAAAATGGAATTGAGATGACGAAACCCTTACCTTATGTCTGAATGAGTTCTTCAATTGACATTAATGTCTTGTACAATCAAATTAAATCCATTATTTAATTAATTAGAAACAATTAATACATTTATTATATTCATTATTATTTTATTAAGTTCATTTATGTCCTTTTTGATAAGTTATAAAATTGAATTACGTCATTCCGGAGTGTTCGTTTACTTTATTTTCATGATCAGTTCGCTTGATTATAAATAATGGGGTTCATGTAAAATGAGTATAATTATATAGAATTATAATTACTTGTTATTAATGAAAATAAATAATTTTAAATGGTACTATGTATTATTTTGTTTCTTTTTATGAGGATGAATCATTAGATAACATGTTAATGATAACCATTTAGCTTGATTTTAGTTGTTTTTCGATCACAATGAACTAGTTTAGATCTATTATTTAATACCATGCATATATGAATGTTACAGAAGATTAAACAAGATATAATACATATTTTATAACCTATTTAAACTGAAAAAATGGTTTCATGACTAGTCTTGTAGGAGAAATTTAAGAACGAATGTTCGTCATCCCTGAAGTTTGTAAATCGGCACCACCTGGGCAATGATTTTGTTTTTAAAATAAGAGAGAGCGAGAGAGAGTAGTTTGGGGAAGGATATTCCATTAAAATGGTATCATTATATTATATAGATGATATTGGAGTTATAATGATCATTTTAATTGAGGATTTGAGGAGAAGATAAGAAAATAAAATAATTTGAAATGAAATAAAATAAAAAAAGGAAGAGGATTAACCTCTTGAAATATCCTCCTAGAGATCCTCCTTAAGAGAAGGGGTTTTGGTATTTTGGAAATACAAAGATCTCTTGGTGGTGGATAGAGACTATGAAAAAGGATTTGGTAGAACTTTTACATGACTCAAGCCTTAGAGGACTGAGGATAAGAGGGAGCGAGGGGTATATTTTATAGTGGAGGAGGGGTGATTTTTGAATATTTTATTCATTATTTTATTTTTTTTCTGAAGAGAAGCAAAAATGTTCATTATAGTGACCAAAAAAAGTAATAATTTCTTGTTAGTTCGAACCAAGTGTGCTTACAGTATTCACATATCACTTATGACTCAATAAATCATGTATTTGGCATTTATCGTAAATTATCGTATTTTACAATTCACCAAAATTTCTGGTATTTTCAAAAAAACCCCAAAAATTTACCATATCCATTTATTAACGTGTATAATTAAAAAATGGAATCCATTTTATCAAAATAATTTTATAAATATGATAAATTAAATTTTTAATTAAAATCATCATTTACTCGAAAAATACAATTTTTAAATTTAAAACTCATTTCATAACACCCTGAAAATTAACCAATGTCTCATTAAATTATCCTAAAAACATAGGGAAACATATTATTGATTTTGGAATATATTTTATAAAATGTAATTTTTTTAAATAATTTTATTAATTATAAAATTGAAATTATTACTCACAAAATACAAACACTTAATTATTAATTTTAAAAATATTCTCTTTCATTTATATGGTGCGTAAATTTTATTTATACTTTCATGGGTGAGGTTCCCATTTATAAGGTTCATATTAATATTCATAAGGGTAAAATCACTATTTATAAGGGTACCATTACTATTCATAAGGGTAAATTTTTATTCCAAAAGGGTCTAGTTACTATTCATCAAAAAATTAAGTTGATCCTATCAAATTATAAATATTGTACTGATCACAACCATGTATATCCATTTTTTGAAATTAAATTCAAAAAATCTGTAATATTATGTTTAATTATAATCCCACAAGTTAAGCAATAAGGCCGGTTAAAAACATTCAAAAGTTCAATAGGTTTTTATTTTTAATTTTAAATATAAAAATGATTCCAATGATCTACATTTGATTAATTTGTGTATAATTGATATATTTTGACATTAAAGTTCAATTATATTAATTATTTAAACTAAAAACATAGTTTTTAACTAGAATGTAGTAGTTTTTACTATTCATAAAAAAGAAACTTCTCATAAAAAATACAAAAAATTCACCATAAATTAATTTCGACAATAAAAATTAAAAATGATGTTTATTTTATCAAAAATTATATATTTCATTATAAATATGTTTCATTTATGTGAAACCGTTATAGATAAAATTTAATAGTATTTATTATTATTTATATTACTATATGTGTTTAACAGCTAGGTTATAATTGTCTTGTTTAAATAATTATGTTAACAAAGTGTTGTTTCACAAAGATACGGTGTTGCATGCATTACATTCTATATTAAATTTATTTGTAAATACTTAGGGTGTTACATTATCCCCTCCTTAAAAAAATTGTTTCCTTGCAATTTAAAATTAAACTTCGATAGTTAAAGGCTGATACATGAAAATTACCTTGTGGGAAATAGCCATTAGAATTAGGTTTAATAAAACATCCTCTTAGTAAGAGGGAATGTGAAGCTCATAGGCTACCTTAAAATTTTACATTCGAAAAGGATAACATTAGTGCGAAGTGGAAAACATAGACATTGAAAAATAATCTAACCACAAATTTTTGATAGAGAGTGATAGATAACCTGGTTATTATAATGTTAATCATAAAAAACCCTAAATGTTGCGATCAGTTAAAAGACCATTGATTTCTTAGTTTGAAAAATAACCGAAAACATTTTTTTTATAAGATATTATTCATAGAATTGAGGGATTCCTTTAATATTAGGATGTGAACTTCAGAATTTAAACTTACTTGATTACCTTATGTCTTATAAGAATAATATGATCCTTTTTGGGATTAAATCTATTTTCAATTTATTCCTTATACCTAGAAATGAACATTCATTATGATTTTTTTATGCCTGAAGAATTCAAATCAACTTATATAGATAACAAGTCACTCAAAAGTATAAAAATCTATTAACCAAATGAAAAATTATTAGGTTAAGATAAGATAATTCCAAAAAAATATATATGACCAAAACCAACTTTAATTTCCAAACGTCAAATGAAAACTCAAAGTTCAACATAGATCAGTTTAAAAATTACTATAATTCTTTAAAAAAATATTCGAGAGCATGACTCCAAAATAAAAAGGATTTCATCATATATTCTTCCAAATGAAATAGATAATTCTCATTGACTTACACCAAAAATTTAATTACCCCCATAACATAATATCTAAGATATTCTATCCATTTTTATAAATAACCTAGATCCCCATAAGTCCAAAATAAAATAATATTTTACCCCAAAAAAAAATTCAACATTTATTGCACAAAATATTATATTTACTAAATCTTATAGGATTCCTAAAATTGTGGACATATTCCCAAATAACATTAACCACTTAATCACCAAATCTTTTTCCACTCTCAAAGAACAAAAATCCCCTAAAATGAAAATAAAATTTATCCATTAATTGTTTTAACTAAAATTCATGATAAACAGGACATCACGTAGGCTAGTGGTTGGCACTGCACCCTTGTCGCCCTTCGATTGTGGGTTTAAACTCTATGGCCTTTCCTGAAGTGATAGGTTTTCACCCAACATGTGGGTTTTCCTTTTTGTAAAACCAAATATCTTCCAAAATAAATATTATTGATGTTATTATCACTAGTTCAATTATAAACATTGTTTTATGTAGGATTTTCAATACAACCTCACTACATAAATACATTGTACATTTATTTCCACATTGGGCCTTACTTATTCTAGGGGATATCCTATAAAACATGGATTTTACATAGGTAATTCCCAGGTCCTTTACATTTATGTCAAATAACTACAAATGGATTCTTAGGATCAATTTTATTACCTTCTATTGCACTATTAATTTTTCCTTAGTAATTCTTTTCTTTATATTGTTCTTTCCCACACATAAATCATTTATTCATTATTTTGAGACACTTTACCGAGTGTCTACTTTCAAATTTCTTTCATGATGTAAATTTAAATTTCTTTTCTTCATGGTCTCCACTACTTTTCCTCTTAGAAAACTCCATTCATCTTTTATTTGGTGGGTTTGGGTGTTGGTTAAGGTATATGTTGTAAATAATATTTCAGGAAAACTGATTAGGCATGAACATGATATCTTTAACTCCTGTCAATTTCCCATTTGGAATATCATCACCACCACTATGTCCATCATGTTCAATGTTAACATGACTCCTTTGGTTTCCTGCCACTTTCAAAAAACAAATATCATAGTGTGAGTAACAATAGTCATTGTTAGAAAAACTTATAATCATTTACAGAATACCATGACACGTTATTTTAACATAAGACACCTATGGTTTAACATATGTTATTAATTTTCATTATATATTCAAATCCTTAATAAGTTTTTTCAAATAAAATGTGAATTATTTTAAGCATATCCCCTGAGAGTGTCAAACTAGGTGCATAATAAGGCATGTTGTCGTGTACCAGGTTACCCTGAGTACGGCTCAAAACACATTTTCGTAGTTATTACTACTTTTTATATCTATTAGGTAACCAATTCCACTTGTATAATCCATAAATATATTTATTTTCTACGACGATACAAATAATCTATACCTTACCAAAATTCTAGGATATTCTTGTATGATTATCTTCAACCTCTATTTTAGGGTTATGTTCTCTAATCTATGTTTTTTAAATATAGTTTAAAAGGTTGCTGATAAAATTACAATAATTCCAACTATAACACATTGAACCTATAATCCCAGAGCTAGTGAATTATTTTATCTCACTGGCATGATAAAAATCAATCAAATCCCAAAGAACTGATCTATTTAACAGTATTGGAAGACTAGATTACATTAATCAAACCCATAATACATTGGGAAAAGAATAAAACATGATACATAATAAAACTAAATAAACTAAATACTTTAAATTTTATTCAAATTTTTCTTCTTTATAACCTTGGAAAAGGAAACATAAGTAATGGGTGACCTCAAATGCTCAGTAAGGGTAAGTAATATAGTGGAAACATAAATAATAATACATGGTGAATAACTAAAGAACACATGCCATTAGAATATAATATTTAGAATTATATTGCATGAATAAAAGATAAATAAAAAATTCCTTAATAAAACTTAACCATGGATAATCTAATATTCAAATAATAACATGGACTATCAATTACTAGTTTCATAATGAGGGAGTTCATAATGCCAGACATCATCAATATACCATCAAGGCCTCGTGCTGAGACTATATATAAATGGGTAAAAAAACAAACTAGTTTTTCTCATGAAGGATAGAAATGAATTGAGGGGATATAGTGGGATCTACCCATCCCGTACTAAGTAAAATACAATCCTTATATTAAATGGGTGAAGCGTAAAAAAATATAAACATTCATATTGAAAATCTATAATACGAAATGTGATTACTTACTATTACCCATAGATGGTATCCAATTAAAACTTTTATAATAAAACTGATCATAAACCCTTAAAACACATATGTTAGATGGTATAAAAAGAGATAAGCCTCAATTAAGTTCAGGATTCAACCATGATACTTTTAAATGAGACCATTGAAAAATTCATGAGAAAATAATCTTTAGACATTCTAAAGTGTCCCATACCACTTTGAAACATTCATATAATAATCCCTTAGAACATCATGAGAATAAGGAAACTGTTTATATGATATAAAAAGGCTAGTACATAAACCACACATAATAAATAAGTGGTGAACAATGCATATATCTCACAGAAGTAAAAGTGAGATGAGAAAAACCATTTTTACATTGGAAGGAAGAGTTCTTTTAGAAAATAATTTTTATTTGTAATAAAATCTGATTTTAAACATGTATATCCTATAAAATAAAAGTGTAGGAAATTGAAATTATATTTGATTCACAAATGATATCCCACTGAATTTAAATCACTTAAAAAATAGTTTTTAAGTATCTTTAGAAATAAAACATTTTAGTGATATTTAAGGAAAATATTGAAGAGATTTTATAAAAGAAAGACATGTTTTTTTTCATAAAACCGTAAATGGAACAAGATATTTTTCATGATAAAATGTGTGATTATTGGAAAAAAATAATTATGTCTTAAAACATATTATATTATTCACCTGAAAATGGGTAAGAATTCAAGAAGTTCCCTTTAATCGGGCTTATTTATCAAGAAGAATTGAGAAGAGAACCATTTTAAAAGATGTATATCCCCATAAAAGAAAGATGATATGATCTAGATATATTATTTTTGTACATATAAATATAATTTATAATAATTATAAAAAAATAAATAAGCATTACATTTGAGTAAAGATGGATAAAGAGTAACCTGAAGAAGAAACAAACGAGGGTTCGGGTAGAATCCCTTATCACTCTATAATCAATAAAATCACATGCCCGAAATTTAAAAATCATAAAATTATAAATTGAATACCATGAAAATAAATAGTTTCATGATATAATATATCAATGGAAAGTATACATACACCATTCAAAATAAATATCGGTGAATAAGAAATATCTTAAAAAAATGGAATTGAGATGAAGAAACACTTACCTTATGTCTAAATGAGTTCTTCACACGAACTTAATGTCCTAGATAATCAAATTAAATCCATTAATTAATTAATTAATAATATTTTATACATGTATGAGATTAATTATAGTTTTATTAAGTTCATTAATGGCGTTTTTATAAGTTATACGATTGAATGATGTCGTTACAGAGTGTTTGTTTAGTTTATTTTCATGATAGGTTCACTTGATTATAAGTAATGAAGTTCAGGTAAAATGGTTATAATTCAAAATAATTGGAATTAAATGTTATTTATGAACATAAAAAATCTTAAATTTTGTTATGTATTTTTTATGTATTAGGATGAATCATTAGTTAACATGTTAATGATAATCATTTAGCTTGATTTTAGCGTTTTCTCGATCACAATGAACTAGTTTAGTTATATTATTTAATAACATGAATATATGATGGTTAAAGAACATTATATAAGATTGAATACATATTTTATAACCTGTTTTAATGATAAAAATGGTTCAATGACCATCCTTTGAGGATAAATTGAAGAATGAAGGTTCGTCATCCATGAAGGTTGTCAATCGGCACGTCCGAGACAATGATTTCATTTTTAAAATAAGAGAGAGAGACATAGTAGTTTGAGGAAGGATATTACATTAACCTAATATAATTATAGTATATATATTATATTAGAGTTATCATGATCATTTTAATACAGGAGGTGAGGAGAGTATAAGAAAAGAAAATAAATTGAAATGAAATTAAATAAAAAATAAGAGGATTTACCTCTCGAAATAAACTCCTTGAGAACCACCTTAAGGGAAGGGGTTTTGATATTTTGGAAATATAATGAGATATTAGAAGTAGTGAGAGACTAGGGAAAAGTATTTGGGCATTAAATTGACATTATTTGAAGATTATAGGAGTGAGGAGAAGAGGAAGTGAGGGGTGGTATTTATAGTGGAGGAGAGGGGTGATATTTGAATATTTTATTCATAATTTTATTTTATTTTTCTCAAGGGAAGCAATCTTTTTTATTATTGTGACCAGAAACAGTAATAATTTCATGTTATTTCGAACCAAATGTGCTTATTGTATTCAAATATCACTTATGAATAAAAAAATCATGTATTTATCATTTATCGTAAATTATCGTATTTTACAATTCACTAAAAATTCAGGTATTTTAGAAAAACCACAAAACTTCACCATAGACATTTATAAATGTGCAGAATTAAAAAATGGAATCCATTTTATAAAAATAATTTTCTAAAAATGATAAATTTAATTTTTAATTAAAATCATCATTTACTCGAAAAATACAATTTTTAAATTTAAAACTCATTTTATAACACCCTGAAAATTAACCATTGTCTCATTAAATAATCCTTAAATCATTTGAAAAAAAAATATTGATTGAAGAATATATTTTATGAAAATAAATTTTATTTTAAATAAATAAATAAATTTTAAAATTGTAATTAAATATTTATTACTCACAAAATACCAACACTTAATAATTAATCATTAAAATATTCTCTTTCATTTATAAGGTTCCTAAATTTTATTTATAATTTAATGGGTGTGGTTACCATTAATAAGGGTCATATTAATATATATAAGGGTAACATTACTATTTTTAAGGGCAACATTACTCTTCAAAAGGGTAAAATTACTATTTAGAAGGGTACATTACTATTCCAAAAGGTCAAGTTACTATTCACCAAAAAATTACATTGATTGTAACACCCCAAGATTTCATAGTATGTTATTTCTTCAATGTAATTTATTAACTTGCACTACACGCAACACTGAGTTCAAGCGCACTACGATTTACCAAACTAGACGTTCAAAAGTGATTATGAATATTATTGACTGAATTTATAATTTTATATAATCCTTATAATTTTAGAATCCATATTATGAGTTTCTTAGACATAATATAAGAAAAAATTCTCTTTTTCACATAAAAGAAGTATTTTTTAAATGAAATTTTACCACCTTTTAATGGAGAACCCTTTTTAAATCCAATATTTGAAGCTTTTATATATTAGATTTTAAAAAATAAACTTCTTTCTTAGAATCAGGACATAAAAATTTAGTTTTGATAAAATTTTTGTGTTTTTCTGATAACTATCATATTTGGGTGAATAGTGATAAATACTAAATTTTAACTAAAAACAACTTTTTAATCAAAATAATTTATAGTTTTCAACTATAAATTTGAATGGTTTGGAAGTATAATTAGATTATATTTTTACCATTTAAACCAATTTTGGTCATTGGATGTAATTTCACTTTGAAATTGGACATAAACACGTGTCCACATTTTGGTATTTATTATTTCTTAAAAATAAACATTTTGGTTTTGAAAATGGGAATTAATTTTAAATTAATAAATGTAATTTATATTTTTGAATTCGGTAAAATAGTCTTCATTTTTGAATTCAGAATATCAAAATTATCTTAGGGTGAATTTTTGGTATGTTTCTGAACACTTTCAATTTTTGATGAATAGTTAAAAACACAACGTTGTTAGTTAAAACCGACTTTTATTTAAATAATTATTTATTTTATTTAAATTTATTTTAGGTTAAAATAGATACATAATACCTTTATAAGTTCAATTTAATTCATTAGAGCCATTTTATAAAAAGTTGAATATATAAAGATTTTATTGAAATTTTATCGTCTTTTACCCACCTTCTAGGAGCATTTGAAAATTTGCATTAAACATAATTTTACCGCTTCTATGAGTTGAATTTCAAAAATTCGATAGACATGGTTATCCTCAGTATGTAAAATGTGGTTTAATAAGATGATAATAATTTTTGTTGAAAAAATAACTTTTGACTTTTATTTACCACAGTTAAAAGTAAATAGGGTAATTAAGGGTACAAAATGATATTATAATTACCCTAACACATGTCTTAATCATATAATATAAGTATATTTCAAAGAAAATAAACCTTAAAACAAAAATATGATCCTTTAGGTCCACTTGGATTAGATTAGGGTATTTATTATATTTTATTTAAAGAATAGTAAAAAATGTTAAAATTCAATATTTATTAACTAAACCATTTTTAATATGGGGTTATACATAAGATAAATTCTAATATAAATATTAATTATAAATCTAAAAATATTTCCTACATAATGGTATTTTATTTATAATTTTTAAACATTAAATAATTAAATTTATTTATCACACAATGATGATGCAATAATTTCTTTATTAATGAAAGATTAAAATAATTGATATTATAAATATAAAAATAAATATAAATTCATACTTTTGATGCATTAAAATACTTTTCTAGGTTAATATGACATTTTAGGGTTGATTAGATAATTTTGTTTGAAGTGATAAGGTTGTTATAACTTTCAAAAAACAAAATACCCAATAGTGTCAAAATTGACATAAGTGAGTTTTTAATACAAATATTATATTATTAAATTATATAATATTCTTAAATATATGAGGTTTGGAAAAATGGATTAAATAATATTATATATTACATTAATGAACCACTTGAGATATTGTTGGATGTTTAGAGTATGTTTATTAACCATATAGTATAAGAATACAAGAAGACACAGTAAAAGTTAAATTATTTAACTGACAGTTAAATCTAAAATATAAGGTTACAATTGTTACCTAAACTTTTCTGAAGCAGATTTTTTGAGAGGATTTAGACCCATCACCAACTTATCCTAGAAATAAATCATTTTTGATCCATTATAAACCGAATATGAATTTATTATAAAATAATATTTTAAGTTTTTTCTAAGGTGCCCCTCACTCCTCTTATAAAAGGGAACTTCCCCTTCTCTCAAATTAACACCTTGGATCGGCCAAACCCTGACCAAATATCCTCCCAACTATCCTACCTTCATCCTAGATGCATTACTTTGGTCATAAATCTAACCTAAGGATCCCTTTTGATCAAATCAAAATAAAGATCCCGAAGAAGAGGTAATAATTTCACCACCCACTTTCATGTTGTTTTCTTCATCCACTTACTCTTTATTTGTTATTACCATACCAAAAAAATATCTATAGTACCTTATAATACTATTAATTTATTATAAATATGGAACAACCATATTCATTATTCTATCCATCCTATGAATGATAATGTCACCATGTGTGCGAACGTACGACTTACCATCTCCACACCGTGGTGTAATTTTTTATTCAACACAATGTTATTTGGATTTATATAATGATGAGTAATATGTATATAAATAATGAAAATAACACGCTATTGTCTCTGTAAAATTAATATACCATCCAATTCCACACCTTTATGGAAATGATATTGTCACTCGTGCATACGTACAGATTACCGTCTCCACGCCGCGAAGAGATTCATTTCCACGTTCACCATTCATCGATGATTATAAAAATATATATTACTAATAAGTATGTTATATATAAAATAATAATGATACTAGATAAATATATATATATTTGTGTGTTTTTATGTACTTACATATATCTTATTCACTTACTTCTGTTCAATATGATATGAAAATAGAAACAACGTTTATGCGTACGTACGACCTACCGTCTCCATAAATGGTGTTTTAAATTTCATATATCTATCTATTATAAATATTTATATTCTAAATATATATGATATATAAATAAATTTTTATATTTGTTAAGTATTTAAATCATTATCTAAATGATACGATCAAGAATAACAAGTTAAAATACGTACGATATAGAAAGCGATTATTACCCAAACTGTTAATTTAACTTGAAAATCGTTATTAAATTGGTAGTATAAATTCATAAATGAATCATGTATGATATAATAAATATTAATATGGTTCTGGTATAATTTAATAACATATAATGGTCATTATATAGGAGGTTAAACATACCCTCGACCAAAGGAAAGTGCAAGGTAAGGGTTAATTCCCCAATCTCATTATTATCCAAGATTGTTTATGAGTAAGTATTTTCTAGGAAATGTTTATTATCCATGTCCATGTTTCATAAAATAAATTTAAAAATTATTCTTTTAAGGTACTGTTTAAATAAAACATCATTTTAAATGTTTTAAATATTTATTCTTCTAAATCATACTCATTAATGACCATGTTTTCCAAATGGGTTTTAAGGATTTATTTATATTGACATGAATGTTTTTAAAATGTTAATTCCATTAAAAATTTTCAAAGTGGTATGGGACACATTAATTCAAAAATGTCTTTAAATGTATTCTTTTCAAAATTGTGTGAATTTTAAATGTTTTCATGAAAAATGGGTATTTCACTCATTGCATTTTACCGATCATTTTCAACTATGTCAATATCCTTTGATGGATTTTGAACATGTTGAATGTTGATACAAATATTCCATATTTTATTGAAGGTTTTCTGATATGTTTAACTATCGATGTGTTATTTTTATACCATTCATGATTTATGGATTAATTATTTATATTTTTATGCTAGTTTTAAGATGAATTTTTAGGTTATTTTTAAACCTTTTCATTTGAGGAATGCATTAGACTTATTAAGTGACGGGTGGAGCCTACTATAGCTCCTCAATGCATCAGTAGGTCTCATGAGACAATTATTCATGGAATTGGTCGAGGCCTTTCCCAATTTGATATATGGATTTGTCTGAGGCCTAAATCATTTTTAGACATCTTTCCTGAGGCCTTGAAAATATGTTTCAAAATTTCCAGAATTATGCATTCCCTCATTATGAAATTAGTTATTACATATGATTATTCAACTAGTAGAATATCCATGTGAATTTTTATATGGTAATGTTTGATTTATTTTTTCCATATTATGTTCAATTTTATGTTTTAAAGGCTATTGTTTTATTACACATCTTTCCTTAAAAGTTTATAGATTCCCCTAAATTATTTACCCTTACTGAGCATCTGAGCTCACCCCTTCTTGAAGTTTTATTTTCCCAGGATATGATGAATTTAGTTATGAGTGACTTGAAGGCATAATCTAGGAGGCTTAGACATTTCTAATGGAATAAATTAATATTTTTTTTCTTTTCAGGTTGTAATGTTGAACTTCATGTATGTAATCTATTTTCCAAGACTACTAAACTAATCGGTCCTTTGGGAATTGATTCCTTGTAATCATGCCAATGTATTAAAATAATGCACCGACTCTGGGTAAATATGGTTGGTGCATTACATTGATCCTATGATATTATAAATATAATATTTATCGAAACATTTTTTGTTTATTTTTTGAAATTCAATTCACAAAATAGGTAAAATTATGTTTAATTCAAATCCCAAAAGTGTGGCAAGTAGGAGGGTAAAAAACATTAAAAATTCAAACAGTTTTTTATATCTAATTTTAAATATAAAATGATTCTAATGATATACATTGGATTAATATATATATATATATAATTGATATATTGTGACATTAAGGGTCAATTATAATAATTATTTAAATTGAAAACACAGTTTATAACTACAATGAAGTGTTTTTCACTATTCATAAAAAAGATATTTCACTGAAAAATACTAAAAATTCAACAAAAATTAATTTTGACATTCCAAATTCAAAAATGAGATTTATTTTACTATAAATTATATATTTAATTATAAATATGTTTCATTTATGTGAAACTGTTATAAATAAAATTTAATAATAGTTATAATTATACATATCACTCTATATGTTTAACGGTTGGGTTATAACTTTCTTGTTTAAATAATTATATTAAAAAAGTGTTTTTTTGAAGAGACTCAGTGTTTAATGAATTACATTCTATATTAAATTTATTTTTAAATCCTTGAGGTGTTTCAACTGAGTATAATTCTAGTAAATTGGAGTTTTACTAACTTGTTGAACTGTAACATTAGGTTTTAGGAGGTGAAATTGTTAGGGAATCTAGTGTATAAGATAAGTAAATCCTTGTACCCTTAGTGTAACACCCGAAGGTTTCTAAAAAATAAATGAAATTAAAGAAACTTTTTTTTATGTAGATATTTATAACTATCCATTAAACATAATTTTTCTACTTCTATGTCTCGAATTTCGTAAAACGATCATTTGAAATTGTGTTCAGTAAGTCATATGGAGTCTAACAAAACCAACTTAATTTTTGGTGAATAGTAACAAACCCTTTGGATATTAATATGAAGAGTAATATGAGCCTAATAAATATTAAATTATATAATTATTTTATTTACTTAATGATTTAAGATAATGACATCTTGATTAATTTTTCAATGTAATATAAAAAGTAGTTGTAGTTTTAAAATTGTTAATTTTTGAATTAAGTATGATTTTATTTGAAAATTAAATTAATAATATTTAGAATATTATTCTTTAAAAATTGAGTTCATTTTTGAATTCTACACACCAAAAAATGGTTTGGGTGATGTTTTGGGATTTTTTATGAAATTCTATAATTTTTTATGAATAGTAAAATACGGTAAAATACGAAAAATTATAAATACATGATTTACTGCATCATAGGTGATGTAAGGCTGATATACTACCACTCGGTTCGAACTCACATGACATTATTACTATTTTGGGTCACATGAATTGATATTATTCCTAGTCTTGATCAAAATATTTTAATAATGATAAAAATAATGTAAAATACCTCCACTCCTCCACTATAAATACAACCATCATTCCCCTCTTCCTCACACACCTCTAAATCCTTGAGCATTGTCTAATTTCTACTAAATTAACTCACTAATATTATTCCCCACATCTTAGAGCTTATGGTCTTACAAAAATACAAAAACCAAATCCCTTAAGAAGGATCTCAAGGAGAAGAGATTAAGAGGTAAAGATCCTCTTTTGTTTTCTTTCCTTTCTTTCATTTTATGTTATTATTTTTTATTTTCTTTGGATTATATTGGGATATGTCATTACATATACCCCTTAATTACCATATTATTTAAGAGTGATGATATAATCCATTTCTCTCATAAAACTATTTTATGAAATTTTAAGTGACGTCGTTAGGATGCCGAATTTTAGTGAGAAATTTCTCAATTTTTCTTTTATTTCGAGTTCATTTATTTCCTTCTTATTTCCACACATACTCTTATCCAGGAGGCATAAAATCTCCAGAAATAGTTTATATTCTGTATGTTCTCATGTTCATGGAAAATTCATATTCATTCTTCTTCTCCTCTCCCACTTATTTAAAGAATAAAAAAATTGTATTTGATGTGTTGAATTACCGACATCATGGATGGTGTGATATCAATTTGCATTAATTATTTCAGGTCTGGCCATGAAACCATTGTTATGGTTAAAATAGGTTATTATATATGTATTATGTCTTATCCATGGTTCTGGAATTATTTTTTACACATGGTCTTAATTTATAAAACCAAATTATGTAGTTACTATCAAAGAACCACTAAAATTATATAAACAAACATCATTAATGTTTTAACTTATGAATCATCCTCATTTAAGAATTAAAAATAATTTATGGAATAATTTATGGTTCTAGGAATACTTAACTACCATTCCATTCGAATTATACAGTTTCTCTTACAATCAACAAGAGCATCCATCATGAACCGATCATGGAAAACAAGTAAAGAAATCACCCAAAACAATGGAATGATCAAAATAATAATAATTAAAGGGTGAAATGATGTTATTAAATGATCATATAAGGTGTTATAAACATGAATAGTTTTCTATAAGATATTAATAACTCTTTTTTAACAATTATAGAGGAGTTTCAAACACTATTTAAGTAAGAAGAACCTGTGGTAAGGGAATTCTTTACCCAATTTCCAATCAGTGGGTTAGCCTTCTACTTTATCTATTATGTTGTATTAAGATTATTGGTGTGATTAATTTTTGTTCATATTATTTAGTATTATGTATATTTATTATGTGTACACATTTCCATTCCATTCTATTAACTCTCACTCCAAATATATTTTAAGGTAATTTCTTTTTAAAATCATTATAAACTCTCTTTAATAAATTTCAAAAGGATTGTTTTTTATATATATGGCATGAGTGGTTTCTTCTATTTTTCAAGATACTTTATGATATGTTTCTGGGACATTATTTATATTTGGTTGAGCCCATTATAGCTCATGATACGTTGGGTTGATCCAATTGTAGATCTAGATATGTTGGGTTGATCCCATTATATCTCAAGATATGATAGGTGAGCCCCATTATAGACCTCCAATGACTTCGGTACTCCAGAGATTGGAGTTCAACAAAATGTTATTTCATGTGCATGGGTGAATGTAATATTGATATGGTAAATATGTCCCAGGGAAACTACATGATGTTTCTATGCATATGAGTTTTTATGATTCTGAGTTTTAATGGTTTTTATGGTGTCACTTGACTAACACTTTCTTTCTTTATATCCCATAATGAGTTTTATACTCATCCCATGTTTTTAAAATGTTTTTCATAGGATATAAATATTTTTAATATAATTAATGGAGTCTTGTTGAATGATTTAGAGGTTTTTAAAAGAAATCATGTTATAAGATTTAATATTATATATTTTGAAAAAATGGAAACTATTTTAGTAGTATCATCTTGTATGAATATGGAATGTTAGAAATGTAAGGTATCATAATTCGTTAAAATAATAAAAATTAAAAGATCCTTAATGTGTAATAATGTTTGTTCTTGTGTAAAATTCAAGACTAAGGTACATTATAAGGTTAGGTCCTTATAGTTGGTATCAAAGGATGGTTTTGATAACTTTAGGGTATGTGACGATATTTAAAGAGTACTAGAACTGATTTTTTACTCTATGATTAATTTGAAATGTTATAGAAGTTAAGGATTACCATGTTGCTTCATCTATGTTATGTTTGTTTAGAATGGTTTTCTGTTGAAGAAATTGGCAAGTTGAAGTAGGAAGGCACTAAGAGGCTGATTTATGTCAGAATCTACAGCCTGAAATAGTGGGAATAGGGACCGAGCAGTTTGTAACAGCAATGTCTTAGTTGATTCAAGAAATAAATAGTGTTAGTATCCATGAAAGATAAAAACATTACTTACCATGAAGAAACATGTCTTTTCTGGTGAATTTTATGAGGCAACATCGTCTAGCTTTTAGTGGAACTACTGATCCAGTGATAGCTGAAGGATAAATCAATGCTCTAGAAAAGATATTTGATGTCATTGGATGTTCAAAAAATCAAAATGTAATACTATAAATTTATCATTTGGATGGTGAATCCAATCAATGGTGGTCTCTGGTTAAGAATACGATAGAAAGATATGATCTTTACACTCTGGAATGAGATGATTTTAAGTCTTTTTATAGAAAAATATTTACCCAAAACAGTTCGACTCAGAATGGAGAAAAAATTATTGGAACTGAAGAAGAAAGATGATGATTCTGTGGCAGAATATCAAGACAATTTTACAAGACTTTCTAGGTATGTACCAGAAATTACTTGGGATTTTGAATGTAAAATTAATAGATTTTACTCTAGTTTGAAACTGTTTTTGTGAAGATATTTGGACTCACGAGAGTTTAAAAGCTATGAGAAGCTTGTTTATTGTGATGAAAACGTTGAGATGGAGTTTCTTGACCCATATGTGCCTTGTGATGATGATAAAAATAAGTGTTCTGGTTGTTAGGAAATGGGTAAGAACACGTCAAAGAAGTCTGGAGGTAAGAAAATGAATTTCCCTTCTTGTGAAAAGTATGGTAAAAAGAATCCTAGTGAATTCATTTTAAATTCTAGGAAATGATACCAATGTGGGATGTTTGGAAACATTTCATGTGAGTGAAAGGAAAATGACTAGAAAACTAATGAGAGGCCAATGGTGAGATGATTTAATTGTAAGGAATTGGGTCATTTTTCTATTGTTTGTCTAAAGCTAGTTACTCAAGTAGAGAATCAACAAGATTGGAAGAAGAAGGTTTTGATAAAAAAAATTGCAACCACTTCAGTAGATATTGAATCATAAAATTATGTGGTAATAGGTACATTCCTTATTTTTACTGATTTCACAAATTTGTTTCTTTATTCAGGGTCTACAAATTCTTTCATTTATGAGAAATTTTTTGAAAAATTATGAATTCAACCTCATGAAATGTAACTATATCACATGGTAGAAATACCTAGATGAAATATTGTGGAAAAATAAATTATAAGAATCTTTATATCCTTGTCTATGGAAAGAGTCTACCTAAAAACCTTGTTGTTTTTCTATTAATAGTGTTTGATGTTATTCTGGGTATGGACTAGCTTTATTTTTATCATGCTAAGATAGGTTGTTGAGAAAAAGAAGTTGTTTTCAGAATGAATTTCAGTTTGTGTACAAGAATGAACACATACCATTAATAACATATTAGGAAGCTAAGAAACTGATATTTGATGGAAATGAAAGTTATATTGCTCATATCTTTTAAGATAGTTGAACTATTCAGATTAGTGATGTACCAGTGGTAAATGAATACCAGGAAGTTTTTCTCAATGATTTGTCTAGTGTTATTCCAAATCTAGAGGTTGATTTTTCTATTGACATAGTTCTAGATACTAATCCAATTTTTAAACCTTCTTATAAAATCGCCCAAATGGAAATTATGGAATTAAAAAAGCAGTTGCAAGAATTATTAGATAAAGGCTTCATCAGACCTATCACTTCATCATGAAATGATCCTATCATGTTTTTTAAGAATAAAGATGGTTTAATGAGACTTTTTATCGATTATAGATTCTTGAATAACATTACTATTTAAAAAAAGTTTTTTTCGCCTCATATCGATGATTTGTTTGATCAACTCCAGGGAGCGTAGTATTTTATGAAGGTTGACCTGAGTTCGGGGTAGCATTAGTTGAATGTAAAGGATGAAGACATCCTGATGACTTCTTTCCATACTAGATATGGTCATTATAAGTTTTTAGTTATGCCTTTGGGGTTAAATAATGCACCTACTGTATTCATTTATCTTATAAATAGAATATTTCATGAATTCTTAGATAATCTTTTGTTTGTGTTTAATGATGACATTCTAGTATACTCTAGAAGTAATGAGGAGCATGAAAAACATATAAGGGTTGTTTTTCAAACCTTAAAAGAAAATAAACTGTATGAAACATTCATCAATTGTGATTTTTGGTTACAACATATTTATTTTCTTGGGAATATTGTAAATAAGGTTGGAATAACAGTTGATCCTTCCAAAAAAAGTGGTTTATGAATGGCCCAGACATAGAAATTCTACAAATATTCGTAGTTTTCTTGGATTAACAAGTTATTATCGATGGTTTGTTAAAAACATTGCATGGTTATATAGCCTTCTAACTAAGTTAACAAGAAAAGGGGTTAAATTTGTTTGGATAGAAGAATGTGATGTTTGTTTTAAGGAACTGAAGAAGAGATTGCTTAATGATCTAGTTTTGGCCTTGCCTTCCCAAAATGGTGAGTTTGTCATCTAAAATGATGATTCATTGAAGGAATTTGTTTGTGTTCTGATGTAGAATGATCATGTAATTGCTTATGCATTAAGACAACTAAAACCGCATGAGTTAAATTATCTCACACAGGATTTGGAATAGGGATATGTGGTTTTTTTATTTGAAAATTTAGAGGCATCATTTATACGGAGCCAAATGTCAATTATATGCTGACCATAAAATTCTGAAGTATATATTCTCTCAGAATGAAGTAAACATGAGGCATAGAAGATGGCTTGAACTAATAAGGGATTATTATTTCACGATCAATTACCATTCGGGAAAAGAATACAAAGTGGCAGATGCCTTGAGTCGAAAAAATCATGCATTATTAACCATGTAACGTTTGGAACATGATACCTTGATTAATGATTTGATGAAATTTGGCTTGGAAGTTGTCAGTGCAGGGAATGCACTTGTTTTGTTTCAGGATTCAGTGCAATAATCATTATCAGATAGAATTAATAAAGTGCAAAAGGAAGACTGTGATCTATAGAAAAAGGTAGAGTTGGTTAAAATGGGTAAGATTCCAAAATTTAACCATGTTAATTATAGGGTTTTAAGATTTGGTAAAAGGTTGTGTGTGCCTTGTGATTCCCAGTTAATGAAATATTTGTTGTGTGAAGATCATAGTTCTCTATTTTCAATTCATCCTAGCAGTACTAAGATGTACAGAGACCTTCAAGAGTATTATAGGTGGGATGAAATGAAAAAGGATTTTGTAGAATTTACTATGAAATGTTTGAATGTCAAAAGGTTAAAGAAGAGAGGTAGTTACTGAAGGGAATGATTCACCCTTCACCAGTTCCAGAGTAGAAATGAGAGAATATATCCATGGACTTCATGGTGGGACTACCTAAGACTTCTCAAGGTAACAATGTGATTTGCATTATTGTTGATTAGATGACAAAATCTACACTTTTCCTTTATATTAGAGATACAATTTCATTGGATTATATTTCAAAACATTACCCCAAAGATATTGTTAGGTTATATGGAGTTCCTATTTCCATTGTATCTGACCGGGATCCTAGGTTCACTTCTAACTTTTGGAAGGACCTTCAGAAGTCATTGGGCCCAGAATTAAATTTCAGTACAACTTTTCACCCTCAATCAGATTGGTAGTCAAAACGAACGATTCAGACCATTGAGGATATTCTTTGAGCTTGTTCAACAGACTACTAGGGAAGTTTGGATCAACACCTTTCTTTAGTTGAGTTTTCTTATAATAATAGTTTTCATTCTAGTATTCAGATGGCACCTTTTGAGGAATTGTATGGTAATTAGTGTTGGACTATAGTATTTTGGGATGAGGTCGGTGAAAGAAAGTTTATGGGGATAGAATTAGTATAGGAAGTGGCTGAGAAGCTGAATATGATATAGTAGCACATGAGGACAGCTTAGAGTAGGAAAAAAAGTTATGCAGATAATAGAAGGAAAGAATTTTCTTTCGAGGTAGGTGACCACACTTTACTTAAAATCCCTCATTGGAAAAGTGTGATGTGTTTTGTTAAGAAAGTAAATCTAAGCCATAGGTTTATCATTCCTTTTGAAATCCTGGAGAAAGTTGGAACAATTGCATATCGAGTATATTTTAATTCGAGTTTGTCTTAGGTACACAATGTTTTTCACGTTTTTATGTTGAGAAAGTATGTGCCAGATTCATCACATGTCTTGAGCCCAGAAGAAGTTCAGCTAGAAGAGAACCTTTCTTATGAAGAGAAACTAGTTCAAATTTTCGATCGAAAGGAACATGTATTGTGGAATAAGGCAATCCACGAAGTAAAGGTTTACTGGAGAAACCACACAGTAGAAGAAGCAACATGGGAGTCTAAAAATGCTATAAGGGAAAGGTACCCTCACTTGTATAATGAGTAAATAAAATTCTGAGGACGCAATTTCAAGAAGGTGAGGATAATATAACACCTAAAGGTTCTTAAAAAAACAAATGAAATATAAGAAACTTTGTTTTATGTATATATTTATAACTAGACTTTAAAAATAATTTTTTTTCTTCTATATTTTAAATTTCAAAAAACAGTCATCTATAATTGTTTTCAATAATTTATTTAGAGTCTAACGAGGCTGACATAATTTTTGGTGAATAGTAATATGAATATTAATATGACCCTAATAAATAGTAAATTTTATTATTATTTTATTTTCTTAATTCTATAAGATAATGGCATCTTGATTAATTTTTCAATGTGATATAAAAGCTGTTATAGTTTTAAAATTGATAATTTTTTAATTAAGTATGATTTTATTTAAAAATAAAATTAATAATATATAGAATTTTATTTTAAAAAATGGATTTAATTTTTGAATTCTACATGTCAAAAAATGGTTTGGGTGATGTTTTGGGATATATTCTGAAAGTCTATAATTTTTGATGAATAATAAAATATGATAAAATATGAAAAATGCTAAATACTTGATTTACTACATAATAGGTGATGTAAGGCTGATGTAAGACCACTTAGTTCGAACTCAAATGCCATTATTACAATTTGGGGTCACATGAATTGAGATTATTCAAAGTCTTGAGCAAAATATTATAATAATGATTAAAATAATGTAAAATACCTCCCCTCCTCCACTATAAATACCACCCTCATTCCCATCTTCCTCCCACACCTATCAAGCCTTGAGAATTTTTAATTTCTGAAAAATTCCTTCCCCAATATTCTTCCCCACATCCTAGATCTTCTGGTCTTACCAAAAGTCCAAAACCAAAGCCCTTAACAAGGATCTCAAGGAGAAGAGATTAAGAGGTAAACATCCTCTTTTGTTTTCTTTCCTTTCTTTAATTTTATGTTATTATTTTTAATTTGATTTGGATTCTATTGGGATATGTCACTACATATCCACCTTACTGCATATATTATATAATAGTGATGATATACCCCATTTCTCTCATCAAACTATTTTATTAAATTTTATGTGATGTTGTTAGGCTGCCGAATTTTCATGAGAAATTTCTCAATTTTTCTTTTATTTTGAGTTCCTTTATTTCCTAATTATTTCCTCACCTCCTCTTATACAAGAGGAATGAAAGATCCTGAAATAATTTATATTATGTATTTTCTCATGTTCATGTAAAATTCATCTTCATTCTTCTTCTCCTCTCCCACTTATTCAAGGAATAAAAACATTGTCCGTGATGTGTCGAATTACCGACATCGTGGATGATGTGATTTCAATTTGATTTAATTATTTCAGGTCTAGTAATGAAACCATTTTTATGGTTGAAAAAGGTTATAATATATGTATTATTTCTTATCCATGGTTCTATATTCCTTTTTTACACATGGTTTTAATTTATAAAACAAAATGAGGTCATTATTATCAAAGAACCACTAAAATGATCTAAACAGACATCATTAATGTTTTAACATATGAATCAAACCCATTTCAGAATTCAAAATCATAAAAGGAATAATTTTAGGTTATGGAAATATGTAACTACCATTCCTTTCAAATTCAAGTGTTTCACTTCCAATCGACAAGAGCATCCATCATGAACTGATCATGGAAAACATGTAAAGAAAGCCTCAAAAACAATGGAAGGAACAAAATAGTAATAATTAAATGGTGGAATTATGTTATTAAATGATAATATAAGGTGTTATAAACATGAATATGTTTCTATAAGATATTAATAACACTCTTTTAACCACTATACAAGAGGTTTAAATGTAGGATCAAAATAATGATGTAGATTCTCAATATAAAAGACATGGGGTGAATTGTACACTTTAAAAATTTCCTTAAACAAGGAAAGATCTAAGTTTAACAAAGTTAAACTAATTAAATTCTCAACACCTCTAACACCAATTGTAGGATTGGTATAGGGTATGAAGTTACAAACTTCTAGTTCTACACACTTGCTTAAATATGGACAGTGATTCCGAAAAACAAGTTCCAGAATTGTGATTCCGAAAAATGGATCTAGAAATATTATTCCGGAAAACTGAAACTTAATGAAAGTTTACAATATGAGATTCTACCTTAAATCGTATAGAATATAAATAATCATAGTACAAGTTTAAGAAAATATAAGAAGGTTATACTTTACTTAAAATAAAAAATGCAGCGGGAAAACTTGTAACAAGTAACAAGATATAAATCTTTTTTACCCAAAGAGAAGGGTATCCAACAACCTTGAAAAAAGGTCCCATGATTTATAATTTCAAGCAAGTCTGTATTACCCACAACAAGGTAAGGCCTCAATACGAAGATCAGAGTCTCTGTCTTGATATCTCCGCAAGCCCTCAACTTCAAGGTAGTTGGAACCTCTGTCTTCCTCATCTAGGAATCCCTCAACTTCTAGGTGTTGGAGCCTCTGTCTTTCTATCCAAAGAAGGCCTCCAATGTAATCACCAACATTCAGAGTCACATGAAGCAATCTGCACAAGGAAAAGTTTTAACAAGTCGTTAAAACTTTTTGCAGGAAGGTTGAGAGTTAATAAGAGCCTTTCTCTCTAGAAATCTCTTCAAAAGCATATAAGCATAAGTTTTTAGAGTTGTCGAAGATCAGTGTGATGATTTTAAAATGTTCTCATATTTATAGGAGAATCTCCAATGGTCGGATCCCTCCTCCAACGGTCATATTTTCCTTGAATTTCGGAGAGACCTGTACATGTGTCACTCAAGAAATGGTTAATTGGAAATAGAAAGGACGACATCGTATTATAATGAAAAAATGTGTAAAAATAAGAAAAACTGAAGTTCATAATGTAATAAAACAAATGTTTGGAGTCTAACCAAAATGAAGTTCGGAGTCTATAATAAAAGGATATTCGGAGTCTGTTTTATAGGAATTCATAATCTGAATTCTTTAGAAGTCTGGAGTCTGAATTTATAAGGAAATTCGAAGTGTGGTTTCACCAGAGTTCAGAATATGAACATTCAGAGTTCAGTGTCTAACTTGTATAAGTTCAGAGTCGAAATAGTTAAAAATTCGGAGTCGAACTCGTAAAAGTTCGGAGTCGAACTAGTAAAATTTCGGAGTCAAACTCATAAAATTTCAGATTCAAACTCATAAAATTACGGAGTCGAACTAGTAAAAGTTCAGAGTCGAACTCGTAAACGTTCGGAGAAAAACTCATAAAAGTTAGGAGTCGAACTAGTAAAAGTTCGGAGTCCAGAATTCGGAGTCCAGAATTCGGAGTCCAGAATTCGGAGTGGAACTTTATTAGAGTTTGTATCTAGAATTCAGAGTGGGACTTTATTAGAGTTCATATCCAGAATTCGGAGTGAAACTTTATTAGAGTTCGTATCCAGAATTCGGAGTGGAACTTTATTTGAGTTTGTATCCAGAATTCGGATCCTAAAACAGAATGCTTCATATCTCATCATTATATGATTATGAGTTTTTGATATGAATCCGATTTTTACACTTAAGAAAAATATTGATACGTGTAAAGAAATCTAGGATAGGGTAAATTTCCTTAAGGAAGAAAATTTTCCTTATAGAAGTAAAATATATATTAGCTTAAGTATAAGGTGTTTGTTATTTTAAAAACAAGAATGAATGGAAAATTCATAAGGAAAACCTTATTGACTCAACATTAAACACCTTTGATGTAAAAAGAAACCGATGTAAGGGAATTCTTCACCCAATTTCCAATATTTGGGTTGACCTTCTACTTTATCCATTATGTTGTATTAAGATTATTGGTTTGGTGAATTTTTTTTTATATTATTTATTATTATGTGTATTTATAGTGTATACACATTCCCATTCTATTATATTAATTATCACTCAAATTTTATTTTAAGGTACTTTTTTTTAAAATCTATTTAAAACTCTCTTCAATAAATTTCAAAATGATTGTTTTTATACGTATATGGAATGAGCGGTTTCTTCTGATTTTAAATATACTTTATGATATGTTCCTTGGACAATATTATGTTGGTTTGAGCCCATTATAGCTCAAGATATGTTGGATTGATCCCTTTACATCTCAAGATATGTTGGGTTGAGCCCATTATAGCTCAAGATATGACGGGTGGGCCCCATTATAGCTCTCCAATGCATTGGGTACTCTGGAGATGGAAGGTTACCATAAGGCTATTCCATGTGAAAGTGTGAATATAATATTGATATGTTAAATATGTACCAAGTCAACTACATGATTTTTCTATGCATATGAGTTTTTATGATTATGAGTTTTAATGGTTTTTATGTTATCACTTGAATAACGCTTTATTTATTTATATCCCTTACCGAGTTTTATACTAATCCCTTGTTTTTAAAATGTTTTTCAAAGGATATAATGATTTTTAAGAGAAATAATGGAGTCTTGATAAATGATGTAGAGGGTTGTCAAAGAAATTATGTTTTAAGCTTTAATGTTTTATATTCTGAAAAAATTGGAAACTATTTTAGTATTATCCACATGTATGAATGTGTTATGTTATGTACATAAGGAATACTAATTCTTTAAAACTATAAACCTAAAATGATCCTCAATGTGTAATAATGTTTGGTCTTATGTAAAATTAATGATTAATTAACGTTATAAGGTTAGGTCCTTATACTAAGAAAGTGAAGGTAGTGATATCCTAGAACCATCCCTGAAATGTGTTCATGATCTAGATATTTTTGGGTTTATCAAGACACCATTAATAACTCATACATGAATTCAATCAATTATCAGATCCCATGACTATATTGAAAAATAAGTGAGTGATGTTCTAGTGGCCATAATAGTGCATAAAGACATTTATTAAGGTAAAGATGAGGTTGACTATAGATCAAATATTGTTTCTTCCTGAGATAGGGATCAATTATATTGTGTATGTAGATGAATTATTCAATTGATTGGGAAAGGTAATGATCAAAATAGAAAAGTTAGTATCCTATGGGTCACTTAAGCTTTTAAACTATTAGTGTAAATATCTTACTCATAACTTGGAGTTGGATGTCGTGGTCCATGATTTGAATTATTTTAAATACAATCACTGAAAAAAAGTTTCTTCAGTATATCTTCACACAAAAGAACCTAAAATTTAGGTAGATGTACTGGGTAGAGCATTTATAGATGTTTTAAATTGATATTTCTTATTAACATTATATGGGTAACGTAATTATATAATCCCTTATCCATAAATTATAGGTATCTTAAGATCTTGGGGAATGGAATTTAGAGGAACATTAACACCTGATTAGCTTTTTAGCTAACTAGAGAATGTATGACTTTGAGGATCAGGTATCAATGAAAAGTTCTCAGTTAGTGGTCACATCTTACTTGGTTGACTAGGTAAAAGGTTGGATAAGAGTTGGAACCTGAGTGTATTGTGATGTGGGAACAACCAGCCCTAGATGACCCGATTACTGAGTGGTTCTTGGATGATGATGATATGATCATTTTTCATGTGATATTTATAGACCCTTCTTCCATTAGATAAGATATGACGTGAGACTTCCATACCTCTATGTGGGTGGTACATCATGGTGTAGAAAGTATTTACCATGACTTCAGGAAAATGTTTTGGGGGAAAGGAATGAAGAGGGACATTTTTTGGATTTTTTTCTTGATTCCCTACCTACCAGAGGATAATGGCCTAGAACTACTATTTTTTTTGGAAGACTCCATCCACTTATTATACCCATGTTGAAGTGGGTGGATGTCATGGTGAAATGTTTGAAGAGGTTACCTAGGCCCTCGTGTAGCTTTGACATATTCTATGTGATTTTCAATTGCCCGATGAAGTTTTTTAATTTATTACAGATATGTGATAATCAATTAAAATATGATTTGGGAAACTTGTATGTCCTTGAGATAATACCCTTACATGGATTTTTCTTGAGCATCATATTTTATAAAGACTCATGTTTTATATCATGACTTAAGTAAAGATTATACAATATACTAGGGAATCAATTAAGATTGGGATCAACGCACCATCACTAGATGGATGAAAATTTAAATCCAATGATATTTATAATAAATGATAATATCTTGGATTATTCCATAGAATTTAAAGGATTTGGGGATTATTACCTAGACTTGGTTGAGTTTTCATACAATAAAAATTACCATGCTTTGATTCAGATGGAATCTTTTGAAGATCTCTATGACATTCCATGCCATTCACTAATTTATAGGAACAAGGCAGGAGAGACAACAATTATGGGACCCAATATGGTATGTGAGACCTCCAATAGAGTGAAAATGATTTAGAAGAGGTTGATCATAGCTCAGAGTAGAAAATATTGAAATGAAAATTACATGAGTAGACCTTTGGATTCCCTTGTAGGTGATCAGGTTTTTCAGAGAGTGAATCTTTGGTTAGTTCACCAAATTTTAAGGAATCGCAGGATGCTATAGCTACACTATGTTGTACCCTTTCAGATATTCGAGCGGGTAGGAATAATGGCATACCTTCTAGATCTTTTTTACTTATAATGGGTTATGCATGACATGTTTCACGTGTATTATCTCTAGAGGTACATGCTTGATCCTACACATGTCATCAAATTTAGGGATGTTGATATGGAGCCTAAAGCATTATACTTAGATAACGCAAGTCAGATTATAAAATGGTGTAAAAAATCCTTTGAGAGAATACCATAACACTAGTCCAGATTCTATGTCATCATTGATGAATCTAGGGGAAGACTTGGTAGTGGGAGTATATTGTTTGGAATTAATGTCCCAAGTTTTCTGAGTAGAACCTTTTAGATTAATTCTCAAGGATGATAATTTATTCTAGGGGTAGAATTATATCATCCAAAATTCACTTCATTGTATGAGATGTTTTATGTTTATGAATTATACTCAATTTTAAGTATACCCTAATATGGGATGTTTAGAGGTCAAATTCTTTAAGCAAAGGGTCTAGGTTTAAAAGGTTGAAAATTTCAGGATGGTCTTGGTGGATAGTGTCTGGAAGGAATCCATGGGCTAGATAGTGGAATGCACTGGTCAGCTAGTTGGCTTCCAGAAGGCTTTTAGGGATCTGGACACCCCACCGACTCACCAATGAGGTATATCAGATTTATAATTTACCCATTATAACGGTAAAATTGTTATAACCTATAGGATTTTAATTCCACATGTTAATGACTCTATTTAATACACATATATAGAAACTATTTCCTTGTATCAAATTGAAAGCATCTTCTCTTGAATCTAGACTCCCCATTATTCTTCCCTTGGCAAACCGTCATTAGAATGATCCCAAAATGCTTAATCAATGAGTTTTCTTTAAATCCATGCCATATCCTTATTCATCCTTGAGATATGTGAATGGATCTATGATAGATATATGAATTCCATGAATATATAATGAAATTTTTTTCTCTCTTTGTAGTCGAGTGATGGATCTACCATATTAACGACATTTCTTAATTGATTCTAGATATAACTTCAATAGAAAATGTTTTATAGGTATGCGTTTAAGAATCAACTTCTAAAACCTCTTCTTGAAGATGTATTATTTATATAACCTTAATCTATCGATAATTCATTGGTAGATGGGTGGAATATTCAACCTACCAATAAAAAATTGTATTGATCTGAGATATATCTCTCAAGAATAGTGATGTTTCTTAGTAAGTTATCTAGTACAATCATTATGAGATATTCTTATTCATAATTATAATCTTGTATCTCTTTTTTTGAAGAAATTATGATTAATTGATTATTTTTTACTAGACTTGAGGCCCTATTATAGAATTGATAACCAATTCATGATCTATTATTCAACCAAAAATGTATCTAGTTAATTGGTAGTCCTTCCTTCAATATATCTCAGAATTGATAGAGTTGACATACTCTTTAAGGTATGTGATTCTATAATTACCTTTTTAACATGGAATTATTTTGAATCTCTATTATAAGCTTCTTCTTGATGAACTATCAATAGATCTATACATCCTTGACGAGTGATACATTCTTCGTGGGTGTTTTATGTGGTTCATTATTTGATATATTTAAGAAATTTTACCTTCTTCATGAACAACCTTGATGTAGGAAGTTCCTTACCTTCTTGGTATCTCATATACACTTGTTTTCTTTGTGTAAATGTTATGTTGGCATAATTATTTCACCATTATTGATTATGATCATATGTGTGTGTGTGCGGTCATTATACCCATTGATGTTACATGATTCCATGAATATAACTATACCATGTTAGACCATGTACTATTTTGGTCACTTATATTGTATGTTTCAACTGTTTTTATCATGATGATATACTATGATTTTCCTTATATACTCTACCCTATTATGTGTGTCACCGTGCCTTTTGATGTTGTTCTCAGTAATCAAAATAGGTGGACCATATTATTATCATTATCCCTTAGGGGGGATTTTTCATGACTTGAATCAATGAAAATGATAGACCTACACATACAGTAGGGGCGTGAAGGCCTAGAGGACTTACTTGAGGTAGAAATGTTAGGGGCATGCTGGTATTATCCAAGGAATATATGGAATATGTTGACCTGAAGGCATAACTTGTTATGGAGCTAAGATATGATTTCCCAGGGGGGCTGAACTGACTCAATGACTTGAGACCATTGAGAGATGTGATTATTATTCTTATTGTTTGTTCTTACTCACTTAACACATCCTACAAATATCATTATTACATAGAGTTGAAGCAATTATTTCCAGGGATCTATGATGGATTGGTTAGTGATTGACCACACGATACATGATTATATATTATGTTTTTCTTAACATTAATTATTATCATGACATAAACTTGTTATATTTTTTCACATTTTTAAGGATGCATTGGTGGTTTCCTACTAGGCTTTATTACTCACACCTTGTACATAGATCTTGGTGTGTGTATAGAATTTACTTACAGGGATCTTAAAAAGGGAAAAGGGGCCCATGGTAGATGGTTGAGTTGAGGAGGGGTGAGTTGGGAGTATTACTAGTACATAATTTAGAGGATATTAAATTTTTATTTATTTACTTACACTATATTATATAGTTTGGATTGCTATACTGGGAGCCCATTTGTTTATTTTTTGTATGAAATGTATTCCATTTGATCTTATTTTTCTTCTCAAAGATATTTTCTGAGTTATTTTATTTTATTTTTAATACAATTTCAAGGTCATTATATTGAGGGTATATTATTCCCATTGACTAACTTTAGACTAGAGCTATTAGTCGAAAACCTATTTACATATGGGGAGGAGAACATGAGGTATTGTGGCTCTCTAACATGGACCTGATGGTTAGGGTTAGGTAATTACATACTATGGTATCTATTGTAAGTCTATCCTTTTACCCTATAAATTCACGAACTCCAAGATATCTAGAAACCTGTTTTCAGGGAATTTTCATTCTCTGAATCTTCTATCATGAATTCTGAATGCGTATTGATATTCCTATAAAGGGTGTGAATATAGACATATTAGGGAATCATTAATGCTTCTTTAACAAAAGTTTAGATGTATATAGAGGTTTATATAATGATGGAATGGTAAATGTGAACACAAGAATACCACCAATACCATACCGAGTGATCATGTGATAATAATGCTACCATGATCCATGCCTCTACCTATTATGGTTCCGTGATGAAATAATATAAATAGTAGTCACCACATTACTTAGATCATATAATATTTCCCTTTCCATCTTTAAGGAAAATATAGGTTCCTCTCTTAAATAATAAATTCATTCCCACCATTAACGATAATTGTGTCCCATGACCCAAACCTACATGTTGTCCTCTAATGGAATGCATTCTTGACACACATAAATAATTGGAACTTTACACATTTCCAAGGATATTACACATAGGAAAATCATACCAGCCTACGAATCCTCTTCCAATAGTGCATGAAGTTATACCCTGATGGTCTAATTATGTGGAAATATATGGAATTATCTATCCTATATTCAGATCCACAATGCATGAGTCATGTAATCCAATCTCCCATACTAAGGGACCAAATAAATCTACCAGTTCTATCTGTTATCTTGAACACTAAAATAGAGGTTCCACCAGATATGCAAAAATATTCATGTAAGGCATGGAATATCAAGGAAAAATATATTATAATAAATATTTGACATAATATAATTCAATACATTATAAAGGTATAAAATAGTGTGGATTAAGCATGGAATAAAAAATATTCCACGATTATGAATTAACCTCATATATTGTGAAACATAGCCAGGAACACACAATTCATACAAAACAACGGTCTCACAGGTTACCCATAGATTCTAAAAATATAATATGATTGAAGGTTCTATAGACTAGGGATATACACATAAGACAAGCATGTATATAAACTCCATACAGAGGACTAATATACTAAGTACTTTCTTCCTTTAGCATGTTTATGCCAAATTCCAAGATCCATTAAGGGATGATACCTAGATCAAACCCACAAACCCACATTCATGAGAATATGAACCAATACATAATAATAGAGTATCTAGAAATGGGATTCAAGGAGGTGATTATTTCATGAGATGAAATCTACACCCACTTACCAAAATAGATTCACCATTAATGGAGGATCTTGGATTGAGAATGGAGAGGCCAACAATTCTTATGATTCAACTCAAGTAAATAAATCAATATTTAATCCCTCATTAGATCTGGGTGAGTATTTATAGATCTAACCAACATGAAATGAATCTATGATCAATTATAGAGAAGAATAATGTTTTGGCTTAAAATGGGTAGATCCTTCCTAAATTGACACCAACAGATAAATCCACACGAGTCAACACTCTAGATCTATCGGATTTGGAGTATATAGTGAGAGAAACTAGCACAAATCATTGATATAGACCCTAAGATTGAGATGATTATTTGTAGAAGGAATTATCAAGTGTTTTACAGTGGTTTTTGATTTAAAATATAATTTTAAGATTAATTTAAAACCCATGTAAGGTCCGATTGCATGAATTGCTAAACTGTGCACTAACCAGGTCAGACATGTTGCCTCTATGGGGAATCTAAAAAGATTATATATATGATTTAGTAAACCATATTCCAATCATAATTTTCACCTCCATCTTAAGATTCATAGTTTCTATGAAATATCACATGGTTAGTGATAATAATCCACTAATTGTGCACCCCCATAAAGGCCTCTAAGACACTCTAAAACCAACTAGAAGCTACATGAGACATCATCCAAGAAAATAATAACTCAAAAACACATAAATAAGAAATAAAATTATGTTATAAAGTACCTAAAACATTAGAATGTTAAAATAACCTACAATATCTCAATATTATGTGGTATAAATGATATAAGAGACTGCTACATGGATTTCCATAAATTAGGGAATGTGATTCTTCAAGGTTATTCAATCCCAATAATATATTTTTATAGAAAAGGCTTGGTTTATGATCAATCACAATAATTATAGGTAAATTCATTCATTATACCATGTTTCTTCAAAAAATATAGGTCAAAGGATGTAACCTTACACAATATTTCCCTTGATTATAAAAGGAGACATGTGTGTGCATGAGAAAACAACCTATATACACCGAAGACATTGTAATCTATCTTGTAGGTTATACTCATTAAAAGAACCCCATTCCTTGTTGTTTATCTCTCTCTTATTATACTTGATTACCTAAATAAGGTTTAAAAATAAATAATTCACAAAATATGTTCACAGGTAAAGAAGGGAAAATGTTTTAAATGATAAAAAATAAAAAAAATAGATTCACCCACCCTCTTATTATTGTCTATATCCCAATTGATCCCAAAATTCTAAATGGAGGTTCATTATTATCAAGGAATTATGACTATTATTTATTTTTTATTTATAATATAATTTCCAACAAATCAAAATTAGGATAAATTTATCATCAAAAAATAATTTTTTTAGAAAAATTTGATGGAATTGTTAACAATAACAGTTTATGAGGGTTTTTTGTTTTATGGTGATTGGATTTTAGGGATGGATATAGAAGATTTGGGAGATGATAGATTGTTAGAATGTAATTGAGAAATAATTAAGTTTTCATGGATTTATTTACCACCATGAATTTGTTAATGTTGTACATTTAAATGATTCCAAATTTGATCATTCATGATGTTTTCTATATTAAGAATTTGTAGTTATAAGTTAGATAAGTCTTGCAATTCTTATAGATACGATTTATAGTGTTTATTTTGGAATCTTAAAGTGTGGTTAAAAGGATACCACAAAAATATATAGGATATATTCCCAAAAATATCTAATAAAAATGGATAAATGGTATCATTGAGATTATAGGTGTTTTGAAGAAGCTAAATAAATTCTGTTTGAAAAAAAATCATTTCACAATATATAGTGTCTTACTGTAATATAAATTTCATTGATTTTTTTTGTAATAGAATAAATTCATCACTTGTTCCATAATGAAAAATGTTACACTAAAATGAATCTATATATGATTAATCCTTTATAAAAGTGTGGTTTAGTCATAAAGTTGAAACTAAAAAGAGTACATAAAGAATACATGCTACTACAATTTTTGAAGCTGTAAGTGAAATCACATTTTGAAGTGTTTGAATACTAAAATATGGATTCTTCCATGGAATCAGGGGTTGTGCCATGCTGTTTCAATCAAATATACTTTCCTAAATATTCAAAACACCATGAATTAGGGTGCATGAAGCTGGTGAAATATTTTATTTTGTATGAGGAATGGATTACATAATGATGCTGATAGTTACACCATAACAAGGTTGATTCAAACAAATTTATCAAAATTCAATATTTTTGTCTTTTAAGGATTTTATGGGACATCAATCGAAGAAGTTTCAATAAGATTTATATGGTATTTCTATATAAATATACCCATCTTAATCAATGTAAATTAAATATATAAAATTAGGTTGATATAGAGAATTTCTCATCAAATAAAAAAAATGAAATTCTTGAAAAAAGGATGATAGAGATATTAATTTCAAGAAATAGAGGATATTTTAAAATAAAAAATAAAAAACTAAACAATAATATCTGAGGAGAAATATAGACGGGATTTTTGAAAGGTAGTGGGATAGTAGTAAAGTGAAGAGTGATGAGAGTTAGTACTAATTGTAGATCTTTAAAAATGAGTAAGGAGTTGTTCCAAGGTCCTACATTGAAGATCATGTTGAATAATGAGAAGCATATATGAAAGTGGCATTCATAACATTCTTATAAAGGAGGAACAATATATATTGATAAATTAGAACCATTATACACTCGGTGCATCAATATTAATGATAGTGTTGTTGTTCATTTTTTATCATGCATGATAAATTTTTTTCCATTATTGAGTAATGATAATAGAGAGATGAGTTCGGTAGTGAACATGAGAAGTCAGTGAGTTATACCTAAATCATTATAATGTGAGTAAAAATTATATTAGATTGAACATTACAAATCCCACAACAAAACAAATCAATTGGGAATTTTTGTATATTTGAACACTACCATCGTATGATACTTGGATATATCACAGTGTTGGTAAAGTAAGATAAATTCATGTCTTGTGTATATAATTTAAAAACATTATGTAGGGTATAAATTGGTGTGTGAGAGTAATGTAATCAATGAATAAATTAGATTAATGATATGATATCTGAACTAATAAATCAGATCAAAGTTAAAATAGTAACATAAGAGCATATATTTTAATAATGAGGTCAAGATTATTTAAGTTAGTGGAATTTTGACGACTAATTAGACCATTTTTGAATTCCTTCATACTAAGTGTCACCCCCTTAAGGTATATCTCACCAAACATCATTTTGGAACTGATATTTTTATCTAAGCCTATATCGATATTATTTGATTTTCTTTACTCTTGGTTGATATAAGTGTTTCCATCTATTTATATTCTACCCTTACTGTCTTCTAGAAACTTATTGAAGGGAATAAATTTGAAAAGAAGATAATCTCTAAGGGGATTCCATATATTGGAATCCCTTATGGAGAAATTGAGATTCAAATAAGGTATCATAGTATCCCTCCAAACTATGGTTTAACTGATTTATATTATTAATTTTTTTATTTATTTCATGATTCAATGTGTTTATGTAAGAAGATTGTTTCTTGAGTAATATTATATTTATTGATGATGATGTGATATCAAGAAATCTAAATATATAATATAGTCACTTTCTGGAGGAATGATATTTATTAGAAATTGGGTATCTTAGAAAGGAAAAAAAGTTAAATTGATTTAATTTCCCATGGCTAAATATTGAGATAAACAAGTTTAAAATCCTAATTATAATATTGGTTGTAGTAGCTAATAATCTTATAGAAAAAATGGCATCGAAATCAATGAATTAGATTAGATTTATTAAACGATATAAAATCTTAAAGTTGGTCTTTTATAAAATGGACTTGTCTCAAAAATAGGTTGAAAATTTAAAGGCCAAGATAGATGTGTATTCTACCCACATAAAATAATTATTTTAGGAGAATAAAAGATAAAAAAAGATAGATTAATCTTTTTTGATTCCATTTATCAGATTAAAAAAATGATAAAAGGACATAGTGAAAAGTTTTAAGTTATTTATTATGAATTGTAGGACCAATTTTCCAATGGGAATATGTTTAAGTAAGACATAAACACTTTTCATGAAGTGAGAAACAAGAATATTGTGCAAGTTAAATAGGAATTTATCTTGTTCAAAAAAAGAATATAATATTAAAGATAAGGTAAACCCAATTTTAATATATATATACTTTTATTATTTGATTATACCATAATATATGATAGTGATATGAATGGAAATTGTGATAAATATAAAGACAATATTGATAAAATCTTGATAATAAAAAGGGAATATATTTTGGAAAAACTCAACATTTATTATGATGAAACCCCACCAACATTTGAGAAGAAAAAATTATTTATTAGTTTTAAGAGAAAAGAAAACATGTGTCTCAAATTAAATAAAAAATGGGTTGATGTAATTAGAACACATGAAAAATTTCCCAACTATAGGTATGCGCAAGAAAATAAGGTTTAGAAACTAAAATTATGGATATATATGTTTTTTAATTGTAATTAATGGTAACACTTCTATATTTTGTTTCAAATAATTATTATATTTCTCAATATAAAAATTTATTAAAATTTTTAATGTTTAATTACTAACCATAGAAAAGAATTTACATATTTTAGTCCTATAATTTTTACTATTATAATAATGTCTAGTGAAGTTATAAGGATAAATTATATCAAAATTAATGATGAAAATCAATAGGGTTTTAATTTTAGATATATTATTTCAAGAACCATATATCATAGATTTGTTAAATAAGGTCAAAAAAAGATTTTTACAGAAGATTTATGAATCTATTGATGAAATTAATATTTCTTAGAACTATAAAAATATGATTTGGAAGGGAGAAATAATTTTACCAGATTCTAATGAAAATAAATCTAATTTGAAATAAATATCCCCAAAAAGGTATCTATTAAGACCAATAATGAATATTATATAGAATAAATAAATAATTATATTATTTTGAAAAAAAGAATAAATAAATGGTATAGATTGGAAATATCTTTAACTAAAAGATGACCTAAGGAGAAAGAGATAGTGGATTGGGCTATAAATAAGTATTGTATTATATAAATATCATTTAAAATCTCAACATGGATTCTAAAAATGAAGTAAAAATGAAAAAAAAAATTGTCTATAGTGACACACTATCTTCTTTAACCTAGGTAATCTAGAGGATTCCATCACCCCATGTATATAAATTCAATAGTATTTATTTTAGTGCTTCCAGTCTTAGGGGGGTTATGATCCATAGTGGAGATATAGAGAAAGACATTTGGGGTTTAAAATTTGAATGTTTTATAATTATATTAGGTGTTAGATAAATCAATTTTTTAATCAAGGTTTAATTGATGTTTTAGTGTCAAGATAATATATTAATAAAATCACATCAGACTATGAATAAGTAATGGTACACCATGATCGAGTAGTTCTGAAAACAATTAATTAATTATTTTTTTTCTAGATCTAACATGTTATATAATATGATTGAATTTAGGATATAAAAATATTATATATATTGATGATTCTAATAGGGAATATGAATTTTATATTTGGTGATAAATTTGATACATTTGAGTTGATTTTGTTCCAAATATTTCGTAGAATTTATTCCCATTAACTATGGAAGGATACCTAATAGAGAAAAAAAGAAATATATTTTATCATATTTATTTCTAGAGAAGATACTTGAAAAGAAAACCTTATATAAATTACAAATTTTATGTTTCATGGTTATTTACTAATGGTTCTAATAAATGTTTTATTGATATCACAAGGGGAATTTTCTTTAAAAATGATAATAGCTATAGCTATTAAAAACATATGGAACAAAGGGAGTGAAATGAAAAACAATGGGGTTATTTAAATAATTTTTTTAAACCTAATTTCCAATATAATAGGCTTAGTTGGTTTTTTATGATTCATTTTTTTGAAGTAAGACCACTCACTAAAAATATTTGAGAGCACAATTTTTATTGGAAAATGTTTTTGAATTTGAAATTCAAATTTAGAATTTTTTTAAAAATAAAATATAGATATATAAATTTAAGGAGACTTAAAGTGTACAATAAAGTGAGAGTATAGAATCTATAATGTCTAGTTCAAGGAATTCATTGACTAAGGGGTAGAATTGATGATTACTATATTTTTTTCAAAGACAAAGAAGAATATTTTTGTGAAAAGATTAGTATCTATCCTTCATAGACAATCTTGAAATTATTGGTATAAATGTTATCAATTATTTTTCATACAACCCATTAATTGGTCCTAAAGGATATTCATTTTTATTATTTTACATCATAAATTCATTAGTATAATAATTATGGAGTTGAATGACAACCCCTTGTATCTCGAGGTAAACAATTTTCAAATATTCTACAATAATTATTGTAGTGGATGTTTTACTGTGGAATTGATATTAAATGGGGAAAAGTAGAATCATCATAAAACCAATAAATTTATTTAAGAGATATAATTCATATCAAAGAATGAAGTCATATTGAATATTCATTTGTACTAATGAATCATGATGATGAAAGATGTTGGATTCATGATAGTGTTGTAAAAAATAAAATGACGGAGTTTGTTAACATCTAATAAGGAATTGATGATATAATATTTAGGAATTATTTAAAAATATATCTAATGATGGATTTTTATTTTATGGTGATTTGAATATGGTGATATTAGTTATATATTTATTATATGGAATATTATTATAATTAAATAGAGAATTGATGAAGTTGTGATGGATTTATTATGAAATATGTTTTTTTTATGATTTTCATCTAAATAATTCTAGATTTCATGAAGAGAATGTTGAGTTCGATGTGGTGAATCTATAGTTTCAAATATAAAAGTTACTGTAGTTCTTGGAGTATGCACTTATGAATTTTTTTATGGGAAAATGAACCATGGTTAAATGTATACCACGAAAGGGTGGTTGATATCTTCTACTTAGACTCAAAGAATAATGAGAAATTGGTTACATATAGATTGGGTACGTTTAGAAAAATATAAGGAAGTTATGTTTTAAAAACATTAATCATACCAAAACACATGGTTTCTTGATGCAACATTATTTTAGAAAATTTCTTGGTTTTATAATAAACTGATTCATTATACCATGAAGAATTGAGATATTCTGAAATGACGATATGATGATTAAACATTTTCTAAAATTATGTATCAGAGATATAGTTCATATCATAGTGAGGACATCATGAAAATATAGTGTAACACATAATGAAGTTGAAAGGGTGGTCCCATAATGAAGAACTTAACTACAATGTGAAGTGATGTTTTTCATCATAGAGTAGAATCCATTGGATTCTATAGTTTTTAGATAATATGGATTATAGTGTGTATGCTTGGGTTTCATAGTGTCATGTTAGTTAGTGATGAATTCCTAAATAATTGATACACCATGAATTGTGGATTCTGAATCTGATCACATCATAAATTTTAAAGGAGGCATGAAATGCATTTTTATGAAGATGGTCATGCCGCAACATAATTAATTCATATAGATTTCTTTGAATTCAATAAAAATATATTTTATAGATTTTATTATATTTTAATTAGATAATGTGGAATCAATTTTGGATGAAAATATCCTATGAATTTCCCCATATTAATCAATGTGAGGTGATGATCTAAAATTTGGTTGAGAGGGAGGATTTGTCTTTAAATAGTGGAAAAAATTATATAAAAAATAAGAGATAACATTATTCGTATCTATAAATAGAGGATGTTTCTATAGCAAAATATAATGAACTAAATTTAAATATTGTGGAAGAAATATAGAGGGTATTTTTACAAATTGAGGGGAAGAATATAGAAGAGAAGAGTGAAGAGAGTTCGAAACTCAACAGAGATCTTTCTGATGAAGGTAAAATATTTTACAGGATGTTACATTGAGGATTTAATCAACGAAAGAAAATATTCTATCATAGTGGTTTTCATAATTTTCTTTTTACGGAGGAGAAATAATAAGAGATCAAGGAGAACTATTCTATAATTGGTGAAATAATGATATAAATTGTGATGGTTTTCATGACTTGAATTACATAAAAAAGTGTTTTACCTTCTTGAGAAGTGACCATAGATATAGGAGTTATATATTGGCCATTTGAAGGGAGTAAAACACAACTAAATCAATAAAAATGGTGTGAAATTTGGATTGGAGTGACCTTTCATAAACCTACCATAGAGAAGTGAATTTTATATATTTTTATAGATCAGTACACTACCATTTTATAATCTATGGATGTATCTCTACGTGGGTGAACCAACTAAAATTATTATGTATTTTATGCATGATTAACATATATTCTGTTGGGTATAAATAATGTGTGTGAGTTAATTAATCATTGATATACATAGATTAAGGAACAATTATGATAAATAAAAGTTGGATTATTGTCCAAATAAGAACATAGTGCCTGAAAAATAGCAAGGTTAAGATATTTTACGCTGGTGCGAGTTTTCAAACTATATTTATAAATTTTGAATTTACATTATAGCTTGATTTACCGCCTATTAGGGTATATCTCACTATAGTCCCTGGTGGATGTAACATGATCATATGATTTTGATTTATTCCATTTAATTCCAAGGATATATTAATTTATTTTGAGTATAAAACCCTATAAATGATCATTTCATACATTTTTTGGAATTATTCTCATCATTCCAAAAAAATTAACAACACTTTTCAATTAATCTAATTTTCTAATGAATGTTGAAGAAATATTTATAAAAATAGTGGAATATAAAAAATTGACTCACTTAGTCCCCTCTTAGTGAATACCAGTGCGAAAATATTCAACCAAGGACTCCTAAATTGATATTAGATATAGCATACCATACTTTTAATTCATATATATTTCATTTTTTAGACTAATATTCATTATATATCATGATAATATACCGCAAAATTTCATGGGTCTAGTGAATTTGGAAACATGGATATATTAGAGATGGTTCATAAGTGAACTACATCTTCTCCCACTAAGTTCTTCATAACTATCACCCTTCAAAGAAATATAATACTTAATACCTTTAATCATAACCTAGGGAAAATGAAACATAATAAAGAGTGAGATAAGATTCTAAATAGGGTTATAAAGGTAGATATCAATGTATAATTATACAAAACATGGGAATAAGGTTTTGAGAACATTATATTAACATTTTAAAACCATACCCTACATATCAATGATCGTAATCTTGAGTCAAGTCATAAAGTTTTCCAGTTCATATGACATGACTCATGAAGAAATCAAAGAACATAATCCATGAGAGCATAAAATTTGTATAAGACATGATTTTATAGCCTTCAAGTAAGCTCATAAATTTTTTAAAATCTATAAATAAAATGAATTTCACTCAATAATTTAAGGACACGAAATTAGGCCCCCACATAAACTTATAGACATGAAATCTTGGTCCATACATAATATTGTGGATATGAAAACTAGTTTCACACATAAATTTAATGAAATTAAAACAATGTCCACACATAATTATATACACATGAAATCTAGGTACACAAATAAATTTATTATCATGGAAGTCAGGTCCATACATAATCTTATTGAAATGAAATCCAAGTTCACGTGTAAAATTATGAACAGGAAATCAGGTTCACACATAACATGTTTACTTCATGAGTTATTTGTATTTACCCAATAAATTGGAGATATTTAATGTACTTAACCCTAAAATATTCATAATTCATTCATTTAAATTCAAAAATATTATAAATCATAACTTTATAACATTACCCAAAGAAAATAGGTTTTATATAAATAGAATAATAATAATCAGAAGCCACCCAGAGAAAGAATAAGGATTATATCATTGTCTCCTATCGCTAGTAAACCATAAGTAATGTCAAAGTATGTTATCATAAAAAAAAATCATTTAAAGGATCACTAGAATATTTCTTGATGAAAACATCCTTTTCAATTTTAAATAACCTTTTTAAAATATAAAATTTTCCCAAATATTAGGGAAAATATTTTCTTTGAAAATAAACATGGAAAATTATGATGGAATATTTATTTCATTGATCATTTATGATGGTGGGAAATTATATTCTTGTTGAATATGTTAAAATAAAACATTCATTCCACAATTTTATAGAAGAAGTCCAAAAGTACCTCATTGGGAAAACAACAAGATGATTCATTTTAATGTATTTTATAAAAATTAAACATGGATCAAAATATATTTAAAAGTAATATGACAATAGTATGTAATTTTTAAAATGTTTTTAAAAAACATGGATATAGAATATTTTTTTTCAATTAATTTGAAAAAAATGGATTTTCCTTAAATAAAAAGTCTTTTAGTCTCTCAAGTGATTAAATAGAGGAAAATGAAAGGAAAATATGTAATTTCATGAAATAATTATAGGATAAGAAAATTCATGAGTTTATTGAGATGGATTTAAAAATAATTCATTATAATAAACATAATCATAAACAATCTCCATAGATAATGATATTTTTACATGAAACACTTATATATTTGGTAATATTTGAATCGTAAGACCCATGAATGAAAGAAACATAAATGGATATGTAAATACACATAAATTTAACAATAATAAAATTTAATAATATATATTCATGGGAATTATATACACTGCATAAAATAAAAAATTCATGAATATGACATGTGTCTCATAGAAATAAAAGTGAGGTGAAAATCCCTTACCCCAAGTTCTACTTTCTTCGAAAGCACTCTAATCTCCAATGTACTAAATTTAAATTTTTTAGATTTATACACCATTATAATTTTCATACTTACAATATCATATATTATCAATTTATAACATTTCAACACCCACTTATCAATAATTACTTGTTAAAATCAAAATTTTTGGGTGTTAAATATTTCATTTTTCAGGAGAATTTCAATGTAGTATTTCCAATCCTTGCACTATGATAATGGTTCCAAAATATCCACAATAATAATTTTATACATACCATATATTTTAATTACATTTATATATATTTTTATTCATCCATTAATGTTATAGAAATAAAAATGGATTACACAAATCATTATTACCATCTATGTAAAACATAAATGAAAAAAATCACATTGCTTCATGGAGGTGGTAGTCCATATATACGCAAGAGAGATGTTATTAATTTGAAATGGATTAAAAGGTAAGATGTTATATTAGAAATTATATATCCAGAATCATATTTATGTAATAATTATTTCAAATAATATTCAAAACCATCATAACAACCATCTATAAAACATTGTGGTTGAAAATGAATTATATCTCTATGAGAAGACGATAAGTCGTACATACAAACGAGTGATACATTCACTTCCCATTTTATTGGAAAGAGGGTGGATAATGGTTATTTAATAACGATAAGAACATATTAGTATATTAAGGTTACTAAATTTACTATTTTATTTTTCATATTATAGACTTATATGAGTTAAATAAGAAGTAAAAAATAAGGTGATCGGTTAAGTCCATTACCTCTTCTTTGAATGAACTACATTAGATCTATTATTAAGGGACCTAGGGTTATTCTTTTGGTAAGACCATGATATATAGAATGTGAATAATGAAGTTTAAAAGGGATTTTGGAATGGTATGGTGAATCTATATGTCAAAATTTGGTGTGAATATGATAAATGTGGGCTTCCCTTTTATAATTTAGGGGAGGGGAACTCTTGTGATTTCATAAAAGAATGAATCATAATAAATTAATTCTCAATAAAAATGATTTCAAATTGACCTGGATTCAAAGGTATGGTTTTAGAGGTTTTAATAACATAAAAAAATATATTTTTTATAGGATTATATGGTTTATAAATCTTATCCTTTGGTTTAACCCCATAGCTATCCCATTTTAATCTTAACTATGGTAACAAATTTTTCACACTTAGTGTTACAATTTTACTTATAAGGAAAATATTGAATAATAAATAGAAAAAGGATGAAATTTTATTCCTTATATTATCCTAATTGTCCTCTTTAAATATTTTTATAAATTTTAAATCATTTAACAAAATATTATTTTGATAAAATATCATTAATGTTAATTTTGACACTATTAATTTAATTTGACTTAAAAGAAATAAATAAAATGTAGTAATTTTAATATAATCATTTTAAAAGTAAATAATATGTTATATTAATATTAAAAATTCATGTAAAATATTAATCATTCAAATTATATTATTTTTAATATTTTTAAAATCATTTGTTTTATTTGTTCATTAACTGATGAAATACTGAATCAGTGTTTCATAATCAAATAAGGTAACAATAAAATTACTAAAAATTAGATATAATATTTCATAATAAAAATAATTCAATTATAATTAAAATATTCATTTATATTCATTGATAATGTTCTTTTTTCTATGTTAATAGATAAAAGAAATTTAAAACTAAAAGAGTGACATTATTTAACTTTATTTTCCTTAAAAATTATATAAGTTATTTTCATAGAAAAGAATACATTAAAAAAAATTCTTGAGAATAAGGTAATAATGGTATAATTTATTTCATCCATTAAGAATTAGGGTGAAATATCACAGTCTTACTACTTTTTTAACCTATATTTAACTGATTTACCCTTTACAGAGGGAATAAATTTTACATGTGTTACTATGCATATTGATAAAAAATATAAGAGGTGTATTTACCAAATTTGAACCTATTGATTAAAAAATATGGAATAAAATTTTAAATATTCAATTTATAAAAGTGACATAAATAAATTTTAAAAATAATCATTCAAAATGTGACAAAATCCGATTTCAGAAAAATACATTTTTAGGCATAAAACTTGGTTTATTCTTATCCCATGCTTCAAAAAAAATATTAAATTAATGATGAAAAATTTGATGGATTAAAAAAAATATATATTTTAAAATCATTCTTCAATATTGAATAATTTAATATATCAATATAAAAATACATTATGCACATTTAAATAGTTTTTTCAAAAAAACATTTAATTTACTTTCAAATGTTTTTTATTTAAATTTATAATTAATTGATAATAATTGAATTTATTTTATCCAAGTATAAAAAATTAATTTTTCATTATTTAGTTTTTATTATTTATACCTACCAATCCAATGTATAGGTGATAAATATCGTAATATTAAATATTATTTTAATTGTATATGATGATTCATTTAAACTTTCCGTTGTTTGTAGCACAAGAGATAAAAGTAATTAAATATATTTGAAAAATATATATTTCATAAAATCTAAGGGTGTTACATTTTACCACAATTAAAATGAATGTTTACCTTGAAATTCATCACTCTAATACACAAAAATGATGATATATCCATTTCATCACATCCTTAGGTTCCCATATAGATTCTTTGAATTAATTATTTCTTTAGAGAATTTAACTAGATGAGTAGTCCTGTTTCGTAGATTTCTACTATTTATTATATATAAAAAAGATCTTGCACCGGTGGTATGGACTCTGAGTTTAGTACATGTGATGGATCGTTTATATGATTCATCAATAGTAATACATAGAACAAATTGTAAACTTGAGAAATGTTTGGTATAAGTGATATGTGATAAGATACCATCCCTAATAGATCAATAATCTTGAAGGGGAAAACATTCCTAGGGATTATCTTTCCTTTTTCACATAATTTCATAACCTTATTCCATAGGGAAATTCATTGAAACACTTTCTCTCCAACTTCAAACTAGGAATCTCATCAATGATTATCATCATAACTTTTTTGTCGACTCTATGGTTCCATGATGGGATATTGAATGGATCTAAAATTATCTTCAATTTCCTCAGAGATCTTAGGTCCTAATAATTTTTTTTCTCTAACTTCATCCCAACCTGTTGGAGTTTACAATTTTTTCCATAGTGGGATTTATTAGGAGTCATCTGAATACTTGAGTGAATGTTATTATTGTAAGAAAACTTGACCAGATAAAGGTATCGATCCCAACTACATTTATAATCCATAGAAGTAAATCTCAACATATCTTGAAGGGTTTGAATTATTCTCTAAAACTAACCATCTTTATGAGGATGATATTCCATTTTGAAACTCAACTCTATATCTCGAGTCTTCTAAGGATTTAACCATCACATCAAGGTAATTCTTAGATCTTGATTAGATACAATATGACGTGGTAGTCCAAAAAACCTTACCACTTACATAATATAATTTATAGAATGATGTATAGTAATAAAATCTTATATGAAAGAAGTTATGTGTGGTTATTTCTTAAGGTAATCGATTAAAACATAAATAGCATTGTGTCCTTTAGAATTTTTGGGGAGTATGATGATGACATCATAGTGATTTTTTTAAATTTTCATCCTTGTATGGGTAATGGTTATAACATACCCTTTGAAGTTTTTCTCTCAACCTTAACTTACTGACTCACCAAGAACTGAGATACGTATGTTGTAATATCTCTCTTTATACAATCCCACCATAAATACTCTTTTAGATCTTTATACATCTTTATAATTCTAGGATGAATAAATAATGATGAGATATGAGCCTCATCCAATAGATAATTTTTCAAATATTATCTATATATAACACATGCATGGTTCTTGAACCTTATCACTCCACAAAATCAAGGCTAAACCTAGGAACATTTCCCACATTATTCTTTATCTCTACATATTCCTTATATAATTCTTTAATATTAACTTGCATATATGGTTGAATAATTATTTGAGAAAGATAATATTTCTACCCTTACTTCAACATTTCAAGATCCATCATTTTAAAATCCATAAATATTGAATCTTTTTTGATCCTCATCATAGATAATCTAGGATGATCCTTTCAACTAAGGGAATCTACCACCTCATTATCCTTCCCTGAGTAGTAATGTATTAATTTGTCATAGTAATTAATCATATACAACCATCTTCTCTATTTCATATTCAACTATTTCTATATGAAAATATACTTTAATATTTTATAATCAGTATATATATCACACCTTTCTCTAAAAAGGTAATGCCTCCATATATTTAATGTAAAAATTACTACAGATAACTCCAAATCATGAGTTGGCTAATTTTACTCATGAACCATCAATTGGCATAAGGAATAAGGTATCACTATATAATTATACATAATAACATATCCCAATACAGTCTTTTATTCATTATTATAGATTACAAACCCTTTTTAACTATTTGGTGAAGTATAAATAGGTGCATGAACCGACCTTCCATTTAATATCTTATAAATTTCTTCACATTTATCTATCCAAAGAAACTAATCTCCCTTTAGAGTTAACTTTGTGAGTAGAATAGATATTCATGAGGAATTCTAAATAATACTGATAATATCTATTGAAACCATGAAAATTGTGAATCTCAGTCACAATGGTTGTTCTGGGCCAATGATCGACATCTTTTTTCACTGAATGATCTGCTCATATACCCTCACTTGAGATTATATGACAAAAAATGTAACCCTTCGAATCCAAAATTCAAAATTGGAAAATTTTTAATAAATATTATCCTTCTTTAGGGTCTTAAAAATAATTCTCAAATTATCTTATTACTATTACTTAATCTTTGAATATATACGAATATCATCTATAAAGGATACTAAAAAATGATTAAGGTAATCTATAATGAATACATTCAATAAATCCATGAATATAGTGGGAGAATTAGTAATACCAAATATCATCACTATAAATTTATAGTTTCCATAACTTTTATAGAATAATGTATTGGGAATATCCTCCTTCTTGACCCTTAGTTGATGATATCCATACTGAAGGTCAATCATTGAAAATTATTGGGCTCCATGTAGTTTATTAAACAAGTCATCAATATAGGTTATAGGATACTTTTTCTTGATTTCAATATGGTTGAGTTCATGATAATCAATATATAGTCTCATTGACCCATATTTATTCTTAATAAGAGAATAGGTTCACCCTAAGGAAAAACACTTTTTGAAATGAATCCCTTATAAATATTTTATTGTAGTTTCTTTTTCATTTCCTATAACTCAATAAAGGTCATTTTATATAGAGTCTTTGAAATATGTGTTATAAGGTATAGATCGTAAACATTACATAATCTAGTTAATTAAAATTGAATTCATATTCATACATACCCAAAGATATTAATAGGTATATATTTTTAGAGAATTAGTTCATAAACTCATACCAAGAAAAATCATATATCACAAAGTAGACACTTCTACACAATATCCATGTTTTCACAATATGAAAATTGTAGAACCAAACATGATTTATTTCTATAATAAAAATTCATAACATTAGACATGAATTATTCTCTTCCATTACCCAACCAAAAACCATTGGAATTTTTTTTAAGCATGGATGAGAATAAAAATCTTAGTAAGGGACCTTAGAAATCTGGGAAGAAACTATCAGTCTAATGAGTGAAACCATTTTCACGAAGTTATAAATTTTTCATATAAAACTTATGATCTTTAGATTACCAAATGAAAAGATAAGTTTCCCATAAAACCATAGAAATCATACATAAATCATAAAACGTAAATTTTGGTACCATCTTAATATCACTCTTACATATAAAGTATATCTTCCGAATATACAAGGAGTAGCCATTATAGTTACGCTTTGAATAACCATCGCAGTATATTCTCATAATCTCTTAGAAGAAACCAAACTGGTTAACTTCTTCCCTTTACCCAATGTATTGGAGAGATATAACGGTCTCACCCACCTTGGTTTATCACAGAACCAACCACCATCATAATGATATCATGATCATGATATATAATTTTATTATAATAGAAACATTCATGAGAAAAATAAATTTTCCATTTGGAAATCACCTTTCATTTTTAAGAATCCACATACTTATAAAAAAAATTTATTTGAAAATAAACTTGAAAACCTGTAAAGGAAAAATAAAATCAACAAGGAATCATTAAATTGATGAAATACTCTTATTCCATATAAGTAAAAAATGTTCCTATAATTAAAAGAGTTTTAACATTAAAATATTATTTTTAAAAAGAAAGGCCCTTAAAAATATAATTTCATTAACGAGAGAATTAATCAAATGAATATAATATGTATATTATATGTAAATACACATAATATTACATAATATAATCAAAATTAATTTCATAAATAATCATCGCATGAAAAAATCAATGAAGTAGAAGGTTAACCCAAAGAATGTGAATTGGGTTAAGAATTCCCATACCTGATATCTGAAAGCATTCTACACTTATACCTAATGTCCTGGATAATAAAATTATATTAATTAATTATTAATTAATTACCTTTTACCCATATATTTTATTTATTATCATTTTATTATGATTTTTTGGCCATTTTTGAGTTATAAAAATCAGAATTATCATTCCAGGAGCGTTCGTTTCATGGATTTATAGTGAGTTCCCCTGACAAAAATTATGGGAGTTCTTATCAAATGGAAGAAAAAATCCATAAGAAAAAAGAAATGGTATTAATATTTTTATTTAATTTTAATTGATCTCATATATAATTTTTTTTATATGGGGATGATTCATTAGATAAAATTTTAATGATAAATGTTTGGGTGGTTTTTAGTGGGTTTTCTGACCATGGAAAACTAGTTTTGTTTTATTTACTCTTATGTCTATAAATTAGTTATAGAACATTAAAAAATATATAATATACATATTAAAATAGTTTTTTTAAAAATAATAATGGTTTTATTACTATATTTGAATATGGTGATATAAAATGAAAACACGTTATCCATAAAGGCGATAAATCAAAACATCACATACCATGTTTTCATTTTTTAGGATAAGAGAAGAATAGAAGAGGTTTAATAATGTATATTCCATTGAAATAATAAAATTATAGTATATTTATGATAATAGAGTTATCATGTAACTTTGAATAGGTGAGTTGAGGAAAAGGTATAAAGAAATAAATAAATAATGAATTTAAAAGGGGAATAATTAAGGATTTTACCTCTTGAATATTGCCTCCTTAATAACATCATTAAGGAACTTGGTTTGGGTCTTTTGGTGATACTAGCTGGTATTGGATGTATGGAAGATTATTTGGAAGGTAATTTGGTAGAATTTAGATAAGCTTTAATCCTTATAAGTTATGAGTAAAATAAGTGGTGAGGGATGGTATTTATAGGGGGAATGGAGGGGTGTTTTTTATTATTTCAATAATTTGTTTATTATTTTGGATCAAGAATATAAGTAGTGAAGATTATTCTGATTAAATATAGTAACTAGTAAATTTGATCTTGAAATAATGGGTTTTTACGATATAAATTTCTCATGAATTAATTTATTTACCTTGTAATGTAAAATACCATAAATTATCATATTTCACTATTCACCAAAAATCCATCTATTTCAGAAAAATACCAAAAATTCACTCTAACAATATTTTGGTGTGTATATTTTAAAAATGGTATCCATTTTTTGAAAGTAATTTTCCTAATATGATAAAATTCATTTTTATTGAAAATTATCATATATTCAAAAAATACCCATTATAATATTATAATTGATTCCATGACACTTTGAAAAATTAATTATTGTCCCATAAAATTATCTTATAATTATAATAAAAAATAATATTAATTTATCAATATATTTTATTAAAAAAAATTAAATAAATTTATTAATTATAAATTTGTAAATGAACATTTACATTTCTCAAAATTACTAACAATTAATTTATCATTTTTCAATCATTTATTTACTTATTACATGAGATAACTATATCAATTTTTTATTTATGAGATACCAATATTTTATTTAATCTTTCATAGGTGAGGTTATTATTATAATTTCCATATTACCATTCCTAAGAATCACATTAGTATTCCAACATTCTAGTTACTATTCCATTATTATAGATTCATTAATTTCTATAAATTCCACCAATTTCATTGTATATTTATAATGAATTTAACTCTTTAATTCCAAAATGAAAAAAATATTCTATACATTTTTGTGTTGTTACATCCTCCCTTTTAGAAATTTCATCCTTGCAAATTTTTTCAATTATTAAAAAAGTGAGGATATCTTTCTGTCATAACATTTTTTGATTTCCATGTTGCTTCTTCAATCATGTGGTTTCTCCCAAAAACTTTAACCTGGTGAATTATCCGATTCTTCAATACTTGATCTATATTATTAAGAATATTTATCGGTTTATCCTCAAAATAATGTTTCTCTTCCAGTTAAAGTACTTTAGGTCTCAAAACATGAGATGAATCTGGCACATACTTTCTTAACATCAAAACATGAAAAACATTTTGTACATAGAAAAAACTCAGAGTCAAAGATACTCTATAAAAAAAATGGTCCAGCCTTCTCTAGGGATAAATAGGGTCCAATGAATTATGGACTCAACACCCCCTTCTTACCTAAACACATCACACTTTTTCATGGAGAAAATTGGATAAAGGCATGATCTCCTACCTTGAAGGAAAGATCCTTCTTGTAGTTGTACACATAACTTTTCTACCTAATCTGACCTATCCTTAAGTATCAATGAATCATCAAAACATAATCTACCATTTCTTCTACCAATTCTGGTTCCCCCAAATTTCTTTCAGCTACTTCATCCCAAAATGTAGGAGTTTGAAACTGCTTCCTATATAATTCTTCAAAAGTAAACATATGTATAATAGAATGAAAACTTTTATTAAAAAAACTGAACCCAAGAAAGTTGTTGATCCCAAATTTCTTGGTAATATATTAAACAAGCTAAAATAATATCCTCTAATTTTTTGATTTTTCACTATGATATTATATAATATGGAGGATGAAAAGAAATAATAAAATTTCATTCAGTTCCCTATGACTTATAAAGGCCTTTCCAAAATTTAGAAGTGAACCTCATATAATGATCATATACAATGAAGAGAGGAACTCCATGTAACCTGACTATATCTTTTAGGTGTAATTGAGAAAGTTTATCTTAAGATATTTTATCTTGAATAGAAATAGAACATGTAGATTCATTTATTTGATCAACAATAACCCAAATCACATTGTGACCTTGAGATGTTTTTTGTAATCCAACTATGAAATCCATTGATATATTTTCCCATTTCAACTCTCCCAATGGAAAAGGATAAAGTATCCCCTTCTATAATTTTCATTATGATTTTACCTATAAACAAGCCAAATATATCATGGTAAAGTTAGTAATATATGTTTTCATTCCATCCCACCAGTAATACTCTTGAAGGTCTCTGTATATCTTAGTTCTTCAAGGATAAATTAAAAACATAGAACTATGACATTTAATTAATAACTATATATTCAACTTTGAATCACAGGGAACACATAAACTCTTATTAAATCTCATAATAAAATCATTATCAATGTTAAATTATAGAAACCTACCCTTTTTAACTAATTTTACCTTTTTCTTTAACTCACTTTTTTATATGCTTTCTTAATTATGTCTGATAGGGATGATTGCATTGACACCTAAAATAAAATAGGGTAATTTCCTAAACCAACAACTTCTATGTAAAAATTAATCAAATCAGTAAACAAGGGGTCATGTTACAAATGTAACATGGTTAATATCAGATGATCTTTTCAACTCATTGTATCCACTACTTTGTTTTCTTTTCTAGGATGATAACTGATTTTGAAATCATAATTTTTTATTAGTTCCATTCATCTCATCTACCTTATTCCTAATCCCTTCTGAGTGAATATATACTTCAAACCTTTATGATCAGTATTTATTTCACACATTACTTCATATAGATGATATATCTAAATTTTAAAAAAACAAAAAGGGATTTTTCTAAATCATGTGTGGTATAATTTAACTCATGATATTTTAGTCTCCATGAAGTATAAAAAATTACCTAATAAATACGTATCAGAATGAAACCAAGTACCTTTAAATAAGAATCACTATAAATGAAAAAATTTCTATTTTTTGAAGGTGTGGAAAAAACTTGAGCATTCACCAATCTTCTTTTCAGTTCTTGAAAATACACATCACATTATTTTGTCCAAATAAATTTATCCCAATTCTGTGTTTACTTATATAGTGGTATAGATAACCACACATAATTTTTAACAAACCATCAAAAGTTTTTTTATTAATCTAATAAAAAAATGAATCTCAATAACATTTTTAGGTCTTGTCCATTCATAAAAAACTTTTGTTTTAGTGGGATCAACTGTTATTCCACCATTATTTACAATGTACCCAAAAAAAGAAATATATTGTAAAAAAAATATCATTTTCTAAAGTTCCCATAAAACTTATATTATTTTAGGTTTTTAAGAAAAATTTTGAGATTTTTTTCATTATATTAATAAATTTTTGAATAAAACAAAATATAATTAATAAAAATGTAAAAAAACTTATCCAAATATTCATGGAAGATTCAATTAATAATATATATAAATACTGTAGGGGAATTTTTCAAACCAAATGGAATAATGACATACTCATAATGCCTTTATCTAGTACGAAATGATATTTTCATAATGTCATTCTCCTTAACCATATGATGATTCTATCCCGATATAAAGTTAATCTTGGAAAAATAATGAGCACCTAGGAGCTAGTACAAATTAATTGGATGGGCCAACTTCTACTAAATTAGTTCCATAATATTTCAACAAATATTTCTTCTTATAGTCTTGATGTTTTCCATCATTTGGGTTCCTATTTGGACACTATTTTGAATAATGAACCATCTCATTAAATTTAAAATATTTTACCATATATATATATATCTGAATTTTTCACACCACTACCATGATATGTTTCAATGAAATTATGAGCCATATGCTAAAACTTACCACATCTAAAACACTTAACAAACTTTAAAATTTATTCCCCAATGTGTTTATTACAAAAATTCTCACAAAATAAATACTTAAATTTTTACCATAAAACTTCTTTGATGCATTCTTTAATTTTTCCTACAACATCAACCTAATTTTTTTTTTCTGGTTTTCAAAGTACACATGATCATTAGAAAACTCCATTTCCACTTTATAAGCACACCAAACATGCTTTTCATAACTTTTTAATTCACGAGATTCTAATGGCCTTCAATATCATGGATTCAATATTGAGTAAAATGATTTATTTTACTATCAAGATCCCATATAAAATCTGGAGCATACTTTTCCAATCGAGTAAATTTTTCTTCATATGCAGCCACTGAATCCTCTACCTCTATCAATTATAATTATTTTTTTCCATCCTACGTTGATTTTCCTTAGGAAAATATCGATCAAGGAAAATATTTTTGAATTCATCCAATTCCCATGAATCAATATCCTCTCCATCCATGAAATTCTTGACCATTGACCTCCACTGGAAAACTTCACCATGAAAATTATAAATAGAAAGACTAACCTTTTGATTGTTTGAACAACCCATGACCTTAGAAATATTTTCTAGCAATTTAATCCACCCTTTTGTTACTAATAAGTCAGAATATCCACTAAATATAGGACAATGTTTCCTTATAAAATGTTACACCAATGACATATTCCTATGAGTTTTATGTAGCTGATCGCACGCATGGATACCACCACCATTTATAGATCACATCAACTGATACATTACTATCAGAAATCAATTGGTATTAATTCCCCAAATTCTAGGTTGTGGAATCAGAAGGATATCATCCTACCGGTGCCTTCCAACTTCATCTTCCCTATTTCTTCAATGGAAATCCATTCTGAATAAACATTTCATAGATGAATCAACATGTTAATATTTAAATTCTATATCATTTAATCTTAACCATATATTAAAAAACATTTGTGGGTATTCTATTAACATTATCCCAACCCCTAAAGTTATCTAAAACTTTCTTTGATACCAACTATAAGGAACCATACTTAAAAATTACATAATACAGTTAATTTAACTAGAGTAAAATTTCATATATTCCAGAATATCTTTTTAGGTTTAGATTTTTAGATAATTAGGTTATAACATCACATATATAAACTCATATATTAAAATGTAGACACTTCCACTCAATACATATTATTTTCACAATACGAAATTTTTTTTAAAAAAAATATTTATTTCGATAAGAACACTTCAAAAATTGAAACTTGAATTATAATCTTACTTTACCAATCAAAAAACCCAATAAAAAACATTCTAAAGCTTGGAATGCGAAAAAAATCTCATTAAGGAACATAAAAAAAGAAAAAAACATTTTTCTATGAATGAAAACATTTCCACAAAGTTATAAATTTACAAATAAAACATAAACCATATATAAATTATATAAATCTTAAAAGTAAACTCTTGGAATAATTTTAACATCACTATTACACATATTTTTTCTCTCTCGATTACATAGGGAGTAACTATCATGGTTACACTTGGAATAATCATCATGGTATATTCCTATAATCTCTTTGGAGAATCCTAACCAGTTGACTTTGTCCCTTTACCCAATGTATTGGAGAGCTAGAACGAGATCAACCACCCTCATTTTATCATCGAACAACCCATCATCATAAAAAATTTCAAGAATCATAACACGATCATAAAAATAAATTTTTTATAAAAGAAACATTCTTGATAAAAATTAATTTTCGATTTTGAAATAAGTTTTCATTTTTATGAAACCGCACACTTGTAAATAAAAAAATTTATTTGAAAATAAACTCATAAAATTTTAAAGGAAAAATAAAATAAATGAATCATAATTAAAGAAGGAATATTATCTTTTTTTATTAGTAAAAACATGTCTTTAATAAAAAGTGTTGTAACTTGAAAAAAGGATTTCAAAAAAAAATTCCCTTTTAAATATCATATAATGGAAGCTAGAATTAATCAAATGAATGAAATATATATATTAACTATAAATAAACCTAATAAAAAATAATATAATCCAAAATAATTTCACAAATAGTCTTAGCATGAAAAAATCAATGAAGTAGAAGGTTGACCGAAAGAATAGAAATTTGGTTAATAATTACCTTAACTTATGCCTGAAAGCATTATGAAATTATACATAATGTCATGGATAATTAAATAGATTCATTAATTACTTGATTCATAACCTTTTAAAAATATATATTTTATTACCATTTTGTTTTGTGCATTGATATTCATTTTTTAGAGTTATAAATATCAGAATCATCGCTCATGGAGTGTTCATTTCACAGGTTTATGGTTAGTTCCCTTTAGTATAATTATGAGAGTTCATGTAAAATAGAAGAAAAACTATAAAAGAGGAAATGAATGGTATTAATATGTTTCTATAATTTTAAATTATCCCATATATCATTTTGTTATTTTTATATGAGTTTGATTCACTAGATAAAATATTAACGATAAGTGTTCGGTTCATTTTTGGCAGTTTTTTACGACCATCACAAACTAGTATCATTTTATTTAATATTATGCGTATAAATTAGTTACAGAACATTATAAAAGTCATAATAAACATATTAATATATTTTTTAACCGTAATAATTGTTTTCTGTCCAACCATTAAGGCAATGATAAAAAAAGGAAAAGTCGTCGTCCACGAAGGTAGTGAATTCACATGTCATAACTGATTTTCTCATTTTTTAAGATTAGAGAAGAAGAGAAGAGGTTTAATGATGGGTATTTCATTAAAAAAATAAAATTATATTATTTGTATGATAATATATATTTCATGTAACTTTGTATAAGGGAGGTGGTATAATGCAGAAACAAAAAAATAATGAGAGAATATAAAAGAGAAAGAATGGAGGATTTTACCTCTTGAATATCATCTCCTCGAGAACCTCCTTAAGGAAAATGATTTTGGTATTTTGGTGAGACAAATAGGTATTGGATGTGGGGAAGAGGTTTGGTAAGGGAATTGGGTAGAATTCATACATGATTCAAGGCCTATAAGGTGTGAGGAGAATAGGTGGTATGTGTCAGTATTTATAAGGATATGAGAGGAGTGTTTTTGAGTATATTATTAATTTGTTTATTATTTTGGATTAAAACTATATGTAGTGTGGATACTTGTGACTAAGTATAGTAAATAGTGCATTTAAGATCTTATTAATGAGTTCTTATAACAGAAATGACTTAATATTTCATGTATTTAACTTATAATGTTAAATAATGTAAATTATTGTACTTCACTATTCAAAAAAAATCAACCATTTTAGAAAAATTACAAAAATTGACCTTAAAAAATTTTCAATGATTAGGTAAAATATGGACTCCATTTTTTGAAAATAAATTTCTAAATATGAGAAATTTAATTTTTAATTAAAATTATCATTTATTCAAAAAATACCGATTTTAATATTGTAAACGATTTTATGAAACATTAAAAAATTAATTAATGTCCCATTAAATTATATTATAATTATAATAAAACTAAATATTAATTTATGAATATATTTTATGGGAAATAAATTTTATTTTAAATCATTATATTAATTATAAAACTGTAAATAAAAATTTATGTTACAAAAAATACTAACACTTAATTTATCATCTATAAAACATTTATTTAATTATTCCATGATATAAATATATGATATTTTCATTTATGAGATACCTAAATTTTATTTATACTTTCATAGGTGAGGTTATTATTCTAATGGAAATATTACTATTCCTAATGGTCCCATTACTGTTCCAACGGTTTGGTTACTATTCTATTAGTATAGATCGCTCAATTTATATAAATTTAACTTATTTAATTATACATTTATAATGAATTTAACTATTTAATTCCATAATGAAAACAAATTATTCTTTAAGTACCTGGTTTTTTATTGCTGTAGAACCAAGTATGAGTTCTATTGAGAACTCAACTTCATGATTCAGTGGAAGACTAGACAATTATTCTAAAAAGACATTAATAAACTACCGTACAATAGGTATATCATCGATGTTGAGTTTCTCCACACTTATATGTGACAAAAACCCATTTTTAATGGGAATCAAGACCCATAAAATGGATAATATTTCCATCAAAAATTCAAATTTATGATTTCACTGATAAATGATCATTGGTTGGTTTGGAATATCAAATGTGACTTCTCTTACATATAAATTGTTGTGGGATTTCTGTAAGTAAAGAAAATATATATAAAAAATAATATCATATTCAAATAGTTGGAGACTAACAAGATTTTTAGGATTTTTATTCCCACAAACTACAATCATAGAAGAATAGTAGACTTAAGATGTCATAATCCTACCACTGGGGGTGTTAACTTCTAATTAAACATCTAATCATTATTATGGAATCTTGGTACCCTTAACAAATTCATCATTTATAAAAGATTTTTTAGAAATAGTGTCAAATAAGATATTAGAATCTCTAGAGTGGATGGTAAGTGTATATTTCAACTCATTATTATCATGCCCCTCATTATATGTAGTGAAAACATGATATTTCTATTTTTCTCTCAGACTAAGATGTTTCTAAAATCAATAATCATCATAAACCTTCAGATTTTAGCACTAGTTAGCAACATTCCTATACTCCTTACTTTTGAAACACTAGAGTGTGGGTGGTACATTTTGTAGAGATTTCTCTCTATACACATCATTAGCTTATTTCATCGCATCATTACAAAATTTTATTTCCCAATGGTCTTATTTCCACACATAAAACATTTACTGGTACTGTTAATACAATTTCCACCATGTTTACTACCACTCTTCTATCATAAAGGGAATCTAATCATCTTATCTCCATAATTTTTAAAATTTCAATTAAATTCCATCTTTCTTTTATTATCAAAAATATGAAATGGATAGGTAACTATAATATATATTTATACCTTGATAGCACATCACACGATTTCTTCATAATTACCGAAGTCTCTTTTGTATAAAACCCTTTGGAGACTTGTTTTTAAGCTACTAATGAATTAATTAACCTTAATTTTAGGTTGGATTACAATACCAGATGCATGCCCGAAAAGTCTCATAAAATTTACCTCATATGTACCAATGGATTCATCATCATTTTAATTTATCTAAAATAATTAATTATCCATTTTAATATGAAAAATATGAGGAAATTACTTATTGAAAAATAATATCTGAAACTCATCCCACCCCACAGAGTCAATTTCATCTTGTTTATTTATATTCTTTATAAGTGTCCTCCATTGATCCGCCTCACCTTCCAAAAAATAGACAAAAACTTAATTTTTAATTATATGAACACTAGATAATGGAATGTATTTTTTCAATGGTACAGATCCATTTCTCAACAACTAGTGGATCAAGGGAACCACTAAAATAAGCTGGATTTTTTTTTTCATAAAAGACTCAAAAGAACCTTGTTCCCCCCTTTTATTTTTTAAAAGTTCATCATGATTCATATCTTGAAAAATTTGTGTGAGAATAAAAATGAGATTTTCTATTCTATCTTCCAAAACATTTTCTTATTTTGGATGATAGAAATTATATTTTTCATCATAATAGACTTTAACATGATTCTATTAGGTTGCAACCATTGAATAAAAGAAAAAATAATAGTGTGAGAAACAATAATCATAGTGTGAAACCACATAATCCTGAAAAATCATTTGTTGGATGTCTAAATAAACAAACCATATTTTCAATCTATGACACCTTAGTTTTAACATAAGATATCCATTACCATTACCAAAACTTTAGTTTATTATCCTATACCTAGGCTCATCCCCATGGTTCTCACTAATGTTTTCTCATCATAGTTTTTAAATGCTAACTAAACCTGGCTCTAATATCAACTATAACAACCCATAATTTCCTTATATTGATATGTCATATTTTATATGAATATTCATTACATAACATAAATATCCATGCAATAATTTTTTAGTTCTAGTGCATTTGGAAACATGGATACATAAAAAATGGGTCATAAGTGAACTACATCATCTTATACTCATTTATTCAAAACTAGAACCCTTCTTTGAAATATTGAACGTAATTACATTATTCACTACATGGTGAAAGTGATACAAAATAAAGGGTGATAACAGATGTTTAGATGGGATAAACAAGGAAGATACTAATGATCACACTGAAATATCATGGGAATAAGGGTATGAGAACATGATATTCACATTTTAAAACTATTCCATGCATATTGAAGATCATAATATTGAGTCATATAACAAATATAGGATGTTCATAAGACATGAATCATGAATAAATAAAAGAACATAAGATAGTATATCTTATTATTGGAATAATACATGAGTTTTTTCCAAACGCATATGATTATACATTTTTGAACGTGTATAAATAAAAACAGGTTCACTCATTAAGTCAATGACTTGAAATAAGGACAAGAAATAAATTTATTATTTTCCAAGATTATGGATAGCTAAAAACAAAAGAGTGGGTGAATTGACTGTCTATAGTTTTATTTAATTTCAACCACCCTATTTTAGGTATGTGAGTTTAAATATTTTCCTTCATAAAAATAGGAAATATAAATATGAAATTTTAGTGGAAATAGATTTAACACTAAAAATTTATAGTGGTTTGGGGAACATAAATCCCCTAATACATTCCACCAACACTATACTCCACAAGTTTGGTGATTTTCAAAATGAAAACACTTTTTACAAGGGGCTCCCAGAATAGTACAAGATACTTTTAAATATTAAAAAGGTATAAGAGCTTTGAACAAGGATATCCCTTTACATGACCTATATACATTCTTAAAACACTCACTTAAAAGAGTATAATAAAATTAAAGATAAATAGAATTTAAAGAACTATTTCTTCCCACTGTTTCATGCATCAATTGACAGTAGATAAAGATACATCCTAAGAAGATTATGTTCTTTAAATAATATATCTTGATGATCTTTGATTGTAACTAATAAACTTTTAAGCACATATCTAGATGATATTAAATTTCAATTGATAGAATTTTAAGAATAGAATGTGAGCATTTTATTCGATCTTATTAACATACATTCATTATTTGTTACAATTATTATATTGTTTGTATGTATGTGCATGTATAATTGTATGTATATCTATTTTTATTTATGTATAACTTATTATATTTTTTATTTTTTAATGAAGTGGGTATGTGTCTATATATATGTCCTTTTTGATTTTGAACATAATCTGTAACATCTTGTTTCTTATGTAAGAACCCAGATCTTCATTTCAGGTATGAATCTTGATTTCAAGTGTTTTTGAGGAAATAAGTGGAGATTATGGAAATTTTATAAGTGCACACCATGTACTTTGGAGTACACGCCATGTACCATGTTTCCTTGGGTGGTCGTGTACTGGATGTGTAATGGTAGAGTATAAGACCATGTGAGGTGACCTGGAGACCTCCTAAAGCGGGGTTTAGTGGAGGCATATACACGGTGTGTACATTAAATGAACACACTGTTTAATTTTTCTTTTATTTCATTAAACGGGTTAGGGTTGCGTCTAATCATCATAATTGTCTTCTTTAGGCCTTGGTTCATCCAAGAGTGTTCGAGAGTGATGATTCTTCTCTAAGCCTATGATCCTCCATTTGAGCTCCAAATCGATCTCTTATGGGTGTGTTGGAATCCCACCAGTGATTCCTTACTTCTTCTTGAATCTATTACCCTAATTTCTTCTCTCTTCTAAGTTATTAAAGGTTGAATTTTTTTGACATTTTTGTAGATCTACATCATTTTAGGACGATTCAATGGCTGAAGTTCAAGATTGATCATCATACAACATCATGGTAGGTGGTTTGTGCCTTACCATAGATCTTCTTTGAGTAATATGTGCCTAAGTATTGAATAACCTCATTTAGGGTATTGCGTGTCTTGTAATTTAACACTATTTAATTCCTGGTATGGTTTTTCTGTTTAATAAAGGGTTATTGATTACGAATAGGGTTTATTACATTGATTATTGAGGTGTTACCCATATTTGTTTTGGTTATGTCTGTTTGGTCTAGAAAGCATGTTATGCTACTTTATTTTCATGCCTAGTGTTGTTAGGATGGAGTTGTTGTTATATGCGATGCATGTGTTTCGCATTAAACAAGTATGACTAAGTGGAATTGACTGTGAGAGATTCCCGAAGTAGCGTCCTTTAATTATGAATTGTTATTATAATTGTCTATAGGTATTTACTATGAGAGCTTCCATGTGTCATTGACCAGAGGGGTTAGACTCTGAGAGCTACCCAGAGGGTCATTATTAAATAATGCTAGACCATAGTGCATTGACTGTGAGAGATTCTAGAGGGTAATTTTACATTATATTTCTATACAGACCAAGGGGTATTTACCGTGAGAGATACCTAGGTGGCCGTTTGTATTTTATTAGTTCTACGTGACACTAAGGGGGGTTAGACTATGTGATATTTCCCAAAGGGTCATTATTATTATTGATTTGAGGATATGATAAAAACCAGGGTGTTAGACTGTGTGAGCTTCCTAGAGGGTTAATGTAAATATTGAATGTTTTGATACGACTGCCAAGCAAAATCATTAGGTTGGATTTGGTCATGTTAGGTTGTCTTCTCAGATACATTCTAGTGATACTTAATTTATTTAATGATGAACATTAAATTCTAATGAATATAAATGGAAATTGTTGGATTGGTTAAATTTGTGTACTCTTAGTTTCCTTGTTGATTTTCCATTATTACCTACTATATATATTCACTAATAGTTAGGAATAGGTCTTGTGGTGGTTGCCTGCAGATATTCGTATCACACCCTATTTTGGTCATGCTTTAGGACCCAAACATATTATATAAGTGTAGGTATAGATAAGTGTAATATTTGTTCATCATCTAGTACTTAATTATTGTGGAGCTGGAGAGCATGGGACCAAGATGAGTCTTGCGATGCTGTTGGAGTTTCTTTTTTACTTTGGTTTAATGCTTTATTTACAACATTGTGACTTGTTTGGATACTTTACTAGACATATGTGACATGCATCATTTATATATATCCTTTATTTGTTTATTTACTTTCATTCCTCTGCTGTTTTCTTTGTTGTATGGAATTACTACTTCCGCTACTGTTATCTATTTGTTTTCTCTATGTTACTCTACCACTGAGGGCATTGTTTCCCCACTATCACAACTAAGTCCCTTTCTACTAGTTGGTAGCCTTTGGCATTTAGGGAAATGCGCTTGAGGCCACGTTACCAACCGAGTATGGGGAACCTTAAGGATGCACCCAGAACCAGGACATTACAACTTACTTTATGGTATTCCTATTCTCATTTTTCATTTTCCTCTTTATTTGTGTGTGTGTTGGGACTCCTGATGATATAGATAATTTTTTGGGGGAAATTTCCTAATCTTCATGGTTGTGTGTTTGTTTTAATTATTGGTGTTTGGGTGTACATTTAGTAGTTATGTTGTGGGTTCTCCCCAAGTTTGGAGAACATCCGTGGTGGTTTGGAGTTTTTTACTAAAAAATATACTTTTCATAGTTTGTATAAGAAATATATACTATTTTAGGGGAATACATGTCATGTAATTTCTAATTGGAAGAAGCTGTGAGCCTTGTACATAGTTTGAAATGTTTACATTCCATGTACTTGAAATTCACATGATGTAATGTTAAAATTATGTTTTGAATAAAAAGATGATGGATTTTTCATCTTACTTGTTATTATTGTAATTAAAAGACATGTAATGGGATTACACATTGTGTAAATCTAAAATTTTGTGCTTTCAGGCATCAATAAAAATTATTTTGGGCTTCATTCATCCATAGGAAATTTTTCTCCTGACTTAGGAGCTTTCCCATGCGATTTTGGAGACCACTTCTCATTTTGGATCGTTTTTTTTGGTGATTGATCTTCAGGATTGTGGTACTGTGTCTCATCGAGTAGGAATTTATTTCTACTTATTCATTGATGTAGATAATGGTAGCACTGTTGTGTTTAATTATTGGATCTATTGGTATGTGGTGTTGATTCTTCTTTATTATTTCAATATCTGATGTGTGATATTACTCTAGAGGCTAACCTTTGTGTTGGTTGTGGAGCGACGTATGAGTTCCTTAAGGTATGAGTTTCTTATTATTCTCATATTATGAATGAAGCTCACATTTTCATATATTTTATACTATAAATCATTTTTTATAATCCCACCATAGTGTTATTATATGGGTAATTGTCACATTTTTATGATATTAGTAATATTTTGAGCTTTATAGTAAAAATGATCCATTTCAAATTATTAACTGTTTTAACTTATTCCTGTTTTTTGGCCATAATATTTCCTACACTAATCCAAATTGAAAAATTATTTATTTTCCAGATTCTACACATCCATGGATTCATTTTCTATTTTTGGACTAAAAGCTGAATCAGCCATATGATAACTTAAAAGAATCTCACAAGTGGGAGCATGAAAACTGTTCACAGTTCTGCCGATTTTTTGTGTGGGGTCCATAACTCATTCATGGTGGGCCCAAATGTTGTGAAATTCGGTTGGGGGACATGCAAGGAGTTTTGGATAATCTTTAATTAAGGAAATACCACATTTATTGGACCTTTATAGGGTCCTTAAAGAATCCTAATCCGGTGGTTTGCGATTTGGCGTGTCTGACTGGATAGAATAAATGGTAAGATTAAAATAGGCATAACTCTCAGAATATTTTTCCAAATCTGTTGAGTGTTAGGGGGAAACTCCCAAGGCAATTATAAACAACATTGATGAAGGGTTAAACGCTTGAAGATGTCATTTAATTGGGATACAATGCGTCAACATGCATGGGATAAAATCTGTCTATAAAAGGAGGAATGGTCCTCCCTCTCAAAGCATCTCTCATTCCATCCTATTCCTTCTTGGACATCAAGGAGAATAACTTTTCATCAATCCCTTTTATTTATTTATTTTCATAGTTTTTTAATGACTTCTTTTTCCCATTCATCTCGATTACCATTACCATGGTGGGGTAAACATTTGGAGTGATTAGGGAAGGGTTGGTTTTCTACATTTCAATGCTTGAGTTCTTGGACGCAATTGAATAAATTTCTTTCTTCTTCAATGTTGTTTTCAATTTTTTATAGCCGATTTTATTATCAAGTGTGATCATTAATAAAAATTAATTCCTTTATTGATTTTTCATTGGTAAAATAATCGTAATTTCCCTCCACACTTTATGGTTTATATACGATATAATAAACTTGGGATTAGTGGTGAAGTACATGATGATCGTTAGTACATGTAAAAGGTGTAGTGAATGTTCTTGATTGTTTGGGATAAACAAAACCCGATTGGGTATTGCACATTTAAATTAATAATATTCAATACAACTATTTTACACATGGAAGGAGAGTTGACCAAACTGAGATCTTGGTATGGTTTACTCTCACTATCATAATTTCACCAATGTAAGTGTGAGGAAACGATTGTGGAGACTCACATTAACCAAGAATGGAGAATTGGATTGAATTAAATTGAAAAATGATAGAATTACAATTAGGAAACTTACCCTAAACTAATCACCCTTTTAATATCATAGTTTTTAAATAATTTGAATTTCAACTTCCATTCAATAATTTTCTTATCAAACACACCATGTTTACCCTCATTTTAATGTGACAATCTGTTTTGTGTGAACTCCTCTTCAGTATACATCCTAGTTCAACTAAATTTTAACATAGGAAATAATTGTTTTTATACGACCTATGAGAGGCGTGCGTCAAACATGGTGCCGTTGCCAGGGATCTAATTTGTTGTTTACTTTACTTTTTGTATTTTCAAATTTTAGAAGGTTTTTATTATTTAAAAAAATTAAAAAAAATTATTTTTCCATTATGATTTCAAATTACAATTTTTATGCATGGAATAATTACTCACAGGTGCATGAAGAAGAAACTGACTACACTGAGGAGGTCCTCAAATGAAGGGATCATGATCTAATGATGAGGTTCAAACAGAAGGAAAGAGGACTTTCATCATGGATCTCACTTGATGATTTGATATCTATGGCCGAAGAACTCAAAACTGACATTGAAAGATTCGATGCTAAGAATAAATTGCCACATGTCTTCCCTAATTTCACTGAAGAAATCCATGATGTTGAATCCAAAATCGAGGTGGACGAGAATGACTACCTACCTTCATCCAGCGATAATAAACTCCAAGAGGCACTTTCAAATCAAGAAGATATTAAAGCTGAACCAACTCAGGGAGTTGAACCTTTCATTGACTCTATCCCTTCTGGTTTTATTGAATATAAATTTTATGTCACTCCATCATTTTTTACATAATTAGATAGTATTTTCTATTCCTTGGAGGAAGAAGAAGAAATTTCACCTATTGAGGAACACCTGGATCTACCTGAAGATATTGATCATCTACTTGAGGAAGTCCATGAAGAGATACAAGTGGATTTTCCTAAAGTTCCAAATCTACAAGCTTCCTAACTTAAAATAGAATAGTTTGAAGTTAATATTTCAAATTTAAATTTTTAATCTCCCTTTGACTATTATTTTCATGCAACACATCTGGAGAAACCACTATATTTTGAAGATGACGTTGTACAAGTAGAAACTGAAGAGGAGGAGGTTCCATAATTCATCTTACCCCTGCCATGCAAGAGGTATATAATTGTGAAGGGGGAGGATCTGGTATACTCTGTCTATGAAGTCCTCCTCCAAAAGAACAAAGAACATCAAGCTGGGAAGAGCCATGTGTGGTGGTCTAAATCAAAGAAGCTTCGTCCACCGACAGATTATTGATAAAAGCTGGTACTACCCTCTGGAGGTAGTAAAAGATTCCAGGGCCCACTTGGGGGGATCATACCAAGATTTATCTTTACATGCATTCTTGTAATTTAAAATTCAAATAGAGTATTAGGAAATAGTCTTTCTTGTGACCCCCTCTCTCTTTTCATTTTGAGCTAAAATGAAATGATCCTTGTGATTAATTGAGTAATTTTTCTTTTGTATGATCATGAAGGCAGAAATAAGCCCCAAGAATTAGAGGAAGTAGACCAAATATTTATTTCAAAAGGGAGATCACTTTTTATGAATATCATTTAAACTCCTTTCATTTTTGGTCCAAAAAATATTTTGAGCTTTAATGAATATTCTTATCACTTTTCACACATCAATTGATTTTGAAAGAGTTGAAATGATTTTTGAAATAATGGATTTTAAATGATTGTTGATATTAATTATTTTCCCTTGAAATGGATTTTCAAGCATTTTAATGAGTTTGACTGATTTTTGAAATCCATGCCCATGAAAAGTTGACTCAAAATATTTTTCCAATCCTCTGAGGTACTTTAAACCACTTTTACACATTCTTCCTAATTCCTACACTTTCTTGAGGGAAACTTGAATTTGGTGTGAGAACTAGAATTTGTGAATAATTATCTTTCCAAGCTTTGGATTTAATGGAATGTATTTGAAATTATTGAGGCATATCTTTCTCTATCCACATTTTATCTTGATACCCACCTTTACATTTATCCTTCATAAGCCCTTTGATGCCATGAATTGTCTTATAGGTTTAAGCCACATTACAAGCCAATTTTTCCTTACCTACCCGCAAATTTAGTATTTATTTCCTGGTTATTTCAAGTTTGAGTGTGGGGTAAGGGCCTTTCGTGTGCATTCATTGGGATGTGAATCATTTATTGGTGATGGGAGGTGTGTGTCAATACTTTGGGTAGTAACCAATAAGAGAGTTGGACATGTGTCGTCATTTCATTGTGCATTATTTATTTCATCCATTTATCCTTCAAAAAAATGGAGATGAGTTTGAATTTCTCATTGTACATTATTTTATGACTCATGTTCCTCTAAAAAATCAAGGTCATGAATTTTCATTCATTCATTTTATTCAATTTTTAGCTCATCCTCCAAGAAAAAAGAAAAAGAAAATAAAGATGTACCTTTCTGGAGATTTGAAAAAAAGGAGAACTTAGATGATGTAATTCATTATAATAACTTCTTGGCTCATGTACCATGTCATATGAGGGGTGGGGTTGATTTTCACATTTTCAAGTGGTATTGAGAGAGAAATTACTAGTGTTTTCCCTTGATTTAATCATGTATTGTACTTAAAAGTCCAACCTCCTCTTTCAAGCCTGAAACTTTTTTCAATCATTTTCCCACCAACTCTAATCCATAGAATCATTTGATCCGTTAATTAAAGACCTCTCGATTAAATTCATTTTCATGTTTCAAGCTATGGAGAAATGATAATTTTCACAAACCTATGGTGATATATGCGATTTTCAAGAATGAGTATAACTCTAGATTCAATTTCCCTTGGGTGAAGAGTGACATAAAATTCAATGTGCGGTAGGTTGTGATTGGGCCATGGATTGATTTATGAGATTGAAAAAAATTTAATGATTTAAATGAAAATGATAGAGGCTTTTTTTAATATATTATACATGATGGACATCTATTTTGGATAAGATCATTGATATTTTCTCATTTTTGATTGTTGTGTGGAATTTGATTTGGATGTAAGATGATTGCCCAAGAGTGCAATGTTTAAGTGTGGGGGAGTGATGAAGCTCACATTTTCATATATTTTATACTACAAATCATTTATTATAATCCCACCATAGTGTTATTGTATGGGTAATTGTCACATTTTATGATATTAATAATATTTTGAGCATAAGAGTAAAATGGCCCATTTTGAATTTTTAACTATTTTAACTTTTTTATGTTTTTTGGCCATAAAATTTTATAAACTAATCCAAATTTCAAATTTCTTTCTTTTCCAGATTCTAAACATCTAGGGCTTCATTTACTATTTTTGGACTAAAAGCTGAATCGGCTATATGGAAGCTCAAAAGATGCTCACAAGTGGGAGAATGAAACTGTTCATAGTTCAGCCAATTTTTGGTGTGGGTTCCATAACTCATTCATGGTGGGCCCAAATGTTGTGAAATTAGGTGAGGGGAAAGAATAAATGGTCAGAGAAAATGGTCAGAGTCAATCATGAATAACTCTCGGAATACTTTTCCAAATCCTTTGAGATTTTTAGGGGAAACGCCCAAGACGATTATAAACAACATTGAAGAAGGGTGAAATGCGTGAAGATATCATTTATTAGGTCTAAAATGTGTAAACATTTGGGGAATAAATTCTAGCTATAAAAGGAGGAGAGGTCCTCCCTCTCAAATCATCTCTCATTCCATCCCATTCTCCAGGGACATCAAGGAGAATAACTTTTCGGCATTCTGTTTTATTTATTTTTTTTCATAGATTTTTAATGCCTTATTTTTCCCCATTCATCTCGATTACCCTTACCATGGTGGGGTAAACATTTGGAGTGATTGGGGAAGAGTTGGTTTTCTACATTGTAATGCTTCAGTTCTTGGATGCAATTGAATAAATTTCTTTCTTCTTCAAAGTTATTTTGGATTTCTTTTAGTGGATTTTATTATCGAGTGAGGTTATTAATGAAAATTAATTAATTTATTGATTTTTTCCTTAGTAAAATATTCATTATCTCCCTCCACTAATTTCTGGTTTATATAAGATGGAATAGACCAGGGATTAGTGGGGAAGTACTCAATGATCGTTAGTACATATAAGTGGTGTAGTTTATGTTCTTGACTGTTTAGGATAAACAAAACATGATTAGGTATTGCCAATTTAAATTAAGGATATTCAATACAACTATTTTACACATGGAAGGAGAGTTGACCAAACCATGATCTTGGTAAGGTTTTCTCTCACCATCATAATTTCACCAAGGAAGTGAGAGGAAACGATTGTGGAAACTCAATTTAATCAACAGAGAAGAAGAGGTTTGAATTAAATTGAATAAGGATAGAATTAAAATTAAGAAACTGACCTTGACCTAATCACGCTTTTAATATCATAGTTTTTCAATCATTTGAATTTTAATTTCCATTCAATTGTTTTCTTATCAAACACACCATTTTATCCCTCGTTTTAAAGTTACAACCTGTTTTGTGTGCACTCCTCTTTGAGAGACATCCTAGGTCAACCACATTACTACATTTTAAGTTAGGAAATAATTGTTTTCCACACCCTACGAAAGGAATGCGTCAATTTACATTATTATTATTTAGTCATTTATAATATCTGTGGACAGATTCTATGACCATGTTTTCTTCCTTTTGTTTTTCCTTATTGGTGGATTCCATTGCAGCTATGTGTAACCCAATTTTGAGGTATGTGGACCCATCCATAGCCTATGTTAGATAAACTTAATTTCTCTAGTTTTATTAATTATTTATAAAAATGAAATAGCATGATTGATTGGTTGATTTGTGCGTGGAAAATGAGTTTTTGATAAAATATGTTTCCCCCTTGTTTTGGTATAAGAAAATGGTATTTTCAATGAATTTTGAAATGGAATCATGAAATTGTTTTCAGAGAATGGTTTTGATAAAATGGTTTTGAAAATAGAACACATTGAAATCCTTGGGTACTTAGGTAGAAGGTGTAATAATAGGCCTCATCCATTGATACTATCAGAGGGCTCACTGATAGGATATTCCTCGCCTCCCTAAGCATATTGTTTTATGGAATTGATAAAACTATTAGTGAGTTCACTTTTTGTGGTGATCATTTAATCTCTAGATTTGATGCATATGTCTAGATTCTAGATTCTTATGATTTTATATTTCTAGGTATGAGTTTTCTAGCTATCCTGACCTATACTGATCCTGGGCATAATATTACCTATGATTTTGTCTTGTATTGTATTAGATTACACTACCATCTATTGTTTTGATGATATGTGATACATGATTGTATTTGATTTTATATGACTAATTTGATGTAAATGAAATGATTTAAAACTATTTTACCGGTCTTAATTTGGAAATTTTGAATAAATTTAAATTTAAATTCTTTTCCCTGATTTAGATATAAAAATAATTAAGTTGATTATCATGCCATTTTCTTTAAAGTTTAGATTTTTTAGATTATTTTTCAAATAATTTTTATTGAACATGTCATGACCCATCCCAGTGGGGCCCACACCGTGACTCCCCAATCCCGCCTCCAAAAGTCCAGGGGCTGGTGACTAGCATCGAGTAGGCATGTCACTAACATGGGAGGCATTACCTAAGTACCTGTACACACACACACATCTCCAAGCCCACAAATGCTGAAATGTAAAACACTAAGGAAAAAATACATGCATACAAGTAAACCCAACCAACAGAGTACGATGAAAGGTAGAGTACTGTAAAAGTAAACTGGGCCAGAATACAAGCCCACCAAAATCAAGAGTCTAAAAAATAGCAAAGTCCAACCTGTAAGCACAAAGGTACTAGGACCGCTGCTTGTAGCCGTAGGAACGTCTCAGCCTGTAGGGAACTCAGAAATCTCGGTCCTATCCTCGTCCACCCTGGACTCTGTCAAAAGGCTGCTCGTCTGCACAAGACACCAAACGTGCAGGCAAATCCCATGCAGGGGTGCGTATAACAATACTTAGTAGAGGACCCCAAAAACCACAAAGCAGTACACAAGGTAAAGGTACAGTCAGATATGCATAATATATGTTTACAGAACATATAAAACAAACTAGATATTCTCAAAACCTAGACCCATGGTCTAGAGACAAGTCACACAACCGCATACCCCCACAAGGGATTCCATTCGAAGATTCCGTGATGCGATCGTTCTGGGAGAACACATTCCACGAGTCTTATAGATCTGATGACGTCCGTCCGGGAAGATCTGTTCGTCGGGAACCATCACGAGATATAGCTACACTCATTATGGGAGACACACTCCTGAGTGGGAAATATTTCTATACAGAGATGAGGATCACTGCCAGGGCCATGGAGGATACCGAGACTCATCCGGAATTCACCTTCTAGGTAGAGGATCAACGCCCGGTAGAGTTAGTCACGTTGATGCCTGACTCTACCTAGGGTCTGGAATGGATAAAGGATCTCGATTCGAGCCTCTCGGATGGATGCCTGACTCTATCACAGAATGTCCTGCTGAAGGGATCATAATCCTACGTGATGGAATGATGCCTGACCTTCAGGGGAACAAGAAGAAGGGGCACTAACCCAAATGAAAGTTGTTTAAGGCACGGTGAACAAAAGGACCAAGACATTTTCCAAAAAGTACACAACGTGTAGAAATGATACACACTATGTTGTCCGACACCGGGCACTTCTAGTGTACAACGGCCCGTGTCATGAGGCTGGTCGTGTAGAAAAAATTATACACGGCGTGTGGTACGGAGTACACGCCGTGTCTCGGTCACTGGGGTTGGCTCCGTGTACTCTGGCCATGTGCCTGTATACGATCACCAACCCATGTACTCCAACCCCTGCAATCTGCACACGGGGTGACCTGCGCTGTTGACCTTGCTTGGCTGGGTGATGGAGTACACGGTCGTGTACTCCATCTCGTGTCCGTGTATCCTCGGGATACATGCTGAGCTCCGCGTAGCCGCCTCTGCCGAGCTGTACACGCCATGCCGCCTGAAGCCGTGTAGAGAATCCCTTGTCTGTGTACTACCCAAAGTATATGCCGAGCTTCGTGGAAGGTCCAACACACCGTGTGACCGAGTTCACATGCCGTGTGATTCTTCTCTGACCCCAAAACCCTAGCCACCACTGCCAGAACTACACGGCGTGTTCTTCGGAAGTACACGTCGTGTATTCTGAAAATTTCGAGAAACAGATCCCTTCGCCGGCGCGCCTCCCATGCTACTCCGATCATCAATCCAGCCACCCGATCGCCGCAAAACTTCCAGGTTCTGGTCACCCCGACACCATGAAGCCGCTTCCGTCATTTTCGGGCTTCCGATCGGCCCCGAAAACATGATTTGATATTCCCGCGTGAAGAACTCTCGAAGAACCCCCATTACCGATCCGGTCCGATTCATCGTCCTCTATCATCGCCGCACATCCACAAGGTCATTGCGGTGTCAAACCTTTGACTTTGGATCATTGCGCCGCGGAACAAATGCACAACGATCTATTGTTCGTCGCCCCACAAAGAATGTGAAGAATGCACGCGAAAGAATGGGGGAGGAAATCCATTAAACAAATAAATTGAAGAACGAACCTCCACCGTCATTCGTCACGACTTTTATCCTCTCCCGTTAATAGTTTCAAACGGAAAAAGGATCAGCATGAATAAAAAGCATGGATTAATTCCCCAAAATCATCCCAAAGAAAACCCTCTTGGAAGAATGTATGACTCCGCGTATCAACTTGTTCGTGGTTGATCTGCATTGGTTGTTTAAACTCAAAGACGAGGAAAGAAATAAATTGAAATAACAACCCCTACCTTTCGAATGAATCGATTGTTGACAAAGGTGTCATGCTTCCATTTCCGTCGAGATACTTCAACATCGGTGTAATGATCCTAGGTTTCGATCCATTGTTGTTCATCATCAAGATTCACTCCATCACACCGTGGATTCTGCAGAGGTTCCTCTCTCTATGTTGCCAACGACGTACAATTGCTTAACCCATTAAAAAGGGGAAACAATTTGGCATTTAATTACGCGGCAGTATTAATGGCGCTGACATGCCATTTCGAATTCATTAAGACACGTCATCAATTTAGGAAACAGTTGCGCCATTGTCGCGCTGCAGCGGATGTTTACTTAAATGAAATAAAATAAACTGGTTAATTTATTTTATTTTATTTTTACTTAAAACGTCCAAAAATTAACTTCTTCCATCGACCCGCGCTGGTCGAGGTTAGCCTCATTCTTAAGTAAAGTCATCATCCTGGATTCAACGGTGTGCTTAGATTTTTAATCCGGGCATCCGTTGGGAAACATCCACAACCGCGCACAAGTGCCGACTCACTTAACAAAAAAAAGTTCAATCCACCATTCCGGTCTCACTGTACCTCGAAATGATGTTCCGTCTTCGTGCCCGGTCGCAAAATAATTCCATATAATATTTAAAAATAATAAACAGAAAATTTGAGACATTACATTCTCCCCACCTTGGGGATTTACGTCCCCGAAAGGCCAAAAAAAGGATAGTAAAAAAGATGACGGTACTGGGCATGGATCTAGGCCTCCCGCTCCCAGGTTCTCTCCTGAAGATTCTAGTGCTGCCACCAGACGCGTACTAAGGGAATCGATCGCCCACGAAGGATTCTCTCCTGCTGATCCTCGATCTCCACCGGGTACTCAGCAAAGGTCACTCCATCCTCGATGTCCAGCATGCCCCAGTCGATGAAGTGTGATGGGTCATGCATGTACCTCCTCAGTTGTGACACGTGGAAGACATCATGTACCTGATGCAACTGTGGCGGTAGAGCCTGGCGGTACGACACCTCACCAACTCTGCCCAGGATCTGTAAAGGTCCAATGAACCTCGAAGATAGCTTGACCCCTCTGCCAAATCTCCTCAACCCTCATCGAGGTGAGACCCAAAGGAAGACATGGTCTCCCTCTTCAAACTCCAAAGGTCTTCGTCGCCTGTCAGCATAATACTTCTGCCAGCTCTATGCAGTCTTCATCCGCTCCCGGATGATCTGCACCTTCTCTGTGGTAGCTCGCACTAACTCTGAACCCATTACTGCTGACTCTCTAGGGTCGGTCCAGCAAAGCGGTGATCGGCAGTGTCTCCTGTACAAGGCCTTGAACGGTGCGATATCGATGGGGGAGTGGTAGCTATTGTTGTATGAAAACTCCACAAGGGGTATATGGTTCTCCGAGCTACAACCAAATTCCAAGATACTGGCTCGCAACATATCCTCCAGAACCTGAATGGTCCTCTCAGTCTGACCATCTGTTTGGGGATGAAACGCTGTGCTCAAGCGTAGCTGAGTCCCAAAAGCCGCTTGCAATCCCTTCCACAAACGGGATGGGAAGCAGGCATCTTGGTCTGAGACTATAGTCGAGGGGACGCCATGAAGCCAATCTATCTCCTGTATGTAGAGGCATCCCAAGATCTCTACGGAACTCTGCTCCCTGATAGATAGGAAGCGGGCCGACTTGGTGAGTCGATCAATGATCACCCAGATGGAATCGTTCCCCTTGGACATCCATGTTAAGCCTATCACGAAGTCTATAGATATTCCATTCCACTTCCACTCTGGAAAATCCAGGAGGTGGTCTAACCCTGCTGGAACCTGGTGTTCAGCCTTCACCTGTTGGCATCTGAGGCATCGAGAAACGAACTCTGCTACATCCTTCTTCATGCCTGACCACCATAACTGTCGTCGGAGGCCCTGGTACATCTTTTCCACTCCGGGATGTACCGCCAAAGGGGTTGTATGTAACTTCCTCAGGACCTCCTCCTGCAATGCTACTGGTACAACAGTGTGTCCTCTAAAAAGAAGTAAGTGCTCCCCACCTTGTTAATATCCATCAAGAGCATGTCCTATGGATAACTAAGCACGTAAGGTCACACAATCGACATCCCCAAGTTGTGCCTCCCTAACACGCTGTAATAGTGGAGGGGTGACAACCATCGACTGCAGGTAAGCTGTATCCTCTCCATCCACGAAGGATAACTGTAACACGGCTAATTGTTGTGTCACATCACTCAATAGTTGTGAGATCGTCCTTATTCTAAGATGCTTCCTACACCTTGTTCCCCTTACCAGGAGTATAGATGATATCAAAATCATAGTCCTGGAGGAACTCTAGCCAACTCCTCTTCCTCATATTCAGATCCTTCTGTGAGAAGATGTACTTGAGGCTCTTGTGGTCAGAGTAGACAATGAACAGCTCACCCATATGGTAATGTCACCACATCTTCAATGCAAAGACTACCGCTGATAACTCGAGATCATGGGTCACATAATTCTTCTCATGCGGCCTAAGCTGGTGTGAACCATAAGAAATCACCGTGTGTTGTTGCATCAGGACACATCCGAGCCCGGTCCCTGAAGCTTCGCAGAAAACAATGTACTCGACACCCTCCTCCAGTAATCTCAAGACTGGGGCACTCGTCAATCTCTGTATTAGCTGCTCAAATGCCTACTTGCATTTTTCTGTCCACACGATGGGTTTCCCCTTCCTGGTCAAGGCCATCATCAGTGCTAATATCTGGGAGAAATCAGGGATGAATCTCCGGTAATATTCGGCCAACCCAAGGAAGCTTCACACCTCTGTCACGCTTCGAGGTGGCTCCCATGCTAACACAGCCTCCACCTTCGCTGGGTCCACAACCACTCCATCTGCTGAGATTACATGTCCCAGAATGTGGAGCTCTCGAATCAAGAACTGACACTTTGAGAGCTTCCAATAAAGCTGGTGCTCCCGAAATATGTCCAGAAACATCCGCAGGTGTCTTGCGTGCTCCTCCTCTGACGCCGAGTACACAAGGATGTCGTCGATGAAGACTACTATGAACCATTCCAAGTACGGCTGGAAGATCCGGTTCATCAACCCCATGAACACTGCGGGGGCGTTTGTCATGATAAAGGGCATCACCAAGTACTAATAGTGACCGTAGCGACATCTGAAAGTCGTTTTCAGTATATCCTCTTCCCATACTTGTAGCTGGGGATAGCCTGATCGAAGGTCAACCTTCGAGAACCATTATTCCCCTCTTATCTGATCTAAGAGGTCATCGATCATTGGGGGCAAATATTTGTTCTTCACCATCACCTGGTTCAGGAGCTGGTAATCCACGCACAACCTCAGACTCCCAAATGCCTTCTTAGAAAACAAGACTGGAGCCGCCCATGGTGAGACGGTGGGTCTTATGAAACCCTTGCTCTGCAAATCCTCCAACTGCACCCTCAGCTAGAGAAGCTCCATGGGAGCCATCCAATAAGCAGATGAGGAAATCGGTGTCTTCCCGTGGTGTAAGTCGATGAAGAAGTCAATTTCCCGGTGTGGAGGTAACCCTGGAACATCTTCCGGAAAGAGGTCCTCATACTCTGCCACCACTGCTGGGAACTGAGAGCTCGCAACATCTACTGCTCCAAGGGTAAGGCTAGACAACACATGAGTGATTGGCTTCCCCCTCCTATGCATGAACCCATTTTTTTCTGCCTGGGTTTCCTTTTCTCTGACAAAGGAAAACCTTGTTCCATCACAACGGACACACCGCACTCTTCGCCTAAAATAGTCACTCTGGGCATGGAACAAAGATAACCATTCCATACCGAGAATGACGTCGTAAGGCCTCGACGCTACCACCAAGAGGTTCCAACCAAAACTCTCGCCTCCAAGGGTAAGATCACACTGTCTGCAAAGGTGTGTGATCATCGAGTCTCCTCTCGTAGGTGTCTCCAAGCATAAGGATCAAGTCAATGGTTCTACCGGAATCTCGAGGTTTTGTACCAGACATGTGTCAATAAGGGAATGACTGACACCTGTGTCTATGAGTACAAAATCTAAGGTAGAAAAGACACAGTTCGTACCTTGAATCATCTCTGGAGCCCCTGGGTCGTATGCCTCGACCGCATGCAGCTTTCCCAGTCCCTGTCCCTAAGCTCCCTGAACCTGGTGCGGACCTCCTGGGGGTGGTGGTGGAAGTAAGTCGAAGCATCTGCCACCACCTACTGCTCTCCGTACTCCTCTACCATGTCCGCCGCCTGGTGGATCTTCCTGATCCGTTCTCTGCCTCTGCATCGGTGGTCCATCCACCACTTCCCTATCAGCATCTCGACGTGTCGGGAAATCTCTAGCAAGATGCCCCCTACCATCGCATGCATAACATCGCTTCTCCCTAGGCTGACTGGATCCAGCCTGAGAGCCATGGACTGTCGATCCCCTATCCTGGGTCCTCCTATGACATATCCCAAATCCAGATTCATGTGCCTGACGTCAGCTCCCGGCTGCCGGTGTCTCTGCACCTGTCTGCCTGCTACTGACTGCGGGCGACTGTCTCTGCTCTGCCATGAAGCTCTCAATCACCAAGGCCCACTCGAGAACTCCAGAATAAGTCGAAATTCATAGAGGCATGACACTAGATTGGATGTAACTCCGTAGACCTCGCTCGAAGGTCCGACCTATAAAGTACTGATCATTGACTATATCCATCGAGTACCTGGCGAGGTTGGTGAACCTCGATGAATAGTCAGCCACCGTCATACTGCCCTGCTGGAGCTGCAGAAGCTCCTGGATGTGCACAACTCTCAATGTAACTGGAGAGAACAACTCCATGAAGAGTTTCTCAAACTCCGTCCAATAAAGGGTCTCCTCGTCGCGAGTCTTCAGGGTCAGACTCCACCATCGTCCCTCCAAACCCTGAAGAAGGCTCGCTCCTAGGACCACCATCTGGTCTTCCGGTGTCCTCACTAGACGGAAAACTCTGGTCACCACCTCAAGATAGTCCTCGGCTGCCTGAGGGTCAGTCTCTCCTCGGAACCTGATGGGTCTCTGTCTCTGAAACTCATGAAGTGTGCTAAGCCTACGCTCCTCGTCAGTCGGTACTGCTGGTACCACTGGCTTCTCCACTGGTGGTAAAGTGGGTGCACCGCCTGGTGGAAATGCCTAGGGAGCTAGTCCTTTTATCAAAGACTCATCAATGAGGGGGTCATCCTCGTGATCGTGCTGCTGAATCCTAGCGGGTACACATCGCAGAGGCATCCTATAAAGAAACAAGATGTGTCACAGTCAATGAGTATATATGGATAGTTGACACCAAGGGTATGGAAGACACAACCCATTACTATATGATGCATGTACCTTTTATTTCCCCGCAACCAGTGTTTTTGTGAACCGAGTCAAAAAGCAGGTTATCAGAGTCCTGGTGTATGGATACATCGGTCGCCGCACCAACACTGGAGTCTCTGGCCTGAAAGTCGAACCCGAAACACTCAACACTATTTCCCCCAACCAAACTCACAGAATCTTGGTCATAAGGTATAACTGACCACCTCTGACACCACTCCGTCAGGACCCGTCCCAGTGGGACCCACTCCATGACTCCCCAAGCCCGCCTCCAATAGGCCAGGGGCTGGTGACTAGCACTGTGTAGGAATGTCACTAACATGGGAGGCATTTCCTAAGTACCTATACACACACACACACATCTCCAAGCCCACAAATGTTGAAATGTAAAACACTAAGGAACAAAAATTCATGCATACAAGTAAACACAACCAACAGAGTACGATGAAAGGTAGAGTAATGTAAAAGTAAACTAGGCCAGAATAAAATCCCACCAAAAGTAAGAGTCTGAAAAACTGCAAAGTCCAACCTGTATGCACAAAGGTATTGGGACTGCCGCTCGTAGCCGCAGGAATGTATCGGAATTTAGGGAACTCAAAAAGCTCAGTCTTGTCCTGGTCTACCCTAGAATCTGTCAAAAGTCTTCTCGTCTACACATGACACTAGATGTGCGGGAAAAGCCCTTGCAGGGTTGAGTGTAACAATACTCAGTAGAGGACCCCGAAAACCACAAATCAGTACTCATGGTAATGGTACAGTCAGTTATGCAGAATATATGTTTATAGAACATATAAAACAAACCAGATATACTCAAAACCCAGACCTGTGGTCTATAAAAACGTCACACAACAGCATACCCCTGCAAGGTATTCCGTTCGAAGATTCCATGATGCGCTCGTTCCGGGAGAACACACTCCACAAGTCTTATAGATCTGATGACGTCCGTTCAGGAAGAGCTGTTCGTCGGGAACCATCATGAGATATAACTACACTCATTATGGGAGACACACTCATCAGTGGGAATGATTTTGATACACAGATGAGGATCACTGCCAGGGCCATGGAGGATACCAAGACTCATCTGGAATTCACCTACTATGTATAGGATCAATTCCCAATAGAGTTGGTCACGTCAATGCCTGACTCTACCTAAGGTCAGGAATTGATAGAGGATCTCGATCCGGGCATCTCGGATGGGTGTCTCACTATATCACAGAATGTCCTGTTGAAGTGATCATAATACTGCGTGAGGGAATGATGTCTGAACTTCAGGGGAACAAGAAGAAGGGGCACTAACCCAAATGAAATATGTTCAAGGCACAGTGAAAAAAAGGACCAAACCATTTTCCAAAAAGTACATGACGTGTAGAAATGATAGACGCCGTGTTGTCCAACCCCGGGTATTTCCCGTGTACAACGGCCCGTGTCATGAGGCTAGTCGTGTAGAAAAATTTATACATGGCGTGTAGTACGGAGTACACACCGTGTCTGGGTCACTGGGGTTGGCTCCGTGTACTCTGGCCATGTTCCCGTACATGGTCACCAACCCGTGTACCCCAACCCATGCAATCTGCACACGGGGTGACCTGCACTGTTGACCTCGCCTAGCCGGGAGAGAGAGTACACAGTCGTGTACTCCACCCTGTGTCCGTGTATCCCCAGGATACACGCAGAGCTCTGCGTAACCACCTCTACCGAGCTGTACACGCCGTGACGCCTGAAGCCGTGTAGATCATCTTGTGTCCATGTACTACCCAAAGTACACACTAAGCTTCGGGGAAGGTCCAACATGCCATGTGACTGGGGTCACATGCCGTGTGATTATTCTCTGACCCAGAAACCCTAGCTGCCACCTCCAGAGCTACACGACGTGTTCTTTGGAAGTACACGCCGTGTATTCTGGAAATTTACAGAAATGGAGCCCTTCGCCGGTGCGCCTCCTATGCTACTCCAATCATCAATTCAGCCATCCGATCGCCACAAAACATCCATTTTCTGGTCGCCCCGACACCACAAAGAAACTTCCTTCATTTTTGGACCTCCGATCGGCCCTGAAAACAAGATTTGATCTTCCCGCGCGAAGAACGCTCGAAGAACACCCTTTCCCGATCCGGTCCGATTCGTCGTCCGCCATCGTCGCTGCACCTCCACAGGGTCGTTACAGTGTCGAACCTTTTATTTGGGATCATTTACCTATATAATGGAAGTTCAAAGATTCTTTGTTCTTCGCCCCGCAAAGAACGCGAAGAACACGCAAGAAAAATGGGGGAGGAAATTTAATAAACAAATAAATTTAGGAACGAACCTCTGCCATTGTTCGTCACCGCGTTGATCTGCTCCCATTGATAGGTTTAAACAGAGAAGAGATCAACATGAATAAAAATCATGGATTAATTCCCCAAAATCATCCCAAAGAAAACCCTCCCGCAAGAACGTACGACTCCATGGATCAACTTGTTCGTGGTTGATCCGCATTCGTCGTTTAAACTCAAATATGTGGAAAGAAATAAATTGAAGTAACAACCCCTACCTTTTTAAGTAATCGATCATTGACGAAGGTGCAGTGCTTCCGTTGCCGTCGAGATCCTTCAACGTTAGTGCAATAATCCTAGGTTTTGATCCGTTGTTGTTCGTCGTCAAGAATCGCTCCAACACGTCGTGGATTTTGTAGAGGTTCCTCTATCTACGTTGCCAACGACGTACAATTTATTAAACCATTAAAAAGGGGAAACAATTTTGAATTTAATTACGTGGAAGTATTAATGGGGTTGACTTTCCATTTAGAATTCATTAAGACGTGCCATCAATTTAGGAAATAGCTGCGCCGTTACCGCGCTGCAGCGGATGTTTCCTTAAATGAAATAAAATAAACTGGTTAATTTATTTTTTTTTACTTCAAATGTTTGAAAATTAACTTCTTCCCTTGACCCGCATTGGTCGAGGTTAACCTCATTTTTAGATAAAGTCGTCGTCCCGGACGCAACGGTGCACTCTGATTTTTAATCCGGGCATCCGTTGTGAACTTCCACAACCGCGCACAAGTGCCGACTCACTTAACTAAAAAAAGTTCAAACCACCATTCCAGGCTCACTGGACCTCAGAATGATGTGTCATATTTTCACCCGGTCTCGAAATAATTCCATATAATATTTAAAAATAATAAACAAAGAATCCGAGACATTACAGAACACCTTGGCGGGATCCTACACATTTTGTTAGCTCATAACCTGTACAGCCCTTTGGCGGTGCATAGACATTCATGTGTTTTTTTATATAGGGAAAAGGAAAGTTCCATAATGTGGTAGTGAGGTTTTCTGTCATCTAATTTTGGGTAGCTTCTGGTGATATTGTGGGAGTTTTCCGACACTATCATATGGAGTAGTTAGTTTTTGTTCTAGGCATCCTTTGATGTTAGACCTATACTTTGGGATTTTCTGACTGCTCTAGGTTGTATTGATTCCACATATCTTCTTTCAGTTATAGAATATATTTATCTCTTTTTTTGTTTCTATTGGTTATATATATATTTTATATTTTGTTAATTCCGGTTGGGGGAAATTGTCCCCTCTGACTATTATTAATTCCAAAGTGCTTGTCTCTGGCTAGTGGGAATTGGGAACACCCTTCATCAATGTGGTATTTCAGTTTGGGTACACATTTCAGAAGGTATTCAGGTTGGGTTTTCCACAATTTGGTATTAGTGGCAGTCTATCCTTTGGATAACATTTCGTGGGATGCTTGGTATACTAAAGATAGGATTACTAGAACATGAGAGGAAGGTTTTAGTCAGTTTTTGGCAATCTCTTTCTATGACAAGAATCAAGTTACCATGGGATGTTGAGTTGTGTGTCTCCTATTTTGAGTTCTTGATCTTAATCTTAGTTTTTTAGTTTTTTCTCATTTTAGATGATATAATTTTGTTGTATGGTTTTTTCTTCTCTTTTAGTGTGCCGTAATATTCCTCCAAGACATCTTCTATGTGCACTTTTGGAGGGTGTAACAGATGCTCTTCAGGGGAATCTATCTATAGATTAAAACCTTATTTAGGCTATCATGTAGGCAGTTCATGCTATTGATCAGAATGTATTAGAAGTCCAGAATATATCTATTAAGGTAAAACCAGAAGCTGGAAAATAAAGGGATCAATCATGAGAGTTTTTTCATGATAATATTCCATCCTTTAAATGTACAAATGAACCCCAACGGGTAGAGGATGAACATGAAAATATTGATTAGATATGCAACTTACATGATAATCTTGAGAGAATCATGGTGAAGTGTGTTGTATTCAAACATGATGGTTTGAGAAAGAGATGGTGGTATTCCATGGAATAGGTTTATAGGCATGTATGTTTGGACTAAAAGGGTTTCAAAAATCTATTTTCCAAATAGATTTTTCCAGAGTTTCTAATGATGAAAAAGTCTCTTAAGTTCCTCTCCTTATTGTAGGGAGAGTGTTCAGTGTCAATGTACCCCAATTGATATGATGATCTAGTTTATTTTGGTCAATATTTCGTAAATAATAACTACTTAAAATCTCGAAATAACCTATAGGGTTTGTGACAAGATATCAGATTGTAGGTATTTATGTTGAAGTTTTGGATCTATGTATAGATGATTGACAGAGGTATAATGAATGAGATTAATATTCTTGGAAATGATTGATATTGTTTATTCTTTTATCCCCCTAGTGGAAACTCCAATGGTGCGTGGGGGAAGAAGAGGAAGTATTAACTCTAAAACCTTAGTTACATCTAATTACGTACCTCTGAATTTTTGTTAGTGTGGAAAGGTTGGACACACAAAATGTTCATGTCATTCACTTGTGAAGATGTGTAAAATCTATGAGATTTATGTCCATCTAAAAAATTTCTATCAAGCTATTTATATTCCTCAATATGGATAAGGGTTTTTAGACACAAAGGATACTACAGTGTAGTCAGATTATTTATAGACTATAGGGATCTAGCCACATGCCTAAGGAGTGAACCACCTTCACAATGTAGATGAGTCTTTAGTGGAGGTTGATTTGAATCCAATTATATTGAGAGATACCATCTATATTACATCATTAGTAGTGATTCTTATATTTGATCCTAGTGATTACCACTCATTTATATCTATATTATTTTTTGATATGATTAAAATTCCATCCAATCTCTTTTCCTTTGTTGTTAATTTAGAGAAATTTCTTGGAAAGAGTATAAATAATTGAGCAGGGATTTCAATGTCCTTCTTGTGTGCTATCAATAGATAATGAAGAGTTAGTATGATATTTTATCATTCTTGATCTAAATCTATTTTATGTCATCATCGAGATGGATTGACATTTTTTACATCGCGATGAGATTTATTTTTATCAAAGTCATGTCTTGTTTCTTGAAATCGATGAGAGATCACATGTGTTTTAGGTATAGTGGGATCTATGGTGAGGTCTTATAAGACATTCCCACCCAGAGATCATGAGTTTTTTTGTATACTATATCTCTTGAGATCGATGATATTTCTTATGTTTTTTTATCTTCATTATATTGTTCAAGATTTTCCTAATGTTTTCCTACATGATTTATTCATTCTTTCTCCATAGATGGAGGTAGAGTTTATGATTGAACTAGTTCCTGGTATGAAGCTGATTTTGTTACCTTTATATTGTATGAAACCAGTAGAGTTGAAAGTTCTAAAGATTCAGTTGGATGATCTGATGGAAAAGGGTTTTGTTCATCCTAGTGTTTCACCTTGGGCAGCCCTTGTACTCTTTGCTAAGAAGGAAGATGGTTAACTATGATTGTGTGTGGACTATCAGAAGTTGAACTGGGTAATAATTAAGAGTAGGTATCCTTTTCCTCGTATGGATGATTTTTTGATAAGTTAAAGGGGTAAATTGGTTTTCAATGATCGATCTCTGACAGGGTTATCATCAACTCAGAGTTCAGGAGTATGTTATACCAAAGATGAATTATATGAACATGTATAACCATTTTGAATATATTTTGATTCCATTTTGTCAGAATAAAACTCCTTTAGTTTTTATGGATTTTGTGAATCAGATATCCCATGATTATCTTCACACATTTATTGTAGTTTTCCTAGATAATATATTGATTTATTTTAGATTTTACCATGAGAAAAATAATTAGTTGAGTTATGTTTTATAAATCCTGAGAAATCACTATTTGTATGGAATGATTTTAAAATGTAATTTTTTTTGATTCAAGAAGTGATGTTTTCGGGGAACATTATTTATATGAATGTTTTGTCAGTCTATCCAAAGGTGGGAAGGGAAATTTTTTCATGGGAAGATCCATGTAATGTCTTTGGGATTCAGAGATTCTTTGGTCTTGCGGGATATTATCAACAGTTTTTCAAGTATTTCTCAAAGTAGGATTCAACTTTGACTACTCTTAACAAGAAAGAGATAAAATTCATATGGGATTATATGATTCAATCTTCTTTTGATGATTTGAAAAGACTATAAAAATTGACTATTATCCTGATCTTACTTGAGTCTGGTAAGGGGTATGTGGTTTTCTATGATTCTTCTGATGATTGTTTTGGTTTTTCACATATATTATATGATCATGTGGTAGCTTACAACTATCATATACATTTACTATATGGAATGAATTACCCTATTCATGACATAGAGCATGTTTTGGGTATTCATACACTTAATTGTAGGTGGACTTATCTCTTTGGGGAGAGTTTCACAGTCGTTTTGACCAAAAAAGTTCGAGATGTATCTTTTCATAGAAATAATTCAATCTTAAATAGATCTGATAGGTGGAATACCTTCATAAGTTTAACTTCAATCTTACCTAAACTCGGGGAAAATAAATTTCATTTAATATGTTCTTAATAGGAAAGTACCATCATAGGATATTTTGGAATCAAGGAAAGAGTGAAACCTTGTGGGAATACTCACTCGATTAAATTTGTATGATTAGGAGAATGTTTCAGGTATGGTCCTGGCCAGTGTTTAGTTATCATCATCTCTCCATGATTCTATTATTTAAATTCAGCATTAGGATTATGATTTTATAGGAATTTGAGAAACTCTATATGGTGGGGAGAACATTTCTATTTGGTCTCTCTCATCCGAGGGTATACTCTATTTTGGGCATTGGTTTGTAATCTTAGCATCCATGACGAGAACAATTTTGTTTTATTTTCACGATTCTTCATGGTTTTTTCATCTAGGAACTATGAAGATTTATTATGACGAGAGATAGTGATTTTGGTTTCAAGTATGTATTTTGACATTGCTGATCTTGTGTCTCGCTATTGTACATCCCATAGATAAAGACAGATCATCTGGAACTGTTTGGTTTCTGTAGCGTCTTTCAATATTGGTTTATAAATGGGATGAGGTATCAATGGAATTTATTTTTAGATTTTAATGAACTTCCCAAGGGAGTAATTCAATTCGGGTGGTGATTTATTGGTTAAAAAAGTTATCTCCATTCATTCTAAACATAGACACCACAAATGTAGAAGATCTAGGTAAGCTATATGTATAGAAGATCACGATGTTTCATGGAGTTCTTTCTTATATTTCATTATACATAGATCCTTGGAATACTTTATGTTTTTGGAGGAGACTATAAGACAAAATGGGAACTCAGGTTAGGATGATTAAAGATTACCGACCACAGACAGACGGTTAGTCAGATGGTACTATTTAGATACTAAAGGATATGATTCATGATTCTATCATAGTTTTTCTTGGAATTTTGGGATAATAATATGGTATTGATTAAGTATACTTATGAAAATACCTATTATTCATCAATTATAATAGATTCTTTTAAGGATTTTTATGTTCACCTATGCAGGTCACCTCTTTTTTGGGAAGAGGTGTGAGAAATATCTTTGGTGGGACTGAGTTTCGTCTTGGAGACATCAATGAGGATTCCAAATATACATTGCAATTTTGTTATAACTTAGAGTTGATAGAAATATTAATCGCATCACAAATGTCATCCTTTGGATTTTTTTCATAGGTGACCGGGTTTTCCTGAAAGTTTCTCCTTGGTTAGGTCAACATCAGTAGGAAAAACATCTAAAGATGGATATAATATATGTTGGATCATTTGTGGTCACTAAACAGCTTGGGAAGGTTTTTTATCATTTGGCATTTAAAGTTTAGCTGATAAGAATTCGTGATATTTTCCACATATTATAGTTCAGAAAATACCATCCCGATCCCTCTCATGTTTTGAGTTAGGAAGAGATTGGGTTATATGCATATGTTTTTATTGTGGAGCAGCTAGTGAAGGTCATTAAATCTTAAGTGAAAGTATTTTTGGGGATTTAAATTCCATTATTCAGAGTCTTATGGTGGAATAGGTTGGATTATCATTATACGGGGGAGAATGAACCATTTACGATGGAGTAGTGTCCTCACTAATTTTCTTGAGATCATTTTTCCACTTGACATCCCATGGATAAAAATTATTAAGGTGGGGAGTTTGTAACATCCCATTACATTATTTTAGGCTTTTATCTTCTCAGTTTATGTTTCATTCTTTATTTGGGAATGTGTTGGGACTCTTAAGGAAAGAGATGAATTTTGGGGAAAAAATGAGCTAATGTTTAGGGATGTATGTTTATTTGAGTTAATGGTGTCTACATATAAATGTGAAAGTGGATTTATGGGTTATCCCAGAGTTCAGAGACTTTCTGTGGTGGTTTGGAGTTTTTTACAAAAAAATGGACGTTTTATAGTATGCTGAAGAAATACACACCGTGTAATGGGATTAAATGATATTTAATTTCTATCAGGTAGAAACTGGTAGTTCGGTATATATCATGAAAGTTTTATAAGCTGTGTACTTGTAATTAACATTGTGTAATATTAAAATATGATCTTTAATAAAAGGGTACTGATTTTTTTCAGTTTAATTGGGCTTTTTGGAATTATATGACTAGTAATGGGATTATACACCATGTAAATCTCATAGTTTGTGCCTTAAGGACACCATATGAGTGTTTTTGGGTTTCATTATTCCACAAGATATTTTTTATTGATGTAGTAGTTCTCCTAGGTGTTTTTGGATACCATTTCTCCTTTCAAATTGATTTATTTGGCAATAAATCTTTATGGTTGTGGTTCTGAATCTCTATAGGTAAGAATTTCATTCTTAATTTTCATTGATTTTAATCATGGTACTCCTATTATATTGCATTGTTGGATCCATTAGTCTGTGGTGTTTATTATTCATGATTATTTTCAAATATGATATTTGACCATACTTTGGAGGCTAACAATTATGTTAGTTGTGGTGTTTCATTCAAGGTTCCTTGAGGTATGGGTCGTTTCTTATCATCCACCAACTGTTATTATTGTTGAATCAATTATGAGTTATGTGTATTGATTCTATGGATACATTTTCATACTTTTTTTCTTTGTTTTTGGTGGATTTAATTGTGGGCATGTATGTCCCAAGCTTGAGGTAGTTGGTTACATCTCTAGCCTATATAGGGTGGACTTAATTTCTCTAGATTTATAAATTGTTTATATAAATGAAATTTAATTATTTATTGTTTGATTCATGTGTGTTGAGAATGTTTTTTCTTATAAAAGATGGTTTCCACTTATTTTCATACAAGAAAATGGTATTTTTAATGAATTAAGAAATGGAATTTTGAAATGGGTTTCAAATAATGTTTTTGATTAAATGGTTTGGAAAATAGAGCACAAGGTAAGCATTGGGAACTTATATGTATTATGTATTAATAGGAATCATCTGTTGATAGAGTTTAGGAGTTCAATCATGGGGTATTCGTTTACTCTATAGACCTATTATTCTAGGAACTTGATATACTTATTGGTGGGTTCGCTTTTTTGGGGTGTTACTCTGCTCTATAGATTCGGTGCACAAGTATAGTGTCTGGATGCATGCTATTTTCTATGTTTAGGTATGAGTTTCCTAGGTATCTTGAACTGTAGTGATCCATGGTGAGATTTTACATACGATTTTGTCTTGTACTTACATGGAATGATTTGATGAAATAAAATACAATCTTTATTTTTATTCGATAAAACTGCTTTGATCTAAGTGAAATGATTTAAAACTATTTTATCTTTCTTAATTTAGAAATGAGGAAAAGGGGAGAATTAAATTATTTACCATGCTTTTGACAAAAAAACTGTTAATTTATTTATCATACCATTTTTTCTTTATCGTTGATAATGTTCATATTATTGTAAAAAAAAATGTAAAGGAACAACTAGGTGGGATCTTACTAAACATGTTATATTACACCATGTTCACCCCTTCAAGGGTTAATAGTTCTTTGTATGTCTTTCGATACAGGGAAGGAAAAGGCACCATAGTAAGGCAATGATGTTTTTTGTAAGCTGATTCTGGGTAACTAGTGGGGATATGTTTAGAGTTTTCTTATGATATCACATGGAGTAGTTAGTTTTTGTTCTAGATATCCTTTGATGTTGGACCTCTATTTTGAGATTTTTTTATTGCTTTGAGTTTATCATCTGCATTGTCTTTTTTATTTTATAGAATATATTTATCTCTTTATCTATTTATTACTATTATACATATACCATGTTTTTTTTCTTTAGGATGGGTGAAATGATTCCCTATGGTTGTGGTTTGAGGCCCGAGTGCTAGTCACCAGCCCACGAGGATTGAGAATTCCCTTTGGCCATGTGGTAATTCGAGTTGGGTACTAGTTTGAGAGGGTGTCTGGTTTGGGATCTCCACATAAGCATATGAGGTAATCCTAGTGGTCGAGTGAAAAATCCATTGAGAAGTTGATAAAACTATTTATTAATTGCATGTGTCCTGTAACGTTCCACATTTTAAAGTAGATAAAAATTCCATGAGAATTCAAATTTTTCTTTTACTGGATGGTCCATTTTTAAAATTGGGAATCAAAATGTATTTCTTGAGAGTCAGAACACTACAGAGTGTTTTTTAAAGGAAAATAAATTAAATTAAAAATAAAAATTAAAAAATTAAATGAATTAATAATAATAATAATAATATTGTTATGATTATTATGATAATTCTTATTATTAGTATTATTAATATGTTTATTATTATTTTTTAGGTTTGAGGAAGACCCGAAGGGGGTAACCCAACTTCTTACTCATGTGAGCCCCTCCCCTTACACTCTTTCTCTTACGATGCTCCATCAGCCGAACCCACGACGTGTGGCCCCATGTCTGTGGCCTTCTCTCCCTTCATCGACCGACTTAGATTTCCTCACATTTCTCCTTCAATTCATCAAGGTAAGTTATTTTCTTCCCTCTCCTTCTTATTCCGAACTAGTTTTGGTCTCCCCATCTCCCAAATTCATTTAGCCAAAACTCCTGGTCAAGGGTTAATCTATTTTTTTTTTACTTTTTATTCTAGGGAATGTGGGAGGCTTCTCAGGAAATCTTCTTGTGTATTCCAACATCTTCCATTGTAGGTGAAGCAGATTAGTTCATTTTTTCTTGTTGTCATCACTTTGAGGCGAGGTTCTACCTCTCTTCCTTATCTTGCCAAATTTAATTTAGATTACTTAAGTGTTTTTGATTCCCTTGTATTTATTAGGCGTGCTAAACCTTGCTTCATTTTTGAGTTCATAATAATTTTTCTAGTCTGTTGGGTTTCCCTTGATGCAGGTTTGTGTTGCTGCTGTCCAAGGTGACTCACCAGATATGCATGATTATGCATATTTATTTATAAGTGTGACCATTATATGTATATTCATCCATGTAAGTGAATATATATATATATATGAGTCTAGGAGTTCTTACACACAGTATGAAAATGTATACATGTGTGAGTGGAGACGGGTGTATGCATATAAGAATATTTGTAAGGATACCCTTGAAAATATTCATGGCCATGAGAATATGCGCATAGGGTCTAAGTGTATTCATACATATGTGAGGTGCATATTATCTAAGGGGGTGGAACTAACTTCAGGTTGTTATTGATAAAAGTGTCAAGTGCTGACACTTTGACTTTGTGTACATATTAAAAAATTATTCCATCCCCTTACCCATTAAATTTTACAATGCATTAATTAATTATTTTAACACCTTCATTAACATTTAATTGGTTTTGTATGATTTATAGAATAAATGATTAGTTATGATACATGTTCTTTTTCTAATAAAAGTCATGGTTTTTATAATAAAACCCCTCCAATGGTGGCACACTATCTTCAAAAACTCATAATGATAATTTAGGTATTTTTAGCTTGCTTGTCCATATTTCTTAGTAGTTCCTGATGCCATGTTATCACTATTGTAATGTGTCATATTTAAAAAATATCCTTTATATATGTTCTTTAATGGAGTTTCCCCCTTGAATATAAATTTTAAATTAATCAATACACCTTCAAAGTGCTTGACCCAGTTTTTAATTGGAATTAAACATGTAAGTGATTTCCCCTTTATAGTGAAACCTTATAAGTACATGACCCATTTTATAAATGGGATTTCATGTATAATAAATGGGAGTACCCAATTAGGTAAATTCCAATTTGTCAATGACACCATCCAAGTGTCTCTTGAACCTAGAAAAATAAATTTTCTTGTTTGTTTAATCGAATAACTTGCTTGGTTAATGGGATTTCCCATATAAGTAGTTACCCAATTAACCATGGAACCTCCTAAGTGACCCATTGAGCCATGTCAAATGAATTATCATGTTTTATGGGTTAAATTACATGCATTTAAATGAAATGGATAATGAATTATGGGTTACTCTTCTTATAATGAATTGAATACTTTAAATGAATTAATTTAAATGGAATTGTTTTGGGTAGTCTAAACTAAATCTATTATATCTGATACAATTATTTATAGTAATTTTGATATTTGTGATCATAATTTCATGATGAAGGAATGACTAGATAAATCTTATAATCCCTATTATACTATAATCTTTTATTTTTAAACTACTATTAAATTCCTCTGCATCCATAGAAAAAGAGATTGAGACCTGTAGCCAGCCGATTGGTGTGCTAGCCTTAGAAATTATTAATACTTGGTATATTTAACACTAAATTCCTCTAATAAATTGGATAAATTGTTTTATTAATGGATTAGACTTTTGAATTTTCATAATAACAAATTGTGTGATTTCTTATGGCAGAATCCCCTTATCTAAATTGGTGAATTAATATATTAACTACTTTAGGGTGGAATGATTCATTAAAAAGGTTTGATATAATTATGATGATAATTAGGAACCTATATTAATGAAATTAATTGTTTTGAAAGATGTTAATTTTTATAAATTGATCTTTCTGTCTTATAATTATAAATATAGTCAGTTTGGTACTAAAATTATGATTTTGATTACTTAGCTTTATAGCTCATGTGACATCGATTTGATTGATACATATGGGTTTGATGTTGATTCACATGTTGAGTTTTTTTGGATATAAATCATGTTTAATGTGGATTCCTGAGGGCTTGGGAAATGCTCTTATGTACTTCCAGAGTGAAAGGCACCAATTCTTAATTCTCGAGGGTAGGGTATATGGTTATATGAAATGCATGAGGACTCATGACTCATGTTGATGCCTGAGGGATTTGTGCACATTATCATACCACATGAGGGATTGGAGCACTGGTACCAATTTCTTTAGGGTAGAGTATATGTTTATATCATATGCTTAAGGTATATATGCATAGTCACATGAAGCTTTAGGGTGAGATTCTAGTTATTTATGACGTGGGATTTTGGTTATCCTGAGGATAGAGACCCTATGTTTATGGTATTTTCTGAGTGATTCATCCTTGATAGGAGAATCATCCACTAATTTTGGGGATCCATCCTAACAAAGTTGGATATACCCAAATACATAGATACATGTCAGGGTTAAAAAGTAATTTTAGTTGTTAGGTTTCCTTTAGGAACCCGGATAGGTTATTGTTTATTTATTCAGAAATGTTTGTATATTTTACTACTTATACCTACAAAATTATTTAAATTATATATAATTAAATGGATTGGGCTATAAATCATTGGTTCCACCCTACTGAGATTATTATCTCATACCCTACTCAAGTGTCATTTATCACCTGATTAGATCTTCTTACTCATAGGTATTTGGATTCATTTCACATGAAAAGCTGTGTACATGGGAGCTAGGGAGAACCATATTGGGTTCTTACTTAAAATGATTAAGGATTTTACCACTACGTTTATATTTTTATTTTTCATTTTTACTACTTGTACCTCGTAGTAACACTTGACATTACATTCATTATTATATGGAATTGGCATTGGAAATTTTATTTTTATTCAGATATTATATTATTCTCCCACTGCATGTTTCCTATTACTAATACTTCTGCATTTATATGTTATTTATAATACGATAAATCATTATGATACTCTGATATAGAGGGTATTGTCTCCCCTATGTACCATCAATAGACCATCGCTACTAGTCAGTATCCACTGTCATATGAGGAGACATTCTTGAGACCATGTGACCCACCGGTATGACCACTGTCTTAATGGTGATCTTGGTTGGGATGTTACAAAGTGGTATCAGAGGCAGGTTTAATTTTTCTTACTATTTTTTTGGTAAAAAAGATACTAGGAATGATTTGGTTCCTGGTTATTAGATATTACTAGGACTGATCACACCACATATGTGAAATGACCAAGTGGCCAAGCCTGGGAATTGATGTTCATGATGTTTACAATTACAGTTGATGTGATTTCACCTTGATTGAATGGTGTATTTTCCAATTCTTATTAATTTATGAGATTTATTGTATTATAACCATAGCTTGGTATAGAAAGGATTAAGTGTTTCATGCAACATATTATGAACATAGATAATTCATAGTCCATGCATATTCCATGTCATTCCATGTATTTGTATATGTAGGTTTTTTACTGGTTCTGAATGCATGACTTGAGTGTTCTGTCATGATTCTATGTTTATATCATGTTTATCTGTATTAGATACTTGGGATAACATGCTTGTTTTAATATATAAATTTTTGAATGGGATAAATATAATTGGTTTCTTGGGATGAATTAAATGGTTTCAACTATAGTGGGAGCCAGTTTTCAATTGTAATATGCATGGGTTCCTTATAACATGGAAAAGGTCACCTATGAAATCAAACCATCCTTGATCTTCACACACACACACATATATATATATATATATTTAAGAGTGGATAAAAATGATATAATTGTTTAATTTATGATCTAAAATGAAATAGTGACCTATTTAAATGAACAAATAGACCCAAGTAGGTCAGTTGGGGCATGTTCCTTATGGGATAAACCGCAAGGAGTTATTTGAAACTTCCATAATTAAGTAACATCTATTAGATTTCTTTATGAATAACCAATGTTGTCTTAATGGGACCCTCGTAGGACACCTTATCTATTAAAATAAATTTATTTTAATAAGTTTCCGAATTATGACTGAATGTCAAGAAGTGTAAAATGTTTTAAAGAGTATGTTTTTTGAAACTTTCATGATTTTCCTTAATGTGTTAGTAAAATATTTTAAATGGATAATGATTAAAATTTGAATAAATAAAATGAATTGAAAATGGAAACCTATATGTTGTCCTTCATTTAAACCATTGTGTAGTGTAGTTTATAGTTTCTTTGATTTTACATGGAACATAACCATTTTCATTTTCCATAGGCTCTCTCTTTTTTAGGAAATGGATTAATTAGTAATCTCTTGAGCCAAATTAATTTTTGTTTTTCATGACATGGTTGTAAATTTTATGCTTTTCTATATTAAGGGGATATCCCATGGTAGGTAGAACCCTCGAGTTTAAACGCCTAGTAAGTACTATGAGATTTTTAACGTTTAGGCACCATTCAGGTGTTTGGGGGACATTATTCCATTTACAACCCTCTGATTCTAAATAAAAACCATGTTTAAAAGGGTGGTCATGTTCTACATGTCCTAGTTATGGGTATGATAATTGAGAACTTCTCAGTTTTAGCTGGTTATACATGCCTTGGGCACGGTCAACTGCTTCATAGGTCGCTTAAACATTTCTTTTCTTCAGTGATGGATGAATTGGTATGTAGTCATCCTAGTTATTTATTTTTCATAGGCCATTTGATACCTGAATGTGTATGGTGGACAACCTAATAATAGTATTGAGTATGTGACATTTTATTTTAAAATCTTGGGGTAGTATGCATTGATCTACGTGGTACCCATCAAGATGCTAAATGATGTAACAAATTGGTTGAGTTAAGTGAAATTGTTGAACCTTATGTTGTTGAGTACGTACTTAGGTAATATCGTAGTAGAGTGAATTGAGATTTTAAAGTAACAAATTCATCCCAATGCTTGATATTTCTCTTTCAAGAGACTCGAGTGTTTTGACACTCTATCCAGTTCGGATTTTTTCTTTCTTTCCAAACATTAAAACGTATGTGAGCATGGATCAGGGAGCATCATTTATTGTTTGATAAATATCTCCTTCAATGTAGAAGGGGAAAAACCAGGAAGACCATTAGAAATGGTTGGTTTTTCATTGATTCCATTGAGGTTTTCTAGTTTTGAAATCTTTTCTGTGCTCACTCGGTAGCACGACATTGATGTGGTTGGATGACTATGCAACCATATAAGAATGAAATTTTTCATGCTTAGACTTTAGTGGTTAAGCTTGAGTGATCACGAAATAATTTTGGGGGTAAATCCACTGTGATTAGTTAATGATGAGATTTCGGTCGGTGAAGATGAGTTTCTTTCAAGAATTCAACCAGTTGTGGATCAACTTTTCTTTATTTCAATAATCTGGTATGAATAACTTGAAACTGTTTAAATCCTCTTTGTGTATTCTACTTAGAGATATGTAATTTTCCTATCTCGACTTCATCCTAGGTACACTAAGAGAGCGTTGATCTTATGTCGTGCTAAATATTTAAAGCCATTTTTCTTGTTGGGAGATCTCTTTCGGTGTTTCACACTCGACATTTGGTCTCTATCGAGGCTTGGTTGTTCTCAGTGATACCCGAATTCTTGTGTAGGAATGTATGGGATGGAATCTTGGACACTAGCTATTTCCTTTGAATTAAACACATGGCAGATTCCTCTCTGGGATCAGTCAAGATCTTATGTGGACTTCTTGGACTTGTACCAACGTCTCACTTGTAATCATGGGGTATGGAATACTTTGGATAGTTCCTTGACTCCAGTTCTTCAAATATTAGGTTACCCTAGAATTATAGTTAGTATTAGAGGTGACTTTTAAGGGTAATAATTCTAGTGGTCTATATTAGGATTACACCATTGTTTTTGTGGAGGCATGAAAATTTTAAAATGGTTAGGTTATGGTTTTACCAAGAAAAGTCTCCAAAATTAAGTGATGAAATTCTACGGATGCATTAACTATAAATGAATAATTCATTGGGAGGATGTGTCTCCATTTTATTTTAATTTTCCAACTATCAAAAATGGGTGTCTTGGAAGTGGTAAGTGAGATTTTTATTGACCCATGTTTTACCTTTTTCAATGAATACGGTTGGTGTGAGACCATTCTAAACCATGTCTATAGGTTAAAGAATGTTTGGTTTTAGGGTTAGCTGCATATTTCAAGGAAAGTGTGCACTGTCATTTTATATTGGGTTGATTGGGATTTGAATGTTCTTTTTTAATGAAATCATGCTTGAGAATCCTTAAAATTCATACACACCTATCTTGTAGGAAATTACGATAATGGTGGTTCCGTGACTTGGAATTGGCCCTTTCTGATGATAAAGACCTAAGGTGGGGAGCACCTTCAACCTGATGTTTAAAGAGATGAAGATGTGATCATGTATAAATCTTAACAACTCCATGTAAACTCCATTTTATTGTTTTTGTTAGATAATTGAGCATTGGATCGAGTTGGGATGGCTTAAGTTCCATATACTTAAATACTGATTGAAGGGTAATTGGATATTTTGAAACATAACATGGCCATTTGAATGAAACATCATGACCCTTGTAGGTTGGGTGATGTGTTCGTTGTTCCTGAAGGCTTCTAGAGGATGAGAAGTTCTAAGGTGGCGATGTTGTAACAACCTGCATTTTTAACTAGACAAAAATTCAAGGGGAATTTCTATTTTTTTACTAGCTTAGCCATTTTTAAAATCAGGCATCCAAATGTATTTCCCAAGAGTTATAATACTATGGTGTGTTTTTTAAATGAAATTTAAATTAAATAAAGAATACAATTAAATTAAATTAAATGGATTAATAATATTATTATTATGATGATTATCATTATCATTATTAATATGATGATGATGATTATTATTATTAATAATAATATGTTTTTTAGGTTTGAGGAAGAACCAATGGGGTTTTCCCCCTTCTTACTCATGCGATGCCACACTGATTACCCTCATCCTCGTGAAACTCTCCCTTGACCAAACCCGCAGTGTGTAACCCCCTCTCTCTATGTAATCCTCTCCCTTCATTGATCCACCCATATTTATTCATATTTCTCATTTAATTATTCGAGTTAACATCTCTACTTCCCCCTCCATTCTATTTTAGTCATGTTTTGGTCTCCTCGTTGCCCTAATTCGTTGGTCTAAAACCCTAGGTCAAGGGTTAATCTGGTTTTTGTATTTCTTTCCATTATAGGTTGTGTATAATTATTCTCAAGACCTCGTATTTCTTAGTATTACTTTCACCTTTGAAAGAAAATCATATTAGTTCATTTAGAATCTCTGTCACCATTTTGTGGTGAGGTTTTTACCCACTACCTTATCTTTCCCAATTTAATTTAGGGTCTTTAAGTGTTTTGAGTATGTGGTATTTTTATTTTGGTGTGTTGGACGTTTCCTCATAGTTTATGAGTTCTTAATAATTTTTGTAGTATGTTGGGTCAACCTTAATGAGGGTTTGTGTTGCCGTTGTCAAAGGTGACTCATTGCCTATGAATTAGTGGACATATTTATATGTAAGTTCCCCCATTATATGTGTATTCATTCATGGTAGTGAATATATATATATATATAGATAAATATATATATATATATATATATATATATGGGTCTAGGTTTTCTTACATATAATATAAAAATACATACATGTGCAAGTGGAGATGGGTGTATGCATATAAGCATATACGTAAAGATACCCTTGTGCATATTTATGGAAATGATATTTTTTTCATAAGGGATATGTATCCATAGATATATTCTAAGGTGAATATGAATGAAGGGGGTAGTAGCAGCTTTCAGTTGTCATCAATAAAAGTTTCAAGTGTCGATAGTTCGACTTGGTCTACTTCTAGAGGTTGGATTCCATTCCTTTACAAATTAAATTAAGTAATTTATATATTAATTTCCATAAAAAATTTCTTATAATTTTATTAGTAACGAATTATTTATATAATAAATTATTAGTTATGATACATAAATTTTTTTCTAAGAAAAGTCATGGTTTTTAATATAAAATCTCTCCAATAGTGGTGTGATGTCTTCGAAAAATCACTGTGATAATTTATGTTTATTTTGCTTTCTTGGACATATTGGTCAGTTGTTCTATATGCCTATTTATCACTATTGGAATGTGAATTTTTTGAAACATATCCCTTATATATATTCTTCAATAGAGTTCCCCCTTGAAAATAAATGTTAAACAAATAAAGAAACCTTCTAAGATCTTTGCCCAATTTTTAATTGGAAGTAATCATGTAAGTGATTTCCCCCTTCCAATGACACCTTCTAACTACATGACCCATTTTTAAATGGAATAAAATGTTTAGTAAATGGGAATAAGAAAGTAGGTTAATGACCATTTGTCAATGAAACCTTCTAAGTGTCTCCCAAAATTCAATAAATAAATTTAACTATTTGTTTAATTGAATAGCTTTCTTTGTTAATTTGATTACCCTTGTATTTTGTTGGCCATTTAACTATGGAAGATACTAATTGACCCATTAAGAGTTTTTAAATGGATTTTAATGTTTAAATGGATTAAAGGACATGTATTTAAATGAAATGGATAAAGCATGATTGGTTTCCCTTCTTGTAATGAATTTAATGATTTAGATGAATTAATTTAAATGGAATTGTTTTGGGTGGCCTAAACTAAATACCTTTTTATATGATACAATGAATTATAGTAATTTTGATATGTGAAATCATGCCATAATTTAGTTGGAATGAGTAGATAAATTGGATAATCCCTATTAAACTATAATATATTATTTTTATACTACTATTAAATTTTGTTGGGTCTATATGAAAGGAGATTGAGACCTACAACCACTCGATAGGTGTACTATCCCTAGACATTATTAAGAATTGGTCTATTTGACTCGAAATACCAATAATAAATTGGATAAATTGTTTTATTGTTGTCTTAGAATTTTAAATTTTCATAATAATAATTTTTTTGATTTCTTATGGTTGAATCTATTTGAATAAACTATTTTAATAATATGTTAACTACTTTAGGGTCGAATAATTAATTAAAAAGTTTTGATATAAGGATGATGATAATTTAGAACCTAGATTAATGAAATGAATTGATTTGATAGATGGTAATTTTTATAAATTGATAATTGTGTCTTATGATGATAAATATGGTATGTTTGAAACTATAATTGTGATTTTTATTGATTATATTTTGATATTATGTTATATTGATGTGATTGATACCTAAGGGTGATATTGATTCGCATGTTGAGTTTGTCTGGATATGACTCATGTTTAATTTGGACGCTTGAGGACTTGGAGCATGTTCTTCTATACCACCTGAGGGCTATACACATTGGTATTGAATTCCTGAGGGAAGAGTATATTTTTATGTCAGATAGCTGAGGTCTAGATGCACGGTCACACAATTCTTGAGGGTTAGATTATAGTTATGCATGAGGGTGTGATTTTGGTTACCCTAAGGGAAGAGATTGTATGTTTATGGTATTTTATGAGTGATGCAACCTCTGTAGGATAATATACCACCTATTTGGGTGATCCATCCTCATACAGGAAGATCTACCCACATACATAGATACCTAGTAGGGTTATGAGGTAGTTATATCCATCAGGTGTCCCTTAGGAACATGAGAAAGTTTTTGTTTATTTATTCAACAATATTTTTTTTATTTTACTACTTATACATTCTCACTGATTTACATTATATATCAAGTAATGTATTGGTCTATACATCTTGGGTACCAAAATTATGTTATTTTTATCTCACACCCTTCTAGCGTTCCATTTGGAACCTAAGTAGATCTTCTTGCTCATAAGTCTTTGGATTCATTGCTTGTGTTGTGATATGTACATGGGATCTTGGGAGCATAGTACTGAGCTCTTTCTCAGGATTCTCATGGAGTTGACAATTGGGGTTTTATTTTCTTTTGTTATTTTTTTATTTCTTGTACCTTTTAGTAACACATAAAACTACATACATTATTATAAGGAATTGGACTTGGCCATTTAATTTTTATTCAAATTTTATATTATTGTTCCACTACTTATTTCATATTATTACAACTTATGTATTTGTCTTTTATTTATTATCTAATAAACCAAAATGATACTATGATCTAGAGGGTATAGTCTCCCCACCGTACCATCAATACACTCTCACTACTAGTCAGTAGCCTTTGGCATATGGGGAGGCGCGCTTGAGGCAATGTGACACACAAGTCCGTCCATCGTCTTAGTGGTGAACCGAGTCGAGATGTTACATGTCCATTCCTTCTAAATATGGAATACACTACTACAACAGTGATATTGGAAATATTATTATTCTTTGAATATTTCCATTCATATCCAACTGAAACTTTATACAAAACAATATTTCCTTAAATAGAAAATTCATTTTTTGATACACTTAAAATCATGAAACAACTTGTCGGGAGATTATGAAAATAATCTTAAAATTCTGAAAAACATCCATTTCATCAAAATATGTCCAAATGGTACTATAATTATTCAAAAGAAATCATGAGAGGCTTCATAAGATAAAATGGATCCTTTAATCATAATATGTGTAAGATAAACTGAAATTGACAATGCATAAAATAATTCTGCTACTAAAGATTATTATGTTACAGAATTATGATCCATGAAATTTATAACATCTCTTGGTACTTTCAAGATAATCCTCTTTAAATATCATTTTTATAACATAAATAATTTTTCTAACTACACTCTAACTATAATATCTGACATTGAAAATAGGGTAGTTAGCTGATTCTATTCAAAAGATATTATCTGACATATTATAATAATCTTTCAAATATGGAGTTTTTTGATTTTGAGGGTATGAAAGATAATATTTATAGACTTTGATTCTTGTAAGATAAAATAATTTTTTGTATATTGAAAACTTTATTTAGTGTAAGATAACCACTTATAGTTAGTGTTAGAGAAATTCCTAATAAAAAATATCATCTCAATCACTTAACATAAACACATTAGAATAAATTTTGAATCATTTAAACCCATAAAAACTGAGATATGTTGGATTAACATAAGTCTATCCAACAATTTCTCCTATTTTAATGATCATAAAACCATTTTAAAAATAAAACATTTGACTAATAAATAAAAAATTGACAAAAGAAAATCTAATTTCTATATTCACTTTTTTATTCTCTCCATTAATTTTATTATTATTCGTTTTCTTCTCTACATTTTTTTGGTATAAAAAATAATTAAGATAAAAAATAATATAGTAAATATTTCACTAAATAAGTGAAAACAGTTAATATTACCGAATGTGAACATATTTTGGCATGATGTTGTATTGATAAAAATATTGACTATGTAAGGCCCTGGAACTTTCACTTCTATATCCAGTAAAAAATGAAGTTGTATTTTTTTTATAGAGAAACAGAAAAATATACAATCTATTATGCATCCAAATATCTTTTCTGGTCTAATATTTAGAGAAAAAGGACCACTTTTACAAATTATCAAAGTTCAAATAATAATTAAAAAGGAACCTATTGTACTTTTCTCTCTCTAGATCCTTATTGAAGTAAATCTCCTTGAAACTACTAAATGATCGTAGATTTTTTAAACACATAGGGTGAGATTAATTTCCCAGTAAGAGGTTTTTAAAATTCAGTGAAAAACTTTTCTAAAAAAACATTCTGAAATTTTTTTTGAGAACATTTATATTTATATAAAAATAAATATTTGATATATATACATTTATAAAACTATAATATCTAGGGTTTTTAAAATATATCTTTGGGAAACACTTTTAAAAATCTTTTGAAAATACTTATAATTATGAAAACATTATTTTGAAAACACTTTTCAAAATAAAATATATTTAAAAATACTATTAAAAATCCTTTGAAAATATTTATAATTTTGAAAAAAATCATTTTGAAAACACTTTCAAAAATATAATATCTTTAAAAATACTTTTGAAAATTATTTAAAACCCTAATTTTAAAAATTCGTTTGAAAATAATTAGGCCTTGAAAGTTTTAAAATAAATTTAAAAATAATTACTCTTTGAATGGTTTATATCACCATTTAAAATAATTACACTTTTATAATAATTTTATTAATAAGATAATCCAGTAAGTTTTTTATAAAATATTAATCATGATTTTAAAAAAACTTTGGGGCCACTTGAAACATTGATGGATGTCTGAGAATACCCACTACTAGTGGCATGGTTTCACTCCCCAAGTCCCTATTAGGTTTATAAAGTTCAAGTACTGAATTTTCTAAAAATATTTTTATCTTTCCTTATATAGGTATATATATATATTTCACTAGAGTTATTTCTTTAAAAATATGATATTTGCATTCATACAAATATATATATACACTTTCTTAGGTAAACATTTGATATATTTTGATAAAACAAATTTCATTACAATTATACTTTGAATAAAATCATGGAAAGGTAATTAACATCCATGTATTTAAAATTTCATTCATAAACTCATGGTATAAATTTTATTGAAATAGGAAATAAATGATAAACTTTATCTTTTTAAATTCATCCTTGAATATGATAATTAGACACCCATTTACTTAATTCAAAATTTGATGATTCAAAATATTATTTTATACATAAAATAATACTTTTAACTACATATATATAATTTTATTACATAAAACAATTATAATAAAAAGAAATTATACCCTTGAAATATAATTCTGAAAACGAAATTATATTTCACAAATAAAATTTTTAAAAGTAACATATTAAAATAAAACATTTCATCCTCGCATAATTTGAAAATATCATCTTCAGTAAGATCTTGATTTCAAATTAAAACCAATTATTATACACGAATTGTTCTCCAATTCTAATCATGAAAAAATAATGGTATTTATATATATAAACATATGTACACACACAAACACATATATCTAACAAAATCATAAATTTAGAAATAAATATAGAACCCTTTATAATTTTAAAAATAACATACATCACTTAAAATAATTTGAATTTACCTCCTTATATAGGTAGAAGTTTTAGAAATGAAAAAATTGTAATTTGAAAATAATACATATATAAAAATATATATATATATATATATATATAAACACCCTTATAAAGTAAGGATTTTTTGAAAGTAACATTTTTCTTCTGCAAACAAAATAATTATTATATATAAGGTTTTCAAAAATTAAAAATCCCCATAAAATAATTAAACATATAAATTGGAAAAATAATGTATACTCATGACCCTTTTAAGGGAATAAATATAATTTAAAAAGACCCCAAAAATTGTTTTTTAGAATACGAAACCAGGGAGTAGGGTGCTCAAACTAAGAGAAGGAATTGGACTTCAGCCTACTTTGGGGTAATTGAACCAAATGGAAAAGGGAGGGAAAAAGGGAGGTTTGAGGTTAGTAGGGTTTATTATTTGGGTGATGAGTTATGTTACCTCAGTAAATAGAGTTATATATATATACATAGATGTTTTTATAGTTTTGGCATGAGATTTTAGGATAATAAGGTATTTATGATGACAACACTACAATATCTACACATTGTGGATCTCAATTAAGGGTGTTTTAGAGCCATTTCTTAATGTGTAATTGACTCTATGAAACTCGGGTTTTAAAACCAGAATAAAAATGAACTCATTTGTTTTATAATTGTAATACCTGATTAAACACTTATAAATGTATGTGTTTTAGAATAACCTTTTCTAGATTGCTGGAAAATAAAGAGTAACCAATGGAGATGTCCATAGGCTGAATATCTTGGATGGTAGATCGAAGGTAAGGTATTTTTGAAATGGAACTGTAGTAAACTATGTGTAGGTAAATTTTTTTGTGGTATTATCACACTGGAAGGTGGAGAAGAAGAAGAAAAATGATAGAAATTCCTATTTTGGATGTTTTTTCATATCTGGTGGGAGAAGTTGTGAATAATTGAGTGATGGGAGGTCATGAGGAAGAAGATGACTCCGGAGATGATCATACAGTTATTACACGTCGATTGAACAAACTCAATATAATAGCTCATTTTAAAATAGGTAAAAATTAACTATGTTAGTGATACCACATTGAAAGAAAACATAGTTCTCAACTCCCATAGAAGCTAAGCAATGTTTTTCGCCGGCTAGAAGCATCTAACTAGGTGTGCTCACAACATACCATATATATGGGCCTAGGGAGGCTTTCCACCTAACCTATACATGTCTTATGCCTTATAAATAGTCCCTATAGGCATGTTCTGCCAAAAACCATGAAGCCTAAATGTGAAGAACTAGTTTTCCCCTACTTCTAGCATGGATGGTCTTGTCCGGTCCTCCACGTCGGTTGAGCTTGCTCCGTATAAATGGTTGATTGTCCAACTGAGCCCTCAAGTTTGGCTGGCCATTTTTTATTGTAAAAATTAATATGGTTAAGTAAAATTATCTAAGGTATAAAATACCTTCTACCTATATATATATTTCTTGTAAACTCAAATAAATTCAAATTGATTCCTATGTTAAATCATTTATATATAACTTAAAAATTAAATTTCCTACTTGTTAATTATTTTAACACCTTCTTTTGTTAAATATGTTTTTGTCCAAGTATTATCTTTATTCTTTAAGATACCTAAATTTACTTACTTAAATTTAATAATAATTATACTATTTTTTGTATTTTCTATATAATTTGTAATTTCATTCTAACTTAATTCATATTGTTTACATAAGATCTTATTATTAAATGCCAATTATTTCTAATATTAACATATTAATGATACTTAATAAGGGATTTCATAAACACATTGACAAAATATTTACATTGGATTCATATAAAAATATTCTTTCCCCAAAAATTATAATATATTGATCACATATAATATTAAAACATTAAATATTTAAAAAATTTATTTCTTAAGTAAATAATCATATATTTAAGACTATTTTTAGGAGAAGTACATTTATTTAACGGAAAAATATATTAATACACTTATATATTCCTTAATATAATAAAGGTAATATTTTAATTTATAAAAAAACCAAATTTGATTAAGGAAAACAATTAATTTTAAATTAAATTATAATTTAGTTTGTTTTAAATATAAAAAAAATTTATTTAATAAAATTTTATTAAAATAAAACCATTATTAGAATTTATGGGATGTTACAGATCAAAAGAAACATTAAATAATTAATTAAAATCAATATATAAAGGAAACATATAACTATAATAGTGAATAAATGACAAGAATAAAGTATAAAAACATTAAAACCTAGATAAATTGATAAAATTAAATATATAATACTAATTAATGAAATAATTTTTTTTTAAAAATGTAATATAAGAATAAAATAATTCTATTGTTTTCTTGAGACATTATACAAATGTTTTTGAAGTGCACATTCAACCAATCTTGCATATTGTGAAATTAAGACAATTATATGGGCTTAAACGAATTTTAAAGGGGTTTATTTAATGATAGTGACTATCCAAAAGGTAATAAAGATGCATAAAAATTGTCATGAATAGTTTATCTAAAAAAGTCACCCAATGTGAGAAAATATGCTCCAATTATAGCTCGATCACTTTGAGTAATCCTTACAGAGGTGGGATGAATGTTGAGAGAAGATTATTTTTTCCTTTCCATATCAAAATTATCTATAGGGACAAACGAAAAATTATAATATCGTTCAGGTAAAGGTAATGAGACTTCTTATACAAACATAAAAGTTTCTCTTAAGTAGGTTTTGGGAAGGTCAAAAAACTACTTAAATCTTTGAGAGGTAGAGGCATGACAATCAGAAATAGGAGTTCATGGTAGAAATATTCTACATATTTGAATTAGATACTTTGTAAAAACATAATTTATATTCACCATATCTTTTTTCCAATAGTATATAAGATTTGTGAAACCGTTCTAGACCCATTGAAAAAAAATTCCAAAGAAAATTTCCCCATCTACTTTGTTATCACAACCGATAACTAATTTCCTCAGTCCCTCAAACTCGTTTTCCAAAAAAAAGGGGTGATAAAAATAAAGTAGTAATTTTTATTTTAAAAATACTTAAAATCATACGTGGTTCAAAAAATTAATTTACTTTTTTTCCTCCTCCTCCTCGTCTTCTTCTTTATTAGAGGATTCTGGCTTAATATTTCTTACCTCCAACTAATGAAGATTCTAAATATTTTTTTATAAAACATCAAAAAAAATTTCAAAGAATATATCCATCATTTTTATACTAGTGATAATAAAACTATTATCTTTTTTAACTTATACAATAAAGATCTTAATTTATGTTACCTTTTCCTTTATTAAGGAATTTATTTCCTTCCTAGTATAAAAAATGGACAGAAAAGATCTATTAGGGAATACATACAACCCTATAATTTTAGAAAATTATACCTTTTAATATCTTGAATGGTTTACCTAGAAATAATTTCACATTACATAGAATAATAGTAGAAATCATTGTGTCTATATCTAGTGACACACCTTCAAACATTGATTTTATATCTGATTGGTTTGAGACTTATTCATTAGGTTCCTTTAAAAATATTCCATCACCGATTGAACTAATAAATTTAACTCACTAACATAATATTTGGAAACAAAATGCTCATGAAGAGTACCAATACCACTTGTGGACTCAATTAATTAAACCCTAAATTATTTTACTTTAAATATTAAATTAGAAATAATTTCTCAAACTCTCCCATCAACATCATCTAATTATACTATGAGAATTTCAGAACATATGTGTGGTGAATGAATATGAGAGAATGTATCTTGATGATCTTCTATAATAGGAAAATCATCGACCTATTAAAATTCACCAACATCAGGCATTTATTCCACATGAGATGGATCTGCTCATTCTGACCTGGTTCTTCTTTTTGCAACAAGTTGGGTGGCATTTTCTAGTTATTTTTTATTATTCCCCGCCAGAAGCTTCTTGATTAATAAAACTTATTGATTATGTTATAATATTATGAATAATCTCTATATATGGAGATAATTTTGAAATATTTATATCACATGAAACTATTGAAATTATCCTTACTTGAATAATATCAACAAACCTATTAATGGATAAATCCAATTCTTCTCTAACAAATGAAATCGGGATAACAACAGGTTGAAATGAAACAAAATGAGAAGGATAACTAACTTTGAGAGAATTTTGTTCTCTGGACTAATAAAATTTTACTATCACTCTCCTTTGAAAAATAGTTTCATTATTTAAAACATCCCTTAAACCAAAGTCTTATACCAGTACATCCTTAAAAGCACGAGTACATGAAGGTTCTAGACTAACCATTTCACTATCAATTTCTATTTGAGATGAATCCACCTGAGTTGAAGTGGGTTCTATCTTAATTTATTTATTATTGATAATATGAAAAAAAAACTTATATAAAGTATAACTAATAAAATCCACTACATGTTAGTATGTTTTCACTCAAAATCATTATTCCATGATAATGAGTTATCAGAGTGTCATCCAAAAAACACTAACTTTCTAGAAAATGTACACCATCAAACTTCTAAAGGGGTAATAATTCGAAGACTAATTTTAATCATGACACATATACTTCATAATTTACTATGCCAAATTTATATGGCTTTCAGTCATAAATAAATAAAGTAATGTAACAACTTGAAAAATAACTTTTTGAACTCGCTATTCCATTATGTAATGGAAATATGAATAAAATTTAAAATAACCTTCCTTTTAGGTTTTAAGTCTTTCACTATCTTCTTATTAATATCCACTATTGAAAATAGTGACTTCATCATTTATGGTGGAATGACCTCATATATAGAAAAAAAAGCACTAAGGTTTCCACAGCCTTAATGAGGATATTTAATCTCTTCATCCATTACAAATGAAGTTATTTAAAATCATTCCCAGTTCACGAAAAGCTATAATGATCACATTATTATCACTAAAATGAAATGTTATTGCCTCATAAAATTCTTGAACTTCTTTCTCAAATACAAAATCTGTTTTCTTCTAATCAAAAACAAATTCCCACCCTTGATGATTTATGTCCTTTTTGAGTAAAATATTTGTTCCATCCAGTCAACTAAAATCTACTGCTATTCCACTTAAAATTTTTGTTTCGGTTATTGAGCATTTGATTCCGCTTCAGGTAGTTTCTTTTACATTCTCTTATTTTTCCATTATTGAAAGGGTTTGCAATATTAGAGGGTTAGGTAAGAGAGGATCACAGAGTAGATAGATGATGGTTCAAATGTTTTCAAGGGTTTCATGGATATAACTAACTACCTTTCTTTTGTAGTAATTAAAGGTTCATGTAGTGTGGTGTAAGACTTCATTATAACAAAGACTAGGTGGTCTGCCACATTTTTTGTGAATAATACATAAAATAAAAACATCGTATATCAATTAATATAACGTAAATACAATATTTTCACAATTTCAAAATTATACTACAAATTAACTAAAATTGAAATAAAGAAAAAAAATCAAAATAAGCAGAATACACATTTCATAAAATCAAATATATCACCAGAAAATAGTTTATTAAAAATTTCTACTAATTAATTTTATTTTAAAACAAATTCTAGATAGATATCTCCTTTTTATGAATGATCTCTTAATAAATGATGTCTTAAATCAATATTCTTTATTCTAGAATGGTTTATTATATTTTTTGAAATATTGATATTATTAATTTTATTAAATTTTATTTTAGAATAATTGAAATTGAATCTATGATCCATTAGAGTGTGTTTCATCCCTAAAATTTGTTCACAACATAATCCTACTAGATTATAATTTTCTTTAGTAGTTCATAATGCTATAGTGTGTTGTTTCATAATTAACTATGATACTAGAGATTTACTACAAAAATGGGAGGTCCATGAGGTGGTTTTCCAATCAATTTTACATCCTGAAATATTAGCCTCTAAATATTAAATTCAATTAAAATTAGTGTTTTTTTGGAAAAAGTATATAGTGATATGTAGTTCCTTTTAGATATCTTTAAATTATATTGGAATCATTTAAATGGAATTATTTATGGTTGGATTGAAATCATACAAAAATGTATAATCGAAACATATTTTCTTTTCACTTATAGAAAGATATAGTAAACTTCCAATGATTCCAATATATAACTTGTTGTCAATCGGATTTCCAATCATATCCATATCATGTTTAATATTAGAGATCATATGAGTTAAGGAAGTATTCTTATATTCAAGTCCAAAATTTTTAGGTAAATAATGTATATAATTTATTTGGATTAGGATATTTACAAAATCTTTTTGATAAATTTTAAACCCTAAAAAAGTGTTTAACTCACCCATAACACTCATTTTAAATTCATTTCTTCATATGTTATAAAAAAACAACACACAAGTTTTGGTTTCTTGATCCAAAAATAACATCATCAACATATATTTGTAATAATATGATATCTAAGGATGAATTTTTCTTAAATAATGTAGGATCTTCCATTCCTAATGAAAAATAATTTGATAAATGAAATGAAATAGTCCCCTTAATCCTTGATATTGGTGCTTGTTTAAGTCCATTTAGAGACCTTGTTTTTTCCTTATAAGACTTTTAAATATTTATATATATACATTTAGATATAGACATTGATATGACATGAGATTTCAAGGCCCGATGTTCCTTTATTTCATTTTATAAAAAATATTAAATATATTTTATATTATGCAGTCATAGTTCTTAAAGAAAATGTGATAAATATTAAAAAAAATTAGATCAGAAATCTAAGATTGTGGTTGAGTTGTCAAGGGGCATTCAGATATCTTATATATTTTCAGTACATTAGGTGGATTAATTAACCAATTCATTTGAAGTAAATGTAATTTATAAAAATGCATCATCAGGGTGAATCCTCTAGGGTTAGCCGTATAAACCGTGGGAGGATTCAAGAGATTTTCCCCTCCTTCTATTGGTGAATGAAATCAGATGACGATGAAATTCCGGATCAGAGCAGATCAGAATGTAGTAAATAAAAAAACTTCCTTCAATCATTGGAGTTCTTGTTCTTCTATGAATAATGACCCAATATCCAGATAGGACTCATCAATTTTTGTTTTACACCCCTTTTTATTAAATTGATTGAAGAAATCGATCCCTTTATTAGATCTACGTGACTTACAGCCTTTGCATGAGCAAGTGTATAGATTAAATTGGTTTATTTCAATTATTTTCTAAAATTATATATCACTATTCTTGATATTTTTCCAAGAATTCCATGAAACTATCATTAAACCATTATTATGGTTCCTTTCCCCTTAATTTCTTCACATGTTATTCACCTATTGAACCCCACAGTCCTGGTTTGACTTTGCTGGGTTGTACTGAGCCCGATCAGACCCCCAGAATCATGATAGATTCAATATCAAGGGTTATATCAATAAATAAGGAATATATATGGGATGTTTTGGGGTCATGGATGTATTTGTAGATGATGGGAGACCAATTCCATGGAGATAAAAGGTGAAGATATGTGCAGAACACATAACATAACTCTCGTGGGTCGATAGGATAAGATTTTTGGCCACCGAAAGGACAAAAAAAGAGGGGTGGAAAGATTTTCTAATTTATGGTATAAAATAAGTGGGATTTAGAGTGTAATATCTTGAATAGAATCGTAGATCGTAGATATAGAAAACTATGAAAAACACGACTACGCGCCCTTTACATGATGAACAAACAATGTGTAGCTTCCTGGCTACGGTGGATGAGCCATGTGGTGGGGCACACTGGTGATACCCCGTGTGGGAGTACATGGCCGTGTACTGAAGTACACGAAAACAAGGTCAAGAACACAAACACAACTCGAAGGAAACAACCCAATCCCAGGTAGTATAGAAAATCCATGTAGTCCAACTTCATGACATTTAATTATATATGGAATGGGATCCATGTTATGGCCAGGGACATGACCAGGTGGTGGATCTGGACCACATTCCATGTTGGTCCCCTCACATACCGTGTACTACTTGGTTCTTTTTGAGGGAACTTCATGGTTTCTTATCTGCTTTGTTTGGACTCTATTCCTGGACCACAAGTCGCATATCCTAAGTGTTTTTTCATTTATAACATTATGGTCCCCTCAATTGTGGATTTTGAGATATGACGTTAAATATTATGGGAAGAGTGCTGATTTGAGGTGACTCCCGATTATGGCAGTGATCAGGCAGTACCACTAGTGGATTCCTATAGAGTGGACCCCCCCATAATCTTGGGCATAAATCCTATAACTTATTGAGTGGTAACCCCAATTATATAAATAGAGAGTCCTTGATGACCAATGTTGAACCCCTAGTCACCCTAGGGCATGAGTCCTCGACCTTTAGATTGGACCCCCCATCTATATGGGCACGAGTCCTCTTCCTTATGAGTGGAACCCCCCCCCCCCCCCACTAGATAGTGTGTAGGTCCTTAATGACTAGAGTTTAACACCTCTATCACACTAAGACATAGGTCCTTGACATATAGAGTGGAACCCCCTAATTATCTTGGGGACGAGTCCTCTACCCACCAAGTGGAACCCCATACTGATAGGGCACAAGTCTTTATAACACCAAAGAGGAACCCCCCATTATCATTGGTCATGGGTCCTCTATGGATACTTACAGAGTGGAATCCAATATAATGAACTAGGGAATGTTTCCTCAACATATAGTTTATTCCCCTTGACTGTGAGGCATTGTGTAAAGGCATGGCATGAATTTCCCAATTACATCTTGGCAGACACATGGGATGTTGGGCAATGTTGATGGAATTTTGGAACTATTGGAGAATCTTATTCTTGGGCCAAGTTGTGAGAAGGAGATTACCTTATTATATCATTTTTTAGTCTTTTTAATCAGAACACACACACACACACCCTTTTGTAACCATATCTTTGGATTTGGGTTCTCTCCTTCCATGGGTTTTAAAGACAAGAAAGTTATGCCACCTGATTTCTATGTTTAGCTTGTCATTGTTAGATGAGTCTACTATCCTATTATAAGTGGAAAAGACTTAATGTGTAGTTAATCTACACACCATGTTGATCTACTTGTGTTTGGATGAGGTTACTCTCTTGTTTTGGATTGAGTTATTTTCATTCACTATACCTTTCATCCGGTGTACTGTCTACTATATTTATTTTTCTATTGTATTACTTAATTATCACCCTTTATATTTTAGGGAATCCTATTGGGTATGTATATACTCACACATGAAAGGGATTTTCCCACATGTTTCATGTATTATGATGATGATAGACTGGTTAGTAGTGACTTCTAGGGAGCTTAAGGATACCCGGGACTTTGGATCGCATATGATGGTCATATCTTGGTGATCAAGCACTGGGCTCTCTCAGCAGTTTACTTTTTTAGTTTTCTTAGATTGGGAAATATCTCTTGTTGGGTGTGTATTTTTTCACTTTACTTTTCAATTTTCACTATCACACTCTTTTATTCCCTAGTGGTTTTTCATTCTTAGTTGACATTCAAGATGCGGCATATTTTTGTTGTTATTCATTTTCACTTATTAATTGAGATGGTCAGGTGTGTGTAAAGGTACTTAGGAAAATACCTCCCATTTATTATATGCCTTTCTATGAATGTCACTACCCCTATCCTATGAAGTTGTGTTTGGGGTACACTATTGAAAATATCGCCTTTATCAGTGCTAGAAAGGTCTATTTACAGTGCTAAAACAAGAGCTATTAGTTGAGGTACTGATGAAGACCCCTTTTATCAATGCTAAGAAAATGACAAATGGGCCATTTATCAGCTCTTTTTTAGCTCTAATAGAAGTTAAAAACATAAAGAAAATTAGAAAAGAAATCTGTAATTTGGGGAGGGATTTAATAGTGATTGAAGCCCCCTTCAACTGTAACCCCCCACCCCACCTCGCACACCCTAGCCACCCCTACCTTTAACAAAATCCCCATCCATTAACAGCGCTTAGCCTCATTTCCACCTACGCCCGTGCCCTGGCTCACCCTAGATTAGAACCCGAAACCTCGTTCCTGTGCAGCTATACCTTTACCAATCCACTATATTTCTTTTATTTTCATTTAATAATATATCTATTTATTTATATATATTGTAATATTTACTCGTATATTAATATATATTTATATTAACATATATATATATATATATTAATATATATAAATAGTTATGTTAATATATATTTAGTTATATTAATATATATATATATATATCTGTATATTAATATTTATAGCTATATTTATATATTTATATATTAATATATTTATTCGTATATTAATATATATTTATAAGATGAGGTTTAAATACATATATAAAATATGATTTTTTGTGTGTTTATGAATAAATAAATACATATATATAACACACACACACATATTATATGTGTATCTATAAGAATAATTTTATATATACACCCACACACACACACAGATATATATATATATACAAATATTATATATTAATATGTATATACATATGTTTAGAATATTTCGATAATATATATCAGTTTGTCAATACAGACACAAACACACAGACACATATACACGTACACATTACATAGGTATATAAATATTCACATATTTGTATTTTAAATAAAATGGATTTTAGTTTTTTATATAAATAAGGCTTATATATTGAGAAATATATTTAATATGTAAATATATTTAATTATTTATTTATAAAATTAAAATTTTATGTGTGAATATATAAATATATATATATATATAGTTATATATTTGATTATAAATAACATTAAATTATAAAAAATGATAAAAAACCCTAAAAACCTAAAAAATAGGTAAAAATGGAGAAACCCTCAAAACCCGTAAATACAGTCAGAAAGAGAAATAAACCCTAAACTCAGGGTAACGATGAAAAATTATGATCTGAGAGTCCATTCTAACTCCATGAATAGTAAAATCAGAGATTATAAAATGATATTTGATATAATAGGTGGTGGGGGATGAATAGAACAGTAGATATTAAGTTATAGCTTTTTTAAAAAACAACAGACATGACAAAAGTGATAGAAATGGGGGCTTGAAAAACCTATCAAATCACATACTCACTAAAATGGGCATAACTTATGATCCGGGTGTCAGTTTCATCTCTGTGACTAGTCAAATCTAATCTCATGGAACTAACTATGATATAACAGGTGGCAGAGGCCAAACAGACACATGGATCAGAAGTTATTATTGTTTTAAGAAATATTTAATAGGGAACCAGACACAAAAATGGATTTTTGGAGGCCTTAAAATGGTTTTTTTGGGTTTTAGGGTCTGAGAAAAGATTGTAACTTTTTTTGACTCATCCTACTGCATATATCCCTTCACTACCTTCTATTTGATATGTGATAGATCTCAAATGGACACTCGATACGAAAGTTAAGGACGCATGAAGTTTGAGTTTTTGTGTGTGGAATAACTGATATATCTAACATTTCTTTGAACTTCTCCAGGTTTTGATTATACTTGGTCCTCTCTCATCTCACAATATTCAATTTGACTGGTAGTGGTGCTCAAACGGACACCCGAAGAAGAAGTTATGGCTATTTTAGTGAGTAATGGGTTTCTTAGGTTTTTAGGCGCTATAGGGGTTACTCTATTTGAAACAATCATAACTTCTACTCTAGGTGTTATTTTTCCCTCTACCAATATCAAATCAAATATTTTGAAAATATATAGATTCTGATGACCAATGGAACCCCTTCTCACGTTCTTCAAGGCCAAAAAGGCCCTTTATTCCTCCTAACAGTCATAAGTTCTGCTCTGGGTGTCCGTTTTTTCCATAACATATGCATCAGGTGTCTGTTTTACCTCTACCACATATCAAATCAAATATTCAAATAAAACAACACTTTTTTGACCACTGTATCACCTTCTCATAATCTTCATGGCTCAAAAAGGTCCTTAATCACTCCAAACGTCTATAACTTCTGCTCCGGGTGTCTGTTTTGCGCCTACCACATATCAAATTGATCTAAAAAATATTTAATATATATATATATATATTATATTTATATCAATATAAATATACTTATATGTCAATATATTAATTTTTATGAAATATAATTTTTTTAAATATACACTTTATCAGCGCTAGAAAAAAGCGCTAATAAAGCACCCCGTTTATCAGCGCTACTAAAAAAGTTTGGATAAATGGAGGACCTTTAAGAGGGATGAAAAATAACTGATAAAAGGGGTGCCTTTATTATTTCTAAAAAAGAGCTGATAAAGGGTCACGTTTAACAGCTATATTTTTAGCGCTGTTAGAAGTACGCTTTATCGGCACTTTTGTTTTGAACTAATAATTAAACCCCCTTTATCAGTTCTTTTTTAGCACTGTTAAAGGGTGTAACTATGAAAACCTATTTTTGAGGTAGTTTTAGTTTTTTATCAAGCCCATGTTTGTTTTGTGTTGTGATAGATCGGTATCAGTGTAATTCATTCCTTGAAATTTTTCTCGAGTAGTACCCTTATGAGGATTTGGATGGGATTAGTGAAACATTGTCAAAGTGTCTCGAGTGTGGATCTCAAGCTATGGAATCCAGTGATGGTGTAGGTAGCTTATGAATCCATTCACTCAGATCTTGACTACATGCTTGTTAACATTTCATACTAATACATTGGTTGCAGGGATCAATGGTCCATGAATCATATAATATTGAGTTTTTAAATTTTCCTATTATTTCATCTTCCCATTATTGTTATATATATATATATATATATATTCTCATATGACCGTGGTATGTCTTGATAAATATTTGGATTCCTCTATGAAGAAATCCAAAAAAGATACTAGTTTTGTATCATAATGAAACCCCAATGAGAAACAAGGCCCCAGTTTAGGGTCCATCCCAATGAGCTTCATTTTCTAGCTGGGAAGGTAGCAGCACCTCCACCTATCTCGTAGAAGATCATACCAATAGAGAAGGATAACGATGGGTGCATGATTATAGAGATCTTCGAGTTCCAGTGCTATAGGATGTTGTGGTTCTATGGTGATTGAGATCCTCAAGCAACATAGTATTAGAAAGAGTCAGTGGTCAATGTTTCAGAATCATCCAGGTGCCAAAAAATCATGTGGTTGTACTGGCATATAGCCTTCTGTATGGATCATTTTTCTGCTGGTGGAGTCTTCTTACATAGATGCATGATCAGTCAACACTCTCATGGCCTGACTACCAACATATATTCCACCAGGAGTAATACCCTTCTTTCATGTACTTGGTTTAGATTCAAGAGCTTATAGAGCTGTAGTAGGGAATGATAATAGTGGATGAGTACACTATGATGTTTATAGATCTTAACCAGTACTCCCTTAATATGATCGGGGATGGATTATTTTTATCATTAATGATTGATCAAGGACTTCGTAAAGAGATACATGAAAGCATGGTTCCTTTTTTCATCCCCACCTTTTTCGGGGTGTTGGAGCATAAATTGATGACAAAGGGATTTCTATCAGAGGGACGCCATACAACTTGATATGGTAGTGGGTGTCATAGGGATGAGTCATCTGCAGCGGCTAGAATATACTAAACAACACAATCATGACACATAATATCTCCCCATGATCAGACTCTGGCACATGTTCAGGGGTAGCATAGTGCACCAGGGAATCCCATAGAGGGATGTTACTATGCTTGTGACGATTATGGTCACATCACATGAGACTTCCCAACTAGACACACTGAGTAACACATGCAGATAGGTGACAAAACACCATAGAAGAGGCAACACTTTGATTGAGGATCTCCCAAGAGAGGCCATGGTGGTCCCTAGGAAGGTTTAGATAGTATATCAGGAGGTGATATGGGTGGTGGATGATTCTCTTATACCCTTCCACCACCACCACTAGGCGGTCAATGTAGGGTTCAAGGAGCTGGCGATTGAGGCCACCTAAAGCTGCATGATTTAGAGGCTTATGACCCCGTAATTCACAATATTATTATAGGTATGGTATATTTTTATTATAATATTTCTTAAATATTAGTATACATAGGTTCCAATGATTCTTTCATCTCGATACTCATGGTGTGATAGTTGGAGTTCCCAGTTGAGGTGTTAACCCACCACCTTTATCTTGAGGTTCTTACAGGGAACACTTCTTCAATATCATTTATATGACTTCAATGTGAGCTATCCCTTGGTGGATAGTGGTTCACTTGGTACCTTTTGGTAATCATCTATGTTACCCTATGATGTCATCTTGGGTATTGATTGGTTGTCGATGATTTGAGCCTTAATTGACTATCTTTTCAGATAATTCATATGTCTATTCAGTAATAGGATAAGATTAACCTTTATGGGAAAGAGAGATCTCAAGGTGGGATGAGTGGGTTATTTGAGCAGAAGGATTCATCCCATTACGCATTAGTTGGAGAGTATATCCCTTGGTGTATTAGTCTATTTAGGCATCTGGATTCCTTCAATTATTGAGGATTATATAGACTTATTCCATGAGGATGTTCCGAGAAAACCTTCAATGTAAGAGATGGAGTTTTATATCGAATTACATCTTGATACCACTCTTCTATCTTATTTGGCATATCAGATGGCCTCTATAAAGCATTGGGAGCTATGATTACATTCGTAGGACCTTCAGGATAAGGGTTTCATCAGATCCAATGTGTCCCCTAGGTAGCTCTAGTGTTGTTCATGAAAAAGGTAGTTATGAGCTTATATATTAGTGTGTATTATCTTCACCTAAAATAGGACATGATAAAGAAAAAGTAGCCACTAGCAAGGATTAAAGGCCTCTATGACTATTTTAAAGTAACAAGATGGTTCTCGAAGATTGATATCTGGTCCATCTACCTCCAGTTGAGGGTTTGTGAGGATGATATTCTGAAGTTGGTATTCCGATGTCACTATGGACACTATGAGTTCCGATTGATTCCCTTTGGTGTGAAAAATTCCAGTGTCATATTTATGGGTATAATGAACTAGGTACTCTAGTTTTACTTAGACTAGTGTGTAGTAATTTTCATTAATTCCATACCCATCTACTCTACATTAGAGAAGGAGAATTTATAGAACTTGAGGACGATTCTAGATTTTCTTCGAGAGCACCATATTTATGGGAAACTCTGGAAGTTCCAATTTTAAATCCATGAATTTTACTTTCTATAGAATGTAATTTTTGAGAATGGTTTAGCCTTGGACCCAGGAAAGATCAATGCAGTGATTTCTTGGGATCCATGGAAGAGCATGTCATAGGTGAAAAGCTTTCTTATCTTTGTAGGGTACTAAAAAAGATTTGAAATATACTTCTCCAAAATTATAGTCTCTTTCACCACCCCAGTGTGGATAGGGAATCTGTTTACCAAGACTGAGTAGTGCTAGAGGGCCATTAAGGAGTTGAGGTTGAGGATGATGAGTTCCCCTTTATTGATACAACTAGAGGAAGGTGTGGAGTTCATAGTTTTTGAGATTCTTTAGGAGAGGGTCTTGGGTGCGTGTTGATATAGTGGTCGGAATTTATTGAATAAAGGTAAAGGTAGTTGAGACCCCATAAGTATAACTACATGGATCATGACCTAGAGATGAAATAAGTAGACTTTTCTTTAAGTAAGTAGAGGTACTACCTTCAGGGGGTGCAATTTGTGGTTTAATTAGACCATCAGTGTCTCAGGTACATCTTCATAAATAGAGACTTGAACCATAGATGGTATCACTGGTTGGAGTTCTCTAAGGAATATAACCTCGAGATAGTCTATACTCTGTGGAAGGGAAATGGAGTAGAAAATGAACTAATAAGGAAGTACCAGGATCACTTAGAGCAGGAGTATTCAGAGTTTCTGGCTTCCGTTTATCTTACCCCATTGGTGCATGAGCGTATAATTATTCTATAGTTGATGGTGTTGACTCCTCTTTTTATTGAGCATGTGAGATATTCCTAGATATGAGACATTTACTATGAGGTCTTATGAGATAATATATCAATATGGGAGTCACTGTATGGATATTTTAATGGAGGGAATCACACCCTCCTTTTCTAGGGATGGATAATGGTCCCATTCAAGATGTGAGAGGAGGTAATGTGAGAATTCAACACTTCTCCCATAGTTATAAATCCCAATATATGGAAGATTGTTAAAGACCTTTAGAGGCAGTTTTGGTGTTCCATCATAATATAGAGCACAACTGAGTTCATCTCTCGGTGCCTCACCTATAAATATGTGAAGGCTGAGCACCACGTTTTGAGAGGGTTGTTGTAGCCCTTTAATATCTCAGAGTGAAAGTGACATGAAATATCCATTTACATTGTGTTAGGTATTCTGTGCATAGAAAAGGACCATAACGCCATCGGGGTGATAGTTAACTGACTCACGAAGTAAGAAAACATACATTCTATCAAGGATTAGAGTTTTGTGAAGATTTTGAGGTAGTTTTACATATGAGATATCATTAACCATTATGGGGTTCCCTTGACACCTGTCTCTGATCATGATGCACAGTTTATTTCACTATAGTGTAGAAGCCTGTTGGAGACATTCAAGACCCAAATGTGGATGAGTACAAACTTTCACTCCCAAAAATATGGTACAACCAAGAGAAATATCCAGGTGTTGGAGGATATGCTGAGGGATTATGTTTTGTACATCGTTCAGAGTTGGGAGGATCAATTTCCCTTGGTAGAGTCTATATACAACAACAGCTACCCCTCAACCATCACTATAACACCTTTTCAGGCCTTGTATGGGATACCTTACAGGTCGCCCTTGTGATGGATAGAGATCAGTGAGACATTTATTATGGACACATAGATGATGTATTTGATGATGGAGAAGGTCATGGTCATCCATGAGCAAATGAGGATGGATTAGAGTAGAAATATATCTTATGATTATTACCATATTAGTCCCTCAAAGTTCAAAAAGAGAGACCATGTTTTCATAAGACTCTCCCCATGACATGGATTATAGAGGATTAGAAATGGAGGGAATCAATCCTTGAGGTTCATCAGGCAGTTCATGATTGAACAGAGGGTTAGAGAGGTTGGTTATCCCATCGACCTTCCCCCACAGCTGGTGTGGGTGCATGAAGTCTTCCACATGTCGCAGTTGAAAAGATAGAGACATGACCCACTGTACGGCATCGAATGGCGTGATATGGGCATCAAGGATAGATCCACCTTTGTAGAACACTCAATGAATATTGAGGATCGATAGTAGATGACCCTATGTGGATAGACCATCCCCTTGGTTCACATGTTGTGGTAGGATATGAATGTGTATAAATGTTCTTGGGAGCAGGAGATCTAGATACATACTCAATATCCCATGCTGTTGGTTTAGTTATTATTTTTCTAGGATAGAAGTATTGAATTATGGAATGATGCAAAGAATTTGTTTTTCTCTTTTTAAGACTTTTAAAAATTTCAATATGTATTTCCAAAGTTAGGCACCGAGACAACATGTGATTCTGAGGCCCGCTGTGTCCTAAAATAATTTTTAAAAAATATTATTTATATTTTATATTACTCATGATAAATTCTTGAAAAAAATTATATAACTCTTAAATGGAAGCTCATATCAGAAATCTGAGAACAGGGTTGAGTCCAAAACATGTTTTATACACTTTGTGTGACATAAAATAACTTGGCATTGGGCGTTCAAAAATCTATCCCTCTGGCGATTGTTTCATTGGATTAATTTATTAATTTAGCATAATGAAATTACTAAAAATTAATCACCATATAGAATATTACAGTGTTGGACACATAAACCCTCGAAGGACTCAATAACTTCTTCCCATCTTTCCATTAGTGAATCCAATCAGATGATAATGAAGCTCTAGATTGGAGCAGATTGGGACCCATCGAACAAAATGAATTCCTTCAATTATTGGAAGGTGAATTATTTGTTGATGAATGATCAAATATCAATGTATAAATAATAAATTTTTGGTTTAGTCCATTTATATTAAATTATTTTAGTAGATCCATCCCTGTCTTGGATCTGTGTTAATTGTAGCCTTTACATGCACCCATGTATCGATTAAATTGGATAATTTTAATTTTTTTCTTTCCTGGGATGTCTGTGTTCTTGATAATTGGAAAAGAAATATTGGAAATGATATTTAAACCATTTTTATTGTGGCTTTACGCATTAAATTCTTTGATTTCTTCACCGGTTGGACCCTGTGGTCCTGGTTTGACATTGTTGGGTGGGACTGAGCTCGGTCAAACCCCCAGAATTAGAAAGTATTCAAGTGTGAGAGTTTTATAGATGAATAAAGAATAGATATAGGATTTTTGGAGGTCAAGGATGTTTTTTATGACCAGAGATCAAATAAATAGCGATGAAAGGTTCATAGACTCACAAAACTCATGAATGATCTCCCATGGGTCGACGAGATCATATTTCCAGACACTCAAGTTCTGAAAATGAAAAACAAATGAATGATCTTCTAATCTGAAGAGGAATAAGGAAAGATATAAGGTACATTTTCTTTAATCAAATCATAGATCTTGGATTTGAAAAAATGTGAAAAACACGACTACACACCGTGCACCTTGATGAACACATGGCGTGTATCCCCCAAGCTATGGCTGCTAGGGTTTCAGAAGTTTATTAAGATGGAATAGAATGTAGACCTCTTAAACACCATGTATTTTTTCTAGGATAGATGAGATATGTGTAGGAGAACCTAAGAGATACCCTATATGGGAGTACACAACCATGTACCAAAGTACACAGACTTGGGGTCAAGAATATGAACATGACAGGGAGGACTCGAACCGAATCCAGATACGTTATAAAATCCATGTCTTCTACCTTCATGGAGAGTACTTATACATGGATTGGGAGAAATGTGCTATCCATTAACATGGAAAGGTGGTGGATCGGGACCACACACCATATGGGCCCCCTCAAACACTATGTACTACTTAGTTCTTTTAGAAGAATCTTTAAGGTTCTATATCACTTTTTTAACCCATATTTTGGACTGTGAGTATCTTATCATGGGTGTTTTCCCATGTAGATCATGATGGTTACCGCTATTGTGTATTTCAATAAATGATTTGAAATGTCCCAACCAAAACGCTTGTTTGAGGCTATGCCCGATGATGACAGTGATCGAGCGATGTCACCAGGGGGTTCTTATAGAGTGGAACCCCCATCAGCTTGGGAGTAGGTCCTATACCTTATAGAGTATAACCCCCAAATTGAGTAGGGCTTGTTTCCTCACATACTAGAGTGAAACCCCCTATCACACTAGGGTATGATTCTTGGACCTTTATAGTGAAATTCATCATCAACATCAGCACATGTCCTCTACCTTCAAGGTGGATCCCACTATTAGATAGGGTGTGGATCCTCAATTTCTAGAGTATAACCCTCTGTCATACAGGGGCGTGGTTCCTCTACATATAGAGTTGAAACCCCCATAATTGTGGGCATGAGTCCTCTACCTACCACGTATGACCCCTTATTGGATATGACACAAGTCCTCATGACACTAGAGTGGAACCCCCAATCATCATTTGGCGCGAGTCCTCTACAGATACTTATAGAGTGTCCCCCCTCAATGCACTAGGGCATGGGACCACTACTTTGAGTTTGTTCCCCCTAGACTATGTAGCTTAGGGGCGAGGCTTGACTTGACTTACACATTTACTTTTGGGATGATGCATTAAATGTTGGTTATCATTGATGAACTTTTGGAACTATTGGAGTATATTCTTCATGGGATGAGTAGTGATGTGGATGAGGTTACTCACTCTTGGTTTGGGTTGAGCTGTTCTCTTTCACTATATCATGCATCCTGTGTACAATCTACTATTGTTCTCTTCCTGTTGTATCTCTTACTTCCCCCTTCAGCTTTCATGGAATCTTACTGGGTATTTATATACTCACCTATATATGTTTTTTTCCTGTATGTGTCATGTCTTATAAATATGATAGTTATGTCGATTGTGACTTTCAGGGAGCTTAGGGATACTTGGTACTTTAGAATGCGTATTGTGGTTCCATCTTGGAGATTAGAAGACTGGCTATCTCAGTAGTTTACTTTTCCATTCTTGTTAGGTTGTGACATATTTCTAGATGGGATTATACTTACCCCCTTCAGTTCTCATATTTTATTACCATACTCTTTTACACCGTAGATGGTTTTCATTCTTGGTTTAATTTTTATTTTTCACATATTTTTATTATTATTCATCTGCACTTATACATTGAGATATTCAGTTGTACGCGTAATGGTACTTAGGAAAATGACTACCGTTTAGTATATGCCTTTCAATGATTGTCGCCACCCCTAACCTATAGAGGCATGTTTTTAGTATTTTCCACTTCACCCTAGTTTGGGTAGGGTTGTGATAGTCCATAGAGAGATTTGGTAAGTTTAGAAAAATAATTTTGAAAATGTGGGTCTTCAAAACCACACGGTTTTTCAACATAAAATACCTCTGATAAATATATATTTATAAATACATATTTAAGATCCACATTAGATAATTTAAAATTCATAAAATATGAATATTCAAGAATAATTATGACTGATTCTAACCTAACTATATGGGAAAAGGTCACCCAATAATATATTCCATATTTTTTGTTGTAACTTTTTTAAACTAATCAGAATTTATTTCTAATGATCGCACCTTGATCATCTTATTTGTCTCTAAATACTTATTTTTTTCAAAATAAAGGATGCTCAGAGGGTTTATCAACTAATTAACAAACCTTACTCCTTTTGAATTGGTTTAACTCAACTTATAATGTTAAAAACCAACTTTCATTAATTAAATATTCTTTTATAGTTTTTTGTTCTAGATGATATAAAAAGGTATAGTATTCTACTATATTTACTTTATTAATTCTAGTTATAAATCATACATATAAACTTCTTATAAATGTTTCTTGGGGATGGTATTTAAGGTTTCAGTTATTTTTAGTCAGTGAATTTTTTGGTTCCCTAGTACTATCCCTTATAGGATTTGGTTTAATATAATAATGTTCTAAATCATCATCCCTATTATTGTTAATGTGAGTTTTAGGTCTCATGTATTTGATAAAATCTCTTTTCTCATTTGTTTGAGTCATTTTTTGATAAAAAGTATCACTTTCATCAAACTTCACATGAGTTGATTCTTCAACAGTCTAGACCTTTTGATGAAAATGCTATAATCTTTGGAAGTAGTATAATAACTTATGAACATACCTTAATCATATTTTATATCAAACTTAGCTAGATTATCCATAGAGATTAAGATTAAAACATTCCATCCAAATACTTTAAAGTATCCAACTTTTGTTTTTCTACTATTCCATTACTCTTATGGTGGTTTATTTAAGACAGACTTTATTAAAACTCTGTTAATGACATAACATGTGGTGTTAATAGATTCAACCAAAAAATGAGTTTTTATTGACCATTAAGCATGAATCACGTAGTTTCTTTTTATACCATTAACTTTCAGGAAAATCAGAAATCAAATGTCTCTTATACAACTTGTAACATCCCATGTTTTTAAGAAGGAAACACAATGTTTGATAGCATACATGATAAACCACCTTGAGCATAAAGGAACAACTAAATATTATTATTTAAATGATATTGTAAAAAAATAGTAATTAGAAAGATGGGTATATGATTAGTTTAATTATGAAAATATGTTTTTCACAGGTATATATAATAAATTATTTTGTGACGAATTAATTATAAAAGGAAATGTTTTTCTAAAAAACTATTTAAGTGTGCGTAAATGTGTTTGATTCCAATAAAATAAAAAATTTACACGTATTTGATTATATTAATGAAAAAAATATAATATATTAAATATAATTTTTAACATTCACAATATGTGTTTTTTAGACATGATATGAATATAAATCCAATTTTACATATAAAAAAGTTATATTTTTCTAAAGGTAGTTTTGCCACCTTTTGAAGGAAAACTTATTTTAAAATAAAATATTGAATATTTGATAAAATTTATTTGAAAAAATAAATTTCATTTTTGAAATCAGAATATCAAAATTTTACTAGGATGAATTTTTGGTATTTTTCTGACAAGTTTCATTTTTTGATGAATAGTGAAAATACGACATGTTAATTGGAAAATGAATTTCTATCAAAATAATTTATAATGATAAATTATATTTTAATTTATTTTTAAATTAAAATTAGATCAATTATAAATATATTATGCTAATTTAGTTCATTTTAATAATTTTTATATTTAATTTGGATCCAAAAAACTTTTCAAATTTTTGAACATTTTCACTTTAGAACCCCAATTTCTCATCTCATCTGCAGGGTTTGTTTTAAATATATATATTTTTTAAATTATGTGATTTTAATTTGGTAAAATGGATTCAATATTTTGAATCAAAATTTTCAAATTAGGTTTTATGGTTATTTTCATTTATTGGCACAAATAATTTATTGTGGGAAAAAAGCATTACCGGATTATACTTAAAATGAAAAAACATGGTAAACATAAAAGGTAAAAGATTAGAATGAATAAAAACTAAAACATTAAATGGATGTTTGATGTATTTATAGAAAAAAACTATAATTTAAAACATTAATTAATGATCTAATTCATTGTAATTAATTCCACCAAAATGTGGTTGGATCTAATTGTAAAATAATAATTATTTAATCACTTTAAAACACCCCCTCTAGTATAAGTACAACTCCTCACCAACCCATTTCTCATAAAAAACACTGAATATCCTAAAATTCAAACTAAAATATCTCATAAGATCATTAAAGTTTTAATATTCTCACCAAAATAACAAATCCACGGTCTTTAAGGGATCCTCCAAAGAGGCGATATTTAAGAGGGAATTTCTCAAACAACCTCTCTTATTATCTTTTACTTATTCTACTTTGTCCTCACCTAATTAATAAATAAAATAATAATAACTATATTATCATGTATATAATATAATTTTATGTTTCTAATTGAATATCGTGTATCCATACATTTTATTACATTCCCATATTGAATGAAACGAAACTATTGGCAGAGTTAAGGTTGTTAATCTTCTTCATAGATAACGATTTTATTGATTTTAAATTACCACCTTAATGGATGATCATAAATGAATTATTCTGGTAAAAGAAGATATTAATAACCATATTATAACATATTAAATAATCTTTAACTAATATATAGACAAAATAATGAATAAAATGAAACTAATTTGTGATGGTCAGAAAAACCACCAAAATAAACTAAATTTTTTTCATTAATATATTATCAAATGAATTATCTTAATACAAAAAGAAAATTGATATAAGAGAAAATTTATGTTTTTTCAAGTGTATGAATACCATTTAATTTAATTTTTGATGTTATATTTCTATTTTACAAGAAAATTCATAATTATACACAAATTAAATGATCATTAAACCATGATATAAACACACCCGATACTATGAAAATAATGAAATATTATTAATGAATGGGAGGTAATATATTATAAAAGGGTAATACAAGATATCATAAATTTTAATATACTAATGCAATAAATTAATAACATTCTTTAAACCTTTATATATGATTTTTAAATACACAAAACTGAAGGGAATTGTGAGGTATTGGTTTCTCATCTCACTTTTTCTTCTACGAGACACATTCCATATTCACCACTTATTTATTGTGCGTGGTGTATATATTGACCTTTGAAATATTATATCTTGAATATAATTATCATGATATTATTTAATGTTTATTGGATAATTATAGCTTTTATTGGGCATATGATTTGATTGATTACAAAGAGGTAAGGGGATTCTTAACCTAATTTCTATTCTTTCATTAACCTTCTACCTCATCAATAATGTCATTATAGGATTATGAGTGGGAATAATTTCTATTATGTTATGTTTAATTTCTATTTTTTACCTATATTTACTGAAAATACACATAATAAATTTATTTTATAAATTCTCAATTCAATGATATAATATTTATGAGGGATTTTTTTTAAACAATTATCTTTTTATGGTTTCCCTTAAAACTCCATTTTTCTTCCATGAACATAATTTTCTAAAATTTTTGTAAAAATGTTTTCACTATTATATTTATTTTTTAAATTCATTTTTAAAATTGTTTTTATTTTTAAAAAAGGTTTCGAAAGGATTATTTTTTTTCATTTTTCTATGAGAGGTTCTTTATGAATTTTCATACATAAATATAGAAATAATATTTTTTTAATTATACTGAATGATCGGATTTACCTTCCTTAATAAATATTTAATTCTTTAAATATTCCTGTACAATATTTGAGGTTTATTTTCATAGAACATGTTTTTCTTTTATAATGTTATGATATTTTTAAAAATTGATCTCAAAATAGAATGGATATTTTCCTCAATAATTATTTCAGGTGATCTTTAAAAATTACATTCCCTCTAAGATAACATTATTTGATGTTACTTATGATTTAATTTGAATATTATTAAAGGATAATATAATCATTATTTTTTTGGTTGGCTTTTTTTATGATGAAATGATGTTTATGAATCCCATTTAATTTCTATGAGTTATGTTATGATAGAATGTTTATAAAATTTATTTAATTACATGGGTTTATAAGTAATGAATGATTTATGGTCTCATGGGATAGATAAATATTATTTTCATTGTGTGATGGGTGGTATATATATGTCCCTCAAATGAATTTTGATAAATATAGATAAATCATGAGTAAAATAGTTATGTTTGAACTAGATTAAATGTTCAAAAATGTAATGCTTGAACCTAATTACATATTCACAATGTTATGTGTGAACCTAACGAAATATTCACAAATGTTATGAATGAACCTGATTACATGTTCATAATGTTATGTGTGAACCAGATTACAAGTTCACAAATGTTATTCAAGAACATGATTATATGTTCACAATGTTATGAAAGGAATTGATTACATGTTCAAAATATTATACATGAACCTATCTTTAATGTACATAAGTTTATGTGTGGACCTAGTTTCATTCCTTTAAGTTTATTAAAGGGACTAATTTCATGTACTTAACTTAACAATCAAACCTATTTATATTAATACATATTAACAAAGTTATAATTATATGTGTACAGAACATTTCCTTGTTTTATTTCACTATTATTATGTTATGATTAATGTATTATGAAGTCTTATGAATTATTACATGACTCCAGATTGTCATCTTTGATATATATAGTATAATTTTCAGGTGTCATGTTCGTGTTCTTATACCCTTATGCTATTATTAATATCTCCCTTGTTTACCCAAACTATGAATATAAGGACACAACATTAAAACATTACTTAATCATGAATTAAAAGAATAATTCACATTGAGGATCTTTTCAGGTTTAGAGTTTTAGAGAATTAGTCCATAACTATTACATCACAAAAGTTACAAAATAGAAACTTCTACCCAGATTACATTTTTTTCATAAAATAATAACTCTTGATAAAAAAAAGTAATGTACAGTTCGATGTTTTAGAAATCATGACTTTCCTTGATCCCATCTGTGACCCTATTCCACTTTATGTCCTGTGAAAAATGTAATGGCCTGGGTTTTTGCGGTCCATTACATTGTGAAAATCTGGTTTTGGGTTTTCGGGTCTGGGAATCACAGTGGTGTAGGCCTACCGGTAGCCTTAGCCTATTGGTAGCAGGCCTACCAGTAGCTTGGTCTACCGGTGGCCGCAACCTACCCATAGCTCTGTCTCTCGGTAGCTTGGTCTACTGGTAGTTGCAGCTACCGGTAGCTCTGTCTACTAGTAGCTCGGCCAACCGGTAGCTGCAGCCTACCGGTAGCTCGACCTACCGATAGCTACAGCCTAGCGGTAGATCAGCCAACCAGTAGTTGTAGCCTACTGGTAGCTCGGCCTACCGGTGGCTGCAGTCTACCGGTAGCTCATCAACCAGTCGCTGTCACCCATCAGCAGCTCTCAGCTACTTGTGGCTCTGGCCTACCCCGCGGGTTATTTCCAGTAGCGCTCCTTTTTGCGCAAAAGAGGATTTTAAACCATATTTTGACCTGTTTGAGCGTGTTTTAAAGACCCGTAATGCACGTAAGAGTTCTAATTAAATACTTAATCAATTAACGAGTCGGTTTAAACCTCTCAAATCCCTTTAATGACGAGTGGAGTTGCGTAGTCAACCCACGACCCCCACGCCTTACGCGGTTTCACGTTCTCACCTCAACTGTCCGCGGATCTTATAAACTAAGGGTTAGCCATGGTTTCTCATTTCATCAATCACGGATTTTCACAAACATCTTCTGGTGCATCGGGCGCACTGCATCATTATCCGTAATGTTTCGCTCCTGGCCTAAACATCGATCATCTATCAACATGTAGGGAATTTCTCCTTCGCCTCTCTTTTGTGTATCATGCGGGGTGGGTGTGCTTCTGTTCAATAGAATTGGACAAACCAGACCTGAATGAAGATAATTAACTGGATTCTATAAAGAAATAGGGGGGTCTATGATCGTTTATGTTGTTTATATTATGACCATCTTGTTGATTCGTGCTGTCTTATGCCTTCTGAAAATCGAGGCCGTTGGTGGTCGTTGTTTGTGCACTAATGAACCCCTGTTTTTGTTTTAAATGGCTTGTTGTGGTTGTAATCTCCTGCTGTGAAAAGTAAATTGGTTAATCATTTATATCCGGCCAAATAAATTGAGGCACCTGGATCAATCCTTCTGTGATAACCCCGGTTAAAATATACGAAAATTGAAATCATGGAGTGTGTTAAGTCGTTTAAATATGAAAATATTAGCATGGCCCTGACTTGTTTTGGTGGTGGTAGTTGGTTGTTTTCTTTTACGGGCTGATTGCTGGAGATGTGGGAGGGGATGTGATCCCCTGTCTTTATACTCTCGGTGGTTTTGTGAATTTGGGTATGGGATCCCCTGTTGGTATGGATTCAATGGTTGTGAGTTTTAAGACCGGGTGGGTACTTGTTTATATCACGAATTGGGGTGGGATCCTCTGTTGTTGAGAACCGGGCGTGGGCGTTATGGTCGATGCTTGACTTTTTACTTTCCTGGACTTGTTCCTATGACTACTAGTTGACCAGTAGTGCTTAAACATAATTAAAAATTATTACAGAACATGAAACAAGAATGGGACAAATGGGTTTTGTTGGCGAGAGTCGTGACTTGTGACTTGGATGAAGTGGTGTTGTGTTCTGTAGGCTAGTTAGGAAAACCTAAGCTTTGGGTGAGTGTTTTTTACCGATATCTATACTTGTAGTTTTGTGTTTCTTATTTTCACCCCACCCAAGTTGAGCACTTAGTGCTGAACACCACCATTTCATGGGGGATGGTGTTTTTCCCAACACTATTCTTAGTGGCTGGTTATTAGATCCTTTTCTACTCCCTTTCCCGGATAGCCCAGGTGTCTTCGGGCATGACAGTGGATCTTCTGGCCCAAGTGTCTTCGGGCGTGGTGGTGGTTGTTATGGCCTAAGTGTTTGCAGGCATGGTTACGTGTGAGAGTTGTGGCCCAGGTGTGTGCGGGCGGGATTTCGGCAGTGGGACTGTGTGTGGTTGTGGCCCAGGTGTGTGCGGGCGGGTGTGGCAGTGGGACTGTGGTGAAAGAATGGTGGGATTGGTTCGATGTGTAGGATGTCTCAATAACCAGTGGGAAAGTGGTGCGGGGTACCCAAACATCGATGAGCTCTGATTATGTATATATTACTTGGCTTGCGTTATTTGGGGAGTGTGCCTTGGTGAGGCTTGGGTGGATAGTTTACCTTGACAGGTGTTTGGTTTACTCCTTTTTCTCATGGGACATTAGCACGTTCCCCCACTTGTGCATGAGAGTCTTTGGTTTTCCCTACTGAGTGTACTTGTATTCTCACCCTATGTATATAAAACTACTTTCAGGTTTCCAGAAGGACTTCGGGGATCACGTAGGACCATACTAGCTCGAACCTTTGGGACATTTTTAGTTGTTGCTTTTCCTCTTTGGTACTTAGCTTTGTAGTCACCTTTTGTACTTGTGGCTTTACTTTTGGAACATGTATGTGGGAATGGTTTATTTTTTTTATTTTACTTTTCGGTTACCTTTGTGTTGTTGAGTTTTATCATCTCATCTCTCGATTATATAAAACAAAAAGGGGTAATGCCTTCCATTTGTGAGAAATTTCTATACCCTTGGTGCTAGTTTCCACTCCAGGACCTATTGAAGGTGGTTCTCGGGGGTCATTATCTCTCCTTCAACTTAAATAAGGAAGGACCTGGCAATCTATTGACCCTTCCCTCCTTTTGGTGAAAGCGGGTTGTGACAGAATGGTATCAAAGATAAAGATTGAGAGATAGGATGGAGTCTGAAGTTAGGCACAGTGAGGATTGCATGGGATGGTAAGGCAACAGTTTTGGGTGACCTTGGCGCATGAATTAGGCTAGGGAAGACCGTCTAGGACATGAGATTTTAGGGCCCCCCCGTGATCCTATGCAAGGAATTTGGACCTACCGAACGACCATGTGAGGCCACACAGATTGCAGGGTAGAGACCCTAGGAAAGGTACGTGCATCATAATGACTTGTGTTCTTGTGTTTCTGGGATGTCATGGGAATTAAGAATAAATTTAAATTTTTAATAAGTTTCAAGAACGATATTCTGCACTACTTGGGCTTAGGCATCCCTTATTTACCTTGCAGTTATGGCACCTCGAAGGCGACCACGTGCGGTAAAGGCGATCGAGGTCCCGGAGACTACTTTGGCCGATCGGCAGAGAGCTGATTGAGAGGAAGAGGATGACCAATGGAAGAAGACTCTTTGGGCCTTCCAGCAACAGGCCCTCGAGAAGTATGAGGGAAGCACCTCCGAAATGAAGATGGAAGGCTGGCTAGAGGAGATAGTTATAGCTTTCGGCCTGATTCGGGCCCCGACTGAGTACTGGGTTCCTCTGGCCGTCAGCCAGATGTGGGGAGCGGCACGTCAGTGGTGGAAGCTTTACCTGGGGGAGAGGAGAGAGTCTGAGGTGGCTTAGGCAGATTTCGAGAGGGAGTTCCGAGTGGAATTCCTCTCCTCGACGATGAAGGTAGAAAAGTGACAGGAGCTACTCTCCCTCCAGCAGGGGAGTATGTCCATGAGGGAGCTAGGGATCAAGTTCAAGGACCTCCTACATTTTTCTCCAGAACTCTTTCCCGACGAGGAGTCTCAGGCAAGACGTTTAGAGGAGGCGCTCTGACCCTCCCTCCAGTATGTTGTTACCCCATTTACCCTGCTGACGTACTTGGAGGTCCAGAAGAAGGCCGAAGTGGTGGAGAGGATGCATGCTCTAGGAGGAGTGTCACGAGAGGGGATCCAACTGGGGCCATCGAAGGGAAAGGCCATCAGCACCAGGCTTCCAGCGTCAGGACCCTCCAGGTTCCGACCAATAGGGAGAAGACCGCATCAGTTTCAGTTTCGATCCCCCGGCCCTCGCCCTTTCCTTTTTGGCCTGGGACCAAGGTGCTTCTTCTGTGGGAGCCCTGGACATCTCCGAAGTCAGTGCCCAGACCGGGTGTAGTACGGTGGTGGTGGAAACCTCTCGCACCCGCCCCAGCAGCAGCTTCCAGCTAGACCATTCAAACAACAGCAGGGGCAGCGAGCTCCCGCTCCTCCGTGGGAAGACGTAGGAGGAGGAGGCCGACCTCAGGGCGCACCTCAGGGACCTCGACCGAGGCGTGTTCGGGGAGGTGGCCGACAGCCGAGGGGCAGGGGAGCTGGGCGTGGACAGTTACATGCCGCAAAGGCAGCAATTCCAGCAGGGCCAGAGGTTGTTCGGGGTACGATCAGTCTGTTTAGAACTCTTTCTTATGCCTTGTTCGATACCGGATCTTCCCACTCCTTTGTTGCACCAAGTCTAGCTTGTGCCTTGGGTCTAGATGCGGAGAGAATTCCAGAGCCCCTGGTGTTGAGCACACCAGTTGGAGGTCAGACCAACTTGTTGTTTTTTTTGTCGGGGATGTAGACTGATGATAGGGCCACATCAGTCGGTTAAGGATCTTCTCCTACTAAAGATATAGTCATACGATGTCATCCTAGGCATCAACCGACTATTTTCTATGTGTCCCATCATCGAATATTTACGAAGAAGGGTCGTGTTCTCAGATTGGGTCGGCCGGCATGTTACCTTCACCAGCGAGCGAGGCGGTCAGAAGGGCAACGGATGAGAGGAACCCCTCCGCTCCTTGTTGGCCGAGATGACAGTGGAATCCGTAGATGCTGAAATGGTGGAAGTGCTAGAGATCGTCCATGAGTTTATGGACGTCTTCCCTGAGGAGGTGACAACTCTACCCCCTCGGCATGATATCGAGTTTGGGATAGACCTACAGCCTGACGCTCGTCCGATCTCGATGGATCCTTACCAGGTGGCACCTTCAGAGCTACGTGAGTTGCAGATCCAGATTGACGATCTGATGAAGAGGGGTTATGTTCGCCCAAGTGAATCACCGTGGGGCGCTCCAGTCTTGTTCGCAAAGAAAGAAGATGGTGGTCTCAGGTTGTGCATCGACTACAGGAGGCTGAATCAGGTGACGATTAAGAATCGTTACCCTCTTCCAAGGATAGACGATCTCTTCGACCAGCTAAAAGAGGCAGGGTGGTTCTCCAAGATCGACATGTGGTCTGGGTATCACCAGCTAATAGTGAAGGAGGGAGACATCTCGAATATGGCATTCAGATGCAGGTATGGACACTTCAAGTTCGTGGTCATGCCCTTCAGCATTACGAACGCCGAATCTGTGTTCATGGGGCTTATGAACTCCATATTCTGGGAGTACCTAGATCTGTTCATGGTCGTATTCATCGATGACATCCTGGTCTACTCAAGATCAATGAATGACCATGTGGAGCACCTAAGGATGGTTTTGGAGGTCCTCCGACATCATCAGCTCTATGGGAAGTTGTCGAAATGCAAGTTCTGGACACGGGAAGTGCACTTCCTCGGGCACGTGGTGTCCGAGCAGGGGGTAGCGGTGGACCCATAAAAAGTTGAGGCGGTTGTTTCTTGGGCAGCACCCAAGAATGTGGTAGAGGTCCGTAGTTTCCTTAGGCTCGCAGGTTACTATCGGAGGTTCATACGCAACTTCTCCCGAGTTGCGGCCCCTTTGACAGCCCTGACCAAGAAAGACCAGGTTTTCGTGTGAGGCGAGCAGTGTGAGTCAGCCTTCAGCTATCTAAAAGAGAAGTTGGTTAGTGCCCCAGTGCTGATATTACCAGAAGAAATGGTGGCCTATGAGGTGTTCTGTGATGCTTCAGGACATGGCCTGGGATGCGTGTTGATGCACCGACAAGGGGTGATCTCTTATGGGTCCAGGCAGCTATGCCCCCATGAGCGTAATTATTCCACCCACGACCTGGAGCTTGCAACGGTCATTTTTGCACTAAAGTTATGGCGGCACTACCTCTTCGGGGAATGCTTTGTGGTCTTCATGGATCATAAAAGATAGAGGTATATCTTCTCCCAGTGGGACTTAAACTTGCGACAATAGAGATGGGTGGAGTTCCTCTAGGATTACGACTTTGAGATCTCTTATACTGAGGGAAAGGGCAATGTGGTGGCCGATGCCTTGAGCAGGAGGACGCAGAAGGATGCGGTCCGAGAGTCGGCAGACGCCTAGAAGTCAATGGAGGAGTTGGATGCCTTACACTTAGATGCGAAGATGGATAGTAGTAGAGGCTGCCTATATCAGATGATAGTGAAGTCATCTCTGTTTCGACAAGTGGAGGAGTCTTAGTGGGGAGACTCAGAGTACGAAGTGATGCGTGACCGAGTTGACTAGGGAAATTCTCTGGAAGGATGGACAGAGGATGGTCAGAACCAGATGCTTTTTCAGAAAAGGTTTTTTGTTCTAGGAGTGATGCATGGAAAGGTTCTCAGTGAGTTCCACAACTCACCCCTGGCGGTACACCCAGGAGTTTCCAAGATGTACCAGGGACTGAAGAGGCAGTTCTGGTGGCCCGAAGTTAAGCGAGCAGTTGCAGAGTTTGTGGCCAAGTGCTTAGTGTGACAGCAAGTGAAGGCTGAACACCGAGTTCTAGGCGGCCTACTGCAGCCCCTAGATGTCCCCAAGTGGAAGTGAGATGACATCTCGATGGATTTCATCACAAGAATACCCATGGTCCAAGGGGGATACAATGCCATCTGGGTGGTAGTGGATAGGTTGAAGAAATCAGCTCACTTTCTGGCAATCAGGGAGTTTAGTACTGTGGATACTTTAGCACAAAAGTACGTGGATGAGGTGGTGCAGTTGCATGGAGTTATGAGGTCTATAGTCTCGGATATGGATGCACGGTTTACCTCACGAGTCTGGAGAGGATTACAGCATGCGTTTGGCACCCAGTTATGCCTTAGCACTGCTTTCCATCCCCAAACAGATGGAAAACAGAGCACACCATCCAGACCTTGGAGGATATGCTACGGCCTTGTGTTCTGGACTCAGGAGGATCATGGGTGCGACAATTTCCCCTGGTAGAGTTCGCCTACAATAATAGCTACAACTCTACCATCGGTATGACCCCGTTTGAAGCCTTGTACGGGAGGCCATGTCGTTCACCTATGTGTTGGGACGAAGTAGGAGAGGCCGGCATCCTTGGCCCAGAGGTGGTGCAGAACACAATAGAGAAGGTTCAGCTCATACGGCAATGGATGAAGGCGGACCAGGACTGATATAAGTCGTATGCTGATACCAGGAGGAGGCCCTTGGAGTTTGAGTTTGGGGACCACGTGTTCTTGAAGGTCTCCCCTCGGCGTGGGCAGCGGAGGTTCAGCAAGGGGAGTAAGCTTTCCCCTAGGTTCATCGGACCCTTCGAAGTGTTGCGGCGGGTCGGCAAGGTGGCTTATCAGCTAGCATTGCCACCACCGCTACTGAGGATACATGGTGTCTTCTATGTGTCCCAGCTCCATCGGTATCTACACGACGATTCACACATCCTTGATTTGGGTGAGCTGGACATCGTGGACGACGTGACCTTTGTGGAGAGACCAATGATGATCGAGGATCGCAAGGAGAAGGGGCTTCATGGCTGAACCATCCCCTTGGTTCGTGTGTTGTGGAGACATGGTGGGATTGAGGAGAGTACGTGGGAGAGGGAAGCACAGATGCGTACCTAGTACCCAGAGTTGTTTTGAGTTTGTTCCTTGTTGTACCTGTTGTGGTAGAACGTTTTGTCTTTTGGATATGAAATGTACTGGTTTTCTTTCCTCTGTTTGTGTGTGAAAAGACCTGGAGATGGGGAGGAGAGAACCCGACCCCTAATCAAGATGCATTAAGGTGGATGCGATCAAACCTGTGCGGGCGAGTTGATGCTACCCAAAGCGGATAATATCTTGACATGGGGGAGGAGGCTCCCCAACCCACATGCCCAGGCAGTTTGGCATGGTATGTTTCTTGGTTCTTGGCAGGGAAATGTTTTAGTTAGCATGGGTTCGCTCCTAACAGTTATATTTCAAGGTGTTAGTTCGGACCCTCTCTTCCCTTCTGGTTTTGTTTTGATTCTCGAGGGCGATAATCGTTTAAGAGGTATCTGATGTAATGGCCCGTGTTTTTGGGGTCCATTAATTTGTGAAAATCTAGTTTTGGGTTTTCGGGTCTGGGAATCACGGTGGTGTAGGCCTACCGGTAGCCTTAGCCTACCGGTAGCAGGCCTACCGGTAGCTCGATCTACCGATGGCCGTAGCCTACTGGTAGCTCTGTCTCCAAGTAGCTCGGTCTACCGGTAGCTACAGCTACCGTTAGCTCAGTCTACCGGTAGCTCGGCCTACCGGTGGCTGCAGCCTACTAGTAGCTCAACTACCGGTCGCTGTCACCCACCGGTAGCTCTCAGCTACCGGTGGCTCTGGCCTACCCCGCGGGTTATTTCCAGTAGTGCCCCTTTTTACGCAAATAGGGTTTTAAACCCTATTTTGACCTTTTTGAGTGTGTTTTAAAGACCCATAATGTGCGTAAGAGTTTTAATTAAATACATAATCAATTAATGAGTCGGTTTAAACCACCCGAACCCCTTTAATGACGATTGGAGCCGCGTGGTCAACCCACGACCCCTACGCTTTATGCGGTTTCACATTATCACCTCAACCGTCCGCGGCTCTTATAAACTAAGGGTTAGCCGTGGTTTCTCCTTTCCTCGATCGTGGATTTTCACAATAAGATTCTGGTGCATTGGGCGTGCCACATCGTTATCCGTAAAGTTCCACACCCAGCCTAAAAGTTGATCATCTATCAACAAGTAGGTAATTTCTCCTTCGCCTCACTTTTGTGTATCATGCGGGGTGGGCGTGCTTCTGTTCTGTAGAATTGTATAAACCAAACCTAAATTAAGATAATGAACTAGATTCTATAAAGAAAGAAGGGGGGGATGTGATCGTTGATGTAGTTTATATTATGACCATCTTGTTGAGTCGTGTTGCCTTATGCCTTCTAAAAATTGAGGCCATTGGTGGTCTTTGTTTGTGCACTAATGAACCCCTGCTGATGTTTTAAATGACTTGATGTGGTTGTAAACTCGTGCTGTGAAAAGTAAATTGGTTAATCACATATATCTGGCCAAATAAATTGAGGCACCAGGATCAATCCTTCTGTGATAACTCCAGTTAAAACACACGAAAATTGAAATCATGGAGTGTGTTAAGTCATTTAAATTTGAAAATACCACCATGGCCCTGACTTGTGTTGGTGGTGGTAGTTGGTTGTTTTCTTTTACGGGCCGATTGCTGGAGATGTGGGAGGGGATGGGATCCCCTCTCTTTATACTCTCGGTGGTTGTGGGAATTTGGGGATGGGATCAATTGTTGGTATGGATTCGGTGGTTGTGAGTTTTAAGACCGGGTGGGTACTTGTTTATATCACGAATTGGGGTGGAATTCTCTGTTGTTGAGAACCAGGTGTGGACATTACGGTTGATGCTTGACTGTTTACTTTCCTGGACTTGTGCCTGTGCCTACTAGTTGCCCAATAGTGCTTAAACTTAATTAAAAATTATTACAGAATATGAAACAAGAATGAGACAAATGGGTTTTGTTGGCGAGAGTCGTGACTTTTGACTTGGACGTAGTGGTGTTGTGTTCTATAGGCTGGTTCGGAAAACCTAAGATTTGGGTGAGTGTTTGTTACCTTTATCTATACTTGTAGCTTTGTGTTTCTTATTCACGACCCACCCAAGTTGAGCACATAGTGCTGAACACCCCCATTTCATGGGGGAGGGTGTTTTTCCCAACACTATTCTTAGTGGTTGGTTATTATCTCCTTTTCTGCTCCCTTTCCCAGATAGCCCAGGTGTCTTCGGGCGTGGCAGTGGATCTTCTGGCCTAGGTGTCTTCGAGTGTGGGGGTGGTTGTTATGGCCTAGTTGTTTGCAGGCGTGGTTTCGTGTGACTGTTGTGGACCAGGTGTGTGCGGGCGGGATTTCGGCAGTGGGACTGCGTGTGGTTGTGGCCCAGGTGTGTGTGGGCGGGTGTGGCAGTGGGACTGTGGTGACAGAATGGCAAGATTGGTCCGATGCGTAAGATGTCTCAATAACCAGTGGGAAAGTGGTGTGGGGTACCCAGACATCGATGTTCTCTGATTATATATATTACTTGACTTACGTTATTTGGGGAGTGTGCCTTGGTGAGGCTTGGGTGGATAGTTTACCTTGACATGTGTTTAGTTTACTCCTTTTTCTCACAGGACATTAGCATGTTCCCCCACTTGTGCATGAGAGTCTTTGGTTTTCCCTACTGAGTGTACTTGTATGCTCACCATACGTGTATAAAACTGCTTTCAGGTTTCCTGGAGGACTTCGGGGATCACGCAGGACCATACTAGCTCGGACATTTGGGGTATTTGCAGTTGTTGATTTTCCTCTTTGGTACTTACCTTTTTAGTCACCTTTTGTACTTGTGGCTTTAATTTTGGAACATGAATGTGGGAATGGTTTATTTTTTTGATTTTACTTTTCGGTTACCTTGGTGTTGTTGAGTTTCATCATCCTATATCTCGATCTTATAAAACAAAAAGGGGTAATACCTTCCATTTGTGAGAAATTTCTATACCCTTGGTGCTAGTCTCCACTCCAGGACCTATTGAAGGCGGGTCTCGGTGGTCATTATCTCTCATTCAACTTAAAGAAGGAAGGGGCTGGAAATCTGCTGACCCTTCCCTCCTTTTGGTGAAGGCGGGTCGTGACAAAAAACATTTCAAAAACTTGGGATGAGCATTAAAAAGCTCAGTAAGGAATACACAAAGAAGGAAACTATTAGTTTTTCAAAACTAAAAGTACACCATGAATAATTTAATATAAGTAATACTTTTCACCTTTATGAAGTAGTAAATACTCTTCACTGAATAAAAGATCACTACATTCCCTTTTGTAACCAAAATGTTACCCATATAAAGAAAACATAGCATATAAAGGTAACTTAGAACATAAACATACTTAAATTGAATAACCATACAGTCGACTTCCACACATGTCACTAAATGGAATAGTCATACGACCAACTTACATACCCAATGAATTGGAGGTTATAACGTAACCACCCATCCTGGTATTCACGGCACCACCAGTCATTTGGTTTATCACATAACCACTCGTCAAATGTCCAAGTACCATTATAAAATCATAAGACATAAAACAAATATAAAGGAAAAAAACATTTCCACATGTAAATCACAATATATCACATAAATATATTGATATAACAAATCCATTATCAAAACCATTTTCAATACCAAAATACATAATAGCGTATATGGTATTTATTTTCTTATAAAAATTTTACGACTTGTTGAGGAAGCCAATGATCAAATAATACTCGCGGCGGAGGAAAGGTCGTTGTCACCGCGTATGTTAAAAGAAAAATCCCTTTTTTCCTTTTAGTAAAACTCTTCGTAGAAAAATATTCCCTTTGAATCAAACAAAAATTCAAAGATGTTTATACAACGTATAAAAGAAAGTCCTGTATTAAAACAAAATATGCCTCAACGAAAGGATATTGAGATGAAGTATATTACCTCATGTCTGACATCACTCAATCGTTATTTAATCTCTTGAATAATAAACTAAAGTAAATCTCTAATTTATTAATAACTTTTTTCAAGTTTATTATTCCTTTTATATCACTTATTGACATGTTATAAAGATTATGTAATCATTTAAGATAATAACGTTCATTTTGTCGATATTTGGTACTTAAGTCAAAAATGGACTTCTTATAATTACACGTTGTTCATGTGGTCAAAGGTTAATTATATCCATAATGATATTCATGATTTCGACATCATAAATATCATAAATATCTATCATATACATGTATTTATAATGAAACCTAACATTGAGAGGTTAGAAATGAAATGCACTGTTCATGGAGACGGTAAGCCGTTCGTATGCATGATCACAACTTTCATTTATATTTCATATTTAATGGAATTAAAACATAATTATACAAAGTAGTATTATAATTACAGAATTTTATAATATATAATATCATTAAACCTACCCTTTATACGTACCACATATGGTATGAACCAGTCAAATCACTTTCAGGGGGCGGTAGTCAGCACTTCCTCAAATGAAATTATCGTGTTTACAAAGAATGGAAACCATAAAGGTTTGATATATATAAAAAAATACGGGAGAATAAAGAAAACATAAAACAAATATATATCATATATAAATATAGTGGCATCTTAATGGCCACCATGATAGGTGTTAAATGAAAATTGAACAATCATCGTTTCGTGAGGCAGTAATTCGCCATCCATAGAAACAGTATGTTCTTTAACCATTAGACGGGGGTGTGTGTGAGTGTAGGTAGAATCCTTATCATAACAGGATCCTATTATATTGAGGATACTGGTGTTATTATGGGATCAAATAATTATAAGATAGTGGTGAGGTAAGAAGGAAAATAAAAGGAAGAAACTCGATAGAAGACTTTACCTCTAAATTGGGTAACTCTTTTTGATTTGAGACCAAGGCTTCCTTGGGAAACATTCCACCCAATGTGAGGATTCTAGGAGTAAGAGAGGGATATGGAGAGATAATATGAGAAGATGTTGGATGAGCCAAGGTCTTGAGAGGTGTGTGTAAGGGGGTAGAGGTGGGGTCCTGTTGTAAGAGGGAGGAGGGTCACTTTTCGTAAGCCTTGAAATGTTACTTTTTTATAAAATGATTTTAGAATTTTAAAGGTCCCACAATGATATATTTCGAGGATAAGGTGATAAGGGTTCGAAATACACCCATAAAACAAGTTTTTTACAAGTGTAAGTCTTATATTTTACATTATCTTTTCATTTTATTTAAATCGTTCATTAATGAGGTAATCACTGCATCATCATGGTGTCATAAATAAATTTATTTATTTAATGTCTAAAAATTATAAAAAAATACCATGATGTAGGAAATATTATTAGATTTACAATGACTATTTATAGTCTGAGAGAGAATTTAGGTAAACAAAATTAAAATTTATTTACTTAGTTGTTACATAGTTTGGTTATACTTTTCATTAAAAATAATATAATAAAAGGTCACTATGACACTAATGTGATTACATGGGGTCCCAATGTAGGCACAAGGAATCCCATGGTTGGAAATGACACAACAAAGAAGATTTGGACACATGTTGGGGTCATTTTATATTATTATGATATTATTTTATTACCCTTAACTACCAGATTACTAATTAATCATGATAATTAAATATAATTACCATCATTACTATTCAAATGTCCAAAAATAAAAAGGTCTTAATTACATAATTTTTACCCTATGATTAAAAATATGGAATAAATTTTATCAAATTCAAAACACAAAATTTTCAGTAATTAATTTAAAAATAATTCTCATTGTCAAAACAAATAGCGTGTTTTTAATAAACAATATCTATCAAAAGATTGATAATTGTTTATGTCAAATTTCAATGTGAAATTAATTATATTGAACATGATTAAATTAAATGGTAAAAATATATTCTAATTACACTTTAAAACAAATTAAAAAGATAATATTACCATATAATTAAATTAGATGAAAAAGAAGTTTTGAAGTAAAATGCAGTAATTTTCACTATTCATTAAAAAATGAACATTGTCAGAAAAATAACAAAAATTTATCCAAACTAAATTTCAATGTCCCAATTATAAAGAATAAGTTTATTTTCACAAATAGAGCTTATAAAATTGTCATAATATAGATTTAAAAATGGTTCTCCATCAAAAGGCGGTAAAACAATCTTTTAAAAATATTAGAATATTCTATGGTTAAGATTGGATTTATTCTAATTTTAAGACTATAAAACACTATATAATTAATAAATAGACATAAATATGAAAATCTATTATTCTTTACATACATGGTGTGTTACATCCTTCCCCACTTTAGGAAATTGCGCCCCCAGAATTTATTTACTTATCGAATAGGTGGGGGTATTTATCCCTCATTGCATTTTCAGATTCCTATGTTGCCTCTTCAACTATATGATTTTTCAATAGAACCTTTACTATATGAATCAACTTATTCCGCAAAACATTATCCCCGTGGTCATGAATTTGGACCGGTTGTTCCTCATAATATATATTCTCTTCCAGCTGAACTACCTCTGGACTCAAAAACATGAGTTGGATCTGGCATGTAATTCCTTAACAATGAAACATGAAAAAAATTATATACTTGGGACAAACTTGGAGGTAATGCCAATCTATATGAAACCGATCCAACATTCTCCAGGATTTCATAAGGTCTAATGAACCTCAGACTTAATATTCCTTTCTTGTGAAAATGTATCACACTTTTTTATGGAGAAACTTTGAGAAAAATATGATCACCTACCTCAAAAAAAGATCGTTCCTCCGGTTATCCGCATTACTTTTCTACCAACTCTAAGCTATTCTCATGTGATTCGGAATCAACTGAACTTTTTCTGCCATGTATTCTACCAATTCTAGTCCCATCAGCTTCCTTTCCCCTACTTCATCCCAAAAATCTATAGTTCGACATTGTTTACCATATAATTCCTCAAACAGATCCATCTATATACTGGAATGAAAACTGTTATTATAAGAAAACTCAACCGATAAAATATGATGGTCCCAAATTCTATGATAATCCATCGTGCAAGCACGTAACATATCCTCCAAGGTCTGAATTTTTCGTTCTAACTACCCATCTGATTGCGGATGAAAAGTTGTACTAAAATTTAATTCAGTACCCAATGACATCTGAAGGCCATTCCAAAAGTTAGAAGTAAACCTGGGATCACGATCAGATACAATGGAGAGGGGAACTCCATATAACTTGAATATATCTTTAACATAAAACCGAGAAAGTTGATCTAGAGATAATGTATCTCGAATAATAAGAAAATGAGCAGATTTAGTCAATCGATCAACAATAACACAAATTGCATTATTACCTTGATATGTCTTTGGAAATCCCACAACGAAGTCCATGGATATTTTTTCCCATTTCCACTCTGCCACGAGTAATGACTGAAGCATCCCTTTCGGTAGCTTCCACTCCACATTAACCTGCTGACAGGTCAAACACTTCATAGTAAAATCAGAAATATCTTTTTTCATTCCATCCCACCAATAATACACCCGCATATCTCTGTATATCTTAGTACTTTCAGGATGAACTGAAAACGGGGAACTATGAGCCTCACATAACAACTCATTCTTCAGCTGTGAATCACCAGGCACACATAATCTCTTCCCAAACCTCAAAACACAATCATTATCAATGTTAAATTAAGGCAACTTACCCTTCTGAACCAACTCTACCTTTTTCTACAACCCACTATGTTTCTTCTATGCTTTCTTAATTCTGTCTGATAGAGATGATCTCACTGACACCTAAAACAAAACAGAAGAACTTCCTATACTAACAACTTCTATGCCAAAGTTCATCAAATAAAAAACCAAAGGATCTCTTTTGAAACGTATCATGGTTAATGAATCATTAATTTTTCTACTCAAAGCATCAGCCACTTTATTTTATTTTCTTTGATGGTAAGGAATTGTACAATCGTAATCCTTGATTAATTCCAACCATATCCACTGTCTCATGTTAAATTATTTCTGAGTGAATATATACTTTAAACTTTTTTGATCAATATATATTTCATACATTACACCATACAAATGAGGCCTCCAAATTTTTAAAGCGAAAAAAACAGCAACTAGTTCCAAATCATGTGTAGAGTAATTTATCTCATGAGTTTTCAACTGACATGAATCACAAGAAATTACCTGATCATTCTGCATTTTGACACAACCAAGTCCTTTCAATGAAGGATCACTATAGATAAAAAACTCACCATTCCTGGAAGGCAGTGCCAAAACTAGATCATTCACCAATATTCTTTTCAATTCCTGAAAACAATCATCACATTCTTTTTTCCGAATGAACCTAACACATTTTTGAGTTAACTTAGTCATTGGACTAGATAAATGTGAAATTTTTTCAACAAACTTCCAGTAATAATCTTCCAAACCAAGAAGACTATGGATCTTTGTTATATTGGTGGGTATTGGACATTTTTCAACAAGTTTTGTTTTATCAGGATCAACAGTTATGGCATTTTTTGAAACAATGTGACCTAAGAAAGGAATTTGTTGTAACCAAAACTCACACTTGCTGAATTTTCCATACAGTTTTTTTATTTTAAGGCTTTAAAGATGACCATTAAATTACTTTCATGTTCCTACATACTTTTGGAATAAACCAAAATATCATCAATGAACACAACCACAAACTTATCCAAGAAGTCATGGAAAATTCAATTCATTAGATCCATGAATACAGCAGGTGCATTGGTTAATCCAAAATGCATAACTACAAATTTGTAATGGCCATATCTAGTACGAAACGTGTTTTTCAGAATTTCTGATTCTTTTACTTTAAACTGATGGTACCATTCCCTCAAGTCAATCTTCGAAAAATACTAAGATCCCTGGATCTGAACAAACAAATCATCGATATGGTGCAAAGGATACCTGTTCTTAACAGTGATGTTAATCAATGCTCTATAATCAATGAAAAGTCTCATTGAACCATTTTTCTTTTTAACAAACAAGATAGGATCACCCCATGGTTATGTGATAGGTCTAATGAAATATTTTTCTAATAAATCCTGCAATTTCTTCTTTAACTCTAAATGTTCAACTTGATCCATTTGATAAGGGGGTTTTTAAATTGGCATAGAATCTGGAACTAAGTCAATAGTAAATTCAACATCCCGATCATCTATAATACCATGAAACTCATCAGGAAAAACATCAAGATACTCATTTACCACTAGCATATCATTAATCTGAACAGTTCCTTTGTTTTCAACAATATGTGCAAGGTAACATTCATTTACATATTTTACTAGTTTCTCAAATTCCTGATATGTTATCAAAATCAAGGGGTCATTCTTGTACACAAATTAAAAATATTTCTAAAAAGAAACCTCTTTAGCACTGTAGTCAATCTTAGAATGATAAACATAAAGAAAATCCATGCCCAAAATAACACCAAACTCTACTAGAGGCAAAATAATAAGGATTGTAGGTAGATTCTTTCCTCACACAAAGATATGAAGGTTCTTATAATTTATTTTTGTCTCAATGTTTCCCCTGGTGTTTTTACCATAAGTTCAGGATTCATATCGTGATATGGAATTCCCAATTTACTATAAAACTTCTCAGAAATGATAGAATGTGTAGACCCTAAATCAAACAACACATTGGTATAATCTGAACAAACAAACAGTGTACCTTATACTACTTCATTCGATAGCCCATCATCTGCTGAAGTAGTTTCAAAGGATTTCACCACCCCTTTCTATTTGTAGTACGTATGCTTTCCCTAAATTTAGTTCTTAGTTAGAAACTCATTTGCATAATGAACCATTTCATTACACTTAAAACATCTTACCACTGGCTTTTCATTGCTTACTTGACCATCTTCCTTACAGTTACGAGCAATATGACGAGACTACCACAACGAAAGCTCTTTCCAAACATGGATAAAAATTCTCTAGGATATATTTTACCACACTTCTCACATGATGGATATTTGTTTTTCTTTCCTCTGGGCTTCTTTGATGAATTATTTCCCTTTGCCTACCAACTAGATCTCTTATTCTGTTGTTTGTCAAAGAACACCTGATCATCGGAAAAATCCATTTCCACCTTCTCAGCACATCAAAAAAACTTTTCATAACTTTTGAACTCACAATAAGATAATTCCCTTCGATATTTTGGCTTTAATCCTAAGTAAAAAAGATTGATTTTACTATCAAGGTCTCAGATAAAATTTGGAGTATACCTTGACAATTGAGTGAAGTTCTCTTTATAAGCAACCACTGAGTTGTCCTCTTGCCTCAATTCCAAGGATTGTTTTCCATCCTAAGTCAAATATCCTTAGGAAAATATTTCTCATGGAACATACCTTTGAATTCATCCCAGTCAAGAGAATCAATCTCATCAGCATCCCTGATATTTTTAACCATCGACCACCACTGATATGCTTCACCCTCCAAATGGTAAACAACAAGACTAACCTTTTGATTTTCTGAACACCCCATGACTTCGAAAATCATATCCAGTGCTTTAATCCCCCCTTCAGCTAGCACAAGGTCAGATGATACTATGAATGATGGGGGATGTTGCCTCATGAAATTTTCCACCACTGACATGTTCATCTGTGGTTTATTTGACTGATCTTGTGCATGGATACCACCACCATTTATCTCTTGAGTCAACTACGCCATTACTGCAATAAACTGTTCAGTTCCAATTCTGACCATCTCAGAATGCTAATTTGGAAGGTCATTTCCTTCTGTATGCCTTCCTAAAACTGCTTCCCTATTTCCTCTGTAGAAAACCATTCTGAACAAACATGTCTTAGATGAAGCAACGTTGTAATATTTAAATGCTAGATCATTTCAATTTGACCACAATGTGTTAAAAATTATATTTGGATAAAAATTTAATAGAATTCTAACTCCTAAAGTTATCTAAACCAACCTTTGATACCAACTATAAGGACCCAGCCTTAAAACATTACTTAATATTGAATTAAAAGAATAATTCACATTGAGGATATTTTTGGTTTTAGATTTTTAGAGAATTAGGCCATAACTATTACATCTCAAAAGTTACAAAGTAGTCACTTCTACTCAGATTCCATTTTTTCATAAAATAAAAACGATTGATAAACAAAGTCATGTCTAGTTCCATGTTTTATACTGCATGACTTCCCTTGATCCCATCCTTGACCTTATTCCATTTTATGGTCTGTGAAAAACATTTTAAGAACACGGCATGAGAATTAAAAAGCTCAGTAAGGAATACACAAAGAAGGAAACTATATGTTTTAAAAAACATCAAGTAAACCATGAATACTTTAACATAAGTAATACTTTTCAGCTTTATGAAGTAGTAAATACTCTTCAATGAATAAAATATCACTGCTTACCCTATTGTAAACCAAATATTACCCATATAATGAACACATAACATATAAAGGTAACTTTGAACATAAATATACATAAATGGAATAACCATACAGTCTACTTCCACACATGTCACTAAATGGAATAGCCATACGGCTGAATTCCATACCCAATGCATTGGAGGTTATAACGTAACCACCCATCCTGGTATTCATGGAACCACCCGTCATTTGGTTTATCACGTAACCACCCATCAAATTTCTAAGTACTATTATAAAATCATAAGACATAAAACAAATATAAAGGAAAGAAAAAATTTCCACATTTCAATCATAATATATCACATAAATATATTGACATTAAAAATCCATTATCAAAACCATTTTCAATACCAAAATACATAATAGAGTATATGGTATTTATTTTCTTTTAAAAACATTATGACTTGTTGAGGAATCGAAAGATCAAATAATACTCGTAGTGGCGGAAAGGTCGTTGTTACCTGGTACGTTAAAAAAAACAATACTTTTTGTCATTTAGTAAAATGATTCATAGAAAAATATTCCCTTTGAATGAAATGAAACGTAAAATGTGTTTATACAGCGTATAAAAGAAATTCTTATATTAAAACAAAATATGCCTCAATGAAAGGATATTGAGACGAAGTCCCTTACCTCGTGTTCGACATGACTCGATCGTTCTTTAATCTCCTGAATAATAAAATAAAGTTAATTTATACTTTCTTAAGAACCTTTTTAAGTTTATTATTTCTTTTATATCACTTTTTGTTATGTTATAAACATTATGTAATCATTTATGTTATTAATGTTCATTTTGTCGATATTTGGTACTTAAGTCCAAAATGGACTTCTTATAATTACATGTTGTTCATGTGGTCAATGTTTCATTATATCCAAAATGATATTCAAGATTTTGATATTATATATATCATATATATCCCGAATATACATGTATTTATAATAGTACATAACATTTAGAGGTAAGAAATGAAATGCACCGTTCCTGGAGACGGTAAGTCGTACGTACGCATGAATGCTACTTCCATTTATATTTCATAATTAATGGAATTAAAACATAATGATACAAAGTAGTATTATAATTCCAGTAATTTAGCATATATAATATCATTAAAACTATTCTTTATATGTACCACATATGGTATGAACGAGTCATATCACTCTGAGTGGGTGGTAGTCCGCACTTCCTCAAATGAAATTATCGCGTTTACACATAATGAAAACCATAAAGGTTTTCTATATATAAAAAAATAAAGAAGAATAATGAAAAAATAAACATAATATATATCATATATAAATACAGTGACATTTTAATGGCTGCCATGATAGGTGTTAAAAGAAGATTTAACTATCATCGTTTCGTGAGGCAGTAATTCGCCATCCACAGAAACAGTATGTTCTTTAACCATTAGATAGGGGTGTGTATGAGTGTAGGTATAATCCTTATCATAACAATATCCTTGTATATTTAGGATACTGGTGTTATTATGGGAACTAATAATAAGAAGATAGTGGTGAGTGAAGAAGGAAAATAAAAGGAAGAAACTTGATATAAGACATTACCTCTAAATCGGGTAACTCTTTTTGAATTGAGTCAAATGCTTCCTTGGAAAGACTTCTGCCCAAAGTGAGGCTTATAGGAGTAGTAGAGGGATGTAGAGAGATAATATGAGTAGAGTTTGGATGAGAAAAGGGATTGAGAGGTTTGTGTAAGGGGGTAGAGGTAGGGGCCTTTTATAAGAGGGAGGAGGGTCACTTTTGGAATGTCTTGAATTGTTACTTTATTATAAACTTATTTTCGGATTTTAAAGGTCCCAAAATGATATATTTCTGGGATTAGGTGATAAGGGTTTGAAATCCACCCATCCAATAGGTTTTTGACAAGTTTAAGTTTTAGATGTTACCTTATCATTTCATTTTATTTAAACTGTTCATTAATGAGGAAATCAATGCAATATCATGGTGTCATAAATAATTTTTTTTATTTAATGTATAAAAATTATAAAGAAATACCATGATGTAGGAAATATTATTATATTTCCAATGACTATTTATATTATAAGATACCATTTATGTAAGCAAAATCAAAATTTTTTACTTAGGTGTTTGGTTATATTTTCCTATCATTAAAAACTATATAATAAAAGGTCACTATGACACTAATGTGATTCAATGGGGTCCCAAAGTTGGAACAAGGAATCCCATGGTCATACATGACACAACAAAGAGGATTTTGACACATTTTGGGGTCATTTTATATTATTATCATATTATTTTATCACCCTAACTACCCGATTAGTAATTAATCACAATAGTTAAAGATAATTACCATCGTTACTATTCATAATGTACAAAAACAAAAAGGTATTAATTACATAATTTGGACCTTATGATTCCAAATATAGAATAAATTTTACCATATTAAAAACACATAAATTACAGTAATTAATTTAAAAATATTTCTTGTTGTCAAAACAAATAGCGTGTATTTAAGGAACAATATTTATCAAAAGATTGATAATTGTTTATGTCCAATTTCAATGTGAAATTAATTATAATGACATAAATTGGATTAAATGGTAAAAATATATTATAATTACACTTTAAAACCAATTAAAAAGATAGTCTAACAATATAATTAAATTATATTAAAAATAAGTTTTAATGTAAAATGCTGTATTTTTCACTATTCATTAAAAAAATGAACATTGTCAGAAAAATACCAAAAATTTATTCAAAGTAAATTTCAATGTCCCCATTCTGAAGAATAAGTTTATTTTGGAAAATAGATCTTATAAATCTGTTAAATGTTATATTTAAAAATGGTTCACCATCAAAAGGCGGTAAAACAATCTTTTAAAAATATTAGAGTATTCTATGATTAAGATTGGATTTCTTCTCATTTTAAGCCTCTAAAACACTATCTAATTTATAAATAGACATAGTTATGAAAATATATTATTCTTTACTTACTTGGTATGTTATAGAGAATCTGATACCACCCTTTTCTTATGATTATTTTCCCAGGATATAAAGGAAGGTATTAACTATTACATGCCAAAAGGGTTCTAGTTATTAAGGAATAAGTGGAAAATAATGGAGATGTTTTATAAAGTAGTTTTTATAAGTTTTGAAAAACACTAAACCATACAGTCTTGACATAGATTTTTTATGATTTTTAATGAATATTCATCTATTTATATGCAATATATTTGTATGAAAACTATTGGTCATTTTATTTGGTATCAAAGCAAGGTTTAGTAAACATTTTTAAAATATGATGAGAAAATCATTGTAGTAACCCTACATGTAAGTATATGTTACAATCATATAGTATTGGTAATGACCATGAATAACCTAACTTAAACCTAAGGTTTCATATATTGAAATTTTATTATAAATTTCCCTTGATTATGTGAGTTTCCCAGTATGATTAGTGTTTCTCACACTATTATTTTTGGTTCTAGTCGATTGTTGGAACTAGAAGGAAAAATTTTAACATTGAATTAGATGGATAATTAGGTGGCTATGAGCAAAAAAAATGTGTGTTTATGGGACAAAAAGATATTGTTATTATACCTAATCAGCTATCCCAGTATATGATTAACAACATGAACATCGTTGAGATTCCTAAAACATCGAATAAGGAGAAGATGTAATTTTATAAAATTTTATGTGGTTATGAACATATCAGAAAGAACATTACAATTAATATATGTTAAGAAGTTGGGAATAATAACCTAGAGGAATATATAATATGGAGGGGAATATGTTATTTGTGTATAAATGAAGGTCATAGAGTGAAAATTTCTTGAGGGGTTTAGTGTATTATGTTTGGGGAACATGGGAATTACCCAACTCAATGTCCTGAACCAAGAATTAATATCTAAATAAATGAAGGAAATATTCTATTACAAAAGTTGATTTAGAAGGACCAAATTATTTATGTATTTTGAATCAATATTAATGTTGTAGAAATAATTTTATGGTATTATGGAGTAATGTAACAACTAATAATTGGTACAGTATAGTTTTTATTTACGTATTAAAAAGTACATGTTGAAGGGTATTGGTAACCATGAAAAGTGATTAAGGTGGTAAAGTGCTGTTTTTGGAGAACACATGATTAAAGGAAGGATAACCGTTAATATGTGTATAATGAGAAAAAGAGATGTTTGATTGTAATATAATAAATGGGGTGGGATGGAGGACCTTATTAGTGATTAGTAATATTATAATAAGGTGGTTTTTTGATAATGTTTATAGAATATTTAGTTTTTTGGTATGAGTAAAGAGTTATTTTTTGAAATAAATACTTTTTTAACTATTGTAATTAAGGTTATTACCATATTTCAATAGAATACATAATAACTATCTTGACATGTTTAGTGTGTGAAAATTAAGAGAAATATCATGTTTTTTGGGGGATTAATGGTACGTTGATTTTTATTATTTAATAACATTTATATGATTATTTATTTAAAAGTTTCATAAGGGTAACCACTTATGACATCGTTTACATTGATCTTTGGATGATGTTTTAGAGATTAATTAATTACATACCCATATAAATATTTATGTGAGTTGGATAATATATGTTAACCATTTTTTATGATAACTATAAATAATAGGAATGAATATTCATTCTATTGTGAATCTTAGGATCCACTAGTTTTTAAAGAATTTAAATTTTATATTCACATATTTGAGTAATAAATGAAGCATAAATTTATGAACGCACTACCTAAATGTGGGTTTATACCTATGAGATTAAATCAAGTATGTGTATCTTCTCAAATGATTATGAAATAAAATGTTACCTATTTTCATAATATTTGATGATATTAACAAACATTTTCATACCTATTTTTTATATGGTGTTTTATTAATTAAAATTAAAATGATAGTGTACTATATCATTATCCATCACAACTTGATATTTATAATTATCTTCTATGTCAATATGTTTAATTTCAACTAATATTCTCATAATAAGAATTTTATTTATGTGGTGATCCTTATATTTTACTTTACTTATTTTTAAGAGTAAGTTTTATTGAACCATTTTTTATGATGTGGGTTTCCCAAAAACGAGTTTTCAAATATATACCTTTGATTTTTGAATTTCAATTTCAAATTTTAACTATTTTTTAAATTCTTGATCATATCGGGACAGTAGCTTATCAATTTTTTTCCACTTAATCTCTCTCAAATTCATGGTGTGTTCTATGTATCACTCTAAAATAATCACATAACTAATCCTTCACATGTACTAAAAATATTGTTCATATTTTTAGAGAGATATATTTCTTATGAATAAAAATTCTTAGAGATTTTGGATCATAGAGATAAAGTTATAATAAAGAAGACCACCCACTTGGTAAAGCTTTTTTTTTTGAAACAACCAATTTGAGGAAGCTATGTGGAAACTTGAAGATGTAATGAGGTAAAGGTATCCTTATATTTTTATATCTGAGTGATGAATTTTGAGGGTAAAATTCATTTTATATTGGGATGAATAAAACATCCTCAGATTTTAGGAAGGAAAGATTATGTTCGATGGCGTACATGATACAACAAATTGAGATTAAATGCACTACTAAATATTATCATTTAAATATTACCATTATAACCTACCCATTATAATGGATTTTTTTAATTATATTAATTAAATTATGAAAATTAATTTTACACATGAATATATATAAGAAGTTATTTTGTGACCAATTGATTATAAAAGGATATATTTTTTTCAAAACCATTTTAATTCAAAAAAGTGCCTTTTATACCGATAAAATAACAAAATCACTCTTATTGGATTATATTAATTAAATAAATATATAATATATTAAATTTAATTTTTAAAACTCATAATAAGTGTTTTCTAGCCATGATAAAAAAATTTAATCTTATTTTATACATAAATAGATATAGTTTTTTAAATGCAGTTTTCACCCTTTTGATGGCATAATTATTTTAAAAATAAATTGGATACTTTTATAAATTTTATTTGAAAAAATAAACTTATTTTTTGAAATAATAATATCAGAATTATCTTACGGTGAATTTTGGGTACTTTTGTGACAGGTTTAATTTTTTGATAAACAGTGAAACATACTGCATTTTAATTGAAAACTGACTTTCTATCTAAATAATTTATAATTTTAACTTATATTTTAAATTTTTTTATAGTTAATTTTGTTAAACTATGAATATATTAATCCAATTTATTTTATTTTATTCATCTTCATGATGAATTTGTGTATAAAAACATTTCAAAGTTTTGACCATTTTTATATTAAAACCCCGCTTTCTCATCCTGTCTGCAGGATTAATTTTAAATATATATTTTCCAATAATGTTGGTTTAATTTGGTAAAATGGATTCCATATTTTTAATTACAAAGTAAAAATTATGTTTTAATATCATTTTCATTTTAATTCACAAAAACATTATCGTTGTAAAAAATGATTTACCACAGCACATGTAAAATAATGAAACAAATTAAAGTTATAGGGTAACGTCTTAAAATACAAAAAAAAAATTTAAATGGGTGTTTTATGTTTTAATCATATAAAACCCTAATTTTACACAATAATTAATAATTTAATTCATTTTAATTAATTTCACATACATATGGTTGGCATTAATTATGAAATAACCATTATTTAATCAGTTAAAACCACCCCTCATCAAGTATAACTACCACTCCTCACCTGTAGAGACCCGAAGATTAATGTACATGGACATTACATTACTTTTTCGGAATACTTAGTACATAACAATAACACACACACAAGGATCGTAATAGTTTAGTGTCTTTGGAAACTCGGAATATAATCTTCTAATCGTGGTGAAATATCTTCAACATCTCCCATAATGATCTTCCTTTTTTTACCTAAAACCTTTCTTTATATCATGGGGAAAAGAAAACATAAAATGATGAGCTCAAATGCTCAGTAAGGGTAAACAAAAGAAATATCAATCACATCATATTCAAAAGAACATAACATTTTGGAAATCTTAACCTGCAAAAGAGAGCATAATTTCATAACATGGGATAAATCATAGTAGTGAAATGAAATCATAACTTAAAACATGAAACTTTGTGTCATACACACATAATAATAGAGAATAATTTCTTGTTATTCAAGACTCATTGCCAAGACTATCTTAGTGGACAAAGTCCCTTTCTGAACCGAGTCACCCTCGTTTCAGTCTTGTTTCACTGAACCGGTATAACCTACCCTTCCAGCCATTTCTATTCCATGAGATATAAAATCTTTACCCAATTCATTGGAGGGAGATATATATCCCACCCATCTCATAATGATACAATTCTTATGTGTGCCACAAAATCATAAACCATACATCATAGCATAACCCATGTAATAAAAATCGGAATCTTAAACATCATGACATCATAAAAAAAATCATATAAGATAAAGAAATTCATAAAAATAATTCCATCACAACATAATCAAATCAATGTAATAATAGGGATAAAAACAGAACCCTTTATTATCTTAGATGGAAAATAATTTTGATAAAACACTTGAACTCCATTCTTGAGGAAAATATCCTTTCTTCTTCAAAAACATTTTTCCTTTCTTAACATGTCATACAACTTTAAACAAAAAGATTTTGTTTAAAAATAAACTTGAAAATTTGTAAATTAAGCTTCTTGGAAATAATGTTTTAAAAATCCATTCATGCCGTATAAGTTAAAAAAAAATTCTTCGTACTTTTGTCGGAAAAGTCAAAAAAGTACCTCGTATGAAAAACGACAAAAGATTTCTTTCATATCATTTACTAAAAACTCACCTAAGGGTAAAATAGGATTTAAACAATTGTAGGTGGATGGAAATAATATTAAATATTGAGGAAACATGGATGTGGATGATAAAATACACCCCAGTAAATACTAAAGTATAAACAATATCGAATAAAAATGAGATTGTGATATTTCCCTTACCTTATGTCCGATATGCTTTGTACGTATCCGAACCTCCTGTATAATGATTTAAATAATGTCATTAACTTATTAAATAATCATATTCATTATTATGATATCATATATGGTTCACTTATGACTTTATATTACCCGTTCTTTTGTAAATTCCATGTTAAAGAAGCGTTTTGGGTAAAATCATTTCATTTATCGTAGGTGTTTGGACTTGTTGTTCTTGACATTATTATTACTTATATCATGATTTACTTACTTCCAGAATATAAAACATGATTTATATATCATATATATTCAGTATATATATATATAATAGATAGATAAATGAAATGAAACACACCGTTCATGGAGACGGTAGTCCGTACGTACGCATGAACGCTGTTTTCCTTTCCTTATTGTCTTGAATGGAAGTAAGTAGATGAAATATATATATATATATACATAAATCCAGTAGATTTACCATGTCATATATTTCATTATTATTCATTATATATACTTTATAATCATTCTAGAATGGTTAACATGGATAATGAATCTCATCGCGTCGTGGAGACAGTAGTCCGTACGTACACACGAGCGATGATATCGTTCCCATGGTCATGGAATTGTGTTGAAGTGTATGTATAATATTTCAGTATCAATATCACTTTATAATAATCATATATACTTACTCATTAGACCATTATACCCATCCAATTAATTTGGTGGCGGAAAATAGATTACACCACGGCGTGGAGACGGTATTCCGTACGTACGCATGCGCGGTGATTTCCTTTTTCCGTAGGATGGATAGAAGGTTAATTAGAGTTGTTTCATATTTATAATAACATATCAGTATATATTAAATACTGATGTTATTACTTTTTCATGAAACAACTAAAGAAGAAGTTGAAGAAGAAAGAAATTGAAAAAGATCGGTAATGGATATTACCTCTTTTTGACGCGCCTTCACTTAACCTCCACTTAATGAACTAAGGATGGTCTTTGAAGAAGACCAGTACCTCTAGGATGATACTAGGGAAGTGGAGAAGAGATTCTGGCAGGTGTTGGCCGAGATTGAATGCTCAAATTGGTGTGAGGAGGAGAGGGAGGAGGTGCCCTTTTATAAGGGAGGAGAGGGGCACCTTAGGAAAATCTCAAAATATTATTTTATATTAAGGTCAAATTCGGTTTATAATGGTTCCAAAGGGTCTTATTTTGAAGATAAAGTGGGGATGGGTCGAAAGCCTCTCATCCAAAAGAATTTAGACATGTTTAGGTTATTATTTTAACCTTATCAATTAGATTTAACTCTAAGATAAATAATTTAACTTTTACCGTGTCTTTTTGTTTTCTTACACTATATGGTTAATAAACTTACTATATCAAGACAAACGAACACCAAGTTGTTTTTTATTAATATATATAATTTTATATAAGTCATTTGGCCGAAACTTAGATTTTTAAGAATAAAATAACAATTAATAATATAATATATGTTTTAAAAACTAATTTATGTCAATTTTGACACTATTTGGTACATGATTTTTATGAAATTCATAACAGAATTATAAGTTAAAAAAAAGTTATTTAAATCAACAATAACATGTCATATTGACCTAGAAAATTAGTTTAAGTCATAAAAAGTCTCCAATTACATTTATTTGGGCATTTATAACATCAATTATGTCAATATTTCATTAATAAGACAATTACTACATCATATTTGTGTCATAATAAATGATAATTATTTAATCTCTAAAAATTCTAAATAAATTCCTATGATGTAGATAATTGTATTAGCTTTCTGTAGACTATTAATTTTCGATGTTTCATGAAGTTTATCACTAGATTAAAATTATTATACTTATAAGATTTTAGAAAGTGACATGTTGTCACATTCTTTGGTTTTAATAATATCTAAATTATTTTCATTGAAAAAATTTAATTAAATGAATCTAATCCGACCCTTAGGTGATATGGGTCGACTTTTAGTCATCCAATAGGATTTTTACATTTGTTAGGGTAATTTTAAAATATTATATTTACCCTTAATTACCCGATTTACCTTTAACTATGGTAAATAAAATTTATCGTAGTTACTATTCATAATTTCCAAAAATAAAAAGAAGATTATTAACATAATTTGGATCCACTGATTCCAAATATGGATTCCCTTTTTCGAAATTCAATACACAAAAGTTTCAGAAATTAAATTAAAATTAATCTTGTTGTCGAAAGAAAATGGGTTTTTCTTTAAAACATTGCAAAAGATTGAATTGATTTAACCTACGAATTCATAGTAAAATCAATGATAATGACATAAATTATATTAAATGGTAAAAATATATTCTATTTATACTTTAAAACCATTAAATATTATAATTTAACCACATAAGATATTACGATGAAAAAAGTTGTTTTTAATTAAAATATAGCGTGTTTTTACTATTTATTAAAATATAAAAGTTATCGGAAAAATATAAAAACTTTATCTAATGTAAATTTTTATATCCTGATTCAAAAGAAGAATTTTATTTTGTCAAATTGAACTTATAAACATGTCAAAAAAGTATATTTAAAGTGGGTGCGCCATCAAAAGGCGGCAAAACTGAATTTTTTGAAAAATACTTATTTTACCCGAAAAATTTATTTTGTTCTTATAACATGTTCTAGAAAATATGTAAGATGAATAATAATGTTATAAAATTCAAAATTTAGTTAACACTATTCATAACGTCTAGTTCATAACAATATTATAATAATATATCATTGTTTAGTAAAACCCGGTATTGCATACAACACACGCTATCGAGGAAGGTTGTGATTGCATTTAATGCAAGCCAAGTCAGGTTTGAGTGTAGTGCACAACTCCTTTGTTGTTTTGTATAATAGAATCCAACCATATTTTATTTATACATTTAATATATATATATATATATACACTCAATGTTGCGTAGAATAACTTCTATCAAACGAACTTGAAATTGTGTGTAACAAGAGCCAAGAAAAGTGTTGCATATACTGCAAGCTAATACAATGTTGTGTATAGTGCAAGGTAATATTTTTTTATCATAGAACACAAGACATTAATGAAATTAAAAGAACATTTTTCATATAATCTTGGGGTGTTACATTCTACCCCCCTTAAAATGAATTTCACCCTCGAAATTTGTCGGGGTTATAAATGGTTTACTATTTGAAAGTTTCTTTAATAGAAACCCACATCGTAAAAAAGAATACCAAAAACATTCTTTAAAAACAAAAGTATGAAACGTAACGGTTACCCAAATAAACTAATCACTGGGTTTCCACATAAGTGAAAATATGGATATGGAAGAGAAATCTAACCATCATGTTCTGATGGAGAGTGGTAGAGAACATGGCTATGGAAATTCCAACAATCACAAAGCCCTAAATTTGTGACGATCTAAGGTACAATCTGATTCATCAGATATAAGATCACTAGGACAACATTTTTGGTTTTCAAGATCATTTCCCTAAAGTTGATGAAATTGGAATTAGAAGAAATACTTTCGTGATTTTGGTATAGTCTCACCGTTGGTCGTTCATTGGACAATTTCCACTTCATCTCTTAAAGAAATGAAGTTGAATTTGTCATTCGTGATGTGTTAGCAGATCATGTGATAGAATGATGGGCCATTCCATCTGTCTCAAACAAAAGGTTAGAAAATTTATCAAAAATAAATAAGTCCATCTATAGTGAGATTAAAGATATATGGTTCCTAAAATGGACTTATACTGATTAATATAATAAAACTAGTTTCTACTAAACAGGGACTTCCTGTAGGCCAGTGGTAGGCGAAAAAGGCCAGTCGCACTTCGGTTGTGGGTTCGATTCCCACAGCCTTGTCCGATGCGATGGGTTGTCGCCCGTCCTGCATGTTTTCCTTTTTGTAAAACTACATTACTATATCATCCCACCTATAATATCGAAAAAAGGTTCTATCCTTAAACAATACTAACTTATGTCCAACATAATCCATTCCAATCTTTAGGCTTATCCAAAATAATTCGGTCCAAGCTCATAGTATAGAGAAAATGATCACGTGAATGCCATCATTTATCCCTCATATATCTTGTTCGTCACATTCCAGTCATGTGAATACCATAATCATGTAATCTCTTTAAAAATGAATACCCATTGAAACTTGGTAAAAACATGAGTGCTGTCAAAAGTTAACTCTTACCACATACCAAAATCCAAAAATTCTATATACTCAAACCATGATATAAACTTCTCCTTATATCAGTCATGAGCTCATGAATACTATCAAACATTTAATTTTCTCCTTATCCCTTCATTATGCGCATATCATCTACATTCCAAAAATATCTAAATAACCTTTCATGGATACTGGTAACATTAATCATACACTTTAAAAACTCAAGGAAAGATAATAGTGTAACAATCCTTAGATGTCTCTTTATTCCATAGTACCATGAGATTACTTATACAACATTACACATGATAAACATGCAATCATTCCACTACATTATTAAACCATTGACCGAGCTTCAACAATTCTTTCATCTCACATATCATTTGTAGTCTCTTCATCATCATCCATATAAATACTACCCATACGACCATACTGATTCTCTTCATGAGACTTCCCTTAGGGCATTGGTTTGCATAATGCCCGTACATTCCACATTTAAAACATTTAACCATTTTTGATGTCATAGAAATACCATTATCCTCATCCCTGGTGTTAACTGAACCTTTTCCTTTGCACTTACTGGCTTTGTGTCCTTCTTTTCCACACCCAAAGCATCTTCCAGTTCCTTTGAAACATTCTCCTTGATTCCTCTTCCCACATGATTTACATAGGGGAAATTGAACTTTCTTTCCTCTATGATCATCATGAAACTCCATCTTTCTCTTATTAGCTGAGTCAGGAAACTTACCAAATTTTACTTTATTGATCATATTATGAGATTGCTGATTCGGAATAATAATGATGTTTGGGCTTCCAAATCCCATTTCATTTGGTTTCTCATGAAGAATATCATTCCATTGTCTATAATATCCTCTATTATCGTGAATCATCTTGTTTCTTGCCGTTTTCTAAAACCCAAAAAGAATAGTGTGAGAGGAAAAAATCATAATAAAGGGGGAGTAACTTCAATATCTAACATCTTAGGTTTAATTCTATGATCGTTAGCATAATTATAGGACTATAACCTATACTTATACTTAACCTTAGGGACATCCCTAGACATACCTTAGAAATATCTCTAGGAATCTCACTAAAGTTCTCGCATCCTAGTTTCCAAAGGTTTACTAAACCTTTCCTATGATACCAACTGTAGAGACCCGATGCTTAATGTACATGGACATTACATTACTTTTGAGGAATACTTAGTACATAACAAAAACACACACACAAGGATCGTAATAGTTTAGTGTCTTTGGAAACTTGGAATATAATCTTCTAATCGTGGTGAAAGATCTTCAACATCTCCCATAAAGATCTTACTCTTTTTTTACCTAAAACCTTTATTTATATCCTAGGGAAAAGAAAACATAAAAGGGTGAGCTCAAATGCTCAGTAAGGGTAAACAAAAGAAACATCAATCACATCATATTCATAAGAACATAACATTTTGGAAATCTTAACCTGCAAAAGAGAGCATAATTTCATAACATGGGATAAATCATAGTAGTGAAATGAAATCATAACTAAAAACATGAAACTTTTTGGCATAAACACATAATCATAGAGAATAATTTCTTGTTAGTCAAGACTCATTTCCAATACTATCTTAGTGGACAAAGTCCCTTTCTGAACCGAGTCACCCTCGTTTCAGTCCTGTTTCACTGAACCGGTATAACCTACCATTCCAGCCATGTCTATCTCATAAGATATAAAATCTTTACCCAATGCATTGGAGGGAGATATAGGTCTCACCCATCTCATAATGATACCATTCTTATGTGTGCCACAAAATCATAAACCATACATCATAGCATAACCCATGTAATAAAAATGGGAATCTTAAACATCATGACATCATAAAACAATTCATATAAGATAAAGGAATTCATAAAAATAATTCCATCACAACATAATCAAATCAATGTAATAATAGGGATAAAAAAAGAACCCTTTATTATCTTAGATGGAAAATAATTTTGATAAAACACTTGAACTCCATTCTTGAGGAAAATATCATTTCTTCTTCAAAAACATTTTTCCTTTCTTAACATGTCATACAACATTAAACTAAAAGAAGTTGATTAAAAATAAACTTGAAAAATTGTAAAGTAAGATTCTTCGAAATAATGTTTTAAAAATCCATTCATGTCGTATAAGTTAAAAAAATCATTTTTCGTACTTTTGTCGGAAAAGTCAAAAAAGTACCTCGTACGAAAAACGACAAAAGATTCCTTTCATATATTTTACTAAAAACTCACAGAAGGGTAAAATGGGATTTAAACAATTGTATGTGGATGGAAATAATATTACATATTGAGGAAACATTTATGTGGATGATAAAATACACCCCAGTAAATACTAAAGTATAAACAATCTCGGATAAAAATGAGATTGTGATATTTCCCTTACCTTATGTCTGATATGCTTTGTACATATCCGAACCTCCTGTATAATGATTTAAATAATGTCATTAACTTATTACAGAATCATATTCATTGTTATGATATCATATATGGTTCACTTATGACTTTATATTACCCATTCGTTTGTAAATTCCATGTTAAATATGCGTTTTGGGTAAAATCGTTTCATTTATCATAGGTGTTTGGACATGTTGTTCTTGAAATTATTATTACTTATATCATGATTTACTTACTTCCAGAATATAAAACATGATTTATATATCATATATATTCAGTATATATATATAATAGATAGATAAATGAAATGAAACACACCATTCATGGAGACGGTAGTCCGTACGTACGCATGAACGTTGTTTTCCTTTCCTTATTGTCTTGAATGGAAGCAAGTAGATGAAATAAATATATATATACATAAATACAGTAGATTTACCATGTCATATATTTCATTATTATTCATTATATATACTTTATAATCATTCTGGAATGGTTAACATGGATAATGAATCTCATCGCATCGTGGAGACGGTAGTCCGTACGTACGCACGAGCGATGATATCGTTCCCATGGTTGTGGAATTGTGTTGAAGTGTATGTATACAATTTTAGTATCAATATCACTTTATAATAATCATATATAGTTACTCATTCCACCATTATACCCATCCAATTAAGGTGGTGACAGAAAATAGATTACACCACGGCGTGGAGACGGTATTCCGTACGTACGCACGCGCAGTGATTTCCTTTTTCCGTAGGATGTATAGAAGGTTAATTAGAGTTGTTTCATTTTTATAATAACATATCAGTATATAAGAAATAATTATGTTATTACTTTATCATGAAACAACTAAAGAAGAAGTTGAAGAAGAATGAAATTGAAAAAGATCGGTAATGGATATTACCTCTTTTTGACGCGCCTTCACTTAACCTCCACTTAATGAACTAAGGATGGTCTTTGAAAAAGACCAGGACCTCTATGATGATACTAGGGAAGTGGAGAAGAGATTTTGGCAGGTGTTGGCCGATCTTGAATGCTCAAATTTGTGTGAGGAGGAGAGGGAGGAGGTTCCCTTTTATAAGGGAGGAGAGGGGCACCTTAGGAAAATCTCAAAATATTATTTTATATTAAGGTAAAATTCGGTTTATAATGGTTCCAAAGGGTATTATTTCGAAGCTAAAGTGGGTATGGGTCGAAAACCTCTCATAAAATAGGATTTAGACAAGTTTATGTTATTATTTTAACCTTATCAATTAGATTTAACTCTAAGTTAAATAATTTAACTTTTACCGTGTCTTTTTGTTTTCTTACACTATATGGTTAATAAACTTACTATATCAAGCCAAAAGAACACCAAGTTGTTTATTATTAATATATATAATTTTATCTATGTCATTTGGCCGAACCTTAGATTTTTAGGAATAAAATAACAATTAATAATATAATATTTTTTTTAAAAACAAATTTATGTCAATTTTGACACTATTTGGTACATGATTTTTATGAAATTTGTAACAGAATGATAAGTTCAAACCAAGTTACTTAAATCAACAATACCATGTCATATTAACCTATAAAATTAGTGTAAGTCATAAAAAGTCTCAAATTACATTTATTTGGGCATTTATAACATCAATTATGTCAATATTTCATTAATAAGACAATTACTACATCATCTTTGTGTCATAATAAATGATAATTATTTAGTCCCTAAAAATTATAAATAAATTCCTATTATGTAGATAATTGTATTATCTTTCTGGAGACTATTCATGTTCTAAGTTTCATGAAGTGTATCACTAGATTAAAATTATTATACTTATAAGATTTAAGAAAGTGACATGTTGTCACATTCTTTGGTTTTAATAATAACTAAATTATTTTCCTTGAAATAATTTAATTAAATGAATCTAATCCGACCCTTAGGTGATATGGGTCGACTTTTAGTCATCCAATAGGATTTTGAAACTTGTTAGGGTAATTTTAAAATATTATATTTACCCTTAATTACCCAATTTACCTTTAACTATGGTAAATAAAATTTACCGTAGTTACTATTCATAACTCCCAAAAAATAAAAAGTAGCTTATTAACATAATTTGGATCCACTGATTCCAAATATGGAATCCATTTTTCCAAATTCAATACACAAAAGTTTCAGAAATTAAATTAAAATTAATCTCGTTGTCGAAAGAAAACGGGGTTTTCTTTAAAACATTGCAAAAGATTGAATTGATTTAACCTACGAATTCAAGGTAAAATCAATGATAATGACATACATTATATTAAATGGTAAAAATATATTCTATTTATACATTAAAACCATTCAATATTATAATTTAACCACATAAGATATTACGATGAAAAAAGTTGTTTTTAATTAAAATATAGCGTGTTTTTACTATTCATTAAAATATAAAAGTTATCGGAAAAATATAAAAACTTTATCTAATGTAAATTTTTATATCCTGATTCAATAGAAGAATTTTATTTTGTCAAATTTAACTTATAAACATGTGAAAAACTAGATTTAAAGTGGGTGCGCCATCAAAAGGCGGCAAAACTGCATTTTTTGAAAAATACTTATTTTACCTGAAAAATTTATTTTGTTCTTATAAAATGTTCTAGAAAATGTTTAAGATGAATAATAATGTTATAAAATTCAAAATTTAGTTAACACGATTCATAATGGCTAGTTCATAACAATATTATAATAATATATCGTTGTTTAGTAAAACCCGGTATTTCGTACAACACACGCTATCGAGGAAGGTCGCACTTGCGTGTAATGCAAGCCAAGTCAGGGTTGCGTTTAGTGCACAACTCCTTTGTTGTTTCATATAATATAATCTAACCATATTTTATTTATACATTGAATATATATATATATATACACTCAATTTTGCGTAGAATAACTTCTATCAAACGAACTTGAAATCGTGCGTAACAAGAGCCAAGAAAAGTGTTGCGTATACTGCAAGCTAATACGGTGTTGCGTATTGCGCAAGGTAATCTTCGTGTACCATAAAACACAATACATTAATGAAATTAAAAGAATATTTTTCATAAAATCTTGGGGTGTTACATCACCACCCTCATTTCTACTCATAATACATTAATCTCATAAAATATCTACCAAAACCTATAATCCCCACTTTACTCACATAAACTTGTTTCTAGTATTCCCATAATACCAAATCGAATGTCTTTAAGAGACCATCCAAGGAGATGATATTCGTGAGGTAATTTTCTCAAACCACCTCTCTTATTTTCTTTTCCATTTCCACATTATCTTAGCCTCATTAATCCATAAAATAATAATAAATCCAGTATAATTTATATACGAGAATTAAATGTTTATAATTTAATATCTTATATCCATCCCTTTTAGTACCTCCCCTTTTTTAATGAAATGAAACTATTTTCTGAGTTATGACGGTTAACCATCTCCATGAAAAAGATTTATTTTTCATTAGTGATTTCATGGATGGAAATAAAAGTATTATCATTGTAAAATAAGATCCTAATAATAATATTATAACATATTTAATATTATTTAACTAATATATTGAAATAATAATAAATAAAAAGAACCTAGTTCGTGATGGTCGAAAAAACCACTATAATTAACTAAAATTTTTTCATTAATATTTATTCAAATAAATAATCCACATTCCAAAAAAAATTGATATATGAGACCATTTAAACATATTTAAGTGAATTAATACCATTTTAGTCACTTATGCAGTTTTATTTCCACTTGAAAAGAAAATAAGTAATTATACTCAGATGAACCGATCATGAAACCATGAAACGAACTCACAAGGAACATTGAAAATAATTAAATATTATTAATGAATGGGAGGTAAGATGTTATAAAAGTATACATATAAGATATTATGAATATAAATATACTTCTTGGAAAAATTAAAAAAAAAATTAAACCCTTATACAAGAGGATGAAGTATGAAAAACTAAAGGGAAGCCTAAGGAAAGGGTTTATCATTTCACCTTTTCTTCTATGAGATATATATCTTATTCACCACTTATTTCTTGTGTGTGGTGTATATAATATAATTTGATATATAATATTATTAAATTCATTATTTAAATTATATTTAATATTTAATATTATGAGTATTACTTTTATGAGGCATATGAATTGACTGATTATAATGTGGTACGAGAATTCTTAACCCAACTTCTATTCTATGGGTAATCCTTATACTTTATTGACTATGTCGTGCTACAATTATGTGTGGGATTACTTTTGATTATATTATGTTTCATTTCATCTTTATTAGTGTATTTATAGTAAATACAGATAATCAATCAATTTTATTAATTCTCAATTCAACAATATCACAATTGTAAGAGATTTTAATTAAAAAATTATCCATTAAAAGTTTTCCTTAAAACTCTCTTTTTGATTCCATGTACATGTTTATCTAAAATTGTTTAAAAAAATTTCAATATTAAATATGATTTTTTAAATTCAGTTTTAATAATGTTTGAATTTTTCAGAAATTGGTTTTAAAGGATTCTTCTTGTCATTTTTTATGCAAGGTTCTTGATGAAATTTATGGTAAAATGCATACGGAATGTTTTTTTAACATAAAAGAAGTGAGATAATTTTCCCAAATTCATGAAATTTTAATGGCTTCATGATTCCTTTATATGATTATAAATTTATCTGAAATAAATTTTTTTCTCTTATAATTGTGTGACATTTTAAATTTATTTTCAAAACAGAAAGGATATTTTCCTAAAAAATTATGTCAATTGATATTCTAAAATTACATTCAATATAAGATAACATTATTTTATTTCACCTTTGATTTACTAGGGATATTATTCAAGGATAACATTTTTATTATTTTTTGGGATGGTTTATGTTTATTATGGTAATATTTTTATTAATTCCATTTCATTTCCAAGAGTTATGTTATAATAAAATTTTTATGAAACTAATTTATTTATATAGGTTCTAATGTGTTGAATGATTTATGTTCTTGTGGAACAAATATGTATGATTTTCATAGTGTAATGGGTGGTACATATATATCCCTATAATTCCTTAGGTAAATATGGATAACTCATTCGTAAAAATTATATTCATAAACTTGATTACATGTTCACAATGTTATGTGTGAACCAGATTACATGTTCACAAATGTTATGGGTGAACCTGATTACATGTACAAAATGTTATGCATGAACCAGATTACCTATTCACAAATGTTATGTACAAACCTTATTATATGTTCAAAATTTTATAAGTGAACCTGATTTCATGTTCACAATGTTATGAAAGGACCCATCATAATGGTATATAAGTGTATGCAAGGACCTGGTTCTTTGTCTATAAGTTTATGCAATGGCCTGATTTCATGTCCTTAAATTAACGAGTGAACCTATTTCTATTTATAAATGTTCACAAAGGGATATGTTTATTTGTAAAACACATTTACATGTCTTATTCTAATGTGTTTATCTTATGATTCATGTCTTATTAACTTCTATGGTTTATTCCATTACTCAATATTAGGATCTTTGATTTGTAGGGTATAATTTTTAGGTGTTGTGTTCATGTTCTTATTCCCTTATGCTATTATTGATATCTCACTTTTTTACCCTTATTAATAATCTAAGCTCACCCTTTTCTTATGTTTTATTTCCCAAGATATGATGGAAGGTATTGAGTATGAAATGTCAAAATGGGTTTTGGTTAAGAAGGGTCAAGAGGGATATGGTTTAGATGTTTAATGAACCAGTTGTTTTTGTTTCCAAGTTTCCAAAGACACTAAACCCATATAGTACTGTTGTGGTTTTCTCTGTAATTTAATTAATATTAATTAATTTATAGGTAACATTTTTTTTTTGAAAAGTATGGTTCATAATAAAAAATTTTCAAATATTCAACATTACATTATCTAAGAATTCTATAAAAAAAATCCATGATTCATCAAATTTAGCATTAAAATAATTTGAATTTTTTCTACACAAATAATTAAGATATAAATTATATAAATTATCAGTTATTGTTGATTTAAACTTGAGAGATTTATATTTTTAAAAGGAAAATGAATTTTTAGAAAAATAAATTGAATAACCATCATCAAAATATTGAGAAATACTTATCAGGTTGTTCTTTAATATTTTATCATAAAGAACATTTTTGATGAGAATAGATTGTTGATTTCCAAATCATCAAATAAAAACAATTTTTCAATTTTTATTTTTACCAGAAGTGACATAGCCTCCATCAATATTTGAAGTTGAGTGAACATTTAAAAAATAACCATTCATATTTATTGACCAATATCTATCCATAAACCATTTTTATTTCTAATCTTGTGGGTTTTCCCTATAATGAAAAATAAAACCATTAAATATTTTGGAACCTAGATATTAAAGTCTCTAGTAATGTTAGATATAAAATAATTAGGGATGAAAATCTATTTGTGTTTTCCAAAACTATTATCACCATGTTTTGAGATAAATTTTTATGAAAATAATTTTTAATTCCACATTATTGAGATTTTTATACATAAATTTTTTTAGCATAACTCCCTATATCTCTATAGTGAAAACAGGTAATCTTAGAGAGGCTCTTATTTATAGAACATGGAAAAAAATAAATTTTATAGAATTTGGGTATTTCATCCTACCTTACTTTTCCATTTTATTCTTTTTGAGTTGATTTTGACCATAAATTTTATTTAGATAATCTTCTCCCTTAGTGAAAACTATTAAACCATATTCAATGTTTTGAACTTCATTTCATAGGTTCTCAATTGTTCCAACTTGTTCAGTACATGATGAAGTATATATTTCCAATTGATTTTTCAAATCTAAAATTTTTTAATTTATGTTTTCATGTTCATTAACCATCTTTTATAAGAATTATTGAGATATTTTTAATTTTTAATTTTTTAATATTTAGTTTCTAACATGGTACTATATTAATTTAATTGTTCATATGAGTAGTTTCAATTTTTTGATTCACACTCAGGCTCAGAGGAATAATAAGAACATGCTTCATATAAATGCGTCAAAAATATAATGTTTTCCTTTTGATTAAGAGATTCTTCTTATAATTAGGAGGATGTGAATTATCTAGTTTCTTTAGAATAACCCTACATCGAATTTATATCTTTCTTTGAATTCCTTATATATCTGGTCTTATTGAATAAAGTTCCATTAGAATTTTTATTTTAATTCAATTGGGGTAAATATAGTTTAATATTTCCTAACTTCTCTCACTCATAACATCTTACTTATTTAGATTTGTTACCATGATTCCTATATTTGTTAAAGGGTATTCTTAAACCTACTAACTTGTTATAGGAATTTTTAACTTTTAGTAAAACTGTGATTATTCATCATTTGATCTACAATATACTAATGAATCTTCCAATTCAAATGATTCATATATCTATAAACCTTTTTTTTCATTTTTTTATCTTTATATGATAAAACCTTCAGAAACAAATTTCTTTCTTTAACAATTTTATATTCTCCAAAATCAACTTTTATTTCAGATTCATACATCACAAGAGTTCAAATGAGATATTTTATTTTGAAATTATTGAACTCTATATATTTTTTGTTTGAAGTTAATATAAAACTCCACTTAGGTGGTAAAACAATTTGAAATTTCAATGCTTGATTAGGATTAGTAATTGGTTTTCCTAGATATGTAATAGTATTCACAATATGTGTGAGTATTCCATTTAGTGGAGTAATTATTTCACCTTTATCCATTTTCAATTTGTCAAAATTACATTTGGTAGTATCATATATTAGTGCCTAAACATTTTATATACTCTTATAAACAATTTCTATAGTATTCCACATCTTATGAGATATTTAACATTGGAAAACATGATTAAACTCACTCGGACCTAGTATAAATATTATAGAGATCATAGCTTTTAATTTTAGATCATAGATTTCATTAGTACGGACATTCCAAGTTTCTATCTATGTCATTGTATTTTTTGTAGGGCCTCACTACCTTGAAATAAAACATAAATAAGTGGATCTTCAAATAGATGGTCATCCATTCCTTCCAGTAACCAAAATATTCTCTATTAAAGTAAATTGGTCTAATAATTTCATCCCTTATATTTTATAATCTATAACATCCATTTTAAAGAAAATCATTAGACTTAAACCTTTAACATCTATTAAATCAAGGGTTTTGAGCTCTAATACCAATAGTTTTTCTAGATAATGTCTACCTAAAAGCTCAAAAGGGGTGGGGGTGAATTGAGTTACTAAAATTTTCGTTACATTAAACCACATTATTCAAGGTATACGAGTTAGAATCTATTCCTTAATAAAAATAGGTAGTGGAAATATAAATTATTAGTGGAAAAATATTATGCACCATAGATTTATAATGGTCCAGTGAACAGATTTCCCCTAGTAGAATCCACCAAAATTCTAATCCACAAGTTTGGTCGTTTTCGCCATGACGGCCCTTGTCACTAGGGATCCCATCTGTGTACAAGTAGTTTTTTCTTGTTAAAAAGGTACAATATCTTTCTACTAGGATCCCCCATTACAAGGATTATCCATGAAATTAATACACTCACATACTTTTATTGTAAATAAAATAGAGAAGAATGGATATTAAATAAATACTACCACACACAATTGTAATAAAAAAATAACAGTATATGAAGATATATACTCAAAAGATGATGTTCTTCAAATGATAGCTCCATATGTTCTTTTATTACAACTAGTAAACATATAACTATTTATCTAGATGATATTCAATTAAAACAGATAGACTTTTAATCATATAAAATGATTGTTTTATATGATCTTGTCTATGTATAGGAGTTCTTTGTTTCCATTATCATAGTATTCATATGTATGTGCATATATTCGTGTATATATCTGTCTTTATATATGTATCTGTACATATATTTCTATGTTTTTTCATGAAATATATAAATCTATGTATTTATATCTCCTATATTATTTTGGACATAATCAGTTGAGATAATCACAATGGTTGAGTAAAAAATCATTTGAAAATTTGATAGGACATGATGTTAATGGAATGAGTCCATTCCATCAAAATATGGAATAAAATTTTGTAGTAGTGATGTCAATTTTTTTATCCTTCTTTGGATTTTTCCATTACGAGAAAAGTGATACTTTATATAACTTGATCTTCCCTTAAATAGACAATTACTTTTTTTTATGCTTATAATCTTGAAAAAACATATCAAGAGATTATGAAGGAAATCATGATATTTTACAAAATTGATAGTTCTTCATAAGATATCCCACAATTAGCACTGTTCTTCATAAGATAATTTCTTAAGAGGCTTAATAAGATAAAATATATGTTTATCTCATACCCTGAGTAAGATATACTAATTCAACATTGCATAGAATAATTATTATGTGTTAGATAATTATGCTACTAAAGTATGATCCTTATATTTTACAACTTCTCTTAACGATTTCTAGAAAATCTTTCAAAAATATCAATTTTTATGATAAAAACTTTTCCTGCATAAACTATAAATAAAATATATGACTTTTTGAATTTGGAAGCTAGCCTATATTCTTTATAAAATATTATCTTACATGTTAAGATAAAATTTTAATGCTATGTTTTCTTATTCTGAGTAAAATAAAGATAATCTTTCATGATTTCAATTCTCAGAAGATAAAATACTTCTAAAGAGATTGAACACTTTACTCAGTGTATGATAATCACTTATAGTTTGTATAAGATAAATAATTTATAAAAAATATCATATAAATCCCTTACAATTAACTCATTAGAATAAAAATTTTAAATTTGTGAATAATAAAAAAACATAAAAATTTTGGTATTTTGGAACAACATAAGTCAGTCCAACATTTATGGACATGAAATTACAAGTGCACACATAATCTTTCTGCAATGAAAGCGAGTTACATACAAAAATTTATGGACATGAAAACAAGATCCATATATAATGTTATAGACATAAAATCGAATTCCACATATAAACTTATGGATCAGAAAATGAGGTCCACAAATATTTTTATGGACATGAATTTGGGTCTATGAATAAAATCATGAACATGAAATTAAATTAATTTATAAGATAATTACCACATGATTTATCCATATTCACCTAATTTACTGGACTGATTTAACAGACCCAACCATCAAATAATCATAATTCATTCATATAAATGATAAAAGTTAATAAATCATGACATTATAACATAACCTATAGAAAAAATGGGTTTTATAAATATCTTATAATTATAATAATAATTTATATAAGAAATTATACGGATGTTATCATTGGATATTATCCACAATAATTTATAATTAACATCAAATGATGTTATCATATATGAAATATCCCTTTAAAGGATCACTAGAAAATATATATAGGAAACAATCCTTTTCACTTTGAAATAACCCTTTTAAAACATATAAATTTCCTAAACATTAAGGAATAAATTTTTTTGAAAATAAATTTTAAAATTATATTGTAATCATAAAATCATATATTGATCATAATGGAAGTAAATACCAGTCATTCCATATACATTAAAATAAAACATTCTTATCACTCTTTCGTAAAAAAAATCAAAAAGTACCACATTCATAAAATAACAAGTATATTCAATTTAAATTATTCTATAAAAACTCAAACACAAGAAAAATTAACATTAATAATCATAGGATAATAATAAAAACCTTCTTTTAAACATTTTTAGAAAACATAGATATGGACTAGTTTTTTGATTGAAGATAAAAATAATATCTATTTTCTGTAAAAACGTTATTTTTGCGAATTGATTAATTAAAGAGAAAAAAAATAATGTAAAACATGTACTTTAAAGAAAGGAATATATTATATTAAAATTCATGAGTTTCTTGATTGATAGATCATAAAAACTCATCATTGGAAATTTATTCCTAAACAATCCCAAAAGATATTGAGATAGTGACATAAAACCCTTACGACTTTGGAGACATTTGAATCATAAGCCCCATGAAATAAAGAAACAAATATGTATCTGTAAATCCCCATAAATGTCATAATAATCACTAAAAAATAAATTCATGGGAAGTATATACAATACATAAAAGAAACAAGTGGTGAATATGGAATTTGTATCAATGAAATTAAAGTGAGATGAAAATATATTACCTTGAGTCCTTCTAGATTTAAAATATTTCTAAGCTCATGTATAAAAAATTTAAATTTATTATAATTCTATAATATAATAATTTATATAATTATAACATCATATATTATATCATTGTGATATTTCATCACCCATTTATCAAACATTCCTTTATAAAATCATCATTTCTAGGTATTAACTATTTTATTTTTCATGAGAATTTCAATTTGGTATTTCCAATCCTTGTACGTTGATCATGGTTAAATTCTCTTAATGCTTTTAATAATTACATAAATATCATATGTATTCATTATATAAATATTTATATCCATTCATAAAATTTATAGATAGAAAAATGAAATACACCATTCATGGAGACGATAGACCATACAAAGACAGGACTGTTATTTTTTCTTTTCAATGGGTGGAATGTAATAAATTATAATAATAATTAAAATTTATATAATAAATATTATATAAAATTAATCCTTTATAAAAATTAAATATATCATTACTATAATCACTGAAAAATATAAATGAAAAATAAGTTGCATCGCTTCATGGAGGTGGTAGTCCAAATGTATGTACATGTGACATTATTGTTTTCTAGTGGATTAGAAGATAAGATGGTAGATATAATATTATCATTAGATAAAAATAATTATTTCATAAATATTACATATAATCGTTGAACACATCATTATAACCGTCAATAAAATTAGGTGATGGAAAATGATTACATCACTATGTGGAGACGGTAAGCCACACATATGCTTGAGAGATAATTTTGATTCCCATTTGATGAACAATAGGGTTGATAACAGTGATTTTATAATCATAATTACATTTAAATATGTTAAGGATACTGAAGTTATTATTTTTTATGAATATAATAGACTTATATAATGTAAATAAGATGTAAAAAGTTAAAGTGATCTGTTGAGGCGATTACCTCTTATTTGAACGAACTTCTTTAGATATCCTATTAAGGGCCCCAAGGATGGTCATTTTGGAATAAAATAACCTCTTGAATCAGATAAATGAAGTTTATAAGAGATTTTGGTAAGGTATGGTTGAATTATATGGCTCATAGTAGTGTGAATAACAGAAAGGTGGGGTTCTCTTTTATAAATGAGGGGAGGGGAACTCTATTGATTTCTAAAAATATTTAATTATAATTAAGTAATTTTCATGAAACATTATTAAAAATATCCATATATTAGAATATAATGTTGGAGGTGATTTTTATACCATCAAAAAAATATAATTTTGATAGGTTTATGTGGTTTTTATAACCTTATCTTTTGGTTTAACCCCTTTGTTAACTCATTTTAACCTTAACCACGATAATGATTTTTTCAATCCTAAAGGTTTATATTATTACTTATAAGGTAACTATTGAACCATAAATGAAAAAATAAGGATATATTTTACTATATATTATCCTAATTTTCCCATTTTAAATTTTTATAATTTTTAAATATTTTAATAAAATATTTTTTTGGTAAAATATCATTAATGTCAATTTTGACATTATTCATTTAGTTAGAATTAAAAGAGAAAAAGAAAAAGTTGGAATTTGAATAAAATATTTTAAAAAATCTATAATATTTTATATTCATCTAAAAAATTCAATTAATACTCTAAATCACTAAAATTATAATAATTATAGTATTTTAATTTTTTCTATTAATGAAAGAAATACTCTATCAATATTGAATAATCATTTTGGGTAATTATATAATTAATAGAAATTATAAATAAATTTCCATAACTAATTTTTTATTATTGTAAAAATATACATTCATATTCATTCATTACTTACTTTTTCCCCTATACGAACAAATTATTGATATTTAAAACTATGATAGTGATATTTTGTAACTTTCATTGCTACAAATATTATATTGGCTATTTAAATAGAAAAGTGTACATTAAAAAATTAGTATCGATAATAAGATTATAAGGGTCAAATTAAATTCATCTAATAATATTTATGACGCAAAATTATGACCTTATAAGTTAGTTTTATCTGAGATTATTTCAGTTTACCCTTTTCCGATGTTATAAATTTTACCACAGTTTCAATTCACATTGACCAAAATTATGAGAGTCCTATTTAAGAAATTTTAACATCATGATTACAAATGTGGAATCAAGTTTTAAAAATTCAATTTCGATAGGTGTATGATATTAATTTTAAAAATAAACACACAAAACCTGATAAAAATTGCTTTTCAAAAAAATACATTTTTTTAAGAATATAACTTAGTTTATTCTTATTCAATGATTAGTTTTTCTAAGATAAGGTTAAATATTTTAATGAACAAATAATATAAAATTTTAATCAACATAATTCACCAATACTATTTAATTGAATTTATTAATACAAAAATACATTTCTCAAATAAAATTAGTTTTCTAGAAAAATATTTTTTTAAATTGAAATGTTTTTTATTATCATTTATAATTAATTGGTAATAAATTAATTTATTGTATATGTTTAAACCATATATTTTTTAAAATTTAGTTAGTCTTATTTATACTCACCAATCCAACAGTTAGGCGTTAACTATCACCTTAAATAATAACATTTTAATTGTATATCGTAGTTTATTAAATCTTGTTATTGTGTGTAACTCAAGAAATTGAAAGAAATAAATTTATTTGAAAAAAATATTTCACAAAATCTGTGGGTGTTATAATTAACCATTCCAACTTGACTATCGTGGTCATGGTAATGTTGTTTCAGTTTAAATTATGTAGTTTTATGTTGACCTAAGTTCTACATCTTATGTCTTCAATGGATCATATAGCTCTAGTTAATAACAACGATATTCCCACAATTTTTAAGAGGAAGTAATATATATATATATATATATATATAATGCTTATATATTTGTCATTATTAACCATGAATGTGGTTGATGTTGTTACTAATGGACACACACACATTGAAAAAGATTCTATGGTGAAATAAATATATAAAATCATTATCATGAAATAACACTATATTTTCCCTAATTTCATAAATTAAATTCCTTAAATATTTAGTGATAAATAAAACTAATATAATTTAAGAAACGTTTAAGAGAATATATAAAATAAATATAAAAGTTATAAAATAAACGTTATAAATTTGGAATACCAACTTTTAAGATATTCACAATGCTTGATGGTAAATTAATGGATTAATTATTTAATTGAGTTAATGAAGAGTAAATCCTCATTGGATTCTTGATAGAAACATTATAATATTCAATGTCTATAAAAAGAATCTATTTTTCTTACCCAATAGATTTTATGTAAGGTTATAATAACATGATGTTTTTTATTTAAATTCATCCACATTGGATGAATTTCAAAAACATATTTAATATGTATGAGGTAAATAATGGTGATTATTTAGATAATATTAAAGGGGATAATATAAAAAACACTTTAAAATCCTTAAATAATGATCATAATTAAAGAAAAATCAATAAAGAAGAAGAGGATTCAATTATGGATAAATGTATTGAGATAGAGTTTGATAATTCATGTCAAATATCTTAAGGAATGTTTAAAAAGTTTAAAGAGAATATCATGTCGAGTTTACACTGAAAAATTACAACTATAGAGTAATTGCTCACTTTTCTTATGATTTTCACAAGCCGAAAGAGGATTACTATAAATATGATAATGAGTAATAAATATTGTTTCCAATGAGTGAAGTTACAAAATTTTAGAAGTAACAGTTTCCTTCCAAATAAATGGATAAAAAATACTCAAAATTTTAGAAAATGAATTTATATTCTAATATACCATAAAAAGAATGTGATGATAGTGGAAGTAATGAAGATACAATATTTAATGATGAAAATGATAAGTTGTTGATTGAATAATTGAATGATGAAGAGTTCAAAAGCGATTAAAATGAGTGTTAATAAATAATAAAGAGAGGAAAATATGGATTTCACATTAAAATTTTAATTAATTATATGTATAAATTGGATAAAAAATTGATAATGATAAAATTTAGTCGAATAAGGTACATAAAACATCGAAAAAGGTTTTCTATTTTTAAGAAGTTAAAGAACTGATATTGTTAATTAAATATTGATGTTTTAAATTATCACTTCTCAAGGAGATGAAAGTGAAATATTTAATGAATTATAAGATAAATGATTAAAATAAACATGAAATTACATAGAAAATTGTGTTGTAGGTTGAAATTAATATGAATTAATTTTATTTTAACTTTGAAAAGTATATACAATATGTTAGAAATTTTTTAATGTTTATTGAGAAGACTAGATACATATCCATGAATTTTAATGATTATATTAATAGGTAAAAGCCTAATTGTATAGACAAAAAGGATTTTTATATAAGAAAGATAATAATTTATATTACTAAAATATAAAGGAGATAAAGTTTATATCTTCAAATAAAAATCTATAAATCCATGTCATGTGGAAATGTAAACATAAAGTAAAAAAATACTAATAATGGTGAAATGAAAAATATGGGAAAATTTTATACATTTATTGTGATAATATTAGGGTCACATGATTTTAATATGGGGAATAGAGTAAAAAATTAGTTAAATGGGTAAAAAAGTGTTTTGTGAAAGACAATGAGTAATTTCTAGAAGAAAATTTCATTTATATACATATTTTTGATGATATAGTTTTTTTTCATTTCAAAATAAATTTATAGTTTAATAGAATTATTATTTTTAATTATTAAAGAAATTCATGTTTGGACTTGTGGTGAAGGAAACCCACTTAGAGAATAAAAGTTCAAAAACAAGTTGAAATTTTAGAAATCATTGTTTATAATTAATTTCAATTATTCGATGAACTTTTAAAAAGGCCTGAACAATTAGTCCCTTATATTTAATATTTTAATTTTCTCCTTTAAACACAACAGTGTGTGAAGAATTACAATTGAGTGGATCAAAATAAATTTTTATAAAAGGAGATGAGTTTTATACTTGAATTTTCAATAACAGATTCACAAAAAGAACAATATAAGATACCATAAAGTTTATGTTTATATCACATGATAAGTGATATGAATATTATGAAGATATTATAAAATTTAAAAAATAAACTTTTTTATTTTTTAATGACATATCTCTCATGAAGATATTTTTTCTCAATACATATTGGAGATAATAGATTGAAATAGAAGAACATCTCATTTATTTTTTGTTTGGAGCACAACTTTCATAGCATTTCTCTAGTTTTTGATTAATGAAATTAAGAAATATTGATTGAGGTTGAAGTCTTGGTGAATTATATGAGGTATTTCCATGTATTGAATAAGATACTACAACCAAGTGTAAAATTATTTCATGTGGGATATGATAAAAAATCATGTCATTTGAATATTATGAACCGATGGTTTGACATCATTGATGATTTTATATTTGTTTTCAACATTTGGATTAAATTTTTTTTGAGTTATAGGTAAAGATGAAGGTGTAATATCTAATGATTCTTTTAAAAAAGTAACTATAGGTTATTTAATTATCTGGATATATGTTTTAATATCAATTTAAAGTAAATAAAATATTCATAGACGATGAAAACGATTTGGTCACTATGCTGTTTTTGAAGTCTCATAATCATATATTATAATATATTGGTTAGTTAAATAAAGTCCTGATGAAGGCTTTTGAAGTTAACCATGTATCATTATTGGTAAACATGCGATAAGTTGTGGAATGTAGAGAAGTTTTTTATATTGAGAATCTTGTAAAAAAGAAAATGGATAATTTGTGGTGAGTTTGTTAAAAAACATTCCATCTCTTGATCCGTCACCACATGAGTATCCATTTATCAAAGACACCATCCATGCCCGAATATAGGACAATAATAACATATATGAATTATAAAATGGATATTTCATGTTAGCACTAACATGTGAACCATGAGTTCTTATCATTGGGAAACATCAAGAAGAATATAAAATGACCACTAGTGATTGTGTGGGTGTATTCCATAAGAATATAACGACCACAAATTTCATGTATATGGTAATTAAGAAGTGTTATTATAGGTTTATGTTTGAAGTGGACTCACTCAAGAAGAAATTTTTCATTATTTAAATGTAGATAAATGATTTTATAAAATAATAATGTTTTCTAGCTTCTTCATTATCACACACTATAGATTATATTGGGAGTTCTCAATTCATTAGTTGGTTCCTCATTGTGCATGTAACATTCATGTGATCCACCATGTGATATCATGATGAATTTAATCCATATCCAAGAAGTTGTGTCGTAATGAAAAAATTGATAAATAATGTTATTTTTATGTTTATGTTATCTATTAGATGTTTTAGATAAGAAAATTTGATTATTATTTGGTTTTTTGTCATGAAACAATGATCTCATTAATTGAAGGTGAACTATATTTCAAGATAAGGTAACTTATGGATGCCAAAGGGGGAATGAGAAGACTATTCTATAAGGATGATTAATGGTCTAGTATTTAATAAACATAGAACATTTTAAAAAAACATGAAGGTGATTAAACAGTCCAGTTGTAAATAAGTTCAATAGATGACAATATTATGTATTCTGGGAATAAAGGTTGTTTGAATGATTCCAATTTCTTGATTTTTAACTAATAATTTAAATTTCTGGGGTTTTATATGAGATTTTTAATGAGTAGAAGTCATTTTTTATGTAATTGTGGAATTTGGAAGAAAAAACTAGATTAATATATTTGAATCTAGATGAACATTTAGATGACAACCCTGTTAATGGATATCAATTTTTATGAGTAATTTGGAAGGATGTCCATATAAGTTAATAGGATGATGACCTACTGTGTTTCTTAAATTTAAAAGTATAATTATATTATTATTATTATTATTATCCCAGTCGATTCTATATATTTTTTTCCTCAAAATGTGAGATGTGTACATTTTTATATGTTTTTTGATCAGATGAAATAATATAATTAGTGTGTTTGAGTATAAGTGAAATTAAAACTAGAATCACTCGCATGAAGGATGATCATTTTTGATGTCATAAATTATAGTGAAACTTATGGATATTAAAGCACTAGAAAATATACATTATGATGATTTTGAGTTGTAAGATTCAAGAAAAAATATTCGTATAGTAAATCCTTGTTCCAAGATAATATTTTAGTAATCCTTGAAATCATTGATGCTAAAATTACTGTTATAATTGATTAAATCCATTGACTAGGATATCTTCATAAAGATTAAAGGATTTTTATCAGAAGAAGGATTGTGTAGAATTATCAGAGTTTTACGACAATGTATCATCGGAATTTTCAATAAAAGTTTGAAAATATAATAATTGATCTCATTTTGTTCTTGATTATATTAATTATGAGAAAATAAATTATTTTAAGAATGTGTAACCAGTTTTTTTTGGAGAATTTTTTGGGTTAAAGAAAACTAAAAATGCTAGAAGATATTATGTTTTAGTTCTTTTTATACAACCAACCATTTGTAATTAGGATTAAATTTATATTTTAATATTTTAATATCAATAAAATATCTTATTAAATATTTTTCATTTTTCTAAATGAATTGTTTGTAACAATGTCCTAGAGTATCTGTCACATTTAAACAGGAATATCAGTTCCCCACTCTGATGAGAATAATGAAATACCACAAATTTTTTATTAAAACCTGTTTTGTGGTCAGACAATATTCTATGATGGGGAATAAAGTATATTTTTTGTTATCCGTGTGTACTTTTAAGAATATGTGACGTTATCTCATAAAGTTCACAGTATGTAATCTCCGGGATGGGAGATTATTAGAAGATTCCAACTAGTTGGAATTCATCTTGTTTTTTTGTCATCAGATATTCCTATAAACAAAAAATGTGTAATGGTCCTTAGACATTAGTATTATCATTAATTAATATCAAAAATCATGTACTTGGATTTATTGATGAAAAATATGACGCCATATGTTCATGGGATATAACGACCCATACTTTACATACATTTTTAGTACTTCAAAATTTAAGTAAACTTATTACAACATATAACAAAACCATGAATGGACCGTATAGGTATATTGTCTTTAGAAACAGGGAAACATAAAAAACTGGTTCATAAATCATCTATGTTGTCTCCCATTTATTTCATCATATATAGAGTCCCATTTTGGCATATCCTACTTAATATCCTTCTTCCTGACCTGGGGAAAAGAAAACATACAAAAGGGTGAGATCAAATTCTCAGTAATGGTAAACAAAAGAAATATCAATCACATCATATTCATAAGAACATATCATTTTAAAAATATTAACCTACAAAAGAGATCGTAATTTCATAACATGGGATAAATCATAGTGGAGAAATTTAATCCTAATAATAATAACATAAAACATGAAACTTTTTTTCATACACACATAATCATAGAGAATCATTTCCTAGTAGTCAAGACTCATATCAAAGACTATCTTAGCAGAAAAATTCCATTTCTGAACCGAATTCACTCCTCGTTTTAGTCATGTTTCACTGAACCGGTTTAACCTTCTGTTCCATCCATGTCTATCTCATGAGATATAAATCTTTACCCAATTCATTGGAGGGAGATATAGGTCCCACCCATCTCATAAGGAAACCATTCTTATGTGTGCCACAAAATCATAAATCATACATCATAGCATAACCCATGTAATAAAAATGGGATTCTTATGCCATCATAACACAATCCATATAAGATAAAAGGACATCATAGAAATAATTCCATCATAACATTTTCAAAACAAGGTAAAAATAGGGATATAAACAGAACCCTATATTATATTAGATGGAAAATTATTTTGATAAAACACTTGAACTCCATTCTTGAGGAAAACATCCTTTATAATTCAAAAACATTTTTCCTTTCTTAACCTGTCATAAAATTTTAAACTAATAGAAGTTGATTAAAAATAAACTTGAAAACTTGTAAAGGAATCTTCATGGAAATAATGTTCTAAAATCCATTCAGGCCATATAAGTTAAAAAAGAACATTCTTCTCGTACTTTGGCCGGAAAAGTCAAAAAGTACCTCGTACGAACAACGTCAAAAGATTCCGTTCATATCTTTTACTAAAAACTCACCAAAGCGTAAAATTGGAAATAAAAAATTGTAGGAGGATATAAATAATATTACATATTTAGGAAACATGGATGTGGATGACAATTATTCCCCAGTAAATTCTGAAGTATAAACAATCTCAGATAAAAATTGAGATTGCCTGATTTTCCATTACCTTAGGTCTGATTTGATTCGTAAGTGTCATAACCTCCGGTATAATTATTTAAATAATGTCATTGACTTATTACAGAATCATAATTATTTTATGATATCATATATGGTCATATTTGTATCTTCTTATTAGTAATATTTCATTGTTACTTGTTATTCGGGTGTTTATTGCTTTTTGTTCTTATGCGTGTTCTGTCGAATAAATTATTTTTCATATTTTTAGTTTATAGATACCTCATTTCCAGAATTGTTTTAGTGTAATACATATCATATTTATTCACTCAATTCATTTATGTAATCATTATGCAATGAAAATCAAGTAGAAGGAGTCACATCACATCGTGGAGACGGTATTCCGTGCGTACGCACGAGCGATGATATCATTCCCATGATTGTGGAATTGTATTGGAGTGTATGTATACTATTTCAGAATCAATATCACTTTAAATTAATCATATATAGTTATTATTTACACAATTATACCCATCCAAGTAAGGTGGTGGTGGAAAATAGATTACACCACGGTATGGAGACATTATTCCGTACGTACACACGCGTGGTGATTTCGTTTTCCGTAGGATAGATAGATTGTGAAATAGGGTTGTTTCATAATTATAATAAAATATCATTATATGATTGATACTGATGTTATTACTTCATAATTAAACAACTAAAGAAGAATAAGTGGAAGAAGAAATAAAGTTGAAAGAATCGGTAACAGACATTACCTCTTCTTTGAAACGCCTCTTTGAGACCTCCTTTTAGGGAACGAAAATTGGTCTTTGAAGAAGACCATTACCTCTAGGATGTTTCTAGGGAAGTGGAAAAGAGAATTTGGTAGGGGTTGGCAGAGATTGAAGGCTCAATGTGGTGTGAGGAAGAGAGGGAGGAGGTTCCCTTTTATAAGGGAGGAGAGGGGCACCTTTGGAAAAACAAAAAATATTATTTTATTATAAAGTCATATTCAGGTTTTAGTAGCTCCAAATTGATTTATTTATAAGATAAGGTGGTTATGGGTCGAAATCCTCTCATCCAATAGAATTTAGACAAGTTTGGGTTTCTATTTTAACATTATCATTTAGATTTAACTTTAAGTTAGATAATTTAACTTTTACCGTGTCTTCTTGTTTTCTTACACTATAAGGTTAATAAACATACTATAACAAGACAAACGAACCCCAAGTTGTTTATTATTAATATATATAACCTTATCTAAGTCATTTGGCCGAACCAAAAAATTTTAGGAATAAAATAAAAATTAATAATATATTATTTGTTTTAAAAACTATTTTATGTCAATTTTGACACTATTTGGTAATTGATTTTTGTGAAAATCAAAACAAAAATATTAGTTCGAAAAAAGTTAATTAAATCAATACTAACATGTCATATTAACATATAAAATTATTTTAATTCACAAAAAATCTCAAATTATATTTGTTTGGGTATTTATAACATCAATCATGTCAATATTTCATTAATAATATAATTACTGCATCATCATTGTGTCATAAATAGATTAAATTATTTAATGTCTAAAAATTAAAAATAAAATAAAATTATGTAGGAACTATTTTTATATTTTTAATGAATATTTATAGTCTTATTTATCTTATGTATAACCCTATATTAAAAATGATTTAGTTATTAAACTTTGATTTTAACTATTTTAACCCTTCTTTAAATAAATTAATAATAAATGTCTTAATCTAAACCAAGTGGGCCTAAATGGTCATATTTTATTTCTAATGTTGTTTTTGGTCGAATTACACTTATAAAATAGAATTAGGACATGTGTTAGGGTAATAATAATATCATTTTTACCCTTAATTACCCTATTTACTTTTAACCGTGGTAAAAAAAGTAAAAATTTACTATTCACCAAAAATTATATTTATCACATTGAACCACATTTTAGTCCTTGATATTATCCGTGTCTCTCGGATTTTCGAAATTCTACTCACAGAAGCGGTAAAATTAAGTTTTATGTGAATTTGGAAATTCTCCTAAGAGGTGGGAAAAAGACGGTGAAAAGTTCAATAAAAATTTTTAATATCTAAATTTATTATAAGATGACTCCAATAAACTGCATTGAACTTATATAGGTATTATGTATCAATTTTGACCTAAAATAAATTTAAATAAAATAAATAATTATTTAAATAAAAAGTCGGTTTTTAAATAGTAACCCAGTGTTTTCACTATTCATCAAAAATTGAATGTTTTCGGAAAAATTCCAAAATTTCACCCTAGGATAATTTGGATATTCTGAATCCAAAAATGAAGTCCATTTTGAAATATAAAATTTAAAAAAATTCAAAAAGTGGGTATTACTATTCATAATGGCTAGTTTTAATAATATTTTAATAGCATATCGTTGTCTAGTGAAACTCGGTATTGCATACGACGCAAGCCATCGAGGAAGGTCGTGATTGCGTGTAAGGAAAGCCAATATAGTGTTGTGTGTAGTGATATATTCTTTTGATGATGTATATAATGTAAAAACAAAATATTTCTCATAAAAATCTCGGATGTTACATTCTACCCCCCTTAAAATGAATTTCGCCCTCGAAATTCAACACTTTGTAACAAAAAGATGAGGATACCCCTCCCTCATCATATCCTAAATCTCCCATGTAGCTTATTCTAATTGGTGGTTCCTCCATAAAACTTTTACCATGTGAGTGGTCTTGTTCCATAGGACTTTTTGGCTACGATCCAGAATCTCTATCGGTTGTTCTTCATAAGAAAGATCTTGCTCCAGCGGTACAACTTCTGAGTTGAGTACATGTGAAGGATCAGGTATGTACTTTATCAGAAGAGATACATGGAACAGATCATGAACTTGGGAGAGAATCAGTGGAAGCCCCAATCGGTAAGCTACCTTCCCAACACGATCCAATATTTCGAAAGGACCGATATATCTAGGGCTCAGCTTTCCCTTCTTTCCAAATCTCATTACTCTCTTCCAAGGAGATATTCGTAAGAACACTTTATCAACCACTTCAAACTCTAGGTATTTTCTTTGGTTGGCAGCATAAATGTTTTTTTGACTCTGAGTAGCTCTAATGTGTTGTCGAATAGATCTGACCTTTTCTGCCATCTCATTAACAAGATCAGGTCCTAATAGCTTTCTTTCTCTAACTTCATCCCAGCAAGTTGGAGTCCTGCATTTCTTTCTATAGAGAGTTTCATAATGAGCCATCCGAATACTAGGGCGAAAGCTATTATTATAAGAAAATTCCACCAAAGGTGGGTGTTGATCCCAACCACCTTTGAAATCCATAGAGCAAGCTCTCAACATATCTTCTAGAGTTTGAATTGTCCTCTCAGACTGACCGTCTGTCTGAGGATGATAAGTAGTGCTGAAACTCAAATTGTATCCAGAGTATGCTGAAGACATCGCCAGAACTTTGAGGTAATCCTCAGATCCTGATCAGATATAATAGAAAGTGGTACTCCATGAAATCTTACCACTTCCTTCACATATATCCTGGGAAGCTGATCCAGAGAGAAATCCTCTCTAATAGCAATGAAGTGTGCCGACCTTGTATGACAATCAAATATGAACCAGATAGCATTATTGTCTTTTGATGTTTTAGAAAGTCCAGTGACAAAGTCCATAGTGATGTTTTCCCATTTCCATTCAGGTATGGGTAATGGTTGCAACATCCCCTTAGACTTCTGTCTCTCACCTTTAACTTGCTGACAAACCAAGCATCGAGAGACATATTCAGCAACATCTCTTTTCATTCCATCCCACCAGAAGTACTCTTTCAAGTCCCTATACATCTTCGTGCTTCCAGAATGAATAGAGAATGAAGAACGATGAGCCTCATCAAGCAGCTCCTTTAATTCGGGGATGGGAGGAATACAAACCCGATTTCTGAACTTTATTATCCCATCACAATCAAGGTTGAATTCAGGAACATTTCTCACCTTCTTTTGTAACTCAACATCTTCTTTCTGTGCCTCTTTAATCTTCACATGTATAGATGGTTGAACATTCATTTGAGAAAGATAATATTTTTTCCCTTCCATTATAATTCCCAGATCCATCCCTTGTAAATCCATAAATATTGGATCTTTTTTTATACTCACCATGGATAAGCTGGCATGGTCTTGTCGACTTAATGCATCTGCCACCTTGTTTGCTTTTCCAGGGTGGTAATGAATTGAGCAGCCGTAATCCTTAATCAGCTCCAACCATCTTCTTTGGTGCATATTCAGTTCATTTTGTGTGAAAATATACTGTAAACTTTTAAGATCAGTCTAAATATCACACCTTTCTCCATAAAGATAATGCCTCCAAATCTTTAATGAAATGATTACCGTAGCTAACTCCAAATCATGAGTTAGGTAATTTTTCTCATGGATTTTCAACTATAGTGAGGCATAAGCTATCACCATATCATTTTTCATAAGAACACACCCCAAACCCTTCTTGGATGCATCACTGTAGATCATAAACCTTTCTCCACTACAAGGAAGTGTGAGTACAGGTGCACTAGATAACCTTCTTTTCAACTCCTTGAAATTCTCTTCACATTATTCCGTCCACATGAACATAACTCCTTTTCGAGTCAACCTGTTGAGTGGATTAGATAATCGTGAAAAAGCTTTCACAAAATGTCGATAATATCCCGCCAAACCAAGAAAACTTTGGATCTCAATTACTTTTGTTGGTATCGACCATCTTTCAATAACCTATGTGTTTTATGGATCCACAAATATCCCCTCTTTTGAGATTATGTGACCCAAAAATGTAGTTTTTTAAGCCAAAATTTACACTGGGTAAATTTGGCATAAAGCTTCTCTTTTCTCAGGGTCTTTAATACAATTCTCAAGTGATCTTCTTGTTCTTCCTTGCTCTTTGAATAGACAAGAAAATCATCTATAAAGACTACCAAAAACTGATCAAGATAGTTTCTAAAGACTCTATTCATCAGATTCATGAAGATAGTAGGGGCATTAGTAAGACCAAATGGCATTACTATAAATTCATAGCGTCCATACCTTGTACAGAAAGACGTCTTTGGTATATCCTCACTTTTGACTCTTAATTGATGATACCCTGAAAGAAGATCAATCTTGGAAATGTATTGATCTCTGCGTAGTTGGTCAAATAATTCATCAATGCGTGGGAGAGGATATTGGTTCTTGATAGTGATCTTGTTAAGTTATCGATAATCAATGTAGAGTCTCATTGATCCATCTTTCTTCTTAACAAAAAGAACTAGTGCTCCCCAAGGTGATTAACTTGGGCGTATTAATCCCTTATCAAGATTCTCTTGGAGTTTCTTCTTTTATTCCTATAACTAAATTGGGGCCATTCTATAAGGTGTATTTGAAATAGGCAAAGCACCTGGTATGAGTTCTATTGAAAAATCTACTTCATGATTTGGTGGAAGACCCAGAAATTCCTCCGGAAATACATCATCAAACTCCTGTACAATGGGAATATTCTTAATCTTGAGTTTCTCACCAACCATTTGAGATAAATAACCTTCATTTAGTGTAATCAAGACCCATATGATGGAAGAAACTTCCACTGGAAGGTTATGTTCTTCCTTGCATCGATAGATGATCATATATTGATATGGAATATGAAATGCAACTTCCCTTCTTTGGAAATTGATATGAGCTCTATAAAGAGAAATCCAAACCATGCCAAGAATCTCATAAAATTCCACAATAGGAAGGATCACAAGATTTGTTGGAAGTAATTTCCCAAAAACTTCAATCGGAGATGAATTGTAAACTTTTGATCCGACTATTGTGCCATTAGGTGTTGTCACAACCAACTCAACATCTAATTGATGAGGTAATATGGTGATACCCTTATAAAATTCTTCAGAAATAAAAGAGTGGGTGGATCTAGAATCAAATAAAACATTTGATACTTTAGAGTGGATGGTAAGTGTACCTTTCTCCACTTCGTTATCGTACTCCACATCGCTGATAGAAATTGCATGTGACTTTACTTTTTCTTTAGCGTTAAGAGTTTTGTGATGTCGATCATCATAAAAAACCCTTGGATTAGGGCATTGATTGGTGTAATGGTCATTTCCTTGCACTTCTAACATTGAAGTGTAGGAGGTGCACTCTATGTATCCATTTCTTTGTTCGCATCACTAGACATCTTCTTCCCATCATTGCGGAATTCAAATGCCCGATGACCTTCTTTTCCACATTTGAAACATTTACTTGTCCCTTTAAGAAAACTCCCTCCATGTTTCATTCCACACTTTGAGAATAAGGGAAAGCTCATCTTCTTTTCAGTGTGATCTTTAGATTTTCCTTTGAATTCCATTGTCCTCTTCTTATCAAACCCATATGACTGATGGGTTACTCCAATCTCCATCTCTACCTTGAGAGCACATAGAACGATTTACTCGTAGCTATTGAAGTCCCTTATGGATAACGCCCTTCGAATATGTGGTTTTAAGCCACTAAAGAATCGATCGATCTTACTCTCAGGCTGGATATTAATACCAGAAGCATACCTTGCAAGTAGTTTCATCGTAGGTACCAACATATTAATCATCCTTCTTTTTTAGTTCAATAAACTCCTTCTCCATCTTTTTTCTAATAATATGAGGGAAGTACTTATTGAAAAATAAGTTCTTGAACTCGTCCCATTCCATGGACTCAATTTCATCTCTTTGCCTCGTATTATTAATAAGATTCCACCATTGATCAGAATCACCTTCCAAATGATATACTTCTAAGATGAATTTATCTTGTTTAGAACATTGAAGAACTGAAAATATCTTTTCAGTGGCACTGATCCATTGTTCAGCCACTAATGGATTAGAAGACCCGCTGAATGAAGGTGGATGCAGCCGCATGAAGGATTCAACAGAATGTTGCTCCTTCCTTTGCTTGTTTGGAAGTCCTGCATGATTCATAGCTTGAGAATGTTGTGTGAGCATGGATACAAGATTTTTCATTCCATCTCCCATAACGTTTGGTTGCTCAGGGGGACAATCATTGCATTGCCCGTCGCATTCTACATTAACACGGATCCTTCGGGTTCTAGCCATTGACTAAAACCAAGAAGAATAGTGTGAGTAACACTAATTATAATAGAAAAACCACATAATCAAGAATAAAATTTCACACTTAAGGTATTACCATAGGTTGTTCATGTCCATTTCTAAAACACTAAGATTGTGTTCTATTCTTATACATATCCTTAGGTTTCTTACTAAGGCTTTCACATCCTAGTTTCTAAAGGATGACTATACCTTTCCTCTGATACCAACTATAAAGACCCATACTTTACATTCATTGTTAATACTTCAAAATTGAAGTACACTTATTACAACATATAACAAAACCATGAAAGGACCGTATAGGTAAATTGTCTTTAGAAACTGGTAAACATAAAAAACTGGTTCATAAATCATCTACATTGTCTCCAATTTATTTCATCATATCTAGAGTCCCTTTTTGGCATATCCTACTTAATATCTTTCTTCCTGACCCGGGGAAAAGAAAACATACAAAAGGGTTAGATCAAATGCTCATTAAGGTTAAACAAAAGAAATATCAATCACATCATATTCATAAGAACATATCATTTTGGAAATCTTAACCTGCAAAAGAGATCATAATTTCATAACATGGGATAAATAATAGTAGTGAAATGTAATCCCAATAATCATAACTTAAAACATGAAACTTTGTTTCATAAACACATAATCATAGTGAATCATTTCTCAGTAGTCAAGACTCATATCCAAGACTATCTTAGCAGACAAATTCCATTTCTGAACTGAGTTCACTCCTCGTTTCAGTCCTGTTTCACTGAACCGGTTTAACCTGCCGTTCCAGCCATGTCTATCTCATGAGATATATGTCTTTACCCAATGCATTGGAGGGAGATATAGGATCCAGCCATATCATAATGAAACCATACTTATGTGTTCCACAAAATCATAAATCATACATCATAGCATAACCCATGTAATAAAAATGGGATTCTTATGCCATCATAACACAATCCATATAAGATATGAGGACATCATAAAAATAATTCCATAAATTCATAATCAAAACAATGTAAAAATAGGGATAGAAACAGAACCCTATATTATATTAGATGGAAAATAATTTTCATAAAACACTTGAACTCCATTCTTGAGGAAAATATCCTCTCTACTTCAAAAACAATTTTCATTTCTTAACATGTAATGCAATTTTAAACTAAAATAAGTTGATTAAAAATAAACTTGAATACTTGTAAAGGAAGTTTCATGGAAATAATTTTCTAAAATCCATTCAGGCCGTATAAGTTAAAAAAGAACATTCTTCTCGTACTTTGGCCAGAAAAGTCAAAAAGTACCTCGTACGAAAAATGACAAAAGATTCCTCTCATATATTTTACTAAAAACTCACCGAAGGGTAAAATTGGATTTAAGAAATTGTAGGAGGATATAAATAATATTACATATTGAGTAAACATGGATGTGGATTATAATTATTCCTCAGTAAATTCTGAAGTATAAATAATCTCAGATAAAAATTAAGATGTGAGATTTTACCTTACCTTCGGTCTGATTTGCTTTGTAAGTGTCTGAACCTCATGGATAATTATTTAAATTGTGTCATTGACTTATTCTAGAATCATAATTATTTTTATGATATCATATATGGTCATATTCTTAGCTTCTTATTACTAATATTTCATTGTTACTTTTTATTCGGGTGTTTATTGCTTTTTTGTCCTCATGCGTGTTTTGTCGAATAAATTTTTATTCTTATTTTTAGGTTTTAGATACCTAGTTTACAAAATGGTATTAGTGTAATACATATCATATTTATTCACTCAATTAATTTATGTAATCATTATGCAATGAAAATCATGTAGAACGAGTCGCATCACTTCGTGGAGACAGTATTCCGTACGTAGCACGACCGATGATATCATTCCCATGATCTTGGAATTGAATTGGTGTGTATTTATACTATTTCAGAATCAATATCACTTTACAATAATCATATATAGTTATTAGTTACACCATTATACCCATCCAAGTAAGGTGGTGGTGGAAAGTAGATTACACCACAACATGGAGACGGTATTCCGTACATATGCACGTGCGGTGATTTCGTTTTCCGTAGGATGGATAGATGGTAAAATAGGGTTGTTTCATAATTATAATAACATATCAGTATATGAGTGATACTTATGTTATTACTTCATAATGAAACAACTAAATAAGAAGAAGTGGAAGAATAAATAAAGTTGAATGAATTGGTAACAGACCTTACCTCTTCTTTGAAGCGCCTCTTTGAGAGCTCCTCTTAGGGAACTAAAATTTGTCTTTGAAGAAGACCAGGACCTTTAGTATGTTTCTAGAGAAGTGTAGAAGTGAATTTGGCAGGGTTTGGCCGAGCATGAAGGCTCAATGTGGTGTGAGGAAGAGAGGGAGGTGGTGGCTTTTTATAAGGGAGGAGAGAGGCACCTTGGAAAAACTAAAAATATTATTTTATTATAAAGTCATATTCGGTTTTTAGTAGCACAAAATTGATTTATTTAGAATATAAGGTGGAGATGGGTCGAAATCATCTCATCCAATAGAATTTAGACAAGTTTGGGTTTCTATTTTAACCTCATCATTTAGATTTATCTTTAAGTTAGATAATTAATCTTTTATCGTGTCTTCTTGTTTTCTTACAATATAAGGTTAATAAACTTACTATAACAAGCCAAAAAAACCCCAATTTGTTTACTATTAATATATATAACCATATCTAAGTCATTTGTCCGATCCTTAGATTTTTAGGAATAAAATAACAATTAATAATATAATATTTTTTTTAAAAACTATTTTATGTCAATTTTGACAATATTTGGTAATTGATTTTTTGTGAAAATTAAAAAAGAACGATTAGTTCTAACAAAGTTAATTAAATCAATACTAACATGTCATATTAACATATAAAATTATTTTAATTCATAAAAAGTCTCAAATTACATTTATTTGGGAATTTATAACATCAATTATGTCAATATTTTATTAATAATATAATTACTGCATCATAATTGTGTCATAAATAAATTAAATTATTTAATGTCTAAAAATTAGAAATAAAATACCATTATGTAGTAAATCGTTTTATATTTATAATGAAAATTCATAGTCGAATTTATCTTATTTATAACCCTATATTAAAAATTATTTAGTTATTAAACATTGATTTTAACTATTTTAACCCTTCTTTAAATAAATTAATAATAAATATCTTAATCTAATCCAAGTGGGCCTAAATGGTCATATTTTATTCCTAAGGTTGTTTTTTGTCAAATTAAACTTATAGAATAGAATTAGGACACGTGTTAAGATAATAATAATATCATTTTTACCCTTAATTACCCTATTTACTTTTAACCGTGGTAAAAAAAAGTAAAAAGTTACTCTTCACCAAAAATTATTTGTATCTCATTGAACCACATTTTAGTCCTTGATATTAATCGTGTCTCTCGTATTTTTAAAATTCCACTCATAGAAGCAGTAAAATTTAGTTTTATGTGATTTTGGAAATTCTCCTAAGAGGTGGGTAAAAGATGGTGAAAAGTTCAATAAAATTTTTATATATATAAAATTATTATAAAATGACTTCAATGAATTGAATTGAACTTATATAGGTATTATGTATCAATTTTGACCTAAAATAAATTTAAATTAAATAAATAGTTATTTAAATAAAAAGTTGGTTTTTGAATAGTAACCTAGTGTTTTCACTATTCATCGAAAATTGAATGTTTTCAGAAAAATATCAAAATTTCACCCTAGGTTAATTTCGATATTCTAAATCCAAAAATGAAGTCCATTTTGAAAAATAAAATTTTAAAAATATCAAAAAGTGGGTATTACTATTCATAACGAATAGTTTTAATAATATTTTAATATCATATCGTTGTCTAGTGACACTCGGTATTGCGTACGACGTAAGCTATCAAGGAAGGTCGCGATTGCATGTAAAGAAAGCCAAGCTTGTGTTGTGTGTAGTGAAATATTTCTTTGATGATTCATATAACATAAAAACAAAATATTTCTCATAAAAATCTCGGATGTTACATTCTACCCCCCTTAAAATGAATTTCTCCCTCGAAATTCGTCACTTTGTAACAAACAGATGAGGATACCTCTCCCTCATCATATCCTAGAACTCCCATGTAGCTTCTTCTAATTCGTGGTTCCTCCATAAAACTTTCACCAAGAGAGTGGTCTTGTTCCGTAGGACTTTTTCGCTACGATCCAGAATCTCTATCGGCTGTTCTTCATAAGAAAGATCTTTCTCCAACGATACAACTTCTAAGCTGAGTACATGTGAAGGATCACGTATGTACTTTCTCAGGAGAGATACACAGAACACATCGTGAACTTGGGAGAGATTTGGTGGAAGCACCAATCGGTAAGCTACCTTCCCAACACGATCCATTATTTCGAAAGGACCGATATATCAAGGGCTCAGCTTTCCCTTCTTTCCAAATCTCATTACTCTCTTCTAGGGAGATATTCGTAAGAACGATTTAGCACCCACTTCAAACTCTAGGTCTTTTCTTCGGTTATCAGCATAAATTTTTTGTCGACTCTGAGAAGCTCTAATGTGTTGTTGAATAGATCTGACCTTTTTTGCCATCTCATCAGCAAGATCAGGTCCTAATAGCTTTCTTTCCCCAACTTCATCCCAACAAGTTGGAGTCCTACATTTCTTTCCATAGACATCTTCATAAGGATCCATCTGAATACTGGAGTGAAAGCTATTATTATAAGAAAATTCCACCAAAGGTAGGTTTTGATCCCAACAACCTTTTAATTCCATAGAGAAAGCTCTCAACATATCTTCTAGAGTTTGAATTGTCCTCTCAGACTGACCGTCTGTATGAGGATGATAAGAAGTGCTGATACTCAACTCTGTATCCAGAGTATGCTGAAGACTGTGCCAGAACTTTGTGGTAAACCTCGGATCCCGATCAGATATAATAGAAAGTGGTACTCCATGTAATCTTACCACTTCCTTCACATATATCCTAGAAAGCTGATCTAGAGAGAAATCCTCTCTAATAGCGATGAAGTCTGCCGACTTTGTAAGATGATCAACTATGACCCAGATAGCATTATTGCCTTTGGATGTTTTAGGATGTCCAGTGAAAAAGTCCATAGTGATGTTTTCCCATTTCCATTCTGGTATGGGTAATGGTTGTGACATCCCCTTAGACTTCTGTCTCTAAGCTTTAACTTGCTGACAAACCAAGCATCGAGAGACATATTCAGGAACATCTCTTTTCATGCCATCCCACCATAAGTACTCTTTCAGGTCCCTATACATCTTCATGCTTCCAGGATGAATAGAGAATGAATAACTATGAGCCTCATCCAGCAGCTCCTTCTTTAATTTTGGGATGGGAGGAACAGAAACCTGATTCCTAAAATTTATTATCCCATCACAATCAAGGTTGAATTCAGGAAGATTTATCACCTTCTTTTATAACTCTACATCTTCTTTTTGTGCCTCTTTAATCTTCACAAGTAGAGATGTTTAAACATTCATTTGATAAAGATAAGATTTTTCCCCTTCCATTATAATTCCCAGATCCATCCCTTGTAAATCCATAAATATTGGATCTTTTGTGATCCTTATCATGGATAAGATAGAATGGTCTTGTCGACATAATTCATATGCCACCTTGTTTTCTTTCCCAGGGTGGTAATGAATTGAGGAGTCGTAATCCTTAATCATCTCCAACCATCTTCTTTGGCGCATATTTAGATTATTTTGTGTGAAAATATACTTTAAACTTTTATGATCAGTATAAATATCACACCTTTCTCCATAAAGATAATGCCTCCAAATCTTTAATGCTAAGATTACCACAGCTAACTCCAAATCATGAGTTGGGTAATTTTTCTCATGGATTTTCAACTATCGTGAGGCATAAGCTATCCCCATATCATTTTTCATAATAACACACCCCAACCCATTCTTGGATGCATCATTGTAGATCACAAACCTTTCTCTACTACAAGGAAGTGTGAGTACAGGTGCACTGGATAACCTTCTTTTCACCTCCTTTATATTCTCTTCACATTCATCCGTCCACATGAACTTAACTCCTTTTTGAGTCAACCTGGTGAGTGGATTATATAATCGTGAAAAATATTTCACAAAATGTCGATAATATCCAGCCAAACCAAGAAAACTTTGGATCTCAGTTACTGTTGTTGGTCTCGACCATCTTTCGATAACCTCTATTTTTTTGGATCCACATATATCCCCTATTTTGAGATTATGTGACCCAAAAATGAAACTTTTTGAATCCAAAATTCACACTTGGTAAATTTGTCATAAATCTTCTCTTTTCTCAGGGTCTTTAATACAGTTCTCAAGTGATATTCGTGTTCTTCCTTTCTCTTTGAATATACAAGAATATCATCTATAAAGACTACCACAAATTGATCAAGATAGTCTCTAAAGACTCTATTCATCAGATCCATGAAGATAGCAGGGGCATTAGTAAAACCAAATGGAATTACTATAAATTCATAGTGTCCATACCTTGTACGGAAAGCCGTTTTTGGTATATCCTCCCCTTTGACCCTTAATTGATGATACCCTGAATGAAGATCAATCTTGGAAAAGTATTGAGCTCCACTTATTTTGTCAAATAATTCATCAATGCATGGGAGAGCAATTTGTTCTTGATAGTGATCTTTTTATGATCTCGATAATCAATATAGAGTCTCATTGATCCATCTTTCTTCTTAACAAACAGAACTAGTGATCCCCAAGGTGACGCACTTGGGCGTATGAATCCCTTATCAAGATTCTCTTGGAGATGCATCTTCAATTCCTACAACTCAATTGGGGCAATTCTATAAGGTGTCTTTGAAATAGGCAAAGCAGCTGGTACGAGTTCTATTAAAAACTCTACTTCACGATTTGGTGGAATACCCGGCAATTCCTCCGAAAATAAATCATCAATCTCCCGTAAAATGGGAATATTTTTAATCATGAGTTTCTCACCAACCATTTGAGATAAATAACTTTAATTTAGTGGAATCAAGACCCATAAGATGGAAGAAATTTCCACTAGAAGGTTACGTTCATCCTTGCATCGATAGACGATCATAGATTGATCTGGAATATGAAATGTGACTTCCCTTCATTGGAAATTGATATGAGCTCCATATAGAGAAAGCCAATCTATGCCAAGAATCACATCAAATTCCACTATATGAAGGATCACAAAATTTCCATGAAGCACTTTCCCACATACATTAATCGGAGAAGAATTGTAAACTTTTGATGCGAATGTTATGCCATTAGGAGTTGTCAAAACCAACTCAACGTCTAATTGTTGAGGTAATAAGGTGATACCCTTAGAAAATTCTTCAAAAAATAAAAGAGTTTGTCGGTCCAGAATTAAATAAAACATTTTCTACTTTAGATTGGATGGTAAGTGTACCTTTCACCACTTCGTTATCGTACTTCACATCACTGATAGAAATTGCATGTGACTTTCCTTTGTCTTTAGCCTTTAGTGTTTGTTGACGTCGATCATCATCAACAACCCTTGGATTAGGGCATTGATTGGAATAATGCCCCATTTACTTGCACTTGTAACATTGAAGTGTATGAGGTGAACTCTGTGTAGCCACTTCTTTATTCGCATCACTAAACATCTTCTTCCCATCATTGCGGCATTCAAATGCCCGATGACCTTATTTTCCAAATTTGAAACATTTACTTGTCCCCTTAAGACAACTCCCTCCATGTTTCTTTCCACACTTTGAGCATAAGGGAAAGATCATCTTCCTTTCAGTGTTCTCTTTAGATTTTCCTTTGAATTCCATTTTCCTCTTCTTATAAAACCCATATGACTGACGGGTTACTCAAATCTCCATCTCAACCTTGAGAGCACATCGAACGATTTATTCATAGCTATTGAAGTCCTGTAAGGCTAACGCCCTTCAAAGACATAGTTTTAAGCCACTAAATAATCGATCTATCTTACTCTCAGGTTAGATAATAATACCAGAAGCAGACCTTTCAAGTCTTTTAATATTTTTTTCGTAGGTACCAACAGATTCATCATCCTTTTTCTTTAGTTGAAGAAACTCCTTCTCCATCTTTGTTCGAAGAATACGAGGGTAGTACTTATTGAAAAATAAGTTATTGAACTTGTACCATTCCATGGACTCAATTTCATCTCTTTTCCTCATATTGTTAATATGATTCCACCATTGATCATCATCACCTTTCAAATGATATACTACTAAGATGACATTATGATGTTCAGAACATTGAAGAACTGAAAATATATTTTCAGTGGTATTGATCCATTGTTCAGCCACTAATGGATCAGAAGACCCGCTAAATGAAGGTGGACTCTGCCTCATGAAGGATTCAACAGAATTTTTCTCCTTCCTTTCCTTGTTTGGAAGTCCTGCATGATTCATATCTTGAGAAAGTTGTGTGAGCATGGCTACAAGATTTTCCATTCCATCTCCCATAACGTTTGGTTTCTCAGGGGGATAATCATTGCATTTCCCGTCGTATTCCGCATTAACAAGGTTCCTTCGGGTTCCATCCATTGACTAAAACCAAAAAAATAGTGTTAGTAACACTAATTATAATTGGAAAACCACATAATCAAGAATAAAATTTAAAACTTAAGGTCGTATCATAGGTTGTTCATGTCCATTTATAACACACTAAGATTGTGTTCTATGCTTAGACATATCCTTAGGTTTCTTACTAAGTCTTTCACATCCTAGTTTCCAAAGGTTGACTATACCATTCCTCTGATACCAACTATAACGACCGATACTTTACATACATTGTTAATACTTCAAAATTGAAGTACACTTATTACAACATATAACAAAACAATGAAAGGACCATATAGGTATACTGTCTTTAGAAACTGGGAAACATAAACAACTGGTTCATAAATCATCTACGTTTTCTCCCATTTATTTCATAATATCTAGAGTCCCTTTTTGGCATATCCTACTTAATATCTTTTTTCCTGACCTAGGGAGAATAAAACATACAAAACGGTGAGCTCAAATTCTCAGTAAGGGTAAACAAAAGAAATATCAATCACATCATATTCATAAGAACATATCATTTTGGAAATCTTAACCTACAAAAGAGATCATAATTTCATAACATGGGATAAATCATAGTAGTGAAATGTAATCCCAATAATCATAACATAAAACATGAAACTTTGTGGAATAAACACATAATCATATAGAATAATTTCTTAGTAGTCAAGAATCATATCCAATACTATCTTAGCGGAAAAATTCCATTTCTGAACTGAGTTCACTCCTCGGTTCAGTCCTGTTTCACTGAATCGGTTTAACCTGTCGTTCCAGCCATGTCTATCTCATGAGATATAAATCTTTACCCAATGAATTTTAGGGAGATATATGTACCACCCATCTCATAATGAAACCATTCTTATGTGTGCCACAAAATCATAAATCACACATCATAGCATAACCCATGTAATAAAAATGGTATTCTTATGCCATCATAACACAATCCATATAAGATAAAAGGACATCATAAAAATAATTCCATCATTACATAATCAAAACAATGTAAAAATATGGAAAGAAACAGAACCCTATATTATATTAGATGGAAAATAATTTTGATAAAACAGTTGAACTCGATTCTTGAAGAAAATATCCTTTCTACTTCAAAAACATTTTTCCTTTATTAACATGTCATACAATTTTAAACTAAAAGAATTTGATTAAAAATAAACTTGAAAACTTGTAAAGGAATCTTCATGGAAATAATGTTATAAAATCCATTCAGGCCATATAAGTTAAAAAAGAACATTCTTCTCGTACTTTGGCCGGAAAAGTCAAAAATTACCTCGTACGAAAAACGACAAAAGATTCCTTTCATATATTTTACTAAAAACTCACCGAAGAGTAAAATTGTATTTAAACAATTTTATGAGGATTTAAATAATATTACATATTCAGGAAACATGGATGTGGATGATAATTATTCCCCAGTAAATTCTTAAGTATAAACAATCTCGGATAAAAATTGAGATTGCGAGATTTTCCCTTACCTTAGGTCCGATTTGCTTCGTAAGTGTCCGAACCTATAGTATAATGATTTAAATTATGTCATTGACTTATTCCAGAATCATAATTATTTTTATGATATCATATATGGTCATATTCTTAGCTTCTTATTAGTAATATTTCATTGTTACTTGTAATTCGGGTGTTTATTGCTTTTTGTTCTTATGCGTGTTTTGTCGAATAAATTCGTATTCGTCTTTTTAGGTTATAGATACCTCATTTAAAGAATGATATTAGTGTAATAATTATCATATTTATTCACTGAATTCATTTATGTAATCATTATTCAATGAAAATCATGTAGAATGAGTCGCATCACATCGTGGAGACGGTATTCCATACGTACGCACGAACGATGATATCATTCCCATGATCGTGGAATTGTATTGGAGTGTATTTATACAATTTTAGAATCAATATCACTTTAAAATAATCATATATAGTTTTTATTTACACCATTATACCCATCTGAGTAAGATGGTGGTGGAAAATAGATTACACCACAGCGTGCAGACGGTATTCTGTACGTACGCACGCGCGGTGATTTCGTTTTTCGTAGGATGGATAGATGATGAAATAGGGTTGTTTCATACTTATAATAACATATCATTATATGAGTGATACTGATGTTATTACTTCATAATGAAACAACTAATTAAGAAGAAGTGGAAGAATAAATAAAGTTGAAAGAATCGGTAACGGACATTACCTCTTCTTTGAAGCGCCTCTTTGAGACCTCCTCTTAGGGCACTAAAATTGGTCTTTGAAGAAGACCAGGACCTATAGGATGTTTCTAGGGAAGTGGAGAAGAGAATTTGGAAGGGGTTGGACGAGATTTAAGGCTCAATGTGGTGTGAGAAAGAGAGGGAGGAGGTTCCCTTTTATAAGGGAGGAGAGGGGCACGTTTGGAAAAACTAAAAATATTATTTTATTATAAAGTCATATTCGGTTTTTAGTAGCTCAAAATTAATTTATTTCTTAGCTAAGGTTGGGATGGGTCTAAATCCTCTCATCCAATAGAATTTAGACATTTTTTTGTTTCTATTTTAACCTTATCATTTATATTTACCTTTAAGTTAGATAATAAAACTTTTACTGTGTCTTCTTGTTTTCTTACACTATAAGGTTAATAAACTTACTATAACAAGCCAAAAGAACCCCAAGTTGCTTATTATTAATATTTATAACCGTATCTATGTCATTTGGACGAACCTTATATTTTTAGGAATAAAATAACAATTAATAATATAATATTTTTTTTAAAAACTATTTTATGTCAATTTTGATACTACTTGGTAATTGATTTTTGTGAAAATCAAAACAGAAAGATTAGTTCGAAAAAAGTTAATTAAATAAATACTAACATGTCATATTGACATTTAATTTTTTTTAATTCATAAAAAGTCTCAAATTAAATTTATTTGGGTATTTATAACATCAATTATGTCAATATTTCATTAATAATAAAATTACTGCATCATTATTGTGTCATAAATAAATTTAATTATTTAATGTCTAAAAATTACAAATAAACTAACGTTATGTAGGAAATATTCTTCTCTTTGTAATTAATATTTATAGTTGAATTTATATTATGTATAACCCTATATTAATAATTATTTAGTTATTAAACTTTGATTTTAACTATTTTAACCATTCTTTAAATAAATTAATAATAATTTCCCTAATCTAATCCAAGTGGGCCTAAATGGTCATATATTATTCCTAAAGTTGTTTTTGGTCGAATTACACTTATAAAATATAATTAGGACATGTTTTAGGGCAATAATAATATCATTTTTACCTTTCATTTCCAGATTTACTTTTAACCGTGGTAAAAAAAGTAAAAAGTTACTATTCACCAAAATTATTTTTATCTCATTGAACCACATTTTAGTCTTTGATATTAACCATTTCTCTATTATTTTTTAAATTCCACTCACATAATTGGTAAAATTATGTTTTATGTGAATTTGGAAATTCTCCTAAGAGGTGGGTAAAAGATGGTGAAAAGTTCAATAAAATTTTTATATATGTAAAATTATTATAAAATGACTCCAATGAATTTCATTGAACTTATATAAGTATTATGTATCAATTTTGACCTAAACTAATTTTAAATAAAATAAATAATTATTTAAATAAAAATTCGGTTTTTAAATAGTAACCGAGTGTTTTCACTATTCATCAAAAATTGAAAGTTTTCATAAAAATACCAAAATTTCATCCTAGGATAATTTTTTTATTCTGAATCCAAAAGTGAAGTCCATTTTGAAAATTAAAATTTAAAAAATTTCAAAAAGTGGGCATTACTATTCATAACGGCTAGTTTTAATAATATTTTAAAAGCATATCGTTGTCTAGCAAAACTCGGTATTGCGTACGACACATGCTATCGAGGAAGGTCGTGATTGCGTGTAAAGAAAGCCAAGCTAGTGTTGTGTGTAGTGAAAGATTCCTTTTATGATGTATATAACATAAATAAAAAATATTTCTCATAAAAATCTCGGATGTTACATGGGAATTAGGGTACATTGGGTGCATCTTGAATTACATGTTATAAATGGATTACTTGGGGGAGGATTTTTCCCTTATATATTTATAGAATTTAATATATTAGTTATTTAATTGAAATATAATTAGATTATTAAATTCTATATCCTTGGTGTAAAGACGTGTTTATTTTAGATACTAAAATGAATACATTTCAAGAATATAGGTTGATGATATATTTGGGCAACATATTTGATGCAATATTATGGAAAAGGGATTATATTACACCATGAATACTCGAATTTTTTTTGATGTTGCGATGTTAATTTATTTCTCTTAGTAACCATGACCCATTTCTAGATATTAATATTTTAGTTTATGTAATCCCACCTAATAACAATGATAAATAATCCGAGAGGGACACAAACTAAGTGTTTTTGTTGATCTTGATTAAACTATATTTGGATTTTATTACTAGAAAAAATATTATTCTCAATACCAGGGAATAATTTTATTTAATATTTATTTATCATATAAATTAAATAAATATTTATTCAATGGATTGTGAATAAAATATGTACTTATTAATATAATATTTAATTAAATATTTTTTTTTGTTATTCCTTAAATGTCATTGAGGATGAGTGGAGCAAGATATTGTCTAGTGATAAATATAAATTTGATATATGGTAAAATAATATTAATATTTACAATATTTAGAAAATTCCTTAGAATAATAATATTTTTATTTTTATATTGAATGAGGTACGATCTGGTTTATTATATTATTAAAGATCTATTGTGTAATTAAATACTATTTTAACTGAAAACCTATCTAAGATCCTAATTTATAGTTGAGTCACATATCCTTTTTATATAAATCTAAACGTTTTTTATCAAAATGGAAGTGACTAAGGAGGACATAGTGATTTTGGGAGAATTAGGGCTTAGTTTGGGGTTCGGAGTCCCGGTTTTTTGGAGAAAAGGGTGAAGCACATGATTAGAACATAGCTAGTAATTACAATGTGACTAAACCATGTGTCCCAGATGTGATAGGTCGAGGTTTTTTTATCTATGTGATAGGATATTTATTGCTATGAAAATCCAATAATTTATTATAGAGATACTCTAAAAAGTTTGTGTATAGTGTGTCTAACTATGCACTTAAGCCTTGTAATTGTTTTTATCCTCGATTATCCACAAATTATGTGAACATGATTTGTCTAATCATGTTCCTTAGAAGTGTGAGGAAGGGGTTCATGGGTAGTTTCTAATGCACGACTGGTTCATGGTTTGAAAAACCATATGGCCAAACCATGAACCCATTTAAAAGGTGGGAAATGGTGATTTTTTCTTATGACCCTTTAACTTTTTATTTTACCTTCTCCTCTATCAAATGCACAATAGCTCCCCAACGCATGAGAGCCCTCATTTTTGTCTCCAAGGGTTTGTTGGATATCCTCTATCTGAGCTCTAATTTGATCCCCATCAGTTATGTTGGAAGCCTCTCTGTAATTATTTAACTCCATTACCTTAATTTATTTATATCCCTCTCCATATTTAGAATTTTTTCCATGTGACCTAATATAAACTATTGTCAAGGTATTTTAATGGTTTCTAATTTTCTCTCATTCTAGGACTAATTTTATGCTGATAATGGATGATGAGTCTTCTACCGATCTAATGTAGGTGGTCTATAACTTTTCTCTAAAATTGTTATTGTTTATAATTTGTTTTAATTTTTTTCACACTAGTATTTCTACACATATCTTCTAAAAGGAGTAACACCATAAATTAATTGTTCAGACCACAACATTGATTTTTTCTCCTATTTCACATGGTTGGTGGTGGAAAACCTCAACCCAAATCACCCATTAAGGTGGGATTTATTGGATGGAAATTATTTCCTATTATTTAATTATGACGAGACCACCCCTTGGTGTGGTGTGATTTCTACTTTCTAGTGGAAGTGACAAATGAATTAAATGAATTATTATATGGATTTCATAATCACATGGACTCTATATTATCTCTTATTAGTTAATTAAGAAAATAAATGAATTAATTTTCTAAATGGAATGTACATCAATATGTCCCCTTGATCACTTATATGATATGGTTGATTATGGGTTTGAATATAAATCTCTATATAGGAATGAGCAGCCTTGAGTAAGCCTTGGATTCCCAACGTGGAATTCCTTAAGGGATCACATATTATTCCATCTAATTTATTGATAAAACTGCTAAGTGTAACACCAGCCATGGGCTTTATCAATATCTTAGATATGTGAATTCCTCATCATGAAACTGATGATTCACTTTTATATTTTGGATATTTGGATTTCTTAGATTTAATCCTTGGATATTTCTTGATATCCGCATACACATACTATATTAGATTATATCCTTAGGTTCTAATCAATTATCTACTGAGTTTACCCTAGACATGCTCCTTAGAATCAATGAGGACACCTCATCCATGGGAAATGGGTTCCTATCCCATTATTATCCTATGTTTTGACAAACCGTCATGGCCCAAGACAATTGTTTTTATTCAGTATAATTCAAATATATACTTTTTCCTCTATTATATACTTATCCTTTCTATAACATATATTCTTGGATTGGATTATATTAGACTTTCATTTTATATCATACCTCTATTATATATTACACATTGTTACATCTTATACACACAGACTGGATTTACATAGACATCGTTGGTGGTGGTATACTAATTTTTACTCATACCTTATTTTGGACTCCATTTGTTACCAGATAAGACATCATAGATATAGGTAAGGATAAATGGGAGCACCCAACTATGGATTGCTGATTTCTCATAGGATGGGATTTGGGAGCAGATGAACAATCTAGTTCTCATGATGCCTTGGGGAAAGATTTTTAATCTTTTTTGTTTCTTTGTGTTTATTTTTTATAGTAAATATACCTTCAGTCATGTATGAGTGTTCATTTTTTTAAGAAATCACATCATTTTTATATTGAATTTCTTATTAATTTTGACCTTTTATTTTTATCTCAAAGTTTTTTTCCAATTCCTTATCTTATTCTGATGTTACATGATATGGTTTTTGTTATATTATCTATTATTGTCAAAATTATGTTCCACTATGATAAAATTGGGTATACTATCACCACCTTACCATCATAGACCCTCACTACTAGTTAGTTTCCTATAGTGTATGTTGAGGTGCTCTTGAGGCCATGTGGCTGTCAGGTTTGGTTAATTTTGAGTGAACCAGTCTCGAGACATCACAAGTAGTATCTGAGTAGTTTTATTTTCCTTTGTCTTACTATTGGGTTTTATAGATATGATACTAGGATGTTATAGAGCTTATTAATAAGTTATTCATGAGAGTATCTAACCACATTCAGGGAAAATACAATTTTCCCTTGATGGGACTTTTTATTTTGTATTTTTCTTGTTTTAGTTGAATACTTTCACCATTGGGTGACACACATGATTTATGAAATTTATTATGATGATTTATTTTTACCCTTGGGATGGTGTGGAAAGAGAGCATCACCCCATGAATCATGTTATGCAGTTAGGAATTTTCATGTCATGCATATACCATTCCATGCTTATTTTATTGCCTAAATTTCATATTGAATTTCCTATATACCTTGATTGCTATAATTTTAATTTCAATAATTTTTCCTAGAGTAAAAATGAGAAATAATTTGTTACATAATGTTTCTAAACCAACCAAAATGATTTTTTCCAATATATAATAATTTTTACACCTTATCTAACTAATTTTAATATGATTGAGCTATGTAATATTGGGTTATTATACTAAAAAATTAGTTGGTTGCAATTAAATGGATGAGAATTTCAATCAAAACTATAATAATTATATGAATTGGGAATGGAAATCCATATAATTGAATCAATCCATATTTACTTGTTACATCTTGAGATCTGAGGTGAAAGTATGGTTTCAGTAACATTTAATTACAATTGTAACTTATAAAGCATAGGTCATAATATATTGGGAATGACTATACATATAAATGAACCGTTATATATAAACTATCAAAATTTTATGTTTTAGAGGAAATGTTTTATGTTAAATAGGGATTCAAATTGAAACTGAAAGATTGTTTTCCTCTATAACTTGGAATCTACACTCCATATAATAGAACCTTATTGTTAAGGACTAATTTCACCCTTGACCTGGCCTTAGTAGAGGGTTTATGGGTTAGTGTTTCTCTTGGATAGTGAGGATTTGTAATAAATAATATTACCCATAATTAATCCATTATTACTTGTATATTTTCTAAGGTTTGTTCATGACATTATAGATACAATAATCTATTATGAACTCAGGTCGAGTTCTAAAAAGTTGTTTAGAACCATGCTCTTAATTTGTTGAGACATGAACCACCTATAGTTCCACTTGTGACATATCTTATAGTACCACCTATTGATTCTTGAATGGAAATTGATACTCAAATTTGAGATTGGTTTATAAATTTGGTTTATAATATAGAGGGGGCTCCATGACCTTCATTTACTATGCCATATTTGACTAGATAATTTCAGAAGTATCACTGTCTTACATTTTTATTGAATAGTGGCCCCTAGGTTAAAGAGTCTTAGTTGGAGGCCAATTTATAAATCTTTTAGAATCTGAAGATGCCTAAATATAGGAGGGTCAAGATCACTACTTATATGATTCATGGTTCCTCCAAGTGTTGCTCGAGTGTTTTATAAAGATAGATCAACATAAGGATACACTATAGAGGGATTTCCAGACTAGTTTCAATTATTAATTTTTCCAAGATATGATGAAAAATAATTGGTCAAGGGAATTCATTCATCTAGAGTAGGGATATATAACTATAATTAATTATTCATCTTATCATAATGAGCTTTAGAACTTTGTACCCTCTCTTTCTAGTGATGAACTATCCAAGCAGAGACGTTTTGAGTATAGGATTAGATATTCTATACAATCTCAATAGAACATCTTCAGATTAACTACCAAAAATGAGATAATAAAGCAAAGCGTTCTCTCCCAGAGAAATATTTTTTAAAATGAAGGTACAAGGAAAATGTGTTTCAGCTTCTAGGACACATATTTTTCTATCCAATGGATAACAGATACACATAGATAATTATCATGAGGGAAGTGGTTGTTAGAGTGTTCACACTAGTACTTGTGTGGAATGTTGTAAGTGTTGATGATTGGTACATGTGAAACATTAGTGTAGTAAAGACGCATTTTAGTCTCAATGAGAGATGATATACACGATAACATAATTCAAGAGTAGGATTAGTATCTCTGTGCTATGTTGTAAGAAGGAGTAATATCGAATGATCTAGTTGAGGTAATGGTCATGTTTGAGGAAGCCAAACCTATGATGTAAAATACCAGTAGATCTGACATGCTTAGTGTTATCAAGTTGTGACTCAGGGTTGGATCAGGATAGTTGTATATAGTGTGTCCTACGGTTGAGGAGAAGAGTGATGGTGCTTCTAAAATATGAGGTATGATTTGATTATCCTTTACTTTTGTATCTTCCTTATTTTACATTAGAGATTTAAAATCATTTTTATCTATAGATTTAATAGATAGTCTTTCATTTTATATTGATTACTTATGTGGGGGGGTAATGAATCTTGATACTCTATTGGGAGTATATTCAGAAGGTGTTTTCTAATTCAAGGAGTGTTCCCTAAACATTAGCAATTAGCATTTCTTATGGAAACATTTTGTCATCATATTGATGATTCTTGATAAAATACTAAGGATGGATTGGTCAGTACCTTATGGATCTATTATTTAATTGTATCACTACTAAGTGTCCTTTATATCCCATAAAAGTGATAACTACATTCAAAAATGAGAATGGGATGTCAAGGAAAGTCAATATGGACCTGAGCATCATGGGTTTGGTGGAGTTTTTGGGCTAGATTGCTAGTCTTTCTCTTGATGATCATGGAGTATTATAGACTTTTTTTCCTCCAATGGTTGAGTTACTTGGGGGTTTTTCCCAAATAATTGATGATTACAATAGAGTTCACAATTTACCTTTTGCTAAGTGTGGAACTAGTTTTTATTCCTCCGTATTGGATGAAACCAATCGAGCTTTAGAAACTGAAAAGTCTGTTAGGGGACCTAGAATACAAAGGTTTTATACAACCTAATATTTATCCTTCGGGGTTTCCAACACTTTTTGATAGGAAGTAATATATAATATTAAAACTATGTGTGGATTACCATGGTATAAATCAGATTAGGTTTAAAAACTAGTACCCACAAACTTAAATAGACGTTCACTTTGACCATCTTCAAGGAGCTAGAGTTTCAAAAATAATTGATTTTAGATTGGGATACCATCATGTATGAGTTATGTCCTAAAAATATATAAAAAAACATTCATAATTAGGTATGTCTTGTATGAGTATTTGGTTATATTGTTCGGTATAACGAATACACCGAACATCGTTATGGTCTTGATGTATTGGGTTTTTCACTCGTACCTATATTATTTTGTGGTAGTTTTCTTAATGACATCTTAGGGTTATCTTAGACTTGACATGATCATCCCCATGACCTTGACATCATATTGTGTACACTATTATAGAACATTATTTATGAAAATCTCACAAAATTATATTTCTAGATAGATAAATCTCACCTCCTAGTTCACATTATCTTAGAATAAGAAGTATCTATGGATCAAGAGAAGGTGATAGCCATCGTTTCCTAGGATAATCAGATGAATGACTTTAATATATTGAGTTTCCTTATGTTGTATAGTTACTATATGCATTTAATTAAGAAATGTTGACACCTTGAAGCACCACTTATAGGATTGACCAAGAAAGTTGTAATGTTAACATGGTTTGAATCTTATAAGAAGGGATTTTAGGAGTTGGATGAAAGGATTAATACAACATCGAACCAAATTATACCAGAGCCTAGATGAAGTCGTATAAATTTCTGTGATGTATCATGCATCAGTTTAGAATCTATTTTGATACAAGGGGGATTAGTGGTGGCATATGAGACTTATAATTTGATACTGCTCAAGCATAATTACCAAACAAAAAATCTCATGTTTGCAACTGTCATTCATGGTTTACATTGCTGGAGACATTATTTATTGGGATAGTGGTTTGAGGTATACACTAACCATAAAAATACTCAAGTACATATTCACTCAGCACGAATTAAAACTTCAACAACAAATATGGGTTCAGCACTGTAAATATTTTGATTTTGATATTTCTTATATGACTAGGAATGGAAATTTAGTTTCTGATTATTTGAGTCAAAATACCAAGACACGAGTTTTTCAAGAGGCTATTAGTGAGTGGGAGATGATGATTTTTCTTTCTAAAATGCTTTTGGAAGTTTAGTAGTGTCATGAGATATGTTTTATCATGTATTCTATAGTGAATTCATCAATTTTGTATTGGATAAAGAAGAAGAAGATTTCAGATCCCAAAGGCATAGTCTTAATAGAATGTGTTTCTAGGGTGGACCCTAAATATAGTAGTTTTTTATGGGGATGAGATCCTACATATTAACGGACATGAAGGTCAATTAAATCTCTTACCCATATCATAGTGGAAATGTTATGATGTCACTATTGATTTCATGATAGGGTTACTTAGATAACCTCGAGGAACTAACATAGAAGGTCACCAATTTATTTCCTATTCTAGTGACATTATCAATGGAAGAACATGAGAGGATTTATGTATGAGGGATTATATACCTTAATGTAATCCCATGTACCATCATATTGGACATGGATTCTCAATTTACATATCAGTTCTAGAAGGGGTTACAGATGGCTATGGGTTCATAATTGATTTTATGTACAATATATCACCCTCAGATGGATGTTCATCTCAAGAATACTATACATGTTTTATTGGACATGCTTAGGGAATTAATATTGGAATATAGAGGTTCATTAAAAAACACATTTATATGTTTGAGTTTTATTATAATAAAATTTTGCTAGTGACTATCGAGATGACTCTGAATGGGGTTTTCTATTGTAGGACTTTCAATCCACCTCTATGCTGGTTATAGGATTAGGAAGTAGAATTATAGGGACCTCATATCAACCAAAAGATATTGGAGAGAGAACAGTTATTCATGAAACATATGGATACATATCAGTCTAGGAATAAGACTTATACTGATCGTCATCACAATCTTCTGGAGTTCGAGGTTTGGAATTATGTCTTCTTGTGTGTCTCACCAAGATTGGTTCATTAACATATTGAGTGACTCGGGAATCCAAAACCTATATTTGTCAGGTATTTCAATATATCTGATCCAGCTTGGCTATTATCCTATTGGATAGTTCTACATTAGAGGTATTGGGCCATGGCACACGCTGCAATAATCAGTCCACGATTCAAACTTAACCTCCTGCTTCCATCGGAATTCTTGCCCATCAGTAATCCACACCCAGTCCACCGGCGTCTTGGAGATATCAATATCCACACATATTCGAGGGAAAATGGGATGACACACGGTTTCAGTTTTGATGTCTAAGAACAGGTAGCGTCCGACCATGTTCCCAAGCATAGATAGAATGGAAGGGTTCTGGAACGGGAGAGGAAGGCCCGGGAAACGTACCCAAGTCACTATACTCGGATTATCCCGCTGCATATGGAATTCAAATTTCCACCGAAGAAGAAAGAAAGGCATACCTCCACACCGTCGAGGGGCCTTAGACCATGCCATGATGAGATCATCCATAGACCCAAATCGAATCATTATATGTCATCGATCGAGAAGACCAACCACCGCCTGATCTTGCAGGTTCCAGGATTCAAAGACAAATCGATCAAAAGCATCAACTGAGGGACGACTTTGATGAAATCGTGCTACCAGAGTCAGTTTAAAAAGATCTGTGGAAGAGTTGAGTTCTGAAGGCGCTAAACGGAGTTGAGGCGCTCCACGAAACAAATCTGGAACTTTAGGGCAAATTGAGATCCGCGGGAAAGAGGGAAAAAATTCCGGATTAGAGAAGGGGATGAAAGTAGGCTGGGGCCTCCGTGACGAAGAACAAGGAAAAACTCCCCCCTCCGTTGGGGAGGGGGGAGGGAGGAACTCCATCGCCGGATCTAGGATGAGCAAGTCGCTGCTGCAGATCCTAATGCCCCAGCCCAAGAGGGGATTGAGAGGCACTATCAACACATGCAGCTTGGGAATGTGAAGATGGCTGGGAATCAAGAAACCCATGTCAAGGAAACTGCTAATGCCATTTGTGCCTTCATGACATCAGATGGGATGCAAGCACCATCTGGGAGGCAGGAGACCAATGTTGAGCTTGGCAATCGGTTTGAATGCCTGATGGCTCCAGATTTGGTCCTGGATCAAGAGCAGGATGCTGAAAGGACTCATGAGGACCAATATTCTGCTTCTTTAGGTGCTGATGCTAAGTCAAGGGGAGCTAGTGTTGGCACTTGTGATCAAGATTTGGGGGCTGTGAGGACATATATTGCTGAGAAGGGCTCTGAAGCAGATATGGACAACGGTTCAATGCTGGACATCTTAGTAGGAGATTGCAATGTGAAAAACGGTATTCATGGTGGCTGTGATTCTGTAGACAACCCCCCCTGCCATAATCTGATGGATTCCAACAGTCAATCTCAACAGGATCAAGGTGTGAAGGGCGGGTATAGGGTGGTGCACATTTCTGGTAAATGGGGGGACTGCTCTGATAGTGATAAAGAAAATGATGGTGGTATGGTTCAGCCCTCCTATAGTGATATGGTTGAGGGTTGCAAAAATAGAGTGTCTGTGGAGGAGAAAGTGAAGACTGACCCACCACGAAGAAAGCCGCGGAAGGACTATTCTCACTTGCCAATGCCTATGACTACGAGAGCTTCTAGTGGGAAGGTTGGACAAATTTATTCTAAGGAGATTCTTTCTTTGGAGAAGCTCAATCTTAGAAGGAAGTATGCTAAGATTCTGAAACATTATGAATGTTCGGAGTGGGAATCGGCTACTGCGGAGGAAATGGTGTATCAGGGATGTGGCGATGGGTCTGAATTTTATGATATGTAATTTTTGTTCTCACCTTGTTGTGCCTGTCTGATGTACTTTTCATCTTCTTTTATTTTAAATAAATGGTTGGAGGTTTACCTCTGACTAAACTTTCTGATAGAGGTATTGGGCCATGAAATATGTCTTCTATGTTTCATTGCTTCACTTTTGTTACTCTGACCCATCCGAATCTTTTTATTTGAAGAAAGTTGAGTTAGAGAGAGACACTTCTTTTATGGAGTACCTTGTTACTATTTTAAATCAAATATAAAACTCTATTTTAGGTATTTTAGTTCCTTTATATTGTATTTTAATGCATTATGGTCATGTACAAGAAGAGGCCTGAGAGAGAGGGAACAATATACATTCTTGGTGACTAGATTTGTTCTTGGATACTAATCAACCACCCTTTAATGGGAAACTCAGGGATGAGTTTTTATAAAGAGGGGAAGGTTATAAGTTCTCATTTTTTCATTGAGGTATGAATAATTTTTATTTCACTCTTATTTGTTTTTCTAAATGAAAGTTACTATAGAGGTCCTAAAATTTTAAGAGAGTATAGAATTAGTTCAAGGCCCAAATTTATGGTTTTTTTAGAAAGAGATGATGCTCATAGTTGGATAATGGTTAGTAGTAACAACAAAACTCAATCGTGCATCCCAAAAGTGATAGATCATAAATTTTTTTAAACCATGTGGGAGGACCATAAGGACTATGAAAATCCAAAAATTTATTATATAGGTAATTTATATAGTTTGTGCATGTTTTGTCTGAATGGGAAATTAAAAATTAAAGGGGTTGTCTCTTGGATAGTATTTATGAATGTTGTGGACATGATCTATCTTATTGAATTCCTAGACTATGTGAGGAAAGGGTTCATGAACAATGGAAAAAACATGGTTACCACATTTTTAGGAAAACCATGTCTCCAAACTTTACACCCCTATAAAAAGTTTGAAATGATGATTTTTCCCATGAAGAATTTAAATTTTATTCTCCTTTTATCCTCCCTCAAATGAAAAAAAAACTCCCAATGTGTGAGATATATCCTCTTTTCTTCCTATGATTTGTTGGATCTCCTCCATCTGATCTTTGATTTGATCATTTTCAATTATGTTGGATGCCTCTCATCTCTCACCCTATTTGACGTTATTTTAATACGACTTGATATACCTTATTTTAAACATGTATGTCATGTTTCTCATTTTATCTCATTCTAGATATATTATAAGGCTGATATTATATGAGGAGTCAGCTAATGAGCTAAGGTAGTTGGTCTAAAACTTTATCATAAATGTACAACAGTTTATAGTTTTCCATTATTGTACCGAAAGATAGTTTTTTTTTGAAAATATATCCTAAAAAGATTGGTACCTTAAATTAATTTTTTAAAAAATAACCATGATGTTATTTAGACCATTTTACACTGTTATATGTGGATGACCTCAACCTAAGACACCCCTTAAGGGGTATATGGTTTAATTATAATGTTTTTTCATTCTTTACTTGTGACTAAACCATCCCGTGGGTTTGTTAAGATTTACACTCTCTAGTGAAAACTATTAATGAATTAAATTAATTTTAATATGAAATGTATACTCATGTGGCCCCCTTTTTATCACTTGTAAGTGAATTTTATAATGAAATTAATTGAATTGATAAAAAGTATGGACATTAACATGGATCATTTGATCACTTATTTGATATGATCAATTATGGTTATGGTAATGGATCTTTATATAGGCATGGAATACCTTGATCAGACCATGGATTTTTTAGGCAGAATTCCCTAAGTCAACTCCTAGGATGCCATCAGATACATTGATGTGACTAATAAGTGGCACAGTAGCCTTAGTCTTGATCAATTTCCTTGATACATGAATGAATTGGTGTGAAAATGTTGACTCACATACATATTTTGTAAATGTGGATGCCTTTTGTAACACTCCAAGCTTCCATGGTACGTTTTCCTTTAAATAATGCAATATCTTGCATTGTATGCAACTTCGAGATTCTAACGCATCGTAACCAATCGAACTAGCTATTATGGATATTAATACCCACTTTTTAAAACTTTATAAATATTATTTTGATAAATGGACTTCATTTTGGGATTTTGAATATCGGAATTAGCTTAGGGTGAATTTTTGGAATATTTCTGAAAACTTTCAATTTTTGATGAATAGTGAAAAACACTGAGTTATTGTTTAAAACCATCTTTTTATTTAAATAATTATTTATTTTATTTAAATTTATTTTAGGTAAAAAAAGATACATAATACATATATATGTTCAATGTAATTCAATTGGAGTCATTTTATAATGATTTTATATATATAAAAATTTTATTGATCTTTTTACACTCTTTTACCCACCTCCTATGAGCATTTGGAAATTTGCCTAAAACATAATTTTACCACTTCTGTGAGTTGAATTTAAAAAATCCGAGAGACACGGTTAATATCAGTAAGTAAAATGTGGTTCAATAAGATGAAAATAATTTTTGGTGAATATCATCTTTTGACTTTTATTTACAACAATTAAAAGTAAATAGGGTAATTACTGGTAAAAATGATATCATAATTACCCTGACACATGTACTAATTCAATTGGATAAGTATAATTCTACTAAAACAACCTTAGTAATAAAATATTATCCCCTTTGGTCCACTTGGATTATATTAGGACATTTATTATTATTTTATTTAAATATGAGTTAAAAGTGTTAAATTTAAAGTTTAACAACTAAACCATTTTTAATATTAGCTTACACACCATATAAATTCGACTGTAAATATTCATTAGAAGTATAAAAATATTTAATATGTAATGGTATTTTATTTATAATTTTTAGACCTTATATAATTTAATTTATTTATGACATAATGATGATGCAGTAATTACCTTATTAAAGAATGATTAAAATAATTTATATTATAAATATCCAAATAAATATAATTTGAGACTTTTGATGAATTAAACTAATTTTATAGGTTAATATGACATGTTATATTTGATTAAATAAATTTTTTCTATGTAATCATGTTGTTATGAGTTTCACAAAAATCAAATACTAAATATTGTCCAAATTGACATAATTGTGTTTTTAAAACAAATACTATATTATTAATGGATATAATATTCCTCAAAATATAAGGTTTTGACAAATGACTTATATAATGTTATATATATTAATAATTAACCACTTTTGGTTCTCTTGTAATTTTATAGTAATATTATTAACCATATAATATAAAAATACAAAGAGACATGGTAAATGACAAACTATTTAACTAAGAGTTAAATCTTGAAGATAAGGTTAACATGGGTACCTAAACCTGTCTAAAATATATTTGTTGAGAGTTTTTAGACCCATAACAACCTTATACTCTAAATAAATCATTTTATATCCATTAGAAACCGAAAATATTTTTATTATAAAATAATATTTCAATCTTTTTCTAAACTGGCCCTCATCTCCCTTATAAAAGGACACTTCCACTTCTCTTAATTTCACACCTACAAAGCCTTTTGGCTCGACGAAACCCTAAAAAATATTCTCCCAACTTTCCTATCTTAATCCTATAGGACTTCCTTTGGTCATAAAGCCATCCTAAGGAGCCCTTTTGAATAAATCAATAGGAAGAACCCGAAGAAGAGGTAAATATTTCATCACTTTGTTCAAGTTCTTTTCTTCTTCCGATTCATCATTCTTTATTGTTTCCATTATAAAATAATAACTCCAGTATCTTCTATATTTTGTGATTTTATTATAGAATTTTATAAACCACATTTATTATTTTATCCATCATATGAATGACAAAGTCACCATACGTGCGTACATACGACTTACCGTCTCCACGTCGTGGTGTCGTTTGTTATTCAAACACATCATTATTTTGGATGGGTATAATAATGAATATAACTAATTTAAATAAAAAATATAACATGTTAATGATTCTTTATATTTGGTATAACACTCAACTATATATGATTCCACCATCAATATAATGAAATTGTCGCTCGTGCGTATGTATGGATTACCGTCTCCACGAACACGATGATATTCATTCCCCGTCGAAATCACTGAAGAATAATTTCCATTTTATGATTAAAAATAATGTTTATGAATGTAATATAATTCTTTATATGAATCAAATACATCCTATCCATAAATAACATGGCTTACGTAACCAATCATATAAATGAAAATGAATCAGTTAACACCCAAAATGATGATACTACTGAAATATTATTAACAAAGAAATATTAGAGGATCATAAATGATATCATATTTATGTATATATATATTGTATAATAACAAATTTTTAACTATTATACAAGATTTTAACATACCATTGACTATGTAAAAGTACAAGGTAATGGTTAATTTCACAATTTCTTTATTATCCGATGTTGTTTTTACGTAAGTATCTACTGAGACCTCATTATCATCCACATCCGTGTTTTCTTACAAATGTAATTCAAAACATTTTTAAAATTTACCATACTATGTGTTAAATTCATTTATACCCTTATTTGACCATATAATATTTGAAAGAAATATTTCTTTTATTTTCCAAATGAGGTACTTTATGACCTTTTCGACAAAATTAAGGTAAGAATGACTTTTTTTAACTTATATGGCGGGAGTGGCTATTTTCCACTGTTATATCATCATTGAAGCTCCCATACAAGAATATAATAATATTTTTAAAATAAATCTCTTCTTTTATAATTATATTACTTTTAAATTACTTCAAAATAGAAAGATATATTTCTCTAAAAATATTTTTATTCCATCTATGTCCACATACTTTGATGGATTTTAAGCTTGTTTTATGTTGATTTATTATGAAACCAAACTTTCATATTGCATTGAAGGTTTTGTGATATGTTTGACTGTGGATGTGTTATTTTTACACCATTCATGGTTTATTGGTAATGTATTGAAATTTTTAATGCTAGTTTTAATACAAATTTTTATGTTATGTTTAAACCATTTCATATGAGGAATGCATTGGACTTAGTAAGTTATGGGTAGAGCCCGCTATAGCTCCTAGATGCATCAGTAGGTATCATAAGACAAACTATTTTCTTGGAACATGGATTTGACATAATATTATTTGTAGTCTTGGCACAAGGCCTTGACTATGTGGTTATGAATTTTGGCATTATGCATTCCATCATTATGAAAGTGGCTATTGATATTGCATGTGATTATTTGACTAGTAGAATATCCATGTGAATAATTAAATGGAATTATTTAATTTTATTCTTGCCATATTATATTAGATTTTATGTTTAAAATGCTTTTGTTTTAGTCCTATATATTTCCTTAAATGTTTATGATTATTTCTGAAAGTTTTCTCTATATTGTTATCCTTACTAAGCATATGAGCTGACCCCTTTCTATGTTTTATTTTTCCCAGGATGTGAAGAAGTATTTTATGGTTGACCTGCAGGGATATTCTAAGGATATACGTTTTCTTAAAAATGGTAAAAAAATGTTGTTGATGTTTTATTCCATGATTTAATGTAAAACATATTAATGTATCTAGTACTTCCAAACATACTAGACTTATCGGACTTTTTGGGATTTGATCCCTTGTTATCATGCCAATGTTATGTAATAATGCACCGACTCTGGGTAACTGGTGTTGGGGAGTTACGCCTTATATTATCTCCTTGTATTTGGATTTATGTCCTAAAAAATAGATGACCCCAGATTTTATCCTTAGTCTCCTATCAATTCTCTACTGATTTTACCCTGGAAATGATCCTTAGACTCAATGAGGACACTTGGACCATGGGCCTTGGGTTCATTCCCTATTGTAGGTCTATGTTATGATATACTAATGTGAGCTAAATTTGTTGGTTTTTACTCAATTTACCTTATGTATATCGTTGTTTCTCTATTATATACTTCTCCTTGGTACAACCTATATTCTTGAACCGAAATATATTAAACATTCATTTTACAAATTACCTATATTATATACTACACATTGTAACATCTTATAAACAAATAATAAATTTTTATAGATGTTATTGGTCATGGCCTACTAAGTTCTACTCACACCTTTTTCAGGTATCTATTTTGTACCAGAGTAGAATTCATGTATACAGGTTGGGATAAAAAGAAGTGACCAACAATGGATGCTTTATTTATATTTGGATATGAGTTGTGAGGATATGGCTAAGCTCGTGGGCGGGATTCATTGGTGATAGATTTTTTTTGAATTTTGGGTTCCCTTTTTGTGTATGATGTATAACATGTATTCCTTCCTCCATGTATTCATGTTCATCTTGCATAAATGTGGTATCATTTTATATAACAATTTTAATGGATTTTTATAATATATAATAATCTATATGATTATTTTCACAACCATGTCTTATTAAAATGTTGCATTATATGGTTTCCAATTTATTATCTATTATTATCACTTTTATGTCCCACTTTGATAAAAGAGGGAGTGGTCACCTCACTATTCCATCATAGACCCTCAATACTAGTTGGAAACCTCTATAATATAAAGAGGTGCCCTTAAGTCTATGTAGACGTTGGGTTGAGTTACATATGAGAGAACTGAGCCCAAGATGTCAGACCCTAATTCTATAAGTATATGGTTATATCTATTATGTAGGGTTAATTTTTAAAAAATAATAGATAAAATTTTCAAATAATGGACCTATCTCTCTAATTTATCCTTCCATACTATTCTTAATAATGATAAGAACAAGGGAGAATCCTTCAATCCTAAAGGAACTAGAAGTGATCATGATGAACTAAACAAGATAATATAACTGTAGTGCTAACAGGAAACAGTCTATAGATACTATTTATATATCGAAGGTGCATGTGTTCATCACTGCAATTTTAGATCCTATAATAATAATAATGTAAATTCAAAAAGTGTTTTTTTCAAATGATTAACAAAATCATCATCAAGGAAAGTTTATAATATGATGTAACCTTTCTTAAGATATAAATTAATTTTAAATTTAACATGCATAAGATCGTATCTTTGGGTTTAATTATTTTCTAAAATAATATTAAATCCATTTTTTGGGTTAGTACATTTAATTCTTTCAATATTGTAAAACAATTCATCACATAAAAAAACCTTTTGCACAGTAGTGGTTAGATATTTAATTTCAAGATTATTCATTCATTAATATCATGCTTAATTAAATTTATTTAAACCTTAAAAATATTTAATTCATGATTCATATTTATGTAAAGGTTTAATAACCAATGAAAAATGATCATAGATATCATTTGGAAGTGATAAGTATTCTAGCTGGTGAGACTGGGTTACATAATTTGTAGTCAAAGTACACACTGAGTACCCAAGTGCACTACACCTAGACTTGTTTCGGAATACATAAAACAGTAAAAAGTAATGATATCTTCTTCATTTATTACAAACTGTGTGTAGATCAGTACAACCTAACACATGGATTGATGGATTATACATTGTGTGGTTGATGTACACATTATGGAGTAAACATGGATTAGTGGATAAATTCACATTAATCGTGTCGTAATATACACAATAATTGGTCATGTGAGGCTATAATACTATGTAATTAATGAAAAAAGAGTGTTATTGGGCATAAGAATTGTGCAGTTCATAAATTCATGTGTTCGAAATACACACAAAGTTACTTCTCGGGTTATACAGACCCATAAAAAATGAGATACATGAGATGTAGAAGGATAGTAATTGTTGTATAGTCCTTCATCTAAAGAATATTCCAAGTAATTCAGAGGGTTAAGAAGAAACATGGAAAGTGAGATACATTGTGTGTTTCTAGCCAGTACATCCCATGTAGTCCCACATCTGAATAACATGACGAGTTACTCAGTGGGTTGCATTGACACATGAAATAAATGATACCTGCTATGTATTAGGTTAGTATATTTCATTTTTTCCATATGAGATACACACCAAAACCCCGTGTGTTTATCCTGGATACATAATAAATGAGGAGGATGATTTGTAGCTCAATAGTACATGATGTGTAGTTTCCCGATAAAAGATAGAATTAAATTATAATAAAATAATTAATTGAAGCCTAAAAAACATACTGCACCGATTGAAACCAAATGTGTCTTATAGTGTAAAAATGATTTTAAAGAATTTAAATTGATCAACTTATTTATTATACTTATCTAATATTTTTGGTCATACTATCGGTTTTCCATGAATTCATTAATGATGAGTATATCTATGGGAATTATGATTATAATTATGATAAAATGGAATTAGTTATTTAATTAATAAAAATATAAATACAAGTGAATTTGTATTAATAATAAAGGATGAATATAAATGAATGTTAACTAGTGTACTTTGGAATATTTGTTGCATGTGTATGATCATTCATGCGCTTGATAAAGTTTTGTGTATGTATTGCTTTAATTTAACTTAATTTATTAATAGGTTTTAAAATTATTAATTATTAAATTAAATATTATATCCTATGAGTCATCCCTCCCTACTCTATTATGCAGGACCTGCATTTTCAAAGTGATATATATAGTCCCCCTTAACTAACACTTTGGTTCCCCTCACATGTGCATGTGTTAAAAATATATGTAATAAAATTAGCATCCTGAGGAATGTGGAGTTGGTTCATGGTGGAACCGAGATGATACCATATGAAGTGATACATAGGTGGATATGTGGAATACTATAACTCATGCCAAGACCAACAAAATGATTTTTCCCTTGGGTCTTAGGTTGATTAATCATAATCTAAAAAAGTCTATAGTAAGATAAGTTTACTATTGATCCATTTATTTATTTATTTATACATTAAGAATTAATTATTTAAATAATTCAAGGCCATGATTACATAAAAAATGGATTAACATGCAATTATATAATTTAAATAAATGTATTACATGTAAATGTTTTAACAAAACATCGCTAGTCGCATTAGTAAAATCCGCTTTATATTAACAGGACATGTAAAAGAAAAAATAATAAATTTTTGAGCATTATAAATCAAAATTCCTCAGCTTAATATTTAGTCATACTTAGCCTTCCATTACATGATTAGAAATGAAATCTATATAACTAAGTGTTTATCCATCCCATATTGGGAAAATAACTCTGATCGTGGATTTATTTTGAAATTTTTTGGTTGACGTAACCAAATTTCATCAAGATGATTATCCCATGCTCTAATTTATGTAACTTTGAGGAAAGTGCAGAGGAAATCCAGGTATAGATTTCACGATTAGGTATTTTAATGAAAAGATCAAGGAGTTATAATCCCATAGTTTAAAAATACATTCATATTTTAAAAGCATTGATTAATTGACTGAGACCACACTTAGGATATGATAAGATGAATATGGATCCTTTCCACTAGAATATCAAATAAACTATACATTTTGAGTGAAACTATTAGGGCAATTCAAATGTGATAAAATTTTGGATTCCATAATAAATTGAAATTCATTATGTCTCACATAAAATGTAATCAAGTGAAGTACTTATAATATTATCTTTTATAATTGTGGAATAATGTCTTGTTTATCATCTACATTATCCCTATGATCAATAATTGAGAAATAACATCTCTTTATAGGTAGTAACTTCTTAGAATGGTTCATATGAAAATGGGTTGTGTTTCAACATAAATAGAAACCTTACATGCTCTAATAATCAATTCTTTATCCACCTGAAAATGAGGCTAGTGATAAAGAGTTCATTGTCTGTGACAAAAATTTGAGCAATGTGGTCAATGTTTAGTGTTTAATGATTTCATATATGTTTAGTGAAATCATTAATTCTTATGAAGAAATGTATTCCAATATAACGATCCAATATCTTCTCATTCTATATGAGGAGATAGTTAGTCTAGAACTATTTGAGATATTAAATGTGCAATTTCAGAGTAATCTTGGAGAAAGTTTCCCATTTGGGCCTCATGTTGTTAAACTCATTGGATATATTGATCATATATAAGTTCTTGGGTTTAAATTGTCTAAATAATAGTGCATCTATCTCTTTCTTACATCACTTATTTAGAGCTTCTCTAACTTTAATTTTAATTTTAATATGACGAAGAGGTCTCTCCTAGATATACTCACTATACTTTACCATGTTGGTGGGGATATGAAGCGTGAAAAACCTTTGGTTATTATTTTGAATTAAAGGAAAGGTCATGTCAATATGTATTTTTCCAATGCATCATCACAAATCACTTCCATGATGTGAAATACCTAAGGGTAAGAAAGGAAACATTATGCTCTCTATTTTTCATGTTCCAAGAAAGGACATTAGAATAAATAATATACCCAGAAAAACAAGTAAGGGGAAGCTTCAATTTCATTTATTATCCAGTGTAATATATGAGTTTTTACAAATTTCGTATTATATATATCATTTTTTGCTCACATAAATATTAAAATATAGAAATTAGGTATATTATGTATGATTGACCAAGGGGATGTAGATCTATGAGCATCCAAGAGGATTCAAACTTGATTCCATGGCTATTAGGGACCACCACTTTAGTTTTTCAATAGGAATGATCTTTGTTTTGAAAGATTATTATTATGCCCAATCTATTTAAAAGAAATTTTTTTTCAATATATGGACTTGAGATGAATGGATTTATTTTGATGTTCTGGAATAAATTTTTCTCCTTTTATAAAGATATAATTTGTTATAGTATGGAAAATTTAAATAATAATCAGTATGTGTTGTTTCACATGAACCAAGTATTGGAAATAAATTAAAAACTATTTCACATGATGCATACTACACCCAAATTTTTCATCATTGGCTAGGTCATTTAAACATAAATAATTTGAATAAATTACACAAAGATTGATATTTAGATTGTTTTTAATCTAAAACCACTAGGTGTGTGTTACGTATGTTTACAAGGAATTATGACCAAATCCCCATTTTTTGGAAAAGGTTAAAGGTACAAAGAGATTATTGAATTAGTTTACACCTATTTTTGCGGACCATTTCCTATTGATTCTAGGGGTGGATACTATTTTTTCATAACATTTATTGATTATTTTAGTAGATATGGATCTATCTACTTTATAAGGTTTAAGTTTGATTTCGTTGTGATATTCAAGGAATAAAAGAATGAAATTTAGAACCATATTGGTAAGAAAATTATGAAAATACACTCACATTATGATGAAGAATGTATTAGTCATGAATTCATGAATTATTTATTAGAGTTTGTTATTCAATATCTACTCAATCCTCCTTATACACCTTAAAAATATAGTGTAAGAAAAAGTTAGAACTTCACCATGTTAGACATAGTGATATCAATGATGATTCTCACGAGTCTTCGATTATCCTTCTTCCTGATATGCATTTTATACATTGGCATATATACTTACCTGAGCACCAACTAAAATGATAGATTGTATTACATATCAATTGTAGAGTTGGAAGAAACCCCTGTTGTCATACCTACATGTGTTTGGTTTTGAACTGTTTGTTAAATATTATTCAGGAAACATGCTTTCACCCCGATGCACAATGTGTACCTTTATAATATAACCTATAAAACATAGGGATATAACTTACATAACCTCTCAGACAAAACAAAAATAGTGGAAAGACATTTCATATTCCATGAGATAGAGAACATCTCTAAAAGAGATAGTGGTAGCGATATTGAATTTTATGATGTCTAGGATAAGGTTACACAAAATTTAACACATGAAAAAATTCTACAATTCCCAATGAAATAAGATGTTCTAGAGACACAAGTACTTTGTAGGATTATATGAGAGGTTATAAAATCATAAAAAAATGTTTTCTAGTCACAGGGGATGGTGAATCATTATTAGTCGATAATAATGATCTTCTAACATACAAGGAAGTAGTAAGTGGTGCATAATTTTCAATGTTCAATGAAGATAAAAATTTAAAAATGGAGTCCATGTAACAAAAGAAAGATTGGATTTTGGTAGATCCTCCAGTGGATGTAAATCCTATTATTTTAAAATGGGTATTCATGAATAATATGGACATAGATGGACAAGTTATTATATATAAGGCTTGAATTTTTTAAAAGGGATTTAAATAGTGTTAAGGAATTGACTATGAATAAAACATTTCACCAACTTCTATGCTAAAATAGATCATAATTCTATATTCCATTACAACATTCCAATAATATGAGATTTTAAAATGGATGCCAAAACAACATTCCTTAATGGGAACCTTTAAGAAGATATCTATATGACATAACCTAAATGGTTTGTGATTCCAAATGATGCCAACAAGGTTTAAAAATTATAAATACCAATTTCTGAATTAAATAAAAAATCTTGGTCACAGATCATTTGATTTGATGAATCCAAAATAGAATTTGGTTTCATAAATAATTAATCCAATCCTTGTGTCTATAAGTGTTTTAGTGGATCTTTTTTCATTTTCTTAATAGTATATATCGATGAAATACTACTAATTGGAAATTAAAGACTAGTCTTACAGTCTATTAAATATTTCTTGAATATATTCTTCTCTATGAAGGACTTATGTGAAACTACTGATATTCTTGGGATCATGATCCATCAAGATAGATCCAAGGGGATTCCCATCCAAATTCAGGGTGTATATATTAATAAAAGAAATTTATCACGGAACAATCCAATATTGTATTGAATCCAATGTCACATGGAATTCATATTTCTTCGAAAATGTGTCCTAAGACAAACGATAAAAAAGGATGAATATGTTTTCATTCAAATATATGATTTGGCTAGTTATGTATGTTATGATATTTACTAGGATTTATGTCACCTACACCTTATGTTTTTTTTGTAATATATCATGATGACCTTGGTGAATGACATGAGATAGCAGTCAATACAATCATTAAGAATCTAAGGTGTACTAATGATATGTTTATGGTGTATGGAGGAGATGATGAACTAGTCATTAGAGGATAAGCTGATTCTAGTGTACAAATAGATCATGATGATATTAAATTATAGACATAATATATATTCAACCTAAATGAAGGTGTTGTGAGATGTAAGATGTATCACCCCTACCCCAGATTCCTAGAGTTGGTACATTATTTTATATATTTTCAGGATTACAAAGAATCAAATCCCAATGGACTGACCAGTTTAGTAGTCTTGGAAAATAGAATACATATATGAACATTTAATTAAAATTAAAAACATAAAATACAATATAGATAATCCATTGAGAATTCCATTATTCTCTTATCTTAACCTTGAATATCATTCAAAATACACTTCATGGAATCCTAGATAATAAAACATAAGAAAGGGATGAGCTCAGATGCCTAGTAAATGTAAGCAGAGCATAAATGTTATTATGAATATATGAAAATAAACCATAAGGAAAGATTTATAACTGAAACACAATTCCTTTAAACATTATCTTGATCATAATATGGAAAGAATAAATAATAACATATAAAATAAGCATAACCATGGATATTATACTAGTTGAATAATCACATGGAATTTATATAACTAATAACATAATGAGGGAATTTATAATTCTAGACATCTACACTATCAAGATATATCCTCAAGATAGCTACTGTCAAGATCTATCCTCATTATATTTTAAATCATTGGGTAGAAGCCCATTTGATTTGTGTCAAGATCTATCCTCCTAATAATGTTAAATTACTTGAAAAAAGACGTGAAGGGTTTTTCACCAAACAATTTCATCTTTTGAGACCTTCCCATGCGACGGGGAGCTACAGTAGGACTCACCTATCACTTACTATGTCAAATATTTTTCTCATATGAAAATGGTGAAACATAAACAACATAATCATTCATTTTCAAAACTAGTATATGAATTATGAATACTTTAAACATAAAACAAGAATGGTATCTAAATTAAAACATCCATAGTGAATCATATCATAAACCCTTTTATATAATTTATCATAACAAATCAATATCAGTTTAGAATAAAATCTAACAAAGGATGTTGAAATAGATGAAAATAATCTCATAAAATAATTAATAGTCTTTTACATAAATATCCCTTTGAAAACATTTAAAAGTTTCACAATTTATAAAATAAGACATTTAAAAAGAGATTTTTGAATTAAAGTGTCTCATACCAATTTGAAATGATTGAAAGGAATTAACATTTTAAAACATTAATTTCCATATAAATAAATCCTTAAAACCATTTTTAAAACATGGACTTGGATGAAAAAGGTGTCTTAGTAGATACATACATATAAACAATATCAAATAATAATGAGATTGTGAAATAAAACCTTAAAAGGTATCCTTTTTTAAAACATTTTAATGATATTAAAAATATATAGAAAATTTTCTTTTATAATCCTTTTATATCCATATAAATAGTTGTGTAAGACAAAATCAAGAATGTGGAAATGGAAAAAGGATTAATTATTTAAACATTAAAAGCATATCATACCACATTGAAACTTTAAATAATAATATCAATATCTTTGAAGGAATCTTTAAATACCATGAAGATAAATTTATTCAAGATATCTAATATAATTGGGGTAGTACAAACACCACACACAAGAAATAGGGGTTGAAAATGGCTTATATCTCATGAAAATTAAATGTGAGACATAATTCTCGTACCATAGGACCATTACTCTCCAAAAAGTCCCAAAATCTTGTATAATGGTTTTAAACATATTATTAAATTCTACAAGAATCATAATAATATTTATGATATCAAATATGATTCATTTATTACATTATATTACTTGTTTATCAATAATTTCCTAGTTAAAGATAATTTATGGGGAAAATGGTATAGAATTGGATGAAATATGAATTATACAGACAAAATATAATGTAATATTTATTATTTACATCCTTTATATTCATCGATATATGCATCAAAATAATGTATAAATGAAAAATAATATTCACCACGATGTGGAGACGGTAATCCATACGTACGCACGCATGGTGATATTATTTTTCCCTAGATGGGTAAAAGGATTAATATGGTTCTCCCATGATAATAATAAAATATAATCATGTATATTATACTAAATATATTAATTTATTACATAAATAACATAGTAAGAGGATGTAGAATATGAAAAGAAATTTAATTGAATTTGTAAAACAATTATTTCTTCTTTGAGTACCTTCTTTTGATTTGCAACAAATAACTCCTTATGTTGTATATATTACCAATGTTTAGACTCTAGAATGAAGTGAGAGAAGTTTTGATGAGAATTTTTAAGAGTTTTTCTGATCCAAAGGAATTTTTAGGTGTTAATTAAAGAGATGGATAAGTTCCCCTTTATAAGAGAGGTGAGCGGAACTTTTAGAAGACCTTAAAATATAAATTTATTATAAATTTCTTTTCAGTTTCAAATAGCTAAAAAGTGATTTATTTAGAGTATAATATGAGTATGGGTATAAATAATCTCGACCAATTAATTATAGAAACGTTGAGGTGATAAAATTAACCTTATGTTTTGGATTTAATCCTTAGTTAAATGTTTAACTCTTACCGTGTCTTCTTGTATTTTTATACTATAGAGTTAATATAGCTACTATAAAATAAGAAAAGAACCCTAATTGGATAATTTATGACATATTAAGTATTTTATAATTTATTTGGATGAACATTAAATGTTTATGACTTTTATATCATTAAAAAAAATAGTATTTGTTTCAAAATATTATTTATGTCATTTTTAATACTATTAAAAATTTGTATTTTTAAAAATATCAAACCAACATGATACCTTAGAAACAATAATTATAATATGTCACTAAAATGTCTAATTTATCTATAAAATTATTTTATGTCGTGAATATAGTGAAATTATATTTATTTTTAATATTTTCATTATCATTTATTGGATATTTCAATTAATAAAATAATTTTTATATCACTATTGTTTCATAATTAATGATAATTATTTAATCTCTAAAAATATTATTTAAATTTTTATGATATAGGTAATGATGTTATATTTTTATAGACTATTTATAATCTTTGTTATCTCATGGATTTCTCTATATTAATGTTATTATATTCTTAATAAATGAGAGTGTGACATTTCATCACATTCATTAATTTTAATAATATTTATGTGATATTCATAAAGAAGGGTGCATTAAATGATTCAATTTAAAATAATTGAATATACGGGTCTAATTTAGTCATCCAATAAAATTTTGACAGGTTTTAGGGTAATTTTCTAATATTATCTTTAACTTTAATTACTCGATTGACCCTTAATCGCGTTAATAAATATATTACATGTTACTATTCATAATGCCAAAAAATAAAAAGACCCAATTTAAATAATTTGAAACCACTGATTCCAAAATATGGGATCCATTTTTTTAAATTCAAAATACATAATTTTCAGTAATTAATTTAAAATAAATCCCTTTGTTGGAATGAAAAACGAGTTTATAAAAGTTAAAACATTTCAAAAGATTGAAATGTTTTTAAATAAAAATTCATGGGAAAATTAATACCAATGACCAAAATAATAACAGATAAAAATATAATCTATTTATACTTTAAAACTATTCAAAATTTTAATTTAACACTATAAATTGTTTCGATGAAAAAAGTTTTTTTCAATTAAATTTTAGTATTCTTCTTACAATTCATCAAAACATGAATCTTATTAGGAAAATACCAAAAATTAAACCAAAGTAAATTTTGATATTAGAATTTAAAAGAAGAAGTTTATTTTGTTAAATTAAATATATAAAATTGTCAAATATTGTATTTCAAAAGGGTTCTCCATTAAAAGGCGGCACAACTGCATTTTTTTTTAAAAATACTCCTTTTATTCGAAAAAATGATTTTTTTCTTATATCATGTTTAGAGAATACATAAGTTGAATGTTAAAATTATATCAAATATATAAAATTAAAAATGTTGCTAATAATATTGATAACCATTAATTTAATGTTTATGTTTTATATTATATTAAATAATAATATTTTATTAAAATATTGTTGTTCGGTAAAACAGGGTCTTGCGTTTAATGGATGCCAAATCATTGTTTTGTGTAGCATATACATAACATGGTGTTTTGTAAAAAGAAAGAAAAAAATTAAATTTATTTAAAAATGAAAATATTGTAATATCTCGGGGTGTTACAGAAGATATCAATGTAATCTAAGACCAGAGATTCTCTATAAGAGTCCTAGTATATGGGGTCTTCTAAGGTAGATAAAGAGGAATTTTGGGTATGAAATTTCATCCAAGAGATAAACATGGTACCTGTTGGAGTTTGTGTTCTAGGGCGGAATTTTTTTACTCAATAACATGTATATTAGGTTTTTTTTAATATTAATAAAACTACTTATAAGATATTGTTTGTTGTTCTACATGACCCTAAAATAAAAATGTTGTAGAGTATAAATCGCATTGACATGGTCATAATAGTTCATCGCTATGATGAGAACAATGATGTGCTATGATGATATTATTAAACAATGTTCTTAAGTTCGATAACATAAAATGATGGGACACATAGTAAATTGACTATCTCATGTGAGTAATCATAAGGAAATGAGTCTTATCCTCATGAAGTTCACAACTGGTAATCTCTAACAATGAAAAATATGAGAACAAACCCCCCAGTAAAAATTTTGCATTCTTTGGTGTCATCACATATTCCTATTTGTGAGTGTGTGTAATGCTCCTTATTATTTATGATTATTATTAATACATATTACCTCTTTTATACATAAATGTATTTCATAGACCAAGATGATAATGGTTCATAGAGAAGTTGGATATGTTGGGTGCATCATGAGTAACATTTCATTAATGGATAAGTCGGGAAAAGATTTATCCCTTCTATATTTATAAAAGATGATATCTTATCCCTTTTATTGGAATCCAACTATAACATTAAATTCCATGTCCATTGTGTGATGATGTGTTTATTTTAGATAGTCAAAGAAAGACATATTGAGCATATAGGTTGGTTACATAGATGTGCTACCTAGTTGATGAGATATTAAGAAAAAGTAATTATATTACATAGTGAGCATTAATATGTTTTTTATCATCATTGGGGGATTAAGTTCTTTCTCTTGGGTGCCTTGACCATTTCTATATAGTAATCTTATACTTTCTCCAAGCTCGTATAATGCCAATGAGAAAAAATTCAAGAGGATCACACACTAAGTGTTTTCATTGATCTTCATTAAATTCATTTAAATTTTAATTATTGGAATAAATATTATTCTCTATATCGATGGATAATTTTATTCATGTTTTATTGATCACTAATATTTCCAAGGAAATAAATATTTATTTTTTTGTTTAATAAATAATTTACTTGATTACGTTAACACATATAAAATATTTATTCACTAGATTGCGAATAAATATTTATTTTATTTATTGGATATTTTAATAAATATTTATTCTCTTGATTGTGAATAAAATATTTATTAATGAACAATGAATTTATTTGGTTGTTCAATAAATGATATAGGGGTTTGAATGTACCAAGACCAAGTCAGGTGAAAAATATTAATTAACAAGACCGTAACATAGTATTTGTTATTTCTCTAGTTGGCGTGTTCCAATAATAATAATAATGATATTACTATAATGTGTAATTTGGTTTGTTAATGGTTTTAAATGTTATTTATTGATAAATATGTAATTAAATAATATTTCAACCTAAACCCTGAATCAATAAATAGATGGTTATGTCTGTTGTACAATGCATCCAATAATTTAGAATAGAGAATTGTTGCTCTCAAAAAATTATCTCTCGATTCCTAATTCTCTCTCCCTCTGAAGAATGAGAAGTTTAAGAGTTATTTCTTCACGACCAAAGAATGAGTGATCAAGAAAGGACAACGCAAGACATACGATTCACCATACTAGCACCCAGTGATTGAGTGTTATTGCACAGAGATAATTGGAGCATGTGTGGATTACCGATATAGTGATTTTATCATTGGATGCTTATAATACAATGAATGAAATCCAAAACAGACTTTTCATACTATCAATAATTATCAATGAATAAAGTTCCTTTCCCAGTTATTCATTTCCTCATATATTAAATAAATTAATTGTAACCATGACATGAAAGATACTCACACATGGTTTTATAAAATGGTTATTAGAAGAAATTTTAACATATATCCCACCACTGTATCCTTTTACCATGTCTGAAACCATCAATTAGAATCAAAATGGTCATTTTTAAATTTATAATTATTTATTTTAATTTTGATTCATAGAAAATTTTGGTTGAATTTTTTTTCTAGGTATACAATATTTAATGTTATTTAAATTAACATTCTTCTACATATTAAAAATATTTTCCTAGTGTTTCATTTTATTAATGGATTAAGAATATATGAAGAATGATCGATGATTCCATTTGGAAGTGTCAAATATTTGGCCAGTAATACTGTGTTACATGGCATGTAGTCGAAGTAAACATCATGTAACCATGTAAATTGTACCTAGATTAATTGGGTAATTAATTACCCATGGTGCATTTACTGCATACTATATATTGACCGGGCCAATTTGGCATATGGAAATCAGATAGATAGTGTGCATCTGACATATTCATTGCATGTATGAATGATCATGAGCTTGACCAAGACCTATGTATGTGTTGAAATTTATTTAATTTAATTTATTGCATGGGTTTTCATTTATTTAATAATAAATTAAAGGATGACTTGTGAGTCATCCCTTTCCCATTATTATGTAGGACCTATGTGTCCAAGGATATTTATATAATCACATTTTACCAATAATTTGGTTCCCATCACCTTTATGTGAGTACTAAATACTTATAATTAATGGAGAATACCAAAGAATGTGGAGGAGATTGAAGAGAAAATTAGGATGATCCCAACTTGTTGATACAAAAATATATAGGTGTAATTCTATAAGACATTTCATTAAGGGAAAATAGAATTATTCCACTATGTCAAACTTTTATTTAATGTCCAGTCATTAATTTAACCACTATATAATATCATGATTGAGATATTTAATTTATTTATTTATTTTTGTCAATGTATTATTTATTTTACATATTCAAGACCACAATCACATAAATAAATGAATTAATATGAAAATAAGAAAATTAAATAAATTAATTATTTGTAATTTTTTTATCCAACATGGATAACTAATTAATTAACATCAACTTAATATTAACAAGAGATGTAATGGATAAAACAAGATGAATTTTATGAATAAATTAATTAAAATACATTAAACTAATATTAATTCAGAGAAAACCATCAATTACTTGATTGGAAATGAAACCAAATAACTAAGTGTAGTATATGGCCAAAGTATGAACACTTAAATTAATTGAAGAATTTTCATGATAGTTTTTAGTTGACTTAACCGAACTTGTATTGAGTTTGACATCCAATGTCTATTAAATAAAAAAATTAGGAAAGTGGTAAGGAAATACATGTGAGGTTTTTAGGATAGGGGGATCCACTCAATGGATTATGGAGCTGCAAACCTACAGTTGGAAGGAACACCTACATAAATTACTTTCTTATGATTTCATGGAAACCTCTAGATCATTAAAAAATGTAATTGGGATCCTTTCCACTAGAATATCATAGAAAATATACACTCCAATTTCAATGGTGGGGGTTATTAGGACTTGATGAAATAGTGGGATATTTAATAATATTAATTTATTTATTTATTATTTACAAAATAAATTGTAATCAAGAAAATTACTAATAATATGATATTTTAATTATAGATTAAACTGAAATGATCATCACCAACACTATCCCTTTGATTAATATTGGGGAAAGAAAACCTCTATATTGGCAGTGTCTTATAGGAGTGTTTTAGAAACCTTCGGGTTTTACTATTGTTGGCGCCAAAATATGGGGAGAGGAAGAGCCCATGAAAAGAGGAAACGATCTCCGCTAAAGCTGTCTCGCAAAGCCTATTCATGGATCCCAGCCAAAACCGCGACTATTGCAAAGCTACCTCCCTTGTAAAGCTACTACGGATCAAGGAGGCGGGAGCCTTCATGATCCACTTGATGTTTTTGATGCCGCCGTATAGAAAGGAGGTGGGAGGCTCTGCAGTTACGACAAAGTGCCATGCAGCTTTGCATCATACGATCTCTTCTTCGTGTCACCTCTTGCCTATAACTACATGGATCCCCTCAAGCCCAATTGATGGATCCTCCGACCTTTTTTACATCTTAGCTCTCGAATTGTGAATCAATTTTTGCTCTGCGAAAAATGATCTCTTCAAGGTACTTAAGGATCACAAAGTGCCTTTCCTTTGGCTTAAATTCAAAACCTCTTTAGAGAGGGATTCCCTTCGCAGAGCCCATGTGCCATTGCGATGGAAGGGGATCCCCAAGGGGAATAGAGTCTTCACAGATCACTTCTGCTTCGCGAAGTACCCTCTATGCACATGAACACCCTATGATAAGAAAGGGTCATTATGCTTCACAAAGCACATTACTTTGTAGTGCTACCCTTCACAGGGCACCCCTGCTTTGCGAAGCTCTTCTTTGTGAAATACATTCCACTTTACAAAGCACCCTTCATATGTACTTATTCCCTATGCCTAGGTAAGGCCACCTCAATTCTCAAATCATACCCATTCGCGAAGCTCCTCTACTACATGGAGCACCAGATCTTCACGCAATTCCTTCCTGTGAACCCCTTTAGTTCTCAATACTTCTTTCTGTACAACCCTCATGGCTTGTACGAAGTGATTTCTAAGACCCTTTGGTGGTTCTTCACATTTAGTTTCTTGGAATCATGCTTCTTAACATAGGCACGCTAACAGCTATTTCTTCATCACATAGTCATGCTAACGTGGTCCCCCCATTAGATCACTCCACGACACCCCCTCTCCACAACATTGTCGGTGCCTTCACTACACCAAGTGTTAAAGGGTGAAAGTTACGTAATTCCTAGGGGTTAGTAGAGGACCCACCTCGTCCAAGTTGTAGGACGTTAAAATTCAAAGCACCATCACCCTCATCACATGACGTTAAACTATAACATCATCCCATGTGTCATACATGGGATACCATAGCTCGGAAATTCTCGATGCCCACTCATCTCCAAGGGAGTGAGATCTTCCTTATATGGAATGATATTCTCTTTGTAGGAGTGGAACCAGTCCGTTGGGAAGGGAAACTATCAAGGTTTAAGCCTATATCCTTTCTTGAAGGAGGGAGAATTACGGCTCCCCCTCCACTATTCCATGCCAAATCCCTCTCAAGTTGGGCTTTGTCGTCATTGGTCATTCATCCTGGAGTAAGTCCTAGTCTCCATCTCTCTAGGATTCTAACCATGTGTAAGCCCATGTTTCTTATTTCGGTTTCTAACAACGTGTAAGCCCCACTCCACTTCCCAGGGATGAAAATTTTAAGACGTGATCGTGTGGTCTCTTCTGCCTCTTGATTCTCACACCGAGCATGACTCACTTGGACTTAGAGTAAGCATCGACCATGACATTCCCTCTGGTCTTCATTTGTGTGTAAGCCCCAAACCCCATTCCTAACTATGTGGACCATGATCCTTGCCATGATAAGGTACATAGGAAGCCTCCTTAAGGTTCAAACCCAATACCTACTTGGTCCCAACCACTTCATGTTAGTTTACCAAGACCCTCATTCCGAACAATGTGGACTTTGATCCTTGCCAAGGTAAGGTACGTAGGAATCCTACCAGAGGATCAAGACCAACACCTACTTGGTCCTAAACACTTTACGTCTATTTACCAAGCCCACCATTACTAACTACGTGGACTTTGATCCTTGCGAAGGTATGGTACGTAGGAAGACTCCCTGAGGTTAAATCCCAACACATAATTGGTCCTGACCACTTCACGCCGGTTTACCAAGCCCCCCGTTCTGAACTATGTGTACTTTAATCCTTTCCAAGGTATGGTACGTAGGAAGCCTCCATGAGGTTAAATCCCAACACCTACTTGGTCCCTAGAACTTCACGTTGGTTTACCAAGCCCCCCATTCTAAACTATGTGGACTTTGATCATTTCTAAGGTTAAGTACATAGTAATCCTTCTAAAGGTTCAAGCCCAACACCCATTAGTTCCGACCAGTTCATATCGGTTCACCTTCATCCTCCACAATGTTAAATTGTTTTCCCCTAATTCCATCTAGAACGATGCCCCCATCACCCCTTTGAACTACTTGGATTTGATCCTTGTCTTCTAGATAGGGTACATAGAAATCCTCAATGAGGTTCAACCCCAATCAGTGATATTTCTTTGTATCCTAATCAGCAGAAAAAGGATGTACCCCAATCAACGGTATTCCTTTGTACCCCAATCAGCAGTAAGTCTTTGTGTAATGACCCAAATTTTATCAATGAAAATTCTCTTCATATAAATATGTCACATGAAAACACAACATGATGAACTACTAGGTGCTACGTGACAGTTAGACATAAGTTTGTCACTTTTGTGTTTTGAATTTCGAAAATCCGACATACATGATTGTGTTCAAGAAGATTTTTGGAGTCTAATGAAACAAAAATAATTTTTGTTGAATAGTAGCGTACCCTTCTGAATAGTAACATACCCTTATAAATTTTATTATGACCCTTATGAATAATAAATCATCCAATATAAGATTAACATTACCCATGCATAATTAAATAAAATTTAGACGTAATATAAAGTGACAATTTGACCTTAGTAAATGTTTCAGTATTTTTTAAGCCATAAATAATTAATTATAAATAATTAATTAATTTAAAAGAAAATTTATTTTCCTAAAATTTATTAATAAATTATTTAATCAATTTCTTATAGTTTATAGATAATTTTATAAGACCCTATGTAATTGTTGAAATCGCTATAAAATCAGTTTTAACTTTTAATCACTATTTTCTAACTAAATTATGATTTTAATGAAATATTAAAATATTTATATTTATATTCTTCTTTGAAAAATGTAATTCATTTCTGGATTCTACACCTCGAAAAATGGTAGGGGTAATTCTTTGGGAGTTTTCTGAAATACTTCAATTTTTAGGTAAATAGTAAAAAATACAGTTTTTCACATAATCAGTGTATCCTAAATTGCGTCATTAATGATGTAATGATGACATAAACATTATATAACTTTAGGTTCGGCCATATAATATTAAATTTCATAAATGGTTCCTTAAAACACAATAAATTAAATTTTCAAACCTGGAAAGAACTTTCCAAAGTCTAAAGTCTAAAGGTGATTTCTTAAAGTGTCTTTTTCTCTATCTTTTACATTCCTTTTAATAAATTAATTAATTCAAATTATAAAGATGAATTAAAGCCTAAAAAGAATTATATTATATTAATATATGATTTAGTATGTCAAAAACTACTATTACAAGTTTAAATTTTGATATATTATATTATTTAATATTTTATACTAAAACACCTCCCTTCTCATGTATAAATAACCCATCCCCATCCCATTGCCAAACCACACCTCTCAAGCATGAATCATTGTGTAAACACTGCAAAAACATCTCCCCTAGCCCCTCTCCAACTTCCAATAGCTTATGGTCTCATCAAAAGACCATGCTTATGCCCCTTAAGGAGGATCTCAAGAGGAGGATTCAAGAGGTAATTTAACTTCCTTTTTTCTTTAATTCCCTTTCAATTTCATGTCCTTTTCATATTCTCTCCCAACCTATATTTATAAAAATGGTATGGTGAATACAGTATCAAACATATAATGTAATTTTATGATATTAATGTGATATTATATCATCCACCCCCTTCTCCTCTTCCTTTTATTTTATAAAAGAAGAGGTTGTTCGTAAGGTGTTAATCTATCACCTTCAAGAACGACATGTTTTATTTTTTCCATTTCTACCAACAGATATGGTAATGAACCCATTTTTATGGTTGAACCATAATATTATATATTTATTATGTCCTATTTTATGTTCTTTAACTAACTTATGTACATATTACTAGATGAGTAAACAAAACAAGTTCATTTTGGTCGAAAAACCGCCCAAATTAACCCAAACGATCATTATTAAATTCATATCTAATGATTCATCCACATGGTATAAAATGTCATTCATATTAAATTAATTTTAATTTCTGGAATATCAATAATAAAATTTAATATATGTTCTGGATTTTTACCCATATTCTACACAAACTTCAATTCAGGAATACATGTGAAACTCTCAAGAAAACCATAAAAATGAACATTCCCGAACAATGTTTTTAAACTATATAACTCATAAAAAGGCCCATAAAATAACATAATGAAACCAAAATGACCCATATTAAGGTATAAAGGTTATTTAATTTATAATTAATGAATATAATGTCATCATAAAAGACATTAAAGAGAAGGAAGCATTCAGATACAAGTTAAGGGGAAATTCTCGAACCCAACTTTCATCCTTCAGGTTCCCCCTCTTTAACTCCATTTTGATATTGTTACTCCATAAAAATATTTTGATCATAATTTTATTTCCTTTTTTGGGGTATAAATGTTTTTCATTGGTATTTATGATAAATCAAATATTTTCCAAAAGAATTCTTCTTTCAAGAACACACCATTTACCTCTCATTCAAGGTTGATGGTTTTTGTATCAAGAATGTTGTTCCCTCATTCTTTTGGGAACCCAAAGGTTATGAATGTGTTATCATGAGATGAAACCCATTACTTTCCATGGTATATGTATGTTCATTATTGATATATGTTCTATGTGGCATGCATGATAATGATAAATTTATGATGTGACAGGTGTGGCCAGAATTATATAGCACAATATGAATGTTTATATGTGACGGGTTCGCCCGGAATTATATAACACTCCAATGAATTGGGTAAAGTGACGAATCTCATGAATAAATTCTAAATTATGTGTGGAAAAGATTCTAGCTTGATTCAAAATCATGTGTGGTAGTTAACCACTAAGACATGATGTTTCATTTTTATGCATTGCCACATTTCAAGTCTCTTATTAATTATTCCTCTCATGTTCATGATTCTTTTCCTATGTTATGAATATGCTCATGCCATTCTATATTGTTCTTATCTATCCTCTTACTGGGCTTCTAGCTCACCCATTTTTATAAATATCTTCAGGTGGCTACATATACTAAGGAGTGGACAAGTACCAATAAGAATCTAGAGAAGAAGAAATTAAATAAATGTTTATGTTTGATGTTGTATTTGTTATGTATGGTCCTAGATTTCCAAAGAAACTGAACCTTTGGATCCTCTATGTGTAATAATATTATTTTTTTATCTTTAAAATTAAATAATTGTAAATTAAGAAAATGTTGATTCTCTATAGTTGGTATCAGAGGAAAGTTTTAGTTAATTTGGGAATTAGGATTAGTGAACCCAAATAAAACCTCTAGCATGAGACTAAGTACAAAAATGCACACAAGAATATTTACATAGGGATCCCTTATGTTATTTTTTTTGGTTTAAATTCTTTAAATTAATAAGTTATTCATGACTTGTTTACTTATGTTTTGTTCTAACCTTTTCAGTTTTAGAAAATGGTGGGAACCAAGAGAAATCAGGCCAACAACTTGTGCGAGGGCCGATGCAACGATTGCCCGAATGTCATTTCCAATGATTTGGGAGGTGGAGTACAAAAAAACATGGAAATGCTTACCCATTTATCTCAGGTTATGAAAAATATCCATAATAATGGGGAATGTACTCTTTTACAAAAGATTGAGCAACTGGCTATCGAATGTTTTATGCGGCAACGACCACCAGCGTTTAGTGGATCTTCTGATCCACTAGTTGAGGAACAGTGGGTCAACTCCATGGAGAGTATCTTTTCTGTTCTTCACTGTTCTGAGATGGAGAAGGTTACTCTATCCGTTTATCGTCTAGATGATGTAGCTTATCAATGGTGGGCTTTTATTAAGAACACCAAGCCAAGGGAGGAAATTGAAGAGATGGAATGGGAAGACTTTAAGATAATGTTTATTAATAAGTACTTCCCATGAAATATTCGCACAAAGATAGAGAGAGAAATCATAGAGCTCAAGAAAAAACAAGGAGAATATGTCACAACCTATGATGTGAATTTCACAAGGCTTTCAAAGTATGCTTTGGGTTTTGTTATCAACAATGATAGAAAAATTGATATATTCTTTAGTGGATTAAAACCACACCTTCGAAAGGCTCTTTCAATTTGAGACTATGGTAGTTATGAAGAAGTTGTTCGATGTGCTCTCAATGTGGAGATGGAGTTTGGGTAATGGTCCCATTTCTATGGGAATAATAATCGAAAGATGGAGTCTCAAGCTAGTGGATCTAATGATAATGGTGGGAAGAAAACTCAATGACCCACACACTAAAAAGGTGGGATGCAGCACCATGGGAACTGCCTAAAAAGGACGAGGAAGTGATTCAAGTGTGGGAAATAAGGACACCATGCTCAAGAGTGTCAAAAATATACAAAAAGGAAGGATAATGTAGCTGATGAAAGGAGAGAACCACTCATGGTTCAATGCTAAAACTATAGGGATCTAGGGAACTTTGCAAACCAGTTCACTAAACCTCGAGCTCTCAAGGGTAATCAACGTCAGCAGCCACCAAAGCCAAAGGAGAAAGAGAATTATTATGCCATCACTACTGTGGAGGTGGAGCACGATAATGAAGTCATACAAGGTACACTTCCTATACACTCAAGAATGGAAGAAGTCTTATTTGATTTTGGTTCTACGCATTCCTTTATATCTCGCATGTTTTCTAGAACTATAGAATCGAAGCCCCGAAACCTTGAAGTAAAGATATCTGTAAAAACCACAAGTGGTGCAATAATTGCAACCCAAGTGTCTGACTGTTCTTCTGTTGGCGTATGTGGGAAGATTCTTTTGGAATATCTCATAATACTTCCCTTGGTGGAATTTGACGCTATAATGGGAATGGATTGGGTCTCATTATATAGAGCACATATCAATTGTCAGGAAAAGGAAATATATTTTCATATTCCAAACCATCCCATACTTCTCAAAAATACAAGGAAGATCATGAATCTCCTTTGAAAAATCATTCCATGTTGTGGGTGTTGATTCCCTATGAAGAAGAATACCCTGCCCAAATGGTTGAGTCAAAGTAAATTGCCAACATTAAGGAAATTCCCATCTTGAGAAAATACGGCGATGTATTTCCTGAAGATTTACCCGGAATTCCCCTGAATCTTGAGGTAGAGTTCTCAATTGATCTCATACTTAGAGATACTCTTATCTTAATGTGTCCATATAGGATGGCTCCTATCGAACTGGAGGAGTTAAAGAAGTAGCTACAAGAGCATATGGACAAAGGGTTCATACGCCCTAGTGCATCACCTTGGGGTGCACCAGTGCTCATTGTGAAGAAGAAGGATGGAACAATGAGGTTATGTATCAACTATCAGGAACTCAACAAGATCACCATAAAGAACAAGTATCATCTTCCAAGGATTGACGACTTGTTAGATCAGTTAAGAGAAGCTCAATTCTTTTCAAAGGTGGATCTTCGTTCTGGATATCATCAGCTACAAGTGAAGAAGGAGGATATTCAGAAGACAGCCTTCCATACAAGGTATGTGCACTATGTGTTTCTAGTGATGCCCTTAGGACTTACTAATTCCCCGAAAATATTCATGTATTTGATGAATAAAGTCTTTAGACATTACCTAGAAAATTTGTGGTTGTTTTTATGGATGATATTCTCATCTACTCCAATAGAAATGAGGAACATGAAGAACATATAATACTTATGTTGGTGACATTGAGAAATGAGAAGTTTTATGCAAAGTTCAATAAGTGTAACTTTTGGATGAAGTAAGTCACGTTCTTGGGACATGTGATCACAAGTGAGGGAATCTCTATGGATCCGTCAATGACAAAGGCGATTGAGGAATGGCCCAATCCCTCTAGTGTCACAAAAATCCGTAGTTTTCTTGTATTATCTAGGTAATACCGACGTTTTGTGAGAAAATTCTCACGATTTTCAAGACCTCTTACTAACATAACAAGGAATGGGGTAAAGTATGTCTGGATGGAAGAAGGTGAGGAAAGCTTCAAGGAGCCAAAGATAAGGCTGATCACTGCACCTGTACTCACACTACCGAAAAGTGGAGAAAGTTTTGTGATATATAGTGATTCTTCAAATAAAGGTTTGGGTTGTTTACTCATGCAATATGATAATGTGATAGCCTATTCCTCACGACAGTTGAAGATCCATGAGCAGAACTACCCGACGCAAGATCTAGAGCTGGTAGCCTTGATTTTTTATTTGAAAATCTGGCGGCACTACCTTTATGGTGAGAAGTGGGACATATACACCGACCACAAGATCCTAAAGTATATATTCACACAAAAGGAGCTCAACATGAGTCAAAGGGGATGGATAGAGCTAATCAAGGATTATGATTTCTCTATTCACTGCCATACTGGAAAGGCGAACAAGGTAGCTGAAGATCTAAGCAGAAACGAACCTGCTACTCTATCCTTGCTGCAGATTGAGAAAGGTCCTATCTTCTTGGATATGAAAAGAATGGATTTTGAAATCATAAGTGCAGGGGATACATCCAACCTTGCCTAAATGATTGTCCAACAATCCATCCAGGAGAGGATTATGGAAGCACAAACGGATGATGTGGAGACACAAAAACAGGTGAATGCAGTAAAGGAAGGGAAGCTGCAAGAGTTCCATATCGACGGTGACGGTGTGATTCGGTTTGGAACGCGGATTTGTTTGCCTTCAACAACCGGGATAAAGAAGGAACTATTGGACAATGCACATAGCTCAACTTTCTCTATCCATCCTGGGAGTACCAAGATGTATCGTGATCTCCGAGAACACTTCTGGTGGGATAACATGTAGAAGTAGATTTCAAAATATATATAGAGATGCTTGGTATGTCAGCATGTTAAATCTGCGTGAAAAAATTCCAAAGGTATGATGCAGCCATTGCCTATACCCATGAGGAAATGGGAAAATGCTACTGTGGACTTTGTCACTATTCTCCCGAAGACGTCAAAGGGAAATACTGCGATATGGGTTGTAATTGATCGACCCACCAAGACTGACCATTTAATCGCTATTTTGGAAGATCTCTTGCTTGAACAACATGAAAAGATATATGTGAAGGAAGTGGTGAGACTGCACGATGTTCCACTCTCTATTTTCTCTGACCATAATCTGAGGTTCACATCTAAATTCAGGTGGAGCCTTCAACATGATTTGAGTACTGAATTAAATTTCAGCACGACCTATCACCCCTAAACTGATGGTCAGTCTGAAAGGACTATTCAGATTCTTAAAGATATAAAAAGAGCCTTATCTCTAGAATTCAAAGGTGGATGAGATCATCATCTCCCATCGTTTGAGTTCTCATACAACAATAGCTTCCACTTGAGTATTCAGATGGCTCCATATGAAGCTCTGTATGGAAAGCAATGTAGAACTCCAACCTGTTGGGATGAAATTGGAGAATGAAAGATACTTGGACCTAATCTTGTGCAAGAGATGACCGAGAAGGTTCAAGTCATCATGAAACACATCAAAGCGGCTCAAAGTCGGAAAAAGAGCTATGTTGACAACCGTAGAAGGGACACATAGTTCGACATTGGAGATAAAGTATTCTTTTGAATATCTCCATGGAAGAGAGTCATGTGATTTGAGAAGAAAGGGAAGCTATGCCCAAGGTATATTGGCCCCTTTGATATCCTTGACCGCGTAGGAGCTATGGCCTATCGTCTTGAACTTCCACCAAATATGTCTCATGTTCATGATGTAATTCATGTATCACTACTGAGGAAGTACATAACATACCCCTCACATGTACTAAACTCAGAGGTGGTGTATAGTTGGAAGATGATCTCTCCTATGAGAAGCAGCCAGTAAAGATTCTGGATCGGAGAGATAAGGTTCTACGCCACAAGACAACCCATCTTGTCAAATTGTTGTGTAAGAACCATAAGTTTGAAGAATATACTTGGGAACCGTAGGAGGTGATGAAGGAGAAGTACCCTCACCTATTTGTGTAGAGAGAAATTTCATGGGTGAAATTTCTTAAGGGGGAAAGAATGTAACTACCCAAAGCTTTTCAATGGAAATTCACTTATTAAAAATATGTCATATGAAAACATAACATAATGAACTACTAAGTTCTAAGTGGCCTTTCAACATAAGTGTTTTTCTTTTTTGTTTCGAATTTCGAAAATCCGACATACACGGTTGTGTTCAAGATGATTTTTTGAGTCTAATGAATCAAAAATAATTTTTAGTGAATAGTAGCATGCCCTTGTGAATACTAGCATACCATTATGAATAGTATTATGACCCTTATGAATAATAAATCATCCAACATAAGAGTAACCTTACCCATGAATAATTAAATAAAATTTAGACATCTCAGAAAGTGACAATTTGACCTTAGTAAACGTTTTGGTATTTTATAAGCCATAAATAATTCATTAAAATTAAGTAATTTATTTAAAAGAAAATTTATTTTCCAAAAATGTATTCATAAATTACTGAATCAATTTATTATAGTCTTTATATAATTTTATAAGATCCTACATAATTTTTGAAAGCACTATAAAATCAGTTTTGACTTTTAAAAACTGTTTTTTTAGTAAATTATGATTTTAATTAAAAATTAAATTAATAATAACCAGAAAATTATTTTTGAAAAATTTACTTCAATTTTATATTCTACTTGTTTAAAAATGTTAGGGGTAAATTTTTGGGACTTTCCTGAAATACTTCAATTTTCGGGTGAATAGTAAAAAATACAGTTTTTCACATAATCGGTGTATCCTAAATTGCATCATTAATGATGTAATAATGACATAAAAATTCTAGAACGTTAGGTTCTGAAACATTATATTAAATTTTATAAATGGTTCCTTAAAATACAATAAATTCAATTTTCAAACCTAAAAAGAACTTTCCAAAGTCTAAAGTTTAAAGGTGATTTCTTAAAGTGTATTTTTCTCTTTCTTTCACATTCCTTTTAATAAATTAATGAATTCGAAATATAAAGATTAATTAAAGCCTAAAACGAATTATATTATATTAATATATGATTTAGGATGTCAAAAAACTGCTATTACAAGTCTAACTTTTGACATATTATTTTATTTATTATTTTATACAAAAAAGACCTCCCTCATCATGTATAAATAATTCCTCCCCATCCCCTTGCCAAACCACACCTCTAAGGCTTCACGAATTGCCTAAAATCTGCCCAACCATCTCCCCTATCCCCTCCCCCACGTCCAATATCTTCTGGTCTCATAAAAAGACCAAACTTAGGCACCTTAAGGAGGATCTCAAGATGAGGATTCAAGAGGTAATTTACCTTCCTCTTTCCTTTAATTCCCTTTCAATTTAGAGTTCTTTTCTTATTCTATCCCGACCTAAATTTATCCAAATGGTATGGTGAATCTATTATCATAAATATACTGTAATGTTATGATACTAATGGGATATTATTCCATCCAACCCCCTTCTCATCTTCCTTTTATTTTATAAAAGAAGACGTTGTTCGTAAGGTGTTAATCTATCACCTTCAAGAACGACATGTTTTCTTTTTTCAATTTCTACCTACAGATATGGTCATGAACGCATTTTTATGGTTGAATAAGAATATTATATATGTATTATATCCTATTTTAATTTCCCTAACTAACTTATGTACATATTACTAGATGAGTAAACAAAACCAGTTCGTTGTGGTCGAAAAACCGCCCAAATTAACCCAAACGATCACCATTAAATTCCTATCTAATGATTCATCCACATGGTTTAAAATGTAATTCATATTAATATCATTTTATCTTATGGAATATCATTAGTAATATTTAATATATGTTCTTGATGTTTACCCATATTCTACAAAAACGTTAATTCAAGAATACATGTGAAACTCTCAAGAAAATCATAAAAATGAACATTCCCGAACAATGTTTTTAAACTCTATAACTCATAAAAAGGACCATAAAATAACATAATGAAACCATAATGACCCATATTAAGGTATAATGGTTCTGTCATTTCTAATTAATGAATATAATGTCATTATACAGGACATTAAAGAGAAGGAAGCATTCAGATACAAGGAAAGGGGAAATTCTCGAACCAAACTTTCATCCTTCGGGTTCCTCCTCTTTCACTCATTTTTGATATGGTTACTCCTTAAAAATAGTTTTTTTTCATCATTTTATTTCCTTTTCTAGGATATACATGTCTTTCACTGGTATTTATGAAAAATCAAATGTTTTCCAAAATAATTCTTCTTTCTAGAAACACACCTTTTACATCTCATTCAAGGTTGATGGGTCTTGTATCAAGTATGTTGTTCTCTCTTTATTTTGGGAACCCAATGTTTATGAATGTGTTCTTATGAGATGACACCCATTCCTTTCCATGGGTTAGTTATGTTCATTATTGATATATGTTTTATGTGGCATGCATGATAATGATAATGTTATGATGTTACGGGTGCGCTCGAAATTATATAGCGCAATATGAATGTTTAAATGTGATGGGTGCACCCAAAATTTTAGAGCGCTCCAATGAATTGGGTAAAGTAATGAATCTCTTGAGTAAATTTGAAATTATGTGTTAATAATATTCTATCTTGGTTCACAGGCATGTGTGGTTGTTAACCACTAAGACATGTTGTTTCATTTTTATGCTTTGCCACATTTCAAGTCTCTTATTAATGCTTCCTCTCATGTTCATGATTCTTTGCCTATATTATGAGTATTATAAACCCATGCTATATTGTTCTTATCTATACTCTTACTGTGCTTTTAACTCACCCCTTTTGATGTATATCCTGAGGTGGCTACATGTACTCAGGAGAAGACAATTTCCAATAAGAATCTAGAGAAGAAGAAATTAAATAAATGTTTATTCTTGATGTTGTATTCATTATGTATGGTCCTAGTTGGCCCAAGAAACTAAACCTTTGGATCCTCTGTGTGTAATACTATTATGTTATTTATCTTTAAAATGGTTTAACAGTAAAGTAAGAAAAGGTTGGGTCGCTATACTTTGTGTTTCACAATTAGTGGTAAGCCATTGTGTTTCCCAAACTGCGGTAAGCTGTTGTGTTTCCCAAACAGAGGTAAGTAATTGTGTTTCCCAAATAGTGGTAAGCCATTATGTCTCCAAAACATTGGTAAGTCACTGGGTATCCCAATCAGTGGTAAGTTGTTGTGTTCTCCAATCAGCGGTAAGCCGTTGTAGTCCCCTTGTTGGGAACCACAGCTTTGGTGTGTCCTAGTGGTGTCAGACCAACCCGAGATTCTAACCACACTTAATCCCATACATTTTATTGGGTTGTTTCCTTATGTGTACACCCCAATTAAATACCCTCAACCAAACTATTTTAACTTTAATTCTATTCCATGGGGATATGTAGGAAGTCTCTTTGAGTCTCAATCCCAACATCACCATCATCCTTACATCGGTTCCATCTCATTCCCCATTCATTTATTTCAACACTCCATCATCCATCCTAATTTTTATCTAGGCCGCCAAGTACTGATGAGATCATATCACCGACTCTCTCACTACTTCTAGCAGCAATTGGGTAACTAAACATGAGTTAGCCCCAACATCAGTGTACCCTCTAGGGGTTGCACCCATCTGAGCCACTCCTGTCAGTGTTCTGATTAGTCTGATCAGTCACCACTAGACATTAAACTCGCGACATACCCTTTGTTAAACATGTGAAGATGAGGAAAGCCTCATAGACATGACCATGGCATATAATTCCCCGCATTCGACCTCGGGATTCCGCACCCTCGAGAAGACCTATCTTAAGGGGAAGAAAACAGACGTGACAGTGTTCCCGCATCTAGACACGCCAGTAATGTCCAATGTGACTACTCCTCCGACTGAAGGTTGCTGCCCTGACATGACCCCTTGGAATGTTCTAAAAAAGTAGTGTAATTAACTAGAATCCATGAATACATGGCATTGGGAAGAGTTTCATGAACAACATCTTAATCTATGAGGGAGACCCAAACGAGGTAACAAGATTCAAGGAGGAATCCACAAAATGAGGAATAGATATCACATCATCCTGTTTCAATCCAGAAGCATACATCCCTAAATAAGCGACGGATGACTTCCGCCATTAGAAAGTGGGAATTCAGGACAAAATTAGTGCGTCCTCAACAGAACGATGTGCACACCGGTGAAAGCATTGGAAATAGAAATAGTGAACCTGAAGTCAATTTCTTCTCCTAAATATGGAGATTAGTAGAATTCAAGACATCAGTAAAGTAGTGTGTCGCCAGACTCAGTTATCTGGAACCCTGTCCCACCAAGAAAATAGTGTCCCTAGCATTAAACTCACCAGAAGTTGTGGAAATTGAACTTTGGACATCCCAGTATGTGACGTTGTCAGTATGGATCCTTATTACCATCCTTGTAAGATGGAATGATTTTGGGACACTGGACGTTGATTTCCTTTTTCCAGCACTAATGGTTTTATATCCCTGTTGTCTAGGACCCAAGATTCTATATCAAGAAACTGATCACCGCCCACATACCAACACAGGGGTAGGGGAATTGTTATCGTGACAATCCCACGAGGCCTCATTTACCCCATGGCATCCCCAACGTCCATAGTTGTTGGGCTCCCATGCCCCATATCCCTATTTTATTTCTTTCAGTGAATTGTTATAAATGGCCTTGTCCTCTTATATGAGGAGAAAGGCATTATCCCGACTCTGGATATGGCCCACCAAGATTTAGAGGCATTTGTTCCTCATATCCCCCCCCTAAGGATGCGCAGGGAGCCACTGATCCACACACTGACATACAATCATTTCGGGAGCCTCTCCCCAGAATGCTTCTATGACTCCCTCCCCTATGTCGATGAGGTGGGTGATGTCTGGGCCAGCCCGACCGAGATCACATTCTAGGGGCCCCCACTAGGACGCACCAGTTCCGCCACATGGCCCCACAAACTGAGGATCAAGTGAGTTATGTTCCTACACCACCATCCCTATTACAACTAACACGACCCCAGCACCGGGTGCAGGCCAAAGAGGATGCCTGATGAGGGGTGTCAAAGTCAACAACTATTATGGCTTGTGCCACTACTGATATATACCATAATACCCTATTAATGCTGAGTAGGGGTACTCATACACCCGGTTCGGATCAAGGCACCAAATACCCCATGAGCATGCTGGGTTAACTATCCTGATTGATGATGCACGTAGGGCCCGTCGCGGGCTGACCTGAGGCAACATTACCCATTCTGAAGGCCCTCCCCTTAACGTCACCATTAAGAACACGGGTCCTTACCACTTCCAAGGTCTTTGTGGAGGTCTTCCCCATTCCACCTTCAATCCAAATGAGGGTCCTCCCCATTGTACTGAAACATAGTACGAAAGCCTCTCCCACACACACAACATCAGGTATGGAGTTGTTCATCCTTCCACACGATGTCGGTATGAAGACGTTACACATATGGTAAATCGCCAGAGTGTGGGGGGGGGAGGGCTCCCCATGTCCTTACTGCCACTAGAGAAGGTCCTCCTCGCCCTAGCAATCAGATAAGTAAAGGCCAAGATCGCTTGATCAGAACCAGCACAAAGATCATACCCACATTCAGATTGACCAGTACAAGGACCCTCCTCGCACTAATACTTCTAGGGTAACAAGAATAGAGGCCCTACCTATGCTCCCACTAGCTCCAGCAGAGGTCTTAACAACTCATGAACTTCCCTGAGATATCCTCTTTGTGCGTCAGCTATTGGACACAGAGGTCCTCCCCATGTTCCTTTTGATATCTATCCAGGTGTTCCTCACACCCCGACTCACTTAGGTAGAATCACTCTTCATCCCAGCAGTAGTTCGTCCAAGGTTCCTCCTCTCTCCAAAAATAAAATGGGTCCTAAAGAATCAGTCTGGGGTAGGAGGGTGGGTCTTCTCTACCATAATAATAATGCTGGGAAGGTTCAGATAGATATTAAACCTATCTACTTCTCAGATTATGAAGCAGAGTATGTCTGAGCAATGGAGCCCTCAACTTGATCCTTCATGTCAAAGGTTGGGGAAGGAACGAGGCGCATCAGCCTCATACCTCTGTAAGACGATATCCACCAGATCCCTTCTTCCCTCTGTAGATATATCCAGGATGATTAGTATTTGGAATCTCCCCAGGGTCTAGCCAGGAAATCACTACCATCATCATCAGGAGTGATCTCCACCTCGACTATAGATTGTAGGGAATTATTTTGGGGACCGATAGTAGATGAGTAGAAGAAGGGTCCATTTCTAGAAGTTGTATTCATTATTCCAGAAACCATGGTCGTTATCCCGAATTATCCTGACATGGTGTCAAAGTCACTGAACCCTTCAGAGCTTCAAATTACTTCATAGGATTATCAATAAAGCTTCCCCCATGTACAGATCCATGGATGGGGGTAGTACGCTGCCCTCCACTTTAGTTTTATCCAATGGCAGCCCGACCTTCCAGTCAATATTGAGGACCTGCCCCCAGGTAGAGTCGGGATAACATGACTGACCTATATGAGGGGGAGAACAGGCTGGTTCTCTTTGACAGGGACCTACCCCCCGGGGGAGTTTCACAACTATTGGATCCATTGGGAAGTGATACTCACTAGAAGAGAAATATGGTAGGTCTCACTATTCTCACTAAGGAATTATTTCTTAGATGAAATCCCAATAAGGGCAAAGAACACCTTAGATTATTCAAACCCTCGAACCCCTCTAGCTCAGTTCAAAAGGTAGAATAAGATCCGAAGAAATCCGTGTTGCGTCAATAGCTATTGGAGCATAAGGAGATGGTTGATTACCTCCTTGATGAACAAGTTTTGGAGTGATGAACAGATTTTGATGATAAGCGACCGGTACAACAGGGGAAGACACAACTTCCCCTAGGTGAGTTTCCTCCAGGTGGCCCTGAACATCCTTCCCATGTCGACAGGTTAGAGGCCGGAACTTACGATAATATGGCATGTTATTTGTTTCCAAATCTCCCCGAGCGTCTCAATAATCCTAGGGACCCATCTCAGGTTCCCCAGCCGCTCCACAGGGTGCCCCACTAGTTGCTCCATGAGCCCCTAGGCCTGATTATCATATTGATGAACCCACCAATGCACTGGTGGCTAGTGATCCCCATCAATATAGGAACCCCCACCCATATGATCCCATGGTGGCACTTATTTTTCACCTCGAGGATTTGGAAATGCGATAGGTGGCAATTCTGCCTGATGGAAAGCCATATCCAGCTTGGGTGGATGATATGCCAACACCCCTGGGTTTTGGGAATCCCACCATCTCCACCCTTTAATGGGATAGGTGACATGCCGCAGTATTTGGCCCTCTTTATTTCAAGGAGTGGACCCATGTTGGGAACTTCAGTGTAGTAAGTGGTCGCCAAACTCTAGTGTTTTTTACAAACATTGGAAGGGCCTACGTTCATTTGGTACAAATAGCTACCCATCAGGTTAGTTGCTGGCTGGGAAGATCTTCAAAGGAAAACACTTTACCAGTTTATTTAAGGACCCGGCCCCAGTTTCCCAGAGTCGGTGCCTTATTTGATTACATTGGAATACATACAAGGAATATGAATCCCGATGGACCGATTTTTTTAGTATTTTTGGAAACATGTTACATACAGAAGTTCAAATTTACATATGGAAAGGAAAAAACAACACTAAATTATTCCACTAGCAACATCATGTCTCCTATATTATGCTTGCATGTCATTCATAACTTACTTCTTCATGTACTGAGATAAATGAAACATAAGAAAGGGTGAGCTCAGACACTCAATAAGAGTAAGCAATACAGCGGAAGATAATGCAAACATTAGAAATGGTGAATAATTGAAAACACATTCCTTTAATACTAAACTTGAACACATTATGGCTGGAATATGTGATGAGTAAAGAATTCCATAATAAAACAGAATCATGCGTATTCTACTAGTCTAATAACAACATGAACTTTCAATCAATAGATTAATAATGACAAAAGTGCATATTATGGACATTCTGAAACATTTTTTCATCTCCTCTGCCAATATGTATTGTGATTAAGGCCTCAGCCAAGATCCATATCGCATTGGGAAAGGCCTCAGCCAATTCCACATCTAGTTGTCTCATGAGACCTACCGATGCATCGATGGGCTATATCAGGCCCCATCCATCACATAATTAGTCCAATGAGTTCCTCACATGAGTGGGGATAAACATAAACAGCATATACATTTAGATTGAAACTATCATATGAAATGTAACTAACTTTCCCCAATTATTGAACACAAACACTAACCATTTGGAATAATATGGTGAATGGTTTTAGGGTAGATCATCCACAATAAATTTAGTCATAATAAATTCAATAAAGTATGGTATAAGTCATCATAAATGATTAACCCAAAAAATACATAAGAATCAACAACTGTGTTGAATCAAATGAAAATAATCTTCTAAAATCATTAAACAATTCCTGTGATAAATACTCTTTAATTTTGAATAGAAGAGTTCTTTTGGAAACATCTTTGTATAAAAACAGAAGTAATGTAAGATAGTATTTCATGATAAAATTATTGATTTTAGAAGGATAATGGTTTCCAAAAATAGATTATATCTTTCCCATGAAAATAGATATGAATTTGAAAAATTCCCTTGTATCAGGGTTGTACTTTTGGAAATAGTTTTGAGAGATTATTTTAAAACATATAACAATCCAAGAAATAATGAAGGATTCTGGTTTCTGTACATATATAGAATACTCATACATAATTTATGAGGATTAAATAACAATACATAAGAATTTAATCTAGTAAATTAGACAATAAAAGTAACCCGAAAAAAAATGAAAGTCCGGGTGGAAAACCCTTACCACTTTGTAATCAAACGATTCGTATGCCCCAAAAATTACTAATAAAAAAATTATAGATTTAATAACACGAACATAAAGATATTCATGATATGTGAAATTAATGGTCAGTTTACATACACCATACAAAGGTATTAGTAGTGAATATGGAAAATCTCATGAAAATGGAAGTGAGATGAAGAAACCCTTACCTTAACTCCAAACGTGTTCCTCTCTTGAACATAATCTCCTGGAATATGAAATTATACTTATTAATAAATTATTTAAGAACCTATTAGAATTTTATTTATTTTATCATAATTATGTTTAGTTCATTTATACCCTTATTCCAACGTTATTATATTGAATTTTGTTGTTCCGGGGTGTTCGTTTTCTTTATTTTCATAATCGGTTCACTTGTTTTATGTAATAAAGTTCATGTGGAAAGGTTATAAATCTCCAAGATTGGAATTATATATTATTTATGAACATAAATAATTGGTAATGGTCATTTATATCATTTGGTTACATGGAATTAGGAAGAATCATTAAATGACAATGACTTCGATTATTCGGTGGTATTTGGATTATTATGAACTAGTTTTGTCATATAACTTAATTATATGTACATATTATGGTTCCTGAATATTAATTATGTTATAATAAATATTTTATAGTCTGGTTCAACAATAAATATGGTTTCATTACCAGTAATGAATATGAAATTGAAGAATGAAACTTCTTCGTCCACGAAGGCTATAAATTGGAACCTCATGGACGTTGATTTCGTTTATAAAAAATAAAATGGAGGGAGTAAGAAAATTTATGATGGTTCTTCCATTCACATGATATAATTCTAGTATATTGATTATTCTAGAGCTATCATTATCATTTGGAGAGATGATGTGAAGTGAGGATAGAAAAAGAAGATAAATTGAAATGAAACCAAATGAAAAAGAAGGGTGCTTTACCTCTTGAAAAAACCTCCTTGAGAATCTCCTTAAGGGAAGGGGTTTTGGTCTTTTGGAAAGACCAGAAGCTTCTTGGACGTGGGGATAGACTAGGAAAGGGTAATTGGGTATAACTTTGAGGATCTTCAAGGCATAGAGGAGTGAAGAGAAGAGGTAGTGGTGAGGGGGTTTTATAGTGGAGGAGAGGGGTAAATTTTGAATATTTAATTCATTATTTTATTATTTCTCTCAGGACAACCAATAGTATTCTTTCATGTGACCCCTAATAGTAATAAGTTCATGTGAGTTCGAACCTAGAGGCCTAGAATCACTTGTCATGTCATGAATGGTGAATTTAACTGATAATTTTTATATGCGGTATTTTATCGTATTTCACTATTCATCAAAAATTCTAGAATTTCAGAAAAATCCCAAAAATTCACCACTACCATTTTTCGACGTGTATAATTCAAAATAGAAAACCATTTTTTGAAAATAATTTTCTAAATATTATTAATTTTATTTTTAAATAATGTCATAGTTAATTCGAAAAATAACAATCTTAAAGTGCAATTAGTTTTATTTCTCATTGGAAAACAAATTAAGATCTCATTATCTTATTTCATTTGGAAAATAAAATAATATTATTATTTACTATTCATAAGTGTCATATTACTATTCATAAGGGAATGTTACTATTCACCAAAAAATCAATTTTGTTCTATCAAACTTTAAATGACTTACTGAACATAACTCTAGATGACCATTTTTCGAAATTCAAAACATAGAAGTGGAAAATTTATATTTAATGGCTAGAATTTGACTATCTCTTAAATAACCTAGTGTTGTTTCAAAGAGACCCAGTGATGAATAGAATTTATTTAATAGAATCATAACATAAAATGTTTGGGGTGTTACATTATTCCCTCCATCGAATAATTGCATCCTCACAATTCATTTCATAACCACAAAAGAAAGATCTCTGATGTTCTTACCCCATCTCCCATCTTAGAGGATCCTCAGGTTCATTAAACGGAAAACCCAAATTGATGCTCAACTCCTCTAGTTATCTAACCCAAACACACCTTGGACAGAAGGGGTTAAAATCTTGCATCAAACACTTGGGATTCCAGAGGGAGGCTCGAATGGTGGAAAGTTTGGAAATGTATGAATAGAGAAACAGCCAAAGAACTCGTCGAATTATTTCTCAATTGAGGACATCTAAGTCATAGGCATTTTTGTACAGGATAAAACTAAGGAGTTGGTACATGTAGGCTGCACAAAGATTTCCCTCAAAATTAGCCTCTGGAAAACATAACCTGGCCGTGTAGTTTCGGCCTAGGGTGAAACATTGGAAAAGCCATTCGTGGAATTTTCCTCTTCGCCTATACTCATCCAATTGTGTCGTGGCTATGTGGTAGTAAATGCAAACATTCTATTGACAGGTGTGGAGAATTTCTCGATTGTTTGTCACTTCAAATAGTTGTTTACACATCTTTCACAAGTTTGCGAGAGGTAGGTACTCCTCTTCACAGGTTTTGATCACAATAATCTCCAGTACATCCACAGGAAGAGATAACATATGGGTTTGTCCATCCGTCTGAAAATATATTATAAACGTTCACTTATTGATACTCAATCAAAAGTATAACTTAAGAATGGATAACAAAGAGAAGAGACAATAAGTTATATTCTTATATAACCACTGGTTCAAAAAGTAAAATAGGGTTAATGGTTTCCCCATTCCCCCAAAACACAAATCCCCAAAACTAGTTCAAATATTTTAATCTCCCAGAACCATATGCAACACCAGACACACATCACTCTCGGAGTCCCTTTATCGGGAACACTAGCGATGCTAGGGAGCTGAAGAACACAGGTTTATTCCTAAGGTAGTATTAAGATGCTCTATTTCCTTATCCCAGACACACTGCAGATAGCTTGGGTCGAAGCTGTGCTTAAAGCACTCGGGCTTCCATAGAGAGGCACGAGAAGTGTGGAGGTCGGAAATTTTAGTGTGGACTAAATCCCTATAATTCCTACGCACCATTTCATTCTTGAAGGTATTGATGTTGTAAAGTTATCTATACATACTAAAACTCAGGATCTGGAATAGGAAGGTCGGTCGATGGTCACCATCAAAATCAGCTTCTAGAAATTTACCCACAGCTTGGTAGTTATCAGCCAGAGTGAAACAAAGAAAAGAGCTTCATGATACATTCCTCTTTTTATATATGCAGAAAATTGTCCATATGGAATATGGTAATAGAACAGATTACATCCTTGGTAATGATGGATAATGTTTGGATGATTCGATACCTGATGGAATAGTTTACAAGTCAGACGTAAGTTGGCATAGGGCTGGTCCTCTTCGGAGCATGTCTTGACAATTATAGTCTCTAACAACTCGGTAGGTAGTGATAAAATATTGGTTGGTTGACTCATATCTTCTATGTAAAACGTTTTATTAAATCAACATTCAGTATGGAAAATCCATTTTAAACCAAGTTATTTTTGTATATAAAGAAATATCAAAATAGAGAATACAACATCATTCCTTTAGTGATGATATATAAAACTCAAAAAATTACACAATCCCTTACTCCCTTTCACAAAATAGAAGTATAGACTTACTGATATCCTCTAATATGAATCCTCATCGATTCCACTGATGTTGGGGATTTCCCCATTTTTCAGACAAATGGATCCCCAAAGCGATTCCAAATTCCTATATCTCCTTGGTCCAGATGCAATGTGTGCAACTAGGGTCAACCACATGTGGACATCTTGAATTCATATTGATAGAAGAATTTCGGGTATCAAGTTGAGCGACATCAGTATAAACATTATGTCGATAATGAAAACAGGTAGTCTCATTCTCAAGAGCATCAATGTCCAAATCTCGACCACAGAGTCCATAGGTCAAAATCTGACATAGATATGTTGTCTTGAGGTCTCCCCCTTGTGCCTCCTCCTTAATGTCCTCAAGAGAAAAGAAATTATTAGCTATTGGTAAAAAATTGAAAGATTCCCTCAATGAATTTCCCTTGTCGTACATAGAATGGTATTTGTACGCTCATCATGAGGTAATAGATGAAACTTCCTCCATGGTGAAGTTGGAGTACCCTAGGAGAGTTGGATACTCAGTAGAGGGTTTTGCATGATAAATGAATATTTTCAAAAGTCTCATTGTTTTCTACACATTATTTTCCCACTATGGTCTCTAATACTTACATTGGAAGAGAAAAAATACAAGTACCTTCGTTTTCCATCTAAAAATTAAAAAAACATATCTCTTAGTATTGTTTATATAAGTTTTTCATTGTTCAGTTCTGGTTTCCAGAGTTATCGAAACCAAATCATATGAGGAAAATTTACATTAAACTCCCTCATAATGGATTATAAGGAAAATTTGAATTATCCTAAGCGTATCCCCAAAGAGTTCCATAAACAAGAGTGAAACAAGGCCCATTGTCGTGTACCAGTTCTGGTTCAAGTCTAGATCAAATCGGTGTTTTAGGGTTTTACCCCAAGATACATCTGTGCCAAAGCTGGCTCTACCTGCTCGTATCCAGACCGGGATGTATTTTCTAGAAATATTCACATAATCTATTCCTTACCAAAATACCAATATGTTCTTTAATGTATATCCTAAAAGACTAACTTAGGGACTCTTCCCTAATTTACGATTTCTAAATATAGTTTCCAAGTATTCTACTAAACTTCCTCTGATACCAACTGTAAGGACCCGACCCCAGTTTCCCGGAGTCGGTGCCTTATTTGATTATGTTGGAATACATAGAAGTAATATGAGTCCCGAAGGACCAATTTTTTTAGTATTTTTGGAAACAATTTACATACATAAGTTCAAATTTACATATAGAATGAAAAAAACAACACTAAATTATTCCACTAGCAACATCATGTCTCTTAGATTATGCTTTCATGTAATTCATAACTTACTTTTTCATGTCCTGAGAAAAATCAAACATAAGAAAGGGTGAGCTCAAAATCTCAGTAAGAGTAAGCAATATAGAGGAAGATAATATAAACATTATACATTGTGAATAATTGAAAACAAATTCCTTTAATAATAAACTAGAACACATTATGGAAGGAATATGAGCTGAGTAAATAATTCTATAATAAAACGTAATCATGGGTATTCTACTGGTCAAATAAACACATGAACTTTCAAATAACATCTTCATAATGTGGTAAGCGCATATTTTTGACATTCTGAAACATTTTTGATGGTCTCGACCAAGACTTCTAGTGATTAAGGCCTCGACCAAAATCCATATCACATTGGGAAAGACCTCGGCCAATTCCATGTCTAGTTGTCTCATGAGACCTACCGATGCATCAATGGGCTATAGCGGGACCAAACCATCACATAATAAGTCCAATTCATTCCTCATATGATTGGGGATAAACAAAAACAACATATACATTCATATTAATACTATCATATGAAATGTAACTAACTTTCTCCAATTATTGAACACAAACACTAACCATTCATAATAATATGGTGAATGGTTTTAGGATAGATCATCCACAATAAAGTTAGTCATAATACATTCAATAAAATATGGTATATGACATCATAAATTATTAACCCCAACAATACATAAGAATAAACAAAAATGTTGAATCAAACGAGAATACTCTTCTAAAATCATTAAGTAATTCTTGTGATAAATACAATTTTATTAAGAAAACAAGAGTTCTTTTGGAAAATTATTTTTATAAAACCAGAAGTAATATAAGAAAGTATTTCATGATAAAATGAGTGTTTTTAGAAGTATAATGGTTTCCAAAAATATATTATAGCTTGCCCTTGAAAATAGATATGATTTTGAGAAATTCCCCTGTATCGGGCTCGTATTTTTGGTAATAGTTTTGAGAGATTCTTTTAAAACATGAAACTATCCCAAAAATATGGAAGGATTCAGGTTTTTGTATATATATATAATAATCACACATAATTTATGAGTAGTACATAAAAATACATAAGAATTTCATCACGGAAATTAGATAATAAAAGTAACCTGAATGAAAATGGAAGTTCGAGAGAAAAAACCCTTACCACTTTGTAATCAAACGATTCGTATTCCCCAAAAATTAATAATAAAAAAATTATAAATTTAATACCATGAAGATAAATATATTCATGATATTATTAATCAATGTTCATTATACATACACCATACAAAATTATTTTTAGTGAATATGGAAAATCTCACGAAAATGGAAGTGAGATGAAGAAACCCTTACCTTAACTCCAAACATGTTCCTCTCTCGAACATAAGCTCCCGGAATATGAATTTATACTTATTAATAACTTATTTAATAACCAATTAAAAATGTATTTATTTTCCCAAAATTCTGTTCAGTTCATTTATACCCTTATTTCAACGTTATTATATTGAATTTCGGTGTTCCGGGGTGTTCATTTTCATTATTTTCATAATCGGTTCAGTTGTTTTTAAGTAATGGAGTTCTTGTGGAAAGGTCATAAATCTCTAGGATGGGAATTATATATTATTAATGAAAATAAATTATTTTTAATGGTCATTTCTATCATTTGGATACATGGAATGAGGAAGAGTCGTTAGATGACAACCACTTTTATTATTCGGTGGTATTTGGATTATTATGAACTAGTTTTGTCATATAGCTTAATTATATGTACATATTCTGGTTCCTTAATATTAATTATGTTATAATACATATGTTCTAGTATGGTTCAATTATAAATATGGTTTCAAGACCAGTCATGAAGAAGAAATTGAAGAACGAAAATTCGTCTTCCATGAAGGCTATAAATTGGAACCTCATGGACTTTCATTTCGTTTATAAAAAATAAAAGGGTGGGAGTAAGAATATTTATGATGGTTCTTCCATTCACACAATATAATTATAGTATATAGAGGAGAATGGAGTTATCATAATCATTTGGATAGAGGAGGTATGGTGAGGATAGAAAAAGGAGATAATTTGAAATGAAACCAAATGAAAAAGAAGGGTGCTTAACCTCTTGAAATAACCTCCTTGAGAATCTATTTAAGAGAAGGGGTTTTGGTCTTTTGGCATGGCCATAAGCTTCTTGTACATGGGGAGAGACTAGGGAAGGGTAATTGGGCAGAACGTTTAGGATCTTAAAGGCTTATAGGAGTGAAGAGAAAAGGGAGTGGTGATGGTTTTTTATAGTGGAGGAGAGGGGTAAATTTTGAATATTTAATTAATTATTCTATTATTTCCCTCAAGAAAACCAATAGTGTTGTTTCATGTGACTCGTAATAGTAATAAGTGCATGTGAGTTTGAATCAAGTGGCCTTGAATCACATGTAATGTCATGAATAGTGTATTTAACTGATAATTTGTATATACAGTATTTTATCGTATTTCAGTATTCCTAAAAAATTCTAGAATTTCAGAAAAATCCCAAAAATTCACCCCTACCGTTTTTTGACCAGTAGAATTAAAAAGTGAAATCCATTTTTCAAAAATAATTTTCTAAATATTATTTATTTAATTTTTAAATAAAGTCATAGTTATTTCTAAAAATAACCATCTTAAAGTGAAATTAGTTTTATTTCTCATTGAAAAACAAATTAAGATCTCATTATCTTACTGCCTTAGGAAAATAAAATAATATTATTATTTAATATTCATAAGGGTATGTTACTATTCACCAAAAATCAAGTTTATTCTATTAGACTCCAAATGACTTACTGAACACAACTCTAGATAACCATTTTTCGAAATTCAAAACATAGAAGTGGAAAATTCATATTTAATGGCTAGGTTTTGACTATCTCATAAATAACCTAGCGTTGTTTCAAAGGAACACATTGATGAATAGAATGTATTTAATAAACGCATACCATAAAATGTTTAGGGGGTTACGGTGTAGCACCACCACTTGGAAGACGAGTGTTGCGGATCTCTTCAAGTGAAAGAAGAGGCCTGATGAGCATGTCGCCGACTTTTTCGCCCAGTGGAAAGGGATCACATACTCCATTGACATGCCACTAACTCAGTATAAACTGCTGAGGATGTGTTTGGGGAATGTCAAGATATAACTGGTCCCCTCTCTGATCACCCATAACTATACTAGGGGGTTTAGTGACTTCTCTAATAAGGCCCAACCCCGAGAACAAGCCTTGAAATAGGTCAGCCAGGCACGTTCATTGCCTCCTATAAATCCTGCAAGGAGGGATTCTAGAGCCAAGCCCATCATGATGTCCCAAATAGAGGCCCAAATAAAACTGGAATTATTACCCCGGGATCCACCTCCACATCCCCGTAGAGGCCCGCCCCCGCAGGTGCAGCCTCCAGGCCAGCAACTTCCACCTCAGAATCCGTAGGCGCCCCTGGGTAACGCGCTGCCCCCACCCAGGTGGGATGATCAAGCTCTGACTCCTCAACCGGCTCCTATATCCCCTCATTAGAATAATTCTCTTAGTTCCCCCTTCTTGGGTAGAATAAATCATACCTACTCATTCAATGAGGCTTAGGTTCCCGACTATTTCCAAAGTTCCTTAGAATAGGGGATTGTACATTTTCCTGAATGCAGGGGGCCACAAGAGGAAGATCTAACTGATCGCCCCAACTAATGCCCTAATAATCATATCTTGGAGAACACCATCAAATAGTGTTATGTGTTCAAGGACCAGATCCAAGACCAGGTTGAAAACAACATAGTAAGGTTGGTCCCGGCCCCATCACAAGTGGCATGTGTACTCATGAATCCTGATAATGGAAGTGACAGTGAAGGTGAGTGGCATTAGGAGTCCAATCGCAGGTCCCAGAAGTATGATGACTGGATGGATCATAAGGCGATCAGCTATGCCAATGGTATTATCCATGCAAGCCTGAATGAAGTCTAGCCTTCAAAATCCACTACGTCAGCTGCAACCACTACTTCTACATTTTCCTCTCAGCCATCCTCTTCTCAGAAGAGTAAGCATCAGCAGTGAAAGGGAAAACAAATCCCCCCACAAATTCCACCATTTTCCCATACTCTCGGTGACTTCATCCCCCTAGATATGGTGATTCCCCCCAGAATTCATCCAACAATGGATGATTCTTCAAGTGATAGTCAAGGGTACACTTTGGTTAGCACTGTGGAGCTGGTAAACCCCTACATGATTCCCGATGATGAGGAGTTCCAAACGGGACTTCCTAACGTCCCCAGCCAACGAAAGCAATTGTGGAGCCATAACTATTTGAGTTTTTGGAGTGCCTCAGCTAACACTTCTAGCCAGGCCATGAATTCCACCAAAATCATATAGTATGATCAGCGTAGAGCTCAACACGCACATCCTTATCTCTTTATGTCATCAGGTCTGTCATCACCATCATTTTTGCTACTGGATCAATATGAGCCATCCAGGCCTCACCATGATCAGTTGTGCTATACTATGGAACGATCTCAGTCAGTTGTCCCTCATATGGTTGTCACCCCACATGCTTCGACTAGTGATAAGTATGACATTCCTAGCACCATTAGACCATCGGTCCAACTGGCAGGGCCTGCCATACCCCCTGTCATAGAGCGACCTCCTGTAAGCAGAAGCTCACACTTTGCACGAAAGTATGATGTCCTCAAGCATCTCTATAGATTTAGGGAAACACTGTCTATCCTAGAGTCCCTTCACATGTCATTGGATATTCATGAAGCCCTCATCGAGGCTTTGTGAAGCCCCCTCTAGTTTGAGATGGAGGTAGTAGTTGCAGAGGCCTTCCATGCGAAGGTAGTCGAGAATGTTGAATGTCAGGTCATTATCTATTTATCTAGAGAAGACAAAGGTATTCCCATATAGGGGAAAATTCACCCACTATACATCACTGGCCACTTAAATGGAATGGAGATCCATTTTTCCTCTTCGACACAGGCTCTGGGATTAACCTTATCCCAAAATGGACAATCCAAAAGATGGGGCTATCCGAGAATGATCTGTGTCCCTCTAACCTGAAAATAAAAGGTTATGACAGGGCAGAATAGACATTGGTCAGAAATATCCCCCCGAAAACCCAATTCGGTGGTCTGGTTGCCAGCACCGAGTTCTTGGTTGTTTTGTAGGACACTGCTTACAATTCCTTGATGGGAAGACCATGGATCTACCTGCATGCAACGATCCCTTCATCATATCACCAGTTTTTCAAGTACTACCTTAATAGTTGAGCGGGTGTTCTCCAAGGTGAAAAATCTCACTTTGCCTCTTGTGAATCCCGCTATCTAGATTCCAACTATTATAAGAGAAAAGAAAAAAATATTCATGCAAAAAAAGTTGAGCATGTTGTGGTTGTGACCGACCCATGGGCAGGCCTAGATGATACCTACATATTCACTATCCATCAATCAAAGGACATGACACCAGATTTGGGGCAATTTTCCATTGTCTTTGGGATAATGGGGAACCACATTCCTAAGTCAAAGATACGTCAGAGGATCACCTCGTATTCTTATATGAATCAGGACTCAGTGATCCCTAATCCCCCTACTCCCATAAGGTAATGGGATGTCCACCCCATGGAAATAGAAATACATCACACCTGCTTGTTTCATCGAGTTGGGATAAACTAGATAAATCCAACATTCCACTATTTATTCTATATCATCAAGCATTACCCCTTAGGCTGAAGAATATATGGGATTGAATCAACATCCTCCGTTGTTATGGTTTCGGCAGAAGTGGATTCCTCTGATGCATTGTCTACCACCGTTAAGGCTGGAACCAGTCTCCCGCCGGGATCTGTTAACTCAGAAGAATATCCTTCCGTTGAGGATCCCTCCTATATAAGTGTAGGAGATGATTTAGATGTTTCTCCCCCACCTTCAAAGTGGGTGTTTCTTCCACGGTTGATGAACTGGTGCAGGTGAATCTCAGTGGTACGACAGATCTAAAACTCACATTGATGAGTGCCGCCATGACTCCCAAAGAGCTACAACAGTACGTGGACTTCTTGAAGAAGCACTGTGATGTATTCTCCTAAAGATACGATGAGATTCTAAGACTAGATCCTCAGGTAGCCGTCCACTGCCTCGGTCTCCCAGCAAATCACCGTGAGTTTAAGAAGCCTCCCAGAAATATGTACCCTTCTCATGGTGCCATGGTCGAGGCTGGAGTTGATAATATCATCAGAGAAAATTTCATTTAGGAGGTATAGTACCCTAGGTGGCTAGCCAACATCGTGCCAGTCAACAAGAAGAAAGGAAAAATTAGATTATACATCGACCATTGAGATCTAAACTGTCATTGTCTGAAGTATGATTTTCCCGTTCCTGTGACAGAATTGTTGATCGATGCTACAATTGGGTTCCGGGTCCTCTACTTCATGGTTGGGTAGTCTGGATATAACCTGATCCAAATTTCCCCCATGTATGTGGATTTTACGTCCTTCAGGGAACCACAATGTACCTTTTGTTACCACGTCAAGCCCTTCGGTCTAAAGATTGCAGGTGGCACCTATCAGTGGGCTATGCATCGCATATTTAAGCTGATCCTCAGAACATTGGTCGAATGTTATGTGGATAATATGGTGGTCAAATATCGCCAGTTCCAAGACCATCTCAATGACTATCAGAAGGTGTTCAACTTCCTCCGTTCTCACCACCTGAAGATGAACCCATTGATGTGTGATTTCATGGTAACCTCTGGAAAGTTCCTCAGCATCATTTTCAGATACAAGGGCATCGAGATTTACTCGGAGAAGATCAAGGCCATTCGCCAGATGCCTCCTTGGGGAAACATTTGGGAGATTCAATGATTCCAAGGCCACTAGTCCTATATACGCCGATTCATTGTGAATTTGGATGGAAATTGTAAACCCTTTTCTCGACTAATGAATAAAGGCCCTATTTATTAGTGGGACAGATATTTTCATACTGCGTTCGATGAAATCAAGCAGTATCTTCTCAAGAATCCAGTCTTGAGGCCACAAATTTCAAGAAAAACACTGGTCATTTATGTGACCACCCTAGAACGATCCCTTGACACCCTTATCTCTAAAAAGAACAATGAGGGAACTGAAAACAGTATCTTCTACCTAAGTTACATGTTGATCAATATGAAGATGAGATACTCCTCTATCAAGAAAAGCTATTTTTCACTGGTATTCACAGTACAAAAATTACAACATTACTCTAAGCACCATGAGGTATAGCTGGTGTCTTGAGTAGATTCGTTGAAGTACATATTGATCCACCCCATGTTGGCAGGCTGTCTAGCTCGATGGAAAGTGATTCTATAGTATTTAGACAACAGGTTTATCCCTCAGAAGACTATCAAGGGGCATGCATTTTCAGATTTTCTTTCCACCCATCCACTTTCTGGGGAACAGTATCTGGACGTTGATTTTCCTGATGAGGCAATCCTCTCAGCAGACCAAGCCATCCTGTGTTGGCAAATGCACATTAATGTTGTTTCTCGGAGCCCTACCTATAGAAGGCTCAATCACCCCAGGCTCAACAGAGTAGGCTTGGGTAACATCTTCATTACTCCAACATAAGTCGTTCTTCCATATTCATTCCTGTTATCAGTAGGCTACACCAATAATGAGGTGGAGTACCAGGCTCTCATCACTGGCCTCAAGCTAACCCTTGAGATTGATGAACTAGTCATCAAGAAGATAAATGGTGATTATATCATCAGGAAGCTAGATCTCATACCACTATTGGCACATATACTCTGGTTAATGGACCAGTTTCTTTCTCATATAGAGGTTACCTAGGTCCCTCGGTCACAGAATGGTTGAGAATATGCCTTGGCCAGCCTAACTACATCACTTGTAGAGCCAGAATAGGATGAATTGATTATCCACGTGGCACACAAGAGATTCTTTGCTCCCATCACCCCATATGATGATTATGGTTCGCAAGTAATCCACCTTACCACCAACACCTCCACATCAAGCCCCCAGGTCCTCCTACCTCAACAATTGAATCTACTCCCGATTGGAGGATACCCTTGGTTGAGTACATTCAGTACGCTAATCTCTTGACGAATCGGGCTGAGCGCGAGTAAATAAGACGCCGTGTGTAATAGTTTACCCTCCAGAGTGGTCCTGGTCTTGATCAGATTCTCTAAAAGCGTGGGTTTGATGGTTTTCTCCTCCGTTGCATTCATGGAGTTGAGATTTATTAGCTCATGCAAGAGGTTCATGTCTGTTCATGTAGGGCTCATCAGACCGGGCCGAAATTATCTCACCAGATCATGATACTAGGGTATTTTGGCCCTCTATGATCCGTGACCGCATCAAGTTCTCCAAGAGTTTACATGTGTTCCAAATTCATGCCAACTTTGTGCACCATCCACTAGAGCCTCTCCACACAACCATGTACTCTTGGCTCGTTGCGGTATGGTGACTTGATCTCGTGGGACCATATCCACCAGCGACAGCTCGCCAGTGCTGGTTTATCCTGACTGCTAAGGATTTCTTTTCCAAGTGGGAAGAAGAAGTTCCACCTAAGGAGGTCAAGGCCCGTTCTATCGTTGAATTCGTGAGATATAATATCATCTACTGATTTAGATTCCATCATGTCATCCTCACGGATAATCTCACTAACTTCTGGGAAGCTGATTTGAAGAAATTGCACACCAAGAAAAACATTCATTCTTACCATACCTCCCACTACCACGCACAAGAAAATATGAAGATTGCGGTGTTCAATAAAACCCTCTCTTACATTTTGAAAAAAATGGTTGGTCAGAACATGAAGCGTTGGCTGGACAGGCTCCCGAACACCCTCTGGGATTATTGGATGATGACTCAAAATTCCACACAGGTGACCCCATACTCCCTGGTGTATGGAATAGAGGTCGTCCTTCTCATTGAGATTTGGTTTCCTTCATTATGCACAACTGTATATGATAATAAACCGCCAGATAAATTAGATGAAGTTTGTCTAGCTGAATTGGAAGCACTCGATTAGAACAAGCCTCTCACCTCGCCCAATCTGGAGAGGAATCAGAACAATATAACTATCTCTTTCAAAAATATGGTTCACCTCTACTCTTTCTTGCAAGGTGAATCAGTGTCAGCCTTGAGAACACCAAAGATTCTTGGATAGAAGCCACCAACCCTAGATCCCCAATGGGATTGACCTTACATAATTCACAAGGTTTAACCAAATGGTATATATTCTCTGGTTACCATGGACGGTGAAAGCATAACTCCTCCCACCAATGTCGAGTTTCTCAAGAAATAATTTACCTGAGAAAATAGGTTCTGACATGAACTTAAACTAATATCCCCCACATGACATTAAACTATATGTCGTATTAAAGAATGCTAAAATTTAAAAGGTCCTACATGACCTTATACTGTATGTCGTCCAACATGACGTTAAACTGTAAATGGTCTCTCACGACCTTAAATTGTCCACTATATTGGATGCATGAAGTTAAACTACACAGAACCTCCATGAACTACATTTGGATTGATTCCCGCCCCCATGGTATATATAGGAATGCTTGGATGCCTCGTCTTGAGTCCAGCCCACAGATTCCTCTCTGACTATCCTTCCTGTGTATAGTTATCTTGGAGGATCCCGCATGGTGTCGGGTAGGTTTCTTTGTCCCCACTCATGTCAGGATTGCGATGATTGCACCATCTAATCCCTCCTCATTCTTCAATTCTCCCACATCTTTGTTGTATGACATTAAACTGCATGGCCATCAAGAACTACATATGGCTTGATTTCCATCCTTTTGGGATATGTATGAATGTCCAAATTTTTTTCTCTCGGGCCAGCTCCAATCTTCAAAACCTCCCCTCAAGTCATAAAATAGGGTATGGTGTTGGATTTCGCCCCCACTTTTACATCAGGATCATCATGGCCACACCATACATCCTCTTCCTTAAAGATCTCCACCTTGTTCATCATCCTTCTTGATGTTAAATTCCACGGGCACATTTATGCTTCACACAATCCCTTTACTCGGGACTTCATCACCTTTGATATCCAAAAGGGCCCCCGAACAGTATTTATACTTATCCAAAGGGATATCATATCATTTTGGGCCAACACCCTTGAGGACCTCGAATGCAAATTTGATACAAGTCCCGTGTCATGAAAATGGACAGCAGTTGATGCTCATTTTTAATTCCCATTTCTGGTCACATGATATGGATGTTGTGTTTCAAACATGGTCAGCAGCTATCCTTTATCGTTGTCACCACCACCATATTTCCCAAATATTGGGTGTAGTGTTACCTAAATATTCATTTAATTCAGTAAAAGTTTAAAATTTATATTTCTACTAACTACGGTATACGTGGAATGTAGAGTTGAACCCATAGGGAAGGAAATTCTGACCACTATTCTTCTAAAAACCTTCAAAAACTCCACTATTGTCTGTAGTGGAGTGGATACTCTATCTTTTCTACTTTTAATTTTTTTTCCTTTTTTGAAAAATATTAATCAGTAAAGAAACCACACTTTTTGTGTTTTCGATCTATATTAAAATGAAATAGAAAACAAATTCAAAACTGTGAACAACAAAAATATTAAACGGTGACAAATGAACTACTAGAATGTAATTCTCAGGGAATAATGTTCATACAACTGATTTTAGAGGTGTTTTAATTCACTTAAAGGACATTGTAAAGTTCCATCATAATAGTATGAATCACCTCCCTCCTCAAGAGTTAAATCACACAATCCAATCTATTCTAGAGTTCTCCACTCCAAAATAAATCAACTGTGAAAAATTTAAAAATAAAAACAGAACGAACTCACAATAAGTCCTGAAGTCTTTAGAATTTTTTATATTTTTGAATGGTGTATCCATGATAAATCTAACCAATTGATCATGAAATTTTGAAAATTAAGTACTGATGGTACATGAAATTGAATGAACTCAGTATTGATCTCACCGATCGATACTGAAATAATCAAAACGATTAAGTGAAAAGAGAATTTAAAGATAACCAGTGGAACTTCAATTTGTCCCTGAACTATATGATTAAGCTAGAAATTTTCTCTATAATCAACACAGTATCTGTAACACACAAAACAGAGTCTTATTACTAGAATTTAAAAGGAAGAAAAACTCCTGGAAAGATGCTCTACTCCTAAACTCCTCCAGCTCTAGGAAGTGGTTCCAGAGTCTCCCTCTACACTACCTCTCTCAGAACTAGGTCCCTGAATGTGTTGTATGAATGTCGCCTCCCCCATACGAATGTCACCCTTTTCTGCTGCTTGCTTTTCTTTTTAATCAAATTTCATCGACTTCATGTCACCTCCTGTTCGTCACCAACTCAAATGTCTATCGCTTGTGCACCACACAAGTGCATTTATTTTGCAACTGGAAATGTTTGCTCTAGTTTTACCCTTGTAACTAACTCCAGATGAGTTAGTTAGAAGCACTTGGATGTGTTTTTGACACTTGAATGAACCTGCATAAGAAAAAAACAAATAAAATTAAACACGAAGGAAATAAAGAATTATAATTTATGAAAATAGTTTTATTAAAACGTCTTTCAAAAAAATTAATAAAAATTTTAAATAATGTTTATTAAATAAATTATTTTTTTAGTATTACTATAAATAGTAATTATATTTTAATTAATTATAATGAAATAAAATTTAATATTAAAATAGTTATTATTTAACTATATAAGATAAATTATGATAAATTATGTATTATTAGTTGATTTGAATTTGTTAATAAGAGAGTTATTATTATTTAAAAAAAGTTTTATTTTGATGTCAAATTGTTTCTAAGTTATTATTTAATTAATTTAATTTTTTTATTAATTAACATTATTTAAAGTAAATTATAAACCATTAAGTTTATTATTACCTGAAAATTTTAACATTATTATCATTTTAAATTAACTAGTTTAGTTTATTTATAATTTAATTTATAACCTATTATTATTATTTTATTATATTGAATTTTTTTATTATTAAATAATTATTAATACGTAATATTAGATTATAATTTAATTTTTTTAATAATCTGTTCTAATAAAATTTTATTTATGTTTAATAATTCTGTTTTATTAAATATTTTATGTTAATTATTTATTTACAATTGTAAATGTTTAATAATATAATTTAGTTATTTTTAATTATGTTTATATTTTAATTTTATTTTATTTTTTAATAAATCCTGCAGTCCCCCCCAATATTTCTCTCTGCGCCGAAAGGGGAAGGGGGTAGGGTTCTCTTCACAAGGGTCTAAAATCACCCTTCTCTCCAGCACTAGTAGGGATTAGATCTACAAGTTGAAATCCTCCTCACACAACACAACTGAGACCAGCAGATACAACACAGAACTAGCCGGTAGAAATAAAAAACTTCTTGAAATGTGGAAGGTTTCTGATGACGAATCGCAGCTCGCCCTCCTCCACCAGTGACTTCAAGCTCAAGCACTGGCGACCCATGGAAATGTAATACGAAGAGACTCACAACACCCTCCTCCTTCAATAATCTCTTTGGTGTGACCATCAACTCTTTAAAGAAACATTAATTTTGCAAAGGTCCTAACCTCAACAAACCACAGAGGCTCCCCGATCTTCATCAGCAGTGGCTTTGAGTTCTTAGAATTTTAGATCTGGGTGGAAGAAGATTTTAGGGGTTTAATTTTTTTTGTTTGTGTTGATGTTTGATTTAATATGGATTTAAACTATATAGGTGTATGGTGAATCAGTTTGTGGTAAAGGGAGGGTAGAACCTACTACAATGCTAGGATCAGTAGTAGGGAATTGAGATACAAATGAGAGATGAAAATCGATGTGAGGGTGACACTCTGATCAGAAGAAATTGATCGGCTCCGGGGGTGGGATCAATAATTTTATTGATTGGATCAGTGAGTGAAAGACTAACTGATAGTTAAATAAAATAAGACACCAAATATAATAATGAAATAAGATAAAATATCCCTATAATCACCAGTAGATAAAAATAATTATCTGTGAGTGAAAAGTTGAAAGGTGGGGAGAATCGGTGAGTTGGATGACTCAACGATAGTTAAAATAAATTTGAGATCGATTGTGAGAAATTAATCAACTATTGGTGGGTGCATGGAATTTTCAATGCGTCAGCATGAGAAAAATGAAAATGAAATGAGTTTCGGTGTGTGACACACCGATGGAAGTTTTGCGTCAGTGAGTGATGACACACCGAAAGAAGGAATAAATGATTGGTCGCAAGCAGAACACAAAAATAAAAATATTGGTGAGTTCAATCATTGGTGTGAGGTGAGAAAACCCTTAGTTAAAAAAATGAGACATAGAAAGTTTAATAAGAGAGACCGAAGCCGATGCGAATGATCAGCGAGTCCAAGGAAAAAATGATCAGTGCCTCAAGGAGATTGGTTTTGTTGCAACATCGGTGCGAGATGAGAGATCGATGGTGTTTCAAAGTAATCGGTGAGTCATGAATCACCTAAAAGTTATAAAAAACATCAGTGTTGCAAGAGATCAGTGAGTCACGATCAGCAAGTTGTGACATTGGTGCGACGCAGCACTGGTGTGACAACGACATCGATGCGTCAACCTCATCGATAGAACAAAATGAGATGTTGAAAATAAAAATTAATTTAAAATAAATACTAAAATGAATAAAACATCAATTAATTAAATCAAAAGTAAAAAAAACAAAATATTGAAAACTAATTTAATTCACTGTAACTAAAATCTAACTAAACTATTTGTACAAATTATAAAAAAAAGTGACTAATTTATTTACTGAATATATAAATATTATGATTAATTAAATATATGTCTAAATAAATGAAAAATACATACAAAGAAATACCCACAAACATGAAAATAAAATAATTAAAATTAACAAAATATATTAAACAACAATGTTAATTATTTAAATGAAAAAATGAAACTTAAAATAAAAAAACACATTATTTTATTATCATTAACTTAAATTCTTTAACATTATTTATTTTGTAGAATAATTGGACTAGTTAAAAAGTAAAGTTAATTTATTTAAATAAATATAATTTAAAGGGTATGGTTTAAAATTAAACAACTAAATTAGAAATAATGTAAATAAAAATGAAAAAATAATTAATTAATAAACATTTAAAATTATTAAAAAAATAAACCAGATTAAGATTATTAAAATAAAAAGTAATTTAATATAATTACAATAATTAAAATGACTAAATTAAGTATTTAAAAGACTAAAAACACAAAATTTAATTATAAAAATAATTGATTAATAGATTTAATGACAAAAATACCAATTTTCCATTATATATTGTAAATATTAATAATGCACCACTATATTGTTAAAAATTAAGTAAAAGATGTGGCAAAACTAATAAAAATAGAGCCACATAACCCCCCCCCCCCCACACACACTTAAGAATTTTTTTCCTAAAACAATCCCAAGTTTTATTATCTTTAAAAGACAGTAAAATGTTTATTATTTTTCTCAAACTGTAACATGTACAACCATTTGAAAACAGAGGAGTAAAAATTGATTTAGGCTTTGGAAAATAAATATTCAGATCAAGTCTTGCCTAGAAAAAACACTCAAGGGTAATTAAGAAAGCAAATACCATCCATCAAAGAAGTTATCATGCCTCATATGTGAACCTAAGTAATGATTTATTTTAAACTAGGATCAGATTCTAAATTCAAAATTTTCATGAGGTAAAATATCAATGGAATTAAGACGTTAACCGAGGAACTTTTTACTTTAATTTTCCACCTAGGTTCCAAAAATAAATATTTTTTGAATCTCCTTATTGCTACAACCTAAATGATTTCCATATAAACCAAATTTCCCCTTCTTCATTTGGAGTTCATCATTCCCCTCACCTTAATGAAACTCGTTTTTGACCCTATGAACATTATTTTATTTTTCTCAGGCCATGTATCATGTTCTGAGCACTGTGCAATGAACTTATCGAGGTTAATAGAGGGCTTATAGTAAAAAAATGCACCCAGCAACTAAGGTGTCATAGATTCACTATGGGATCCCAAATGACCAAATTACTCCAGTTTCAAAAGTTTTACACAAAATATTTCCATTGTCCCATTAAGATGATTACTTTTTAACAATTAAAAATATGAATGTGGCCCCTAAGATCAACTCAGACAATCCAGTCCCAAAGGTTATGATCATAATTACATAAACACGTAACCCAAAACACTCTCAAAATTAGTTATTAAATAAGATTTCCATAAAACCTCTAAGCATGATCACTCAGAAATCATCCACCAACATTAATTTTAGATTAAAAATTAGTTATTAACTACCAATTAAATCACTATTCAAAGGTAATAAACAATTGAGTATAGTGTAAAGAATAAAATATTATACAATTTTGGAAAAAAATTAAACCATTTTTTTACAAAAACTTTGAAGTGAAATGAGAATTGATGGGCCTTTCAATTAAGCATTGTTTAGCACAATCAAGAATTGACCCCCTCCCCCACACATAAAATAAAACTTTTCCCCCAATTTTGACTTCATTATATGGATAAGAACAATTAAACATTCAAGGTCAACACATATTTTCAATTTAGTAGATAAATGACATGTATAAAGGGTCTCTTTGAAGTTCAAAAAATTATTGTTTGCAACAATGAATAAATAATCAGCAGGTTCATATTCAAATAAATGCCTTAACACTAAATCCAGTGAAAAAGATCTTCCATTAAATTAAAAACATGGCATGTAACTTGGAAGTTCATAGTGAAAAGGTTGTAAGCATTTTAAAATATTGAGTTCAATAATATTTTCGATTGAGTAGAAGAATGAATGCTAAAACAACCCCATCCTTAAGCAAATTTAATACAAAATTTTTCAGCCTGCATGTACCACCACACTTAGTTTTATGTAGTGAAATTATTTTAATAAAAATGAAATTCCATTTTCAACAATGAAATACATACAGAATTTTTTTATATTTACAGAGTGACATACATCTAATTTTCCAAAAGCAACAACTTGTAGAACCGAATTTTAATGCAAGACAAGCAGCAGATTTTATAAATCATTAAGGAGAAGAAAAAAGAAAGAAAATATTATAGTAAGATACTTCCCTGACTAGTTATTTTTCAATACTTCTTTAGAATGGGAATTCCACTCCTTCAATGACAAAACAAAAATTTCTTGATAACTATGAAATAGAACAAAGAGACCAAGAACAAGAAGTAATAGGAATTTCACAAAAATAGAGCACAGAAGCATAAATTTATTCATGGTAAAAAAAAACAACATAAATAAAAAAAGAACCATGGGTTTCCTACCATACAATGCTAATTTTTAAAGTCTTCATAGAGACTTCATTCAAGATCAGTTTCCAGCATTGTTAAGAAAGCCAAGCCCTTCGGCTGTCCCTCAAAATACAACTTCACCCTCTGCCCATTAACTATCATGGGTTTGTTCTCTTCACCTATAGTTTCAAAAACAACAATTCATCAATAACCTCCAAAACTGTAAAAGGTCCAGACCACTTGGACTTATGTTTTTCCCAAAAAAAGTTTAAGTCAAGAGTTTAAAGAGGAGGGCCTTATATCCAGGTTTGAATTCTTTGTTTTGGATGATAGAATCATGAATGATTTTAGTCCTCTCTTTATTAATTCTTGAATTATCATAACTCCCTCTCCTAAGTTCATCATGTTCACTCAAACTCAAGTAATCTCCTCTCTCTAACAATCTTAAAAGCAATTTACAGATCCTAACTTCCCAATAATACTTATGTTGCAACTCCACAGGTAAATGACAACATTTACCAAAAAAAGACTGCAAGGAGATATACCTATTGGGGTCTTGAAAGCAGTTCTATATTCCAATAAAGCTTCATCCAATTTAAGAGACCAGTCATTCCTTGAGGGTAAAACAGTTTTCTCAGTATCTGTTTAAGTTCTCTATTTGAAATTTCCACCAGTCCACCTGGACTAAGGATGATAAGGAGTACTAGTTTTATGAACACAAACCATATTTTTTCCATCAAATATTTAACTTTTTAATTATTAAAATGTGTTCCATTATCCGTTATAATGGTTTTGGGAACTCTAAATCTAGTAAATATGTTCTTCTTAACAAATTTTATAATAGAGTTAGCTTGATTTTTGGGCATGCATCTGCCTCAAACCCATTTTTGAAACATATTTAACAGCAACAAGAATATACTCATTCCCATGAGATTATGGAAATAGACCCATTAAATCTAAACCCCATACATCAAAAATATCTACTTCCAGACTACCTTTTGGGGTATCTCCTACTTCCTACCAACATTTCATAGCCTTTGACATCTATCACAACCAAACACAAAGCTTCTAGAATCCTTAAAAGAGTGGGCCAATAGAGATTAGATTTAAGGACTTTTTGAGTAGTTCTTTCACCACCATGGTGACCTCCCCGTGGTGAGTTGCGACAACTCTCTAGGACGGGAAAAATATCTTCCTTAGGTTACACATCTCCTAATAATTCCATCATCACACCTCCTAAACATCAATGGATTATCCTAAAGATAATACATAATCTTAGAAATGAATTTCTTTATTTGATTGTTGGATAAATATTTGGGAAAGAAAACCGGCTTCCAGGAAGTTTGCAGAATCTACAAACCAATCCGATTTTTATAATAGAAACAGTGAGCAAATTTTATCATGAAAGGAAGAGTTAATCTTCATAGGATCTTCAGATTCAGATTGAGTAAGAGGAAGCCTAGAAAGGTGTCCAGCAACTAAATTTTCATCTCCCTAATAATACCTAATCTCTAAATAAAACTATTTTAGTAATATAATCCTTCTAATAATCTTGGTTTTAGTTTCCTTATTAGACAGTAAGTATTTTAAAGTAGAATGATCTGTGAAAACAATGACTTTTGAACCTAACAAGTACTATCTAAACTTCTCTAGAGTAAACACAGTAGGTAACAACTCTTTTTCAGTGGTGGTATAATTTTTTTGGGAATCATATAGTAGTATGATAAAATAATACACCACATGTAACTTCCTATCTTTTCTCTATCCAAGGACAACACCTACAACCATGTCACTAGAATCACACATAAGTTCAAAATGTAGTTTCTTGTCAGGTGTAGTGATAATGGGTGATGTTTTGAGTTTCTCTTTAATAAAATTAAATGATTTAAAATAGTTTCCATAAAAATTGAAAGGTGAATCCTTGACTAACAGTGAACACAAGGTCTTAGTTATTTTTGAAAAATATTTTATGAATCTCTGATAGAAACTAGAATTCCTTAAGAAATTTATATCACCTTTGAAATTTTCAGGAGGTGGCAGTTTTTGAATAACATCAATATTACCAGTATCAACTTCTAAACCTATTTTGGACACCTTATGACCAAGCACTATACCTTCTGTGACCATTAATTGAAACTTATCCCAATTGTGAAAAATATTGGTTTCAATGCATCTCTCCAAAACAAACTCATGTTTTCCTTGACAAGTTTCAAAAGTTATAGCCACCATGGAAAAGTCATCGATGAAAACATCAATGATTTTATCAATAATATCTGACCATATATCCATCATACACCTTTGAAATGTGGTTGGATATCCACACAACCCAAAGGGAATCCACCTATAAGAAAATGTCTTAAAGGGCCTTGAAAAAGTGGTCTTTTCCTGATCCTCTAGAGCAAAAGGAATCTGGTTGTAACTAGAATACCAATCCAGGAAACAGAAAAACACATTTCTAGCATGCCTCTAGAAAATTGGATCAAGAGAGGGCATTGGAAGAAGGTCCTTTTTAGTGGCTGCATTCTACTTCATATAATAAATACAAACTCTCCACTTTGTAGCTTTCTTTACATGGAATTCTTCATTTTTTCATTTTTAACTATAGTGAAACCTCCCTTCTAAGGGAAAACATAGACAAGGGTGACCCAAGAACTATCCTAAATGGGATATATCATTCTAGTGTCCATCAAAATAATAACTTATACCCTCAAAACTTCTCTCATGTTTATATTCATCCTTCTTTGACACTCTAACCCTAAGCATATGATCAGGTCAAGAGGTATTTTATGCATTCAAAATGAGAGTCTCAAATACCATTGATATTAGATATTGTCCATCCTATAGAAGATTTAAACATTTTCAAAACATTCAACAACCGTTCTGCTAGATTTTCATTTAGTTCGGAAAAAATTATGAGAGACAAAATGGAGTTCTCACCCAGAAATGAATATTTCAAATAGGCAGGGATTGGTTTAAGTACAAGAGTGGGTGGTTTTACACTAGAAGGAAGACTCTTATGCCCAGGAGGTACATGATATTCAACATATCCTTTGTAATGAGTTTGTATTGATGAAATATTTTCAATTCATGGTGAGTTTTAGAATTAATAGTGCTACTGTCCAAAGTGGGCAACATATTGTCTAGACATTCCAGATAAGAATTTAACAAGTTAATCAGAACATAATCCTCAAATTGTCTAATAAGTTCTCCCTAAACATCATAAAAGTGTTCAAAATGGTTGGTGTTAATATAAACACCCTCAAATTCACTCAAAAAAAATCCTCAGATCAGAATTATAGGACTTTTCTACCACAGAAACTGGACAGTTGTCCAGTTCTGGAAACTTTTTCAGATTCAGTGTTCGAGCAGTATTTTCAACATCTAAAATAGATTCAATAGAATTTTTAGCTTTATTTATTTTCTTTAGTAGAGAAATTATTTTCATATTTTGTATAGTTTCCAATTAAGTTCCCATTTTTCTATGGACTCTACGATTAAATAGTTTTTTTTTGAAAAAATGACCCTTTAACATTTTTAATCATATTGAACTCTTCTTATTTTTCCCTAATTTTGAAAATTAATTGACCCTTAGATACATCAATAATAGCACCACTTGTGGCTAAGAAGGTCCTACCAAAGATGATGGGTACCTCTTGATGACAATCCATGTCTAAGACTAAAAATTTTGTTGGAAGAAACAGCTTCTCAACCCTAACTAGCAGATCATCTACCCAACCCACAAGATGCGTGAATGATCTATTAGATAACTATAGTAAGACTGTGGTGGGTTGAATGTCACCCAAACTCAACTATCAAAATTGTGAGTATGAGAGAATATTAATACTAGAACCTAAATCACACAAATAGTTCAGCTGATCAATGTTTCCTAGTGTTCAAGGTATGACAAAACTACCTGCGTCTTTAAGTTTAGGTTGGATTTTATTTTGGAGTATAGCACTGCACTCTTCAGTGAGGCTATAAGTAGCAAATGCTGTCAGGGTCTTTTTGTTTGAAACATTTTTTAATAGATTTTAGATAATATGGAATTTGAATTATGGATTGAATGAATGGAATGTTCACTTTAAGTTTGTTAAGAATACCAAATAACTGAAGATGTTCAACCATGGTGTTACTTTGTGGTTTCATCTTCTCAGGGAAAGGGATGGGTGGGGTGAAGATTTTAAGGACAGTAGGTATTTCCCTCACCTCTTTCTCAACCTTTTATTTTCCATTATTCTTTTGACTTTTTGATGAAGTTTCATATTGAGTTTCAGGTAACAATTTCTGATTTTTACATTTTCATAACTTTTCTATAAATTTTCTGCAAGTGAACAATGTAGATTTCTATTTCTTGAATGATGAAGATTTTCATTTTGGGCATTTTCAGTGAGTTTTTTCAGCAACATCTTGAGTATTAGTCCCACATCTTGTGACTACTACCTGGTCATTCTCTATAGGGTTAATCTCAGTGGTACTAGGAAGTATACCTTTTTTACAAGATGAAAAATCCCTAGCAAGTTGACCAAGTTGTGTTTCCATGTTTTGAATTCTCACATTAGTTTTCATTTTATCTGACTCATATTGATTTTGACGTTTGGTTAGCTGAGTCATATATATTTCTTCTTGAATGTTAATTTTATTAAAGATTATATCAATATTATAAGACATGTGATTATCATTTTTCCTTGTGCATTTGAATACTCACCCCTTTGTTGATTCTGAAAATTTGTTCTTGGTTAATTAGAGTAATTAGGGGCACTGGATTTTTTAATAATGCCTTGATCTTTCTAGGACTGATTAGGGTGGTTTCTAAATAATTGATTTTAAATATTTGAAAATGGATCTTATTTAGGATGCATTCTAAAACCATATTTGAAAATTTCGAGTTTTCTTGTTGTTGGAACGACATATCAGAATTATGATATAAGTTTTCAGTATGTCCAAACATACCACATTGTAAACACTGTTCCCTTAAATATTGGTTATTATTTTGACATCCATGTTGGTTAACAGTTTGTTTAGAATTCTGTTTCGTTAAATATTGATGATGGTTGGTGATTTTAGCTAGTTGATCTTGAGTTTCATTTCTTCAACTAGGGTTAACGTTAACATTTCTATTGACTATTTTCCTTATTGAATTTTTATGTTGAGAGTTCAGATAATGATTATTAAAAAAAATTCTATGTTCTTCATATGTCATATCAATTTAATTACCCCCAGTAGCTTGTTCTACTAGATTCTATCTAGAGGATGACAACCCTTCATAGAAGGTGTCTATGAAAAGATGAGTTGAGAGTTGATGATGGGGACACTGCATAAGAAAATCATTGAATACATCCCAAGATTCATGAAAAGCTTATCCATCCTCTTTATAAAACATATTTATCTTAGTTCTATGTTCACCTTTAAGTCATTAGTGATAGAACTCTATAATGAAAGAGTTGTACACTTGATCCCAGTTTTCAAAAATATTCTCATCTAGACTCAGAAACCAGTTCCTAGCATTCCCCTTAAGGAAAAAGGGAAGGACTCTCATTCTTAGTTAACTTTCTATGAGTCGTAGAAGAGGTAATTTGTACACTTAATTATAGAATTTTCTAATGAAGGAAAGATTGTCTTCATTTAAGAGCCTATTAAAAGTAGGCCACAGTGAAATGGGTGATTGTTTCAATTCATGGTTTCTGGCCCTAGGACTAAGTATGATGGATAATGGATTGCTTGAAACTTGAGGGAGTTGAAACTCCCTCATACTAGGCCTTTAATTTTCTTCTAATAGTTCTGGTTAATTTTTAAATTTGTTATCAAGAACTCTATTATATAATTTTTCCATTTCAATTACGTTCTTCTTTGTTAGAGTAGTGAGGTGTTTGTCTATATCTATGTTCAGTGGCTCTAAACTTACAACACAATGTCTTCTACCCATAAAAATTATGTTAACTATTCAAGTTACACAACATTATAACTAAACATGATCTCAATAAATATATGAAATAGTAACAATTTAGTATAAAATGATGCAGATTTTTTTATAAACAGTTTTCAATTATTAATTTTTTCAATTTTTTTAGAGTTTTTTATAAGAATTTTTATAGTTTTTTTACAATTAATGGCTCATGACTTCCGTGGAAATGGTGCCAAAAACATTTCCTAAACCATCTTTGATGTTTTTAAAAGTTTAAAGTTTATATTCCTACTAACTACTCTATATGTGGAAAGTAAGTTCAAACACACAAGGAAGGCAATTCTGACCACTATTCTTCTAAAAACCTTCAAAAACTCCACTATTGTCGGCAGTGGAGTGGATACTATATCTTTTATAAATTTACTTTTTTTTTCCTTTTGTGAAAAATAATAAGAATTAAAAAAACCACACTTTTTTCTGTGTTTTTGATCAAGAATAAGATGAAATATAAAATAAATTGAAAACTGTGTACAAAAATAATATTTAACGTGACAAATAAACTACCAGAATGTAATGCCCGAGGAATAATGTATGTACCCCTGAATTTAGATGTGGTTCAATTCACTTAAATGATATTGTAGAGTTCCATCCTAATAAAATGAATTACCTCCCTTTCCAGGAGTTAAATCACACTATCCAATCTATTCTAGAGTTCGCCACTCCAAAATAAATCAAGTGTGAACAATTTGAAAATAACAACAGGATGAACAGAATGTAAGTCCTAAAGTCTTCAGAATTTATTATCTTTTGAAAGGTGTATCCATGATCTATCTCGCCAATTGATCATGAAATTTTTAAAATTAACTACTGATGGTACATACAATTGAATGAACTCAACATTGATCTCGCCGATTAATACTTAAATCATCAAAATGATTAAGTGAAAAGAGAATTAAAAGATAACCGCTATAACTTCAATTTATCCTCGAAATATATGATTTATCTATGAATATTCTATATTATCAACATAGTAACTTGTATCATACTAAAAAAGTCCTATTTCTATAATTAAGAAGGAAGAAAAACTCTTGAGAAGATGCCATGCTCCTAAACTCCTCCAGCTCCAGGAAGTTGTTCCAGAGTTACCCTCTGAACTGCCTATCTGGGAACTCGATCCTTGAATGTGTTGTATGAATGTCACATACCCCCTATGAATGTCACCTTTTTCTGCTGCTTTCCCTTCTTTTTAATCAACTGTCATTTACTGCACATCACCTCTTTTACATCACTAACTCAAAATGTCCTTAGCTTTTGCATCACACAAGTGTGTTATTTTTAGACTGGAATGTCACGCTAGTTTTACACTTGTAACTAACTGCAAATAAGTTAATTTGAAGCACTTGGATGTGTTTTTGACTCTTGAATGAACCTGCATAATAAAAACAAACAAAACAATTTAAACACGAAGGAAATAAAGAATTATAATTTAATAAAATAGTTTATTCAAAATTCTTTTAAACGAATTAATAAAATTTATAAATAATGTTATTAAATAAAATATTTTAATAGTATTACTATAACTAGTAATTATATTTTATTTAATTATAATAAAATAAAAATTATTATTAAAATAGTTATTATTTAACTTTAAAAGTTTAATTACGATAATTTAAATATTGTAAGTTGATTGAAAATGTTAATTAGATAGTTATTATTATTTAAAAAAAATTTGTTTTGATTTTATATTGTTTCGAAGATATTAATTAATTATTATTTTTTAATTAACAATATTAAAGTAAATTATAAACATTAAGTATATTATTACTTGAAAAATTAACATTATAATCATTTTAAATTAAGTATTTTAGTTTATTTATAATTTAATTTATAACATAAAATTTTTATTTTATTATGTTGACAATTTTTATTATTAAATAATTTTAAAAACATAATATTAGATTATAATTAATAATATTTTTAAAAATCTGTTCTAATAAACGTTTATTTCTGTTTAATAATTCTGCTTTATTAAATATATTATGTTAATTATTTATTTACAATTTTTAATATTTAATAATTTAATTTAGTTATTATTAATTAAGTTATTATTTTTATTTTATTTTATTTTTTAATAACTTCTTCTTCCTTCCCCCCATTCTTTCTCTCTGCACCGAAAGGGGAAGAGGGTAGGGTTCTCTTCAAAAGGGTCCAGTGTCACCCTTCTTGAGCACTATAAGGGATTAGATCTACTAGTTAAACTCCTCCTCACACGGCGTAACTGAGACCAACGGCTACAACAAAGAACTAGCTGGCAGAAAAAAAAACTTCTTCAAACGTGGCAGGTTCCGATGATGACTCACAGCTCGCCCTCCCCCATCAGCGACTTCAAACTCACGCCCTAGAGACCCGTGGAAAGATAATACGATGTGAATCACAACACCCACCAACATCAATCATCTCGGTGGAGTGACCAACGGCTCTTCGAAGAATCATTAATTTTGCGATGGTCCAAGCCTCAAAAACCCACGGAGGCTCCCCGTTATTCATCAGTAGTGGCTTTGAGTTCTTCAAATTTTAGATCTAGGTGGAAGAAGATTTTAGGGGTTTTGATTTTTTTTGTTTCTATTTATGTTTTATTTATCGTGGATTTAAACTATATAGGTGCATAGTGAATCAGTTTGTGGTAAATGGTGGTAGAACCTGCTATAATAGTAGGATCGATAACAAGGAATTGAGATGCAAAGGAGGTATGAACATCGGTGTGATGTTGAGACATCGATCAGAATGAATGGATCAGTTCTAGGGGTGGGAATGATAGTTGTATCGATTGGATAGGTGAGTCAATGATTCACCAATTGTTAAATAAAATAAGGCACCTAATATAACAATGTAATGAGAAAAAATAAACTTATAAGTCACAGATAGATAAAAATAAGTATCAGTGAGTGAAAAGTTAAAAGTAGGAGAGAATCACTGAGTTGGACGACTCATCTATAGTTAAAATAATTTAGAGACCGATTGTGAGAAATTAATCAACTATCGGTGAGTGTGTGGATTTTCAATTTGTTGGTGTGAGAAAATGAAAATTAAATGAGTTTCGGTGTGTGACAAACCAATGGAAGTTTTGCATTAGTGAGTCATGACTCATAGATAGAAGGAATAATGATCGGTCACATCGGAACACAAAAATAAATAGATCGATGAGTCGAATTATAGGTACGAGGTGATAAACCATTAATTAAAAGAACAAGACACCAAATTTTTAGAAAGAGAGACCAAAGCCAATGCGAATGATCGGTGAGTTGAAGGATAAATGATCGGTGCCTCAATGAGATCGTTGCGTTGCAACATTGGTTTGAGGTGAGAGACTGTTGGTGTTTCAAATTTATCGGTGAGTCACGACACACCGATAGTTATAAAAAACATTGTTGTGACAAGAGATCGGTGAGTCACGGCATTGGTGCGATGCAGAAACGATGTGACGTGACATCGCTGCGTCAACTCACCGATAGAAAAAAATTAGATGTTAAAAATAAAAATTAATTTAATAGAAATAATAATATGAATAAAACATTAATTAATTAAAAAAAGAAAAAAAACTAAATTTTTAAAGACTAATTAATTTACTGTAACTAAAATCAAACTAAATTATTATTAGAAATTATAAAAAAAATAACTAAATTATTAACTGAATATATAAATATTAATATTAATTAAATATATGTATAAATAAATGAAAAACACTTATAAATAAATATCTAAAAAATGAAAATAAAATAATTAAAATGAACTAAAGATATTAAACAACAAAGTTAATTAATTAAATGACAAGATGAAACTGAAAATAAAAAACACATTATTTTATTAATCATTAACTTAAATTATTTAACATTATTTATTTAGCAGAATAATTGGACTAGTTAAAAGGTAAAGTTAATTTATTTTAATAAATCTAATTTAAAGGGTATAGTTTAAAATTAAAAAACTATATTAGAATAATGTAAATAAAAATAAAGTATTAAATAATTAATAAAAATTTAAAATTATTAAAAAGTAAACCAGATTACGATTATTAAAATAAAAGGAAATTTAATATAATTAGAATAATTAGAATGACTAAATTAACTATTTGAAAGACCAAAGACAAAAATTTAATTATAAAAATTATTATATAACAGATCTAATGATAAAAATACAAAAATTCCATTATTAATTAAAAATATTAAAAATACATAATTAAATAGTTAAAAACTAAGTAAAAGATGTGGAAAAACTATGTAAAAATATGGCCACATCATATTGGTTCATGTTGTCCCAATATCTCTTCTAACGTTTGTCCGCCTCAGGTAGGAGTGTGCGTCCAGCTGCTGCACCCGTATATGTAGGGGAAAGCCTGGTCCTACCCGTTGTTTCCTACACCAAATATTTCTCACATGGGCTTATGAGTTTTGGTATGGAAATACCTGCATTAAGGGTTGTGTATCTATGTTCCAAGCTCTACGAGCATAAACTAAAACCTCAATATTGCTCATTGAAATATGTCAAAATTTAAACCATTCAGGACTACCTGTCTTAGGTACCTCACCCCTTTTTAGCCCTGTAACGTCCCGAAATTTTGAATAAATCTTGTTTCCTAATTTCATGTGTTATTTTATTTTATTTTTATACTCAACAAAAATGTTTTATTTGATAAACATGATTATAATTAAAATGAGACCATTGGGTTATGACTGTTATATGACCATCGGTCAATATGACCGCTGTGAACAAAATGTTTTGATTATTGTCTCTAAATACAAGTAATCTTGGTTAATTATTATAGAAAGAAGATTCGATGGTCTCACCTAGTAGTCTTGGACCGATCGAAGCCCATCTAACAGAACTTGGGAAGGAGGTAGCACCATTGAGCTTTGCTCTGGACCAAACCCAAGCCGAACTTCATCATGTGAAGCTAGAACGGAATCGCCTTCGCGAGAAGTTCAAACTGATAGAAATTACTACTCTGGCAATGTTGGCCGAGCCTCCCTCAGACTCTCTCACCTTAGCACACCTTACACTTAGGTCCTATGCTGGTGTGATAAGAGGCTATGTAAGGAGATCGTAACTGCCTTGTGTAATCCTTTGTTTTAAATAAAAATTGGGATTTCTTCTTATGATGAAGTTTATGACTTTTCAAATGACCGGATAAATATAGTATGCATATTTTTGATGAATTTTAGAAAAAGGATATTTTAAAAATGTTTATGTAAACCTTAAATAATTAAAAATGTGTAATGATTTTCAAAAAATGGTCTTCTACAATTATGTTCAGTACAAAATTTGGAGTCTAATAAGATCAACTTGATTTTTGATGAATAGTAAAATATGAATAGTGATTTTATGATTAGGATTAGTAATATGACCAAATGGATTAGTAATCTCACTTAAAGAAAGTTTTAAAATAATCTAGGCACCTTGATTAAGTAATGTGATTCAATAAAATGGTTAAATAACGGTTTCATAAATTATTATTCAAGTATTAGTTTTTTCGAGTGAATAGTGTTTTTTTAATTAAAAATTAAATTAAAAATATTTAGAAATTTATTTTTATAAAATGGATTTCATTTTTGAACTCAGAGCACCGATATTATGTTATGTTAATTTTTGTGGTTTTTTCTGAAAAAATGAATTTTCGGTGAATAGTGTATTTATTTAAAAAATAAATTAAAAATATTTAGAAAATTATTTTTATAAAATGAAGTTCATTTTTGAAATCAGAGCATTGATATTTTATTAAGGTGAAATTTTGGGATCTTTCTGAGAAAGTTGAATTTTCAGTGAATAGTGAAAATACAGTTTTAGGGTTTCGGTATGTTTAATGACATCATAACTGTGTCATGATGATGTCATGAGTTTTTTTAAGGGTTGGCCGGCCAAGGGTAATGAATTATTGTGTGGGGGTCCCCATGTGGCCTAACTTTATGGGAAGTACCATGGGAGGGCCCATGCTTTTGAGAAAACCACTTTTGAGGTGTCCCTTGGCCATTAATGCCTTGTCCCCTCACTTTCCCTATAAATACCAAGCCCTCCTCTCTTCCATTGGACTCCCCACTCTTCCCCAACGAAGTTCTGGTCTCATTACCTCCCAAGGGGTCCTCCCAAGGTTCCCCCAAGCCCTCAAGGTCCCATCCTTTGAGGTTTAAGAGTTACATTTTAAGGTAAGGGATCCGACCTCTCTCTTTCATTTCAAGTAATCTCTTTTATGTCATTCCTTTTATGCTCCATGTTCTTATGTTGGAGTATGTTCTTCTATACTCCTCTTACTGCCCTTTTCATTTTCATATACTGATAGATCCCCTCTTACTCTCATTATTTCGTTTTATGAAGTTTTAAGTGGCGCCGTTAGGCTGCCGAAATTTTTGTAACAGATTCTTTCTCCCTTCTCATTTTTCAAGATCTATTTTCATGTAAAGTATTTCAAGTTCCTTTTTTATTATGTTGGGGTATGATCTCTAAATTTATCGTACTGATCTTTTATGATCACATGATGAGAGACCCCATTTTATCTCTTCAATTCAGTATTTTGAATTTTTAAGTGGCGCCGTTAGGCTGCCGAATTTTTAAGTGGTTCTTCACCCTTCTCGTTTTGAAGTTCTACTTTCATGTCAATTCTTTCAAGTTCCTTTTTGTTATGTTGGGTTATGATCTCTATATCTATCATACTGGACTCTTATGTTCATATGATGAGAGACCCCATTTGATCTCTTCAATTCAGTATTTTGAAGTTTTAAGTGGCGCCGTTTGGCTGCCGAATTTTTAAGTGGTTCTTCACCCTTCTCGTTTTGAAGTTCTACTTTCATGTCAATTCCTTTAAGTTTCTTTTTGTTATGCTGGGGTATGATCTCTATATCTATCATACTGGACTCTTATGTTCATATGATGAGAGAACCCATTTGACCTCTTCAATTCAGTATTTTGAGGTTTTAAGTGGCGCCGTTAGGCTGCCGAATTTTTAGGGGATTCTTTCACCCTTCTCATTCTTTTCAAAGTTCTACTTTCATGTCAAGTCTTTCAAGTTCCTTTTTTAATTATGTTGGGGAATTATCTCTATATCTATCATACTGAACTCTTATGTTCACATGATGAGAGGCCCTATTTGATCTTTTCAAAACATTTTTGTTGAAGTTTAAGTAACGCCGTTAGGCTGCCGAACTTTCATAAGAGAAATCTAATTTTTGTCTTCCTTCCATGTTTTTCATTTCAAATGTTATTTCCTTGAAATTTCATTACCATGATCATTTATCCTTCTTATTCTGTCCATCTACTGTTTTATGGGTCATTTATGAATGTTTGACCCATTTTCCCTCTCTTTTTAATGTCTTCTAAAACCTCGTAACATAGCCGTTATTCTGCAGAATTTCCGTCTCAAAATGTCTCTCTCCTTTTCTAAAGTTCTTTTATATTATTAAGTGAATACTCAAAGCTCTTTCTTCTAAAGGGGTATTCACATATATACCAAAATGTTCTATTTTAAAATTTCTGGGATTTACATACATGAGACCCACCTTCCTTTTCTGTGGGTTTTAAAGTGACGTAAAGATCATGTCTTTATTGCAGTTTTTAAAACGTTATGATTATGAAATGAAACCCATTTATTTTATGCTATATGGGTTATTTATGAAATGTTTGATGATGATATATGTGGCTCACATGATAATAAAGTCAAATTTAAGGGTGCGCCCTGATAGCGCTCCAATGCATTGGGTAATGATGTAACCACTAGAGATTACAATTTTCACGATACCTTGGTGAATAACCTTGGTAATTTTCAAATGACACCTTGGGGATGGACCTTGGTGATATGTTCATGATTGTCTATGTTAAATGATGTAGCCACATCTTAATGTTATGAAAATTTTTATTTTTATTATGATATGCCTCACGATTTCTTTCTCATGCCTTAAAGTTCTTTTCATGGCCTTATTGAAGTATCTCAAGTTCACATGTTTCTCTTGTTTCCATTACTGGGCCTTCTGCTCACCCTTTCTTTTGATGTATGTCCCCAGGTTATGAGATGCAGTAATGAACCTAGGATGAACATGAGGAGAAGCCTTCAAGTGTTTAAGAAGAATGTTTTATGTTTTCATGTTTTAAGTTCCTGGTTTCCAAGACACTAAACCCTAAAGATCCTCGGTTTTGTAAAATGTAATGAAAGTTTATTTGATAAAAAGGAGGGATGTTATAGTTGGTATCAAAGGATGGTTTAGTTATTTGTGGAAATTAGGATATGAAAACTTTAGGAATAAGCCTATAGAAAAGTTAAAATATAGGAAATATTCCTGGTATTTTGGTGAGTATTGAGTAAGGGGTTGCCAAGCAAATACATCCCTGTCTGGATACGAGAAGGTAGAGGTGGCTCGGGCACAGATGTACATAGGGGTAAAACCCGAAAACACCGCTTTGAGCTAGACTCGAACGGGAACTGGTACACGACAATGGGCCTTGCTGCACTCTTGGTTACGACACTCCCGGAGGATATGCTTTGGTAAATTCATAAGCTTAGTATGAACCATTGTTAAAGGAACAAAGATAAAATAAAATGAAGATTCACATAAGAATATATGATCATGGATAACCTAGATGGGAACCTAGGGGATCACAAGTTAGGGTATACTTTTCAACTACAAGTTATCCTTATATGCTTTAAGTTTCTTTTCATGATTATTGGCTAAGTATTTAAGCCCCTAATTATAGTTTCTTTTCTTAGTTAATGGCGGGAAATTGAAGAACATGTCACAACAACCAATGTGATAGGAAATGCTACGATTGCCGTATTAATATGACAGAGATGATTATGGGATTAAAATATGATTTTTATTTTGGAAGACGTTCACTATTTTGGGGACCCTATATGATCGAGGTAAATAGATTACAACGATATTTTCATTGAAGAGTAAGGTTGACTTATATTTGAAGAATCGATGAATTTAAGGTGGACTTAAAGTAATTTAGGTTACTTATGGGAATGATTAAACTATCTTGGGTTAAATATGTTTAGGTTAGATACTTTTGTTATAAGGTGTTAGGAGTGGTTGATGTTGTTTGGAGATGAACAATGAAGTTTATTTTGGAAGACTATGTTATCAAATCCTTCTTGTATTTGGGTTTCAATCTTAGTTTGGTTTATTTTGATGAATTTTAAGGACCGTTATTTATGGAATGGACTATGATGAACTTTGGGTAGTACCATGGAACTTTGAAGATTTAAAAGTAGTTTCCATTCCTATGGGATTCTTTTTTTTTGAAGAGTTGTTTTACCTTAGCCTTTCGGTTTTTGGGATAATGTTTAAAGATAAAAGAAATAGATAGTTAATCTTTTGTGGATTATGTGATTCTCTAGAAGATGATTCTTGTGTTTTGATGAGACCAAGTAGTTTTGAATGCTCATAGTTTAGAGAAAAGATTAGTTTTGGGTAGAAACTTATTAAAGGATGAAACTCTACATGAAGGTAGATATATTTCCTTATGTTTTAGTTCTATGTTGTAAATGAATTACTCAAAGTTATGAAAAGGAATGTAAAACAAAAACATTGTTGGTTTACGTTTCCTACTAGGTAATCAAAGACCGCTTGCACACATCATAATTTTGGGATTTTCTGGTGGTTAACTTCCTCCTAATCATGTTTTCTATCACTCTCCTTTAGGACGTGACCCTTTGTTTTCTCCTCCATGTCCATGTTTCCTACATGGAATCCTAGTATGAGTAAACTCGGGTGGCCTTGGTACTTCCTTTTCTTTATTTTAAAGTAATGGTGTCACAGACTCTTTTTCCGATGTGGCACTTTTAATGGAATTTCAAAACCCAATTTTTTAAAATTGCGAGGACGCAATTTCTTAAGGGGGTAAGATTGTAACGGCCCGAAATTTTGAATAAATCTTGTTTCCTAATTTCATGTGTTATTTTATTTTATTTTTATACTCAACAAAAATGTTTTATTTGATAAACATGATTATAATTAAAATGAGACCATTGGGTTCTGACTGTTATATGACCATCGGTCAATATGATCGCTGTGAACAAAATGTTTTGATTATTGTCTCTAAATACAAGTAATCTTGGTTAATTATTATAGAAAGAAGATTCGATGGTCTCACCTAGTAGTCTTGGACCGATCGAAGCCCATCTAACAGAACTTGGGAAGGAGGTAGCACCATTGGGATTTGCTCTGGACCAAACCCAAGCCGAACTTCATCATGTGAAGCTAGAACAGAATCGCCTTCGCGAGAAGTTCAAACTGATAGAAATTACTACTCGGGCAATGTTGGCCGAGCCTCCCTCAGACTCTCTCACCTTAGCACACCTTACACTTAGGTCCTATGCTGGTGTGATAAGGGGCTATGTAAGGAGATCGTAACTGCCTTGTGTAATCCTTTGTTTTAAATAAAAATTGGGATTTCTTCTTATGATAAAGTTTATGACTTTTCAAATGACCGGATAAATATAGTATGCATATTTTTGATGAATTTTAGAAAAAGGATATTTTAAAAATGTTTATGTAAACCTTAAATAATTAAAAATGTGTAATGATTTTCAAAAAATGGTCTTCTTCAATTATGTTCAGTACAAAATTTGGAGTCTAATAAGATCAACATGATTTTTGATGAATAGTAAAATATGAATAGTGATTTTATGATTAGGATTAGTAATATGACCAAATGGATTAGTAATCTCACTTAAAGAAAGTTTTAAAATAATCTAGGCACCTTGATTAAGTAATGTGATTCAATAAAATGGTTAAATAACGGTTTCATAAATTATTATTCAAGTATTAGTTTTTTCGAGTGAATAGTGTTTTTTTAATTAAAAATTAAATTAAAAATATTTAGAAAATTATTTTTATAAAATGGATTTCATTTTTGAATTCAGAGCACCGATATTATGTTATGTTAATTTTTGTGGTTTTTTCTGAAAAAATGAATTTTCGGTGAATAGTGTATTTATTTAAAAAATAAATTAAAAATATTTAGAAAATTATTTTTATAAAATGGAGTTCATTTTTGAAATCAGAGCATTGATATTTTATTAAGGTGAGATTTTGGGATCTTTCTGAGAAAGTTGAATTTTCAGTGAATAGTGAAAATACAGTTTTAGGGTTTCGGTATGTTTAATGACATCATAACTGTGTCATGATGATGTCATGAGTTTTTTTAAGGGTTGGCCGGCCAAGGGTGATGAATTATTGTGTGGGGGTACCCATGTGGCCTAACTTTATGGGAAGTACCATGGGAGGGCCCATGCTTTTGAGAAAACCACTTTTGAGGTGTCCCTTGGCCATTAATGCCTTGTCCCCTCACTTTCCCTATAAATACCAAGCCCTCCTCTCTTCTATTGGACTCCCCACTCTTCCCCAACGAAGTTCTGGTCTCATTACCTCCCAAGGGGTCCTCCCAAGGTTCCCCCAAGCCCTCAAGTTCCCATTTTTTGAGGTTTAAGAGTTACATTTTAAGGTAAGGGATCCGACCTCTCTCTTTCATTTCAAGTAATCTCTTTTATGTCATTCCTTTTAAGCTCCATGTTCTTATGTTGGAGTATGTTCTTCTATACTCCTCTTACTGAACTTTTCATTTTCATATAATGAGAGATCCCCTCTTACTCTCATTCTTTCGTTTTATGAAGTTTTAAGTGGCGCCGTTAGGCTGCCGAAATTTTTGTAACGGATTCTTTCTCCCTTTTCATTTTTCAAGATCTATTTTCATGTAAAGTATTTCAAGTTCCTTTTTTATTATGTTGGGGTATGATCTCTAAATTTATCATACTGATCTTTTATTATCACATGATGAGAGACCCCATTTTATCTCTTCAATTCAGTATTTTGAATTTTTAAGTGGCGCCGTTAGGCTGCCGAATTTTTAAGTGGTTCTTCACCCTTCTCGTTTTGAAGTTCTACTTTCATGTCAATTCTTTCAAGTTCCTTTTTGTTATGTTGGGTTATGATCTCTATATCTATCATACTGGACTCTTATGTTCATATGATGAGAGACCCCATTTGATCTCTTCAATTCAGTATTTTGAAGTTTTAAGTGGCGCCGTTTGGCTGCAGAATTTTTAAGTGGTTCTTCACCCTTCTCGTTTTGAAGTTCTAATTTCATGTCAATTCCTTCAAGTTTCTTTTTGTTATGCTGGGGTATGATCTCTATATCTATCATACTGGACTCTTATGTTCATATGATGAGAGAACCCATTTTATCTCTTCAATTCAGTATTTTGAGGTTTTAAGTGGCGCCGTTAGGCTACCGAATTTTTAGGGGATTCTTTCACCCTTCTCATTCTTTTCAAAGTTCTACTTTCATGTCAAGTCTTTCAAGTTACTTTTTAATTATGTTGGGGCATTATCTTTATATCTATCATACTGAACTCTTATGTTCACATGATGAGAGACCCTATTTGATCTTTTCAAAACATTTTTGTTGAAGTTTAAGTAACGCCGTTAGGCTGCCGAACTTTCATAAGAGAAATCTAATTTTTGTCTTCCTTCCATGTTTTTAATTTCAAATGTTATTTCCTTGAAATTTCATTACCATGATCATGTATCCTTCTTATTCTGTCCATCTACTGTTTTATGGGTCATTTATGAATGTTTGACCCATTTTCCCTCTCTTTTTAATGTCTTCTAAAACCTCGTAACATAGCCGTTATTCTGCAGAATTTCCGTCTCAAAATGTCTCTCTCTTTTTCTAAAGTTCTTTTATATTATTAAGTGAATACTCAAAGCTCTTTCTTCTAAAGGGGTATTCACATATATACCAAAATTTTCTATTTTAAAATTTCTGGGATTTAAATACATGAGACCCACCTTCCTTTTCTGTGGGTTTTAAAGTGACGTAAAGATCATGTCTTTATTGCAGTTTTTAAAACGTTATGATTATGAAATGAAACCCATTTATTTTATGCTATTTGGGTTATTTATGAAATTTTTGATGATGATATATGTGGCTCACATGATAATAAAGTCAAATTTAAGGGTGCGCCCTAATAGCGCTCCAATGCATTGGGTAATGATGTAACCACTAGAGATTACAATTTTCACGATACCTTGGTGAATAACCTTGGTAATTTTCAAATGACACCTTGGGGATGGACCTTGGTGATATGTTCATGATTTTCTATGTTAAATAATGTATCCACATCTTAAAGTTATGAAAAATTTTATTTTTATTATGATATGCCTCACGATTTCTTTCTCATGCCTTAAAGTTCTTTTCATGGCCTTATTGAAGTATCTCAAGTTCACATGTTTCTCTTGTTTCCATTACTGGGCCTTCTGCTCACCCTTTCTTTTGATGTATGCCCCCAGGTTATGAGATGCAGTAATGAACCTAGGATGAACATGAGGAGAAGCCTTCAAGTGTTTAAGAAGAATGTTTTATGTTTTCATGTTTTAAGTTCCTGGTTTCCAAGACACTAAACCCTAAAGATCCTCGGTTTTGTAAAATGTAATGAAAGTTTATTTGATAAAAAGGCGGGATGTTATAAGCCCTTTGGCCCAAGTTCTCATTTACGATTGTGGGGTGTGGTATAGAATTACATCCTCGTCCACATCCGGCTATTTTTTTCACGTCCCAGACATCCCCTTGAGACATCTCTCTATTATCTATTGTCCTTTCCCAAGCAAAAGTCATGCTATGCTTCGTGCATCCCATTATATGGGATTCCTTAATCAATTTATATCCAAAAGGACCCCAAAACATCATAGATTCTTGGACCTAGGGATCTCCTACCATTTCAGTCCAACACCTCCAAGGATTTCGAGGAACAAGATGATACAAGTCCCATGTTCGAATACGGTCAGCAGTAGATGCTCAATTGTTTTCCCCTAAAACTTGGTCACACAAATATAGATACTGTGTTGCGAACATGGTCAGAAGTTATCCTTGGTTATTGTTTTCATTTTTTGGTCTTCCATAGGAATGATGATTCTCCTTCTCTAGTCACCAATCCCATGCCTATGGATTCAAACTAGGCATCTATGGTCTGAGATCTATAACCATAATCTGATATCTATAACGTCCTTTCCACACGATGGTAAACTACATGGCGTATTCATAACTACATAAGGATTGATTCCCATCTTCATGGGATATGTAGGAAAACCCAGATGTGTTTTCCATAGGTCCATCCCAGGTTCACATTCACTTTCTCTCAGCCACCTGGCCTGAATTCTCCCAGGGAATTATGAATGGCATGGCGTATATGGGATTATGTCTTCATTCATGTTGGGTTACTTTCCATTCCCTACACATTCTAAATCCTTCATCCTACAGGACATTAAACCATAGGTTTAGAACTACGTATGGGTTGATTCCCATCCTCATGGGATACCTAGGACCACCCAAACATCTATTCTTCCAGTCCAGCCCCATTTCATCTAAAACTCCTTATCATCCTGGCCCCTTGTCCAAAGTCCTTCTAGTGGAGGGGTATAGGGTGTATTACGAACTTATGGCCTCATTCTCATCAGGTTTGTAATAACAACATCATGTACCTCTTTCTTCTGAGTTTCCTTTGCTCCCCGGTCATACACATCTTTTTGAGTTGGCTTCTCTTAAGTTGGCCCCCTCGACCCTCTTCGACGATTCACCAATGTGCACAGGGGTACTCTGGTTCATGACCTAGAGTGTTGGGTTCTACATAGAAATGATCTCTCCCATTTTTTAGGACTCGTGTTCCCCTTCATTTGGGATTTCATCACCTTTCAAGTCCAAAGTGACCCCCAAATGGCATGAATGCTTGGAGCAAGGTCTCTTCGACTATTTCAGGACAACATCCTTTAGGATCTAGAAGGAAAAATTGATACAAGTCCCACATTAATAACACAGTCAGTGGTCAATGCTCATTTTTCATTCCCATTCCTGGTCACACGATATGGATTCTATGTTTCGAACATTGTCAACTGTTATCCTCCATTTTCACAGTAACCTCATTGATCCATAAGTGTCAGTTTCATGATTCAAATCCTTCTTCACTCCATAATGTCCAAGTGAAACTTCAACACTCTTGGTACTATTCCTCAATGCTCATTCACACGTTATGAGAACAAAGCCACGGTAAGGCGTCATTCGGGGCTCCGCACCGATTTCCCCTTTCATGCATTTCATGCGTTGAAAAGACTTATACCGCCCTTGTTTCCCACATCGAGCGTAGATCATATGGTCTTAGAAACCGGATCGAAGTCTGGACTTCATTGGAAGAGTTCCTCTTTTCCATGGTCCGAACTCTATGACCTTAAACTAAGATCTCTTTATATGCCCGCTCTTTAAGGCGTATGAACCACAACTCTTAGAACTACGTATGGCTTGATTCCCATGCTCATGGGATACGTAGGAACACCCAGACATCTCTTCCTAGGGTCTAGCTAAAGTTACACTTATTAACTTTTATATTCATCCTTTTAGGCCCTGAATCTTATAGTATTGCATGGTATGACGTGTGTGGGTTTATGTCCTCATTCATGTGAGGTTTTCAATAGTCGCACCATGTACTCACCTTCTAGGAGATAGTCTCTCCTACTTCCTGTCCCACATATTGTTAAACTGCACTTCCAGATCTACATATAGCTTGATTACCATCCTCATTAGGATATATAGTAACACCTAGATGCTTCGTCTACAGGTCCAACCCCATAATCCTTGACCTTTTTAGGCCCCTCGGCCCGAGGTTTCTTTCTTGGAAGGGTCCAAGCCATATGACCTTAAAATATGCCTCCTATTCCCAAATGATTTTAAATCGTTGCATCTATATTGCACGACACTAAAATGCATGGGTGGGCCTATCATATGACCCTAAACTATGATATTATCGTATTGGCCGCACGACGAAAAACAAAACCGCATTGTGATGACCTTACTAGAGGGGACACCATATTGGGTATTGACCATCCCCCATACCATTTTTCAATGCCTACATTTGTCTTGATTTATATGGTGACACCAGAATCCTCTGTCCTCAGTTTATCACTTCATAAATAAAGGAACACACATATATCCTAAAGGAAAAACAAGATCTATCAAATGTTTCTTCTTTTAGTGTGTAGACTAGACCCGCACTAACTTATCATCCCTAGAGTTGGTACCTTACCATGTCATATCCATAACTACATGTGGCATGATTCTCATTCTCATGGGATATGTAGAATCGCCCGTGAACTATTCGCCGGGCCCAGCCTAACAGTCGTTTTCAGTCCCTCAACCTAAAACATCCCCAACAAACACATGGTGATCTAGAATCTAGGTCTTTATTCATGTCGGGTTTTATAATTTCCTCACCATGTGTATACCTCATTCGTTACCATATCTAGTCTAAGCACTATGACCATAAAGTAAGACCACTCTGTGTCTTTAGTGCATGGCACTGAACTAAATGAGACATTCCAGAACTATGTATGGTCTGATTCCCATCTTTATGGGATATGTAGGAATGCCCAGACTTCTTGTCTTCGAGTCCAGCCCCAGGAATCTTAAATCTTGTCCCTTTTTTGATCCCTTGGACCAAAACCATTTGGGAACACATAATTATGTGGAATCCTACTATCCTCGTTCGTGCCGACATATGTACTATGTCGCATATTACTATTCTGAATTACTCTCTCTTAAACGCATGATGTTAAATTGCAACCATACCCTGAACAAGATCGCGATGCCCAAGACAATTATAGGATGCATCAGCTTCCTCACCAGAGAGGTCCTTTATGGATGTAGTAATGCCCCCTGATCAGACCAATACGCTCACCTAATGTGTTTGCACCATGATGGCGTGACTTCAAGAGTGTTGTACATCATTCGAAAAAACCATAACTCCATTCCACACACTTTTCATGCCCTTTATTCAGATCCTCATCCTCTTTCACATGTGAAGGAACCCCCTAACAGTATAGATGCTCGGCCTATAACTCACCTACTATCCGGAGATAATGTTATGAAGGACTTATGGATAACATTTCGAGTCAGGACCCATGTTTCAAACATGGTCAGTAGTCGGCCCTCGTTTGTTGTCCTCATGCCAGGATAACACAATAGGGATGTTGTGTTTCGAACATGGTCAAATGTTATCATTTATTTTCATGCCACCCTCACAGTGTTCTGAATTTTGTGTATCATGATTCACACCTTCGATTACCTTATGTTTGGATTTATTCTAACACCCCTGACATTACCCTGCTCATGCACTAGAGCACATTGAGGAAAATGGCACTTCGATTGTTCTGAGACCTTCGTTCTCCAGTTAGGCCTCTCCCTTTATTCTCAGAAATCTTGATTGGTTTTTCAAACTTAGAATGCCCTAATCTTGGCTGACACTCTTATATTCATATGGAATAACGTAGTGAACATCCCTTGTTTCGCACATCGGGCTTGACCCATGTGATTTTAGGGATGGATCACTGGGGATTTCACGAATATATCTGATGCGGGTAAAACCAAAGAAAATAACGGATCTCATGCATAAAGCCAGCATAAAACAATAAACGCGTGAAAGTACATTCTATGGTTTACAAGAATTACAACACCTGAGGATTGACCCCTCCCATGGATGGGTTTACTTCATCAAAAGAGTGTTGCAGCTCCGCCACCCTCTGGCTTGTGGCATCTAGGATTCCCTATCACCTGGTCAGTTCCTGCTCCTCCTCGGTAGAAATGGGGCGTAGTTCATCAGCCACAACTCGGGCCCACTCCTTTTTGGTTTTAATGAAAATCAACTCCTCGGAGGCTTGCGTCATTTGTTCTTCGGACTCTTCCAGCTGGGACATCAGCCGCGATATAATCCCAGATTGTGTGTTAAGGAAAAAAAATTGCTCTCCTTCCTGGGATCGTAGTAATTGAATCTCAATTTCATCCTCTTGGAGCCTGTTGATGTTCACTTCTTTTCTCCGCTACCAGCTTACACCAATGACACAATCATACTCCAAAACATTCTCCACTATGAGATCTTAGATGAGAATATGGGGGCACTGGGAATCCACTTCGCCAGGGCATAGCTCGTGAAACCGTGAACAAAGCCTCTAAATCTATTCTATCCATTGTGCCTAAGGGGTGTCATCGATGAAGCACTTGATCAGCTTCCATGACCAATGACTGAAGATTTTTTTATCCTACTCATCTAAGGTCATCTCGTCCCAGTCCGTGGGGTTGGCAGGATAATACACGGGGAATGCCCCCAGGAACACATCATCAGGGTCTTCATCCAGAATACGATCAAGTATACTAGGACCCATATTGTTCGATTGATCCCCATCGCCAGATTCCACCAAAATTATTTTAGGTGAAACCCCACTAATGGTCCCACCTGTGATCAGGAGGGCCACAACTTGGTTGGTTCAAGTGTCTGCCTCCACGACCATCGACGTTCCCCTAGGAATGGCACAACCAGGAATACCAACCAACCTAGCCAACACATCCCAAGCCATTTAAAGAATTTGGAATATAAAAAGTGCACAGATGTTAGTCAATCTAATCAACTAGTGACATTAACGTATTCTATAAAAGATAATTACATAGATCAAACAATTGGTCTCTTTCCAGGGTTGTTTCCATCAGGACCACCAAAATTGGCCCTACATAAATTTTCGGGAAGTATAAAGATTCTAGGAGGGCCACCCTGAGAGTCACAGAACCTCCCGTCATGATGATTGTCATAGCCACTGGCGCAGATCCCGTGGTTCCCAAAATTTCATGTACTATGGGGTGAGAACCGGTTTTGCAGATAAGGAATTTCAGTAAAATTATAATATCTGTTTAGAAGTTCTAAAAAACCCGAGTGAAAATACTAGGGTAGTGGTTAGGATTTTACCTCAAGGGCCTCTGCGAACTCCTCTAACTCCGGGTCGGAATCACAGACATCACCTTCCTCCAGAGGGATCACTCTATCGGCCTCCTCCCCCTAGGAGGAATCATATGATTCTTCCATTAGAGGTAATCGTTCCCTCAGTTCAAAATCCGACAAATGTAGAGGGGTCGTTTGATCTAGAAATACTTTTACTCGATCTGTTATCAGACACGGTGCACCCCAAAATGAAAAACTACCTCCATCGTGGCCAGGTATTACTCTTCTTCAGCTTGGGATACTGCAAAGCTAACCCTGACATGACCGATCCTTGGAAAATCCATCCTGATATGGTTCAAGGGTTTCCACATCTCAGATTGGCTGAGGAATTTCCTATTGACATCCCAAATTTCCTAAGCCTTTGGGATGATAGCATTCTTCGACATGTTTATGTGGCGAAACCGCTTCCCCGGAACCCGGGTGGATATCCTATGGAACCTCCTATGTGGCCTCCCCTCTGGATAATTTTTCTCCAATGGGACCATCGGGTCTGCTGCCGCCATCAGATCCACTATTGGTATCTCCCTTTCAGCCATTGCAGTCCTCGCCGCCATGACAGCCTTGCAACCATGGGATGACCTGACCGCCTTTTGGCCCCAACCTCGAGGTTGGGAAGGCAACCCATTACTAGCCCAAATGGTCTATCACTTCAGTATTTTCCTCAATAGGCCACCTCCAAGCTCTTGGAATATTCCTTCACCAGCCCGAAGATGGTTGTGGGTGGAGGTAGCTCATTCCACATCTTTCCATCCACACGTGTGAACATGTTCCACATCTGCCTCATCACACATGGCTGATCCTTGTGATGCACCTCCAAGTAAACTCGTGGGGTCAGTCACTACATGCACTGAAGCTGCCTCGCAAAATGGGGCGGGGTGTATGTCTCATAGAGAGACTCGCAGTTAAACCACACTACCAGGACTCCACCCTGAAAGGATAGGAGATAAGATCAATACTCCTCCATCCCCTGGTCATCACCAGTGAATACAGTTTTTGGCAACAGGAATGGGTGGAAGTTGAACTCATCTACCATCTAGATCAGTTTTAGCACCGCTTGTAGGGTCAGATTGTCCAGAAATCTCCCCACATCATTCAGAATGGATGGGAAAAAATTTGACCCCAGAGGGGAAATGGGATTCAGATATTCATAGATACCCCTGACGTGCGCCGCTATCTACCCAAATAGGAGGTGGAATGGCCTGCATATCCTTCGTGGATTCTTCCCCTCATTTATATACCATAACATCTTGTACAACATGGAGAGAATCAGGATCTCGAGGTTGACCCATCCCCATATCTCCAACATGGACGCCATAATGAACTTGATCAGCTACACGCTAATGTTAGTATCCATCACTGGTAGGATCTAGCCATAGATAAGTGTCATGATAAATGCAACCAACCTAACCACCAGTTGTTTCTCAGTACTGACACTGAATCCCCAGGTTTTCTACTAGCTTTACTCTAAGATCCACCAATATGAGTGCTATTTGCCTTATTGAACCCCCTTTAGGTAGGGCCAAGGCCTCATAGGGAACTACCTATCTTTTGGGAGGTTCAAAGAATACTTGATCCACCACTTGAAGTGGACATATCTCATTGAATCCTTATCTGCTCCTAGCACCAGCTCCATCAATTCCCTCTCCAGTAGTGGAATATACTCCGGATCCTCCCATGCACCCACAACAGGGAGGAACTCAGTGTACATGGCCCCCTGTATTGGGACCCCTGAAATCTGGGGAGGGTCTCATAGGCTGATGTCGACCTCTCCATGGTGCAAATGGAAGGTATTGGTTCTCAATTACCACCTACTTAGCAACCTCGTCATCAGATACTTTGGATGATAGATGTGTAATTGAGAGGCCCAAGCCTCCTCATACAGGCCCACTTGCCTCAACTATGCCCCGAACTCCTCACACGAGGAACCAACCCAATAGGCCCAGGCCCAATCGTCCATAATGATTCCACCCTAGCATAGATCCCACTTGTCAGTCCATCCCTTCTCTGGGTTCTATAGGGCTGCCTTTAAAATAGTATGGTGTAACGGGGGAGACATCTCTAGCTATAGTTCCTTCCTGTAAAAATTATTCGCATGAATGTATAGACAGTCAGCATTGACAGGCGTGATATCCTCCGAAGTATGTTTGTTAGCTGCACTGAACCACTGGCGCTAGCACGATGTGCTCCAGAACTAGTATTTTGGTTCGTCCCTGCTCACTTCAGGGATTAAGACGTTGTCACTCATGCCAAATTCTTGAAAAGGTATCCTTCTGCACAACATATAGTTCTTCTTCCCTTCCAACAGCAGCTCCACCAGCAAATTATGGTTAGAATGGATTTGTATGAACTCATGTATACATGAGTTATCCGCCATTTACTCCCTCTGAGAAGCATCCTCAAGGACCCCCTGGTAGCTTCCTGGTTAGCCATACAGTTTTTGAAAGGTGGACGTGTTTGGTTCTAGATCGTGAAGCTCTTTCGCGAAGCTTGTTTGTGAAGCCCATCCACGAAGCTCGGTCCCAGCAATAAAATCATGGACCCCTACCCCGACCTTTAAGTGCACGTCATAGATCGCACCATCATGGAGTTGAAGACTGGCTGTGCGCTGTGAAATAGAAATCCCAATTCACAGAGATAAATCATAGAGTACATAGAGCATTGCAAATCGAGATAAAAAATCACCAAAATGTGAAGGTGAGAAAGGAAGAACGAGATGTTAGCCTCCCCTATTTATAGGTGATGACCCCTTGTGATTCGCGGCACATCTGGCCGTGGTGAGCTTCGTGAAGATATCAAACCGTGCATCGCCGCTCTGCCTCGTGACTATCCTTCATGACCCTTCTTTGGGAGTGTCACAAACGTTTTGTTGATTGAACCATAAACTTATTACCTCATTTTCTCATGGGATCCAAGTATGAGGGGGAATTTTTTGGTGCCAAAATATGGGGAGACGAGGAGCCAATGAAAAGAGGAAACCATCTCCTCTATAGCAGTCTCGTGAAGCCTGTTCGCAGAGCATGACCAACACCGTGGCTGGCATGAAGCTACCTCCCTTGTGAAGCCATCGTGAAGCAAGGTGGCGGGAGCCTCCACAATCTAGTTGACATTTGAAAAAACCGCTACAGTGAAAGGATGCGGGAGGCTCCGTCATCCGCTTGACGTTTATGATGCCACCATGGAGCAAGGAGGCGAGATGCTATACGGTTATGACAAAGTGCCACGTAGCTTTGCGTTGTTCGATATATACTTTGCCGCACCTCTTGCCTATAAATTCCGGGCTCCCCTGAAGGCCAACAGATTGATCCTCCAACCTTTCAATTTCTTATCTCTCAAATTGTGAAGAACTTTCTGCTCTGCAAAAAATGAGCTCCTCAAGGTACTTTATCATCACGAACTGACTTTCCCTTTCGTAAAATTCAACCCCTCCTTAGAGAAGGTTTCCCTTTCCAGATTCCATGGTCCATCGTGAAGGAAGGGGATCCCCAAGGGGACTCGAGTATTTTCAGATCATTTAGGCCTTGTGAAGTACCCTTTATGCACATGAACACCCTATACTAGGGCAAGGTCAATGTTCTTCGCGTAGCACATTTCTTCATAGTGCTACGATTCGCAGGGCACCCCTACTTCGTGATGCTTCGCATCACAAAATCCTTTTCTTTTCCAAAATCACCCTTCATATGAACCTATTTCCTATACCTAGTTAAGGAAACCACACTTCTCAAAGGTCATCCAATACATAGATCACCATATCTTCCCGTGATTCCTTCCTATAAACCCCTTTGCTCTGCAACCCTTCTTTCCATATGTCCCTCTGGGCTTGTACGATATGCTTTAAAAGTCCCTTGGGTGGTGCTTCATGTTGTATTGCTTGGAATAATGATTCTCTGAATAGGCACACTAATGGATATTGATTCTTTGCATAGCCACAATATTGTGGGTCTCCTATTGGATCACTCCACAACACCCCCTCTCCACAACATTGCTGGTGCCTTCCCTTTACTAAGGATTAAAGGGTACCAGTTATGTAAGTCCTCGGGGTGTAGAGAGAACCCACATAATCTATGTTAGAAGACGTTAAACAACCAAGAATCATCATCCTCAGCACATGATGTTAAATTGTGACCTCATCCCGTGTGTCATACACAGGATGCCCCATCTTGAGCATTATCTATACCCGCTCATCTCCACGAGAGTGAGCTATTATTTATATGGAATGTGATACTCTTTGTTTTAGTGGAGCCTATCCACAGGGATGGGAAACCATATTGGTGTAATACCCTAGCCTTTCCTGCAAGAGGTAGCATCGCTGCCCCCCTCTCTTCCATGAAAAATCCATCTTCAATTTGCCTTTTTCTCTATTGGGCCTTCATCCAGGAGTATGTCCCAATATCCATATCCATAGGCTGTGGGCCATGTGTAAGACCCTATTTCTTCATTAGGATACTTACCACTTGTAAGACCCACTCCATGTCCCATGGACTCACCTTTTGAGATGTGGTTGGATGGTCTTTGCTGCCTCTTGTTTCTCACACCTAGAATGACTCACATAGCATTAGATTAATCATAGACTATGGAATCCCCTCTTGGCCATCTTAGAGTGTAATCCACAAACCCCATTCCTAACTATGTGGACATTGTTACTTTCCAAGGTAAGGTACATAGGAAGCCTCCCTGAAGTTCAATCCCTACACCTACTTGGTCTTAGACACTTCACATAGGTTTACCAAGCCCCCCATTCTGAACTACATGGACATTGATCCTTGACAACGTAAGGTACCTAGAAATCCTTCCCGAGGTTCAATCCCAACACCTAATTGGTCCAACCACTTCACACCCATTTACTAGGCCCCCCATTCCGAACTACGTTGACATTGATCCTTTCCAAGGTAAGGTGTTCATAAAGCCTCCCCGATGTTTAATCCCAACAACTACTTGGTCCTGAAGACTTTACGCCAGTTTACCAAGCCCCCTATTCAGAAATATGGGAAATTTGATCCTTTCCAAGGTATGTTACATAAGAAGCCTACCTGAGGTTCAAGCCCAACACCAACTTTTCCCCGACTACTTCACGTAGATTTTCCAAGCCCCTCATTCTGAACTACATGGACTTTGATCCTTTCCTAGGTAATGTACGTAGGAAGCCTACCCGAGGTTTAAACCCAACACCTACATGGTCCCGACCACTTCACGTTAGTTTACCAAGACCCCCATTTCAAAATACATGGACTTTGATACTTTCCAAGGTAAGGTATGTAGGAAGCCTCCCTTATGTTCAATCCCAACACATACTTGGTCCCAACAACATCACATCAGTTTACCAAGACCCCCATTCTGAACTAAGTGGACTTTGATCCTTGCCAAGGTATGTTACATTAGAATCCTCACCAAAGGTTCAAGCCCAAAACCCATCGGTTCCGACCTATTCATGTCGGTTCATGTTCGATCTGCATGGCATTAAATTGTACACCCCTAGTTCCATTAAGAATGATTCCCCCATCATCCCTTAGAACTATGCGGTTTTGATCCCAGTCTCCTAGATAGGGTACGTAGGAAGCCTCCATGAGGTTCAACCCCAATAATTGTAATGTTGTTGTACCCTAATCAGTGGTAACCTGTTGCACCACAATCATTGGTAAACCATTGTACCCCAATCAGTGGTATGTCCTTGTGTTTCCCAATAAGTGGTAAGATGTTGTGTTTCCCAAGCAACGGTAAGCCATTTTTTCCCAAACAGTGGCAAGTCGTTGTGTTTCCCAAATAGCGGTAAGTCGTTTTGTCTCCCAAACAGCAGTAAGACATTATGTATCCCAATTAGCAGTGAGTTGTTGTGTACTCCAATCATTGGTAAGCAGTTGTAGTTCCCTTATTGGGACCCACATCTTTGGTCCATCCTAGTGGTGTCAGAATAACCCAAGCTACAAACCACATGTAAACCCCTACATATTATTGGGTTGTTGTCCTATGCATACACCCCAATTAAATTCACTCACCCGAACTACATGACTTTGATTTTCTGCCATGAGGATACGTAGGAAGTCTCTTTGAGGCTCAATAAAAACATCACCATCGTCCTCATGTCAGTTTCATCTCATTCTCCATCTACTTCATTCAACACCCCATCATCCATCCTGATTATTATCTTTGTTGCCACATCCCTGTGAGATCATGTCACCCAATCTCTCGCTGCTTCTAGAAGCAATCAGGTAACTAACCATGAGTTATACCCAACATCAGTGTACCCTCTAGGGGTTGTACTCATATGATCCACTCCTGTCAGTGTTCTGATCTATCAGATCTATCTCTGCTAGATGTTAAACTCATGGTATACCCTGTGTTAAACATGGGAAGCTGAGGAATACCTCAGAAACATGACCATGGAATATAATTCCCCTCATTCAATGTGGGATACTTTGGGATTCTGTGCCCTAGAGAAGACCTATCATAAGGGGAATAAAATATACATGCCATTGTTCCAGTGTCCAGACATTCCATTGATGTCTAACGTGACTACTCCACTAACCGAATGTTTCTCCCTAACTTGACCCCTGGGAATGTCCTGCCATAATCAGTGTAATTATCTGGAGTCCATGACGACATGACACTAGGAAGAGTTTCATGAACAATGTCTTAATCTATGAGGGAGACTCGGAATAGGTAACAAACATGGAGGAGGAATCCACGGAAGTAAGAACCGATATCTAATCACCCCATTCCGATCAAGGAGAATACTTCCCCGAATAAGGGACGGATGTCGCCCAACATTGGAAAGCGAAAATGCGGGGCAACAATTAGTGCATCCTCAACAGAGTGATGTGTGCCCTAGTGAAAGAATTAGAAAAAACAATGAAATGAATAAAAATCTTGCATGATAAAATCCTTAATGCTTAATGAGATGAGTGGTGAAGATTCCCTTTTCTATGTAAACAATTTGAGCGATGTGTCAACATTCAATGTTTGATTCTTTCCAAATTTCTGGTAAACTAAAGTCTTATGAATACATATAAACATATACAATGCTTGAGAACCTGAGTGGTCTATACTAAGTGTGAGATAGGCATGAATGCTTTGGGATTTACAAGGTTCTTTTTAGATCATTATTGGAGAGGGTTCCCACTTCGGCCCCATGTAGTCAAGATCATTGGCTATATTGAGTGCCTATAGGTTCTAGGGTTTAAAATCTATAAATAACTATGCACCAATATCATTGTGGAATCACTCCCTCAGATATTATCAAGATTTTTCTGGAATTTTAATATGAACAATATTGAGAAGTCTGTACTAGATCTTCTCACTCTTCTTATCCAAGTTGGCAAAGATATAAAATGTGAAAATTATTTTATACTTATAATGAAAAAGTAGAAAGGGAAAATGAAGAGACACAAGTTTAAAGATTTTTCACACCCTTCTAAGAAGAGGAAGATCAAGTGGAAAGAAATAGAACAAGATGATTTCTATTTTTCATATGGTAATAAGGTTCCTTGGAAGAAAAATTACACCAGCAAAAGAATAATTGGGAATCTTTAGGTGCATTTTTTATCCAGTAAAATTTATTTCTTTAAAAAAATTGGTAATTACATATAGATTTTGGTACTCACATATGTATTAAAATACATTTTAAAATGTATATTTGGAACAATAATAGAGGGTAGGTAGATCTATGAGCAGCCAACGAAGCTAATATTGCTGTTCTAACTATTAGAGAATACCTCTTTACATTTCCAAATAGAATGATAATGTTTTTAAAGGGTTGTAATTATGTGACTTGAGTTACCAAAAAATTTATTTCTATATCCATAATTGATATATATGGATTTATTTTAAAATTTGGGAATAAATGTTTCTTCAATTATAAATATATAATTTATTGTGGTAAGGAACATTTAAATAATAGTCTTTATATGTTGGATTACACAAACCAATTAATGGAAATTAGTAATGATGTTACTTCACATGACTGATACCACACCCAACTTTGGCATCACCATCTATGTCATGCAAAAAAAGATCTTCAATAAATTACATGATGATGGATATTTGTATTATTTTCAACTAATTCATCTTAGCATATGTCACACATGATTATAAATGAAAAATCATCAAATACCCATTTATTGGGAAATGATAAAGGGATAATGAGTTTGAAGAATTAATTTATATCAATGTGTGTCTACAGTTTCCTATTGAAAAAATGTGTGGGTAAATGAACTTAATAACTTTTACTGATGATTTTAGTGCATATGGATTTGTCTACTTAACGAGGTATACATTGGATTATTTTGATAAATTAAAAGAATATAATAAAGAATATGAGAACTATATTAGAAATAAGATTAAGAAACACCACTCAGACCGCGGGGCATAATATCTCCATCAAGACTTCATTGATTACATATTATATTTTGGGATCCTATACCAACTAACTCCTGCTTACACATCTCATCAGAACGGTTTAAGTGAAAGAATGAACCACACCTTGATTGAAAAAGTGAGATTAATGATCAGTAATGCAATTGATCAATTATCCTTTTGGGGATATTCATTACAAAAAACAATATACATACTAAATTGAGTTCCAACTAAATCAACAATCAATATAAGATACCAATTATAGAATATAAAGAAATATATGTTGAATTAATTTCATGTGTCGAGTTATGAAGCATTTTTAAGGAATATTTAAGTAACAAACTTTCACCCCAAGGAAAAAGTGTTTCTTTATAGGTAATCCCAAATGAACAAAAGGAATCCTACCCCTAAAATCCTTCAGACAAGAAGTTTTGGGTTGAAATATGTCCCACATTTCTGAGGATAGATATTATCTATAAAAGATATAGTGTGAGTTTGATAGGCTTTGAGGAAGTCCACACTCATGATATAGAAGAGTTAGCACATTAACTAGTTCCCCAAATCCCAATGGGAGATGAAAGTGTTATGGAGACATAATTACTATGCAGGAGAAATAGAGTGTTTATAGAACCAAAACGAAATGGGTTTTTAGCCACTAAGGATTGTGACTCATTATAAGTTTATAATAATGATCCTATAACCCAAAATGAAGCAGTAAGTGTCATATATGTTGCCAAGTGTAAAGAGGCTATGAACTCTGTAATGGATTCCATGTATGAAAACTAAATTTTGATTTTGATAGACCCTTCAGTAGATGTAAATCCCATTCGTTGAAAATGGGAAATCAAAAAGAAACTGGGAATGGAACTAAATTTCATTACCTATGAGGCGCGATTGGTTGAAAATGTTTTAAACACCACCAAGGTATTGAATAAGATTAAACATTTTCCCCTGTTACAATGATAAAAACCATTAGAATACTACATACCATTGTGAATTTCCATTGATTATGATATTTGAAAAATGGATGTAAAAACATCCTTCTTTAATGGGAACCTTTTCAAAGATCTCTATATGAAGCAACCTAAAGGGTTTATGACTCGAAAGGATGAAAACAAGTTATACCAGTTGCAAAGATCAATTTATGGATTAAAGGAAGAATCTTCGCAATGGAACATTTCTTTTGTTGATTGCATAACTGAATTTAGTTTCATAAATAATTAATGAGAGCCATGTTTCTATAAATTATTTAGTGGGAGTTAAGTCATTTTATTAATAGTATATGTCAATTACATATTTCTCATTGGAAGAAAACTACTAGTCTTATAGCCTGTTAAGGAATAGTCGAATAAATGTTTCTTTATAAAAGACTTGGGTGAAGAAAATTATAGTATTTGGATCATGATCTATTGTGATAAATCTAAGAGGTTACTCGGCCTATGTCAATGTACATACATTCACAATATACTGAAGAGTTTTTATATGGAATAATCCAAGATGGGATTGTTTCCAAAGTCTCATGGAATTCATCATTCTAAGATAACATTTCCATTGACACATGGGGAATGAAACAGAATAGAAAGGATTCCATATGCAATAATAATTGGGCTAGTCATGTACACTATGCTATGTTCTAGTCTAGGTGTCACCTATGCAGTAATTATGATAGGAAGATATCAAGCTCATCCAAGTGACTAACATTGGATGGAATTCCATACTATCCTTATGTATATAAGTCATACTAAGGATCTTTTCTTATTATAGGGAGTATATTAGGAACTTACCATCAATGGATATACAGATGCTAGTTTCCAAATTGATCAAGTTGACACGAAGTCACAAATGGGATACATCATCACATTGAATGGTGGTTCTTTGAGTGGGAAGCGATCAAATTAGGTTGTGTTCATAGATTCTACATTATAGTCCAAGTAAATTTCAGCTTATGAAGCATCTAAATAATTAATATGGATATAAAAATTCCTTTAAGAGATTGATGTGGTACCTAACAGTAAAGATCCTATCAAACTCTATTGTGAAAATAATGCAATAGTGTCTCTTGAAAAATATACAAGGTCACATAAGTGGATGAATCAAATAATTAAAAAGTATCATACCTTGAGATATTTTTCATATATAGGTGAAGTTACAATGGGAAGTATTTCCATAGAAGACAATGTGGAAAACCACTTGACTAAATCCTCCACTCAGTAGAAACCTAACTATCATGTGATGTTTAGCGAACTAAAGTTCATATGATGTTTTCTCTAGTCTACATGTATGTTTATTATAGTTATTGTTATAGGAACAACTATCTATACATTGATTACATATATATTTGATGTATTGAATATTAATAAAACTAATTATAACATATAGTTCATTGTTATACATGAATGTAACGTAATAATGTCCTAGAGTATATGTCATGTTGATAAGGTCATAGTAGTTTACCACTATGATGAGAACCTTGATGTGGAATGAAAATTTTCTTAAATAATGTTCTACTGATGGATAATATACCATGGTGCAACACATAGTACATAAAATATCTGGTGAATTTACTCATAAAGATGATGATGTGTCTTCTCCTGATTTTTGCACTTAAATAATATCCAAGATGGGAGATTATAATAATTGAACCTTCCATTGGAATTACACATGTTTTGTTATTATCATATATTCTTATCTACCAGAATGTGTGATGGTCCTTATACAATAAGATTATTATTATTTCATATTACAACCCATATACTTAGATGTTATTTTTCAGACCATGATGATAACAGGTCCTGGAAAAGTTGGATACATTAGGTGCATCACAAGTAACATTTCATTAATGGATAATTAGAGGAAGGATTTGTCCCTTCCTTATTTATGGAAGCTAATATCTCAATATTTTGTTGGGAACATTAATATCACATTAAATTCAATGTCCTTTGTGTAAAGACATGAATATTTAAGATAGTAAAATAAAGACATATCAAGCATATAGGTTGGTGACATGGATGTGAAAACTTCTTGATGAGATATTATTACAAAGGGGTTATATTACATAGCTAGTGTTCACATGTGGTTTTTTTGTATTAAATTATTTCTCTTGGGTTCCTTTACCCATTTCTATAAAATAATCTAGATCATTAGGTATGTCAGTGTAATTCCAATGAGAAATAATCCAAGATGGTTTCATATTAAGTTTATCTATTGATATTGATTAAATACTATTTGAATTTATGTATTGGAATAATGATTATTCTCAAGATCATAGAATTATTTTATTCATGTTTTATTGATCATTAATATTCTAAAGTTGATAAATAATAATTTTTTATTAACAAATAATTTACTTGATTATGAGAATTTAAATAAAATATTTATTTATTGGATTTTGAATAAAATATTTATTTTATTTATTGAATATTTTTTACAAATATTTATTCATCGGAATATAAATAAAATATTTTATAGTGAATAAAATATTTATTCGGTTTTTTATAGAATACTAGAGTAGTTCAAATGAACTGATACTGAGTCTGATTAAAATTATTAATTAAAATGACTGTTACATAATATATAACATTAGCCAAGTTGGCATGACCAAAAAATAGGAAAAACTATAGTATTGTTATGTGGTATGGGGTTTATAATAAAATTTAAATGGTATTGAACGTATAACATAAAGTTAAATAATATTTTAATGTACACCCTATCTTATAAATAGACAGTTATGCCTATTGTATATTGCATCCAAAAATTTATAATAGAGAATAGTTGCATATGGTGAATTGTCTCTTTACTCCTCATTCTATCTCCCTATCAAGAATGAGAACTACAAGCTAGATTTATTCAAGGATAAAGAATGATCAATCAATAATGAATAGAAAAACATATTAGATTTGACGCACTAGCTCTCGGTGATCGAGTGGTGTTGCTTGGAGGTCATTCAAGCATGTGTGGATCACCGTTAGAGGGATTATATCCTTGGATCCTCGCAGTGAAATGATGGAAATCCAAAAGGGACTTTTCGGATAATAAATAATTGTCAATGAAGAAACTTTCGAAGACCAAGTATTTATTTATTCAGATATTAAATAAATTAATCTAAAATTTTATGTGCAAGAACCTAACTCATAGTTTCTGTAAATGACTATTGAACGAAATTTTTATATATCACCACCACTTCAAACTTTCTCTATGCTCAGAATAATCAATACCTAGTATTACAGACTCTATCACACACTATTGTGATAATTCTGTAGCAATGTCTCCAGCTATGGAGTGAATATCACATTAGAAGATGAACCACTTACATTGAATGTTTCATATATTAAAGTGTTTTTCTCAAAGAGGTGATGGTATAGCAAGAAGAATATCCATGTAAGACAATGTTCCATAATTATTTGACTAAATCATTAACTTAGTAGAAACATGATCATCATGTGAGGTTTGGATGACTGAAAGTCATTAGAAATTGGTTCTAGTTCAAGAGCGAGTTTTTTGGAGTCGGTGTCCTAGAATAAACTGATTGTATTTTTTATAACATGTATATTATAATATTTGAATAATAATAAAATATCTTATTATAAATTATTCTTTATTTTTCACTAATTTACTGTAATAAATTTATAGAGTATCCATTGCATTGAAAAGGGTGTATCAGTTCAATGATGTGATGAGAAAAATGAAATTTAATGAATATATTCTTCAAAAAAGTTCTAGGGTTTGATAATTTTCTCTGATTGGGAACATAGTATATTGAATGTTATGTGAATGTATTCATAATTGGATGAGGATTCATCTTATAAAGTTTGCACTTGGTAATTTACAAAATGAGATATTATTAGAGTCGTACCACTAGTAGGAATTCCACATGTTTTTTTGTCTTTTGATATTTTTATCTTTGAGCATGTGTAACGGTACATAGACATAAATATTGTCATTAATTCATGTTACGACTCAGAAACATAGATTTACTAACCAAAACCATGACACCATATGTTCAGGGGAAGTAGGAATCATTGGGTGTGTCACAAATGATATGTTATTAATTGACACAATGAGGAAGGATTTATCCCTTCTTTCTTTATGGAAGTTGATATATCATTCTGTTATTTGAAATTGATCTGTCTCAGTAAATTACATTACTATTGTGTAACATCGTCTTTATTTCAGATAGTGAAAGAATGATGTATCAGAAATATTGGATTATGAAATAGATGTGCAACATGCTTGATGAGATACTGTGAGCAAGGGTTAATGTAACACATTGAATTCTCATATGTAGTTATTGATGTTGAAATATTAAGTTCTTTCTCTTGGGTGCCTTGTACCATTTCTAGAAAGTAATATTGGACTTTAAGAAATATCTCATAATTTAAACAAGACTAAATACAAGAGGTTCACATACTAAGTGATACCATTTATCTCAATTAAATTCTATTGGAATGTAATTATAAGAATAATTATTATTCTCAAGGCAGAGAAATAATTTTCTTTATGTTTTATTGTTGTCATAAATTAAATAAAAATTTAGTCACCAAATTGTGGATAAAATATTTATTTATTAATAAAATATTTAATAAAATATTTATCCAGACATTCATTAAATGCTATCGAGGATGATAAGGCTAAGATCACACCCTTTAACAAATATTAATTTGTAATCCAATGAAATGTTATTTATCATTATGCCAGTTAGCACATGTCATACATTAAAAATAATATTTTTTATATGTCATGGGGTAAGATTAAGAATATTATATTATTTAATGGTGTTTGTGAAATTAAATAATATTTTAACCATAACAATAACACTATAAATAGCTGCTTATTACTATTGTGTAGGGTTAATCATGAATAAAAAAGTTATAATCATTGCACACAAAAGACTTCTATCTCAAATTCCTCATTCTATCCTCTTCTCATGAATGATAAAAACAAGATGGAATATTTTAATCCTAAAGGAACATGAAGTGATTAATATGAGAAATAAAAGATGATAGATATGCCAGGCTACAACCCAAATTCCATCGGTGTTGTTCGAAGATCAAAGGAGCATGTGTGGATCACCACTATAGGTATTATACAATGGGATCCTACCAACAAAATGATGGTAATTTGAAAAGTGATTTTTGGAATATTAACAAAAACATTTTTGAAGGAAGTTCCTAGGATGAGGTAAAATTTTTTGATATTTAAATTAAATTATTTAGATATTTAATATCCATAAGATCCTTTATTAGGGTCCTGATATTTTCTTTGACAATATTCAATGGAAAAGGTAAATTATCCATGAATTTATGTCATTCCCAATTGGTGTATGATCTATCAGATATGAAAAAAAAATTTATGGTTATTCCCCTACCAAGGAGATTATACTATGTTTGAAACCTTCTTTTTTGTGTTTAGGAGGAATCATATAATTCTAGGGGACTATATAGATAAAGAAACGAGAGTAAATGTTTTTCGGTTGAAGATGTAGAGGATTTATTATGGATATATTTTATGATGAGAATAATTTATATTTCATTTATTCTGATGTATTATAAGATGTTCAAAATTTTGTTAGTGTAAGAAATAAGTGTGATATAATTTGGAGATATAGAGTGATATTTTTAGGAGATAAATCATTATATTCACTTTTATTATATAATAGATGTTTTTGTCAGGGGAGAATAACTAATAAAAACAAGGAGTAGGAACCCACATTAAAAATAAACCTTAGTAAAACATATATTCCATGAATTTAATTTTTATATCATTGTATTTGGGGTGAGGTTGAGTTATCTAGTTGGTATGAATGAAAATCTAACCAACTAAAGAGGTTAATTTCATGAGTAAGTGAAATTATATTAAAAATCACCACAAATTCAACCCTCCCTTCTCAATAGTTTATATATTCCTAGGAGCTTATTTTGGTATCAGATTAACCATGGTTCCCTCTATAAGAACTTTATCTACATATGATAAAATATTTCCACTTAGTCAATAACATAGGTATTCATACCTTTGATGAAACAATTGTAATTAATAAAATAATAGGATGATACCTTATATTCTTTCACTATTCATGAAGGTTATTTATGTAGCCATTATGGGATTTCCACTAAGGCCGAAAAATGTTCCAATTAACTTTATAGATAAAAGGGATCTTTATTTTGATGTTAAAAAATGAAATTTTATTCTCATTTCATTGTCTGATAAGATTTTTATGAGTTGATATGTCTTCAAACTACTAATTATACCAAAGAAAAACTTGAAATCATATATGAAAAAATGTCGTTGTAAAGAAATAAAAACATAAGATTTGGGGAAGTAAGTTCGAAGATATCATGATGGTGTATAAATAAATTATTGATGATTAAATTAATAGAGTGAATGAGGTACTCAAAAATATCATAGGATATTGAGATTTCTTATAAGATTCAATTTTTTTAAAAAAATTAATGAAAAATATTCTAAATAGATTTGATGAAAAAGTCTATGCATTAGAAGATAAAGATGACTTAACACTATATGAACTATCCAATGTACTTATTATGTATGAGATGAGTAAATATTTGAAATTTATAAAGTAAATCATATAGAAGTTTACTTTTCAAGATATTAGGAAGTATAATGTCAAAGAACTTTAATATATATATCAAAACAAATTTGGTGATATGAAAGATGATGATGTATAGTATATGAAGACTATATCCCTTATCTCAAGGAACCTATTTATAGGAAAAGGTAATTGTAAAGGAAAAAACCAATGAATTCCTTTATTTGAGGGGTAATAAAACTCTTTGTGATAAAATATCTACAAAAGAAAAGTGGGATGTCTGATGATGATGGTTTAGAAGAAAAACTATAGAGAAATATGTGGGTTAAAATTTATAATAAAGTTAAAAAATCCACTAGATGTAATACAAAATTTGACATAAGAAAAATAAAATCATATTGACTAATGGGGATGAATAAAACAAAACAATTGATAGAAATCAATCAAAATATCAATTTCAAGAAAATTTTATAAAATTATTGTATAATATTAAAATAATAGAAGATTCTTCGAGTTGTAAAGAAGAGTTTGGTGAATAAAATTACATAAAACACATCATGAAACCAAAATTAGAGGCCTGTATTAAGAAAAAAACTTAATTTAAAAAATATTTTTGGATATTAGAAAAGGAAACATAAGAGAAAAATAGAATAAAATAAAAAATTTTGAATAGGGAATATGCTCACATTGAGAAAATTAATAACCTATAGATGAATGTTGTTAAATGAGGGAAAATAGTGACACAACTTGGTAAAAAAATATTGATAAGGAAGAAGATAATTTAAATATGAAATCTAGATGTATTATGATTGAAAATAACATAAAAAAGATAACTATTGATTACAAAAAACATTATAAGTTAAGGATGAAACATCTCAGATAGATAAGAATGTCACCCCAAAATTTAGGTTAAAACTACTCAAGATGAACATAAAATTAAACATAATTTTACCAACTACATAGATAAAAATGTTTGAATTTGGTTTGAGAAGGTATGTAAGAAATATTCCTCATCAATATAATGATAGGGTATCTTCTTGAACAATGGATCCTCTGAACAATGAAACAAAAATTGTTACATTTATTGAATCTTGGTGATCCTATTCTAAATAAAATTTATACTACTTTGGAAGATCAAGTTTCAATGAATATTTTGGATGTTATGGGACATTTATAAACAAATAATATAATTTCATGAATAACAAGTCACCCATTAGGAGTAGATAGGAATTATGGTGGAGAAACACTAGAAGAAAATGAAGAAACATCATGGAGTTAATTGATGATACATTAATGAAGGAATCTAAATTTAAAGACCCCAAGGAAGATCCAATATTATTACCTGGGGGATATCTGTGGAAGATGTGATGAGCTTGGTCAGTTTGATAATCTGTGTATCAAAAATATCTTGGGGGAATGGTATTTTTTCTTGAAAATAAAACAGATGATGGGAAAATAAAGTTATATGGAAAATATTTTATTGATGACTATCCAAAGAAAGATAGAAAAAAAGTTAAACCATGGACACATTAAAGTAGTTGTTCCTCATATATTATTGGTGATGTGAAAATATTAGAAAACATTAGAAAAAATTATGTGAGATGTATTAACATTGAAAATGATAGTTCTAATAAAATAAGAGGAATTCGTATGTCTGAAATAGAAGCTCAAATTATAAATTTCAAGGATGATATATATATTTATCAGTATAAAAAATAAATATTTAACAATAATACCACTTTGTGATGATCAGAATGAATTTATATTCATGAAATATTCCTTTATTATCTGATGGTTTCAGGTTGGGAATTTTTTTAGTAAGAGAGATAGAACTAATGGTATTTTTTTCATTTTTATACCATTATATATCTTTATATTTTAGTGATGAGTATGAAAATAATTTGTGGAACATGAGAATTTTATATCTTGGATAGAATAATTTGAGAAAATTTTCAACATAAGATGTTATAAGAGATTTACCAAATATAATTAGATAGGCGATTTTATTTATTCATCATTTTAGAAATAAAGGCTAGCTATTATAATTCACACTATGAAATAAATTAAGCACACATGAACACATGAGCTCATTCATTCAAACCAGTGTTGGCTAATTAGAAATGAATAAATATAGGGTGATTTTTAATTTATCACTTTAATTATTGATTTCACACTTATTTTTACCTTAACATTTATAAATCACCAGTTAGAAACTGTGTATATGTTCAAAATACATAGAGGGAATGTTTAGAATGAGATATATGTATATATTTTAAAATTAGTAACACACAATTAAAAAGATGAAAAATGTAACTCCTTTGATTTATACATGAACAAACATTGAATAAATCACTATTATAGTTCCCCTACACTACTAACGAAAATAGAATTATAGAATGGAAAAAATGTCGTTAGTATGGGAAGAATTCTGATTGTTGAATATAATGTTTATTTTGTTCCTCTAGAGGGAATATATATGCACCACTTTTCATATTCAGAACAAATGTATATGATGAAAAAAAATAAAAAATAACTCCATATGATTTTTATATAAGAATAATTTAGCCATGAAGTATATTAATATTTTTTAGAGTTATTTCGTTTTGAAGATAAAAAATTCACATTTAGTGAATTTTGCTGAAAGAGAGAAAGAAAGTGTTTTTATTGGATATTCATTCAAAAAAATAATCTATAAATATTTTAATAAACACGTAAATATTTTATCTGATTTTTATGATAAAAATTTATTAAAAATAATTTCCTCTTTAATGATGGATACCAGAGAAGGTGTGGATGGATTAATGAAAGATAAATTTTTAACATCCAAAGGACTTGATGAAAATGAGTTTTGTTGTTAAAACTACCCTATCTAGTGTTATTTTGATTAGTTGAGGGATGAGGACCATAATTACAAAATAAAAATGTTCATATTCTATATATTATAAAAATATGTTGAACTAGACAACATCATATGGATTTTGGATGATTTAGTTTTGACTAACCAAAATTTAGGGATTTAAAACGAAATAGTGCTAACATCATTGGTGTAACCTCAATTAATTTGGGATTAAGTTGAACATAAAAATTTGATAAATGTGATGAATAATGAGTTGGAAAATATTGAGTAAAATGAAACATGTTATCTTGTTTCTTGAGAATAAGGAACAAATGTTATAGGAACTAAATGGGTGTTCAAAAATAAACTTAATGAAAAGGTGAAATTTCATGGAATAATGTTTCTTTACTGTGAAAAGAATATTCATAGGTGGAAGGTCTTTTTTTAATGAATTTTACACTAATTAAAAACATGAAACCTTTATAATGTTTTTGTCTATTTTTTATCACTAAAATTATAATGTTTATCAGATGGGTTTAAAGACCAAATTTGGGATTATTAGAGTTGAATAATTCACTTATGATTAGAAACATAATTTTTTTGTCCTCATAATAATGGATCCATGACATGAAAAATAAAAAGAACTTTATATGGGTTGAAGCGGGCTCTTTGTGCCTGATATTATAATGTTGAAAATTTTCTGACAAAAATTGAGATTTTATGAAATGACACATGATTGAAACTTATACATGGAATATATTAGCATAGTTAACCCAATTCCATAATTTATGTTTATGAAATATTTTTTTAAAATGGTAGAGAAAAATATTGTGAATAATTTATAGAATAAATAAAGAGGAATTTATAGATTTTAATTCTTGAAGAGTAAAATTTATTTATATAAGTCCAATAAAAAAGAAATACATATATCCCATTTATTGGAAATTTTTACCATGGAGCTGTTAGAGAAATTTTAAATAGAATAATCAAAGGTTTTAGCACACTAGTTATATCTAGTTTGTAAATGAGTAAATATGAGGAAATAATAAGTGTTAAATAGTTATAAATAAAATATTTCTTATACTTATTATACTAAGATATCTCATTAAATATTTCATAAATTTGTTTGAAATATGTCAATGTGATCTAAATTAATCACAAATTATTTCTATGAAAGTAATCCTCAATCATGTTCAAGGAATATTAAATTATGGAATGATTTATAAAAGGATAAATGAGTTGAGAATGTTTTGGTTTACCCCATGTAATTAGGTTAGAGATGAAATGATTAAAAATCATAATCATGATGAATGCCATTTTTTTGGAAACAATTGTGTGAGCATGAACTGTAATAAATAATCATATGTGACTTTAAGTATAGAGGAAGAAAATTATGCTGCTACCACACATACATGTACACAAATTATTTATATGATAGTTCAACTATATTATTTGATGCTCAATGTAGAAAATAAATTTAAAATTACTTGTGATAATTGATGTGGAACTCATATTTTTATAAATATGGTAAAATAATATAGATAAGAAAACATTTAAATTAACCATAATTTCATCATAGTGAGAGGTTGTAGTAGAGATATAAAATTTTAGTATACCTTAATAATGGGTTAATTGATGATATACTTACCAAATCTATTCCAAGGAAAATATTTGAAGAATTTATGATTAAAAACCATGTTTAACCTCCACCCCTCACCGAATGATATTAATTTTGGTCCCTTAATGTTCTTTATATTATTTTATGAATGTTGGGGCGGAAGAAATCCATAACAATATACATTATATTTACTAAATATATATATAATTCTATCTTAAAAGGGAGTAAAGGATATTATGGAAGATTAAAATCTGGATGATAGCTAAGGTAGAGAATATCATTATTATTGGCATACAATTCCTTGTCCCCAATTGAAAAAATTCATTAAAAACAAAATTCTTAATCTAGAGTTTATGTGCTTTGAAAATTATATATGAAATAGTTTGTGGTTTGATGGAATTTTGAGAGAATCTAAATTGAGAGTGGTTTATATTGGTGTTGTAAAATATTTCCATGGGGGAGATTAAAGAACCCATGGTTTGAAATTGTTGAGTTTATTGTATTTTTTTTCTCAACATTTTATTAAAATTTATTTTGAATTATTTGTAAAGATTAATTTTTCTGTTCTAATGATTAGATTATAGAGTATGTAACCTAGGGAGATGTGGTTATGTGATAAAAAGTTATAGTTTTTCTATAAACTTGGTGAAATATTTCTTAATGTTAAAAAACTTTGGTTATTGTTCTTTTTTTGAAGGCTTATTATCAGATATTATCATTCATTGATTAATTCATGGAAGTCTATATGAAGTCTTATTGATTTCACCTCTTATCAATTTATGATATATATGCTATGATTTGTGTAATATTTTGAATATATATTTGTTATGAGATTAAAAAAACACAAAGGGATATTAAAAATATAGTATATTAAAAAATTGGGTAAGATCTCAAGCTAGATGCACTAAATAATCTATCAATTAGAGATAATAGTCAAACTCAAAGGAAGCTTGTGAGGGTGTCTATGAAGGAAAAAATGGAAATTAATGTTATAATTGGCGTGAGTAGTATGAGAAAATAATCTATGTTGGAACCATGAATAACAACAATTGAATAGTGTTTGTTGTTTGAGATAGTTCCATAAGAATTTGATGACACAAAATTCTATGTCTAGAGTAATTAGAAAGTACCATACAAAGCTGAAGTCTAATGTCAGATTCTCTTAAGCGAACATTATTAATTATTTAAATAAATATAAATATTTTCATGAAATCATAACATCATTCGTCATCTTAATCCCCACACACTAAGGCTTCTGTGGGGTGTTCCAAAAATATCACCTAGTTCCACATAGTGCAAGCATCGTATGAGTGATCCATTATAGTAGATCATGAGTAACTCATGCCAAATTTGGTAAGTTTCACCATGAAGGAAACATAACCAGAAGATAATTTTTTTAATATTGAGTTTCTGTGGAATACATTCCAGAAAATAAAATGTTAAAAATATTTGGTTTTTATTTGATATAGAAAAAATCATAGTAATTAATGGTTTATTGTGATGCAACCAAAGATAACTTATCAAACCCAAAGGGGGAATGAGGATGTTGTGGTATTATGACAGAATAGATTCAAATATTTCTATAAGGTACAATTTTTGTATAACCAAACTTTATGGATAATATAAAATATAGTTGGCAGATAGTAAAATAGATAATAATATTTTAGAATATGAGAAAAAATATTTGTGGAAGATTATTTAGTCCTTATGTTTGTATCATTTTACATTAGTTGGTTGATATCTTTGTGAGATGTATTCAATATTAAGATATTATGCATGAAGTAATTGTGTTATAATTATGATAATAGTGAATTCATATATTTGATTCCTGATGAATTCTAGCATATTGATACTGCTAGTAGATATGTTTATTTGTTCATAAACTAAAACATTTCTCAGATAGGTTCACTTCATGATTTCATCAAATGTTTCATTAATGAAAAAATATCTTAATAATTTGATTATCATGATACCGTATAATTAGATAGATTTTTTTCCATAGAATATGAGGTATTCATTCATAAAAATGTTTTGTTATCAGATAAAATTTTAGGATCAGTGTTTTAGGGAAAAAGGAAAGTTGGGGGAAAAATTGATTGCTTGAAGGATAATCATGTATGTTAGCATTGAGAAAAGTGAAAGTCGAGAATGTTAAAGAACCAAAAAATATAAATTATGTATATTTTGGGATGTAAAATTCCTAAAACCATATTCATTAAGGGATTTTATGATTTAATCTATATATTTTAGGAATCTATAAAGACCATTGAAGATAAAAATATTAAGATATTCGATATAAGCCATTGACATAGATATAATTAAAAGTTTTTTAGGATGTTGATCAAAATAATCAAAGTGAAAAATTATTATTGTTGAAGACCATATATCACTAAAAATTTATGTTAAATGAAGGTTATATAAGAGTACTTTTCATTTAGATATCGACATTAAAAATTCTAAGAAAAGAAAAAGTTTTTTGAGTGTCCGACTGACTATTTGAAGAGAATTAATTTTGTCAGAAAGTAGAAACCCCATATTATTTTGATGTTTATGAGGAATCACCTAAATCTAGAGGATACTAGTTGCAATGAACCAAAATTATAACATTTTAAGATTTATGTATTGGTGGATTTATTGAGGACATGTTTTATTATGAGCTAAATTCAAAGTTCAATTATAATAATTTATTGGAAGAAGATAAGAATTATATCCCTCATGGTAAATGATATTATTTTATTTTAGGAGATTAAAAGAGATTGTTTATTGATAAATCATATGTATTCACTTGTTTTATATAGTTTATATCTATGGATCATTATAATAAATGTTCAATGTAAGGAAAATGTTACTCACATTTAGACTAAACCTTGTAAAAACCAATGTGCCTTGAATTTAATTTTTTATTATTGAATTTAAGAGAGATTGAGTTTTAAATCTGAGAGGATCATAACACTAACTAGTTACAGAGGTTAATTTTAGGATTAAAGGAAATTATTAAAAATACCACCACTAATTAAATCTCCACATTCTTAGATGTTTATATATTTCCAGGAACATTAGAAGTGGGAGTCGAAAAAAGCAGATAAGTATTTTATCTCGTTTATTAATAAATTTTTATCACTTTATTTATGTTAATGTCATATAAATTTTATAGCCATAAAATGGTTAAGAATTTTTTAAGGAGTGCATAAAATTAATGAGATTATCCTATAAAAAAGATAAAATAATATTATAAGGTTTAGTTTACAAATAGAAAGTTTGAATCATACTAGAAGATTAATGAAATTTTATTTGATTATAGTGTATTTTATATCCCATAATAAATTGATCTGGCTAAAAGAAAGAACCAAATTATTGTATATATAAGTCAAATAATATAGGCTGAACTTAATGCCTCTCATTTTTATAGAAAAGATTATATATGAGTAATTTAAATATAAAATAATTAGTTATTTCATCAAAAATTTTACATGTATCATTTTGTGATTTATTTAAAGGTGACAGTATGTTTTAACTATATTTTAGTGTTTCAAATTTTTGTATAATCTTGATGAAATAGATAAATATGAGAAACTTTTTATGTAGTATAGAGTTGATAAATTTTATTACGATATTAGTTAAATTTAAGAGGCTATCAAAGTTATAAAAAAGAATCATAAAAGGTAGTGGTTATAACTAATTTAATGGTGATTAATCACTCTTTTGATACGTGTGGAAGGAAATATATGTTCATAAAATATTATGAACATGGTATATATTTATTTATAATAAATACAAAATTCAAAAAATATTTAAATTTATATTTAATATAAGGGTGATGGTGAAAATTTAAATGTTTTGGGTATTACAATAAAACATACATTCTTTTATCTAAGGTTAATAAAAAAGTGGAAATTTTGAAAATAATTTTTATCATAATACAATGGTTTAAATGAGAATATCTTTGAGAAAGTTTTTATACATCCTATTATCAATTTTGAACCAAAAGAAGTGAAGGAATATTCAAATAATCATTAGTGGATGTATGCTTTGAATGTAAAATTAGATTTTATAAAGATGAATAATACAATTGTGTTGGTTTTGTGAAAAAGTTATAAGAATATTATTTGAATAAATCACGTTATAAAATAAAACTTAATGAAATAATTTAAATAAAAATAAAAATGGAAAGAATAGTATACATTGGATAATATTAAGATATGAAATATAATTTTGATGAGAGATTATCTTATCTATAATTTCTTAAGACAAAAATAATAATTCTTTCTATCAAAAAAATGTGATTCAAAATATTTCAAATGGGTTCCTAGTTCACATTTTTAAATTGAGAACATAAGAAAAAGGTTTACTATTTTGATGAATAAAATAGACTTTTTAATTATAAATAATTATTTAATTGTTTAAAATTTTATTAATGATTTATAAAAGTAAATGAATTATTCAATATATTGGTATTTAGAGTTATATTCATGTATAAAGATGTTTCCTTTTATTAATGGAAGAGTATAAAACAACCAAAAAATTAAGAAATTAAAAAATAAAATTTTCATCATCATTATTTATTACAATGAAATAATTTTTGTTGTAAAGAATGAATATATTAATAGAGATATTTATTTATAGATGAATATATTTTTTGATATGTTAATTCCGAGAGAAATGAGATATTAATGGTTCTTCAAATCATTAAATAAAATGATATTATTTTCTTTATAATGAAAAGTGTGTTTTATAATGTTTAAAAAATTGGAATATAAAATTTAAATGAGATTTTTACTCATCTATATATTATTTTTTTAAAAAAATTATACATGAAAATAATTCAACCCTTCTGAGTTCAAAAAATGATTAGGAATTTACTTTATTTGATTTCTTCAAGACCCAATATTGTATATGTTATTTAATTATGTGTTTTACATCACATTGAACCAAGGTAATATTAATATATTGAACAAATATAATTCTAATTTATTTAAAATGGAAAATATATTTTTATAATATTTATTATAATTGGGGAGTGGGTAATGTCAACAAATTTTCTAATTTGAACTTTGATGGAAGTGTTGATCATCAAAAGTCCAACTTAAGTGGGTTTTTATTTTTATAATAAAATTAATTTTTTTGGCATATGAATACTAAAAAATTAGTTTGTTTGAGTAAAATGGAAGTGAAATATATTATTTGAACACAAGTGATTAAAAAATTTATATTTTTGGGGTTCAATTATAAGTCCATATATTTGAAGTCAATTTTCAATCATTAGTAGGCTGTGAAAAAAATTGTGTGGTTAATCTAAAAAATAATATTATTTATAACTATTGACATTTTATACCATCGTATTAAAAATACAGATAAATAATTTTTTATATTGGAGTTTGTTCCTATGAAGGTGAGAGTGTAATATTTTTTCACCATATAATTTCACAAACACACATTTCCAAATTTTAGGCCGATACCATGAGTTTAAAATCATGTTTAACATTGTTATGGTCTGCTTTCTTTAACCTCATATATTTTTTCTTATATATTTTAATCATATGAATTTATAATAAGATTAATATTGATTAATATTTTTTATAAAAGGATAAAATATATTTATGAGGAGAAACATTATCGTGGAATATGTGAATTCAGTATGTTGTTTGAATATGGGAATTTAGTGTGTGTGTGTGTATGTGTTAGATGATATGACATGTTTTGATGTGTGTATTTAGTATATGTATTAGATAAAAATTTATGAATTATTTATGGGATTTTTCAACAATTTTTAGGAGAAATTACTTAAATAAAAAAGGATTGGCATAAGGATTCATATAATGTTTGGGAATGTGAGTAAGCTGAGTCATTTACTAAATTAACTAGAATTGAATAACTAAAATCATATTTCATAGAATGATATAACTGGATTATGGTGTGATATTTATAGATGTTTTATGACTTTTCTAATGGTATAAATATATACTCCTAGGATATTTATGTTGGCATCTACTAGAATAATTTATTAAAGAAAATATATGTTAGAGAGATATATATTTATGAATCTTGATAGTTTCATTGGTTATCAAAAATTAATAATGGTATCTTTTTTAGATAGCGCTCATCATATTGAAGAAATTGAGTTTTTATAGTGATATATTTTCATTAACATGTGTAAATGGGGATATTAAATCTTTCATGTTTGTAGGTTCAACTTTATTTCATGATATATGTAGGTTCTTATTTTTATTCTAAATGAATTATAATCAAAATATGATCAAATATTGTTATAAAGATAAATTTTACATATTTAGGAATATATATCAATTTCAGAAGTTGTATTAATGTTGAAAATATGTAAAAACGGTGTTTGGGGGCTATTTACCATACCATGCCATAACAATATTAGAACATTTCATTGTAAAAATATGTAATTAAAGGAAAGAATATATTGGTAAAAATTTCATTTGTTTCCAGACATGTGTATGTGAATAATTTGAATGTAATTTGAAATTACTGTGATATTATTTGATGATTTTAATAAGGTTATATGATTATTTTATTTATGATATAAGAAGTTTACAAATTATAGGTTAAGTTGAATTTGAAAAAAAAATTAGCTTCTATTGAATTAATATGGTTGATTTAGGACATTGTGAGGTTGTAACTACAATTCATAAAGTTATATCTAAACATTTTAATGTTGATTTTATTCATGAGTTAGATAAAATGGAAAAGTAATGAAATTTACAATGTTCTTTCCCAAACCTTGTACAGTTATATATATATTCATATGATTTATGTGACACTTTTTGAGATTATTTCCTAGACTTATTAAGGTTGAATTAATAAATTTTAAGGGTTATGTGGGTATTCAAAAGGTTTATTTGTAGCTTCACATGGATTTATATAAATATAGTAAGGTGAATTTAACCTAATTAAATTGATGTATATAAAAAACATGTCAATGGTAGAGCCTTATTTGGGAATAATGTAAGGTTCTTCCAAAGGAATTTAATGTTCATTTAATTTGTAAAAAATTATTAATATTCGTGGAGAAGTTTTAAATACTAGAATATTATATCCCTATATCATTTTTTTAATATTTTATAATAATCCAGATGAATCTTTACTGGACATTAAATCATAAATACCATATAATGTAAGTTAGACCATCAATCTAGATGGATATTTTAGACAATTGAATTAGAAAATCATAGAGAAATATTCATGAGAATATAAAATTAAAATATTTAAAATTCACTGCCAATTTCAAATATAGGAAAGTATTTTCATGCCATTATTTTGTACGGATATTATATTCTATAATCAATATATTTACCCTAAAAAATGTAAATATCGTTCACATAATTCTATGAATACAAAATGAGAAGTTGAATAATGAGATAGTTATTTGAGAATTGAGAATATGATAATGTATAGAGAGAGTGAAATATTATATTAAATAATTGGGGAGGAGAAGAGTTTAATAATTGTTATATCAAGTTTTAACATCTATTTTGTCAAAAAATAATGATTTGATGATCATTTTTTGGGTTTATTTTTAAGAAGAAAATGATTTTTGTGGGATATTATTCTCTCATGGACACATGGGGTATTTCAAAAATGCAAGGAAGATTTATAAATTTTATGATTATCTATTGATATTAATTAGTAAATCAAAAAATATATTGAGAAGGAATATTTTATTCTTTAATATGTAGTCATTATTAAATTCACTGATTGGCTAGTTTATATAAGGATCATAATTTCTTATTGGTGGACTAATGATGTCCCAATAAACGATGATTGATTATTATTATCACTTAATATTGATTAATTGGTGTGCATTTAATATATATTTTATTATTATATATTTCCTTGTAAGATTCAAATAATATCAATTCCCTTATCCTATAATCACTTTATTTTTTTGTGATAATATTAGTCTTGAAACTCCACCAGAACCTAGTAAGGATTAGATATAGATATTTAAACTGAACCCTGTAAAATCCTTATGTGTTTTACCTTTTGTATTAAAATTTCATATAAGGTGAGGTATTTTTTTTAAAATGACTGGATATGGAACTTAAAAGTTCAATGATTTTAATTTTAAAATGAAATTCTAAAAACATCACCATTTATTTCTCCCCCTTCCCAGTGGTATATTAAATAACATGGGCTCTAAAAGTGGTATTAGAGAAAAAAAGTTCCCTATAATATATTAATAAATAATATTAATTCTATCAATAATAATGTTTTCTCAATCTTTGTGGAAAATTACATTGATTTCAAGATGAATATAAATCTTTTGTATCTTTTATGGTAAGGAATTGATGTCAGTAATGTTGTGATAGTGGGTTTCATACCACATGAAAGAGATGGAACCTTGGGATTTGTATATAATAAAATTATGAAAATGGATATAAAATTCAGAAATCCAGTTCCATTATTTGTGTTCCAGAAAGTTTATAAGAAAGTATTGTTCTAAAATTAGACCTAGAAATAGAGATTAATCCTAAGAGTATGTATTAAGTAAATGATAAAATTAAAAAATATAAAAAAATATGTTGATAATATTTTATATACAAATATTATAAAATTCATAGTATGAATGGATTACAATGACATGGTGGAGGTTAACTTAATTAGAAGAAAATTTATTTGGTATAGGAAATCCCTTAATATGATTTTTTTTAGTAATTTGGAAAGAAAATTTGTGAATTCCAATGACTTATAAAATGGGAAGAGTTTCAATATAGGACTCTCATAAAGTGAAAATATTTTTGTCATACCATATTGACCAGAATAATTGGTAATAATTATAGAGGTTAATTTCTCTTCATGTTCAATAATTGTTTCCCTAAGCATACCAAATATAAAAATATTTCTCAAGAGGTGTGGGAAACTACTAAAGTAATTGATGATTTGTATGATTATTTCAATTATTATAATGCCTTAAAAGAGAACCTATGATCATAATGTGAGGATTTTTTTATTCTTAATAGGATTTTGTTTATTAATTTGGAAAGAAACTTTGTGAACTCCAATGACTTAAAAAATGGGAAGAGTTTCAATATAGGACTCTCATAAAGAGAAAATATTTTTATCATGCCATATTGACTAACATAATTGTTAATAATTATAGAGATTAATTTCTCTTCATGTCCAATATTGTTTTCACTAATCATCCTAAATATAAAAATATTTCTCAAGAAGTGTGGGAAACTACTAAAGTAATTGATGATTTCTATGCTTGATGTATAAAAAGCCCTAACTTTAATACACCTTATTTCATGATTTATCTTGTAAGGACTCACATAATACATTCCAGGAACTCCAAGAGGCCTATTATGTTTAATAAATTAGATATATATAATAATAACATGATACATGGATAAAAACATTATTTAATAAAAACACAACATGTCCTTAATATCTATTGATATTCTGAAACTTCAAGGGCTAAACTATGGATGTAAAAAAGAAAATAGTGAACAATAAATCTTATTAAGGTAAAAATAATGTAATTACATAAGTTAAATGAGTATATAGAAGTAAATAGGCCTAATGTTATGAAATAGAGTGGGGATAATCATAATCATGAAGATCAAATCATGGTATAAAATGATAACCTCAAGGTAATAAAGGAATGTAGAAAAAACATAAAACATGACATCATAAACACAAGTTGAGGATAAAATCTAGGACAAAATAACATAATATACTTAGGATAACCACCCATACACCATACATGGTATCTAATAAGATTAAATATTCCCTAATTCCTTGGGGAGTTATATAATTCCAGGTCGACCCATCACATTCAAATCATGTACATGCCTATGTGTGGCACATATATCATACAAAATAATGTTGTATTTAATAAAATTATATGTCAATATAAAGAAGTGTGGGTTATATAAATGTAATACTTAAATAAAATAATTATTGGTACATCTTCATTAATACATTTTATTTGGATGGTTGATGGGTGCTGACTATACAAATGTTTCACATGGAATATCACAAGATAATTTCGACAACATAATTGATGTACATATAGATTCATATAAGGGTTTAGTGAGAGTGAAATAGGTTCTATCATTGTAAATTATAAGGATAGTAATATGGATGATTAAAAACATATTTCAACATGAATAATTGTAGATCTAAATTCTAATAATAAAGGAAGTGGTTGAATAAAGAGGAGGAGAGGATCCCATCCCTTGAGAGGATGCTTCTAAAAGTTTGAGGGAATCATATTAAGATCTTGGGAACCCCTTGGATGGGATATATAGAGGTAAAATCAAATAAAATTCATTATTAATGGGTTTATAGTGATGATTAATGGGAGGTTGGGTGGGTTTTTTATCAAAAGAGATGGAACTTCTTCCTTAATTTCTACACCTAGGTTTTGGAATGTATATGATAAAATAATCAACAATAAAAAATATATAATGGGGTTTTCATGTGTTTTGAAATAAATAAAACTAGTTTTAAATATGTTATATCACTATGAAAAAAACTCGTTAAAATAATATCCTCATTGATATAAAGGTTTTTCACGTTCATAATGAATAAATTTCAAAACCCTAAAATATAATAGAGGAACTAGAGGATTTATTAAGGTTTTATATAATTAATAAAATTAATTAAAAATACTTTATTTTAAATTTTAAACAAAATTATTTTTTTAGATAAATTTATAATATTTATTACATAAAAATTATTGTTATATGATTTCATAATATATAGAGTATATATTAAACTTATTTAAGTTTTTCCAAAAAATTGATTTCTCAAATAAATATAAAAAATTCTCCATTATTTAATTTAAATGTTATTATTTAAAAAATAGTATTTATTTTTTCAAAATAATATTCTAAATATGAGAATTTTTAATTTTAAATAAAATTCTCTTTTTTCCGAAAAATAAATTTTTTACGATATTAACCACATTCTGACATTTATAAAAATTAAATTCGACTTCATTAAATTATATTATAATTTATATTTAAATAATTATTATATAATAATAATATTTTAATAAAATATCATTATATCAAAACTCCATAAATTTGTCAAAACTTTGTCTTACTTGAAACTATATATTTAACAAAATTACAATTTCGATTTGTCAAAATCTAATTTTTATCAAACTCTATATAATAATTTATAAAGTAATGATAAAGAGATAAATATAATCAGTATTTTATTAAAAATAAAAATATAAAAATTCATATTACTAGGTTCTAGATACATAACTTTTTATTACACTAGCATATGCTATAAGGGTAATTTTTGGATGTTATCACTTTATTGGTGTTGTTCAAAAAACATGGTTTGGGATATGATCTCAATATGCTTAAACTTTTCATGTTAATTATTTCACCTGTGCTTTACCTATTGAATATTTTATTTTGTTTGATCAAGGTAAAATCCCAGTAATTCCATCTCCCTCAAAAGCTCCGATAAATGGGATTTATATGGTATAATTCTACTAATCGTGGCCATCTCTTATTTTATCTATCTAAATTGGATTTATCATAACCCATAATATGTAATAATCATAATGGTTAGAGTAAAATGGCTATATTATCAATGATTATTATGCTTAAGTTTCTTTTAAATATGAAATGATATAAGTTATAATGATCCAAATTAACCAAATTAGAACACGTTTTTTTCTATAACTTCATTAATCGATAACATATTTATAGATTTGAAATTGAAATTTCATTTATAATTTTTTTACTAAATTCTTCCCCCTTCAAAAATTTATGCCATGAAATTTCATTTCATACATTGAAACATATGAGGGTACTTTTGTTTCATTTCCACTTCTGGTTCTCTTGTTTCTTCCTCAAACTTGTTGTTCTACAATAATACTTTGACTTGATGAGTTATCTTGTTTCATAGAACATTTTATTTATGATCTCAGATATTCATTGGTTTCTCCTAAAATGAAATATGACTCTCCAAGGGTACCATCTATAAATTATTTAAATGTGAGTGGTTTAGTATGTTCTTTTTTAAGAAGGATACATATGAGCCACCATGTACTTGAGATGTGTTTGGTGGAAGATTCAGTCAATAAACCACAACTCTGATTTAATAAAATATCACAATGTGGATTAGGTATCTTGGAATAATATTTATATTTTTCACAAATATCATGAATTCACTCCACATAGATATATGAAGGAACCTTTTATCACTAACCTCAAATTCCAGGTCTCTTTGGCGATTGTTTGTGTAACATTTCTATTTAATATTTTTGGTTTTCATATAAATGTTAATATTTTTAACCTTATCTTTTATCTCTTGGATAAAGTCAATCCCATCAGCTTAGAATCTCCAAATTATTTTTGTCTTTTTGGATCCCAACACATATTCCCATATAGTGCCATATAATGTTCCATTTGAATGATAGAATGAAAGTTTTTATTATATGAGAACTCAACCAGGGAAAAGTGATGATCCTAAAATCCTTGTAAATCCATTGAAAATAATTCATCATACTACCTAGAGTTTGGATGGTTCCCTCAGATTGACCATTCTTCTAAGGGAGATAAGCAGTTCTGAAACTCAAATTTATGTCCAATTATTTCTGAATAATTCATTAGAACACTGATTTAACCCTCAGATCTCAATCAAATATAATGTATAGTGGCACTCCATGCAGTATTAAAGCCCCACTTATGTATATCATGGTGAGTAAGTCAAGTGAGAAATCCTCTTTTATATAAATGAAATGTGATAGATTTTTAAGGATGTCAACTACAATTCTAATATAATTATTATCTTTACAAGTTCTAGGGCATCCTATTACAAAATATATGGTTATGTTTTCCCATTTTAATGATATTATAGTCATTGGTTTCATAATTCTATTATACTTATATCATTCAACTTTAACATGTTGGAATACCTAGCATCGTGATTCAAATTCATAAATATCCCTCTTAATACTATGCCATTAGAAGTTTTTATTCATATCTACACACATATTGGTTCTCCCTAGACGAATGGAGAAGGAAAAGCTAAGTGTACCATCAAAAATTTATCTCTTCAATTATGTTTTTAATGGGACACAAATTCTAGTTTCAAACCTTATAACTCCATCTTTAGAAAATTTGAACTGTGGAATATTTCGAACCTTTTTTTAGATCAACATTATATTTTTGGGACTCCTTGACCCTCTCCATAATGGATGGTTGAGATGTTATTTTATAAATTAATGATTAATATCCTTTTTTTATTCCCATTTCCATGTTTTACATTTCCATGAAGATTTTATCACTTTCAATTCTCATCATGGATAGGGTTATAAGAGCCTTTCTACTCATAGAATCTACCACTTTTTTCACCTTCATGGGATTATAATGGATTAAAAAATCATAATCCATAATCATATTTAACAACATATATTCCACATATTGAGTTAATTTTATGTGAATATATTCTCAAATATTTCATAATTACCCTATACAAAAAACCTTTCCCAATATAGATAATGTCACTAAATAGTCATTGTGAGTATCAATTCATCCAATTCCAGATCATTCATTAGATAGTTTGGCTCTAAGATATTTAATTGGTTAGGGGAATAGGTTATCACTTCTTCATCTTGCATGAGTATACAACCCATTCCCTTCTTAGATGAATCATAGTAGATCAAAAATCATTCCCCACTGGTGGGTAATTTGGGAACATGTGCAGTAATTAGCATGTTCTTTAACTCTTTAACTCATTCCCCACATTCATCAGTCTATAAAAACATCAACCATTTGGGAATTATCATATTTATAGGGCTATAAAATCATAATAAGTTTCAGAAAATTTATTACAGTACCTAAAAATCCAAGGAAACTACGGATCTCTATCACATATGTTGGTATGAGTTATCCTTCAATTTTAAAAGACCCAAAAATATTCTTTTACTAGTGATAACATTACCACATAATGTTAAATGATCTAGCACAAAATAAATTTTAATATAATTTTTATACAATATTTAATTTTTCATGTTCTTTAGTAAAATGTTCAAATTGTATTCATGTTTATCTTTTCTTATGGAGTAGATAAGAATATCTTCTATAAAGACTATCACAAATATTTTGAGGTAATCACTAAATAATATATTCATTTTGTCTGTGCAGATAGATGGATAATTATTGAGTCCAAATGGAATCAATGTGAACTCTTAGTGTATTTATATTATCCAAAAAGTAGTCTTATAGATATCCACCCTTTTCACCTTTACATGATAATATCTTCAGTAAAGATTCTCATTGGATAAGTATTTTGATCCATGTAAATAATAAAATAATTCATCAATACATGGTAAAAGATACTTATTCTTTATCATGACCTTATTGAGATCATGATAATTAGTGCATAGGCACATTAATCCATTCTTCTTCTTAAAGTAAAGGACTGGTGCACCTCTCAGTGAACCACTTTGTCATATAAAAAATTTATCAAGATTCCCCTATAGTTTCTTCTTCAACTCTTTAAGTTGAAGATCGACCATTATATATGGAGTATCAGATATTGAAAAATCTTCAGGTAAGAGCATGATTTAGACCTCAACCTCAAATATTGGAGGAAGACCAAGAAATTCATCAAGAAACCATCAGCAAATTCCCTTATAATGGGAATGTCATAAAGGTTGATATTTTTATTACTATCAATCATTTTTGGTTGATATAATTGCTCATAAGGTAATAATATCAATGTTTAAAGGATGATTCCCTTTTAGATTCAACCTTCATGAACTCATATAGATTTCGAGGGATATTTTCATTATGGAGTGTAATTATGTTCCCTCAGAAATTTATGCAAAATCTATACAAGGAAACCAATACATACCTAGAATTAAAATGAATTCTACTAAATGGAGTATCACAAGGTTTACTATGAATTTTATCTAAACATTATGGATAAGTGATAAACTATATACTTAGGATACAATAATTTTCACTTTTCTATTTTCATAGATAGTTCCACCTTTATGTTTTGTGGGGTTGTTTTAATAGTTCTAATAAACTTTTGTGATATGAATGGACACATAAAACCAGAATCAAAATAGTATATTCCCTATTCGTGAATGAATAACCTATATACCTAAAACTACATAAATATTGGGATCCCCCTTAGCTGTTACAGTGGAATAATCTCACCCTTAAACTCTAGGCCTTGGTGGTTATTGGAATCAGTTATTTCTGACCACACCTGGCTTAGTGCATTAATTAGAATATGGTCCTTGTTCCTTGTAATTAAGTTATTGGACTATAAGATAAGGGTTGATTGGTATATTCCTTTCTCGCAACACATCGGTTGGTTTATCCTATTGGCCTTATCTAGATAGGGACACTACCTTCCCCCCACTTAATTACTTTACATATTCCCTTTAGGTAGTTTCCAAGAATTTTCTTCCCACAATTTTAACAAGTGGGATGTTGGACTTTCTTTCCCCCATGATATTTCTCCATCACACTAATAGAATTTAAATTAATAATCAACTTAATATACATAGACCCATGATAATTTTATGATTAAATAGTATATATTTCAACTTTGATGGAACATCAGAAAATTTCATCATAGCCGTAAAATTCTAGATTAACCAAATATTTTTATAGGCTCACCTTCATCCCACCAAAGAAGTAGTCAACTTTACTTTTTGGGTAGATGAAAAAGGTAGAGGTTTATTGTATAGGTCTTCTAAAGTTACCATCATATTACATAATATATTCATCATCCTTTTTCTTGAGACCAAGGGAATTTATAACCATTTTAAGTCAAATACTATGAGGAAAATATTTATTGAATCTTTTTTCATAAATTGTTTCCACTCTATCGATTCAATATCTTCCTCATGATTTTTATTTTTGATCAAGGTATTCCATGGATCAGATTATACTTCAATATGATAAACAACCGAAACGAACGACTCTTTCTCAGATAATTTATGGATTGAAAAGATATTTTTAATAGATTTTATCCATTTTTTTTCTAATTAATGGATCAGATGACCCATTAAAAGCCAGTGGAATTTGTCTCGTAATAGTATCAATTGAAAAATGATATTTCATATGAGGATGTGGGTTTTTCCACTAATTAAATATTCAATTAATAACATGAGTTAATTGGGAAATTATTTCTATGAAGTTATATAATCATACTCCCATCAGGTTTGTCATATTTTTGGGGCATCCCTTATATTTCTCATCACATTGTTTGTTGGATTGATTCATTATATTACTAAATATTCACTAAAATAATGGGAAAATTAGGGATGATTTTTAAAATTACTAAAATTATAAAATGGTAACTATGAAAATTCAAGGGATAACTCATAAATTATCTATATTCCTTAACCTATGAATTTATATGTTTCAATTTATATTATCTATGATATATTTTCTAAAATGAAATCTTATGTGAAATTTTGTTCCCTTCATAATGATTTGTTAAGTGATTATGAATTTACCAAATAATATCCCCCAAATATTTCAAATTAGGCATGTAACAAGTCATATTATTAATTAATAAAGTAACAATCAATTCAAAGTTCATTGATCCATTTTTGGGGTTATTACCCCTGTACATAATGGTGCCAGATTCAAATCCACTTTTTGTATCTGGACATAGATTTTGTAACATAGAAACCACTTATTCTATAATTTAATATAATTTAGGGACGTTTTTTTTATTATTATTATCCCTAATACTTGAAGATGGTTTTATAAATTTAATCATTAAAAATAACTACACTTCCCTCTTATACCGACTATGACAACCCCAAACATTAATGAACCTTAATTCATGATTTGTTACACAAGGACACACAGAATAAATTCCTGATAGATTGAGAGACCTAGTGTCTTTAGGAAATTATATACATAAATTAATAAAATTAAATAGGGATAAAATGAAATTATTTAAAAACTCCATAACTTGTCATTAACATCTAATGTTCTTATAAAACTTCCCGGGATAACCTGTGGATATACATAATATAGGGATGAGCTATGAATCATGGTAAGGGAATAATAAATTTATAACATAAGGTAAAATAGTAAATGTGGGTTAAGAGTCATAACATAATTACATAGAGAGGTGGGAATGATATTCATGAACACTGAAGCATGTCATAAGATGATAACATCAAGGTGATATATTAATCTAGCAACAATATAAAACATTACACCATAAACATAAGTCAAGGATAACTGGTATGAAATCATAACATAGTATGATTAACATAACATCCTATAAACTATACAAGGTATTTAATTAGATAAAAAATTACCCAATGCAATATAGGGTTATATAATTTCAATCCCTCGATCACATTTATGTCATGTACATGTATATGTGTTCCACATTGATTGTACAATAAAAATATTTCTTTCATCACATTCAATCCCATGATTAACGAGTGAGTGTTATATATATGTAATTGCCTAAGAAATTAATAATAAGTACATTGTTGTTAATAACTTTGATTAGAAATCGATATGGGTATTCAACACACAAATTTTTATCATGGAAATCAGAGGATAATTTCGAAAGCATATTGGGTGTATGTATATATTCATGGAATGTTTTAATTAGAGTGAAATGGAGTCTATAATCACATAGAAATCATAATTATTTAAATATAGATGTTTAGAAACATATTAAAACATGAAATTTTTTAAATAAAAATGCATAATACTATGAAATTTCTTGAATAATGAGGAGGGGGATATGTTCTCTTACCTTGAGAGGGAGCCTCTAAAATCTTAAAAGGGAGCCACTAAAAGCTTAATATGGATCCTATAAAAGATTAAGAAAAGTTTATTAAGATATTTATAATCCATTGGGAGGGATATTGGGAAGGTAAGGAATGGTAAATTATTTATAAAAATTGTATTTATATGATAGGAATTAGATATTTGGTGGGTTTTTATAGAAAAAGAGAGGGGAATTCTTTGTAAATTTATAAACCTAGGTTTTGGACTCTATGATAAAAATATAAAAATCACAAACCTTCTCATGTGGTTTCCCATATATTCTTCAAAATAGGAGTGGTTTTTAATATTCTATAATTATTGGATGTAAAATTTTTAAGATAATATCCTTGGTGAAGTGGGAGTGGGACATGTTCCTATAAAATTAATTTTAAAACCTTAAATTATAATATAGGTTTCAGAGGAGTCATTAAGGGTCGATAAAATTAATATAATAACTTAAAAACACATTATTTTAAAGTGGAAACATAATTTCGATCTTAGATACTATTTATCTTAACTTTTGGTCATTTATTAGGCTATAATACATACCTTATATTTATAAATTATTTAATTTTACAAAAAAATAAACTATCACTGAAAATTATAAAAAATACACCATTGGATAATTTTGACATTATAATTTCAAAAATAATGTTTTTCTAAGAAAATAATTTTCTAAGAGATTTTTGAGTTATAATAAAAAATCCTTATTTACTGAAATATATTAGATATAATGATATCAACCACTTTCTAAACATTATAAAATTACATTGAACATCATTACTTTTTATTATTATTTATATATAAATAATTATTATCTAATAAAGATAATTTATTAAAATATGATTTATTTCAAAAAAATTAAATTTTTTGAAATAATTTTTTATTTGAAATAGTATATTTTCTAAAAAATACAAATTTTATTTATTAAAATCTATTTTTATCAATCCGAGTATATAATCATTAATAAATTACTGATAATAAGATAAATATAATCATTATTTATAAAAAATGGAAATATTAAAGTTTATATTACTAGTTTCTAGATTCATAACCAATTATTTGACTAGTGTATGCTCTAAGAGTATGGTGTTTTATGGTGATAATTTCTTAGGGTGGTTTTGAAAACATGGTTTTGGCCCTAATGCCTATAAGCTTGAACCTCTCCTATAAATATTTTCTATTAAGATTTAGTTATTGAATATCAACATTTTATTTTTCATGGAAAAATCCTTGTGATTCCTTCTCCCTCAAAATAATTAGTAAATGGTATTTATAGCTTACTATTGTACAGTTCAAGGTCATTATATCTTTCACTATGTCCAATAGATTTATCATAACGCCTAGTATATACTAATCATAATAGTCACTATATAATCTATATATTATCAATTTTTGTGATGCATGGATAACTTTTAAATATGATCTTATATTACTTATAAGATTCCAAAATAACCAATATAGTGCATGTGTTTTCTATAACATCATTACATAATAAGCAATTTAATCCTTTTAGAAGGTATTTTCATTTTTAAAGAACTGGTTCATTACATAGTGATATGTTTTATCTGTTCTACCTCAATAGAGAGATCTAGTTGGAAACGAAATTAAAGTAAAATATAACTTTAATTAAAGTCATGGAGGGAAATTTTAGAAAAAAATGGTTAAAAGTGTGGGAAAAGAACATGGGGTTTTACAAAAAAAAGGTTAGGACATATTTGAGGCCCATATCATAAATGAAGTTTGGGGATGATATTATATTTTGAAATAAGGATTAAATTAACCATATTATCAAATATATTACAAGAAAATTTTCAATAGTAGTTTTGATATTAGTGCCTCTGATTTTACAAATGGCATACATCAAATTTTTTATCAACTAGAAAATAACCTGCTCATGATGTTGTTGAATCTTGTTAAAATTAAGATGGATACCTTCTACAATAACTCAGAATGTTAAACTTGCCTTGATAGTTTTACAAACCTTTTTGTAGGAATATTAGGACTTCATCCATGTTGGTATCAATAAGATGATCTGCATATTACTTAGGAATTGAATTTTCCTAAGGGACTAAACTGGTAATTTATTATTCTAACTCCCATGTTTGATGAGGCTAGAAATATAAACACATTTAAAATTATTACATTATAAAATTACACCTATATAATAATTAGAAAATTATTATCAATTAGGTTCTCTAAAATCATTTGAAATGTGGTTTCTACTAATCAATGTGGTTTTGTGAATGGGAGAAAAATTATAGATTTCCATATAATTGATTTTGAATGTATCAACCTTCTAAAGAAACATGGAAAATTTTTAATTATTTCCTTCAAATGGTATATCCTAAAGTCCATATATCTAATAAATTTTTTATTTATGGAAGATACTCTCTATAGGATTTATTTCAATGGTTATTTAATTAATATGATTTTATTTAATTTTTAAAGCTATAATAATTTATATCCTAGGTAACATAATGTATCATAGTTATTTCTCCTACTCCTATGGATTCCTGAAGGGTGGCCATATATATTAGATTTCATAGTATCTCTAATGAATATTTTAAGAGTTTCATCACTAGAATAGTGGATAATGGAATTATTAAGACCATTCATTCATAGAGAGGGGTGAATGCCTCCTATTATCTCTTTTATATAGATGACTTAATCATTTTCCTACAAGGTGTCTTCAGAACATCAAATCTTTCAAGTGGATTATTTTTCATTATAAATATCTATCCAATCATAATATTATTTGGAATAAATCTGATAAATTATTCATCCAAAAATTCAATGAAAATAGGAGGTTGATTATCAATATGAGACTTAACATCAGTAAAGGAACTTCTCCATTCATTTACAAGGGTTCTCCATTTTTCTGGGGGAGGCTTAAGGCTATCTATTTCTAGGTAATACTAATATAATAAGGGATGAACTCATCTCTTTGGAAGGAAAATCCATATTTTTGGTTGGTAGAATCTACCTTGTTAATGGTCATGTTATTCCCATACTTGACTTCTCCATTTTTATAAATGGATTGGTTCTATGAATAATATTATTAATTGTTGTTTTATGTGATCAAAATGTTAGGTCCAACAAATACAGTGGATTACATGGCAATATTAAAATGATGAAATCATAGTAATGGATCATCAGATGTATTTTATATGTAATTTATAAACATATATAGAATTAATTTAACCCACAATTCTCTCTTCATTAATGATCGATGGAATATATCTCATTGAAACATCATTATTCTATAGGATCCAATTGTAGAATCAATCTACCATTGATCCACAAATGAACAAATGTCTATTAATGATGTCATAGAATAATCAGGTGCCTGCCTGAGTGATACAAATTACTTGAATTGTTTGTGGTTAACCACATTTGGATTCTTCTCAAGAGAGGATAAACACTTGATATCCTCTTGTTGGATAGGGAGAGGAAGGGAGTATAGAACTCTGGATCGATTAATCTCTCTTTATGTCTTGTGAGATTCTCTCTCTTTCTATTGTGCACAATAATTATATTTTATTAATGAGATGTAAATATATGTTTATTTTAGTAGGTTTTGGTTGGAAAATTACAAACATGCCCTTTCCCAATCCCATTCTTCTTATTTGACACCAAATCTAGTAATAATAATATAAATATTATCCATAAATTATTGAAATGTGATAAATATAAAGAATATAAATATGTATCATTTATAAAATTTCAAATCATACCATTAAAATTGGTCTACATTCCCTCCCCAATTTGTACCAATCCATGAATAATGACTATTTAACAAAAAAATGTTAATGCATTATTATATGATATATATTATTATTATACTATCAAAACTTATAAGAAAATATTTAATATTATTAATTAAGTCACTAATTATTTTGAATAACTTGTGATGAAATTATAGTTAATAACCAAACCCAAATAAACATTATTTACTCTAGAGTGATGAATTTAATACAAGAATTTAACTAAGATTTTATGTACACTAAGTGTGTGAGCCTCAAGGTCTATTTATCAGTGGAATTAGTCACAAACACCTAAATTACAAGGTTATCATTTTGAAACACACAATGTAATCCAAGGATAATGAAGTTAATGTCACAGTGATGCAAAACACCTTTGAATTTTTACCATGTAATATAATCATTTTATTATAGTTTCTAAAATAAAGTAAGTTTCATGCTGGTGCCAACAACCTATATTTTTAATGTCTCTTTATTTATCTTTCTAGAAATGAACTCATCCGTAAAACATGACGATTCTGGATTTATTCAGGCAGTTCCATTTCTATCAAAGGGCCTAAGATATTAAATTATTTCAAGAGACAAAAGGTATGAATCCTTTCTATAATTATCCATTAATGATATAACATTAATGACACACCCAATGTATCCTAATTTGATGTGAATATTCATTGCTCTTGTTTTTTCAATATATCAAATTACATGAGTCATAATAAGCATTAATAATAATCTTAAAGTATTAAGATCAATAGACATTTCCATATATAAGAACATCCAATGACATATCGAAATGTGGATTTTCTATTGATGAGCCTTTAATTATAACCTCATCTCTCAAATATTTCTAAGGGTTAACTTCATGAGAAGGTGTATCAATGTATTATGATCCTATTATCCCTTACAGCCTATGTTTTATATGTCTTGTATGAAAATAAAATCTGGCCAATGAATATGGTTCAAGAATAAATGTCGTGGAACCTCTAAGATCTCATCATAGTGGGGATCTACAATGACATTCTAGTGTGACATATATTATTAGAAAATTATCACCCACAAATATTTTACAGAATAAAAATCATGATTTGATGATAACACTTATTTAATAATAAAAACATGTATTCAAGTACTAAACTAGTTGGTTCTAGGGAAACAATCCAATAGACTCTCACTTTCAATATATCCAATTGAAATAACCTTCAGTATACTATCTCTCACGTGATACTCAAGATTATAGTAAGATATATACTTTACCACGTTCTCCACCTAGTTTTCCTCCATGAATACTCTGCTCACCATAACTTATCCACAATGAGAAAAATCCCAGAAGAGATGAAACTTTCAAAGTATGTTGTTTTTCCTTTTTTGGGACCCTAGATATTTGGAGAGGTCCACCCCTATAGTGTTATTCCAGTAAAATTTTATAGGATATTTAATTCTAGGTACCAAATTATGATCTTTGAGATACTTTTGAATTCAAATTACTTACTTTGTAGTATTAGAAGCCACAAAATAATCTGAATATTCTATAGAAATAGTGACAACATGATGCTTTGAATTATTCAAGATCACAGCTCATATGTGGAGACAAAAAATATATCCATATCGTGACTTCAAATCAATATTATTTTTGTGAAAACTAACATCTTTATAACCCCTTATGACTAGTTCTTCATCTTCTCTTGACACCAGGAATATATACATAGTATGCCTTAGATACATAAGGATAACCTAAATAGTTTTCCAATGTTGTTCCCCTAGATCTTCTTGATATTTTCCTACCATGATCAAAGTATAGGCATCATCAATCCTTGTACAAACCAATACATATATGATGGATCCTATCACATAATAATATGGTATAACAATCATTCTCTCTCTTTCATTATTTTTTCAGACACATTTTTTTGGAAAGATGTATACCAAGTACCACAGGAACCCATTCTCTCTTATATTTTTTCAAATTTAACCTCTTAATTATTTTTTCAATATATAAGACAGGAATTATTCTATGTAACCTATTAGATCTATCATACATGATTTTGATACCTATAATATAAACTTCTTCACCTATGCCCTTCATGGGGAATCATTTTATCAACCATGCATTAACCTCTTGTTTGTTTGGTATATCTTTTCCAATTAGTAAAATGAAATCAAAATATACTACAATGAAAAGAATCATACTCCAGCTAAAATAATTTTAGAAATAAGTATCGCATTAATTCTTAATGATAAAAAATTATTTTATGAGTTCATTAAATCAAATTCTTTATAACCCATAAGCTTTATTTAATCCATAATTTGATCATATAATGTTTTATTCCATTTTGGAATTTCATGGAACAAAAAACCATTATGATTTGTCATATATACATCCTTCTGAAGGTTCCCATGAAGGAACTAAATTTTTCCATCAATTTTTCAAAATGTCATAGTAATGGTGAATCGTTAAGGAAAGAATGTTTCTAATGGATTTAAACATATAAACTGAAGAAAATATTTCATTATAATCAATGTCTTAATGTTTTATAAACCCTTTAGCCACTTTCCATGATTTATAGGCATTCACTTTACCTCTCATTGTCAATATTCTCTTGATATCCCATTTACACCAAACTGGTTTTATATTAATAGGTGGATTGATCAGAACCCAAACTTGGTTTTGATACATGGAATTCATCTTAGAATTCATGGATTCATTCTATCTTACATCTTATGAGTTCACTACGACCTCTTTATAAGATTTTGGATCATCATTTTCAAATAATAATGTGTCAGAATCATTAGTGACCAGATAACCATATCTATTTGGTTCACTTACCTCTCTAGTGATCCTAAAATGTGCCTGTGTTTTAGGAAAATATCTTCCATGGGGACTTTCAGAATCATTTTAGGTACCAAATCTTATGTATCTTTATTATAATCTAAATCAAAGTCTATCTTTCTCAAAATAATATATTTTAGGGTGTGCTCCCTCTCAATAATAGTACCATTCTTGAAACAATTAATTTCTTATTCGAAGGGTTGTACTGATAGTGTCCCCTTAAATCCTTGGGATACCCTATAAAGATACACTTTTTGCCACAAGGTGCTAGTTTTTCTCTTGATCTAGTCTTAACAAATTCCTCATAACCCCATGCACGAGTTTGTGATGAAATGAGTTTCTTTCTAATCCATAACATTAAGGGAATACAATTATCCATTATATTTGGGACCCAGTTTAGTATGTATGATTCCATTTAAAATTCATATCCCTCAGAATGATTATTAAATTCTTATGTGACTCATCATCCACCATACCATGTCTTAAAATCTATAGTTACTATATTCACTAAAAACATTCCAATATTGTGTATATGGTGGAGTGAGATGTGATAAAATTTCATACTCCCATAGAAAGGTGATAAATTATTGGTAAAGATATTCACCACCTCGATCTGATTGAAGTTTCTTTATATTTTTAGGAAGATTATTCTAAACCACATTATTGAACTATTTAAACTTCTCACGTGACTCATACTTGTACCTCATTAAATATATATAACCATACGAACTCAATTCATAGGTAAAAGTAATAAAGTATGTGTATCCACCTCTTGCCTCTACTTGAAAAGGTCCACACACAATAGTGTGTGAAAAATATAGAATCTTTGTTGCCCTTTCGCCTTGACCACCATATGGTGGGTTGGTAATATTACCCTACATACAATAATTTCATCTTTCAGTTGAGTTTAGCTCAAGAGAGTCTAAATAACCTTCTTGATTGATCTTTGTCAATCACGTCTCATTTATGTGACCAAGCCAGGGTTTTTATAAATGGGATACACATGTTTCAAATTTATTAGCTTCATTATCAATTAATAATATATTTTTTTTTCATAATTTAATACATAAAGAAAGCTAATTAGCTATTCCATACCCTAAATTTTGCTATATTTTTAAAAGTAGAAACCTTCATTTCTAAATTTGAAAATAAATCCATCTATATATAAGCTTGAAATTTAATTAATGTTCTTGGTAATAGTTAGAATGTAATAATATATTTTTTAAAACAAAATTCAATCATGTTGGAAATGTGATATGGTAGTCTCTAATGGATAGAGAAACCGACCACTCTCCACTATTATCCCATGGATCCACCTCGCCTCTTGCAACCTTCTGAAATCTACTTGGTTCATATATTTGGATACAATTGTGAGAAACACATACAATATCTAATACAAAAATCGTAGATATATAAAGATTATGATTTCTAATAAACACATCTTAAGCCTCCCCTTTCTTCTTTTGATGGGTAGAATTATTCTTCCAATGGCACTTCTTTCCATATGAAAAAATTAACACTTCTTATTCCTTTCAATACCTCTAGAACTTCTTCCCCATAGAGGGATGATTATATAAATCCTTATATATGGAATGACTCTTAGAACCCTATTATGTTTTACTATTCTTGTTATTCATCATAGTGATAATAGGTTTTTCATTCCCTGTGTATTTATCATCTTGGTAGATAAGAGTATGAAGTTCAAATAGCATCTTCCCACTATTTATCATATTAGAATTCACAATAAAACTATAGAAATATTTGGGAAATGAGGAAAAAATTATTTAAGTGTGCAGCTCATCATGGATATTAAAACCCATGTTGTATAGGAACTCACTGTATCCAATCATGTTGAGTAAATGTACCCATGTTGGCGCTAACTCTCTAAGACTGCATGTAAATAGTGAATATGAGATCTCATATCTCTCTGATATCACCTTCTCTAGATAGAGATCCTGAAGCTGAGATACTATGTTATATGCATCCATATCCTCAAATTTTATAAAAAATATCATTTTACATGTTGGGTAACATAAAAAACTGGAAATAAATTATGTCATCCTCATTCTTTAGAAAGATATATAGCTCTTCCTCGCCATCCTATTTGGAAAGAGACTTAAAAAAAGGGGTTTCAAGCATATATAATTTCTATTTCTTGCATAGTATAACACACAAGATCCTATAACATTATTGAAAATTCATTTTAGTGATAATTTAATCCTTCTATAGTATGGATAAAAATGATATTTCCATTGTTTTTTTATTTCTTATTTTCTAAAAATTAACAATATATAATTATTATTTGTCTTGATTACAAAAATAGATGACTAAATTTGAAATTAATGAAATTATTATTAATCTACTACTATTATTCTAAATCTAATATCCCTAACCATCAGTTTTATAATATATTGGTTCTCAGATATTCTAGTGACAACGATCTGTAATCCAATCCCATAAACCATACATGGGTCTGACAAGGTATTTTAAGGGTGTTCTTGTAGGTGTACCTTTACAAATACATTAACTCATAGTTCCTTAATCTATTAAGTGAACTAATAAATCATGAAAAACTATGAAGAAGATTTCCTAAACCATTGTATCTTAGTTACAACAATTTCTAATTGGGAAGTTATCCCCTGATTTAAAACAAGTTAAGTCAACAAAAAACTTGAAATTGAAATTTCCATGATAATTGAAAACACCCCAACATGGGTTGGTTAAGCACATTGAATTATGAGGTCGATTATAACTTATGTAGTAAAAGGATTTTAAAAATTAATATTTTGATTGAGGTATTTTTATATTTATGTGTAAATATCATTTTATATTTTTTACATTCCTGGTTAATATTAAGTGAATTTTACTTAAGTGATTTACCATTTTGGATAAAACAGCTATAGATTATCTGATTATATTTTATTTTATATGGTATGATTTTTAATCCATTTTTAGTTGATCATACAACATTAAAAAAAATAACCATGAAATTGATCGAAATAAAATAAAAGTGGCATGATCATGATATTCTATAATGGTTATTTTATCTAGTGGATGATATAATAACCGTTGACCATAGGGGAAAACACCTTGAACCATATCTTGGTTCATATTTAAGTATTCTACCTTGGCATCTATGTATCACCTTGAGCGGTTTCACCTTAGATCCTGGACTTGGACCACTTCAACTCACCTATATGTTCCCTCTATATATAAGTTTTTGCTCACACATAGGTGAGGGGATCCAGATTGGAAACAGAAGGTTTACAAAAAAGAAATCATATATATGTAGGACCTTACATGATATGAATGGGGGGATGTCTCAGAGGACTTCAATAATAATTTTACCATAATAAATTAAATGAAACCAATCTTATGTAGGGGTTGGTCTAATCTCATGATCATCAACACATAAATAAATGAACATACAGTTGAAATGTTTTTATCAATTAATTTGATTCATTATTTTATTAAGATAATGTTTCATGAATTAATCCACTCAATTCAATTTATTATAACTCCATATAACCATACATTACTTTCCCTCATCTTTAATTTTTTAAAAAAATTCAATTTAATATTAATGTAATACACAGGTGTACTTGGAGGACACCCCATGTGTTCAAGAAATTTTTAACATGAAAATTTATTTAATATATTAGTTTAAATCTGATAACATGGCGTGTACTACAAAATAAATGAATCTCAAAAGACATAAACAACAAGTTTAATTATATATTTTTTCATGAAAATTTAAAAACACTACACATAGGACACTACATGTCATGTTCTTGTCTACTGCCCACTTCCATTTCACATACCTTTGGTCTTTCCATGTTATCTATCGTGTATGTGCTTGAGGTACATGGTTCATACTAGGATTATATTGTATGTTACTCTTGGTCGCACAACATGTCTGTCCCAATTTATTGTATCTAATACATGATTTTCTTGGGACACCCCTTATACTGGACCATAAAATAGTAGGGGATAAACACTATGCATAGTGGTTACACAACATGTAGTGGTTCATTTTGTGTTCCAATCTGTCCAGATCTACAAGCCTTTATAAACTATTCAGATATGAGATATAATTTTTTTGTTCTAACCTGATATAAAGAGATATAGGTGAGAATAAAAAAGTACAAGACATTTAATTTGGGTATACATTTCCTACAATATTTTTTTATCTAGGTAGATCCTTTGGAACCTCTCGAGGGTTTTAATCGAATTCTTCTTCATTATTAATCATTAATCGATTATTAGTTATATTGTTGAGAATAAATATATAGAAGATATGAGAACTTTGAATATTAAAATGAATCATTTTTTATTAAAATAAAATACAAACACATGAATCCAATTAAATAATAATAAATAATTATATATTAAACATGTGATCTCTCTAAAACCACTAGTCAATTCCATGCATAGTAGAAGCATCCTTTTTTGGTATGAAAAAATTATATTTTTCTCATGAATCATGAGTAATAATTACTTTACATGATAAAAATATCATTTCAAATGAAAATAGTTGATTAGGTGACTTGATTAAAACATTATGACCATGGGTGAAGGATATTCATATGTAATTTATAATTAATTTATAATCATATATCAAATTTTCTTTAACGGTTAATTCTCTAATAATTCATGATAAGTGGAATAGATCTTATCTCACTATCTTTTCACTATAGGATCCAAGTGTGTAATCCATCTAGTGTTGATCCACTTATGCACCACAATCTCAGGATGATGTCATAGAATCACTAGGATCTAGAATTATCAATCCTGATCACTTTTGTTGTTCATGGTTAACCATATCAAAATTATTCTTCAGGGAGGAGGAAATCTTAATGATCACTCGTTATATTGATAAAGGAAGGGAGGATAGAACTTATAATCTTTTGAACTATCCCTAGGGATTGATAGTGTCTTATTCAATCTATCATGAACAATTTTTTTTGAAAGATATATAATTAGATATTTATTTTAGTAAATTTAGGATTGAAAAATTGAACAGAAGCCCTTTTCCAATTCCATTATTTTTAATTCCCCACATGTACAATAATAATTTTATAAATATTATCACTTAACTATTTACATGATAAAAAAATAAGGAATGTAAATTAATTTCACTTATATCATTTTATATTGGATAATTAAACTCTATCATCTTTCCCTCATCGATACTTACCTATACCCACATAATAACTATTTAATAAATAAATGTCACTATATTATTTAAAGATAAATATAATAATTAATAAACCCACCAAACATGAAAATATATATTTATTATTATTTTTTAACTCACATATTCTTTTGAATAATTTGTGATTAAATTGCGATGACCAATCAATCCTGAATAAATATTATTTATTCTAACTTGTTCATTTCAATACTAGTATTTAACTGAGATTTTTGATACAATAAGTGTGTGAACCTCTATAAAAATTAATCATTGTAATTAGACATGAACACATAAATTTAATGGTTATAATCTAGAAACACACCAAGGAATCTATATAGAAAGAATCTAAAATCACAATGATGTCCAACCTCTAATGAATTTTTACCATGTAATATTATCCTTTTATCATAATATATCAAATAAAATAGGTTTCATGTCGGTTCCATAAACTTATATGGTAAATGTCTATTTATTTTACTCATTAGAAATGAAAATTCCCATAAAACACTATGGGATTAGATACATTCAACAAGTTGCATTCAAATCATAGGGACTAAGATATTAACTATCTTCAAGATACACAAGGTATAAATCATTTATCGTATTATCCATTAGCTCTATATCATTCATTATGAACCAAACATATCATAATTTACTATGATGATATGTCACCATGGTTTTTATCAATATATTAATGTACATTATTCATGATATACATTAATAATAATCTTAATGTCTAAAGATCAAGACACACATCAATAGTAAGGAACATCTAATGACACAAGGAAATATGGATTTTATAATGATGGGATAGTTCTCATAAACTCATATTTTGAATATTTTGGAGGTAGAACACCATGCGAAGGTGTCTCAATATATTGTGATCCTCCCACTCTTACTAGAATGATTTTTTTTATCTGATTATATAATATTATTCAATTATAGAACAAGGTTCGAAAATAATGTCGTGGTACCTCTAGGTTCTCATCATAGTATGGAACTGCTATAACATTTCAGAATTAAATGTATTCAAAGAATATTATCACATAAAAATATCATAAAGAATAATAATAATTATGTAATAAGAATACTTATTTAATAATAAAACTTATATAATAAGGAAAAATGTAATAAATCACTAAATAAGTTACTGATTGGGAACTAAATCCAACATAAATCTCTATAAAATGGAACCAATGATTCAAGACTATAAATATAGGTAGATTGGGGACTAAAAATTTGTCTCTGTTTAATGATTCGATGTAGGGTTATTTTCTTTGGGTACTTCCCATAGTCAAATATAGATATAAAAAATTACTTAAGAACATGTTTTATAATTGGATTTCCTACAGTTTATGTAGCTATATACTCCTCTATATGGCTTGGAATCAAGATAATTTACTCTGATGTAATGCAACACAATATATTGATGGTTTTAATGTAGTATATTCAATGGTTATGAAAGGGAAATTTTATGGATGCACATATCATTAAGATATTACATGAGCAGGTGGGGTTCATTGACATCATTATTAAGGACCTTTCTTTATCTTCCCCAATAACTCGTCTCAAATAGGGATAGTGTTTAATATTATACCTATATTACTTAAAACAAAACCCTTGTGTGGGAGCATACATAAAATGGAACCATAAATTAACTAATTTTATATAGATATTCCTTGGGAAGGACCCTAAATAATGAATCATGGATTATCCATTTATATAAGGCTTGGATGTCACCATCCATATTCATCCTTATTTAGAGAATGAAAAACCAAGAGTTTCATAGAGAAAAACTAATTATAATACCTTGGATATAACATCAGTAAATTTATAAAATATATATGGATATATTAGACTCTATCTCCCATAAGATCATTTACTTACATTTTCCATGTCTATTTGGGACATCGTTTCCAACCTGTTCGAGTTGGATCTCTTCTATGATGACGATATCAACTACTTGAAAGATTTCTATAATAATGAGGAGTATTATCCTAAATTTAAGAATTTTATTAGGAATTATTTTACTTAAGAATTATAATTAATCTAAGAAATCCAAAAGAACATTATCTTGTTGATTACAATGATAGCCACCATGAAATTTTGGTTTTTTGGAAATTCTATTTAAGAATTAAATATTTTTTATAGGTTGGGTATTTACAGAAACTATAGGAATTATAATGGATTTATATCATCTCTTTGTAAATACCCTATAACATGATAAATTAAAATCAACATGGATGGTTCATCAAAAGAAAATCTGGGTCCCTCATATAATGGATAAATTTTAAAATATTCAACAGGCGGTTTCATTTCTTACTTCACCGAGGGGTCCTTTGGGACAAAAATGGGCTTTCAAGCCTTGTTTCAGGATACTTGGCCTTGGGCCATCGAGCTATATAATGGGTCTCCCTTTACCTAGTCTAAAAAGAGGACTTTTTTATAATAAATAGATGCTTTGTCCCCAACCTTTTAAAAAAATGCAGATAATGTTGTTTCCAATATTCTTGAATATCTGGGTGTTGGGTTTGGTTATTGTAAATGGTTCATGAATTTATCAGAGACTATTGAGAATCATTTATTCCTTGAAATTTTGAAAACTCAATCCCTTCATTTTATTTAATTTTTTAACTCAATAGGTTTTCATGTGGGGGATATCTTATTATTAGATATCTAAGATCAATAAAATTGGGATGTTGGAAGATGATATAATTGATGAATAATTCATTATGGTGAATTTGATAGCAATTAATATTAAGAGGCCTATTGATTATTTTAAAGATTAAAACTTATCAAATAATTTTATGAGACATTTTTATCTCAGTTTTAACCCAAAGATATCCACTCAACAATAGAAGGAATGCTTATCTCTTGATGAGTTCACTTATAAAACTATAAGATGAGAAATAGTTTTGCATTCTTGATGAAATAAAATGAGTAAATTACATTGAAAGTGATAATATGACTCAAGAATTAAAAAAATAAAGTTGAGGCCTGTGGGGAATAAAAATATGAAAAAGAGTATGATGAATAGTACTAAGGAACATTAAAAGTGGGAAAAGTTAAAGGGAAAGAACAAAGAAAAATTTCTTTAAATTGTTTTAAATGTGATGATATTGGTCATTTTCAGCTGATTGTTTCTTGAATGAAATGTTTGTAGTGTGAATATGATTATCCATGAAAATTTTTCGAAGGAAATATATGGGATAAATTTTAAAAGGATTTTAAGAAATTGGGTGGGAGTAATTATAAATTTCAAAGGGAAAAAATTGGATCACACTAAGTAATGATATGGAATATTAACCTAATAAAATATTGAATATAAAGAATAAATTCATAAATTTTTTGGAATTTTATGTCTCTTGATCAAAAACATGTTGTAACTCAAGAATTTTGGAAGAAAGAGAATAAACCTATACTGAAAAAATTTTAAAGGATAATCATGAAGTTTTTCATGAGAGGAACATATAGGAGATGAATAAAATAAAATATCAAAAAAATAAGTTATTAATTAAAAGATGGAAGAAGTTTAATTTCATAAAAAACAAACTTGTATATTCAAAATATTAAATTACTTAAATTTTAAATTGTTGATAAATAAATAATACTGATAGAATATGAGAAGAAATTTATTGTAAAAGAAGAATAATTTAACATGATTCAATCTAGTGTATCAATAATGTGAACAAACTTTTAAAAATGATAATTTATTTTGAAAAAGAAATGTGAATAATTGTTTAATCATCTTAGGATACAAATAAATGATGTACTGATCTTTGGATAAAAATTTCACCTTTTACATATAAGAATCATATATTTATTTTATTAACAGTTCTAGTTCTAAAATCCAATTTGGGAAAGAATCATATATACATAAATGAAGATTAAAAAATATTTAGAAGGAAATATTTTTCTAAATAAATCCATATTGAGTTTAAGAATGTACTAAGATAACATGTTGGAAATTACAACCATATTATGTAGCTTCAAGGAAGATCTAGTTTTAATGGATATAATTGATGTTATTGATTATTTGGGTATAAATATTAATTTTTCATGTAAAGTTTTTATTTCCTATGGGTTCATATAACGAATGAATCTAGGGTGATATATCTAGATAATAAAGGAATCAAGTGTTATAAGAAGAAACCAATGTGCCATAATTTATCACAATTACCTATCCCAAATAAGATTGATAGTTTAAAGGATAACAGTAGGAAGTGTGAACAGAAATTTCCTTATGAAAAAGTGTTTATAACTATGCATCTAAAAAAATATCAATAGGATTAGTTAGGAAGTATGAATCTGAGAATTTAAAAAAATGGAAAGGTGATTAATTATTCAGTGACTATCAAAGCTATCAAGAGGAGAAACAAATAGATTCTTTATTATGTATACTCATTACATATGGCTTGAGTCACCGAGATCTTGAAAAATATTAAATAACATGATATTGGTATGTTTACCATTGGAAATTAAATCTCACCTAATATAAATTCAATAAGAGTATCTAAAATTGAATCCAAATAAAAAAAGTCAAAAGTTGTCTTTTTTGGTGATGGGATTAAACATAATTTTATGAGTGTGAGTCAGTTTCATAATGAATACAATTATATTTTTTAGAAAAATATTTTTATCATTAATAGGAAAAATGGTAAAAATGTTATCACTAGAGGTGAACGAATATGTTTTATCATTTTTAAAATTATCGACTCAACTATTTTCTCCCATTCTAGTTTGAAATAAGAAAACAAGTTGTGGTATAGAATATTGGGACAAATTTTTCCAAGAATATTTAGTAATATTTAAAAGGGATATGTTTTAAGAGTATTTACTTATATAAAGAGATAATGAGAATTTTTTTAACCCATATTTATGGTAAATATGTCTCAAATATGTAAAAAAATGGGGGAAATCCTGTCCACCTAGACAAAGGACTTAATACATGATAAGTTTATGGGATAACAAGAAACAAATATGATTATGTTGATATTTGATTCATCACATTCACTTGTTACTATAAAATAATGACTAATTTAAATCTCATAAAACCTAAATTGAAATATTTGTATATGTTTAAAGTATTTTGGAGAAGAGTTGACAAACAATTGAGGATGTGTATCATGAATATTAGATATGATAATGGTATGATGTTTTCAAGCATATAATTTGAGTCCTACATTGAAAAACGTGGAATAAAATGCACTATTGAATTCCTTGTACACCCAAAAATATATTTTTAGAGATAAAAAATAAAATATTGGTAGATATAGGGAGAACTATGTTAGTGGATCATAAATCATCAATACTTTACTAGAGAGTGGTTGTGTTCAGAACTATGAATGTAAAAAATAGGTTTCTACTAAGGACAAGCTATAATACAACCTCTAATGATATGTTTTATAAGAATAAATCCACTATAGATAATTTTTTTGTTCGATAAACATTTCTTAATGTAGATTAAGAATGAGAACCTTGGAAAATTTGATGATATGGTCATCGAAGGTATATTTGTGAGATATTTATTGAATTAAAAAATATATAGGTTATGGTATAAGAAGATTTATAGAGTGGTATACTATTATAAGTTGAAAATATTTGAGAATAAACCCAACATTAATGTTTCAAATAAATGAGGTTTTAAATATTTTTATGAAAAAATGAGCATATTATTATGGAAAAAATTATAGAATAAGTAAAAAATGAACCTCATATTACTGAAATTGACAATGATAAGACCAAATATAAATAATAGGCCGGTAAATCTGAAAAATAAAATTTCCAGAAACTAAAAAAAATCACGTGTAATAACAAAACATAATGAGTGATATGATAGAATCAATTATAATAATAATAAGATTATGGATTGTTAAAAACCAATATTCTCTCACATGTTGATCCATTTTCAATTATATAGGATATAAAACCTAAATAATTTTTTAATTCTATGAATGGTGATTTAGAAAAAATTTGATTATAATTCGATATGGGATATTATATCTAGAAAAAATATAAAAAGTTATTAGTTATAAGTGGGTATTTATAAATAAGATAAATGATTATACTGAAATATGAAATAATAAGGGAAAAATTTCTTGAAAGGGATACTCATAGGTTGAATAGTTGATTTTGAATATAACTTTTTAGATGTTTCAAGAAAATAATTCGAAGGGATGATCATAATAGTTGTAGGTCATAAGCATTACAAAATATATAAGATGGTTTTAGAATATTTTTTATTAGTTGGAGAGACGGATATAGAATTTTTTATTTTCTATAATTATGTATTTATTCCTAAAAATGAGGGAAAAAGTGTTTAAAAATTATAGAAGGATCTTAATGTGTTTCAATAATCCTCTATAGCATGGGTTTCTAACCTAGATAATTTCATGAAAAAGATTATGTCCACTCTTGGAAAAGTTGAGAAAAATATTTATATAAATAAAGTGGAGGTAGTTACTCTCATTATAATTGAATATATTGATGATATTATAAGTAAAAGTGAACAAAATAGTATATTCAGTGAACCTTCTAAAAAAATGAAAACTCATTTTGAGATGTCCATGTTTGGAGAGTTGATATATTTTTTGTAATTGTAGTTTCTGAAAAGGAAATAATTTATTTTTCATTCCTAATAAAATTATGAAAGATTTTTTTAATAAGTTTAAAATGGAATATTCTAAACCACTATAAAATTCCATAAAAATTCAGATGAATTTTGGTAATAGTTATGGAGGATAAAGTCTGAGTTAGTAAAAGTTTAAAATGATTATTGGAAGCATAATATATCTCACTACATCTCGAAAAAATATTATTTATATACTCATATTTTGTAAAGGGTATCAAAGTGATCCTTTGGAGAAAGAAAATTAATTGATATCAAAAGAATTATCAAGTAAATTAAATTTACATTAAACATTTATATTGTGTACAAAATGGGTGTGTACTTGAATATATCTAGTTTTTATAATGCCAACTGGGCAAGTGATTGGATGATAAGAGATCTAATTCCGGAGGTATCTTTTTTTAAGATAAGTCTATGTTTTCTTAAACTATAGGAAACATATTTTGGATAAATTAATATGCACATATGATAAATATGTGGGTGATATAAATTATTTTACCCAAAAGATTTTGATAAAAGAATAACTTGATGACTTGAGGGGGGTGGTTGAGAATCCATTTGGAATATCATGTGGTAATAAAAGTTTGATCATTCTCATTAAAAATCCTATGTAACTCTCTTTGTCTATGCACATTGATATTAGTATTTAATTCATCAATTAAAGGGATTCCAATGGGGATATAAGCCTGTATTTCATTCCAACCCAATTTCAACTTGGTATTATCTTCACCTATGAAATGCATATGGATTTTATTTTTCTAAGGTTTAAAATTAATGTTCAACCCTTCTCACTCAATTGAGGGTATTTGGGAGTAACCCCACTATGATTTGGATTTGTTTTAAAAAGGAGATAATAGTCACAACTATGTATCTTCTATATTTTGAATCTTGATATTTCTTTTCTTGTAAAAATGTGCGAGAAAAGGTTGGATCATACTGGAATTGGGAGGGAGATAATCTTATAATTGTCTAGAATATTATTTCCACGTAGTGATGGAATTATAATAAAAAATATGTTATCTAGTGATGTTGTGTCATGATATTTCTAAAAGCTAGGGAATATGATTGGTTTCTTGTGGTGCTAGTTTTTTTTTATTTCGAATTGTTGAGTAAGGCTGACTACCAATCCAAAGGTGGATATTGAAGTACCCAATGGATTATTGAAGATTGTATTTTTTATCCAATATTTATGAATCATTGGAATGTAATTTTGATTGAATGTTAGCTAATTTGCTGTTTTGGTGAATATTTTGAGGTGATTTGAGTATATTTAGAATTTATTTGGAATTTATAGGTGGTGGTGAATTTGGAAAAGTCCTTATATCTTTTGGACTTCGTATGGTAGATTCAAGACTACACAGTCTTGAAACAACACATCAGGAAGTTAACTTTGAACATCATAAGGTTGATTCTATTTATATGTTTGAGAATATGTCATAGGAATTATCATTATATATTTATTTCTTAAAATTTTAAGGTTTAATAACGATTTCATAAGATTTATGTGACACTTTATAAGGTTATTATCAGGACTTTATATGGTTTAAGACTAACTTTATGAGGTTCATGTCATAATTCATAATGTTATTTTGGGATTTTATATGGTTTAATATGGAGACCATAAGGTTCATTTAGCCTTACCAAAGGAAATAATATAAAAAATATGGTAGATTTGAAGGCTTATCTTGGGACTCTATAAGGTTCATCCGAATGAATGTAAATTTTATATGTTCTATTAAAAATATGGTAAATATGTGGAGGACTTGGGAATTATAGAATACGATATTATGATATTATTATGCATGATTTTCCTATCAAACATGGTGATTGATATCTAAACATAAAATAAAAAATAGCAATGTATATTCAAGAATCTATGATTCAATATTGATATTTTTGAGAATTAAATGAGAATATTATATAATAATATTGGGTGTAATTTTAAATTGAAATTTTTGAAATTTTTTGTTTTGGTCAAAGCTAGAGAAATTATTGGATTCCTTTAACCTGTATAGATATTATTTCTATGAATCAATGAATTATTCATGAATAAATTTAGAATCATTATTCATACCTTTATGTGTATATAAAAAGAGAAGATGAATAAAGAGAGAGTAGTTCCAGATTTGAGAAGTCAATATTGTGTGATGAGAGAGAACCGCTATATCGAATAATGAGGAAGATAAAGAGATTGAATAGTGTTTCATTTTGTTTGATCATCTATGTTAAGGAATGAATATGATTTTATGATCATCTTGAGTTTTTCCTTTGAGGAGGAAGAATATCTTTTTAAGGTTTCATGTTCTCATACACATGTAAGTTATTCTAAAACCTTGAGAAGGGAGATGACTTTTCTACTTCTCTATTGATATTCATATGAAAGATAATAACTAAAAATGCACAACTAAAAAAACCATGTTTAACAGTGACAATATTTATCAGTACTAAAAACAGTACTGATAAATGGAATCTTTATCCGCACTAAATAAAGCGCTGATAAATTTAACCTATAACAATAGTTTTTACCACTAATAAAGGGATCCTTTATCAGTATTTTATTTTTAGCACTGATAAAGTAAACCTTTATGAACGATTTATTTTTAGTGATGATAAAGGGTATCCCTTATCTGCGCTTTATTTTTAGTGCTGATAAAAGGTACCATTTATCAGTGAATTATTTTTAGTGTTGATAAATATTTATTTCATCTTTGCTTTTTTAGCACTAGTAAAAGTCCAAATAAATAAAATAATATAATTAAATAAATTAAAAATAAAAACAAGTTTATTAAAAAAATATTAAATATTTTATAAATTAAATAATTAGGGATAAAAATGAATGAAGTGATTATAAATTATTAAATATTAAACATTTTATTAATTAGATAAATATTAGAATTAATGTTATTAGAAGATATATATTAATTATATAGATATATATTTGTGTATATAAATATGATTTATTTATTTCAAAATATTTATGCACTTTACATTAGATATTCATTAATAATGTTAAAAAAATATTCGTAAAAAATAATTATAAATTAATATATATATATATACACATTTACTATAATTATAAAATTATATTTTTATAATTTTAAATAAATAAATATTTTTTCAAAATTACTCAAATAATTTTAAATAAATAATTATATATATTTATTTAATTATTAAATTTATAATAATTTTTTTAATAATGCATATATTTATTATATTTATTTATATATATATTTATTAAAAATACATATATGTGTAATTATATAAATATATATAATGATATAAATATTATATTTTTAATTTCTAGAAATATAATTAAATAATTATAAAATTATAATAAATACATTTAAAAAGGAATATATTTACTATATTTATATTTATATGTTTTTATTAAGAATATATAAATTTTTAAATTTTTTCTATTTATAATTATAATTATATTATCACAGCTTTTTTCACACTGATAAAGAGAAGGCTTTATCATCACTAAACAAAGTGCTGATAAAAGTGTCCCAATCTATTCAAAAAACCATAACCATTTGCAAAATCGTCGTGATATCAGAAGCTTTTTTGGGAAGCCCCCCACTGTCGGTGCTCCTCCTCGGTGAATTGAAGCTCAAATCACACCACTGAACTACCTCTAGTTGGCCAAACATCTCTTATGACATTCAATTTTTAATTGAAGTTAAGGTTTCCAAAGAGGGTCCATATTTTCTACATCCAAACAAGGTAGATATCTTGATTTTATTTGGGCATTTTTGGTTTCGTTTGTTATTTTATATTCAATGATGATGTTATTTCTGGTCCAATGATGGTATACTATTTTGATTTTAGCGTTTGAAAATAATGTTTTGTTTATTATTAGTTATTTGATTGACTATTGATGTATGGACCCTCTCTATATAAAGAGTTATTTGTAATATATGACACTAAACCTTGGATTTATTCATTATTGTTTTACTATTATGTTTTTTATGTTCTTACAAAATAATTTTTTAATATATGTATATAAATGTGTATAAATTTTCATGTATATTATTGACTGTTGACTACTGATTTGAGGAACATTGTTGGTTCCCTAATGATTATATATATGACGACACCTTTCATGGATACCTTAGTGGAGTTGCAACATCCTAAGCTATTTTTTAGGAACCCTGTCAGTGGAGTGATGTATATTCCTTTATTGGTTATATATATCATAGGATCTAGTTCCACTTATAATTCACTATGGTCCTTTGTTTTCTTATGGTGTATATTCAAAGGGTCCATCCCCAGTTAAGCAATGAGGTTTTATCACAACAATCCTTCACTTTCTGAATCATTATGATGCATTTAGTTCATGTTTTGTTTGAATGTTATGTTTTTATCTATTTGATTATAGACTACAAGTGAATTTTTAGATGTGACATTTATGTATGGCTATATAGATATTCCATCATTTATTTCCATAGTTGTTTGTTTAATAGGTATTCTTAAATTGGGTAATGATGATTTTGCGTCTTCATGTAGATTTAACCCAAGGGTCATGCTAGAATGTTGCTCGACCTATGGTACTAATTATTTCTATTGGGGGGGGGGTCAAGTCCCATTTATGGGTATTTACACACAATGTTTAAAACATCCTTTAGTGAATTTGAGGTGTGTTAGAGGTCATAAAATTATCTGACCTAGTGTTGTTTGGCTAATTCATGATTGGGTCATTAGACTATCCATATTTCGGTTTACACCTATAACGTTTAGTGATAATATAATTTATTATATCCCTTTATCTCCCTCTCATTATCATATTCTTTGAGATGATTCATCACTGTGTATCCATCCATTTCCTTATCATATATCCTCAAATCAGAGACATTACTAATAATATGATTCATCAAAAATATGATTCATCCCTTCTGTGCCTTATATATACATCCTTCTCACCCCCACACTCTCTATGTGGTTGAGAATCAGGTATAAGTGATTCCAACAGATTTAACTTTTATTATTGGTATAATATAATGAATTTGTGTATGTACTGCTTCTATGAGTTTTCACTGGACAGGAAATTCTCTTTATCCAGTTTATATTATAAGGTAACTGATGTATTCAAGTATATTTCCATTATATACAAAAATAAAATAATATTTATTACATTTTTATGATTACCGATTGTGAGGTTATTAATTATTATCTTATATCTCCCACTATTTTTTCAATCCCAACAACCCACAATTTTTTATTTTTAATATCTAGGAACTCAGATATTCTAGTAGAAATGATCCTTATTTCCCTTCATCAATGTATTAATACCCTAGAACCATGATTTTTTCCTTTCTTTCCAAATGCACCAAAATGCTATAAAAATAAGGATAGTTCTCTCCCTTTTATCCTTAGCATTATTCCTCAATCCATGAAACCATTGATATATTTTACTGAATTATAGTTTATTATTATTATTTATGATATTTTAGTTTCTTATTACTCCTTAATTTCCTATATTATAATTTCATTTTTAGGGGATTTAAAAAAGATTTTATGTGGGGTAATTATTTTCTTAAATTCAATTACACATTTTATTCAACATACAAAAATTCTTTGAAATAATCAAATGTTGAGTTTCCTTTATTAGGATGGTCTATGACTTTTACTTATGATAATGAATATATTATTTGTATTTATTTATATATTGTATAAAATTAATATTTTATGAATATAATAGAGTGGTTATTAAAAAAAAATTGAAGCACACTAATCATTTGAGAAATAAATATAAACATGGAGTTAAAGAGGTCATCAATTTTGCAAGATAACATGAAAAAGACCCTTCTAAAATCCTTTGTCTGTGTTTAAGTTATTATTATTCAAGACAAATTAGTCCGAAAGAGTTAGAAGAACATTATATTTATTGTGGAATAGATCAATGATTTAAATGTTGGAGTAAACACAGGGAAAGACTGAATGTGTTCATCTAATGGGATGAAACTATGTTTTATGAATCATTTGATATGAAAACCTTTTTAAAAGATGATCTAAATCACATGGAAGAAATTACAATGGAAATTGAATATGACATTCGTGATTTTCCAATGTTGTTTGAGGAGTTAAATATTTGTTCCATGAAACCATTATATACCGGTTGTACTAAATAAGAAACATTTTAAGTTGTATTAAAGTCATATAATTTTAAATATGGCAGCATATGGAGTGATTCCAAATTTAAAGAACTACTCGGTCTTTTAAAATATATGATACTATAATAAAATTAACTATCATGCTGAACATATGAATCTAAATGAATGTTACATTAAATGGGAATGATCTCTAAAAAAACATGCTTTTCCAAATGATTGCATTTTTTTCAAGGACCATTAATCACTCATAAAATGACATAAGTGTGGTGAAGATTAATATAAGAAAAATGAATCAAGTCCTTAAAAAATTGTATGGTAAATTTTTATTATTGCACAGTTTAGAGGACTATATGGATGTCAAGAAAATGTGAGAAAATTAATATGGAATTCAGATACAAGAATCAAATATGGGATCCTATATAATCTAGAAGATTCTCATCAGTGAAAGATAATTGATTTCATGTTTCATGAACATGGAGATAAGCAGAGAAACATTCATCCTGCATTATATATAGATGTAATAAATCATTTTGGTATATAGAGTAGTACTCACAGTACATGGCCTAAAATGTTGTAAAATTATAACTTTCCACCATGGTTATGCATGAAGCACAAATACATTATAATGTCTCTCCTTATATCTAGACCAAAGAAACCCAATAATGAAATTGATGTCTATTTGGATCCATTGATAGAAGATCTGAAATTGATTTGGGTTAGAAGTGATACAATTTATGATGCTCATAGAAGTCAAGAATTCACACTAAGGTTCAGTTGTATGGAATGATAAATTACTTCTCTAATTATGTAAATTAATTAGGCAATAACATTAAAGGAATGTTGAGGTGTCCCATTTGTGAGAAATGCACATACTCAGTTTGGATGAAACATTCCTCTAAGACTATGTTTTTAGGGCATCATAAAGTTTTAAATTAAAGGCATAAATACCGATCCTAGATGAAATCATTTGTTGTGAATACTGAATAGGGTACAAAACCGTCTCTAGTAACGGGCAATAAACTATAATAACAGTTAAAAAATATTGACACCATTTTTAGTAAACCATTTTTGAAAAACCTTAAAAATCATGTTGGGGGAAGAGATCAAATTTATTTGAATTATCATGTTTGATTTTTTTATGTCAAACTTTTTATTGATGTCATGCATGTAGAAAAAAATGTATTTTATAGTTTTATTATCATGTTACTAATTGTTCATAAAAAATGAAATATGGCATCAAGGCTAGGATGGAATTTATTGAAATGGGGATAAGGGAAGAGTTGGTAACGATAAAGGGTAAAAGGCCTACTTTTCTTCATCCGGTAGCTTACACTCTATCTAGATAAGAAAAATTACAATTTTTTCTTTTCTTTACTAGTGTAAAATTTCCACAAGGTTATTCATCATATATCAACAATTTATTTTAGATGAATAATTTTAAGTTACAAGGATTAAAATTACACCAATATCATGTTTTGATGCATGATTTAATGATTGTTACTTTCTATTTAATTCTAGCTCAAAATGTATGACATACATTAACTATACTATGCTCCTTTTTCAAAGCCATATGAAGTAAAGTTATATATCTGGAGAAGTTTCCCATCATGAATTCAGAGATTGAAATCATATTATGTGAATTAGAGATGTTTTTCCGACCATTATTATTTGATATAATGGTCCACCTAATGGTTCACTTGGTCAGAGAGGTTCAACTATGTGGTCCTATCCATTACAGATTCATGTGCCCCATTAAATGGTATATGAATATGTTGAAAGGGTATGGCAAAAATCAATGTCTTCTAGAAGGTTGTATTGCCGAATGATATTATGTTGAAGAATCTATGGAATTTTTTACTTATTACCTATCAAATGTTGAAAGCATCGGTCTCCTAAAGTCTCGTCATAGTGAACACTTTATGGGAAAAGGGATTTATGGAATATATGATGCTATAATTACCTTAATAGAGAAGGAGTAAGAAAATATTTGCATATTATATAATATTAAATATGTTTATCCATAAATTGAATCCCACAAAGATATTATTCGAGATTTTAATTCATCAGGTTCGAAAGGATGGATATCTAATACACATAATCAATAGTTATAGGATAGTTCAGAGATCACATTTATAAAAATTTATTTGAAAATATAAATTTAATTACAGAAAAAATTCATTAGATAGCTATTTAACCAAATGAAAATGTTATATCGTACATTTATTTTTTAATCAATCGTTATATGTTCTATACAAAAGAACACGATGACTTCAGTATGATGAAAAAAGTGGTGTTACTCTTGTGGTTGAACTGATGCACATATCTAGTTCCAAGGATAGAAATATAATTTATTAAAATATGTAAAATTTTTGCATTATCAAAAAGACATACATGTTGGATTGTAAAACATTTCAAGTTCCTATTCACCATTTCAAATGGTTCGACAATATAAATGGAGTGAATGTTGATGAAATGGTTTTTGTGAAGGTGAATTTCAGTGTGGAAGGTGAAAAAGATGAGATGTTCATAATGGCATCACAAGCAGTGCAAGTATTTTATGTCTCTAATCCAACAATCAAGAATTGATAGATTTTTCTACAGAAGACTAAAACAAATGTTGGGTCAGCTGAAAATTCAATCAAGGATGGCCCTTTCTATGGTACACCACAATCAGTTCATGTCGGTCCCAATATAGACAATGTATTGAACGTTAGAGGGTATCACAAGGAGGAAATTTGAATTCTTAAAAGAGTAACCAAATCATTGAAACCTCTAAAAAAGGGGGTTCAATGAGAAGGTTTAAGTTTTTTTAATATATTATGTTTTTCCGCACAATATTATATGTTCTCTACTATATTAACATAATCAAAATTAAATTTTTGACAACTCATACATACAATTCTTTCTGCACGTAATGATATTAATGATCCCAAATATGAACAAAATATAATGAATAAAACCCTTTGGGAAGATGTAAATGTAATGATACAATATAATTTCTCTATTTTACTGAAAAATTAAATTATGGAATATTGATTTCCTTTTCATTATTCTTTGTAGAGTTTGTTTATTTTAGAATATTTTTATCTATGGGTCATGCCTTTTCAATAAGAGAAATGATTATCTCTCTTATCAATTGTATAGGAAGTATTAATGTCTTCAAAATAAAATCATTTCCATAAAATTAATGAATTATTTGATATTTATGTTTAATTTAATTGTTTTATAGTATTACTCACATAATAAATGTTTTCTTATACAGGTGTATTTTTTTTGATTGAGTTGGGGTGATATATCTACCTTCGTTTCCTTTCTTCACCAAAACATCCACATACTTCTTCTCCCTCAAATTATTTTTACTTTAGAATTTGTGTATTTATCACTTTATTTAAATTTACCTCCACTGCCTTTGTTGGAAGAGAAATGATGCTGCCTCTACTCAATTACATAAGTAATCTTGATATTTCCACAGTAAAACCATTATCCCTAGAAGTAATGTATTATTTCATATTTATGTTTAATTTATTTATTTTTATTATTACTCACATAATAATTATTTTCTTATAAAATGGAATTATTTTTTTCGGCTTGGGGTTCTCTGTCCATATTTCACGCCTTTATGCCCCAAAACGTCCACAAACTTCTTCTCCCTCCAAACCTTTCACCCCTTTAGTGTTGACATTTATCACTTTCCTTCAAGTCCCCCCACTACTCAATTAAAATGTAAATCTTGATATTTTCATAGTAAAATCATTGTATTTAGAATAATATATTATTTTATACTTATTTTTAACTTATATCTTTTTAGTATTACTCATAATAATTATTTTCTTGTATAAGTTGATTCTTTTTTTCGAGTTGATGTGGTTTGTTCGAATATGCTCATACAGTGTTGGCAGTTTGACAAAGAAATACAATGGGAATCGTGGTAACATTAACAGTTATTATTTTTTTAGGCTTACGAATGTGTATAAATCAGTCTCACCTCAATCCGATACATGATGTGATCAGTATGAGTCCATGTACTTCTTTATATTTAAAATTGACATTAATTTTAGTAAAATAGAGAGCTAACATACTTGAAATTGATCTAACATATTCAAATTGTTTTTATACATTAATATAATGACCTATAATTCATTTTTGATGTGTAATAATCCTTTTCCCCTTAATATGACACTTGATGTTCCCGATATGACTCAATGTACCCGTTATTAGTTTAAAAAGGATATTTGACTTTAAAAAGTGTAACTCATTAAAAACTGAGAAAACAAACATAGATCTTTTTAATAATTTAGGGAATAAATTCATAAATAATTTATGACATGTAGAAATCAGTCTCATGTCAAATGGATAGATGATGTGATCCGTATGAGTCAAAGTGCATGTTTTATGTTAAAAATGACATTTTACTAAAAAAACTATTCGCGTACTGGAAACCAATCAAACACATTAATATTGTTTTTATACTTTAGGAAAACAATCCATATGTGATTTGAGACATTCATAAATTATTCTCACCACAATCCATCCCATGGTGTGATCGGTATGACTCCAAGTACGTGTTTTTACTAAAATTGACAACAATTTTAGTAAAAAGACCAACTGACCTACTCGAAACTGAGAAAATGCATTCAATTTTTTTAAATAATTTAGGATTATAATCCATATTTCATTTATTATATTTAGGAATCATCCACACCTCAATATGACACACAATGTTATCGGTGTGATTCAATGTATGTGCTTCAATTTTAAAATGACATTTTAGTAAAAAATAAAAGTGACATAATCCTAAATAATAAAACACATTAAGATTGATTTAAAACATTATGAAAATGATCCATTACCAATTTTTGATGTGTGGGGATTAGTCACACCACAATCCAACGCACGGTGTGACTGCTATGACTCCATGTGAGTCTTTTTATTTAAAATTATCATAAATTTCAGTAAAAAGGCCAACTGACCTACTCAAAACCAAGTAAACGAATTCAAATGGTTTAAATACATTAGTAATATGTATTTATGTCATTTTTGATGTTTAAAAATCATCCACACCTCAATCTAATATGAAAGTTGTGAGTCAAAGGGTGTGTTTAAATTTTAAAATTACATTTTAGAAAAAAAGAAAAGTGATGTACTCAAAATTAAGAAACGACATTCATATTGTAAAACACCAAGAATTTAAAAAGTATGTTTAATATTTAATGCATGAAACATTGAGTCTCTAAAAAACACAACCTTGTTATAACCTATCCAGTAAATATAAATTTTCCACTTCTGTAATTTGAATTTTGAAAAACTGACATACATGGTTGCGTTTAGTATGATATTTAGAGTATGATAAGACAAACATAATTTTTAGTAAATAGTAACACACCCTTATGACTAGTAACATATCTTTACGAATAGTAATGAATATTAAATTGGCCAAAAAAGTAGAAACATCACACCCTTGATTGTATAAATACAATCTAGACATCTTAAAAGTGAAAAAACAATCAGAGTATATGTTTTGGTATTTTTTCATGTCATAAATATTTTAATTACAATTTTATGATTAATTTAATATTTTAAAGTGGAAATTTATTTTCATAAAATTTATTTATAATTTTTTACTTTATTTTTCAGTGGTTATAAGATAAATTTATGGGACTTTGATTAACTTTTCAATGTCTTATAAAATGAGTTATAGTTTTAAAGTTATTTTTTGGAATAAATTATTATTTTATTTCAAAATTAAATTAAAAAAATTAGATTATTATTTTAAAAAAATGGATTTCATTTTTTATTTCTACACATAAAAAAATGGTTAGGGTGAATTTTTGGGTTTTTTCTAAAATACTTGAATTTTTCATGAATTGTAAAAATACAATTTGGGATTTTCAATATATTTGATGACATCATAATGATGTAATAATTAATAAAAAATTATGGTCAACTTATTTATAGTAGAATAAGATATTAGGTGTTCTAATTGGCTAATACCATTGGCAAATACCATGGGAAAATCTAGGGTTTTACAAAAACCTCTAATGAGGTGTCTTTTTAAATTAATAAAACAATTTCTCTCTTTTACTATAAATATCCACACATCCATTCATTTTATTTCATTAAAAATCCATCATCCTTGATTCTATGAGGTTATTACCTCCCTATAAGTCCTCCCAAGGTGTCCTCATGCCCCCAAGATCGCAACCTTCAAGTCTATGGAGTTACTCTATAAGGTAATAGAATTCTCAACTTCTCTTTTCCATCCAAGTTCCCTTTTATGTGGTTTGTGTTTCATGTTTTCACACCCTATTTAAATTTACATTTTATTATGTACCTATAATATTTTATGAGTATTATATTAATGGGTTACTTCTATCCCATCTATTTTCAATGTATTCTAAAACCATGTTGCATAGCTGTTATGCTGTAGAAATTTCATCTCAAAATCTCCCTTTTTTTCAACCACTCTTATTATGTTATTTTTATAATTTAAAATATTTTATGTTGGGATATGTCATTTAATATCCCACTAGGTTTCTATATTACGTAATAATGATGATATACCCTTTTTCTCAAATGAAATTATTATATGAAATTTTAAGCGACGTCGTTAGGCTGCCGATTTTTCATTAGGGATTTCTCAATTTTTATTTTATTTCAAGTTTTTTTTCCTTTTCATCTCCCCTCATAAAATTTCTATGATAATTTCAATACCATAAAATAAATTTAATTTTATTATTCTAATGTAATATTTAATCACCATTTATCTTTTCCCCTTCTCTTATACTAAAATTGAAAACATCGTCCGAGATGTGTTAATTTATCACACTTAAGGACGACGAGTTCTCAATTTCTATTACCATATTCAATTATGATCATGAAACCATTCTTCTGGTTGAAAAGGACTATAATATATTTATTATGTCTCATATATGGTTTTGGAATCTTTTTTTACAAATTTGTTTTATTTAATTTGAAAAATGAGTTCATTGTGTTCAAAAACGGCCAATTAACCCAAAGAGTTTTAATTAAATAATTTATATAACGATTCATCTTAACTCAAAGTAACCAAATAAAATTTACAACCATGTAACCCTGTGTATGGTTCAATAATAACATATAACTTCAATTCTGGATATCCAGCCTCATTTTACACGATTCTCCATTCATGTATATAAGTATACGATCATGAAGAAAACGCTCCCAAACAAAAAAATTAAACCATGTAAACCCATCAAGAAGGCCATGAATGAACTTAATATGTTTATAATAAATAAATTCCACAAAGAATTTTTTCTTTAAATATTAATTAATGAATTTAAATTTCTTATCCTGGACACTAATATCATGTTAACAACACCATGAGGATTAATGTAAGGGTTTCTTCATCTCACTTTCATTTTTTGTGAGGTATTCCATATTCACTACTATTACTTTTGTATGGTGTATTTGTACTTCCCCTTGGTGTTTTATATCATGAATATATTTATTTTCATAATATTAAATGTATAATTTGATTATTTTTAAATTTGGGGAATACAATTCTATAGATTCCAAAGTTGTAATGGTTTTATACTTGAACATCCATTTTCATTCATGTTACTTTTGTTATATACTTACCTCAATAAAATTATTATTCATTCATATTCAATCCTAATAATTTATATTTTAATGTTTTATATGTGTTTTACAACAAAAATAATACCATCATTTATGGGTAGTTATATGTTTTCAAATAATCATTCAAAATATCTTCCGAAATGAAACCCCGATTCAACAAACTTCTCGAATTCTTACATATTTTGAAGTTCACTCTATAGTCTGTTTTAAGCCAGATTTATCTTTTTAAAATCAAAAAATTTAATATGTAAAGATATTTTTGTTCAATTATGGTTTTATGAAATAAAACATACCTTTTCACTCCAAAATATTTTTAATGAATTCCTTAAACATCACGAAAATGATTTAATTCTAAAGCTTCTTTAAAAACACCTTTTAAATGATTTCACTTCAGTGGGACATCGTTTATAACTCAAATGTAATATCAATTTTACCTTTTTTTTCAACTATATACATGTTTAAAACTATATTTGTGATAAATACAAATGATTTTCCAAAATAACTATTCTTTCCAAAGGAAAATATATTTTTCTCACCTCACTTTAACTTTTATGAAGCATATGCATTGGTCACCATGTATTCCATTCTTGTAGTGTTTGTAATTCCCATTGGTATATCATATAAATATTATCATTATTCTACTGATATTCTAAGGGATTTTTATTTTAATTATTCCAGGTGGTACGAGACACTTTGTAATGTTTAAGTATTTTTTCCTCAAGAACTTTTCAATGGTCTCATTTCAAATTATCCTCTTCTATGGAAACATCCTTTGTTGAATCTTGTACTTAATTAAGGAATATCTCCTAAGATATAATCCACCATGTTTTATTGAATGGTTTATGATTAGTTTGATAACTTTTTAATTAATAATTTAATCATTCAACGTGGTATGTGACACATTGAATAAGTAAAATTTACTCATTCAAAGTGGTATGAGACACATTGAATAAAAGTCACAATTTAATTATTCGATGTGGTATGGGAAACATGGAATAAAAGACTTACTATACATATTAGGAATTCATTGGACTAATTACGTGATGTGTGGGGCCCAATATAGCCCCTCGAGGCATCGGTAGGTCTCATGAGACAAACTTAGTCAAGGCATGAGGCCTTGAAAAAAATGGTTATTTATGGTCTTGCTGAGAGGCCTTGACAGTGTGGTTATGATGTCTATAATAAGTATTTCTCTCATTATGAAAATTTTATTTATAGTTTGTGTGGTTATTCTACTAGTATTGTACCATGATTATGTTTTATTATGGAATTATTTATTTTGATCTTATTCCTACCACAATTTTTTCATGTTTATCATTAAAGGAATGTGTTTTTATTTATTCACCATGAAAAATATTTAAGTTTATGATATCTTATACTATATTTCATAGCCCTTACTGATCATTTGATCACACCCCTTTCATTTCTTTTTTCCTTCCCCAGGTGAAGAAGAAGAGATCATTTACTGAGTTTTTGAGGATGTAGTTTATTATCATTTGTAATTTATCATATAATTTTTCCTTTCAAAATGTAAAATGGGTCCCATGAATTTACCTAGTTTCTTAAATACTATTAAACTAATTGATCCTTTGGGATTTGATTCCTTGTGATCATGATAATGTAAAATAATTCACCGGCTTTGAGTTTCAAGAGTTAGGGCATTACAGTTGGTATCAAATGATGTTTAGTAGAAAACTTGGAAATAATATATAGAAAACATAGATTAGTGAAACAAACACTAAGTTATAATTTGAGGATATAAATACAATAATTTCATATAATTTTGGTACATAATATATTATGTGTATATTTCTAGAAACTAAATCCTTGTCTGGATACAACATGTGGACGTGTTTCTGGCACATATGTAACTAGGAGTAACAACTCCGAAAAGTGTTTCGTGCATGACCTTGGGTATCCTGGTACACGAAAACATGCCTTACTAGGCACCTAGTTTGACCCTCCTGTGGTGTATTCTTAGGATAATTCATATTTTATTTTCCCACCATTATAATGGATTTATGCACCAAAGTAATCAAAGAAAATGGTTCTAGGATTTATGATTCATAAATTTATGTTATGTGTTATAACATATTTAGATATATAGAGAGTTCATAATTTTATGGGATAATATATGATATGTAATTGATTAGAAATTGCTCCTAGCATAAGGAATAAGAACTTCACCAAGTATCCTCCTCATATCATTAATGGTCTTAAGCCATATTTTCAAAGAAACATTGTATCCCAAGTATCCTCCTCATATAAGGAAATAATATCATGTGTTAACAAGGTATATAAAGTCTTCTCTGAGTCCTACAGTTTTGAAGTGAAGAAAAATAATGAGAGTATGGTAGAGAAATACAAGGTTAAAGGAAAGAAGGGAAAGAAGATTTTTCACACATGTAATAACTGTGGAAAGAATTACCCTGGTAAATGTTTGAAGGGAATGTGTGTTTGTTTTAAGTGTAGAGAAAAATGTCATCAAGTTCATTCTTTCAAGGGTAATAAAATGGTTTCTAATTTACAATGATTTAACTGAAAGGAGATTAGAAACTATACAAATCAATTTCCCAAGCATGAATGGAATATTCCCCAAATTATGATTCTGGATAATGATCAAGTTATGATGCTTCAACAGATGAAGTTTAATGAATAATATTACTTATCATGAATAATGTCATTTGAATATTTTGTCAGCAATTTATTGGTTATAAGAATTATGAAATATATAAGGATTTTACTACAATACTTTTTCATTTAGGATTTGAGTTTGTATGATTAATGGTACAAAGGACAAGTAATTCAGTATATTGTAAAATTTTTAGAAAAAAACAAGATTGAGGTAAAGACAACCCTTAATATATATCTGATGTTCATATAATGATGATGTAATTATTAATTCATATAAGTACTGACTACCTTGGAACTAATTATTGACTTGTCGAGAAGTGGCCTATGCTATCATCGATGATGTTTAAAACACTTTTGGATTTAAGGAACATATCCAATAACATGTATCTTTCTTAAGGAATGGAAAAGAATGTAGGTTTCCAATATGGTTTTTACTGTAATTCAAGTTATTACCATGTTTCAAGAGGATACAAGATGAAGTTATTCACAGGTTTGGAATGTGAATTTTATAGCTTCTCCTTGTTGATTAAGGGTGAATGATAAGTTCGCCATTGAAATTTTAAGACCTTCATTATAATATTTTGAATCATTATATTGTTCAATTTTTTTACTATTTACAAAATTATTTAAGTTGATCATTGTATGGGTTTTTTTAGAGTTTAATGTCACTACGTGATGGTTAGATTTTTGTTCCATGACCATATTGTCCAATTAGAATGCATTTTTTTTGTAGTGACCGATTCATTTCCCCTTAATCTTACTAAGAGGATACTTTAACCGTATTCTTGATGTGTGTTTACCATAAGGGAATTTTTATGTATCAACCATTAACATTCAAAGTTCAATTTTAAATTTCAAGGACATTTTTTTTAATGAGGTAATAATGTAACACCCCATGAATTTAAAAAATAGATTTAATATTGAGTACTTGAAACACTGAGTCTATAAAAAACACAACCATGTTATAACCTTGAATACAAATATAATTTTTCCAATTCTGTAATTTGAAATTTAAAAAACTGACATACATGGTTGCGTTCATTATGATATTTAGAGAATGATAAGACAAACATAATTTTTGGAGAATAGTAACATACCCTTATGAATAGTAACATACCTTTATTAATATTAATGAATACTAAATTGGACAAAAAATAGAAACTTCACCCATGATTGTATAAATACAATCTAGACATCTTAGAAGTGGAATAGCAATCATAGTATAAGTATTGGTATTTTTGCATGTAATAAATATTTTAATTACAATTTTATGATTAATTTAATAATTTAAAAAAGAAATTTATTTTCATAAAATGCATTCATAAGTTTTTACAAAATGATCTTGTGGCTATAAGATAATTTTATGGGACCTTGATTAATTTTTAAATTTGTTATAAAAAAGTTATAGATTTAAAGTTATTTTTTTGAAATAAATTATAACTTTATTTAAAGTTAAATTAAGATAAATTAGAAAATTATTTTCAAAAATAGATTTTATTTTTGAATTATACACGTCGAAAAATGGTTAGGCTGAATTTTTGGGATTTTTCTGAAATACTTGAATTTTCATGAATAGTAGTAATACAGTTTTGAGTATTCGGTATATTTGATGACATCATAACAATGTAATAATTAATAAAAAATTATGGTCGATTTTTTTATAGTAAAATAATATATTAGGTGTTGCAAGTGGCTAATAATGTGGATAAATACCATGGGAAAGCTCATGGTTTCACAAAAATCACTAATGAGGTGTCTTTTTAAATCAATAAAAAATTATCCCGCGTTTATTATAAATACCCACACATCCATTCATTTTATTTTATTTGAAATCCCTAATCCTCTAATATCTTGTGGTTTTACCTCCCTATATGTCCTCCCAAGGTGTCCTCAGGACCCCATGATCCCAACCTTCAATTCTTAGGAGTTACTCTACAAGGTAATAGAATTCTCAACTTCTCTTTTCCATCCAAGATCTCTTTTATGTGGTATGTGTTTAAAGTTTTTATACCATGTTATTATTTATATATTATTATTTAATTATACTAGTTTATGAGGGTTTTATGAATTTGTGACCCATGTACCCTCTCTTTTTAATATTTTTTAAAACCGTGCTGTATAGCCATTATGCTGCATAACTTTCATCTCAAAATCTCTCTCTTATTTTCAAGCACTCTTATTATGTTATTATATTTTAATTTAAATCAGTTTATGTTGGGATATGTCAGTACATATATACCTTTCTGTCTATATTATGTAATTATGATGAGATACCACTTTTCTCTAATCAAATTATTTTATGAAATTTTAAGCGACGTCGTTGGGCTCCCGATTTTTTGTAAGGGATTTCTGAACTTTTCTTTTATTTCAAGTTCCTTTCTTTTCATTTTCATCTCCCCACATAAAAATTAATTTATTATTCCAGTAACTTACATGAACTGTAATTTTATTATTCTACTATAAAATTTCATCATCATCTCTATTTTCCCCTCCTCTTATACAAAAAATGAAAACATCGTCTGAGATGTGTTAATTTATCACATTCAAGGACAACGAGTTCTCAATTTCTATTATTGTATTTAATTATTGTCATGAAACCATTTTTATGGTTTAACCAGACTATAATATATGTATTATTTCTCATATAGGGTTTTGGAATCTTGTTTTATACATTGTTTTTATTTATAATGCAAAATGAGTCCGTCGTGTTAAAAAGCGACCAATTAACCCAAACGGTTTTCATTAAATAATTTATATAATGTATCATCTTAACTCAAAGTAACCAACTGAAATTTAGAACCATGTAAACGTATTGATATTTACAAATAACATATAACTTCAATTCTGTATAAACATTCTCATTTTACAAGATTATCTGTTCATGTATATATGTATATGATCATGATGAAAATGCTCCCGAACAATAAAATTGATCCTCTTAAACCCATCAAGAAGGTCATGAATAAACTTAATTAGTTTATAATAAAAAAATTACACAAATAATATGTTCTGTAAATATTAATTAATTAATTTAATTTGGTTATCTAGGACACTATGGTCAGGTGAATAACACCATCGGACTTAAGGTACGGGTTTCTTCATCTCACTTCCATTTTTCTGAGATATTTCGTATTCACTACTATTACTTGTGTATGTTGTATCTATAATTCCCATTTGTGTTTCATATAATGAATATATTTATTTTAATTATATTCAATGTATCATTTGATGATTTTTAATTTTGGGGCATATGATTCAATTGATTACAAAGTTTTCAGAGTTTTACACCCAAACATCCATTTTTATTCGTGTTACTTTTATTATATACTTAACTCAATTAAATTATTATTCATTCATATGTACCCCTAATAATTTCTATGCGAATTCTCTATATATGTGTTCCAACTAGAATTATACCTTCATTTATGGGATGTTATATGTTTTAAAAGAATCATTCAAAAATTCTTCCAAAATGCAACCCCGATTAAAGGAACTTCTAGAATTCTTACATATTTTGAATTTCACTCTATAATCTATTTTAAGGTGTATTTATATTTATAAAATCACAAATTTTAATGTAAAAATATAATTTTGTTCATTTTTGGTTTTATTAAAGTGAACATTCCTTTTCTCTTTAAATTTTTTTATTAAATTCCTTAAATCACACTAAAATGATTTAATTCTAAAGATTCTTTAAAAACACTTTTTACATGTTTCCACTTCAGTGGGACATCATTAATGCCTCAAATGAAATATCAATGTGTACTTTTATTTTTTGGGATTTACATTTTTAAAACCGTATTTGTGAAAAATACAAATGATTTTCCAAAAGAACTCTTCTTTCCAAAGGAAAATTGATTTCTATCACCTCACATTAACTTTTATGAAGTATATGCCTTGTTCACCAATTATTATATGCATGTGGTGTATGTAATACCATTTGTTATATCATATAAAGATTCTTCTTATTTTCATGACATTCTGAGGGATTATTATTTGAATTTTTCAAGGTGGTATGCGACACTTTGTAATGATTAAGGATTATTTCCCCAAGAATTTTTCAATGGTATAATTTCAAAGAATACTCATATATGGAAACATACGTGGTTGAATATTGTACTTCATTGAGGTTTATATCCTATGAAATCACCCCCCATGTTTTATTTAACTGTTTATAATTAGTATGATAACTTGTGAAGTAAAATTTTAATTACTCAACGTGGTATGGGACACATTGAATAAGTGACATTTATTTATTAAATGTGGTATGGGAAACATTGAATAAAAGACACAATTTAATTATACAAATGGTCATGGGACATATTGAATAAAATACTTACTATACATATGAGGAATGCATTGGACTTATTATGTGACGGTTGAGGCCCACTATAGCCCCTCAATGCATTGGTAAGTATTATGAGACAAACTAGGTCATGACACAAGGCCTTGGAGAAATGGTTATTTATGGTCTTGGAACGAGGCCTTGATATTCCGGTTATGATGTTTGAAAAATGAATTTCCCTCATTATGAAAATAGTTCTGATTTTTCGTGTAGTTATTCAACTAGTAGAATACCCATGATTATGTTTTATTATGTAATTATTTATTGAGTTCTTATTATTCCCATAATTTTTTCAAGTTTATCTTTAAAGGAATGCATTTTTATGTAATAACCATGTCTAATATTTAAGTTTATGATATCTTCTGTTCTATTGCTTAAACCTTACTATGAATTTAATCTCACCCCTCATTTTTTCCTTCCCCATTTTATGAAGAAGAGATCATTTATTGAGTTTTCAAGGATGTAGTTTATTAGCTTTTGTTATGTATCATTATTTGTTTCCTTTAAAAATGTAAAATTGGTACCATGTATGTATCTAGTTTCTTCGAGACTACTAAACATGTCAGTCCTTCTGGATTTTATTCCTTGTAGTCATGATAATGTAAAATAATTCACTGGATCTGAGCTTCTAGAGTCAGGGAATTACACATATTTTTTTGAAACTTTTGGAAGGTGATCCATAATTTTTTTGGACTTGTCGGAATTAGTCTCACCATATTCTGACATATGGCGTGACTTTTATGACTTAATGTGTGACTTTTTATTTAAAATATTTATCTATTTTAGTAATATTGAAAATTGACATACCCATAACTGAGAAAACACATTTAGATTGTTTTGATACTTTATGAATATGATCCATAAGTTATTTTTGACATGTATGAATCATATACACCTAAATATGATACATGATGAGCTCGGTTTGACTCAAAGTTACCGTTATCAGTTTAAAATCAAAATTTTAGTTCAAAACGTTCTAATCATTGAAAAACTTATCCAACACAGTCTTATTTTCTTGATAATTTAGAACAATGTTTCATAAGTCTTTTGTGATATTTAGGAATCTTTTTCATGTCAAATCGATACACGATGTGATCAGAATGAGTCAAAATTGTATGTTTCTAGTTTAAAATTACATTTTAGTAAAAAATAAAACTATCATACGCAAAACTGAGAAAACAAATTCATATTGTTTTGATACTTTAGGACATAAATATATGATACAATTGAGATGTGTTGGAATCAGATGCACCTCAATCTGATAAATGGTGTAACCAGTATGACCCCAAGTGTGTCTTTTTATTTAAAATTGACATCAATTTTCGTAAAATTAACATGTTCTATTAATTAATTTCAGTATATTATTACTAACATAAGAATTTTATTCTTATATAGGTGAATTATATTTCTTGAGTAGCGTTGGTTTGTTAGAAAATTGAATGAGTTAGGTCAGTATTAAAAGATAATAGAACATTGATGTTTTTGAATGTATGTAATAACTTGTATTTATGTAATTTCATAAATCAATGTATGGAATGTAAATAATATAGTGCATTTTTCATTTGTTTGTGTTGTAATTTTTATTTCATTTAAATCCTATATTGGTACTTATTTATATTGACATTTGGTGTGTTTCTAGTGTTGCAGTGAACTTTCACAACACACTGTAGTGGTGTTGTTACATCACACCACAGTATGGACCTTTATTAGCACTTTTATAAGCACTAACAAAAGACACTTTTTCTGGACATTTATAAGAACTGATAAATAGTTCATTTAGGGGGTGCTAAATTATAGCGGTAATAAAAGACCCATTTATCAGTGCTTTTTCAATGCTGATAAAATACCAGGGATTTTAAACTTTCTCATGTATTCAATGCTTTTCTAGCATAGATAATGGCTATTTCTAGATATGTTGAAGGCTAGTTTTGTAGTAGTGATGATGGATAAGATCTAATTATTAGATACAGAGACATCCAAAAATGGACTAAATATCATGTAATCATGGGGATCAAAATATCTCACTTGTGGGATAATAGTGTCCATATAAACATTTACCAAGTAGACATCTATGCAATTTTTTAGTAAAAAACTGCCACTCTCTTATAATCACTGAAAAAATATAGTGATAATCATGGTCTCAAAACTCGACCAGAACTAATTAAAGGTTATGTACTCATACTAGAACTGAACCCTGTAAACATACTTGTGTCCTATGGTTTTTATATTAATATGGAATATCAAGTGAGGGATTATTTAAAGTGATTAGATCTAGATATTAAAATTTCAATGATTCTTATTTTAAAAATAAATTATAAAATCATCACAATGGATTCATACCCCATTATTTTTGGAACATTAAATGACTTCGGTACTTTAGGAATTATCCAGAAGTTGGTTGTGTAACTCAATATTCCATGGTTTAAATAAATATGCTATGTTTTAGATGTCATGAACTGATGGAGTTCAAAATAGTATAAATTACTAATAAAAAACATCACTATAATATACCTTGTTTTTTATATAGAACAGTAGTTCAACATGATTTGGGTAAGATTCCATGGCCTATATCATGTTCGAGAAGAGTGTTTTAACTAGTTGATATGATTTGTATGACACATCTTGTTTTCTTCCATTTTATATAAAATGGTTGTCAACATTTAACACTATAAAAAGTCACAAATTATAGTTATTTGGAATTAAGGAATGTTTTTTGAGTATTTGAAATTAATATTCTAAAATAAAATAGAAACACAATATATTTATGGTTATTATACCCTGATTTTGGAAAATACAAAACTTTTTTTAATTTTTTTCTAAACAAATATGTATATGGAAGTGTAAAAAACAATTTAGAGAAATATTAGATTATAGCATGACCAATGATATGAGAATTGGGAGGATGGAAGAATGGAAATAATTATTAGTGGAACTTTATTTAATCATTTCTTGAATGATGATAACATGGAATTAATAATTCAGTTTTTTACTTTTAAGATATTATAATATAATTTGAAAGGTTGAGATAGATTTTATGGTATTCAACATGTTGAAAATATATAATATATTATATTAGACTAAAATTATTTAGTTTGTCTGTATTATAATAGTATGTGAATAATTTTAAAAATAAAAAAAATCGATGAGAAGAATAAGATTTTAAAAAAGGATGTCATTATTGTTTGACTTTATCATATCTGTGTTCATGTGTGAGAGAAATATATACATTACAAGACTTAATTTGTAACAAGTGTAAGAATAAACTCTTTTTATTTATATTCATCTGGTTTAATAAGTGTATAGAATGACTATAAGTGGTTTATGGTAATTTTAAGGATATATCCATTCATTTCGATTAGCGAAACTTATTAATGATTATGTACCACCTATTTTTTATTCTTAGTATTCATCAAATCAGAAAAATTTACAACACCATTTACTTAATTTAATCGATTTTTAAAGGTTTAATTATGGTTAATAAATGTAGAAAAATAGTTAAACTATCACTGAGGGAATCCCCCATCCAAGAATATCAATACGAATGTCTTCACTTATAGAATCCATAAAGCTAATACTCAGATATTTAATTGGGACCTCATTAATTTTATTGAATTATTGTATATGTTTTAATATGGATATATAATATTTTATAGATTCCATATAAATATATACAAAACATGTTTATATCTATTGTGGGTCTTTTATTTATTAAATAAATAAGAATAATACCAAAAGTTACATTTTGAGGGAAATTAAATGAAACATTAAATATATTTTATTCTTCTTATATAAAATTCCTTGGTGAAGTAAATATTAGTTTGGTTTATAGGGGTGTAATTTTTTGAACATGACATGGTATCATTGGAATCATCATATTATCTAGGCAGAGTTAGGAAGGTGGCTAGGCGTAGCAACTAAAATTTTGGAGAATATAAATATCAAGTTTTTTATATACAATTCACAGTGGTTAATTAGGCATTTAATTATTAAATATTGTCTAACAAAATTAACATTAAATGCTATGAATTATGGTCAGTGTTTTGGTAGAAGTTGTGAAAAAATCCACAATTTACTTTTACAAGATATATTGGCGATTAAGTATATATAAATTTAATATAAATTGATTCATTGATTTTTTAGGGGAGACAAAATATATGATATGGATATTTTATTTGGAATTCACTAATGAAGACACAACTTGATAAATGTTCACACACAATGGTTTTTGAAAAATTAATTTTAAAATATTTTGAAAAAAAAATCATTTATTTGAATGCTTATAATTTTTCATTGACATTTGGGAAAACATTTTAGTATGCTGGGAGATACTTATGAGTTTTTCAAAATCTATTGACATATTTACTTGAGTTATTAAATAAATGGAATCTTTGATAAATGATAACTATTTTTTTGAATCTATTTCTTATAATGGATCAGTGAACGCTTATTTATCTCTATTTTCTTTTGGATGAGATGTTTTAAAATTAATAATAGATAACATAATTGAGGTAATTATAAATGAACTAAGGAAATTTAATTAATATATAATAATTATTAAGATTTTAATTGTGATAAATCTTGTATGATGTAATTGAAATGGGATAATGAGTATAATAAAAACCTAATAAATAGTTTATTTGAAATATTAAGAAGGCATAATGTTTGGTTTATTTAAATTATTTATAGGGTGATGTTATGCAAAATAAAGTTATTTTAATTTTTTTATCTAATGTTATGGATCATGGTAAATTTTAGTCAATAAAATAATAAAAAAATTGAATGAAGGGTGGTTATGATAATATATGGTGGTGGGAATTAAAAACAAATTATGGCTAGACATTAAAATGTTATGGTGGGTTACATAAAGATATGTGTCTGATAGTGTATGTGAAATGAGATAAATGAAATTATATGAATTTAATGGGGTTGCTATATTAAAAATATTGATAAGCTATAAATTATGGAAGCATGATATGGCTGGTGTTGTGATTTTATATATGTATTAATTCCTGTAACATTGATGTTTATGAAATAAACAATGATAAAAATTATTAAATAAACGATGATATATCATATAAATTTGTGGTATTTAATTATAGTAATGCAATTATCGGGTTGTTATATTCTTAACATATGCATGGCTATTATTGTATCTAAACACTAAACATTTGTTATTATTGTATTTTTATGATCATCATTTACTACTATAGCTACTATAAATTCAAAGATTGTTAATTTCTTTTTAATTAAAGTTATACCCTTATAATAGATATGTATATTTTTATGATGTGATTAATATATTATTTTAGTTCATGTGCTAATTTCGTGACGAGAATATATTGATACAAATATGGTAATGTTAATAATAAACTGCGGATAATAATTGGTGTTAATAGTATGGTATTGACGTATCACTATTTTTTTATTTTTAAATTGTTTTAATTTATATATATCATTCATTGAGTCTTTATTGTACCTATTTACCTAAAATAAGATAGGTTTTAGGAGGATCCTACTATTTATACTAGTATACTCACCATCATATTATCTATTGATTTTTAGGCTTATAAGATTGAGTCAATGGTGGATTTGGGAATCATTTGTTCTATATAAGGTAATTTTGTAGGGTTATAGTTAAAGGTGTGTGCTTGTGTTTTCATTGTGTAATGGATTATTAGTTATTTGTGTGTATGTAATTACCTTGAAAATATTAATTTATTTTTAGTTAAAGTCATTTTATAGGTTATCTAATAGACATGTTTTTTGGGTTTATGTAATTATAAAGGAAAATTCCTATAATATTTTTTCTTCATAACCTTGGGGATATTCACTAACACATAGCCTATTCAAGACGGTCTTTAGGAGTCCCTTTAAGTCCCATTATCAGTTCAGGATGAGTTATGAAGATGTTGAGATGTTATATTCTATATATTTAAAAAATAAAGAGACTAAGAATTGTATAATTGTTTTTTTACAAAATTTATATGACTAAAAAATTTAAAATATATCACAAAACATATGGTTATTTTTTTAACATGCAATAAATTATTACATGATGAATGAATTTGGGATTCTACTACTCTTGGTTTGAGATAGAACGCATGAAATGAAGTAGATACTTCATTGACTATGTGAAACCATTGATATAATATATCATTAATCTATACCAATTTAATTATTATATACACATTTATCATGACATTAGGATCGTAACACGTCATGAGATGATACATTTATGGGATATTAATCATTGAACGATTATAAAAATTATGTACTTAAGTGTGGTAGGAATTATATGCATTAAAATGGATGGATTGTTGTGTGATTAAAAAAAATTTATATATTTTTAGTTTTCTTATTAAATTAAGAAATATCACACAAGACACTATTTTTTTCTCATTTAGGAAATTCTCACGCCAGAAAAGATCTAAAAAAAGATCTATTTATTCTTTTTATCTATTTTACCCATGGGTGATGCTAACATATCATTAGGGTTTATATATGTCTTGAAAAATAATTTGATGATTCCATAAACCACCATACGAGGTAGAATTTTGGTTTTTAATGATCAAGGATCTCAATAAAGACTATTGTTTTAAAATAAAATCATTGGAAATGAGGTATTCATTTCTATTATTAGTCATTTATATGTTTCAATCAATTCAATTCAATATATTCTTGGTTATTTTTGGTTTTATACAATATTTAAGTGTTTTTAATGTCTTCTAAAATTTCAGGACCAACTATCATTGAAACCTATCTAGGGTTGGTAGAGTAGACATGAGTAATTCCCAAATCATTCCTCCAATAAGCCATCGTTTTGTGAATAACACTGAAGGGAATTTACCAAAAATAGGGGGTGCATTAACCTTTTAATTCCCAAAAAAATATAATCAATCCACTAATAACAATTACAAATATATTAATAAATATTTATTTTTCCCAAAAACCAACCATAAATGTATGACAAATGATGAAATATAATTGAATATAATGCATGGCCAAGATCATCAACTCCTTTAATGCTACAAAAACCACAAAATTTCAAAATATTCCTAGAAATATCCTTCAAAACAACTCAAGATATACTATATAGTTGTGTGAAACTTGGAGTAATCAGTAGTATAATATCTCAAATTATAATAACATCATTTTTAAATCAATGTGTCAATACATATTTGTATGGGAACAATCATGAATGAAAAACTAGTTATAAGAATAATTCGAGTCAGCATGTCATAATCAAAGGATGTACATCATATCTTAACAACAACCAATATTACCAACAGATTTTTCAATCCACCATTGATATGGGTTATTCCACTTCACTAAATACCCAAGCCCCCCACAGGTCCCATGATTCTATTGTTGTCATGAATAAATAGATCCACCATATCAAGCCACCTCTAATATGGGTTAGGCCTAAACACTACCCACCCTAGCCTCCCACAATTCCCAATGTTTACTCTTTGACATTGTCATATTTCAACCACACTAAAAATAAATCCATTTAATTTTCAAATCCTAAAACCCATGTATCTCATCATAACACAAACATGACATGACCAAGTTATTGGTTCCACACATTACATCAAATAACATTCTTACACATACAAAGCAGTGTCATCAAAACCACAAGTGAGAATAAATTTATTAATCAATAAAGTTGATGGTCAATTAATATAGTTGACATATCCAAATTAATAGATAATAAAATCAAGGATATACCATCTTCATAAAATCATTTCTCTCATTATCAATTTTCACATTACATAATCTATTCATGAATCATAATTCATTATACTCCCACTGAAACATATTAGGGAATATTATAATAATTCATAACAAAACAAGACATTTATTACCATGATTTTTATGGTATTTATTTCTAAACATAATATTTAGATTATTATCCTAATTAATCAACCCATAAACATTTAATCATTCATTTTTAAACATACTACTAAATTCCTAATAAAAATTTGGATGAACTCTTCATTTGTTATTTAATGGTATAATGTTTTTATAATTTGAGGTCAATTAATACTCTAATTTTGTATTCATTAAGAGAGTATAAGTATTATCCCATACCTTCATACAATAATAACTCACACTTCAAACCTAAATGACAATTTATAAGAAAAACCCAATCCAGACCTATACTTATGAAAATCTCTAGGAATATAATAACTTATTTAATGTTTATAGGAAACCCTACTCTTGTCCTTCTAGTAATTCATACAACTCTTAGCACCTAATCACTCACTTCAACACACTGCAAACCCCTTACAAATTCTTTTAGTTCACTCAAATTATCTATACTAATATAACCATACAAGAATGAAATACTAAACTAGTACTTATAAATTTCCCATATATCCTCATTATACAAACCATGGTTTATGTCATTTGTATAAGGTAAGTGTAAAATATTTTAATATTCATTCACCGATCAAGAGAAAATAAAATAAAATTTAAATTTCTGGCATTGAAACTAATAAATGTGAGACAATTTTTTAACATCCAAATCTTTCAACATTAAAAGGAAATACATGATCACTTAAATACCCAAGGACATTTTAGGTTTAGAGTTTTATAGAGTTATGACAAGATCTTAATAACTTGGATTCCTAAACAACTTGTTCATAAAGATATAAATCAACTTCCATAAAATTATCCATATATGAAACCATTCTATAAAAAAAATTTCATCATTCTACATAACCTAAGAAAAATTAAACATAAGAAGGGTGATCTCAGATTCACATTACGGGTAAATATAATAACTTACAATTTAATTTCATCAGTGAGAGTAAGACAAGAAGAAGGGTATGGGGACAATATCATAATTAATGAGAGTAAAATAAAGTAATTTTTACCCATCAATACAAAAATCCTCAATCATAAACATGAATTAATGCTTTAACAAAGGAATGAGTCATTTTAATCAATAATAAATATCCATATAATGTAAATATTTATAAAAAAACATGAAAAACCCATAGTTTTCATCCATAAGTAGTATAAAATAAATTTATTTAAACATAAACTCGTTATCTTACCTTCTGAAATCATAACATTTAAATAAAAAAGCATATAAATAATAGATAAAATATGCATATACCATGGGAAATTATTTTTGAAAACACTCCTATAAAATGAATTACCATATGGTTATCTTCAATACCCAATGTATTAGAGGGATATCACAGACCCACTCATCCTCTATTTAAAACAAACCCACCTATAATAAGTTAATAATATAAACACCTATCATTTTTATGTAACATAACCACTCATCATCATAAAAATTCAAATAACTATAATAGAAATAATGTTTATAATGCTTGTGTTCCATCATAAAACTTATGGAAACATCAATTATTTCTTTAATAAATTGAGTAACCCATTGAAAAGAATTTTGTTCCATAAGAAATCTCAAAATACATCTAGAGAAATAATAACAATGGTGTTATTAAAACATATACCCAATGGAGTGTAATATCACCAAGGGTGATTAACATTGATAAATAAAAATACCCTTAAAGGGTCATTAAAAAAATTCTTATGGAACATACACTTTCCATTTTGAAAATAACTTTTAAAAACTAAACATATGCATAATTTTTTTGAAACAAAAACATTGAAAAAACCATTATAAACTTATAAAGGAATCTTAAAACAAAATAATGGTCCTGATAGTGGTAAAATCGATTCTTGTTGTAAATGTTATAAATTAATAATTATATTCAAATATTTTAAAAAGGAAGTCAAAATTGACCCATTTGGAAAATATTATGAAATTACCTTCTTAGGGTTTTGTAAAGTTTATATACCATGTTAAATATATTTAGGAAACCCTTCATGTTTATATAATAACCTTTTGAAAACATTTTAGAAAACATGGGTATGTAAGATAAATATTATCGATGTAATAGAAGATAAAATATTAGTATCAATTAAAAACAAAAATCGTGATGTTTATTTATTAAATAACGGAGGAAATGGAAATTAAACGTGAAAAAAAATTCCTGGAAAAGAGGATAAAAAAGAGATGTTTTTAAATTATATAATATCATATTATTTCCCATAAAGAACCTTGAATATAAAAAATTCCAAAAGGTATAGAGATTATAACATAAATCCTTTTCCAATTTGGTAACTATTCAATCCTAAGCCCCATGAAAGAAAGACAAAAAATAAAAAATTAAACATCATTAAATTTATTATATTAATTATATAAAATGTAAAATAGGTAGTATATACAAATCATAAAATAATATATATACAAATCATAAATATATGTCCCAATGAATGAGAATTTGAGATGAATAAAACCTACAAAGATCATATAATATTATTGAGAATTAATCAATGGAGTGATTATGTGTAGAAAATTTAAATCAAAAAAAATAAGTGTAAATATTTTATAAAAAAAATTAGAGATCAATTCACAAAAAATCTTATCATAACAAATTCAATGAAAAAGAGTTATATCCTAATGAAAGGAAGCTTAATTAAGAATATTTTAACACTAAGTAACATTTATGTTAAATCCCACTGGATAAATAAATTTAAATTGAAACAAAAAATACCATTAATTATGAAGGATTCAATATATAATGTGTAATGTTTTTTATTATATATACCTCATAACATAATTTAGGCATATATTATTTAAATATGCCTCAATTAAAGGAAATTGAGACAGAATCCCTTACCTAGATTCTAGAATTTACATGTATTATCTTTAACAACATTATAATTTACTTACATAAATATTTTTAATTATTTATGAACATATTTATAGGTTTATTACTTTTTATTATTCCATTTTATTCATTTATTACAATGAATTATTTAGTTACTCGGTGATTTAATTCCTTGTTGTTTATTTTGATAATGTTCCTTCCGTTATTTCAAAAAATATTTGATGTGTTGACCATGGTTAAATGGGTTATTATCCCATAATATCTACAATAATAATAATGAAATACTTATAGGTTTTATATATCAATTATATTTTAAAAACCAATCATGAAACGTGGTTAGGAAAAATGAACAACATTACAATAATAGAGATGGTAGGCCATACATATGCGTGAGTAAGATTTCCATTTTTAATGATCCTTATGGTGAAAAGATAAGTACTATTTTATATTCACAAATGATAATTATATGATAAATATCATATTATATTTTTAAAAATACATATATATATCATCCATGGGATGTGTAAATGAAAAATTATTCACATCGCTTCATTGAGGTGGTAGTCCACACGTACACACGAATAATATTATTATTCTTCAATAAATTAAATGTTAAAAAATTAAATGAAAAATTATTTTTTAATAATGACATATATTCCATGAATATAATATATAAACATTAATCTCATTATTATAACCAAATGTGAGACGTGTAGATGGAAAATGAATTGCATCAGTCTACAAGGTTGTAGTCCGTTGTACACATGAATGATGGATTCTTTTACAATTTGATAAAGGTTGGAGATGGATATAGGTTATTCCCTTAATATAATAAAATAGTATTATATTTTTATATTTTTGTTTTAATCTCAGTTTTTAGGTATTAGATTTTAAATATGTGTAAAAATTAATAAAATGAAAATTATCGGTTTTGAACTATACCTCTAATTCGGAAAACAACATTTAATTTACATATTAAGTCCTCTAAGTTTGATATTCTACCCAAAATAATACCTATAGAATATAGGGATAAATTTTATGAAGGTATTTTTTCAGGTATTGTATAAACCAAATAGTTATTTATGTTCAATTAAATGAGAAGATATTCTATTTTATAAGAGAGGGGAGGGGCACATTTAGAATTTCAAAAAATATTGAATAAATAAAAATTAGTTTTGATGTCAAAATATATAAAAAATAATAATATTTAAAGTTATGAAGTTTATGAGTCACAATAATCTCATAAAATTATATTTTCATAATTTTTTACTATCCTTTACCCTTATCTTTTGGTTTCAATCCATGTTATCCTTTTCCACACTTATTTTAAAAACATTTGTTTACTCTACGAGGGTTGTAATGGTTATTATAAATTGAAAATATGTTAATTGTATGAACCTGGATCTTTGTTTCAGGTATGTTTTTCCTTTTTCATGAGTTTTAGAAAAAAATGATGTTTTTGGAAATTTTTTAAGTACACACCATGTGCTTTCTGAGTACATGCCATGTACTCTTCACCCGCTCGAAGCTGTGTGCTGGCCATGTCCGGGCCACACACATGGTGTGTAGGGGTGACATGGAGGCCAATTTTGGTGGAGTACAGAAAAACCCACTACAGGCCATGTACGTTAAAAGTACACTCCATGTACATTCTTTTTTTTTCATTAATTGGACCGGGGTCATGCATAATGCTGATAAACGTATTATTATCCACCTAATTTCGTCCAGAGTGTTCGCGGAGGTCGATTATTCTCTGAGCCACCGATCCGTCACCAGTGGTCTGAATCAAACTCCGTCGATTGTAGAAGAATCACATCGGTGAGGTCTTGGTTCTTCGTTGGCCTCATTTCCTGATTCTTCCTCTCGTGTGAGTTATCCGAGGTTGAAATTTTTAGACATTTTTTCATATCTACTACGTTCTAGGACGATTCACAGTCTGAGATTCAAGTATATTGATCTTCGAGGATTGAGGTAGGTGGTTTGTTGCCCTACTTTGAAGTTCTTTGAGTTTTGGTTGGAAAAGTTATGGATACCCATGTATTGGGTATCCCGGGTTTCAGATTTTGATCCTATTGTATATTTTTTCTATATTTCTTGTTATCTTATGATTAATTGCGGCCAATATATTCTTGGTTTCATGTTTTAGGATCACCCCACGAGTTTTTCTCCCTGTTTGGCTGTTTATCGTCATTTATCACCATTTTCCTGTGAGGCAAACCCTATTGCAATTGCTAGTTTACTTGTTATAACTGTTTCATGTGTTTCCTGCTGTTTATATGATTTTGATGTATGGTAGATATTAGCCAAGTAGTTGTTAAAATTACATAGGGCTGCTGACAGGCGATTACGCACGACTAGACTGCTCAGGGCTGTGAGAACCTGGTGCGGGAGATCCAAGAGGGAATATATTACTAAGTGATTCCCCAGAGGGTCTGTTGGTTTTAGTTTCTTACGTAAGATATACGAGAAAAGGTCTTTGTTCTTCCCAAGATAGTTCTTAGTTTACACATGCATCGAAACCAGAGAAGGAATTATACGTAACTGCTTCCTCAGAGAGTCTGTAGCTATCATTGCAAGACCATAGGGGAATTGACATGAGAGCAACCCAGAGTGTCTGTTCCTTGTTTTATTACTGGACTATAGCGGTCTTCTGGTATGAGCCACCCAGAGAGTTAGTGTAAATTTTGATGGTTGGTTGTGAAAAGTCCACCAAGCAAAAGAACAAGCTTGTGTTTTGTAATGCTTGTGTTTAGGTAGTCTTTAGAGATACATGCGGTGTTACATGATTTACCTTGGAATTGAAGGCTTTACTAGTTCTTCTTCGTCATTTAATTAAATGAATGTGAATAGTACTTGGAAGGATTATTTACTGTTATACTCTTAGTCCATTAGTGTACTTAATTTCCTTTACTTTTTCTATATTACTCACTGACAGTAGGGAAAACATCGTGTGGTTGTTTCTTACAAGGATTATTCTCACACCCTATTTGGGTCCTGCCTTTCGGCCCAAACAGATTATTTGGTTTTAGTTGTAGATAGGGATTGTGGCCCTTCTACCGCAGGTACATGATTTCTTGTTGGAGATGGAGAGCATGGGACCGGGCTTTGGCTCACGATGATGCTGGAGTTGCTATTAACGTTTATGATTTGGTTTCAGCTGTATTTTAGCACGTTGATTTGTTTACTTAATTCTATAGATACATGTACCATTCTTCATCATTATTATATCAGACATTTCTTTGACTTTAGTTCAGTTGTTTTATTCTGTTTACTAATTCAGCTATTTTTTATGTTTCTTCTTCCTCTGTATACTTTACCAAATGAGGTCAATGTTTCCCCACAGACTCACAAAGGCCCTCGCTGCTAGTCGGGAATCTCTGGTATTTGGGGAAATGCGCTTGAGGTCATGTGGTGAACCGGGTATGGGGCACCAGCTATGTGGCTCCAGATTCGAGTCGTTACAAAGTGGTATCATATGAGTTTTCATCTTTTATATTGCCTTACTGTTTTGAGACAATAGAAAGGGATAGGATGAAATGGGTAGTTAGTACTTAATTGTGCCCAGGAGTAATTAACCTATGTACAAGGAAACGATATATTACCTCGTAATTTTAATTTTCAGTTTTTTCAAGTGTTACTGTTTATTATATTTCACCGTTGGGGGATGCACATGTTTTGTGCTGTTACAGTTTATATGATTGTGGTTATATTTTGTTGCAACCCGATGAGATGATGGTGTGCCATCTCAGGCATCATATAGGCACTGGGTATGAAATCCCATGTTATGCATTTTACCATGCCATCTAGGGTGCATTAGAATTTCATGCTGTTGTGATAGATGCTGTGATAAATTATGCATGCTTTTGAGATAGATGATGTGATAGACATACTTGTTGTTCTGATAGATTATTGTTTATTTTACATCATATTTAGCATGGACGCCAAGATCTAGTCTTAGAGGTGTTATGGACCCTCAAGGATCGGAATTTGGCGGAACATTGGATTGTTATGCTGTTTCACCTGTTATATGCATTGTTATGAGGCCAGGATTTGATTCATGGGGAGAATGGACCCCCACAGATCAGAATTAGTCACATAGATGTTTGTTCTTCAGTGTTTCTGGCGTTCAGTGCAGTTTCTGAGCTATTGCCCCAAAAAACCCAGAATATATAGTGTGTACTTTAGTAATACACGTCGTGTAGTTTTTAAACTATGTTACTGACTAAGTGAACATAGACACAAAGTTGTGGAGAGTCTTTGGGGACACGCCGTGTACGATAAGTACATGCCGTTTAGTAGTTGGCCGTGTACCCGACCGTGTCACGAACAACACTGGTTAGGGAAACTCGTGTAGTACCCAACGTTTTTTATACAAACACGCAGTGTAGTTTTATTCTGGGTACCCAGCCATGTCACAAACAACACGGACCGGTGTTATCTATTCTTATACACGACTTGTTTTTTCGAAACACTCCATGTAGGGGCCAGCCATATAGCCGGCCGTGTAACCGCTACACGGGTCGTCTAAGCCTGTCCAGTACACGCCGAGTCTTTATTGAACACTCCGTGTAGTTTAGGATTAGGGAACCATGTAGGTTATCCATGTAAAGAGACTCGGGCAGGGGAGTGGAGTTTAAGTACACGCCATGTGTTGGGACAACACACCATGTAGTCTGGTATGCTTCACGACTAGTGGTGGCAGAGTTACACGCCCAAGTGAATGGATTTAAAAAACACGCCGTGTAGTTTTAAATACATGCCATGTAGTTGTGTTTTGAAAACATAAGTGTTTCTCTCTCATGTTCCCATTTTGTACTCTTGTGTTTCTATACTTGTTAATCCTAAATCTGAAGTGTGATTTTGATTTCTCGGAGCTATGGCACCAATACATCCTCCTGTTGCACGCCAGGAACCGGGCAGTGACCGTACGCCTAACACGACAGACCAGGGACTACATATAGTTCTGACAATCATTCCGTACATGGAAACTATAGTGATTCCAGACACTGGTTCCAATGATCAGTTCAGAGATGGTTTCATGAGGTTCATGCAGACCTTCCAGGGAACTGAGCATCCTATCCCATCTATGGCAGAACTGACGCCAGTCTTCCAGCAGCAGCATCCTCCCACTTTCACAGGGAATGGAGGACCTTAGGCTCTAGAGTCATGGATAGAAAACATGATTTCTATCTTCAAGCATGTGGATACACCCCTAGAAATAAGGGTGAAGCTCGCAACTTACATGCAAAGAGATTCTGCAAAGAGATAGTGGGACGTAGTCTCGTAGGCAGGGCGCCAACAGACTATTGCTTGGGATGAATTCAAGCGTATGTTCTATGACTACTTCTATCCGGCGACGCTGATGGCTGACAGAGCTAGAGAGTTCATGAAACTGTAGTAGGTTACTCTTTCGGTAATGTATTATTCCTCCCGTTTCACTGATTTACAGCGTTTTACTCCCGTTCTGGGAAATGATGAGCTGTTTTTGGTAAGGGTGTTTGTGGAATGACTCAAACTAGAGATCATATCACAGGTGAACGTGTTCCTGTTGACTTCTATTACCCTAATAGTCAACCAATCACTGATCACCGAATAGAATCTGAGGGAGAATAGATCTGTTGACCGGGGTGGTTCAGCATCCAAGGCTGATTCCTTGCATACTGACGGTAGGAAACACCATCGATATTATACTCAAGGTGACTCGAGGAAGCGGGGTAATTCTTCTGGAAGACGAGATCTTCTTTCTGGAAACCATGTGGTGTGCTATCAGTGTGGAAAGAGTGGGCATAAGAAGCCTCAGTTCCTGAGAGATCCATTGGAGTGCCGAGCTTGGGGAAAAATGGGTCATCTGTAGAGTTTTTTCAGGGTTATTCTTCCAGCAGGTAGGGAAAGAAGATCAGTTTTTACTCCTCGTATAGGTGAAGGATTACCAGTTCCACAACAGAAATGGGGATGGAGTTCTTTAGGTCATCCAGGCCAGCGTAGAGGTCATGGACGTGGTGGTCAGGCTCAGGGAGGATCAGCTCAGGGATATCAGGCTGCTACACAGGGCTGCGGTACTGGCCATACGTTTGAGGTAGAGCAGATTCATCAAGAGCAGGATGCTGGACCTTCCACAGTTTGAGGTAAGATCTTAGTAGCCTTAGTGTTATCTTCTACACTTTTCAATATCGGGGCTTCTCATAGCTTTATTTCTGTGCACACTTTGGAGAGCCTTAGAATTACTATCATTACTTATGAGGATATGTTGGCACTAGACAGTCCTTTGGGACATAGAACTACTAGTGTGCATCAGTGCAGACAATTCCCCCTTGAGGTTGGTGGATGTCACTTCTTATGGGATCATTATGTCCTTGAGATGATGGGTTATGATGTCATTCTCAGAATGGACTGGGTAGTTCCTTTCCTGGCTATTGTCGATTTTTATTGACATAGGGTGAGTTTCACACCACTAGAGTGCGGGTCATTTCTTCATAAGGGAGAATGTGATGTCCAAGAAAGCAGAGCTGGACCAGAGCATCATGGGTTGGGCAGTGTTACAGCCCAAGTTTCTAGTTTATATCTGGATGATCAGGGCACTTCTCATATAGACATTCCTCCGGTAGTTGACTGTTTTCCAGATGTCTTTCCAGAAAAATTATCAGGGTTGCCTCTAGAGCATGAGGTAGACTTCAATATAGAGATTGTTCTAGGAGAAACACTGGTATCCATACCTATTTATAGGATGGAAACGCTTGTGTTTCAAGAGCTTAATAAGTAGTTGGAGGAGTTGTGGGCGAAGGGTTTTATCATACCCAGTACTTCCCCTTGGGGTTCGCCTGTGTTGTTTGTGAAGAAGGTGGATGGTACCTTACAGATTTGTGTGGACTATCGGAAGTTGAACCAGTTGACAGTCAAGATCCAATATCCATTGTCGGGTATTGATGATCCTTTTGATCACATTTGAGGAGCCAGGGTATTCTCAAAGATCAACTTGGGATCCGGCTATCATCAACTGTGGGACAGACCATTTGATATACCTCTCACAGCTTTTTGAAGCAGGTTTGGTCTGTACGAGTATCTAGTTATGTCATTCGGTCTCACGAACGCACCAACAGTTTTAATGGCGCTGATGAACATAGTTTTCCATCCTTACTTGGACTCCATCATCATTGTATTTTAGGATGATATCTTGGTGTACTCTCACACTCGACACGACCATGTTACCCATCTTGAGATCGTATTGTGTACACTGAGAGAGAATTAGTTATATGCTAAGCTCCCAAAGCGCCACTTCTAGATGGACGATATTCACTTCCTAGTTCATGTCATCTCATAGAAAAGAGTATCAGTAGACCCAGAGAAGGTGAGAGCGGTAGTTACCAGGGAGCAGCCAAAGAATGTCATCGAGGTATGGAGTTTCTTGGGACTGGCTGGTTATTACAGGCAGTTTATACAGGACTTCTCATGCTTAGCATCTCCGTTTATGGGCTTGACTAAGAAAGGTGTGGAGTACGTTTGGTCAGAATCTTTCGATTCAGCCTTCCATGAGCTAAAGGGGAGATTTACCTCAGCACCGATTCTTGTTCTTCCAGTACCGGGAAAGAGTTATAAAGATTTCTATGATGCAATCGGCATCAGGAATGGATCAGTGCTTATGCAGGAGGACTGTGTTGTTGCGTACAGATCTCGGCAGTTGAGGCCCCATGAGAAGATCTATCCTATGCACGACCTAGATTTGGATGTGGTTGTTCATTCTTTGCGTTGTTGGGGGAACTATCTAATGGGAGAGAATTTTTGGTATATACTGACCACAAGATCCTCTGGTATATATTCACGCAGTGTGAATTGAATCTGAGATAGCATAGGTGGGTCATGTACCTATAGTCTTTCAACGCCGAGCTTGCTTATACGCCTTGGAAAGGAAATGTTTTGGCTGATGCACTGAGCAGGAAGACTCAGTTTCAAGAGGTTTAGGAGGGTAGCAGGGAGTGGCAGCTTATGGCTCTATTCTCTAAGTTGCATTTGGAGGTGCACGACAGACAGGGAAAGACAGTTCTTTTTTCTGTAGTTATTACATCTACTCTTTTAGATCGAGTTCAAATGAGACAGCTAACAGACCCAAAAGGCGTAGTCATACGGGAGGGTGTGTCAGATGGAGACCCTGCTCTGGGGTGGATAGTTGGTGATGATGGGGTGCTACGTTTTCATCGCCGTGTTTGGGTTTCAGTGGACATACGTGAGGAGCTGATGCGGGAGTATCATGCTTCATCTTGGGCAGTTCATCCTAGTTTCACAAAGATGTACCGAGACTTACACCTTCAATATTGGTGGAAAGGAATGAAGAAGGATGCGTCTGGTTTTGTTATGCAGTGTTCCACCTGTCAGTAGGTGAAGGTAGAGAATCAGCGACCAGAAGGGCTTTTACCATTGTTACCCATCTCTGAGTGGAAATGGAATGATTTCACGACGGAATTTGTGACAGGGTTACCGAGATCTCCTCGAGGGAATGATGCGGTTTGGATTGTAGTGGATACGCTCATGAAGGTTTCACACTTCTTGATGATCAAGGAGACCTTTAGTGTTGATGAGCTGTGACAATTGTACATCTGAGAGACTGTACGTCTGCATGGAGTTCAACACTCCATTGTTTTAGACAGAGATGTGCATTTTACTTTGCAGTTCTGGTAGAGGCTATAGAGGGCTTTGGGTACACAGGTACTTTTGAGTATAGCATACCACCCCCAGACTGATGGCCAGTCTGAGTGTAAGATCCAAGTGCTTGAGGATATGCTCCAAGCTTGCATTCTAGACATTGGTGGTACTTGGGAGAAGTATATCCCTCTGGTGGAGTTCTCCCACAACAACAGTTTTCAGGTGACTATTCAGATGGAACCTTACGAGGCTTTGTACGGTAGGCCATGCCAATCACCTTTATGCTGGCTGGAGGCAGGATATGGATCTTTTCTGGGACCTCATCTTGGTCATGAGACCTCAGAGCAGATAGAGTTGATTCAGAAGAGAATCGCTACTACACAGTCTCGACAGAAGTCTTATGTTGATCCGCAGAGACGACCTATGGAGTTCAAGGTTGTAGACTAGGTTTTCCTGTGTGTTACCCCGAGGTTGGGACATAAGAGGATTATTAGGCAGGGGAAACATTCACCGAGATACATTGGGCCATTTTCGATTCTAGACAAAGTCGGGCTGGTTGCTTACAGGTAGCAGTTACCTCAGAGGTACCAGGCTATGCACGACATCTTTCATGTTTCTCAGCATCGACAGTATTTCTCAGACCCGTCTCATGTTTTTAAACCTGAGGAGGTTGAGTTGGAGCATGATGCATCTTTCGAGGAGAATCCTATATGGATTGTTGATCATAGTGAAAAGGTACCCTGTGGCCAATCGGTTCCTCGGGTATAGGTGCTATGGCAGCACGACCGTATACAGGACGATTCTTGGGAGAGGGAGGTTGATATGCGATCACAGTGGCCAGAGTTGTTCGAGTTTTCTTCTTCTATGCCTTGTTAGGGAAATTCAGGGACAAATTTTGTTAATGGGGGAATTTTGTAAGAATCCAGATCTTTATTTTAGGTATGTTTTTCCTTTTTCTGGAGTTTTAGAAGAAAATGGAGTTTTTGGAAATTTTTTAAGTTCACGCCGTATACTTTCTGAGTACACGGTGTGTACTCTTCTCCCTCTCGAAGTTCTGTGTTGGCCATGTCCGGGACACACACATGGTGTGTATGGGTGGCGTGGAGGCTGATTTTGGTGGAGTGTGGTAAAACCGACTACATGCCGTGTACTTTAAAAGTACACGCTGTGTACTTTTATTCATTAATCGTACTGGGGTCATGCCTAATGATCATAAACATCTTCTTCTCCACCTAATTTCTTCCAGAGCGTCCAAGGAGGTAAATTCCTCTCCAAGAAACCGATCTGTCACCAGTTTCCCGAATCAAACTCTGTCGATTGCATAAGAATTGCAGCGGTGAGTTCTTCGTTCTTCTTTGGCCTTGTTTCCTGATTCTTTCTCTCTTGTGAGTTATCTAAGGTTGAACATTTTAGATGTTTTTGCAGATCTACTCCGTTCTAGGGTGATTCACAAGCTAAGGTTCAAGTATATCGATATTCGAGGATCGAGGTAGGTGGTTCGTTTCCCTATGTTGATGTTCTTTTAGTTTTGGTTGTAAAAGTTCTAGATACCCTTCTATCGGGTATCCCAGGTTTAGGATTTTGATCCTATTCTATATTTTCCCTAGATTTCTTATTGGATTATGATTATTTGTTGCCAATATATGCTTGGTTGGATGTTGGGGGATCACCCCACATGTGTTTCTCCCTGTTTGTCTGTTTATCACCATTTGGCACCGTTTGCCTGTGAGGCAAACACTATTGCAATTGCTAGTTTACTTGTTATAACTGTTGCATGTGTTGCCTACTTTTTATATGATTTTTATACTTGGTAGATATTAGTCAAGTAGTTGTTATACTAAATTAGGGCTGCTGACAGTCGATTACACATGACTGGACTGCTCAGGGCTATGAGAACCTGTTGCGGGTGATCAAAGAGGGAATAGACGATTATGTTCTTCCCTATATGGTCTGTTGGTTTTAGTTTCGTACGCAGGACCTACGGGAAGAGGAATTTTTACTTCCCATGAGTGTTATTTGTTTATACATGCATCGATACCATTGGAGGAATTAGACATAAGTTCTTCCTCAGAGAGTCTGTAGCTATCATTGTAAGACCATAGGGGAATTGACGTGAGATCTTCCCAGAGTGTATGTGCCTTATTTGATTACTGGACTATAGGGGTCTTCTAGTTTGATCCACCTAGAGAGTCAGTGTAAATTTTGATTGTTGGTTGTGACGAGTCCACCAAGCCAAATAACAAGCTTGGGTTTTGTACGACTTGTGTTTAGGTAGTCTTTAGAGATACCTGCTGTGTTACTTTCTTTACCTTGTAAAAGAAGTCTTTACATGTTTTTCCTGGTTGTTTAATTAAATTAATGTGAATAGTAATTGGTAGGATTATTTACTGGTATACTCTTAGTCCATTACTGTAATTATTTTCCTTTACTTTAGATATATTACTCACTTAGAGTAGGGAACAAGTCATGTGGTCGTTGCCAACTGGGATCAATCTCACACCCTGTTTGGGTCCTACCTTTCGGCCCAAACAGATTATATGGTTGCAGGTGTAGATATGGATCGTGGCCCTTCTACCTCAGGTACATGAGTGCTGGTTGGAGCTGGAGAGGATGGGATCGGGCTTTGGATCATGATGCTGCTAGAGTTGCTATTTACATTTAGTACTTGGTTTTAGTTGTATTTCAGCATGTTGATTTTTTACTGCATTCTATAGATACATGTTCCATTCTTCATCATTATTATATCAAACATTGCTTCGACTTTTAGTTCAGTTGTTGTTTTCTATTTACTGCTTCCGCTATTGTTTATGTTTATTCTTCCACTGTATACTTTACCAAATGAGGGCATAGTTTCCCCACAGGCTAACCAAGGCCATCATTGCTAGTCGGCAGCCTCTGGCGTTTGGGGAAACTCGCTTGGGGTCATGTGGTGAACCGTGTACGGGGAACCAGCTATGTGGATCCGGATTCGGGTCGTTGGATTCGGGTAGTTACATTAATAATTGGACCATAGTTGATATTTTAAACCATTTAATAATCATTTTTCTAAATAAAGGATTAGTGTGGATTTTGTATTAATTAATAAAATATTATTTTCATAAAATATAAATAATATAAAATTTATAACTATTCATTTATGTTGACTTTTATAACATCAACAAAATAAATAAACTAAAAATTAAATCTTTTAATACATCCCCTAAATGTTATTTGTATCTATAAAATTAATTATTCACATTAATCCTTTCAAATTCAACCATTTTTAATATTTTAAATTCTATTTATTTTATTTCCCTATTAATTAAATAATTATTGTGTTAGCATTGTGTAATAATTTCATGTAATTATTTATTAACTATTTTTTTTTTAAAAAATATAATTATATATATAAATAATTTATATTTCATTTGGATATTTATAACTGAACATATCCACTTTTTATCTATATGTTAAAAAATTTATAGTCACTAAAAACAATAGTGTGATATTTTTTCCTTTTTTACATAAAATATTATAATGGTCATAATGATAATAGAAAGAAAAAAAGATCATATAAATGAATATTTGTTGATTATGGATGAAATGGAATCATAAAAAAAATTAAGGCATGTTTTATGGTCATTTTCCTATCATTAGCCTATTTTTTTAACATCTAATCACTTGATTTACAATATTCCATGGTAACAAAATTTAAAATGGTTACCTTTCATAATTAATAAAATAAAAGGGTCCCATTTACCAACTTTTTAACTCATTATTTAATTTTCATAATACATTTATCAAAATTCAAATATAGAAGTGTAAGAATTAAATTTAAAATCAAATCAACAAAACACAACGAAAGATGGATTTTTAGAAAAGTGACCTTTTTAAATATAAATAGTTCTTATACTAAATTAAAGTATATGATTCATTTAAAAACATAATTGTATTATTTCAAATAAAAATTAATTATACAATTTTCAAAATAATCCAAAATAGAAATATATTTTTTAAATACTTTAAATTAAAATACAGTTTTCAATAAAATTAGTATTTTTCACTATTTAATAAAAAATCAAAATTCAAAAAAAAAAATACAAAATTTAACAATAGGATAATATTCATCGGATGATTTCAAAAAATATATTTATTTTATAAAATAAAATGTATTAATTTTCCAAAAATTAATCAACTTATTTTCTCACAAAAATCAATAAAAATCCATTTTAGAACAAAACAAATCATTAAAGAATAAAATAGATTTAATAAAAATTGTGTGCTTATTTTTAAGATACAATCATCCAATTTGAGTTTAATATAACCAATATATATATATTTAGTTAATCATATTCATACTCGAATATTTTTTGGCTAGGTTATAACAATCATATTTAAATAATATTATTATGTTGTTCAATTACACTCGGTGTTTCACATTTTTTATACTATCAGATATAGAAATTATTTTAAAATCCTAGTACATTAAATTCTATACCTTTAAAAAATTTCATACATTCAATAATTAACATGATCTCAGAAATCAAAGGTTGACATTTTAAAAATACTTTTACTGAAATCCCATATCGTAAAAATGATTAATAAATCATCCTCTTGAAAAGAGAGAAAGGGAAGCATGAATGTAATCATGGATAACACATACTATAATTAAAAATATGATAAATTTAGTTGTAGTGAAAACATGTTCATGAAAAAAATAATGTACATATAATAGTACAAAGTTATAGAGATCCCACATCACCAGATAGTGAATGTTCACAAAAAAGATAGCCACCAAAATTGGAACACCATAAAATTTTGATAGAAGAACATTGTATTCGATAGAATAAGAAAAATTTGACACTGAGATTAATAGACCCATAAAATATATTTCTTAAAATTTGATATTTTTGATATCTTGTAGAACAAACAACTCCAAATCTAAATAAAATGTAGTATGGTATACCATTATAAAATAATAGTTAAATTGGTGAGAGTAAATAGTAGTAAATAAATTATAAAAATTATATTTTTTTACATATACAAAAAATAATTGGTCATATATTTATTAGAAATAAAATAAGAATCATTTGAATGAAAACGAATAGTTTTATGAAAATTGTATTTTTTATAAGATGGTTTAGTTTCTCATTGTCCACATGATTTAAAATCATTTTTTACCAACTTTAGAAAATATATTCGAAAAAATTAAATTTATTTTTAAAATTATCATATGAAAATTATCTTATGGTGATGTTTTGGCATTTTTATGAAATTTTTCATTTTTTATGATTATTGGTAAATAATGAATTTTAATTGAAATCTACATTTTCGTTTAAATAAATTATAATGTTAATTTATATTTTGAATTGGTTTTAAGCAAAATTAGTTTTATTTTATAGGAATTATTATTATTTATTTCATTGGAATCATTTTCATCTTGAATTTAGATATAAAATATTTGTAAACGTTTTATCATTTTCTCTTTTAATAATTCAATTTCTATTCACATCCGTGAGACTAATTTTAAATTAACATTTTCTACTTTTTAAATTGAATTTGGAAAAATGAATTCCATAATTGAAATAATAATAATATATTATTTCTATTCAGTTCTATTTAATGCTTTACAAAAATTAATAGTGAAAACAATAAAATTTAAGTATCATGGTTAAACTAAAAATGGATTTACCAAGGGCCTAAAATAAGAATATAGGGGTAAAAATTACAGAAACACTTATCCAAAACCCATTTTTAGCCATATTTAGACGTTATATATTATATTTTTTTACAGGTTCCCATTTTGGAGGCTTGTTTTATGATAAAAATATTGGTATTATTGTATATTTTCCAAAATTACAAGTGTTCCACTCACCTCAATTATAATGGGACACCACCCCTCCTATATCCTTCACACATTCAAACCATTTTCATTTAACCAAGACTTGACGAAATCAATTACAAAATTCCATATTCTTATCATGGAATAATTATTATTATAAAAAAATCAATCTTAGTATGGCTTTTGTTAAAACTAAAGGAAGATACTCGATGAAGAGGAAACATTCTTGAACAAGAATTTTTTTTATAATTCTTCCCACATCTACTTGAATTATTATTTAACCATGCAGATATAATTATCTCATATTATTATATATATTATAATTTTTTATGTGTAGGTAATGAACTAAAATCACCACAGATTCCATCAAATAGGTTATGAAATCATCATTCATGTGTGCGGTAGAATACCGCCTCGTGAGGTGATGTCATTCATTTTTTCATTATTACCTTACAAGATTTGGTATGATGATGTATATAAAGTACATATATGATATTTATAAAATATTTACACCTCTAGTGTCATTATATCATGTCCAAAATTTTAAAATACCATTCGATAATGGATACAATAACACCTCTCATGTGCACGATGGACTACCACTTCACGAAGCGATGTGATTCGTCTTTACCTAACACTTTATGGAGAAGGTGATAATGACAATGATAATGATTATATGTTATATAAATGAAATAATAATGATATTAATTAAATATTTATAATTTTTAAAAGATAATTTATATCATTATCCTTCTTAATTTTTTCACTCAATGAAAGACGATAACATCATTAATGTACATGTGGACTACCTCCTTCCCGAAATGATATGACTCACTTTTCATAGCCGCACAATATGAATAATGTTTATAAATATATTTCAATAAATAATTTTATATTATGCTCAAAATGGTAAATTAAATTATTTCATACCATTTTTCCATAATGATTTTTGAAAAATGGAAACTTTTCTCATTTGTATGTACAACCTACCACCTCCATGATCGCAACATACATAATTTATAAAAACTATATTTAATTATTGGTTTTAAAATTATAAGTGATATATAAATATTATAAGATCCCAAATTTTTTGAAGGAATGTTATAATTTAAATTTTGGTTTAAGTTATATAAATGTTTTGAATTGAATGCTTAATTAGTGGATGGGGATGTTAGGGGGTGTTTTGAGGGTTTGGGACATGAGAAAAATGATAAAATGACTATCCAGTGCATGATTCATTGTCGAAACATGGGTAATGAAACCATGTGACCAAACCATGCTATTAAAGAGGAGGGGTTCACAGTTTAGTAAACTATATAAGGGTGGAATCTAATGTGTGTAGGCTTAGACAGAGTCGTTCTGCATGGTTGGTGCATGTTTTTTCAAACCGTGTGAGATCCCCAGGTAAACATGTGACTTAGACCCCACATGGATAGAGTAAGGAGCACAATTTTCTAAACTATGTGACCAAACCATGAGATCTCATAAAATTTAGATTTTACACTTTTCCCCTTAGGATTTTATGATCCCTCGCCAAATTTTCTTCTTTATTATTTTTCCTACAACCCTAGTGACAAACCAAACTCCCCAAATATTCCCAAGGATCAATCTCCTTTAATTTTTTGTTGTTTGGAGTGCCATCAGTTGTGAATAAAATAACCAAGTGATTCTAATCCTCCTATTTCTTCTCTTTTCTGAATTAGGGATTGTGGTTTCATTATTCTTCTTCCAAATCCATAAAACCCTATTTTTTGTCGATATTATGTTAATTATTCAAAGGATTATTGAATCTTGATCTATGTCTAAAGATACTGGTGATTTTATCTTCAGATTTTCGGTAGGTGGTATATAAGTTATATAACATATTCTTGAAGTTGTTTTGTGCATGCGTGGGTGTGATATTTCTTCTCTCTTATTGTGTGATTGATAAATTTAGTGAGGTTTGTAAAATGGTTGTATAAATGACAAATATCACCTCTCATGATCCCTATGGTTGTATTGAGATTAATTAGACCGGTTTAGAGCCACCATGGGGTGTTTCGATATCCCCATACATGACGAATTGTAATTTGAATCATTGTGACAATTTTTGTTAAAAAAGATCCAATAATTAATATATGTTTTTTGAGTTATAAAGAGGAAACAATGGTAGTTGTGTCTAGTTTTTGGTAATGTCATAATAATTTTTTGGATTAATTTGAAATGGGTTGGATGAAATAAAGGATTTTTTATAGATGATTTATGAATTTTACTTGAGTTGTATAAGTGGATTAATGCATTTGAAATGATTGACATGTTATATGGGTGAATACTTTTTAATTATTGAACTTTTTAAAATGGGTTAATTCATGGGATTTAATTAAAATAACTACCCATTAAATAAATGATGAAAATTGATTAAAGTGACTAAAATTGTTAAAGTGAATATTTCTAACTAATGGAACCCATATTTTCTTTTATTTAACTAGAATATTATTTAGTAATTTCATGCAGTGTCTATGTTTAATGGATATTTTATAGACACCATTGGTGGTGGCCATCTAAGTTCTATACAAACTTTTCTCATCTTCCCATTGGATACACGAGGAGATTTCATTATTGCAGGCCAGGACAATGGTAGATGACATATAATAGGGTGTTGAGATGGTATTAGGATATGCATGGGTGAGGATCCATACTTGAATTCATGAACTATTTTTTGAATTAATCTATTTTTATTTAATTGGTTGTTTTCTTCACTATTGTCATTGCTAGTAAGACATGGCATATTTATATGTTGGTTGTGGTTTGAGCCGTATTTGGGAAGTGGTTAGTAATATATGTTTTTGGGTTATTACTTCCTTTATTTCATATGTTATCTGTTGTGGATTACTATGGTAAAGACGGTATAGTCACCCCACATGATCTATTATAACCTTACTACTAGTCATCAACCTCTAGAATATAAGGAGGCATGCTCAAGGACATGTTGCAACCATGATAGGGGCCCCGGTTTAGTGGCCTCCATGTCAGTACATTACAAAGTGGTATTAGAGCAATCCTTTTTTGTGCATTACTATTTGCGAATTATATATAAAATATTAAGAGGTGTCGACCCTTATTAATGAGCTCGTTCATGGGAGTATCTAACCCTTGTATGAAGGGAAACCCAAGTACCTAGGGAGAGAATTTTTTTTTCATAATGTGTCATGTTACAATTTAATGATATTTCACCACTAGGTGTTGCACTTGTTTTGTGATGTGATTATTTTAAGATATTTTACTTGTGTCCTAAATGGAATAAAAATTTGTATTCATGAATCATTATAGAAACCTAGGGATATAGGTGGCATTCATTATTATAGGCACACATGGGAATGGTGTGTGAGATATAAAGGGGGAAATGAATTTTACTTTCTCAAAAAAATTAAGGAAAATGGTGTCTGATAAAGATGATTTAAATGATTAAATTAAATAATGTGAAATAGTGGTTAAATAATTATTCTTAATAAAGGGTTGTAAATGAGTTAAAAATGTGGGTTTTAATGAGTTGTGAAACGAGAAATGTGCCTAAGAGGAATGAATTATACTATGAGTGTGGAATTGATTTAAAAAGGTGTCTAATGAAAGAAATGTGATCATGTAGGTTGGTTTACACTAGATTAGATATGACCCATGGTAGGGATGGTTTAATTTAGTTTTGAAAACGTGACGATTCTTGTAGATATTGTGAATGAGAAATTGGTTGTTTCTGGCTAGTAGAGAGCCTTCTTTTATGTAAATCGTGGAAGCCTTATATTTTGTGTTCTAAGACTTGTGTTTGGAATTGTATAGAAATTCAAGCATGAAGACGTGTTCTGGTTGGGTGAAAATAGGAAATCAACAAAAATTCTCATCCAGATATGGGGAAATAGATGCTAGTGGTTCAGGGGGGATAGAGGAGTGGATAACTTCCATGATAGCTATTCTCATTTTATATAGACGATGGAACGAGACCCATGGTAGGTTGTGAAAAGTTTGTTTGATCTGACTTGGGATTTTAAGTCGCAGCACCCCCCAACATTTTCTATAGAGGGTAAAATAGAGGCTATATAGTTCTAGACAGAGTATGTTCAGAATATTTTGGACCACTTGGAGAATCATCCCGAAAAGAAAGTCATGATGGAATCCTACATGTTGTGGGGACCAGCAAAGCACTGGTTGGATTTTTTGGTTCATACATTGCAAGATGATGGTATGCTGTGAAAGTAATTTTAAAAAAAATTCTAGAGAATTTTTATCTGGATACATTGATATAGGAATACGCCATAGAGTTTATGAGGTTAACCTAGGGGAATATGTCAGTAATGGATTACACAGGACATTCCACAGTCTTATAATTCTTTGTTATAGTGTTAGCAGGGGATGTGGACACTATATTAAGACATTTACAAGATGGACATAGACGTTATATTCTTTCCTAGTTAGAAATATTATATTTAAAGAGGTTTGTAAAATTGGTGGATCTAACCCTTATCTCAAAGGGGAAGTTAAGGGAGACTTTAGGCAGTTGGTTTGCAGTTCCAGTTGGATGGTCCAGTGGTGTGAATGCAGAGGGAATGAAGCATTATTTAGGAAATATTCATTAGGGTGGATGTGTGAATAGTATTTAGAAGAGAGGATCAACTACTCATGGTACTGATCAAATGTTTTTATATTAGTATGGTAGGTCGGGGCACATTCACAAATAGTTTCTCCTACCTCAAGTTGTGTTTCGAGAAATGATAATATAGAGCATGTGGAGTTGTTATATAGGAACCCTTAATAGTTGGGTGCTGATAGAGGATCTATGATGACACAAATTTCTAGAAGGGGGTCAGTTGCCCGTTATCAGGTTGGCCGTTGAAGATTGACAAGGAATAATGGTCGAGGTAGAAGATGTGAAACTCTAGGGAGAGAGTTTCCACATCAACAGAGTAGTGAAACATCAAGAATTCAAAGTAGAGACTAGGGTAGAGGGGAATGTTAGCTTCATACAGTTTAGTCAACATCTCGAGGTGGTGAGGCTGGAGCATTAACTATTTGAGGTAAAATCCTTATAGCTTCCATGATTTCTAGTGATTTATTTTACATAGGTGCCCCATATTCTTTTGTGTCTACTCTGTTTGTGATTTTTGTTGGGTCTAGCGAAGGAACATATGTGTCAGGTTATGTCAAATGATAAACCATTAGTGGTTTGAGTATAAAATATATGGCAATGTAAGGGGTGTGATCATAAGGATGGTGGGTGCCATTTTTTATGGGACTTTTTTGTGATTGAGAGGTCAGGTTTTGACCTGATTCTAGGTATAATTGAGGTATTGTTATACCTAACCCAGATTGACTATTACCATCATAGGGTAACATTCACGTCTCTTGAGGTGGGAACCTATACCCATTCTGGTGAATGGGATGTATGGGCAGGCCATGTATGGCTATTTTGTCAGTAGTTGGGTGAACTTACAACCCATGTGGTTTGTCTTATGCTTGATAATGAGGGAGTAAAGTATATTTTCTTTCCTCATATTGTGAATTTAATTCATGATGTATTTCTTGACGACTTCTTGGGGCTTCCACCCAAGATGGATATTTATTTCATGATAGAACTTCTGCTGGGGGCAGAACCAGTTTCCATTTCTCTATATATAATGGAACCAAAAAAACTCTAAGATCTGAAAACTCAATTGGATTAATTGGTTAATAAATGGTTTATTCATCCAAGTTATTCACCTTGGGGATCTCTAGTGTTGTTTCCCAAGAAGGTTGATGGATCGTTTCAGTTAAGTGTTGATTATAGGAAGTTGAACCAGTTGATGGTTTAGAACTGATACCCTCTTCCAGAAATCAATGATTTCTTTGACCAGATGAGAGGTTCTTTAGTGTTTTCCAAGATTTATCTAAGATCAGTGTATCATAATCTAAGTGTGAGGCCCTCTAATGTACATCATACTAGCTTCGAGAGTAGGTATGAGTTATATGATTTTGTTGTGATGTTGTTCAGGTTAACCAATGCGTCGATAGTATTTATGGCCTTAATAAATCAAATCATTCACCTATACCCAGATTAGTTTATATTTGTATTCATTGATGATATCTTGGTGTACCTTAAGACTCATGAAGATCATGCCAAACATATTTAAATCATCATGAGTACACTAAGAGAGAATAAACTACATTCTAATATATCCACCTGTCATTTCTATATTGAAAAGGTACATTTCCTGGGTCACATCATCTCTCAATAAGGTGTATATGATGATTCAAAGAAAGTGAAAGATGTTTTATATTGGGAGCATCCCAATAATGTTTATGAATATCATATATTTCTAGGTTTTTAAAACTATCATTAGAGATTCATCAAATAATTTTCCCATTTAGAAGCACTGTTGTTGGGCATGACCAAAAAGGAATCATGTTTGAGTGGTCTGGGGCATGTGATAATTCTTTCCAAGAGTTAAAGAGGAGGTTGACTACTCCACCAAATCTAATCTTACATGATACTGGTAAGGGTTATACCTTGTATTTTGATGCATCTGGTGTTGGGATTGGGTAAATGTTGTTTTCTAATGATCAGGTGGTTCCATACAGTTCATGGAAATTGAGGTATCATGATATAAATTAACCTACACAGGATCTTTTATTTTCCACAATGGTTCATTCCTTAAAATTTTTGTGGAATTAATTTTTGGGGTAATATTTTATGATGTATACCAATCATAAAATACTAAATTACATATTCTCTCAGTGTGATCTAAAAATTATTCAATGAAGGTGGGTTGGGTAAATGTTGTCTTTTGAACATGAGATGTTTTACACATAGGGAAAGGGAAATAGTGTTTCAGATCTTTTTGAGATGAAGGACTCAAATCCAGGCAGTTTAGGAATCTAGTTCCTAGTGAAAGATAATTGCATTGTTTTCTGAGATGCATCTGGAGGTGTAGGATGAGAAAGGGTAGATAACTCTTGTATATTTGTAAGTTGATTCCATGGTTTTGAGCCAGATTAAGGTGAGGAAGTACAAGGATCCTTAATTTGTTTCTTTGAGGGAAGGTCTTAAAGGTGGGGAGTCACCTTTTGGTTCGATCATTGGTGATGATGGTATCATTTATGTTTGTGGCTAGGTTTTGGTGTCAATGTGTATTTAAGAAGAGTTCATCCATGTGTTTCATGCATCAAAGTGGGAAGTGAATCCTATTTTGACCAAAATGCATCAAGATCATTTTAGGTAATATTGGTGGCATGGGATAAAGAAAGAGGTTGCAGGTTTCATGGTGTGTTATTTAACATGTCAGCAGGTGAAGGATAAGAATCAACAACCAGGTGTTTTTCTTTATCCATTGACCATTCCTAAATATGTGTTTCATGGTTTTTCAATCCTTGTGGGTTCCTTAGGTAATTGTGTGAATTATACCACTCTTATATAGTGGTAGGCACACAGTTGGTGCACATTTTTACAAATCGTGCACCCCATTAAAAGTGGGATTTTACCCTTTTTCTCCCCCATGATTTTATGAACCATCACTCTATTTTCTTACCCATTATTCCCACTATATCTCTAGTGATGAACAAAAATCCCCCAAGCTTCACAAGGATCAATTTACTTTGATCCTAAGTTGTTTAGAGTGTTTTTGGTTATGAATAAAAGCTCCAAGTGAGTCTAATTCTCATTTTTCTTATCTTTTTTTGGATTAGGTATTTTGGCTTCGTTCTTATTCTTATAAATCCCTAAAACCCTCTTTTTCTAGTGGATCTTTGGATGGGGATTCAAAGGGTTCTTGAACTCAAATATAAGGATAAGGTTAAGGTAATGTTCTTCTTCTGATTTGAGGTAGGTGGTCTATAAGTTATATCCCATATTCTTGAAGCAGCTTCATGCATATGTGGTTGTTACATTGCTTCTATATTGTTGTACATTTGGTACATTTAGACAGGTTTGGTAAATTGGTTGGATAAATGAGTAATTGAAGTTATCCTAATCATCATGGGATGCTTTGATATTAATTAGATTGGTTTAAGGACACCCATGGGGTGCATCATTATTCCTGAACATGGAGAATTGTAATGTGAATAATTTCATTGATTTATTTATCCCATAATTAATATGATGGAATGTTGGTTGAGTTATAAAGAGGAACTAATGGTAGTTTTTTCTAGTCATTGTAAATTTTATAAGATGTTTTTTTGCATAATATAAAATTGGTTGAATGAAATAAAGGAATCATGCTAAATTACTTATGAATTGTACTTGAGTTTCATAAGTGGGTTAATGCATGTGAAATTATGAATATTTTAAATGGGTAAATACTTGTAAATTATTAAATGTGTTAAATGTTTTAGAGTGTGATAATTGATGAAAATGTTAAATTGGAGAATGTATTGGAATTGTTGATAATGCTAAATGGTTAATTTATAGAAAGGGAAATGGATTAAATGGATCTTGCTATGTAAATGGTGAATGTGTTAATGGTTTAAGGATTGAAGATGATTCATATGTAGTGTTAAACATGAATGGTATATGTTATGTGTATTGGTTGTGTATGGTTTTTGAAACGGTGTATGTGGTAAATAGAAAAATTACCATGTGCACATGGACTAGTAGTTTTGGGGTATTAGACTTCCGGATCTATTCCCACGGGCCAGTTTAGACTGAGGATCTAAACCCCACCCCATTATACATAGGTTGAGGAAGGGGACCGTTGCTTTATACCATAAATGGGTTTATTTGATGAAACTACCAGGACCAAGGGTGAAAGCGAGGTGTGATGTATTTTTTATGAAATGTTACCCCTAGTGAGATAGGGAACTTGACTAATCCCATTATTCATAGTAATTGAATTTCTTAGGCTACTGTTTAAATTATTTACACATGTATCCCTGGAACAAATGATAGAAATGTATTAGGGTGACTAAAAAGGTTAAAGTGAATATCAATAACTAATGGAACCCAAGTTATCTTTTGTTTACATCAGATTTTATTTAGTACTTTCATGCACTGTTTTTTTAGTCTAGATAGTTTATAGACACAATTGGTGGTGTCCAACTATGTCGTACTCACACCCTGCTCTGGTCGCCACTGAGAGCCCAATAATATTTCGTGGTTTTATGTCTAGATATGGTAAAGGCCTTATGTTAGAGAGTTTATATGAGATAAGTATGTTCATAAATGAGGATCCGAACTTAGATATTAGACCCATTTTGGGGATTAAACTGTTTGTCATTATTTGGGATTTTCCTTCACTTTTGGTACACTTAGCATGACATGGAATACTTATAGATTGGTTTTTGTTTATACCCTATTTGGTAAATTGTTATTAATTCATATGTTATCTACTATGTCTTACTCTAGTAAAGAGAGTATATCCTCCTACATGATCCATTATACCTTTACTGCTAGTTGAAAACCATTAACATACAGAGAGGTGTGCTCAAGGTCATGTGGTGACCTAGATCGGTGTGCCGATTTAGTGGAATCTTTGTCAGGGAAGTTAAAAATATGATAATTATTTCATGATTATTATTATAGATATTATTTAAATACATAATATTTTCATGAACTAGAACTTTTATAAGAAAGCACAAATGAAAAAATAAGTCAATTAACACCCTTAATAATAAGTATAATGAAATATTATTAACAAATGAGTGATAAAATGTTATAAAAGGATTCTATATGAGAACATAAGTATTAAAATGGTTATAGTATAATTTAATAAGAGGATTAAAGCCACTCTATAGGATGTTAAATCACATTCAACAAAAATGAATCATGAGGTAAATGATTTCATCTCAATTACATTTCATTGAGGCATATTGTATTATTACGAAACTAATTTATTTTATATGTCGTATACAGTAACCCATTGACATGTTATGTCATGATTCGTTAATTATTAAATATATTTTAAATTTTAATTAAAATTAATTCATCTAAGTTTTTTTAACTTAAAAATTACCAAATGGTAAAGAATTTCAATACTCATTTTTTTTTCATTTGGATATATCACTAGTTTATTGTCATTAATATTTTAATATTATGATTATATTGAATTTTTATTATCTTATATTGTTTTTACACTTTTTTATGTGGATTTTAATTTTGTAAAACTAATCAATTCATTGATTAATTCTCACATTAATGTTATGATCATTGTAATGGTTTATTTCACAATCTCATTATCATCAAGATTATTTATTATTGAATTTAAATTGAAGGAAATTATTAGATAATTATAAAATAAACTCTTTCTTTTTATTATCCTCTAGTTATTCATGAACTTTTTTAAGTAATAGTACCATTTTTCTAATCTTGGTAGTTAAAATAATTTAGAGCATGTTTTTAATAAAATCTGGCTTTATTTATCTCTTTAGTCATAAATTTATTTTCATTAAAACCAATGTTTTATAAATAAAATTTCAAACTTTTTTTACTTGTATTTTTAAAATTATTAATTTTCAGAAGTTACTTTCAAATAAATGGATACTTAAAATTTGTTATGTTTGAAGAAGTGATTTTAAAAATAAAATGTATATTTTCATCAAGAGTTTTTTAAATATATTTTTATGGTATTAATATTCAACCAAAATAAAAAAAATTAATTTTAAATATACTAAAATGGGGATATGTTGTATTAATACCATACCTATTGTCCTTATCGATGGTTTATTATTATTTTGACCATGAATAGTATTGAAATTCACTTTCTTGATTCATTTTTTAAGTCAATATATTTCTTGTAAAATATTCACTTTCCTTTGACCATTAGATATTAAATATCCCCTAAATATCAATTTCATTTATCTTGGATATTTTTATCAATTAAACAATATATAATTTCTATATATGGTTTTCTATATTTATTGTAATTTTTTACCAGGGGAAATATTGATAAATTTTTATTCTTTACTCAATATAGATATTTAATGATAATGCAAATTGTTTATAAATTAAATTGATATTGGATATGTGAGGAATGTTTTGGACATGAAATTAATAGGTGGGGCCCATTACATATAGTCCCCTTGATGCATCAGTAGTGTCATGGTATGAATGGCTAGATAGCCTTAGTAAACTATATTCCTACCCATCAATGTTAAACTATATTATGGATATGCCTTGAGAAAAGAGGAATCATGTTCCAGTGAAACATGTCATCTAGTAATTAATAATTTCATTTATTAAGAATTTAGTTATTAATATCCATGAAATTTTCTCTATGGTATTATACCTAATGCATTTAATTCTTAATATATCGATTAAATGGAATGTGTTTCCAATTATTTACACTTCCGGATTTATTATGCCTTATACAGTTATGATAGTCATGTTATTAATTAAATGAAATGTGGTTTAATTTATTTACCTTTTTATATTGAATATGATAGCCAAATTATTTAAATGGAATGTGTGTTTAGTAATTTAACTTTCCATGTTGATTATGATAGTTGATTCAAGATAGATTATACTATACTTAACTTTTACTGAACATTTGAGGTCACCCTTATTTTGATTCTTATCCCCAAAATTACATGAAGTGTACTATGATAGATATGTAAGGATATGTGTTATGAACTAGACCATTGGGGAAAAAACCCCTAAAGTACTACAACAAAGTATCGAAAACATAAAGAACAACCAGAATCACAATAGACTCAACTCTCCAAGACCAAAAATCAACAGCTAGAACCAACTCCAAGTGGTAATTTTACCCTACCCAAAACTAGAAAATACAATCTTCAAACACTATAAGGCATAGGTAGTGTGTGAACTAAAATCACATTAGGGTCTCACTATGGATTCCATAATTGATTCCAACATTTTATCAACAAAATAGAGTTTCCAATTTTAAATAAATAGGTTTGGTATTTCCAAATCATAAATAAAACAATTCATTATTTATATTTAAAATAATTGAAAATACCTTAAAATTGTCTTAACATACATTTTATATAATATATTTTATATTAAGCGAGATGTAATCATAAATAGTTTACAACAAAAATTGGAATATATATATTTCGAATACAAAAAATAAAGAAACATGGTCATATGAGAAAAGGTATGATAGTTCTAGGCTAAGGGACTCCACCCACTCAAAGTGACAAAACAATATGCATATACACACATCCCTTTTACATGGGTGAATAGGATTTCACCATCACCCCATTAGGGATGTGATGTGATATATTTATGATTTTTAGTGTTTTAAATCACAAATTGTTGTCTATATAACTGACTAACTCCCTAAATATATCATGTTATCTAATTATAAACAATGATAGGAAATTTATTTTAAGACTTATTAATATAAAATTAATACCATTATCAATTTCAAATATTCCAATTTTTCATTTAAAAACTAAAATGCGATTTTAATTAAAGAAATGACTTTTTAAGGTAAAACCAACATGTGCCTATCAGAATCATTTCCATAATTTTTCTTATATATGAATTTGGAATCAATTCCCAATTCCATTTCATGAATTAAATTCAACGATTTAAATTCCACAATTTAATTTAAAAAAAATAAATTCCAAAAATTCCATCAAATCCATAAGTATTCCCCCAATTCAATGTAATTAGGGGGTTTTCCCCATTTCATGAAAAAATAAAATTTTAAATACAAATCCCAAAATTCAAAAGAATTTGGGTTTTAATAAACTAATTGAAATAAATCTCAAGAAATTTAATTGAAATCATGAAATTTAGGGTCAAAAAAAAATGGGCATCGCAATGGAACCACCTACATTGGGAACACAAGATCTCAAATTGACCAACCCTAAATGAGATTCACCAACAAAGAAGTATGACAACGAGATCTAGGAATCACACTTAGATCCAAGATCCAAAACAAAGGTTATTATATATATGAATATCTCAATTATCCACAAAACCCTAGGGAGTATAATAGAGAGAGAGAGAGCGGGAGAAATAGAACGGTAAGAGGAATCCTACCAAGATAAGATTGAAATTCATTATCTTAGCTTTGTTTCACATCCAGAAGGGCATAGATGGGACAAAGGATGTTCTTGAGAGCTTTTCTAGAATAATAAACCACTATGGGGTTGTACAAGAATATCAGGGTCCTAAAAGGGGGGTTTCTAGAATTTTAAAACTAATTTTTGGATTAAAAAATCCCATATGCATGGTTATCGAGGTAGGGATGCATGGTTAGACCAAATCATGCACCCTATCCATGCACCCTTTTTTCCAAGGTGCACAGTTTCTACTAAATGGGTGAATGACTTTTCAAACTCTATGCTTGTTGTTAAAACCCCACTGTTCAATTTTTCATGGTTTCTACTGAGATGGTGCACAGATTGAGAAAAATGTATTCCAACCATGAACTAGACCAGAACATTCAAAATTTCTAAAGTCTCCACATGAAATAACCTCAAATGATACCCAACCAAATAATTTTTAAAATAAGGTTTTAAGAATACCTGAAAATAGTAACAGGATGTTATAACCTCCCCACCATATAAATTTTCAATCCATAGGAAGACTACTCAAAATATTTCATTTCAAAAATATGAGCTCACTTATCTCTCATCAATGCCTCCCTATCCATCTTATCATGAGAATAAAAACTATACTATCATTAAAATTTCACCAAAGGTATCATCCTCCCATGAGGTACATTGGGTTACAAATAAACTATCCTCATGGGATGCTCAGTCAAGAATAACTTAAGTTCAACCTTAAGATCACTATAGCACATAGCATTAGATTGATAAAATAGATACTTTTAGATTTGAGATATATGGACAATTTTATGTATTGATTTCTACTATGGTGTATGTGCTAAATGATAAGAAATTTTTCATACCTTTTCAATGACATCAAAAGTTCTCACGAAATGAGGAGCAAGTTTCCCATTCCTCCAAAGCTGTTGAAGACCCAATAAGGGTGAAAATTTCAAGAACACAAATTCACCGAAAAAAAATCCCAATGGTCCATGATGATGATCAACATAAGAATTTTACTAGTTCTATGAAATCAATATCCATTGACGAATCAATTGAGCCATTGTTGTTATCTCATGGACTAAGATTGGTCAAATAATGAAACGTTCCCAAATCTCATATCAACACAATAGAGATATGTAAGGACATCCATACAAGGACTCAAAATGATCCATTATTATCATGTATTAGTAAATATTTTTATTTAACACTCAAACATCCCTATATGGCCATCTTAAGGCCAACCAAAGTCGAGAACAAAAACATGAAGCATATCCTCAAGAATATGTATAGTTATTTATTTCAGGTCATCTGACTATGGATGGTATGACATAATTAAATGAACCTAAGATCCTAATGCCTCTTAAGGACCTCTCCGTAAATGATAAGTGAACTGGGGATCCCAATCATAGATTATAGTATATGGGAATCCATGAAAATAAAAAATCTCTTTCACATAGAGACTTTCCAACTATTCAAAATTTGTTGTATCATTAATGTGTTTAAATGAGCTGATTTAGTTAGCCAATAAATCAAAAACCATGTCACGTTATTCTATATATGGTTATGAATAAACCCAAAAAAAATTCTATATATATCTTATCCCACTTCTAAGTAGGCACTAAAAGTTATAGGAGTAAACTCGAAGGTTTATGGTGCTTGAACTTGACCTGTTGTCACTTATAAAAACAAGAGATAAATTTAAAAATGCCCCATATCATTCCTAGGCATTAGATTATATGCCTCATGTTATGAAAAATATTTTTGGTTCCTGGTTTCACTTCCCACTAGGATTTATTTTAATTTCGCATAATATATTTTCATTCAGTTAACGACACATAAAATAGATTATGGTAGCGTAATATGCCCTCCAGGGAGAATGACCAGTTAAGAATGGTCTCCCAACTGTAATAAGAGTATCTAATTCTACAAAACTCATCATCAATATTTCATTCTTGATGAATAATCTCAAGAAGTGTATATTTCAACTGAATGGTGGCCAAAGCAACCTTGGACCCAGATTCCCAGACTTTGATATGCAACAATGAAAATAGATCCATCATGTTCTACTATTCTAATGATTCTCTCACATCTTAGGTCAGTAGTTTACTGCTCAAGGAATCTACGTCAATACTCCCTTTATATAGGGTATAAGTGATGTCAAAGTAAATAGATTATAAGTATTCCACCCAATTCCACTGACAGAATTAAAATCATTTTGAGATAAGATATAACTCAAGATCTTATGGTATGAAAACATGTTAAACCATTATCTGTAAAGGTAATTCTGAAAACTCTCAATCTCATGCATCACATCTGAAATTTCTGGGTCATGGGTTAGATAATTCTCCTCATGCGACCTAAGATTATGATATCCATAAGCAATGATATGTCCACCATGCTTAGCAATGCAACCCAAACTTGAACCTAATGCATCAAAGATGATTATATAGCCCTTCCCAGCCTCTGGATGAGTCGACACTGATTAACTAGTAAAAATTTATTTTAGATAAGAAAAATAATTCTGAAATTTCTCATCCTAAGAAAACATTTCTCCCTTCTAAGTTGGATAAGTCATTAGAGAAGACAAATTTGAGATGTCCTTATCAAACCAGCGATGATACCTAACTAGACCTCAGAATCTTCATTTCACGAAAACATTTTCTGGTTCTTCCTATGTCATAAAAAATTTATTTTTTCAAGATTAACTAAAATAATATGTTCTAACACCTTTTTCCCAAAAATTGTACTTACCAAGTCTAGAAATCACATTTTAAATGCATTGAATAAAGTCAGTGATTTCTCAAAAATTCCAGAACTACTCTCAAATGACGCACATGATCCTCCTCAGACATAGATTAAATGAGGATTTAATCCACATACACTAACAATAAGATATAATGGGACTCACGTAAAAATATGTTTCTAAAATCCTTACAAACTGAAGCATTATTATTTAGATCAATCGGATTAATGAGGTACTCATAGTGGTCGTAGCTACTCTAAAAGGCAATTTTATGAATGTTAAATTATTTTATCCCCGACTGATGGTAACTAAATCAAAATCAATAATCATGATACCCTTGACCCCTTTTAACTGATCAAAAAAATCATCAATTCATGGAAATATATACATGTTATTTAACGCGACTCTATTGAGTTTTCAGCAATCAATACAATGGATTAGGGAACCATCACCCTAATTAGTAAATAGAACTAGCACCGTACAAGGTGACACACTTAGGAATATAAATCCTTTATCTATAATAATATCCAATTGAATCTTTAACTACTAAATTTCAGTAGGCATCATGCAGTAATAGGGAATTAACACTGGTTGAGTAACATGTACTAAATTGATAGTAAACTCTACATCCGTTACCGACATTAGAATACAGAAGTAAGAAGGAAACATGTCTGGAAACTCGATGATAACTGATGGGAGATCACCAATCAATGATTCTATCTCTAGATCAATGGAAAACATAGATATCACTTTTCCCAACTCTAGATATGAATTGTTGGATCTACTCGGCCTTTGTTAACATTCTCCTTGAATGTTATGACATACACCATCAGGTGTAATAGAGGAGACACGTTGAAGGTAAGAATAAATAGTTGCATTATTGTTGACCAGAATATCTATCCTGAATATTATTTTAAGTGTTTTTATGTTGTTAACTATGAAAATCCAATCAATTTCAATAGCTTATAAAGAGAAAAAAGAAGTGAGCTATAGAGACCCAATTCTCTCTTTGTTCCAAGGTGTGTAGTAATATCCATCATATAAGAAAAAAGATCTGTAAAAAGATTTAGAATATTGACTACACAGGTATAAATAACCGAATGAGATGCACCAGTATAAAATAAATTATTAGCTTATGATGAATCTTTAGTGATGGTACCTGTCACTATCGATGGACCCGTATCTGCTTCCAGTATAGACTCTTCTACGATGTAGAGATGCTTTATTATGGATTCTTACGACTAGATCCCATTTATATGTGAAGAATCTAATTGACCCTGAGTTCGGGTGGGTTCTGATGATCAAGTAGAACTATATATAGAGGAAGAAACATGGTATAACTTCTGTAAGTGACCTGAGCATCTGCTTGTGCTACATATTTTGGGTGCCTCAGTTCAAACCCTCTTTAATGCCGAGGATTTCCATAATGTTAATAAGGAAAATGGCCTCTTACAAGAAATATATGTGTTTTATAGATACATTTTAGTAATGAACCACCATGAGAATCATCATTATTATTCATTACCATAGATGAAAATGCACTTCCACTAGGAGAAGAAGAAAATCCTATCAACCCTGAATTTCTTGCAAGGTCCATTTCAACCATTAGTGATCTATCTAGTACATCAGCTTAATAAGATAGTTTCAACAAGAAATTTCAGGACAAAATATACTATCTAAGTCCAAAATTAACATATCAAGTATTCATATTCTCATTTGATATAATATCAGGTTAAACCTACCCAACCTTAGTAAAATAGTTTTTATACTCTATCATGATTCTATCAGCCACCTCATGTTTGAAAAACACAATTTACTTTCCAAACAACATCGACTTTGAATAGAACTGTTCGGTGAGAAGAGACTTCAAGTCTTTCCACTCAATTACCTCATGTTTCCTTCCCGTCCCCATCATTTACCGCCATCTCCTACTTGGTCCTTTTCATATGAATGTGGCACGGTTCACATTAATTTATCCAGGAGTCTCCATGAACTCAAAAAAAATCAATCCTACTAAACCATTCCTCGCATAGTTTAGGATCTTTGGAGCCTTTAAATGATGGTATCTTTAGGTTAAGGAATTATTGAGAACAATTATACAAAACATCACTCCAAATATCCAAAACTGGAGCTTGAATGAGAATTGGTGGTGGTGTATATCCCAGATCATGGAAATTATGCAAAATCAAATCAACCAAACTCGAGTCTACTAAAGTATTTTGTCACTAATTTTCATCAGTACATTCAAATTGTATCTGATTCAAATGTCTTCTCAGATGTATTGTTCTACAAAACATCATTAGAAAACTTTAAATACATCATATTAACACTCAAACAGAACAACAATGGGAAATTAATCCCAACAAATATATAAAAAGTATTTCAATATCAATCTATCCAAATAAATATAGGTAAAATACTAGAACTAATCCACAAGATGTATTTATCTAACCACCATTGGTGACTTAAGGTTCGTTATGGTGAGAGCTGGCCAGAAACTCAGTTGTAACTACATCCTATGTCTTGACTATATTAATAAAAAGTCATACTGACATCCAAAACATGATCAAACTAGATCTATAATACAACTTTATAAAAAATTGGTATGGGAACCCTGGTAACCAGATAACCATGCCAAAACTGACATAGCTCTAAGGGTGTTCCAAATCTCCATGGGTTAGTGACTATCACCAGGAATGATACAAAATGAAACTAGGAATGAATTTTCTATAAAAATCAGGGAAGAAAGATAAACAAGTCAGTATGCATACAAGATAAGTCCAATAGGGAGAATTATAATAGAATTCAAATAGTTAAAAAACCCCAAATTACTATAGTAAAGTACTATAAAATTGAATGAATAACCCAAGTCCCAATAGACTCAACTCTCCAAGCCCAAATATCAACAGCTATAATCACCTCCAAGTGGTGGTTTTCCCCTAATCAAACCTGGGAGGAGATAATTTTCAAACACCCAATGTCACGGGTAGAGTGTGAGCTAAAATCCCAATACTGTCTCACCAAGGATTCCAAAACAAATGCCAACATTTGATCAACAAAATAGATAATTCAATTTTAAATAAATAGGTTTGGTATTTAAGAATAATAATGAAAACAATTCATGTTTTTCATTTCTAATGATGGAATATACCTTAATAAATGACTTAACAAATATATATATATAATAGTCTATATAAATTTTGAAGGCAAGTTAAATAGTTTACCATTATCTTTGGCGTATATATATATATATATATATCAAGTAAAAAAAACTGAGAAACGCGGTCATATACCAAAAGGTATGACAGTTCTAGGATAATACACTATACACACTCAAATTGACATAGAAATATTTGTATACACACGTCCCTTTAACAATGGTCAAGTAGACTTCATCACCATCCCATCATGGATGTGACATGTTTTATTTTTGTTTTGAAATGTTTTTAATCATATAGTGATGTCCGAATGACTCACTAACTACCTATGGCCTTCATGTGCTCTAATAAAAAACAATTATGGGAAATTTATTTTAAGACTTCATAAAGTACAATTCACCCCATTCTAAATTTCAAATATTCCTATTTTCCATTTAAAAACCAAAACATTCTTTTAATAAAATACATTCCTTTTAAAGATAATACCAATGGGTTTCTATCAAAATCATTTCAAGCATTTTTTCTCATATTGTAATTTGACATCAATTCATAATTCAATTTCATAATTTAAATTCAACATTTTTAATTACACAATTTAATTCCAAAAATTAAAATTTTCAAATTCTATCAATTTCATAAGTACAACCCAATTCAATATAATTTGGGGGTTTTCCCCCATTTCATGCCAAAAAAATCCAATTTTAAATCCAAATCCCCCAATTTAATGGAATTAAATTTCAAATTAACTAATTTAATTCAATTTGAAGAAATTGAATTTAAAAAAATCAATTGAATTTAAATCAAGAACATTAGGGTTAATTAAACGTGGTCATCGTAATAGAACCACTTACCTATTGAACATGAGATCTAAAATAGAAAAATCCTAAATTGGTTTCGCCAATGAATAATTGTAAGGATATGAACCCAGTTCCCTGGAGCCGGTACCTTATTTAATTACATTGGCATACAAACATGGAATATGCATCCTGAAGTACAGAGTAGTTTAGTATTATTATAAACAAGATACATATATAAGGTCATCATTACAACTTGAAATGAAAAGCAACACAAAAACTCATTAGACAACTTCTATAACTCCTAGGTTATTTCAGCATGTCATTCATAAGAAAACTATTCTTTCCCTATGAAAATGAAACATAAGAAAGGAGTGAGCTCAAATGATCATTAATGGTAAGCAATATAGTGGAATATATCATAAAAATTAGACATGGTTAATAATTGAAAACACATGTCTTTGAAAATAAACATGAAAATAATATGGAAGAAATATGGGTGTAGTAAATATTACAATAACATAACATAATCATGGGTATTATACTAGTCGAATAACCACTTGATGTTTCAATTACTAGATTCATAATGTGGGAAGATCATATTCCTTACATTATAAAACAGTTTTTCAAGGAATCCACCAAGACTTCTAATGATTATGTCCTTGGATAAAATCCATATATCACGTGGGGAAAGGCATAGGCCAATTCCACGTCTATTTGTCTCATGAGGCCTACCGATGCATCGAGGGGCTATAGTGGGCCCTAACCATCACATAATAAGTCCAATAAATTCCTCATTTGAGTGGAGATAATCATAAACACCATATACATTCATATTGAAACTATCATATGAAATATAACTACCTTTCCCCAACAATTAAACATAAAACACTAAACATTCCAAGTAATATGGTGAATGGTTTTAGGATAGATCATTAGAAATATAGTTAGTCATAAAACATTCAATAAAATATGATATATGACATCATTAACTATTAAAACCAATAATACATAAGAATCAATAAGAGTGTTGAATCAGATGAAAATACTCTTATAAAATCATTAAGCAATTCCTGAGATAAATACTATTTTATTTTGAAAAGAAGAGTTCTTTTGGAAAAATATTTGTATAAAAACCAGATGTTATGTGATATAGTATTTTCATAATAAAATGATTTATTTTATAAAGACAATATTTTCCAAAAAAATATTATAATGTTCCATTGAAAATAGATAAGAATTTTAGAAATTCCCTTGAATCATGCTTGTATTTTAGACATATTTTTGAAAGATTTTTCATAAACGTGTATCTATCCATAAAATAAGGAAGGATTATGGTTTTTGTACATATATATAATACCCACACATAATTTATGAGGATTAAATAATAATACATAAGAATTTCATTGAGGTAATTAGACAATGAAAGTAACCCGAATGAAAATTGATGTTCGGGTGAAAAAACCCTCACCTTATCTCTGAACATGTCCCACTCTTGAACTGAAGGTCCTGGAATATGAAATTATACATATTAATAACTTATTTCAGAACCTATTATACATGTATTTTTTTTACCATAATTTTTTTAGTTCCTTTATGCCCTTAGGGATAATTTATTATATTGAATCTCATCGTTCGGGAGTGTTTGTTTTCTTTATTTTCATAATCGGTTCACTTGTTCTTAAGTAATATAGTGTAATGGATGTAAATATCCCGAATTGAAATTAAATATTATTTATTATCATCCATATGTGTGAGTAATCATTTATATTACTAGTTTACATGGAATGAGGATGAATTATTATATAAAACTCTAATGATAACTGTTTCGATTAATTTGTGGATTTTGATTACAACAAACTCATTTTTCATTATGACGTAGTCCCATGAGTAAAAAGATATTAAAAATCCTTAAATAGGGTATATTAAATATATAATAACATGGTTAAACCATAAAAATAATGTTTTCATGGACATAATTTAGAATGAAAATTGAAATCAGAAGCCCATCATCCCTGAATGTGGTAAATTGACTCATCTCGGATGGTGTTCCTACTACTAGTATAAAGAAGGTAAAAGGAAGAGATGATGATAAATTATTCCACTATCATGAAAACATTCCATAAAATGTAAGTTAATAGAGTCATCACAACATTTGGATAAGGAGAGGTAATAAAATAAAAAATAAAAACAAATGAACTTAAAATGAATGACAAAGAATTGAAAAGAGGAATTTACCTCTTGAACCAAACTTCTTTTAGAGCCTCTTTAAGGGAGAGGTTTTGGTATTTTTATGAGATAAAAGCATTATAGATGTGGGACAGGAGGCTGGGAGGATATTTGGATAGAATTTGGAGAAGGCACAAGGATTGAGAGGAGTGAAGTGAAGAGAGAGTGATGGGGTGTTTTATGGTGGAGGGGAGAGGGGATTTCCCAATACTATATTCACTAATTTATTATTTCTGCACAATAAAAGGAATAGTGAGTCTTTAATGACCAAGAATATTAATGTTATCATGGGATCTGAATCAATTGTGCTTACATCAGTAGAACATCATACATGACGCTATAATTAGTTTATTTTACCTTATTTTGTAAATTATGGTATTTCACTATTCATAAAAAAAATAAATTATTTCAGAAAAATCACAAAAATTCATCCCAACCATTATTCGACGAGTAGAATATAAAAATGAATTTTATTTTTTGAAAAATAATTTTCTCTATATGATTAATATAAAATTTAATTGAAATCATAATTAATTCTAAAAACAAAAATTTTAAAACATTTATTTACTTATTCCAAAGAAAAGGTATATTGTACTACCACTTGAATTTTATTTATATACTATCATATATAAGGTTAATATTCATTAGGATACATCACTATCCATAAGGGTATGTTACTTTTCATAAGGGTAGATTACTATTCACTAATAATTTATTTTTTCTTATCGGACTCCATATAACTTACTGATCGCCACTGTGTATGTCAGATTTTCAAAATTCACATCACAGAAGTGAAAAAATTATGTTTTAGGGGTCACATGGAACATAGTAGTTCATTATGTTGTGATTTCATGTGTTTATTCCATAATTATAAGAAAGGAATTTCCATTGATTAAATATTGGGTTGTCACATCCTTTTCCCCTTACAAAAATTTCATCCTCAAAATTTACAAAGTTGTTTACCTAAAAGGATTTGGTTATGTCTTCAATATAAGATCTGTAGGCTCCCATGTTGCCTCTTCATACTTATTCTTTCTCCATAGTAACTTGACCAGATGAGTAGTCCTGTTGTGTAGAACATGGTCTCTACGATCCAAGATCTTCACTGGCTTCTCCTCATAGGAAAAAACATCCTCCAAATGTACCACCTCTTAAGAGAGTACATGTGAAGGGTTTTGTGTGTACTTACATAAGAGGTATACATGAAAGACATCATGTACTTTCGACATGGTAGGTAGATGTACCAGTAGATATGCCATAGCTCCGACTCGATATAGGATCTTGAAGGATCCGATATACTTGAGACTTAGCTTTCCATTCTTCTTAAACCTCACGACCTTCTACCATAGATATATGCGTAGAAATATCATGTGTCCAGATTTGATCTCAAGGTCTCATTGACGATTATCCGCATAACTCTTTTGTCGACTTTGGGCTACCTTGATATGTTGTTGAATGGTTTTCACCTTCTCCACCATTTCGTCAACCATTTCAGGTCCTAGAAGATTTATCTCACCAACTTCATCCCAACACACCAGTGTTCTGCACCTTTTCTCATAAAGGGATTTATATGGTTTCATTCAGATGCTCAAGTGGAAACTGTTGTTTTAGGATAATTCAACTAGTGGAAGATGTTGGTACCATCCTCCATTGAATTCCATATAACAATCTCTCAACATGTCTTCCTGTGTCTAAATAGTCCACTTAGATTGGCCATCTGTGTGAGGATGATAGGACTTACTGAAGTTCAGTTCAGTGCTTAGAAAATGTTGGAGACGTTTCCAGAACATCGAGGTGAATCTAGGATCCCGATTGGATACAATAGATAGTGGTACTCCATGTTGCCTAAACACTTCTTTGATGTAAATCAATGCAAGTTGATACAATTATAAGTCCTCTCGAATCATGATAAGTGACCTGTCTTTGTAAGATGATATACAACTACCCATATATCATTGTTTCCTCTAGATTTCCTTAGTCGTCTAGTGACTAAGTCCATAGTAATGTTCTTCCACTTCTATGATGGTATGGGTAGTGGTTTAATCATCCCCTTAGATTTTTTATTCTCAGCCTTCACTTGTTGACATACTAGAAACTTTCATTTATATTTAGAAATATCCCTTTTCATATTGTCCCACAAAATGTTTTCTCAGAGACCTCGATACATCTTTGTGAAACCAAACTGTATAGTGAAATTAGATCTATGATCATCATCCAATAGCTCCCTCTTTAGATTATTATTAGTAGGAACACAAAGCCTCTTTCGGAATTTCAAAGTGCCACCTTCATATACGAAGTCAATTAACTTCCCGTCATTTAAGGCTTTAATTTTCTTTTGAAACTATTCATCATTAGCCTGGGAAATTTTTAACCTCTCCAGTAAATAATTTTTGGCAACCATTTGAAAAAGTAGTGTTGTGTTACCTTTTTGATAATTCCCATATCCATCTTTACTAGATTCATAAACAAATTATCCCTTACAACCCACATCTTGTTCAAAATTCCATGGTCTTTTCTACTCAAAGAATCATCCACCTTATTTTCCTTCCCTAGGAGGTACTGTATTATGAAATCATAATCCTTGAGTAGCTCAATCCATCTCGGTTGTCTCATGTTTAGTTCTTTCTATGAGAAGATATATTTCAAAATCTTATGACCTGTATATATCTCACATTTTTATCTATAAAGGTAATTCCTAAAAATATTCATTGAAAAGATTACTACAACTAACTCAAGATCATGATTTGGATAGTTTTTCTCATGAATTTTTAGCTGCCCGGATGCTTAGGAAATCCTTCTATCATTCTGCATAAGGACACAACTAAGTCTTTTCTTTGATGCATCACTATAGATAAGAAACCCATTATTCCTCGATGGTAGGTTTAGGATCAGAGAGTTCACTAACCTCCTCTTCAATTCTTCAAAACATTATTAACATTCTTTTTTCCATACAATCTTAAACCATTTTCATGTGAGCTTTGTCATTGGGTTGGCTAAACGGGTAAAGTTATGAACTAAACGCCGATAATAACCTGCTAAATCGATAAAACTACATACCTCATTTATGTTCATTGAAGAAGGCCATTCTTTCACAACCTTTTTTTTCACAGGATCTATAGATATTCCATCCTTAGAGACAATGTGGCCGAGAAAGGAAACTGATTAGAGCCAAAAATCACACTTGCTAAACTTCCCATATAATCCATTTCTTCTCAGAGTCTTCAGAACAATACGCAAGTGATTTTCATGATCTTTATAGCTTTTAGAGTATAGCAGGATAACATCAGTAAACCCCACAAATAATTCATCAAGATATTCCTTGAAAACACTATATATAAGATCCATGAAATCATATGGTGAATTAGATAGTCCAAAATGCATTACTGTAAACTCGTAATGTCCGTACTCACTTCGGAATTCTATTTTTGAACTATCTTCCTTCCTCACAAGAAAATGACGATATCCAGATCAAATATCAATATTCGAAAAATATGGGGCTCCATGAATTTGATATAATAAATAATCAATTCATGGTAGAGGATACTTATTATTTATTGTAATAGCATTTATTTACCTATAATCAATCCACAACTTCATAGACACATCTTTCTTCTTAACAATAATAACATGGGCTCCCCATGGAGAAACACTAGGTCGAATAAATACTTTTTCACAAAATTAATATAGTTTTTCTTTATTTATACTAAATCTAAAGTGTCCATTCTATATGGGGTATTTTATATTGGCCTTGAACCAGGAACCAAGTCAATAGAAAACCGTATTCCCGCTCTGGAGGATGTCCATGTAAATCCTCTGGAAAGATGTCAACATATTCTTGCACAACATGTATATCTTCTATGTGAACATTATTTTCCTCACCCATAGTTATTTCATTCCATTCCTCCCCAATAATTTAATTCCATAGAGCTACTGGGGGTGGATCTAGATGAGAACTAAGTGGTGATGTTTCTTCTCTAAAGATAAGAAATTCCTTGTCATCGTCAAAAATTGTAACCTCCTTCTTCTTACAATAAATTTTCGCATCATTATCTGAAAGCCAATCCATATCTAGGATTACATCAAATTCAATAATGGGTATAACAATAAGAATAGAAGATAAAGCATTTTTATATTCCATAATGGTAACTGATTCACAAAACATTATTGCAATGATACTTCCCATAAGAGTTCTGACTGACAACTCCCTTAATAAGTCCAATTGGAAATATCTAATATTCTTGGAAAACTGTGAAGATATGAAAGAATTCGATGATCCAAAATCAAAAGATACATTTGATAACTTTGATGAAAAGATTAAAGTAACAAACACCACATCATTCAAAACCTAAACCTCTGTAGTTGTGATTGCATAATTTTAGCCCTCCTCCCTTGGACTTTTTATGGAATGTTTTCTTGATGCTTTGGAAAATCATTATAATAGTTCCCCAATTCCCGATAATTATAGTATTGAACATTAATAGATTCTTTTTCCCCTTGAAACCACCAGCAAAGATGGAATTTTTTTCCACATTTGTAGAATACTCTTTTTCCCTTTAAGCACGCACCATGGTGTTTCTTTCCAAAATTATCACAAGGTGGAAATTCAACTCTTCCCTTCTTCCCTGTTTCTTTATTTCCTTTCCCAGAATTTTTTTCATCCCTCATCTTACCTTTCATTCCCTTAAAGTAATAAGACTTCGATAATTCCTTTTCTATCTTGATATCACATTAAACTATATCTTCATATGATGAGAAACTTTGGGAGACTAGAGCCTGCTGGAGGAATGGCTTTATGCCATTAAAGAATCAATCAATCTTGCTCCTCATATTTCGTATATAGTCCACAACATGCCTTTATAACATTGTGAAGTCATCTTCATACCTTGAAACATTATCATCTTCCATTTGCATTAAATTCAGAAACTGCCTTTCCATGTCTACTCGTTGTTCATGACGAAAGTATTTCTCTAGGAATATTTATTTAAATTCTCTCAATTTTATCTCTTATTCCTACTTTGTGTTTTGGAATAATGACCACCACTGATCCGCATCTCCTGATAGTCTATAAAATATCATGACGACGTTATCTCTTTCATTGCATCCCAAAGTGAGAAATATCTTTTCTAGGGAAGTTATCCACTGCTCAACTTCAAATGGGTTTGTAGTCCCATTGAATGACGGAGGTTGGTGTCACATAAAGATAAATAAAAAATCTCTTCCACATGGTGGATCCAAATGCTCCATACAGGTAAGTTTATTATTCAAAACCTAAGTAAGTTGTCCCAGTATAGTTATAAGTTTCTCAGAACCAATCAATACACTAGAGACAACATCATTATCATGCATTAGAGGGAAATCCCTACAGGGGACATGTGCGTTCATGTAGTTTCTATTCCTTCCACTATGAACCATTTTAATATAATTTCATACACTAGATAAGGTTATGAATCATAATGAATAATACTAACATAAGAAAATACTTATCACAAATTTAAATCCTTCGCATGGCTAATCCCATTGACACAAAAATGTTTTCTTTGAGGAAAATTTTATATTTAAATCCTTCATAATGGATTTTAACGAAAATGTAAATTATCCTAAGCATAACTCTTAAGAGTGTACTTAACAATAGTGCAGCAAGGAAAATTTTCATGTACCAGGATACCCCGGGTCAAGCCTAAAACATCTTTTCAGAGCTTTCACTCCTAGGTATATTTGTGCCAGAGCTGCCTCTACCTACTCGTATCTCGATAAATATGTATTTATTGAAAGATCCACACAATCTATTCCTTACCAAAATTTGAGGATGTTATTGTATGTTTATCCTCAAAGACTATCTTAGGGACTCTTCCTGAATCTCAATTCTCTAAATCTAGTTTCCATGTTTTTTATTAATCTTCCTCAGATACCAACTGTAAGGACCCGAACCCAGTTCCCCGGAGCCAGTGCCTTATTTGATAACATTGGCATACCCTTTTTCCCTTAAAAACAACAAAAAATAGAAAAACAAGGAATAAACATCTCGAATGACCGAGTAATTTAGTATTATTGGAAACAAGATACATATATAAGTTAATCATTACAACTTGAAATGAAAAAGAAACATAAACTCCTTAGACAACTTCCATAAATCCTAGGCTATTTCATCATGTCATTCATAATAAAATTCTTCTTGCACTGTGAAAATAATACATAAGAAAGGGGTGAGCTAAAATGCTCAATAAGGGTATGAAATACAGTATAAGATAACATAAACATTGGACGTGCTGAATAATTTAAAACACATGCCTTTACAAATAAACTTGAACATAATATGGAAGAAATATTGGATTAGTAAATATTTCCGTAACATAACATAATCATGGGTATTCTACTAGTCGAATAACCACGTGATGTTTCAATTACTAGATTCATAATGAGGGAAGTTCATATTCCGGACATTATGAAAAGAAATCGAGGTCTTGGCCAAGACTTCTAATGATTATGGCATCGACCAAAATCTATATATCACATTGGGAAAGGCCTTGGCCAATTCCACGTCTCATTTCTCATTAGACCTTCAAATGCATATAGAGGATATACCCGGACACACCCATCACATAATAAGATTAATTAATTCCACATATGAGTGGGGATAATCATAAACAAAAAATACATTCATATTGAAACTATCATATGAAATAAAACTATCTTTCCCCAATCATTAAACATTAAACACTAACCATTCTGAGTAATATGGTCAATGGTTTTAGGATTGATCATCCACAATAGATTTAGTCAAAATCCATTCAATAAAATATGGTAGATTACATCATAAATGATTAAAGAAAATAATACATTATAATCAACAAGATTGTTGAATCTGATGAAAATACTCTTATAAAATCATTAAGAAATTCCTTAGATAAATACTATTTTATTTTGAAAATAAGGGATATTTTGGAAAAATATTTGTATAAACCCATAACTGAAGTAATATAGGTTTTTAATAATAAAATTAGATATTTTAGAAATATAATATTTTCCACAAACTGATTAAAATTTTCCATTGAAAATAGATAAGAATTTGAGAATTCCCTTAAGTCGGGCTTGTATTTTGGAAATAGTTTTGAAAGGTTCTTCTTAAATGTGTATATATCCATAAAATATGGAAGGATTATGGTTGGTGTACATATATATATAATACAAAAAAATATTTTATGAGGAATAAATAAGAATAAATAATAATTTCATTGAGGTAATTAGACAATGAAAGTAACCCAAATGAAAATGGTAGTTCAGGTGGGAAAACCCTTACCTTATCTCTGAACGTGTCCCGCTCTTGAACATAAGATCCTGGAATAAGAAATTATACTTATTAATAAAATATTTCAAAAGCTATTAGTTATGCATTTAGTTTAAAATAATTATTTTTAGTTCATTTATGCCTTTAGTGATAAGTTATGATATGGAATCTCATCATTCTGGAGTGTTTGTTTTCTTTGTTTTCATAATCAGTTCACTTGTTCTTAAGTAATGAAGTGGAATGGATGTAAATATCCAGAATTGAAATTAAATATTATTTATGACTATCAAAAGGTGTTAGTATTCATTTATATAACTTGGTTACATAACTTGAGGATGAATTATTATATACAACTTTAATGATAACTGTTTCAGTTAATTTGTGGGTTTTGATTACAACGAACTCATGTTTCAATATGACTTAATCTCATGAGTATAAGGAGATTAAAAAACCTTAAATAGGGTATATTACATATATAATAATCTGTTTAAACCATAACAATAATATTTTAATGACCATAATTGACAATGATAGTAGAAATTGAAAGCTCATCGTCCCTGAATTTGGTAAATTGACACATCTCAGATGGTGTTCTTGCTACTAGTATAAAGAAGGTAAAAGGAAGAGATGATAATAAATTATTCCAATATTATTAAAACATTATAGTACATGTAATTTAATGGATTCATCACAGCATTTGGATAATGAGATGTAATAAAAGAAAAAAATCAAATGAACTTAAAAGGAAAGACAAATAATTGAAAAGATGAATTTACCTCTTGAACCAAACTTCCTTGAGAGACTCTTTAAGGAAGGGGTTTTGGTTTTTTTATGAGACCAAGGATTTATAGACGTGGTAGAGGAGTTTTGGAGGATATTTGAACATAATTTGGGGAAGGAAGAAGGCTTGAGAGGAGTGAAGAGAAGAGGGACTGATGAGGAGTTTTATAGGGGAGGGGAGAAGGGATTTCCCAATACTATATTCATTAATTTCTTATTTCTCCAAAAGACAAGTAATAGTGAGTATTAAATAACCAAGAATAGTAATTGTATCATTTAAAGCCTAATAAATTGGTCTTACATCATAATAACATCATACATGACTCTAAAATTAGTGTATTTAAGCCTATTTGGTAAATTATGGTATTACACTATTCATAAAAAATTGAAGTATTTCGGAAAAATCCCAAAAATTCACCCCAACCATTTTTTGACATGTATAATCCAAAAATGAAGTCCATTTTTAAAAAATAATTTTATAAATATGATTACTTTTATATTTAATTAAAATCATAATTAATTCTGAAAACAACAGTTTTAAAACATTTATTTACTTATTTCTAAGCATTGGTATATTGTACTTCCACTTGAATATTATTTATATACTATCATAGGTATGTTTACAATTCATTAGGATATATCACTATTCATAAGGGTATGTTACTATTCATATGGTTAGGTTACTATTCATCAAAAATTATGTTTTTCTTATTAGACTCCAAATGAATTACTGATCGCAACAATGTATGTCAGATTTTCAAAATTCAATCAAAGTAGTGAAAAAATTATGTCTTAGGGTTCACATAGCACATAGTAGTTCATTATGTTTCTATTTCATGTTATCATAAATAATTATAAGAAATTAATTACTATAGAAGAAATATTGGGTCATTACAATAATGACAAAAATAGGATCTGGGAATCACACTTAGATCCATGATCTGAAACATAGGATATTAAATCATCCAATTTCATGATGATCCACAGAACCATATAGTGGAGAACAGAGAGAGAGAGAGAAGAAGAAAGTGAATGGGAAGTGGAAACCAATCAGGAGAAGATCGAACATCTTTCACCTAGCTTCAATTATCTTATGAAAGGGTGTATAGGATCCAAAAACATCTGTTGGGAGCTATCATGGTAAAAGAAATCACTATGGGGTCACAAAATCCCATCAGGGACCTAAAAGGGGTGTTTCATGAATTTTATGACTGATTTTATGATTAAAAAATCATGTATGCATGGTTAGATGGGTAGGGCCACATAGTTAGACCAAAAATTGTGCCTCAGTGGTTCAGCCAATTTTCCATGTTTCATGGTGTCTATTAAGTGGGTGCATGGTTTTCTAAAACATGCACTAGTCATGAAAAACCCCATTGTTCAGGTTTTCCCAATTTCTGGTGAGATGACACAAGGTTTGGGAAAACTGTTTGTCAGCCATGCACTAGACATGGAATTTGAAAATTTCTATTTTTTTCAACTGAAAAAAATCACTAATGAAACCCCAAAAAAACAATCTTTAAAATTGTGGTTTAGGAATAACTAAAATCAGTGACAAGTTGTTACAATATTCTAGATTAAATATTTTTTTCTTGAAAAAAATTATGTTGTAATTTTTCTTTTCAAATTAAATATGGGAATCATGTATATATCTATTTTACCAAGAATAATAAACTATTCAGTCCTTTGGGATGTGATTCCTTTAATATTATGCTAATATACTAAAGAAGTAACTGAATTTGTGTTATAGGGATCAAGTTCACTATATTTGGTATCATCGGAAGTTTAATGGAATCCTTAGAAACTATATATAGGAAAATAAATATTAGTGAACACAACCCTATGATAGAATTTGTGGATAATTATAAAAGAACATCCTAAAGTCTTATTAAGGTATTTATTATGAGGGTTTTACTTTAAATACATCCATATATTGATACTAAAATTGGACGTGGTTCTAGAATAGATGTACCTAGTGTAAATATCTCAAAAAATGGCATAATTGGATTGACCCAGTCACTTCCTAGTGAGTGGAAATGAGCCATACCGCACACATGGATTGACACTTCCAGGGAATATGCTTAGGATAATTCACATTTTATTTACAAACGATAATGAAGGATTTGAGTTTGTGATAACATTGAATGACATAGGTCAAACCTAATGTGTATTATATTAAAACTAATGTGTAATAATTTATATATCCTCTAAATGATTTTATTGTTTTACCACTAATATTATTGTTTCTCACACTATTATATTTGGATTTAGTCGGTGGTTCGAACTGTAAATAATTATGTTTACATTGAGTATAAAGTAAAAGGTAGTGATTACGATAAACCAAATAGGATGATGATAGGAGTGAAGGATATTGGGAGAATTCATAATCAATTATCCTAAAATTCAATTAACAACATATACCTTAGCTAAATCCCAGACTCGCCAAAGAAGAGAAGGGTGGAGTTCACCAAAATCCTGAGTGATGGAGACCTTAGTGGAAAGAAGGATTAATTTCCAACATTTAAGAAATTTGGAATAAGAAACCTATAAAAGTGTCTCAATGGTATATAATAATGCATTACTTGTGGAAAGTAAAGTCATAATGAAAATAATTTTCAAGGAAAAATGAATAGTATGATGGAATGAAATAAATTATATCCTAAGGATACTTTTATAGTTTATTGTATTACATGTAGAGAGCTTGGTAATTATTCGAATCATTTCCCACTTATAAAAGATAAACCATATACGAGGAAGGACATATATTGAAATAAAATGGATGAGGTATTTGTGCATTGGGATTCAAAAATTTAATTTTAGAAGTATTTTTACCAATTGTATATTAGTTTAAGAATCAAGAAATGTATATGTATTGTGTCAAATATTAGAAGCATGTATTTAATCATTAATATAAATTTTATGGATAACATCATAGTTTTATAATTTTAAGGTTGATAATAAGTTAAATATCTTAAAAACCTTTTTTAGGTTTTATGTGATGGGATTCTACCAATATTAAAGACATTTTGATGAAATTTATGGAAATTAATTATTTTAGGTGAAATTTTATTTGAGGAAAATTCATCTAAATTTTATTGATAAAATATTAAAGGTATTGATAGACTTCAGGGTTAATTTGATCATTAATTAGATTGTAATAATATTCAAATAAGAGTATTAAACTTTCGAAAAAATGTTGTATTGAAAACCTTAGAAAAAACGTTATTTAATGATTAATTTTATTTGATGGATGCCCATAATATTTTTTTTGGGAATGTTATAGGAATTATATTAATATAGTTTATAAAAAGAAAAAACAACATTCATGGTGACTACCCATCACATTCACCAAGGTTGTGTGGCATGAACCAATGACCGATAGATAATAAGGGTTTAGAACCTACCACTGGACTATGCAATTTACTAGTTAATATGTCATTTTTTATTAATAAATACGAAACATAAATATTATTGATGAACCAATGGTGTTAGTTTTCTGGTTTATATATTAATTTATTATATTTGATAATTGTTGATAACCAAATGGTTTTTTTGAAAATATTTAGAGATAGGAAAAAATTATTGTCATAGTTTTATGGATCATACAACCCATTAAAAATAGATTCTAGTGATTCATGCATAAAAAAATAATTTTTGGAAGTTAATTTCTTGGAGTAGGGGTTGAATCAAAATTGATTGAAGAAAAACCTAAGTATGAAATTATTATTATGAAATAGAAAAATATTAAGTAAGTATATTTCCTTATATTCTTATACAGTAAAAGTGTTCTAAATCCTTAGAAAAAGGATCTTGAAAAAAATTTATACTGTTACATTCATATCAAATTAATCATATGTCCTTTTAAATCATCATATATTTATGATTTTGAGTCACTTAACTTTCCATTGATCATTCAATTTCCTATGATCAATGACCTTAATCACTCTCAATAATTTTTTATACCTTTTCTCCATGTCAATATATCCACTTGCCACCATTGTTCTCCTAAATGGAAACCTATCTATATGTAATTAAATGTGTATTTGTTACTTCCCTTTCTATTTTATTAATAGGATGTTTTATTAGATTTTTTATGTAGGTTTTCAACAAAATTATTTTTATTTACGAATCCCTTGAGTACCAATATTAAGTTTGTAATGTGAGGTGGCAATTTATTTAAGGTGGGGAAAATTTAACACCCCCTAATTATGAAATTAGAAAATGGTATTCAATATTTTATATTCCAAATAACACAGAGCTTAAATAACCCACAAAATAAATTTATTTACATTTAATCTCAAAGATAGATTTCAAAACATGCAACCTTGAGTTTAAATGAATCGTAATAAGATATACCATTATAACATGTCCTTTAAATTGGTAGGTATGAATATTACTAAATATATTATGAAACGTATTTTTTTACACATCTAAAATAAGATTCATTGGTTATATATTGTTTAGGAATAAAATAAGATTAATTTCTATGGATACAAGAATGGTTTTCTGAAAAACCGTATTTTTTATAAAATACACTTTCATCCCATTTTACATACATAATTTAAAATTTATTTTTCAAATTTTTAGAAAATTTATTTGAAAAAAATTTAAATTTTCAAATTATCACACATAAATTTTCATAGAGTGAATTTCTGGGATTCTTCTAAAAAGTTTCATTTTTTTGAATAGTGAAGAATTCTAAATTTTAATTGCATACTACATTCTTATTTAAAAAATTTATAATGTTAAATTATATTTTGAACTATTTTTAAAGTAAAATTAGTTCGGTTTTTTATCAAGTATTGTAATTTAGGTCATTGTAACCATTTTCATGTAGAACATTGAAATAAAAAATAGTAAACTTTTATACATTTTTTCTCTAAAAACTATCTTCCTCATAGAGTTTGTGAGACTAATTTTAAATTAAAAATTTTCAATTTTATGAATTGAATTTATAAAAATGGATTTTATAATTTTAATAAGAATAAATTATAATTTCTAATGAGGTCGTATTGTATTTTATCAAATTTAATACTAAAATAAATAAAAAGTAATCGTCGTTGTTATGGTAAAACATGGATTTATCAGGGGATAAACTAAGAAGATAAGGGTAAACATGACATACTGGCTTATCCAAAACTCATTGGATGCACATATTTTGACCTTATATTTTATAGTTACAATAATGTCCCATTTTTGGGCTTATTTAACCACTAATACATGGGTATGATTGATTCTTTTCAAAACATAGAACTGTGCCACTCACCTCTCTTATAAAAATCCACCCATATCCTCTCTTTTTCACACATTCAAACCATTATGGATCATACAATACCTACAAAAATCACTTCCAAAATTCTGTATTTTAATCCTATATTACTTTTTCCATACCTATAACCATCCTCTGAATGCTTTGGTGCTAACCTAAGGAAGATACCTGAAGAAGAGGTAACGTTCTTCAATGAGCATTCTTATTTTATTTCGTCTACTAACTCATTAAATTCTTATTAAACCATGATGACATAATGAAATTAGATTCTTATGTTTATTTAGATGTTTTTATGTTAGGTTAATGACCTAAAACCACCTCAAATTTCATCGAGTGGGTTGTAAAATCCTCATTCATGTATTTGGTGGACTACCAACTTGCGAACTAATGTCATTCATTTTCCCGTTACCACCATTAATAGTTGTTTATATTGATGTATATAAAGTATATATGTGATATTTATAACCTAATTATACCTCTATAGTAATTATATCATATATAAAAAGTTTTACTTTCCCTTTCGTAGGGGATATGATAATGTCGCTCATGTGTACAGTGGACTACCGCTTCACAAAGCGATGTGATCCATCTTTCACGAACGATCTACATGGAAAGTGGAAAGGATAAAGTTAATGATTATATATGATATAAATGTGCTAATTATTATATTAGTTAAATATTTATCATTCTGAAAATATAATATATATTAGTTTGTTTCTTACAATTTCACTAAATGAAAGACGACAATGTTGTTCGTGTACGTGTGGACAACTACCTTCAAGAAACTACGTGATGCTCTTTTCATCACCAAACCACATGGATGATATTTATAATTATATTTAATGAAATTATATGATATTACAATCTTTATATAATGGTAAAATATTTCATACCTCCCTTCCATAATGATTGTTGAAAAAAAGGAAATGTTACCCATACGTACATATGACATACCATCTCCATGATCATAACATAGTTTTTTCTCAAAAAATCATTCATGATTGGTTATAAAAGTATAATTTATGTATAAATATGATTATTAATTAATTAATTATTATTATTTATATTATTTAAATATATAATATTCACAAGAACCAGAATGTTCATATCAATGTATGAATAAGAAAATGAGTCAATTAACACTCGAAATAATGAAAATAATGAAATGTTATTAAATAATGGGTAATAAGATGTTATTAATGGATAACATATAAAATTATAAATAATAATATAGTTATATTATATGTTTATTACTTCTTTAAAACTACCATACATGATGTTAAATCACATTTAAACCAATGGAATCATGAGGCAAGATATTTCATCAAATTTCATTTCATTGAGGCATATTGTAATGTTATGCACCTTATTAATTTTATACAGTGTATATACTACCACATTGAAATTTTATATCTAGATTAATTAATATATCATGGTATTTTATGTTTTAATTTGAATCATTTCATCAAATTTGATTTTAATTGAAAATTAACAAGTGGTAAAGAATTTCATCACTCAATTTCTTTTCATTAGGTTATATCACTTTATCATCATCATTGATATTTTAAGATCATGTGTATAATGAAATTTCATCAAATTATGTTGTATTTAAATTTATATTATCTGGATTTAAATTTGAGACACATTATGAATTCATTAATTAATTATCACTTGAACGTTATGATTATTTTAAGTGTTTATTTCGCAATCTCATTCTCATTGAGACTGTTTTTTGCAGAATTAAAATTGAACTAAATTATATTATCAGTTTATAACAAACCACCGAATTTATTTTTATGTGGTTATTCATTATTTATTTTCTAGTAATAATATCACCGTCACTCATTTCTATGTAAAATAATTGAGAAGATGTGTATAATAACATCTTACTTTATTACTCTCTTCAGTCAAACAAACGTTTTCATCAAAACCCATGTTTTCTAAAAAGGATTGAAAATATTTTCCCCTAATTTTTTAGATACTAATAGTTTTTATTGTGATTTTAAAATAGTATGATTTTCTAAATGATTTATTTATTAAAAATTTATTTTCTAAATGAAAATGATTTTTCCCTAAATAATATTTTTTAATGATCTTTTTATGGAATTTCAATTCATAAATGAAAACAACCCTTTATTTTAAAAATACGAAAATGGAGATATGCTGTATTTATACAATCCATATTCTCCATGTGGATGGTTTATGATTATTTTAACCATGTACAGTTTTGAAATTCACTTCCTTGAATCATTTTTGTAGTCAATAACTTTCCATTAAAATGTTTACTTTCCTGCGATCATTGGAAATTAAGATTCCATTAAATATCCATATTACTGATTATGGATATTGTCACGACCCCCTACCAACAAATTTTAACCTTCTTGGTCTAGTAATGGTAGAATAAAGATAGTGACACCCAAGTCCCGCCTCTTGTAGGCACTAGGTTAGAAACTAGAATCGAGGGTATAGTAAACACATAGATGGGAGGCATTACCCTCTAAGAGAAAACATATAAAAGAGAGAGATAAGATAGATATCAAATAAATCCTTCTCAGACGACAATATAAAATAAAATACAAGTGCACAATTGTGATTTCATGTAAGAAATACTACAACTGAAGGGGAAACAACAAGTACCAAAAGAAAGTAATGATGATAACGACCACGAATCCCAAACAACTCTAGTAAAACCCCAAGGAAGTATTAACCATCCCCCTCTAAAACCTGCTCCATCTGACCTGAAAAATAGTTTATATATACATAGGGTGAGTATAACCATTTACATAGTAGGATCCTCCCTAAACCCTGTCATGAAAAAGATAATGAAATCATGCTAAATCACCGTGAACAAAAAGTGAAACTAACTCATCACCTAAATAGGTATAATAACTTCCAAACATCACTATAGATAGTCTCAACAGGTATCACATAAAAGAGTACATAATATAATAAATAATATCAAGGGTATCCTTTTATCACTTCCCCACAAGTTTTCTACTCTGCACCGACGTCTCACGTCCCGAGCATCTCTCTCCAAAAAAGCTAGCCTACATAAACCTGGGAAAAAGCACCACAACATGAACTTCATACAACACGCCACCACATCCATGTAACAAAAAGTAACCAGGTAGTTTTTGGAGCCACCATACCTCGTATAACATGTATCATACATCTTGTATTATAACTCAATCCATCACAACCCATACACTGATTATGGAACCTCAATCCATCACAATATTCACATACTATGACTATAGTAGTCCATAGGAAATTATATCAAGAATACTTGTGTGTGAAATAAAATCAATCCATTACATACCTCTACAAACATATATTGATAAAACATACCACCATTAATTATATCATAAGTAACTACCCTAAGAAGATAGTGGGGTCAAAGGGGGTAGTCAGTCATCCATCTTTACACTGGGATGTTGGGGAAAACACCCCCATGGCTCAGAATCCCTGGTGGGTTAGTTTTCCTAACCAATAGGGTGGAGTAACATTTAAACAAGTTACATTATATAATATAGCACAAAATCACTCCATGGACATAACATAGTCACATGATCAACTGTAGCTAACGTCTCTCAGACTCTTGGCTAACTCTACTGAGACCAGATATTCTATATGCACACAACCATTTAAAGATCTATATAAAATCTTTTAATTCCTTTTCATCTGTTTCATTTAGAATTAATTAATTCATTAATCATTAAATAACTTTTTTCACTTCACACATTACATTACATTAGCATTACAAATAATTTCCATGACCTCTAGGAATAAGCAAATTGAGTCCATGACTTCTCAAAATTATAACCATAGCATTGCATCCTAATAGGATCCCACCCCTAGGGTTAATTTTTTTAATTTATTAGCATTACTAATTTCCATATTACAAGGTACTCTAGGAAGACATCCTATGCTACAAAATAAATTAAACAACCTAGAAAATCCATCCACCTCAATAATTGGGGAAAGGAAAGTAGACAAATAAACAACCTTGATGTCGGACAAAAAATATATTCAAATAAGCATCTTGATTTCTTATAAATAGGTAATCCCATATTGAACTAGTTTCTTCATCCATGGTGTCATCCTTGAAACCCAAATGCATATCCTTATGCATCTTTCCATCACAAGCATCAACTAATTCCACAACAACCAGGAATCCCCACCCCACAACCATAATATCCCACTAGGCTAAACCATCCCAGGCTCACATCACAACCAAGAATCCCCAACCCATAAACCACAAAAACCCTCAAAGTTCACATCGTATCATAATCAGCATAAAATAAAGATATAAATCTGGATTTTGGCCTTAAAACAAGGCATTCAGCCTTTACACACAATGAGTCCTCATAGCACCAAAGCATAAGGAACTCGACCTATGGAAGATATCGTACCACTCAGGCCCTACTTTGGTATTATCTTTTACCATAAAACTAATTCTTATTCCATCTTGAATTAACCCATTCATTATTTATAGGTTCCAATTGCAGGAAAACTAAGCATCAAGATATCACCAACTATCACAAATTAATTAAACAACTAATTTAAAGGACTTTAATTCTTTTACCAACAAGAGTAATCATGCATCTAGTTGATTAACTAATTCAATTTAACACTCATACTTACATCATTTGATTATCAATAAATTAAAATTACAACTAGATACATTGAATAAGAATCTTTATTATTTTATAAGATTAATTATCAATTAATTCTAGATTTAATTTATTTACCAATTTCACATGATAAAACAAGAATTACAAGCACAACATAGATACCACACTATCTAGAAAATAATGAGGCAACCCATTATCATGGTAAAAAATAGACACATCACTATGTAATTGATACAAATTCTTTAATCTGGTTCAAGTAATTACTAGGATAATATCATTTCTATAGAAGGGTTTAAATCATGATAGATCTAATATTTTAGGAAAATAATAGAGAACCAATGACTAAACTACCTTAGAAGGAGTCAAATTTCATTTCAAAATAATGGACCGATGCTATGGATCCTTATCACAACTCCCACAGAACCTGCATCCTCTCAAGAATCCCATGCGACATCAGTTACAACAATCAACCAACAAAAATCATTTAGAAAATGGAGATCTAGAACCATCAAAAGAAAAATAAGAACAAGAGGAAACATATTAAAGAAACTTCAATAACGGAGGTATAACATATCTTGGATAAAAGACATATCTCTACAGATTGAAGGATGAAAGCTAGAGATCAATTCCCATTGAAGAAATCACTAAAATTTCAAAGAGTGGGCTACCACGTATCCTTTAATGGGAGAGGTGGGGGATGAAACTATAGGTATTGATAACTCGAGCAGCTGAAAATGTTTAAAATATAAAAAAATGGGGATTTATAGGATGTGTAATCCCCTTTCACATCACCTAATCCTTAGGGTTATGTTTCCCCTAAAAAAGGTATCACCTTTTCAGTATTCAACCCTACAAACTTACATGTCATAAAACCAAAATTCACATAATATATAGGATTTACACGACATAAAATATCCCCACTTCCATATTTTAGCAACTAAGTCCCTGTGGAATTCCTCCGAGCCTCCTCTAAGTAATTTGGTCATTGGAAATGCGCAAAGGGTCGATCCACATGGATCTGACCCATTACAATATATACCACTCAAAACATTCTCATCCTTGAGAATCCAAAACTAACACAGAGAGGAAAAGAAAATGGGGTCTCCCAAACAACCACCTTATAAGATACATCTCTAGACACTCGCCACCATAAGAGAGCAACCCATCACCAAGGGAATAATGTGAAACCGTGCAACAAGAAAAACTACCTCCATACCACTCTCTTGGGGGAGATACCTCTCAAAATAGAGAAAGACACAACAATATATAATATAAATGCATCTCATAAACCAAAAAATTTCCACAAGTAAAAAATGAAAAGAATTATAAGAGAAGAGATATACATGAAACAACTTAGGGTACTGAGCATTTTTCTACTACTCACATACCCAGGTACTCTCCTCCACACCACCATATCACTACAAGACATGAACTAAGGGGATAGAATTACCATACAACATTTTCTTCTAGAGGTTCTGGATCTCTACAGGCTGCTCCTCAAACTTTGTATCATCGTTAACAATAATATTTCCCCAATATAAGTTGTGACAATTGTCAGGATGATAAAAAGAAGCCGCGAAACTTGAAAAACATCATGTATATGAGTCATCTATGGGGAGCACTATCTAATAAGCCATGGATCCAACATGAGCCAACACCTTGAAAGGCCCATCAAACCATGGAGAAAGATTACTCTGACGATCAAGCCTCTGCTACTCATGATGGGGAGGAACATTCAAGAACACATTATCCCCAATGCGAACTCCATAGGTATCCTTCTATGATCGACATAGGATTTATAACGATCCTTCACTGCCTCCATCCTCTCTTGAATAACATGAACCATCTCTATCATAATATGTAGCAGTTATGACCTAATAATTACTGACTCTCCGACCCCAGTGTAGCATAATGGAGAAAGGAAAGTTCATACATTCAAGGATTCAAATGGATTCATACCGATGGTGGAGTAAATAATATTGTGGTAAGTAATCTTTGCGAAGTGCATGAGCCTCATCCATGAACCTCCAAAATCCAGGACATAAGAGCACAACATATCTTCAAGAGTCTGGATAGTCTGCTCTGTCTGACCATCCATATTTAGATGAAAAGGAGTGCTAAGGAATAGTTGAGAACCAAAATCATGTTGGAGACCTCTCCACAACCTAGAGGTAAAACAAGGATCTCAATCAGAAATGATCATCCTTGGGACCTAGTGGGGTCTTATTACCTCCTCTAGATATTTCTTCGACAAAACCTCCACTGAGATCAACTCATTAATTACTATAAAGTGGGAAGATTTCATCAAATGATCCATGACCACACATATAGATTCAAAACCTTGCTGAGATCGAGGTAAACTAGTAAAAAGTCTATCAAGATATCCTCCCTCTTTACACTAAAACAAAAAACAGCAGATTAACATCAGTTTTTTAGAGGTGGTTTTTCACAAACCCCTCTAAATTCATTTTAGATGAGGTTATTCACAACCTCCTCAAATATTAAAATTTATAGAGCCTTTACAACCCCCAATAATTTTTTTAGGATTGTTTTTTAAAAATATGGATTGATTTTAGAGGCATTTATGTCAAAACCTCCAATAATTTAGTAATTAGTGCCCTTATATATTCAATTCGATTTTAGAGGAACTCTATATATATAATATATGTTTATATATATATATAAATGTATTTTGGGGGTTCAAAACCACCTCTAATTTAAGATGTTTCATGGGGTTCATGAACTTCCGTAAATCCCTTAGATTAGAGGCGTTTTTAAACCCTGTCTAATTTGAGAAATTAAAGGGTGTTTTGAACCACTCCAAATTTAAGAAATTAGAGGGGGTTGTGAGCCACCTCTAATTAATGAAATTAGAGGGGGTAGTAAACCCTATCTAACCTATGTAATAATAGGTGTTTTCAACCCCCAATAATTTATGACATTATAGGGGGTTGTTAACCCCCTCTAATTTAAGAAATTTTATAGGGTTCATGAACCGCCGCTAACCCCTTTGATTAGTGGGGGTTCAAAAACCCGTCTTAATATTTTTATTTTTTTAAAATAAATCTCATATAAATTAAAATTTTATAATATATATGTGTGTGTACGCATGTGTGTGTATATATATATATTAAATAAAAAAATCATATAATTGTATTTAAATACTTTATAAACACACACACACACACACTCATATATATATATATATGGGTGTTAAAAAATACATTAAATAAATACTTATACATATAAATAAAAATTTACACACCTATAAATATTGGTATACATAAAATAAATGTAATTGTAAATTTATTTATTCCAAAATATAAAATGTATATATGGTTTTATAAATACTATACATTTATATTATGATTTATATTATAGATATATTATATTTAATACATTTTCATTTTATATTTTTTTATAAATAAAATTATATTATATAATGTATATAAATATATATAATATTAAAAATTAAATATAAATATAAATATAAATATAAATATTGTATAATTATATTATGTTAAAAATATTTAATTATATATAAATATATATATTATATAATTATTTTATATATATTGTAGTATACCATATTATTTATAAATTAATTTTGTAAATGTATATATATATATATAATTTAAATATATTATACATTTCCAATTATATGAATGTATTCTGTTTTTTGTATGTGTCTATATATAAGATATAATGTAAATGTACATAATCACAGACATAAAAATGTAATACTAATTTGTTTAATATAATATATGAATAATATAAATCATAAAATATATAAATGTTTAATATTTATAAAATCAATATATAATTTTTATAGTTTATAAAATAGGTGTAATAATGATAATAATAATTAATTTTATTATTTCTACACGCACGTACATATATACAAATATATAGAATATATATATATATATATATATATATATATTAATTATAATATATATATATATATTAGATAAATACATAAATACACATGCACACAAATATATGTATAAATATATATTTGTATACGAAAATATAATTATTTATATATATATAATATATACACAGATAGAATATATATATTATACACAAATAAAATATATATATTATACACAAACATATCATATATTATATATTATGTAAAATTTATGTATCTAATATTATATATATATATTATAGAAAAATACATACATCATATATTATATACAAATACATTATTATAAAATATGTATTATATATAAAAATATGATATATATATAAATATTACACACAAATATATTATATATCATACAAAAATATATCATATATAAAAAAATAGATTATATCATTTATATTCCCATATACACAGATATATATATATATATATATATCATCTATATTTATGGTGTCTAAATAAATACAAAATGTTGTATATATTACATATAAATCATTCTAGCACAGTGGTGAAGTCGCTGGTGGTGTACCTGACCGGAACCGGTTTCGACCCTCAGCGGTAGATATTTTTCTGTGTTGGTTTGTTGGAGGTGCGATTTATGGGGTTTTGTGTGTCGGGACCTGCTGTACAAAGGGACAGGTCGGTGGGGGAGTTGGGCTGCAAACAAACGATTGGGCCTCCGAGGTGTCTATATGGGTGTGGGGTGTTGTGCATGGGTCTGCAATGGGTTATCTGGGTGGGGAATGATCTGTTTTTCCGAGTGTCTATGAGGGGTGTATGGGTGGGCGTTGGGGTTGTCTAGGGGTCGTGGTGGGGTTTCTAGGTGGGCATGGGGGTTGTTTGGGGGTCATGGTGGGGTGTGTATAGGGTGTCTCGGGTGGGGCATGGGGTGTTCTGTGAGGGTCTTCGAGGGGTGTATAGCATGTGAATAGGGTGTTGTCTAGGTCCCTGCGAGGGGTGTTTAGTTAGTGTGTGTGAGGTTGTCCAAGAATCTGGTATATAATAAAAAAGGATAGTTTAGGGGCGGTTATAACCTCCCATAAACTTGAACTTCGAATCTGAATTAAGGGAATTTCTGACCAACCTTAATTGAAAAATCAATTTAGAGGGGGTTAAAACCACCGCTAAATATCCTATTTATGTTGAATTCATAGCACAATTTGAGTTGGTTAAACCCCCAATCTATCCAGCTCTAAATTAAGATCTATTTTACAATCACATTCCCACAATCGTCTCTAATTAGAATAGGTAAGAACTTTAGCGGGAGTTATGGGTAACCACCCCTAAAGTGTTTAGAAGGGTTAATAACCCATTCTAAATGGAAAATAAACCCTTTATTATCACCCTTTTTCTTCTAATGTCTACTAAGGATCCTCAAATAGCTTGAGAAATCCATTGGGAACAAGGTTCTCAACCTTCACCTTCTGGCATACCAAACATGAAGATGCAAACCCTAAAACTACATGATTCAATCCAAGAATGCAAAACTAACCCCTCAAGGCTCATTGCATCATTTTCACGCCAGGATGTACTTCCAAAGGTGATCTATGAAACTCTCCAATAACCATTTCATGCATCAAAAATGAGGTAACATCTCCAAAAAATCAATAAAACACCATTGCCTCCAACTCAAGATCGTGGGTGGAATAGTTTCACTCATGGGTATGTAACTTCCGAGACTCATAAGAAACAACTCATACTTTTTGAATTAGAACAAATCCTATCCCAAGTTGAAAAAAATCATAGAAAACATTAATCTAAACTCTTTCACCTGGCATAAAAAAACTGGGTCACTGATCAACTTCTCCTTCAGATACCCAAAACCTATTTGACCCAGATCATTCCATAGGAACACATGATTCTTGCTGGTCAACCTTGTTAGAGGAGTTGTAAACTTATTGAAATTGGATATGAACCTCCTATAATAGCCTCCATGACCAAGGAAGCTTTTCACCTCTTCCACTGTATTAGGGGATTCATAAAACACAATACTTTTATCTTCAATGGATCCATAGCTACTACTTTCTAGGATACAACATGCCCCATGAAATGGACTTTTGAGCCTAGAAAATACACCTTGGAAACTTGCCAAAAACTTCTCATGGAGAAGAACTCCCAAAACTGCACACATATGCTCTGCATGATACACCTCAATTGGAGAGTACACACGGATTTAATCGATGAAAACTACTATAGAATTATCTAGTAACTCAAAGAAAAAGACATTTATTAACCCCAAGAACACAACTGGATCATTCATAACACTGAAAATAGTGCAACAAACTTTTAATTCTCAAGATGACAACAGAAATCATTATTCGGGATATTCTCATCCTTCACATGCATCTGATGATATCCTATTAAAAAATAAATCTTCAAGAACCATATTTCACCCTTGAATTGATTGAATTAATCATCCATCTCTGGAAGAGGATAGTGGTTCTTCACTGTCACTTGGTTTAAGTGATGATAATCAATACACAACCACAAACTTAAATCATCCTTCGTTACGAATAGAACTAGGGCACCCCATGATGACACACTTAGATAAACAAAACCACACCACAACTGACCACCGTGTTGTATACATAGATCTTCCAACTCATAAGGCACCATCCTATATAAATACATCGAGATATGAGACATGCCTGGAAGTAGTTTGTTCCTGAACTCAATATATCATCAATGGGGTAATGCTACAACCTCCTCTATATGGATATCAGGGTACTATTCTACGACCCAAGGAAAATCTTCCTGTTGAACTTCTGACGAAATAAGCATTATCCCAGACATCATGGATGGTAAGGATAGAACATTCTTCTTACCCATCCGAGGGTCTTTCTCTCCAACAAACATGGCTAGATATCCATCAGCACCAAAGAACAAAACTTTCTTCCTAAAGAAATATATGAAAGATTGTATCAAATAAAACAAAACCATTATGTGTATGATTTCATATGGTTGTATATGTAAACATAATAAATCTCCCTAAGAGTGGTGCTACCCTATAAATAGTTCATATTCTTTACAAACATCAAACAAGTTAGCTTGAGCTACCATTAATGTAGTCAATACTAAGGTCACAAGAAGTCACATTACCTAAAGTCTGAAAGAATAGACAAGGGAAGGTGATATAAAAGAGTGTGTTGATCCTAGATCAAACATGAAATACACCCATGTAGAAGAAAAAGGAAACAGTACCTCATATAATGTATGGATCACCTGGAACTAGAAACTCTAAAGCATGATGTTGACCACAACCTTCTTCACTTCCTCACTGACCATCACTAATACCACCTCCATGGATTCTTTCTTCTATTTGGGGATGGTGAGTGTCTCAGGGATATCCTCTACCGACCCCATCCACTCTTGGATAATCCTAAAATGGAGAAATAAAATACTACTGATTCAGCTAGAACTACCTTAGTAGAGGAACTTGAAGGGGAAAAACTAGTACACATTGACTGCCTGGAAGGTTTGGGAACTCTCTACACTGATGAACTCAACCTACATAAGAAAAACATGTGTCAGATCCCCTTTCATAGGTTTGAGATCCACCACCCCTAGAGAAATGATACATTAAGTGATGGGACCTACCCCTGAATGATTGGAACCTATCATATCTTAAAAACTTGTAACCCCATACCACATCTCTGTTTCGTGAGGAATCGCCATGACTCCCATATCATGATGAACTAGTTCTGGATAAGATCCTCTCAATTACCTCTTCTATTTCCATCACCTAGAGATACATCTTCAATATAAAACAATTGACCTAGTGATAGATCTATGGATTAAAATTATCTTCAAAATGCATGGACATGGCCACTTCATCTGAAAACAGGTTCAAATAATATTATAGAAGGTACTTGAAATAGATCAAAAACTCATGCACACTGAAGCTCCCCTACCGATGGGAAAATTGCTCCTAGAGATTTACTGCCTTCATGGACAAAGAAAGAAAATCATATCTGAAATGGTCTTAGAACTATTCCCATGAGACTTCAGAATCCACACAATCTCCATGGAATAAGAACCACTATTGACTCACTTCCCCATGCAACATCGTCACTACCAATGATACCCAGTGCTCCTTTGGAGCATAGATCTAACTGAAGGCTATCGAAACCTCCTACAACAAGTATTCTATGACTACATATGAAATGGTTCCCTCATAAATCAGTATTATCTAGTGCTAAAAATCTCGGAGTTTCATCCTTTATGTTTCTTCATTGTCAACATCTACTCTACAATGATCTGCTGGTGCAACCTGAAGAACATATTCTACGTGAACCTGAAGAGGATATCGACTTGGTTCCATTACTACACAACAACAAATAGCTAGAGTTACTAAACCTGGAATATAGAATACTTTAACATTAATTAAAAAAATTATTCATTTTTGGTCATCCTATCCCAACGTCTTATTTTGTCAAAAAAAAAAATCACAGAGGCCCAATAATACGCATGTCTAAGCCAGTACCCCATGTTTACAATGCTTGCTAAACCTATCTTCCACTGTTTCCCTACCATCCCATGTAACATCACCAATACCTAACTCCAAATGCTATCTTATCCCTCAACCAGACCTCAGATGCCACTCTGTCATGACCCCCTACCGAAAAAGTGTATCCCTCTTGGGATGACAATAGGAGAAGATATATTGTGACACTAACGTCCCACCTCTAGTCGGCCCCATGTTGGCGACTAGAATCAAGGGTATAGTAAACACATAGGTGGGAGGAATTCCCCTCTATGAGAACACATGCGAAAGAGAGAGGTAAAAAACAAACCAACCAAATCGTGCTGAGGATAAAATATAAAATAAAACCAATGTGAACATATGTAATGACATGGAATAACTTATACAACTAAAGGGGAAACTTCAAGTACCAAAATAAAGTAATGATAATAGAAACCACAAAACCCAAACAGCTCTAGAAAAACCCCAAGATAGTAGTAACCATCCTAATCTCCAAACTGCTATAACTAAACAGAAATATAGTTATTATATATATAAGATGAGTATAACAGTATACTCAATAGTATCCTTCCTTAATACTCTTGTAAAAAAGATAAAAAAATCATGCTAAAGAATAGTGAACAAAATGTGAAACTAACTCATCGCCTAAATAGCTATACTAAGTTCCCAGCCTCACCATGGATACTCTCACCAAGTATCGCATACAAGAGTACATAAAATAAGAAAGACTATAAAGGCTTCCATTATAAAACTTCTCCAATGGTTTTCTGATCCTCCCCAATGATGCACATCGTAAGTACCCTTCTCCAAAAATTCCAGCTCACAGTCACCTAGGTGAAGCACCACGACATTCACTTCATGCAACACACTACCCCGTGCATATAACCAAAACCAATCAGGTAGTTTTTAGGATAAAAAAATTCTCTTATAACATGTATCATGAATTATGTATTATAACCCAATCCATCTCACCCCATTCACTAAGTAAAGAACCTTAATCCATCACTGCATACACACGTTACACCTATAATAGTCCTTTGGAAACTATATCCAGAATACATGTGTGTGAAATAAACCCAATCCATTATAGTCCTCTACAAATATATATGGGAAAAACTAACTTCTTTAGATACCATCATAGGTAACTACCATGATAAGAGAGTAGGCTCAACGGGGGTAGTCATTAATCGATCCTCTCATCGGGATATTGGGGAAAACCCCCAAAGGCTATGAATCCCTAGGGTGTCAGTTTCCATAAATGACAGGGTGGAGTAACACATAAAAATAAAAAATATACATTATATAATATAGCTCAAAACCACACTATGTGAATAACCTAGTCTTAGACTCAACTATAGATAATGTATCTCTTATACCCAGCCGCCACTACTAAGACCAGATATTCTATAAGAACACTACCATTTAAAGAGCTTCATTAAATTATTTTTATTCCTTTCTATATACTTTAATTTATGTTAATTAATTAATTGAATATTAATTATCCTTATCATTTCCCATATTACATTACATTAGATTTATAATAAAGTTCCAGCCCTCTAGGAATAAGAAAACCGAGTCCAAGACTTCTCAAAATTATAACCACATCATTGCATCCTAGAAATATCCAACCCCAAGGGTTAAATATTTATTCATTTATTAAAATTATTATTTTCCATAATATTAGGTACTCTAGGAAAACATCCTAAGATACCAGACAATGTAAACAATGAAACTCATCCATATGAATCAGGTAATGGGGAAAAGAAAGAAAATAAACAAATAACCCAGTCGTCGGCCAAAAAAAAGATTCTAATAATCATCCAACTTCCATATCAATGTTTAAGACGATCTTCAACCCATTCTGTCATCCAAATTGTCCTCCCTGACCCCCACATGCATATCCCGATGCATATCTCTATCACAAGTATCAATTTCTCCGACAATAACCAGGCCTCCCCACCCTAAATGAAACAATAACCCTCTATGATAAACCATATTAGGATGACATAACATCTGGGCCTCCCCACCCTATAAACCACAACTACACTCTAGGATCACATCATATCACAATACCTAGGAAACAAATATAGAAAATTGGATCTTGGAACTAAAAAATAAGCATTCATCCTTCACACAAAACGAGTCCTCACGACTCCAAAGCACAAGGCACTCATCATTTATAATAAATAGGGAAACTCATTCCCTACAAAGGAATTATCATTTATCACAAAATCAATTTTTATTCCATATAGAATTATCCTATTCTTTTTTCATAGGTTTTAACTATGGGAAAACTATGAAACAAGCTTACACAAGCTGTCAAAAATTAATTAGTCAATTAATTTAACATTCCTTTAAATCATTTATCAATAAGAGTCATCATACTTGAGGTCTATTAACTAGTTTTATTAAACAAGCATACATTCATTAATTTATTATCATCAAATTAAAATTATAACCAAATAAATTAAACTTTCCTATTTAATATTTTAGCCAATTAATTATCAATTAATTCCATCTTTACGTTCTTTGAAAACTTCACATGACAATCCAAGAATAAAAAGCACAACATAATTACCACACTATCTAGAAAATAAAGGGGCAACCCATTATCATGGTAAAAAACAAAACATCTTCATCAGATTAATACAAATTCATTAATACAATTCAATTAATTATTTGGTAAATTTCATTGTGATCCAAGAGGCTAAATCATACTAGATCTATGATCACACACATATAAAAAGAGAAGAAATGATTCCCCTAAATCAAAAAGGTTTCAAAGTTCTTTGGAAAATAACAGACCAACATCATTGATCCCAATATCCTCTCCCATATGAAATACATCCACTGAGGATGTCACACTATAACCATGCCAAAAAAACAACCCAAAAAATCCTTTAGATACATGAAGATCAAGTGCCATCACATTGAAAAGAGGAACGAGCGGGAAAATATAGACTAATCTATAAGAATGGAGGCAGAACATACCTTGGATCAAATTTATATTGATTTAGATCAAATGATTGAAGCTCGATATCAATCACCAAAAAAGGAATCCCCAAAACGTCGAAGAGGGCTATGTTGGGTCACCTGGAATGAGAGGGAGGGTGATATGAAGCCACTGGGTTTGACAACTAGATTGACTAAATAATATTATAACATAAAACATCAAGGATTTACATGATGTTTAATCCCCTTTCACATCATGTAATCCTCATGGTTCATTTTCTACCAAAAAACTCTATTTTTCATTATTTATCCCAGAAAACTTACACACCGTGAATCCTACTTTCACTTAGTGTAAAATTTTTACTCTGTGTTAAATATCCCTGCTTATAGATTTTATTAATTGTGTCTCTCTAGACAACCTCTGAGACTCCTAGGAGTACATATGTATTTTGAAATACACAAAGGGTCGATTCATGCAGATCTGAGGCCTTAAAAATATAATTATTTCTTAAACCATTTATCATTTCTACATATGGTTTTCTATATTTAAATTCATTTTTGTATCTGGGGAAATATTGAAAAATATATATGCCTTAATCAATGTGTATATTTGATGACTAGACACATTTTTTATGAATAAAATAAATTATTTTAAGTATGAGGAATTCTTTAGACATGAAATACATTGGCATGGCTTAATTATACGCATCGCATCGATTCATTTATAGTCTCATGAGTTGAATCAATTGTTTTTTCCTAGTTAAATGGGTTTCTACAAATAATTTTTAAACATTCTTGAGGATAAATCTTGATTATAGAGGTATAATGGGGTTGGGAAAAAAGAAAACAAATAATTAACAATTTTTTTATTAAGAATTCAGTTAATATTATTCATGATATTTTATCTATGATATTATCTCTGGATTAATTTTATTCTCAATTCAATGATTAAATGGAATTTTTTTAGTTATTCACATTTCTATATTAATTATGCATAATCCATTTATGTTAGTCATGTTATTGATTAAATGGAATGTGTTTTTTAAAATTTATATTTCTATATTGATTACGATATTCAAATTATTTAAATGGAATGTATGTAAAGTTATATACATTTCCATATTGATTATTCTCACTGATTCATGATATGTTCTACTATATTTAATCCTTATTAAGAATTTGATATCACCCTTATTTTGTATCCTTTACCTTTGATTCCATGAAGTTTATTATAATTTATATTCAATTATATTCTAGATGGAATAATGTTATTCTCAAAAAAATAATTATGTTGTAATTTTTGTTTTCAAATGCAATATTAGAATCATGTATGTATCTAGTTTACCAAGACTACTAAACTATTCATTATTTTAGGATGTGATTACTTATATTATATGATAATGTATTGAAGCAGGCACCAGCTCCAGGATACCGGGGTCGGGGTCACTACAACAAAACCCTAAATCTAGGAGGGGTGAAAAAGACCAAATATTCCTTTGAAGAGAATATAACATGATAAATTTTTTAAGTTATATTTCAAAGATTATAAGAACTCATTTACCATATAGACTAATAAAATACAGTAATACACTTAATTTATTGTTATAATTTCATCCTTTAATCAACTTCCACCAAAATATCATCTTTTTATATAAATAATGAGTACTCATGATGAATTGTTTACACCGAAAGTGCTAAAATTAACTTCTAATGGATCAAATAATCCACAAAAGGATAAAAATCTATTCCTTATTTGATTATACATTAACCAAAACAAAAAAATTTAGAGTAATTTTATATAAATACCAAAATAAATAATCTTTTCATACATAGAAATAATAAACCAGTCTCTAATACTTAATAATTATACTCAATGTTAAATCTAAATCATTTCTTAAATATCCATCCTTAAAATTCATCAAAATATTCCCAACCAATCTTGAAACCCAAAAAGGAAATTTTTTTACCACATATTCTTTCAATATGAATTTAAAATTTATATCCAATTAATAGTAGTCACTCACAAAGTATATAGTGGAAAAGATTTATATCCTAATCATATAACCTTAAAGACATGAAAACCCTTTTGATAAATAAACTAAATCACTATAACGATGCATTAAGATCATATATGAATAAAATATATAATTCAAACGTGAATCCTAAAATAATAATTCATTTTAATCCTATGAATTAAATATACCTCAATGAAATTAAAAATATCCCAAAATATCATTACTCACCTTAAAATTAAATCACTTAAAACATTAAAATGGGTGTTTAAGACTTTGAACTTATGATAAAACTTAATCTCTTTATCCCATTATTGTGTACCTAACTCTTAATATAACCCCACATGAAAATATCATAATTTAAAATTTATCCTAACCCTGCTCCATACCAAATATAACAACCCCAATCCCATACTCCAAGATCAGGTGCTAAAAACCTAAACATTACATTTCTAGATTTGATACTAATAACTGTGACCCAATTTTTTCCATACAAAACTTACATCATCAAAATGAAATACTGGATCACATACATACCCAACGACCTTTTATATTAAGAGTTTTATAAAATTAAAGAAAAATCATAATAATATGGATTCATAAATAACTATTTCATAATGATATATATAATCTCCAATAATATTATCCACATATGAATCCTTTCTAAAAAATCATTTTTCATCATTATCTATAACTAGATGAAAGGGAAACATAATAATGGGGTGATCAAATTCTCATTAAGGGTAAATTTAATCATTTTCAATTAAATTTCATCACTATGAGTAAGATGAGAACAAGGGTATGATTACATATTCATAGTGAATGATCATAATATTCAAGAAAGTCTTACCCATTAATACCAAGATCACCAATCATGATTAATGGAATAAATATTTGGAAACATAATGTTTCATTAAATCAATAATCATGAGCTATATGATTTCAATCTTAATAAATAAATATTTAAAAATCTTTATTTTTTCATCCATAAGAAGTAGAAATTACTTCTATTTAAACATAAACTAATTAAATTACATTTTAAAATCATAATATTTCTATAAAACCTAATAGAAATCATTGATTAAACATTTAGGTAACTTGGGAAAAAATCGTCCATATCACCCTTATAAATGAAAAAAAAATTTGTTGACATCTATACCTAATGAATTGGAGGGATATCAAGGACCCACCCATCCATGGTTTATAACAAAAACACCAATCCTTGGATAATAATGTAACCATTATTACATGGTTTATAATCCATCCACCAATTATCATAAATTATTATCAAGAGCCATAATTATAATAAAGTCCACAGATCTTGTATTTCATCATAAAACTTATAGAAACATCAATTATTCCTTCCATAACTTGATTAATCCATGGAAAAGAAAAGGGATCCATGACAATATCATAATCCATCTAGATAAATTATAAGTATGGTTTCATTATAATATATCTCTAATGGAGTGTATGAAAATTAAGGGTTATTAATTTTTATGAATGGAAATACACTAAAAATATCATTAAAAACCTTCTTGAAGAAAATACACTTTTAACTTTGAAATTCCCTTTAATTTTTTTTTACAAAATATTTAGGAAATATATTCTGTTAAAATAAAATTAGAATATTTTATAGGAATATTAAAAGAAAATAATGGTCATGGAAGTTGGAAAATCTATTCATGTTGTAAATATTAAAAATAAACAATTCTATTAAAACAATTTGAAAATGGAGTCAGAAGTGACCCATTTGGAACACTCTAATAAATTTTATTTTAAAAATATTTTAAAATAAAGTAAAATACCATGAGAAATAGATTTAGTAAAACATTTTTGTTTATTGGAGAATTTTTTTGAAAACATGGATATCGAAGAGAAAGATTCATGATCTAAAAAAAGATATAAGATTAGTACCACTTATGAATGACATTCTTGATGTTTCTTTAATAAATAAGGGAGGAATTAAAAATTAAAAATATAAACCACATTTCATAAATAGAGGATAATAAAAAATAATTTTTAAAAGAAATATTAACATAACAGTTCCCCCATGGAACCACGAATACAAATAATCTAGAAAAAGGAAGTATATTGAATCATAAAGACTTCTCAACATTGGTAACTCTTCAATCATTGGACCCATGAATGAAAAACATGAAATGAAACATAAAATATCATTAACAAAAGGAGATACAAGATATAAATTTCAAAGTGGTACTATATAGACCACATTTAAGAAGATAAGTGCATTTCAGAAATACATTTCTCAAAGAAATATAATTTGAGATGAATGGACCTTACACAGATCATATCATTGAATTGATAATTAATCAATGGAGTGATTATGTACAACAAATTTAAATAAAAAAAAGAAGTGTAAATACTAAATGAAAAATTTTAGATATAAATTTAAACATAATAATGGCCTAAATAATACATGGTAAAGAGGTATAACCCAAAGAAATAAAATTGAGTTAAAAATACATTTACCACTTGGTAACATTGAAGTAAATTCCTATTTGATGAAGTAATTCTAATTGAAACATAAAATACAAGAAATTAAGAAGGATTCATGATATAACATGTAAAATGGGTTGTATTTATTCCTTATAAATTGAACTAGTTTCATAATATTATACTATTCCTCAATTAATGGAATTTGAGATGATATCCCTTACCTCGAGTCCATACATACCATGTGTGTCCTTTGACTCCAATATGATAAACTTATATAAATTGTTTACTTGTTTAATAAAATTTTAAAGGTTTATTACTTTACCATTAAACCATTTTTAAAATTTATTACAAGGGTATATTTAATTACTTAATCAGTTAAGTCCACATCTGTTATTTTGATAATGTTCAGTTGGTAATTTCAAGACAGCTTCTATAAGAACCCCTGTTTTTTTTAGAATGGGTCAATTACTAACCATGTTTGAAATTTTGAATTATGTTTTAGTAAACTGGAGAAACTAGGTAGTTTCTTGAAAATTCTAGATTACATGTCATGTATCCTCAGTACATGTCGTGTACCCTAGCCCGTGTGTTAATGTCATACATGGAGTGTTAGCATGTTGGTCGGGTGGAAATAAATAACCAAGAACAGACTGCGTCCACATTTTACAGGCTGTGTAGTCTGAGCTGTGTATTGGGGATATACATGTTGTGTTGGGAAATCGGTGATGAATAAGGAAAAAACAAAGGAAATGCTGTGTACGGCCTCGCACATGCCATGTATTAATGACCTGGTAGGCCACGTAATGTGGAGTATGAAAAAACCACTACATGGAGTGTAGTCACTAATACATTTGTGTAAATTTATTTTTATTCACTTATGTGAAAGAATTTCACGTCTCTTTTCCAGAAATACCTTTTTCTTTCCCCTTTTCAGTCCTTGATGCTCTGGGAGGCTGCCCACTTTTCTTCTTATAGATTCATCATCCGTCATCCGTTCCTCATTCTGTTAGTGGTTGTGGAATTGCATTAGCAAGGCTAAACCCACACACACTATTCTGTTATTGATTCCTTACCTCACATTCCATAGTTTCCATATGATTAGAATTGTGATGATTTGATGAAAACATAGATCTAAGAATATTATCTTTGAATTGGAGATCGATATCGATCATGCCTTCATCTACGAGTCTCACGTAGGTGGTTTGTACCTTGTTTTGTGTTTCTGTACACAATTTGAGGTTGTGTCTTTTTAGCGCAATGTTGGGTATTGAGAAAGACCCATGTTTCTTTATATTAAGATGATTTTATACCTTATGGGATGCCGTTGGGAATTCCCACACCTTTTTATGCTTGAGATAGGCTAGTTTAGAGGTCGTTTCCCATTTGGGACATTTTGGTCGGGGTGCCAAAATGGGAATAATTGAACTATTTGATAAAACTGGTGAGTATAAACATTTTAAGATTGATTAAAGGAGAACATGTCTAGTGCAATTTAACTGTTAGTTTTTACCTATTAGAAGTATTTATTATGATTATATATATATGTGATGTGTGATATTGAATATGTTGTAACTGTTTGGTTGTGATGGGAATGGACTGGGTATTGTTGAGTGATGCTGATTAGAGGTTGGTCTTGGCCCAGATTACACTGGGTGGTTCTGATATGGAATTGGTAATCATGGGTGTCTTCTTGAGGTAGTGTGACTGTCAGGTTGGGCATGGACCAGGTTACTTTGATGGAAAGGCCATCGAACTTTAGCGGCATCGTCTCTAGGGAATGAGGCGTCAGAGATATTATGGCTTGGGAACTTATTTTGTTGATTACATCTCACCCAAAACATTTTGTAGTGTGCACACATAGATACTCCGTAATGAGGTGGTTTTGACAACTCATGTCGGTAGAGGCCCCCGTTTTTTGCGGTTTTGGTAAAATTTGTTTGGGGTGCTTGCCATAGGAAGCCACATGGAAGGTGAGGAGCCATCAAGGGATAGCATTGATGCTATTGGGTTAGGGGAATAGGCTCATCGTGGTTTTATGGAAGACATCTATGTCCCTCTGGTTACCGATTTGAGGGAATACATCGCTATCCCTCTGGTTACTTTATTGAGGGTAGACAACGTTGTCCCTCTAGTTACTTATTTGAGGTTAAGAATAATTTTTCCTCTAGATTACTAATTCTATGGAGTTCCTTAGAGATGTCAATACTTGAGACATGTGCTGTCAGGGGGTACATGGTGTCGGGTTACATGACAGGGATTCCAGCATTGGCCGAAGAAGGTGACACTCCATGATGGATGCTAAGCACCAGTGGAGTTTTTTTAGTTGTGAATCATACTATTTACAGTATTCATTATTAATGTATTCCTAATTAAACACTTATATTAGGTATGTATATTTGGGTGGTATCCTATTGAGATTCATCTCACACCCAGGATGGGCCCTTCAGGACGCATGTAGACTTAATGGATTTACATGCAGGAAAGAGACCAGCTTCATGAGTAGGAATGTTTTAGCTATCACATGGAGATGGTAGGGACCTTGAGGTCTTGTCTAGATTATGTTTTCTTTGTTTTTATTTCTCTCCTGTACCAGCATGCTTACCTTATTTATTATAGCTACTATTGGTTATCTATTTGCGCCCTTTTATATATTGACTTGCTATTGATGCATGATTTGTCTTTTCTAATAGTTGTTATAAGTGGTTCAACATGAGGTTGTGTTTACATTATACTTATGAAGTATATATTTATTTCTTCCACTATTTATTGCAATTGGTTGTGCTTCTGCTCTGCAGATTTGGTTCAAGCCCACTGAGTCGTTTATTTCCACTTCATGTTATATATTATTTCTCGGACGAGTTCCATTATTATCCTTGGAGAGGGTATATCCTCCCCAGTATACCTATCAGACCCTCACTACTAGTCAGTAGCCTTTGGTGTTTGGGGAGGTAAACCTAAGGTAGTAACACCCGACGCGTTTAGCACTGTTCGGGTGGCTAATCGAGTCTTGTACATTACAAAGTGGTATCTAAGGAGTTCTTTACAAGGATTTATTACTAGTGTTTTTATGGATACTAATGAGATTGAGACCTCTCTTTTTTATTTTTACTGGTTTTACTATTTGGGATATGGTATACTAGAGATAGGTTGTTACTGGAACTTGGTTTCTAGCTTATGATTGGGTGCCTACATCCCTATGTACGAGGGATGGACCATGTTTCCTTGGGTGGGAATTGTTATTTTTCTTTTTCACAGATTACAGTTTATATGATTTCCACCTCAGTGTATCACTTCACGTTTGTTGTTATTGATTGTGATATGTAACCATTGACCCATTACAGTAAGGTAGAATTGGACCTTAGCCCGGTATGGCAAGGCGAGTTTACTTGTTTTTTTATAGACACATTTTTAGGTTATTTCAATTTCATAACTGTATGCATGCTTTTTAAAGTGACAATACCATGTGAATAATATCAAATTACATGATTTCAATGCCTTCAAAATGTGATAGGTGACATTCCGGATAGAATTAATAGTTTATTTCAATGTATTATTCCATTCTTATTATGTATTGTGAATTGCATGTGGCAGGAGACTTGGGTCATGCTCTTGTATAAGAAGGAATGTACTGTTGTGGATGTGATTTTTATCACCAGGAATGGGTGACTAGGTTTTCATTTTGAGTCAATGGTGGTTGTTATGACATGCATGTCCTAAGGTACTTTTGATACTTGTCTCTTTTAAGGGAGGTTAAGGAGGCCATGAGGCCGAGATGCCGTGAAGAATGGTTGCAGTGGGGGATATTAAGGGAAGTAGTTATGCGATGCCTTTTACTACATTCCTTATCTGTATTATATATTTAAATATATGTGTGAGTATATATATTTTTATGTATGTGGTATGTCTTACCATTTATGGTATTTAACGGGTTCTTTTTTGATGACTCAGATGAAGCGTCAGGGGGGGGGGGAATAATACAGTGTCGCAGGGGCAGGATCAGGTTCAAGATCTGGTGAAGGTTTGTAGGAGCCCAAGGTACAGGCTCATGGATAGGATCATGTTCATGATCTAGATTAGGAAGGTTAGCAGTTGGGTTTGGCAGCGTTTGGACCATGGCTCGACGAGTAGCTCTAGTCTGGTCTGGTATGTGTCTTACCGGGGATTGAAAATGGTGCCCAAGGTAAATATCCATCTGTGGCGTATCTGATGCGGTAGTTCCAGTTGCAACACCCACCAATTTATTATTATGAGGGTGGTTCACAGGCAGCTGAGAACATTATAGAGAGCTTGCAGATGATCTTCGACCAACTCGAGACACCTCTAGGGTGGAGGGTCAAGCTGCTGACGTACATGCTGTGAGGACCAGTAAAGAATTGGTGGGATGTGCGGGTTCCGGCTTGCAGGCAAAAATTACCATCATGAAAGGACTTCGAGGATTGTTTTTTCGAGCACTTTTACACAGAGACACTAAAGGAAGAGAGATATTGGTAGTTCTTGAGCCTTCAACAGGGAGACATGTACATCATGGATTATGCATCTATTTTCACTGAGTTTTCTCACTTTCCACTAGTATGGAAAGTGATGACTCGACTGGGGTGAGGTGCTTCGAAGATGGCTTAAGACATGCTATTCAGATCAATGTAAATATATTCAGCCTGGGTTTGTTCTCAGAGGCAATGAATCAGGTGCTCATAGCAGAGGGAAACAAGAAAGAGATGTCTCACTTAGGTCCGGAAAAAACTTCAGGTGATGATTATGATAGAAAGAAGTGAGGAAGGGATGCGTTCTAGTAGGGCAATCAGGCCATGGACTCAACTAGACAACATTGTAGCAATTAATCAGTGGTTTTCTTTCAGTGTGGACGGTGAGGGCATGTCCAGACTTAGTGCGATAGGCCTCCAAAGGAGTTCCAGACAAGTGGACATGTTGGGAATCTTGATAGGATCTGTAGGCATACGTCTCAGATAGCCGGTAGGAATAGACCAAGATAGACTGTGGTATCAGGATTTGGTTCAGGTTTGGTACCAGGTGATGATAGCCTTGGTTCAGCTACACACACAGGAAGTGACAGATACAGTGGGACCGAGCTGATGGGTCAGTGGCTGGTGATTAGAGCAACACTGTAGGGAGGTCAGGAATCCGGTAGTCATACTTCAGGCCAGATGCATGACATGGAGCAGCTAGAGGCTGAGCAGGCTAGTGAGCCGATGACGGTTAGAGGTACATCACGGGTTTGCTATAATTTCATTTTTTTCTTTTTGGCATGACCTGTTGAGGCATGTCTGTTTTGAGTACACATGATTCATGGGATATATGTGGACTGACTAGATGATGGTCACTAGGATTGGAACCATATCAGGTGTGTGATATATTTATACATATGTATGAGACTCATAGAATTAGGGGCATCGAAAATATGAGTTACTTGAGGTGTCATGGGCATAAAGGATGCGGGTTACTTGAGGTTCCATGGGCATTGTGGCATCATGGATGCATACTACTTGAGGTGTTGGGGGCATCGAAGCATCGAGGATGCATGTTACTTGGGGTTCTAGGAACCAGGTTCGTTTTGAGAATCCATGGGATGTAGGACCTCATAGAGGCAGGCACCGATGTGGTGCGAGGTATGTTTTGGGTGTCAAAAATGACACGGGAGAACCAATGTGGTGAAGAAGTGATGATACGTCATGAGAGGACCATGATTCCAAAAAACAAGTTAGTGAACCTTTTCTTTGTTGAGTATTGTAGGGATGAGACCATGTTAGGCAATTTCTATGGTAGGGAGACACTTGAGGAAATTAGCCATAACCATTGAGACCAGGGTAGTCTTGGTTACTTTGATCGGGGAGATATGCTCAGTTCCATTTACGAATTTCATTTGATAGCTTGGGGATTAGCTATGTTAAGGTGGGGGATTATAAGAACATTAGTTTTTGTGGAACGGGTCAAATCCTGAACCTATTTTAATTTTTGACTTGTTTTTTAGTAAGCTGGAGAAACTTGGTAGTTTTTGGAAAATTACAGATTACACGTCGTGTACCCTTACCCACGTGTGAATTCCATACATGGCATGTTAGCATGTTGGTCAGGTGGAGAGAAATAACCAAGAACATGCCATTTACACTTTGTACATGCTGTGTAGTCTGATCCATGTATGGGGGATATACATAGTGTGTGGGGAAGTCAGTGAGGAATAAAGAAAAAACCAAGGACATATCGTTTACAGCCTCATACAAGCCATAAAGTCATGACCTGGAAGGCCGTATAAGTTGGAGCATGAAAAAAGTCACTACACGATATGTATTCACTAAGAAACTCAATGTACTTTTATTTCTATTCTCTTATATAAAAGAGAGTTGCATCTATTTTCTAGAAATAACTTCTTCTTCCCCCTTTTCAGACCTAGAAACTCTGGGAGGCTAAAAACGTTTCTTCTCCAAGATTCTTCATACCACATCCATTCTTAAATCTATCAGTGGCTGCAGGATCGCATCAGCAAGGATAAACCCAAACACCCTATTCTGTTCTTGATTCCTTGCCTCACATGCCGCAATTTCCATCTGAGTAGAATTGCTGGGATTTGATAGAAATGTAGATCTATGAAGATCGACTTTTAATTAGAGCTCGACATCGGATGCGACTACGTCTACAAGTCTCATATTGGAGGTGCATACATCCTTTTGTGTTTTTCTAGACAATTGGGGGTTGTGTCTTTTTAGAGCAATGTCGGGCATTGAGAAAGACCCATGTTTCATTATATTAAGATGATTTTATGCATTATGGAATGTATTTGGGAATTACCTCACCTTATTATTCTTGAGTGAGGACAGTTTAGAGGTCATTTCCTATTTGGGGAATTTTGGATGGGGTGCCAAAATGGGAATAATTGAACTATTAAATTAAATTGATGAGTATGAACATATTAAGCATGATTAAGGGAGAACATGTGTAGTGAAATTAAATTTTTAGTTTGTTTTTCTTGTTAGTGGTATTTATTTTGATTATATATATCTTTGTGTGTGTGTGTGTGTATAATTTGTGATATTACATATGAAGGGACCTTTGGGTTGTGATGGGCATGGACTGGGTATTGTTGAGTGATGTGGATCACAGTTTCAACTTCACCCATATTTCAATGGGTGTTTCTAACCACAGGACTGGGCATCAGGGATGTTGGCTTAAGGAACTGTGACTATCAGGTTGGGTGTAGCCTAGGTTACTTGGATGGTAAGGCCATCAGACTTCAGAGGCATGGTTGCAGGGGCATGAGGTGTCAGAGATGTTGTGGCTTGGGAACTTATTTTGTTGATTACCGCTCACCTAGAACAATGAGTAGTGTGAACATAGAGAGACTCCGTGATGAGGTGGTTCTGACTAATCGTGTGAGTAGAGGACCCCATTAGTTGTGGTTTAGGTACTATTGTTTTGGTGTTATTGTTGTAGGAAGCCACGAGGAGGTGAGGAGCCTTCAGGGGATAGCTTTGAGGATATTGGGTTGGGGGTAGAGGCTCGTCATGGTTTAAGGGAAGACATCGTTGTCCCTCCAGTTACTGATTTGATGGCAGACATCACTGTCCCTCTGGTTACTTTATTGTGGGTAGACATTTTTGTCCATCCGGTTACTTATTTGAGGGAAATAATTATTGTTCCTATAAGTTACTTCTTCTTGGGCATGCCTCCGGGACATCGATACTTGAGACTTGTGGTCTCAGGGGGGAACATGGTTTCAGGATACGTAACATGGATTCTGGTATTGGCCGAAGTAGGTGACACTCCATAGTGGCTGCTGAGCACCAGTAGAGTTTGTGTTTTTTTTGTGAATTATAATATTTATTGTATTCCTTATAAATGCATGTCTGATTAAAAACATAAATTAGATACCCAACACTGGGTGGTATCATACTGAGATTCTTCTCACACCCTGCACAGGCCCTTCGGGATTCGTGTAGACATTATGGATTTATGTGGAGGAAATAGAACAGGTATAGGATCTGGGATGTTTTAGCTGTCTCATTGAGATGGTAGGGACCTTGAGGTCTTTACTAGTTGTATTTTACTTTATTTTTCATTCTCTCTTGTACCAACATGCTTTCCCTGTTTATTCTAGCTACTGTTGCTTAGCCATTGGCGCCCTTTTATATATTTACTTGCTATTGATGCATGATTTGTTTGTTCTTTTAGTTCTTACAAGTGGTTCATCATGCTATTATGTTTAAATTTCATCTATTGTTGTTTATATTTATTGCTTCTTCTATTTATTGCTACTTATTGTGCTTCCACTCAGTGAGTCTGGTTTGAGTCTGCTAAGTAGTTTATTTCTGCATCATGTTATATATTATTTCTCAGACCAGTATCATTATTATCCTATGAGTGGGTATAGCTTTCCCACTATACCTATTAGACCCTCACTGCTAGTTGGATTCCATTTGCGTCTGAGGAGGTGCACCTAAGGTAGTATCACCCGACCCGTGTAGCACTATTTGAGTCGTTAATCGGGTCTAGGACGTTACAGCTTTGGTGTGTGGACTATGGTCAACAAGGTCATTATTTCATCATCTATATAATACTAATCATGCAATAATTATATTTTTTATACATCAATTGTAATTTTAAAACCAATCAGTAATGATGGTTTTTTAAATGAAATACTTTACAATCATGGAGAAACTAGGCCGCATATACCCATGAGTAATGTTTACATTTTTCAAAAATCATTATAGAAATAAGGAATGTATTTTTATCATTATATAATAATAAATATATCACAAATACCATATTATTTATTCAAACATACACATATATATCATCTTTTTAATGTTTTTATGAAAATAAATCAAATCGATTCGTAGATGTAGTATTCCACATGTACTCATGAACAAAGTCATCATTCTTTGGTGAATGTATATGTAAGAAATTAAATGGTGTTCTACCTTTTTAGAATGAAAAAAATTTCATAAATATAATATATAAACATTAATTCCATTATTATTACCATTATTGAGATATTTTTATGGATAATTAATTACATTGGTCTATGATATGATACTCCTCTGTACATGCAAATGATGTATTTATTTCCCATTTGATGGAGGTTAGAGATGGATATAGGTTATTCCATTAAGCTATTTATATATTTGTATATGTAATACACTGATGTTATTATATTTGCATGTTTAGAAATGATTTTAAGGTGGTGGAAAAGAAATAATATGAGAATTCTTGGTTATGAACCATATCCTAATAACTTCACCAAATATAAGATTCATAATAAATTTTTATGATGTAATAAAATATCATTTTTATAAAATTTGAATAATATGAATTTTAGAAAAATCTTTTTTATTTTACATTTATAACATCATGAAAATAAAACAAATTTTAATGAAATGTTATAATATATACCAAAAATAATATTTTTATCTCTAAAATTCGTCGGTTATATTTATTCATTAAAATTATACCACATTTAATTTTTTTAACATCTTTTTTTATTTTTCAATTAATTAAATAATTATTGTGTATATGTTGTGATGGAATTTAAGGTAGTTATTTCATAACTAAAAATTAAAAATAAATTACCATGATGTATATAAATAATTTAGAATTAATCTAACTATTTATAACTAAACATATCATTTTTATCCCAATGTCAAATATATTATATTTGTCAAAAATAAGAGTGTTACATTTTTAACTTTTCTTTACATAAAATATTATAAAATTTATTGTAACATCATAATGAAAAAAAGGACCACATAACATAATTTGGTATGATTATAGTGGAAAGAGAATCATCAATTAAATTTAATGGAAGTGTTAGGATCATTTTATAGTCCTTATCATATTATTTTTAACACTTAATTTCCCGAATTACGCTTTACCATGGTAACAAAATTTAATATTGTTGCTTTTCATATTTATTAAAAATAAAATAGCCAAAATTATCAAATTTTTACATCATGATTCAAAATATGGAATCCATTTTTAAAAATTTAAAACATAGAAGTGACAAATTTTAATTTAAAATCAAACATTCAAAATGTGACGAAAAATAGTTTTTTGGGAAAATAATTTTTTAAATATAAAATGTTTATATACTAAATTCAAGTACAAATATTATTTAAAAATCCATAAATTTATTATTTAATATGAATAGTAACTAATTAATTTTTAAAAATAATAAAAACATATTTTTTCATTATAAATACATTAAAATAAAATATAGTGTTCAAGAAAAACAATTTTTTTTCATTATTCACTGAATGTTCAATTTTTTAAAAAAAATATAAAATGGTCTCCCGAGGATAATCATGATAGGTTGATTTAAAAAATTATATATTTCTTTATCAAATAAAATTTATAATTATTAATTATATATTTTTCTCACATAAATCAATAATTTTTTTAAAAGTAAACGTATATTTGAAGAATAATTTTTTTTACTAAAAACAGATTTCTTATTTACTAATAATTAATCAATAAATTTATATTGATTATAACATTTATATATAATTTTTTCAAAAATAAGTTTTTTTTATTCATACTCACCAATTTAATTGTTAGGTTATAATGGTTATATTTAAATAGTAATATTATCTGACTCTATTATGCTTTCTGTTGCATATTTTGTAAGCTAGAAAACATAGTTGTTATTTTCAAATATTACGATATTAAAATAAAAAATATATATAATGAAATGTGATACCTAGTGAGATAATCTACACTATTCCCTCTTTAATCTAATTTATTTTCCAACCATCACAAATACAACAAAATTGAAAGGAATGTGCCAAAATATAATTCTAAACTTACCCTAGACTCTACCTGAAGACAATCATTTATGATGATAAGAACCCAACCAATTTTAACAAAACCCCAACACTATAATTTCCCAAATTTTATACTTGAATGAATATTGAAATCAGTTAATATTAAATTCAAATTACCTTACATCTAAATTCTCATTCCTAAGGTGCCTCCAATTTCATTCTAATAGTGATTTTAATTTCATTATTTCAATTATAGATTGACATGATCAAAAAAATTCCATATTATATAGACATATATATTGCTTAAATGGGTTATCTATAACTATATGAAAACATACTAAAATACTAACTACCAGTTTATCATTTTGAAAGGCAAAAATAAAAGAAGTTATTCAACATGGTCACCATACTAATTCGGGTTCAAGTTCCCATTATAGTATCATATCAATCTACTTATATAAAATTTATATTTAACTAAATAATAGTGAAATTATAGTTTATAATTTAAAACAAGAGAGGGAATAATCACAATAAGAAAGGTATAGTAGATCAGAGGAAACAAAAATGAGAAATCACTCGGTAGCATCTTACCTTTAACCAAACCAACATCACTGTTCCTGAGAGAGTAAATTATTAATGGGAATAAAAGAAAATATACAAAAAACCCTTATTTAGGACCAAAAATTGTTATGAGAGAAGAGTGTGACAATGAAGTTATAAGTTTAATGCTACACCTCCCCTAGAATAAACCATCTCCACTAAGCCAATGAAGGGAGTAGATACTAAATGTGTCTGAAGGAAGTTCTAGTATTTGTTTTTTATCAATAGTTTATGTGGTGCAAATAATAATTTCTCATATTATTAAATAGTTGAGTTTTAATCAATAGGAGGATGGATGTGACAAGAACTTGTGTTAAGTGTTTAATAGTAAAAAAAGAATGATGATAAATCTAGTAATTTTTTACTAATTCAAACTAAATATAAAATAACATTATTTTTAATAAGGATAAATCATATGATTCCATTGAATATAAGAAAAATAATTTAGTAGATAAAATAGTCTAAGAAATCCCCTACCTAAATAAAATAAAGAAATATTATGTTGAGAGAACCGAAGATGTGAAAAAATTAATCCTTAAAAAGAATTCTTGAACCGTTAAAATCAAATCCCTCACTTTCCATTAACCAAAACCCCCAAAAAACAATAACCAATTATGTCACCACATGATATTAATGAAAATAATATGGAAAGATCCCAAAATAAGGTAATAAACCAACCTTTATATAAGGATCTTAATCTTACAATGTGAAGGGTCCATAGCTATCAAATAATGTATAAATATCTCCAAGGAAGATTCTCTAGTGACATAGGGTTTAAAGTAAGGGGGACGAAATAAAAGGAAATAGAAGTGACATTTAAATTTATATAATTTTGATAAAACATAAGATCATTATGAATCACCCCGAATTATACTGCAATTGTTAGGACTATCACACAAAACAAAAAACAATAGGGAAGGGAACACTGTAATGGTCTTAGTCAAAAAAACCCTTAATAATACATGGTAAAAACCTACTATATATCCACCAATCCAAACAAAACATGATCTTATAATCTAGGTGAAGAGACACTGCATAGTCGAGACACCATGTGATAAGTGTATATAATCTGGTATATCTAAGAAACTAATTCCCTAGATCACATGATTTAATCCCTATTATTCACCCTAACATCCCTTTATAAATCATAGATAGGAGACTAACTTCTTGATCTACATGGTACATCTAAAACACCACACAATAGTAAACCCAAAATATATTGCACCACTAAATCATTCATTCAGAACTCCAGGTTGAATGGGTGATGGCCATACCGCAAGACCATCAACTTTGAGATCACACCATGATATATCCTTGTATACTAAACAAAAATACTCCTACTATAACTAAAAGTTCATCCAAAATGAATCTTTAATCCACAAAACCTCCTCCTAAACCCCTCATTAAATCTTCAAATCTCAAAAAGAAAAGAGGAAAGGATTAAAAAAACCAATCACTTACATAAAAACTAATATAAGAATTAATGTAATGTTTTTTAGAGATAGTATAAAAAATATTTCAATATATTTTATATAAATGAAAAATATATTTAACAAAAAAATGAAGTTTTCACCTCTTTGCCTCTACCTATTAAAATATTATGTATTTTTTTAGGAAAAGAATGGATTTATGAAAATAATTCTTGTAACACCAAAAACCCCAAAATCCCAGAGTTGGTGCATTATTTTGTTACATTGGTACGGATTACAAGGAATCAAATCCCAAAGGACTGATCAATTTAGCAGTCTTGGAAATCCATATTAAATACATGATACCCATAATATATTGGGAAATAAGAAATATAAACATGATACATAATAAAAATAAATAAGAAACATTCTTTAAACCAATTCAGTGGATTCCGCTTCATAACCTGTAGAAAGGACACGTAATAATGGAGAGCTAAAATACTTAGTAAGGGTAAGTAAAATGGATTAAATATAGATTTAATGTAAAAAAATAAAAATGGAAACGTAAATAATTTATAACACATGCCATTAAAATAATGAGATATGATATAATCACTATGGAAAGGTAAGAAATTGAAACACATGCTATATAAATCAATAAACTGATAATACAATGCATTCATAGATATGTTTATGAAAAATCTCAGGGATAAATAACAATTGAGTCTAAATGAGGGATATTCTTAATTATTGGATGCCATGTTTCCTATGTACATGAAACCTGTACCATTAAATTTTTTAACAATATGTTTTATTATATTGGGTAAAAATCCATCTATTTTGGACAACTATTTCTTCTCATGTGACTACCGATGCATCAAGGGGCTATATATAATTGGTACCCACTCGTGTCGTATCTATCCAAAGAATTCCTCATATCAGATAATTGATTAAAATAATAATTAATATACCTTATCAAATATCAACTTTGAAAAAAGGATACATATTTATCAATAATTTCCCAATTAAGGATAAGTAACAACAAGGTTTTTTTATGAATGAAAATAATATTTAAATATCATTAAAACTATTTTAGTAATATAATATTTAAACAATACAAAGTGTTTCATAAAACATTGAAAATTTTGAATCATAATCTCAGTGAATGAATAAAAATAAATGAAACTTTTAATATCATGAAAAAAATTATATTCATTATATAATATGTAAATGGTAAATATATACACCATATAAAATCATATTGGTTCACAACCACAAATAATTCTCAATGGAATGTAAATTGAGACAAAATCATTTACCTTGTGTTTTCTTTTGGGTGATCATCCTTTAACCCCATATATAATGGGTTTAATAGTTTTAATAACTTATTAAAGATTTATATTAATATTTATGTTATCATATATGATCATATTGTAATATATTATTACAAGTTTGTTAAAATTATTTCATTATTTTTACTATTTAGGGTTTAATTTCCTAGTTTCATGAGTAAGTTTTTGACTTGTTATTTGTTGATCATATTAATTTGATAATGGTATCATCATATCAAGAAATTAATCCATGATTTATATATTATATAAATTCAGTATATATTTATTTATAATAATCCATAAAATTTGTAGATAATAAATGAAATGCACAGTTCATGGGGACGGTAGGTCGTACGTACGCATGAATGATACTTTCATTTATTTTTCATATTAAATGAATTAATATTAAATGATATATATGAATATTATAATTATTGTATATTATTTATTTATTCCATGTCACATATTATTATTAAAACAATACTTCATACATTCTATGTATAGTGTGAACAAATAACATCACTTTGAAAAGGTGGTAGTCCACACTTCCAAAAATGTTGTTATCATATTTTTAAAAAATGGAACACATTGGGTATGTGTTATAAAAGAATTAAAAAATAATAAATACATGATAAATTTCATATATAAAATATATAATTAGATTTTCCATTAAAATTACCAACCATTGAAGGTGGTAAAAGAAAAATGAACAATGATCGTTTTGGGAGGAAGTAGTTCGCCGTACAAATAAATTTTATGTCTATTACCCATTAGATAAATTTTTTTATAAGTGTAGACAAAAATATTATCATAAAAAATTTCAATATATTTTGGATAGTGTTGTTTTTATATAACATTGTAATAATGAAAACTGAAGGGTGGAGAATGGAAATAAAACTAAAGAGCTTAAGGAAAGATGTTACCTCTTCTTCGGGAATCTCCTTTTGGTTTGCACCAAAGGGATTACTTAGATGATTTTTTTCCAAAATAGAGTAATCTAGGATGAAAATATGTAATTAGGTAGATTATTATTCAGAGTTTGGTTGAGATATAATGCTCAATGTTGTGTTAGTAAGTGAGAGGGGAGTTTCCCTTTAATAATTGTGTTGAGGGGCACTTTTGGAAACTCTCAAACTAGTAAATTAATTTAAATTTTATTTCTATTAAAAATGTAACCAAACTAAGTTATTTATAAGATAATATAAGCATGTGTCTAAATAATCTCAACCAATAATTTCTAGAAAATTTTATGTCACATTATTATCCGTATCTTTTGGATTTAACCCTTAGTTAAACTCTTTAACTCTTACCGTGTCAACTTGATTTGTTTACTCTTTAAGGGTCTTCATAGTTAATATAAAATTATATATGAACCATAATTGATTCATGGATGATATTTTAAACTTTATCGTAATCATTTTTCTGAATTTTATATTTTTATAAATTTTATATATTTTCATAAATTATTATTTATTTTAATGTATCACCATTTTCAATTTGGAAACTATTCATTTATTGCTTTTTGAAAAAATACGAGTACACAAAATTATTTCGAACCAAATCCTTTAATAAATCACTAATATTTCTATGTCATATAAATAATTAATTGATGATATTAATTATACAATATTAAATTTAATTTAAAATTTTCAATAACATTTTTTTGAGATATCCATTAATTAAATAGTTACTGCATCATAATTGTGAAATATTTTTTTAAATTATTAGCTCCCTCAAAATTAAAAATAAATTATAATAATTAATATAAAAATTATATTTTTTAAATGAATATTTATAGTTTAATATATATTCCAAACAAGTTTATATAAAAATGTAGTACTTGTTAAAGATAAGAGTCTGAGATATGGGACTCCCCTTAGAATAAAATAATTTAAAAGGGATAAAGTCATCCAAGTGTCTCCAAGAGGCCATGAAATAGAACCATGTACTATTTTGGTCTATAATATCTAATGACATAAAATTAATAAATGGTTTAGGGTAATTTTATAATCTTTATAATATTATTTTTACACATTATTACTTGATTTACCCTTAAACATGGTAATTAAAATAATACTAATTTATAAATTTATATACCCAAAAATAAAATAATACTATTTAAATAATTTAAACTCACTGATTAAAAATATGGAATCCATTTTTAAAAATTCAAAACACATAATTTTTAGTAATTAATGAAAAATTAATCTCATTTACAAATCGAGAAAACTTGTTTTTAAAGAAAAAATGTTCAATAGATTGAAAATTTTTTATACCATAATTCAATTTGAAATTGATTAAAATGGAATAAATTGTATTAATTGATAAAAAATTAACTAATTTTAATTTAAAACAATTTCAAAATATAATTTAACAATATTAATTATTTAAATGTAAAATTGGTTTTCAATTAAAATGCAATATTTTATAACTATTCGTCAAAACAAGAAATTGATCAAAAAAATAAAAAAAAATCAACCAAAGTAATTTTTTATTCTGATATAATATAATAAGTTTATTTTTTCAAATATAACATATAAATGTGTCAAAAAATTTATTTAAAATAGGTTTTCCATGAAAAGTCAGTAAAACTGCCTTTAAAGAAATATAGGGTTTTATGTTAAATATTGAGGTTCTTCCTATCATATTACTATAAAAATATTTGGTGAATAAAAAAATATTTTATTGAATATATCAAATATAAATTTTATTAATATCATTCAACAGTAGTAATTAATTTAATTTATTATGAGGAAATTTTTTATGAACAAAAAAAATGTTTTTATAAAAAAAATATCATTATATTTAATTAATTATTATATTAATTTTTAATTAATTGGTTACTAATGAATTGAACTGTATATTTTAATAATTTAGTTAGTAGATTTAATAATCACAAACTTATTGTCTAGGTTATATCTTATTTTATTAAATAATAATATTTTAATAATATATTATTGTTCAGTAAAATGTGGCCTTACGTGTAATGAAAGTAAACTCATTATTATGTGTAGCATGAGCATATCATAGTGTTTCATATAAAAAAATATAGCAACAAAAGTATTATTTTTTGAATTAAATTATTTTAAAGAATTGGGGTGTTACATTCTCCTCACCTTAATTAAATTTCATGCTCGCAATTTAAACTTCTTATTAGTAGTCAAGGGTTTGATATTTGAAAATAAACAATTGTTGAAAAGCCCTCATCGTTAATAGGGTTAATAATAGAGCTTCTTAATAAGAGGGAAAATTAAATGTGGAGGTCACCAAAAAACTAGCTTTCGAATATGAGAACATTAGTAAAAAAATGGATATGGAATAGAAATATTACCATCATGTTCCGATGGAGAGTGATAGAGAACAAGTTTATGAGAAAGTTGTTGACCTCAAAACTATAAACCAGCGGTATGAATAAAGGTAATTGATATCATAAAAATGTTGATAATAAGAAAATATTTTTGTTTTATGACACTTTTACAATATTTGAGAAATTATATCACTATCTAAAAGATATAAGTAAATATACATACTTGATATGTTTCTATAAGTACAATCTTGTCCTTGTGTCATGAAATATTTAAACTTATTTTATTAGCATAGTTTTCATCACATAGTGATGTAATAAAATAATATATAAAATTTCACACAAATTTCAATTTAATCCACTTAATAAATTTTTAATCTTATTAACCATCCAAGTTTTTTTATCCATGACATTATAATATGTTCCAATGTAGATATTAATATCCAATTTACTTTATCCATATAAATCATCTCTTTATCCAATAGTATTATCTCAACATTATTATCATATTTAGGCTTATCTTTCCTGAAACCAACTATTTTACAAAAATTCAAACTTACTAATGAATCACATTTCTTGGTTATTGTTACAAATCAACACATGATTTCAAATACTTAATGAAAAAGTACTACATTACAATCCTTATATATTTCAAAATTCACATGATAATACAATCATTAATAAAATACTTTTAAAACATATTTATTATATCCAAATACAGATGCACATTAATCATTCCACTTTGGTTGTGTTAATAACATATGATTGACCTGAATCCCATATATTTCTCTAAGTTATATTTCTTTGATTCTTGGGGAATTTGTTTTTATAGTGCCCCATGTCTTTATAATTATAATACTGAATAACATCAATTTTCTTCTTCCCTTTATATCATTTTTCATGGTGACATTTGTATCTACACTTATAACATAATCCCAATCATTTCAAGCATTTTCCACAATGATTCTTTCTAAAGTTTTCACACATAGGAAATTACTTTTTTACCTTCTTCAATTTATCTTTTATTTTCACATCCTTACTCTTGTTCTCTTATTCACATTAAATATATAAGACTTGGAGAGTTATTTCTATGTCTTGATAGTTATAAAATTATTTTAATGTAGGATTAAAATGATTGAGACACCATCACCATTTTGAGACTCGTATTAATCCCTTAAATGAAATGATTAATCATACGTTCTATGTTGCGTATGAAATCTATATCATATCTTGCTAACTCGGAATAGATAACTTCATACTTTGCCACAATTTCTTCCACCTTTTTATATAAACTATGTATGTTTATCTTCATCTCAATTAGTTGATCATGGGGGAAGTATTTAACAAATAATGTCTCTTTAATGTTCTTTATTACATGAGTTATACTTTTTCTTCCTCCCTAGTATTCTGGATCAATTACCACCATTGATCAGAATATTTGTTGAGATAGTACATTACTAGTGTAACCTTTTCATTTTCACCACACCCCAACGCAATAAATATCATATCTAAATAATTATTCCACTACATAGATACCATTGGGTAAATAGTCCAACTAAAAAATGGGGAATATGTTTTATAAAGCAATCCAACATCAGATAATCTCCTTATAAAACAGGTTTCTCCATTCAGGAATGATTACTTTCCATAAACTGATTAAGCTACCCTTGTATTGTAATAATTTTATCGTTTCCAAAACTATATGTATTGGTTTCCTCATAATGAAAAATATCTAAATTTTTAAAGAGTATTAATACCATTTTTCCTTCTAAGAACCATTTTTAAACAATTTCATACACTAGATCATATCATATCATTATGTAAAAAATGTATTATCCTAAAACTAGTGAAATAATTAAAAAAAATTAAAAAAATTGTGTGAACTTAATATCATAATTATAAGAATAATTTCATTAGGGATATATTTACTTTAAAATACATCATAATTGTTTTAATGAAAATGTGAATTATCCTAAGCATATCCCCCAGGACTATCAAAATAGTTGTGTAGAACGGCCCATTGTCGTGTACCATGTTGTGCCGAGTCAGGACCAATGCACCTTGTCAGAGTTGTTACCCCTAGGTACATCTGTTATAGAACCACATCCACTTGTATTATACAGATATTTTTGTATTTCTATTAATAACCACATAATATCCACCTTAAAAAATTTCAAAGATGTTCTTATATACTAATCCTAAAAGTTTGTCTTAGTTTATGTTCCCTAATCTATGTTTTCTAAATCTAGTTTCCAAGGTTTCTAATAAACTTAATATGATACCAAATTTAATTCCCTAAACCTATAATCTCATATATGTTGAATTATTTTATTACATTAACATAATTTATAATGAATCAAATCCTGAAGGACCGATTAGTTAAACAGTCTTGGAAATCCAGATTACATACATGATACCAATAATACATTGGGAATTAAGAAATAAATAAATGATTCATAGTAAATAGAAATAACCAGAATACATGATACTCATTCAAAGTATTCATCTTTATAACCTAGGGAGAGGAAATATAATATAGATGATCTCAATATCTTTGTAATGGTAAGTGAAACGGAATAAATATTGAATAAAAAAAATAAATCAACATGGAAACATACATAACTGATAACACCTGCTATTAAAATAACTAGATAAGTCAAAATCAATATGGAAAGGTATGAAAGGAAAACACATTACATATAAATCAATAAACTTATAATATAAAACATCCATATATATATCAATGCAAACTATCATGGATAAATAATAACTGAGTATAAATGTGGATGATGCTTAATTAATTGAAGTCATGTTTCCTAGGTATACAGAACCTTTACCAAAAAGATATTTCATAAGAAAATTTAAAATATTTGGTAAAAACCCATCTATTTTTCCAACTATTTTTCCCATGAGACTACTGATGAAAAAAGGGGCTATATATAACTGGGACCACCCATGTCATACCTGTTCAAATCATTCATCTTATTAAGTAATAGATTCAAATAATAAAAAATATTCATTATAAAAGAAATTATTGAATAAAGGATGAATATTTATCCAAAAGTCCATGTTGGAGTCTATCTATCAACAAGTTTTATTGATAAATAAAAATACCATTAAATTATCATTAAATTTATTTTGAGAAAAATAATCTTTAAACATTCCAAGGTGTCTCCTACCACATTTAAACATTTAAACCATAATCTAAATGATGTAATAACATTAAATGAAACATATAATATTATTAAAATAATTATATTCATGATATAATTTTTCAAAGGTCAGTATATACACCATAAATAAGTTAATTGGTGCATAAAAACAAATAAGTCTCAAGGGAATGTAAATTGAGATGATATCCCTTAACTTATGTTTCTTTTTGGGTGGTAATACATTATCCTTATGTATAATGGTTTTTAGACTATTAATAACTTATTTAAACAACATATTAATATTTATGATATCATATATGGTCATCCTATTTTATCTTATTACCCATTTGTTAACATATTGTTTTGTTATTTTCACTGTTTCGGGTGATAATTTCCTAGATTCTTGAGTAAGTTTTGACTTGTCCTATGTTGTTCATATTAATTAGACCATGGTTTATTCATGTTAATAATGTAAAAAATTATTTAAATATTATATATATTTATTATATATGTATTTATAATAGTCTATAATATTTGGATATAAGAAATGAGATGCACAGTTCATGGAGATGGTAGGACAAACATACACATGAATGTTACTTTAATTTATTTTTCATATAAAATGGTTGAAAAGAAAATGGTGTATATGTTTATTATATTTCAAGTGTAATATTTATTTCATACATGTCATATATTATTATTAAAACCATCCTTTATACATTTCATATATAGCGTGAATAAACCACATTACTTTGAGGAGGCGGTAGTCCACACTTCCACAAACGATGTTTTCATATTTATACAAAATGGAAAGCATAATGGTATGTTTTATCAAATGATAAAATAGAAATAAATACATAATAAATATCATATATAAAATATATAAATATATTTTCCATCATAATTCCTAAACATGAATGGTGGTAAAGTAAAAACCGACAATCATCATCTCGTGAGGTCGTACTTCATCGTACACATAAATAGTATGTTCGTTACCCATTAGATGGCATTGGGTTTAAGTGTAGGTATAAATATTATCATAAAATGTATCTCAATATATTTAGGATAATGGTGTCCTTATATAATCATGGAATGAGGTGAGTTTAGGGGTGGTTAATGGAAATAAAACTAAAGATATTGAGGAAAGATGTTACTTATTCTATGGGTAACTCCTTTTGGTTTAAACGAAAGGGAATCCTTGGATGTATTTAAGAATAAATAGAGGCTTATATGACTAATATTTAGAATTTAAGATATAATTTGGGTAGGGATAGGTCGATCTTGAAGGCTCAAAGTGGTGTGAGGAAACAAGGGAGAAGGTACCCTTTTATAATTGAGGTGAGAGGGAACTACTATAAACACTCAAACTAATAAATTAATATAAATTAATTTTCTATTCCAAATGACCCCAAAGTGATATATTTATAATATAATATGATTATGGGTCTAAATACCCTTAATAAATAACTTTTATACATGTTTTGGTCACATAATTACCCTTATCATTTGGCCTTAACCCCTAGTTATGCCCTTTATTTCTTACCATGGCAACTCAGATTTTTACCCATTAAGGGTGAACATAGTTATTATAAAATTAAAAATGAACCATATAGTCATGGATAAAATTTTAAATTTTATCCCAATCACTTGGAAAAAAGTTTATATTTTAATGAATTTTATATCATTTAATAGAATATTATTTATTTTAGAATATCATAAATATTGATTTGGAAACTATTCATTTCTTATTTTTTTTAAATATAAATACATAATATAACTTCAAAAAAAAAATTTAATAAAATTTTAATATGTATAGGTAATCTAGAATTTTTTTTTGATTCCATCAATTATGTAAATTTTATTTTTTTAATATTTTTAACAACATTTAAAATATATGCCCATTAATTAAATAATTACTACGTCATCATTCCAAGGCCTTTATTTTAATTATTTCTTCCCTAATTTTTTTTTAAAAATATTAATGAATATAAAAATTTTATATTTCAAATGAATATTTATATTCAAATATATTCTCTAAATAACCATATATAAAAATGTAATACTTATTAAAAATAAGAGTGTGACATATTCGACTTACCTTAGAATAAAATACTATAAATTGCTTAAATTCATACAAGTGGATCCAAGAGGCCATAAAATTAGCCCAATGATGATTTTATAAGAAATTAGCTCATAAAAAAAAATTATTACATGTGATAAGGTAATTTTATTGTCTCTATTGTATTATTTTACCCATAATTACTTGATTTACCCCTCACTTTGGTAATTAAAATATTACTAAATTTACTAATGATATGCCCGGAAATAAAATAAAATTATATAAATAATTTGGAATAACTAATTTGAAATATGTAATCAATTTTTAAAAATTGAAAATAGGTAATTTGTGATAATTTATTTAAAATTAATCTCATTGATGGAATGAGAAAACAAGGTTTTAAAGTGAAAACTTTAAAAAGATTGAAATATTTTCATATCCAAATTCAATGTGAAATTGATTAAAATTGATTAAATTAGATTAATTGATAAAATATATTTCTAATTATACTTTAAAATAAATTACAAATATAATTAAACAATTTAAATTATTTAGATGAAAAATGTGTTTTCAATTAAAATGTAATATTTATTAATTATTCATCAAAAAATGAAACATATCAAAAAAAATCAAAAAAATCAAAGTAAATTTTTAAATTAAAATTTAAAATAAGACGTTTATATTATCAATTATAATACATAAAAGTTTCATAAATCAGATTTAAAATAGGTTCTCTGTCAAAATGTGGTAAACTTCCTTTATAAAAATACTGGTTTTTTTGTGTAATATTGGGTTTGTTCATGTCTTAGATATATCAAATATATTGGATGAATATCAGAAATATTTTATTAAATATATAAAATATATATTTCACTAATATCATTCACCAATATTAACTAATTTAATTTATTAGCATAAAATTTATTTCTGATCATAAAAATAGTTTTTTATAAAAACATCTCATTATATTCAATTGGTTCTTATATTCATTTACAATTAATAGGTAACTAATTCAATAATCCATAAATTTTAATAATTTAGTAAATAATATTCATAATATCTAATTTAATGGCTAGTTTATATCTTATTATATTAAATAATAATATTTTAAAAATATATTTTCATTATATAAAACTTGGCCATTCGTGTAACACAATCCAACACATTGTTTTGTGTAACATAAGATTATCATGGTCTTGCGTATAAATAAAGCTGCAAAAAAAATTAATTTTATTCAAAATTTAAAAAATTGAAATGTATTTGGGTGTTACAAAACCCAAAATATGAAAATAAAATTTGGAAATGTTTACCAACTTCGTTCCGTTTTCATTACCTGTATCATCATGTGATAATATTATGATAAGATGATAACCTATAAAAAATGTTATATAAAGACTTTTGTATCATTGGAAATGTATTAGAAAAAATTATATCTATTATAGAAGTGTTTTATAACCTTTAAAACATTAAGGGTAGTACTCAACTTGTGGAATGATATATTTTAAATAATTAATGGTTAAAAAAATGTTGATGGTGTTAGAATTATGGGAAAAAAGTATCTAGAATTTGGTTTTTTTATTTTTCAATGGTTTAAACCATCATGAAATATTTTCTATATAGTTTGTATAAATCACCATGAATTAATTAAATAAGAAATATTTTACTTTGGGTTTTTAAATCACATGGTGGAATTTTGAAAATATAAAAAAATAAGTTTTTAGTGGGTTTTTTATATCTCATAGTGGTTTTATTTATAATTTTTCCCTACCATAACTTGGTGGTTTAAATTGCCATGAAATAGCGATGATTAATTTTATGTAGGTTAATCTATTTTGATCATCTGTACTGTAAAAAAAATTATATCAATGAAATCACCACTTTTAAAAAAATGCAGGTATTATTCTTAATGACAGAAATTAAAACATCATATTAATTAATTAATTCTCATGATATTGTTAAACCAATGGGGTCACATCCATATTTTTTCCACCCATGAAGAAAATCAATGTAAAAACATATATGGATATTGATCTCTTGTATTTGACTCCCTCTAATGGTATACTCTACTTATTTAACTTTGATTCCAAAATAAAATATATATAGTAATTAGTCTGCCTCACAATACCTTCCCATAATGACAATAAATTTCCACATTTAGATAAATAAATGAAAAATTCACTATAATTTTCTGTCAACCCCAAATCCAAATTAAATTTAGATCATTCACACACATATATAATAATGTATATATAACCTAGGGTTGACACTCCAAAATTTAGGGGGATAGTAAAAATGTCATGAAACTTTTATAACATTAAATAACACCTCAAGTCACCCAATAAACTAGAAGATAGGTTACACTGAAAAAAATCAATGATTTCTAATATCATGGAAATGCATTTAGTAAAAATATATCTCCCACTTCAAAATAAATAAATTTTCATCTAAGATAATGTTAATATAATAATATATCATTATCCTATCATTGAAAAATTGAACCCAAAATGTTTTCTATTTCAACTTCCTAGTCTTAACCCCTATTGTGTTTTGAAATTCATCCTAACAAAATGAAAACCCTACAAGAATTCCCAAAAGGTTCTATATATGGTCATGTATCAGTAGAGTGGTGATAATATTTCATATGGAAATATTTTTATTTAAAGGGATTCCATCATATTTTTATAAAATTCAATCACACTTCCAGACAAAATAATTTACAATTATTTATTCTATTTAAACAACAATATCACCCACATTATGCTCAAAATCAATCCTCATAAAAACTACCACTTTATGAGTAATGATCTATACCATATCAAATAATTACAATCAATATCTACATTATAATTAATTTTAAAATTAAAAACCATTACATATACATATATATTGTATTGAAATTTAGTATTTTAGATGACTATTGTATTTTAAAATTTAAATATGGGATTTTTCCAATAAAGTTATTATATAATTGAATACATGTATGATATTCTCTTTATATAATTTACCCAATGAAATTATTATAGTGATAAAAATCACATCCTATAATTTTATATGACTCCCCTATTACAAGATTATGTTTGACTATAATTGAATTGTGTTTTTCAAAATAATGAATTACCACTTAAATTTTGGAGTGAGGGTGAGAGGATAAATACAATATATTGAAATTAAATAACAAAAAATGGCCCGGATGATCACTCAAATATCCGAGATGGGGATTTTCCATAGTGAATTAGGTGCATACGATCAGGATTCTTCTTTATAGTGACCTGATGAACAAGATCATCCTAGGAGACTTAGTATGAGTGTTTGGGGTTGGAATCCCAAAATTCCCTTATTTTTACATCCCAATGAAATATTAATGAAATTTGAAATAAAATAAAAATTAACACAAACATGAAGATAAAAGATAATACATAAACTTCTTTGGTTGGATTATTTTATTAACTAAAAAAAATTTGGTATAGAAATCTAAGAAAACTTATGTTCAACCAACCAGTCACCTAAACTTATTTTTCTATATGAAAATGAAAAAAATCGATTTTTTTATATATGAAACAAATAATATTTAACATATAAATATTTTAATTATTGTATATATTACTATAGGGACCCTTTTTCTTGAAAACCTCTTTAAACTAGATGTGTTATTGATACTACATTTCTCTTTTCTTGATTCATTCTTCTTAAAAAGTTTATATAATAAATAATTAATAATAAAATTATATTTTTTTACTTATTTATTAAATAATATTACAATAATAATAAATTATTCAATACCATATGTTTCTCATTCTATTGGATATCAAAAATAACATTCCATTACTCATGAGGAACATCTCCTAGTACCTATCACAAAACTACAAAATATTAAATGATGTATTTTTGAACTAATTCCATAGTAACCATTAAAAAATATTCCATTTTTTACATTTTTTTAAATTCAAATAAAATAGATAACATGTTTCATATTTTAATGAATGATCATCTATAATAAAATTAACAAGATTTTTATAATTTTACATATAATAAAATTCCATTTATTCAATGAATATTAATTTATTAAAATTAACTAAATATAAGAATCGATTACTACATTATTTGATGACATAGGGATATCTATCCAATATAAATAAGGAATGAGAAGGCATACTGGATGAAAATAATACTGGTCAAATATCAAAAGACTATTCCCTCATACACATCTCTGAGAACCCCAAAAATATGAAATAGTACAACTATCTGCCACTAAGACTGCACATTTATAAACTATTAATGGTTGTATCTGTAACATTATTTTTTATATATTATTGGAAAAATATTATATTAATATTCAAAAATTATTTTTTCATTGAAATTCATATCTATAAAAGAGAACCTCGAATATAATCGTGAGGTAACTAGAGTGACCATATACTCCCAAAATGAATAAACCTCTCCTATACAAATTAATAACATACCATCACTCAGATGGGGTTTATGTATGTATTTGAAGTGTGCAAAATATGATCAAGATGGTGAGAATGTAAATTTTAGATACTATTTAGAGGGTTTAATAGGCCATAATAGATAAAGTACGTGAAGCATTATCTAGAAAAGACTATGGAATTTAGTTGTGGGAAAACCATTTTCGTCAATCGAATACTATCACGGAAATGTTTTATCATTGAAAATACTATAATTAAAACATGAAAAAAATTCATATGGTATATTTTAAAACACGTATAACATTTAATTTTTTATAATCAAACACTTAATTCAAAACATGAAATGAAAATATTATAATAAATTTATATTATTAGAAATAAATTATATAATACCTAGCTAATTTATTTGTTAATGGATCTCTAAAAATACAAACATTTCCTCCTAAAGTGGTCATATCATTATCATGGTCCATCATTAATTCTTTTAAATCATCCTCCTCTATAATATAAATATTCTATATATCAACTTAGAAAAGTAAGTCAATGTCATACTGTTGATGCGATTTAATGTGCCAAGTTAATTTTTTAACCTCTTAATTTATATCATACAAGTATCTTTGTTTCATGTTCCCAACTGTACTCCAACATTTATTCATTACATCTACCATATAATTATCATTTTTATCATGATACAAATATATACAAATCAAGTTATTCGCATTCAACAATATCAGTCAAGCAAGGGAAGTTACCATAATTAATGTTTAAGTAATCTCTTTTTATAACCCTACCAATATAAATACACTTTTATTTAAATAAAATAACACAAAAATAACCATACTAGTTTTATTTGATAACATCAGCCAATATTCAATAATATGTCAGTTTAGTGATATTATATATACTAATATTTTTTGTTTTCAAACCATCTTCTTGATCAACTATATATAATTCAAAATCATTCACATTACAAGCATCAAATTTCCTATCATGACAAAGAAGACCACGAGGAAAAAAACCTCAAATTGACTCATACTTTAGATATAATATCAATATTAATCATCTATAGGAATTTAATTAATACATTACATTTATTAAATATATACATCAACTTATTATAGATATGTTCATGTAGTTATAATCATAAATGATGTGTAAATAATTCCACAAGATAATTATTAATAGATTTTTTATATTTTTTTCATTATCTACTCATATTCTAATACACCCCTTTATTTTTTTCCTTAGTTCATCAATGTGTGCATCACCAATTTCACTATTTAGTAGCACATATTTATGATCTTGTAATAATTTTAGCTATGTCAGTGTAATATTTTTTTGTTCTGCCAAACCAGTCAACCAATAATTTGAAATATTTTCATTTTCTTATCAGGTTGGTATTGAGTTAACATATTCTAAAAGCAACTAACTTCATTAAATTATTTCTTTATTTCATCAATGTTTCTTGAATAAAAGTTGATACACTCTTTTTTTAGGTAACTATAAGAAATTGATCCATCCAATTGTGAAGTATTTTTCATATATGATTTCAACTGGACATGGTATATGTAAATAAAATTGAATGTAACATAATAAAATTTGAATGAAATGAATTATAAGGAATGGTTTACTTTAGAATAAAAACATATAAATAATGTATCGTTCATCTAAATCATCCAATTATAGTTCATGGAACCTCAAAATTTAGATTTCTTGACCAAATGCATAGAAAAATTCATCATGAAAATATTATATAATGGGGGAATGATCATCACAATATGAAAATGCATTAGTACTTTTATTTCCTAGATTTTTTCACGATCTTTTATTTTTTAAATTTTTCCAAAAAGTTATTTGAAGAAGCTTTAAAACTCTCTTAACACTACATATACCTTTTTAGAAAATATCTCATGCAATATAAAAGGTAGTAACTATACTAAAAAAATGTATAAATAAAAAATTTCCAATATATATAACCTAGGAACCATTATGTTAATAAATATTGAAATGTTACTTTAATAGCCATAAAGTACTTTAAAATATTTTAATATTAAAATAAATAATTTTTTATATATCTTTATTTAAAAAAACTACTACATCAAATGTTAAATACTCATGTGGCTGAAAATCATGATCATATTCATTGATTTTAAGTAATTCAGAGCATTTTTATGGCCATTCTATTTACCATGATCACTGAGTAGTGATAAAATGATGTTTTCACAAAAATTACTCTTAATATACATAACATCAAAATTATGAAATGGGAAATTAAATTCTTAGAATAATATTTTGAAAAATATATTTTTTTCTTCTATTGTTTTCTTTTAAATTCAACATATGGCGTGGTTTGAAATTTTTTCCCACTAATATTAAAATTATGGACCTTCCAAAATTCCCCTCTAACATTTCTAGTATTTCAAATATTTTGGAACCTACATATATATTTTATGGTGTATGATGAATTAAATTAATTAATTTTATATTGTTGAACCCAAATCTATGAGACACATTAAGAAATATATGATGAAATAATAAGACCCATTTTTTACTATAAGTTAGTCTTTTGGGATCAAAATAAATTCTACCAATAAGTCCATCAAAACTAGTGTTAGTGTTTATATCTAATTATATCACAATTATAGTTAATCAATTGATGGTATATAATAGAGAATCATTAATTTTTAACATTTTTGTAGTATATGAATCATATATTTTACCATTTTTGTTCAATAACTCTGGGAATTATTCAATTGGAGGAAGACATTTTACATGAATATGACTTATAGGAATCAATTTTCCAAGAGTAATCGTTGAAATGGTGAATTATTTTTATTTTTTACTCAACTATATAGGTAGATTTTAGGGAATCACAATAATTTACCAAATTTTACAACCAGTACACAAAGTTCTATATGGGTTTAATGAATCGTTATCTAATCCCAATGACACATTCTTCAGGTAGGATGAGAAATATTAATATAATGAATCAAATTTTTTTTATACTTTTATTCACTTAGATTTAACATTAACTTTTCATTTTTATTTTCCACAGCATGCCACATCATGGGCACTATGGTTTTAGATTACATGAATAACTATTTCAATAAGGGTCTTAAAATTATATAATAAAAACCTTTATAGGATTATTATATTTTTATTATCTACAGAAATATGTTGACTTAAAAATTAAACATTACTCTTTAAAGTCCATATAAAAATGAAATCTCCTTTTCAAATTTGTTTAATCAATACTCTTTCACATATTTCATACAATAATTAAGATAGTAACGTTTTTCTTATTATTAAGACCATAATTGTTGATTACTTTTTTTCAGGTGACAAAAAGACTCATGAATTTTCTAGAAATTCATCACACATAAATTTCACTACCATTAACATTGATTTTTTTAATTATACATAAGCACATTATGTGGTATAATGTTAATATAAATTAATGTTTTAAATAAATGATAAATCATCTATACAAATATTGATTTCCATCATCAAATAAATCATGAAATTAATTTTTCTGATAAATAATGATTTTTCTTTCGTTAGTCTATACAGAATTATAAAGTTGATCCATTGATATGAAATAATATAGATATTATTTTCCTAAAGTTTCAAAATAATCAATTTTCAAGTTAATATATATATTATCCTAGACTAGTTGTAATGATAGCTGTGATGTTGATGTTGGTTCCCTATAATGACAAAATAATACTTTATTAGTTTTTCTCATTCTTCATTGTTAAGGAAACTGTGTGTTCATTCTACAAATTTAAATCGATGTTCAAACTTTTATTAACATTCAATTATATATTCGAAACCCAACAAACATATTGAGAATAGAATTTTTACAATATCAAGTGTCCATAAAATTCATGTATCTTCAACTATATTTTAGATTTACATTTATGGAATATTGATTTTAATTTCCATTCCACATGTTTAATGGATGTTAAAAAGATAAAAATCCCTCATAAACCTTATCATGTGGAGGTTTACACCTAGTTAATTTGATCCAATTTCTATCTATATATCTAACTTCATTATCATAAAAAAAATATAGTTATATAAAAATATTGGACTAAATTAAGGTTTATAGTCATAAAAAGACAAAAACAAGGTATTTTAGAAATCCCTATGATTATAACATGTATTAGACAAAAAATGGGTCATATATCAGTATCACACATTTAATAAAAACCCAAGTCTCCCTGTAAGTGAAAACAATTGTGAACATTTTCAGAAAAAAGTTAATAGAAAAATTACCAAACCAGACATAAATTCCAAGAATACATTTATACTTGAACACAAAAAATCCAAAATATATGTTATAAATTTAAATCCCAATTTTGAGTCATGTAAATTAAAATATAAATTTACCCATTATTGAGAAATTATGTACCACTTTATTATCACTTTAAATAATTTTAAATGTTGTTTCCTACATGTGTACGTCAAATTCAATTCCAATATATTTATGGAAAAATAATTAAAAACCTGTTGTAAATCCTAATTTTTTATTATATATGCTTATACCCTTAACATATATATTTTTTAGAATTTAAATCATCAATTATAGTATTTTAACCTAACCAAAAATACTCACAAAATAATCCAATTAATCCAAAAAAATCACTACAATTCATTCACTAAAGATAAGAATTGTTATATAAGTAAATAAATCTTAAACACATATAATTTAAATTTAAACACCATTTTCATCCGTCAATTTTGAATCAATTAATAAATGATTAATTATTACACTAATTTCATAAGTTATTTTACCACCTTATTCGTTAAACAATCATTTAACACATGAATATCCATTATTTTGGAATTAAAATCATTATGGAATATAAAACTCACTAAAAAATTAATGAAAAATTATTCTATATAATTATAACTAATTAACATGATATATAATTCCTAGGAATTCATAAAAACATGTTCATTATAAAAATATAATAAATCATAAAATAAATACTTAGGTTTGTAAGGGGTCACCTAATAGACACTTAGAGAACTATGAACTGAAAGGGAGAAGGATGGATTCCTTCTATATCAGATGGAATTACTAAAATCCAAAAACTATAAAACATGAAGGTTATTTATGACATTCTAGTGAGGGGATATTTTAGGTTTGAAGTAAAGAAGGATGACTGAGAATTTCTGGGAAAGAAATTTGTTTGCATGTCACTAAGAATCACCATATCTATAGGAAAGAGGATCCTTTGATTAGTTGGATTTATCCTTTGATCAACTGGAGTGTATTTAGGGATAATATTAGATTGAGAAGGTGGAGCTCAAAGAGGGAAAGTGGGTATTAGGGAGGATGATTAATTTATTTATCATTTGTAGTTGTTTAGAGAATTTTTTAAAACATTTCCACTAAATAAATGTTGATTGTTTTTTGTGGGTTTCAAAAACCACCATTACAAAACTGAATTTATGTATAAATAATTTTATATTGTATCCTATGAATTTATATAATATCTATAGTGGTTTTGGTTGGATTTATCATCATCAAAATATATAACATCACATTATAAATATTCGCATTGATTATTTATTTTTTAATAAATTCATTTAATATATCTGTATATATATATTGACTATAGTGCGAAATTTTTTATTTGATAGTTTAAAATTTCTAAATTATTTATTATAATTTACATACTATAAATATAATTATTACATGTTATGTACAACATAAGATTTCGTTTTATTAAACCAGGGATAAGTTTTTTTGTTATAAATATGTTACCACAGTTAATTGTTTTAGACATATTATGGGCTAGGATTCTATTATATTTAATTTATCCAGTGAACATTGATATATGGGTATAGAGATGTTGATATGGAATTTACATTGGTTTGGGAGCTTAGTCATTTCTTTAGAAAATAATAAGTTATAATCTTATCACACTATACCTTCTCATTTGTATATTTTGTATTTTATTATTCAAAATCCAATATAAGAAATATTTTCACATACATTATATGTTAGATGTATTTGGATATATGTAGATATAATGCTATTTTATTTTTGGGTTTATAAAAAAATAATTAGTTATATAAAATATTATAACTTAATATCTTGGGAACATATTTATTTCGTTAATGAAATAAGTTACCAAACTTTATTGTTAAAATAATATAATCATGGTTGAATTGAATGATATAGAATGTTATAAATGATATTTATATGGAAATGGGGAGACTATGAAATTACCTTAACATACTAACTATTAGATTCATTCTAAAGAGAATGCATTTTAAGATCTAGATCATCTAAATGGGTAGGTTAGGCCAAAGATGGGTGATCATGGATTTATCCCATGTATGGAATAATAGGTACAAGTGAACCTATTAATATTATGTGACTATATTAAAATTTTTTCTTTGTGTAAAACTTAGTTAGGAAACCTTAATAGAAGTTTTGTTCCCAAAGTATTATAATTAGGATAATTTATATGGTTAATTGAGAAAGGCATTTTCATCCTAAATATTCAAGATAAATATATGACATGTATGATTTGATTTTCTATCTAAATTGTTAAATTTTGACTAAAATGTCAATGATAACAATTTTTTAGTAAAATATAGATCGTTTACCACTAATAAAAATGATGTACAAAGTCATCATTTTATTATTATTATTTTGAACACATTTTCTTATTTAATTGATATAAAAATGATACTCACCCCATAAATATGACTTATCAAATATCTTTTCATGCTCACTAATAAAATTTTTAGATATATTTATTTTTGGACATGTAGTTTAATATAAGGTTTTTAGTTTTTTGATATGTTTTCATTGAGTTTATTTGTAATAATAAGGATAAAATTTTATTGAAATAAGTTTATTTTATTCATACTCTATGATATTGTATACATGTTGTGAATTTTATAATAGTGTTGATCGGAAAAAATAAATAATTAGGAGAAAATTGATTATTATAGTGGTAAATAAATTTATTAGATTAATGGAATGATTTTATAGATTATAATACTAACATGTAAACAATATCTTCCTTGAGAATTAATTATAGGGTTGGAATAATATTACAATGTAATAGCAAAAAATATTTTTTTTAAATTCAATATCATTTTTGGATAATAAAAGATCATCCTTCCTTATTTAGAATACTATTTTATCTATAAATGTTAATGATATGTTTTTTTATAGTTAATAATATGGTGAATGTTTTATATATTCTGATTATTGATAATCCACTCTATAGAACTCAATATATAAAGGCTATGGTTTTTTATTATAACACCACTTATCATTGGAATGGTCATATTTGTAATAAAAATGAGATATGAATTAAAATAATCATTAGAGATGGATTATTAGAATCATTAAGTTATGATTTGTTTTATTGGTGTTGATATTATTTATCTAGAAAATGATCAATAAACCTTTTATTGGTAAATGAGGGAGGGTTAAAGGCCATTGTACCTAAAAAATAGTGTTTTATATACACCAATGAGAATACTATAAAGTAGTTGGTATAAGTATTTTGTACAATTATTTATGATTTTGATAGTATGGTCATGTTTTTCTTATAAGTCACAGATTTTAAATCTATCAAAATCAAAAGCAGTTAAAAATATATTACATATTAAACTATGAAAAAGAAATATGATAATATTTTGTTGATGAATACTTCAAACAAGTATTAGTTGATCATTTAAGTTATTAGAGAATATTTTCACAAAAATTATCCTCCTTGAACACTATAATTTAATGTTATTTCAGAGAGTGGATAAATTTTACCTTATTGGAAATATTTTTATATATATGTTAGTCTGAACTTCTTACATCATTATAGGATTAATATCATGAAATATTCACATTTATTCTTAATAATATATAATTTAATTTATTTATTAATAAACCATATGAGATCTTTTTTGGTAGGCACCCCATTTTGTTTTTATGTGAATATTAGGATGTGAAGTATATAAAAGAATTTATTTGCGATAAAATTAATTTCAAATAATAATTTTTTTTCTTTTATTCCATCCTAATGAAAATAAAGGATAATATTTCTATATTATTACTAAATATAATGTTTTTATGACTCATACTAATAATTTTATTGGGAAATAATTAATCACTCGTCTGGTCAGCAGGTGGAAAGTAGATCATGGAGATATTCATCTTTAATAGATATATGTATTTTTTGAGATAGTGTTTGAGTCAATTCCATAAGATATTTTTTAAATATAGCTAAACCATGTTTTATATGATACTCAAAGGCTAGTTAGTAATTTCTGAGATCCTGAGGAATGTGTTGGAGTTGGTTCCCTAGAACCATCTTATTTGTGCTTTCTGGCAACCATATTCATATTTCATAATATTAATAAACTCCTTATCACATCATTATTATTATTCCATGTAACGTAATATGTGATAATGTCCTAAGAGTAGCTGTCACACTAAAAGATTATAACAGCTCCCCGCTATGATGACAATCCAGAAGTGCTACGACACTATTATTAAATATATGTTCTATACTTGTATGATATCATATGAGGGAAAAATGATACAGGCTATCCGGGGTAGAGACTCATATGATATTGAGGGACCTTCCATTGGTGTACAGCCTTGGTAATTTTTAGTAGGATATTATGAGAATGAGACCCTCCAGTATAAATTCCATATTTATATCGGTTATTAGATGATCATATATGTGGACATGTGTATTGATCCTTATATATTAAGATTATTATTAATGGATATTATAATTCATTTACTTTAATGTATTGCTGAAAACTGTGACATCAGATGTTCATGGTGAGGTAATATACGTTGGGTGTGTCACGAGTAATATTTCACAAATGAATAATCTATTAAATTATTTGTCACTTATTTTCTTTAATTGAAGTTGATATATCATGACCTTTTATGGAAATGATATAGCCTAAATAAATCAATGGACATGGTGTTTTATAGGCTTGTTCAATTTCTAGGAAGTCAAAGAAAGAGACATCAATTACATAGGTTGATGGCATCAACGTGCAACCTTCTAGATTAGAGATACCATTATAAATGTATTATATTATACAATAAGTGTTCTTATGTGGTATTATTTCATTTTAGCATTAAATTATTTATCTATGGGTGCCTTTTAATGTTTATAAATGCTAACCTTGGACTTTAGGATGCTTCACCTAATTCCACCGAGAAAGAGGACTTGAGGGTCACACACCAAGTGTATCACGTATATTAGATTAAAATAAATAATATTTTTTATTATTAATAAACCATAATTTATTTTATTTATTTTTAAATTAAATTTGTTGTTTTTCATTCATTGCCTTCTCTTATTTTGTAAAGTCTTTAATGACCATGGTTTCTTTTATATAAACTATTTTCTCCTTACCTACATGTGAGTAAAAGCATATGTAATGGATAGAGCTCCCAAGCTAGTGAAAATGGTTCATGTTTGGAGCCAAGGTAAAACCAATTGATGAGAGACACATAAGTGTACATGTTAAAATCTATAAAACAAACCTTAATTGGTTCAAAGTGTTTTCCCCATGTCAATGGTTAGTTTACCGACCACCCAATAAAGTAACCATTTAAAAAGTCTCATGATCATTCCACTTAATTATTTTATTTCTGTCAACTTGCATGGTTATTTCATTATAGCTGGTTTTCCATGATCACATGAATTAATGAAATTAACCTTCATGCAAGATAAAACTAAAATAAATTGGTTTATACATAAATAATATCTAAGACATGGTTAATCAGTTATATAAATACACATAAAATTAACAAGCATGGGATAAATATATTAATTGTAAATTTATGTATAAAAGGATAAAATCTCTCAATTATATATATTAAGTGTCTATATCCCTCCACTACTTCAGTTAAAATCAAATAATAGTTCAAAGTACTTCACCAACCAAATTGGGGGTTCTTTCAATTATTATGGAATTCTAACTTGTTGTTTTGTGTGGACTTAACATTGTTCACACCAAGTTTTGATAGCCAAAAAATGACATAATGTAACTGAGAGGCAATGGTTAAGGAAATCCGATTTAACGATTTCAGGAGTGGGGAGTCCAATCAACAGATCAATGAACTTTGAGTTAAATCAGTTGGCATTTCGAATGCCTACCTAAAACTATTCAAGTTTCTTGACGATCCATTGTTGGTATAATTATAATGGGAATATGGATCCTTACATCTAGCATATCCAAGAAATATGATATTCTAATGATAATTGTGAGGTTTATTGGGTTTTGATAAAAATAGTGGGAGAATAATAAATATTTTTCTTATTTTTTTATTTGTGTAATTTTTTTAATAATGTAAAAAACATATCCTATTATTATTTTTATAAATATAATTACAATGACTTCAAACATATAATTGTGAACCATACTTGAGAATGATAAACTTCTCACAGGAAAAAATTTCCAAGAGTGGAAATGGTGTTTACGTTTTATCCTCAACTAGGAGAGGAAAATTTCTATAATGGAATAACCTATTCCTAAATTACCTGATAATGAGTTAAGTGATTAAGAGTTAAATATCTATGAGAAACATCGAGATGATGCAATATATAACTGGTATTTCATGTTATCATCCATGACCAATGATATTTTTAAGCGACATGAGGACATGAATGTGTATAGAACGATGTATCACCTTTGGGATATCTATAAAGAGAAGGCAAGAAAATAGAGGTGAGATTTATCTAATTATTTATTTACAACTAATCTTGTAGAGAATTCCCCAACTGGGCCTCATGTATTTAAGATTATCGGTTCCATTGAATGCTTATACATCTTTGGTATTAAATTCTGAGATGATTTTTAAATAGATCTCATACTTTCATCGATACCCAAGACCTTCTCTGGTATTATTATTAATTAAAACATGAGTGATAATGGGAATATTCTTTCATAAATTCATTATTTAATTATCCAAGTAGTTCATGTCATGGGATGGGAAAAACTTGTTGTCCTTATGGTGAATAAGAAAATGAGGAACAAGAAAAAGGGTCCCAATAATCACAAAAAGTATAACAATACTGAGCACCAACCTTTTAAGAAGAGTAAGATCCAGAGGAATTGAAATGAAAAGGAGGCAATATTTTATACATGTCGCAAGTCAGGCCACATGAATAGAAACTGCACCCAAATGTAATGGAAATCTAAAGGTGAATTTATTTTTGACTGTAATGTTTCAATATCTACACATTGGGTGTTAGATATACCCTTCGGTTCTCATAACTATATACAAATGTATGAAATATGTATATTTTAAAATATTTCTAGCGGTGAGGTTGACCTAAGAGATGACAAGGGTGTGAGGATGGTTTCCCTAGCCATTGGCGACTTCAACATTTCACTGCCAACAAGAATGATTTTGGTTGTAAAAGGATTTTAGTATGTACCTATAGTTACCAAGAACATAATTTCTTTTTCATGCCTAGATATATATGGTTTTATATCCAAGATTTGAAATAAAAGTTTTTTATTTTATATGGAAACGTATGTTATGGTATGACACATTTAATTAATGGTATTTATGTTTTAAATTAGTAAAAAACAATTATTAGCCATTGATAACAAATCACATTATCATGAGTCATATAACACTGAGCATTGAATCACCATCTCAGTCATATAAACAAGACGCATTTAAAAATATCTATCAAGAAGGTTATTTGGACTCATCTGGTATAAAAACACTTAAAAGATGTCATGCATGTTTACAAGGAAAAATTACCAAACCGACATTCGATGGATAGGGTGAAAGGGCCACATAGCTTTTAGGATTGGTACACACTATTATGTGTGGACCATTTCTAGTAGAGTCTATAGGTAAATATTAATACTTCATAACCTTTATTGATGAATTTAGTATATATGACTTGGTCTAATTAATGATGCATAATTTTGAGTCCACCGAGAAATTAAATGAATTCAAGAATGTAGTACATAATCAACTTGAAAATAAGATTAAAAGAATCTGATCTGATTGAGGGAGTGAATAACATAACAACATTTTTGATAATCTTTTATAGGATTTTGGGATCCTTTTCAAACTTATTCCTCTTTTTAAACCAAAATGGAATGTTTTTAGTGAATCTTTATAAATGGTAAGGTTGATGATGAGTCATGCAGATATTCCATTATACTTTTGGGTATATGCATTACAAATTGTTTCATCCACATTAAATCAAGTACTAAATACTAAATAAAATGGAATTACTTTAAAGTTATGGAGTGGGATGAAACCTGGTTTGTCGCATACACATGAATGAGGTTTCGTGGATTTTTTTACAGCCTTCTTCGAAAAAAAAACTAGCACCCTAGGGCACAAAGTGTATCTTTATTGGGTAACCTAAGGAAAGAAGTGATACTACCTATACAAACCCTCTTAAAATAATTGACTATCACCAAAAAAGAAATGTTTCTTGAGAGGGGGAACATCCTTAAAAATCTTAGTGGTAGTAATATTGACTTTGATGAAGTTGACTCTCATAATACATAAGTATTAGTATAGAAACCAATTTCATATACCCCCTTAGAATAATTAGTTCCTAAAACCAAATTACTGAATAGAAGTACATGAGAGGTGAGATAAAAAGAGTGATATGTTTTGATAGTCACCGAATATTGTGACTCATTATTAGTAGATAATGATGAACATGTATCCTAAAAATATGAGATAGAGATATCAGAAACTACAATATGGAAAGAAGAAATTAATTGTGAAACATATTCCAGGTATTAGAACCATGTTTTTGTTTTTGTTGATACACCAATTGATATAATGATCGATGTGTGAAAATGGGCATTGAAGAGAAAAAATGGACATGGAAGGTAACGTAAATGCCTATAATGTAAGGTTATTGGGTAATGGTTTAAAAAAATGTTAAGGAATTGACTATGACAAAACCTTTTCACCAGTTTCCATGTTTAAATCCATCTGAATTATAATTTTTATAAAATCATACCATGACTATGAGATTTGGTATACGAATTCCAAAATAATATTGCTTAATGGGAACCTTCATGAAGTTGTTTATATGAAACAACCAGAAGGACTTTGGGATCCAGGTAATTCCAAAAGTATTTCCAAGTTTCAAATATCCTTTTATGGATTGAATCAAGCATCCAGGTCATGGAACATTTTATTGGATAAATCCATAAAATAATTTTGTTTCATTAATAATGAATTTTAGCTGTGTGTTTATAAGAGGTTTAGTGGGAATGTGGTTGTTATCCAAGTAATATATGTTGATGACATATTATTTGTTGGAAATGACACATCAATCTTACAGTTTGTTAAGGACTGTTTAAAAAATGTTTCTACATGAATAACATAGGTGAATTAGCCAATATTATAGGGATCAAGATTTTTCACAATTGATCTAGGAGGCTTATTGGAATATGTCAAAGTATATATGTTGACTTGATATTGAAGAGATTTTTTTTTGGAAATATCTAAGAGGGGATTGGTTATAGTGTCACATGGTTTACATATTTCTTAGAAAATGGGTACCCATACACAAGGGTATATTCATAGCGTAAGGAGGATATGAGGATAAGGTCATCACGAGTTATACTAAGTCTATTTTTCTGATAGATTAGGATAATATTAATTCGAAATATGCATTTGTTTTCTGTCTCATTAGAGGAGCTGTGAGATGGAAGAGATCAAAGTAGCCAGTTTTTGATAATTATACAGTGGAGTTTGAGTATATAGTGACTTCTGATGAAGAAATTGAATCCATTTTAATATGTAACTTTATCCTAAATCTTTATTTGGTACCAAGAATTAAATACCCTATCACATTGTATTGTGATAATACTGTAGTGGTGGATCGTGAAAAATTCCAAGGTCACACAAACAGAAAAAGCATATACTATGGAAGAATCACCTGTTGAGGGATTTTTATCAAGGGGTGAAGTTTCATTAAGAAGAGAACCCATTGAAGAGAACATTATGGATGCCTTTAATAAAGTTTTATATCATTAGAAAGATGGATGTCATGTGAGATCTGGTAGAGAGAAGGTTGTTAGCAATTAGCTCTAGTTCTAGTTAGAGTCTATTAGAGTTAGAACCCTAGAACTATCTTCTGTATAATATATGATAAATTTTATTCATGGTTTTGAATATTAGTAAACACTTTATCACATCATTATTATTCTTATGTTTAATATAGTATGTGATAATTGTTTAAGAGTAGTTGTCACAATAGAAATTCAACGCATTTCCCCACTATGTTGAGAATCCAGAAGTGCTATGACACTATTTTTAAATATATTTTCTATATCCAGATGATATCATTTGAGGGAAACAAATTATAGATAATATCATGGGTGGAGACTCATATGATGTGGAGGAACCTTCTCATGGAGTACTCCCTTGTTAAAATCTATTAGGATATTATGAGAACGAGTCCCGCTAGTAGGAAATCCATAATTATATATGTCATTGGACGTTCCTATCTTCAGACATGTGTAATGATCCTTAGGAATTAGTATTATTATTAATGAGTATTATGAGTCACATACATTGATTTATTGATAAAAATTGTAACAACAGAAGTTTGTGGTAAGCTAGTATATGTTGGTTGTATCACGAGTAATATTTCATTAAGGAACAATGAGATAAATTATTTTTCCCATGTATTATTTAATAGAAGTTGTTATCTTAGTAGCTTTGATGGATATGACATAGCCTTAATAAATCCATGGCCATGGTGTTCTATAGGCAAGTTCAATTTCTTGGATGTCAAAGAATGATAAATCGAACACATAGGATGATAAAACTGGCAGGCATCGAGCATGATTAGAGATATTAAGATAAAGGTATTATATTAAACAGTAAGCATATATATATACGGAATTATGCTGTTTTTGTGTTAATTTCTTTCTTTATGGGTTCCTTGTAGTGTTTCTAGATGTTAACCTAGGTATTTAGGCTACATTGTCTAATTCCATTAACAAAGAGGCCTAGAGGGGCAGACACTATGTGTATCCAGAATCTCCGTTAAATAATAATTCTATTAATTATTATTTAAGAAGATGAATAATTTTTATTCATGAACATGGTTTAATTTTTTTTCATGTTTTCTTGATCGCATATATTCTTTCACCAGATATTTGAGAGAAATAATCTGAGTCAAGTATTTAATAAATATTTGTTATCTATTTATTGAAAATAATATTTATTTATTTGTTATTTAATAATGTAGTGATATTTATATAATAAATAAATAGTCATTATTCAAGTCTTGATAAATATTGTGGAGGAATTAAGGAGAGAGTTTAATTTTCTAGTGAGAAATAATAAATATTTATTTCTATTTGATTAAATAATATTTAATTTAATTTTCAAGTTAAGTGCATATCAAGGAATAATCATAATGATATTATTATTTTACATGGTGGTTTTAGAAAAAAAAATAAAGAATAAATGTGACTTTTGGGATTATTTATTTCTAACCCTAGTGATATATAAACCCTATTTAATTATTTTTCTTATAGAGCTAATTCATTTGTTTTGGTTGTACACAACAGATTTGGAGAATCTTCTCAAAATATAGAGAGATAGCTTCTCCAAGAATGATCCCTGGAATAGAGATATATATTCCTCTACCTCTCACTCTCAAGTCAAGAGAGGTCAATGATAATGCTTTGGAAGTGATTCATGAGATGATCAAAGAAGACGACACACGCGATAGGATTTGTCAAGATAGCACCCAGATATTCCTTCGATGTTGTTTGGGGATTTTTGAATCATGTGTGGATAAATCCTATAGGGAATATAATCTTTATTCCTAAAAATCAGAGATGGGAAAATCTTATCTATTGTACGATCCATCAATAGAGAATGAATTCCAACAAGTTAATTCTTTAATTAATTAAATTAATTATGAATAATATGTTATGATCCTCTCTTTGGTTCATTCATATATCCCTTATCTATTTTCATTGATTCAATTCCATAGATCATGATTTTTATCATTATTTAAATCTATGATTGATCATACATCATAAAAAAAGAAAACTTTGGAAAGATCCATCGCAAGATTCGGCAATTCTCGGATCCTACCGAATGTGGATTTTATTAGAGTTGGTGGTACCCTAGACCAATTTGCCTTAGACATTAAATTATATTATATATTCATGGTATTTGAATATAATATAATATAGTTTATTATCCCATCCAAATTTTCCATTTGCATGATTTTGTAAGTGATAATTTCCTAAGGATACTTGTCGCATTGATAGTAAATAACAATTCCCAGCTATAATGAGATACTTTAGATGCTATTAAAATATTCTTTAAAACTATATTATATAGTCACATGATATATTTTTATTTTATATAGACGCTATATGATATCAAGAGAAGGTGGCTGATAAGAAATTAATACACCTTCTCATAGTGTTATCCCCAGTAATATTCACGAATGTTGGTTATGAGAATGAACCCAACAGTTGGAATTCAATATGTTTCATGCTTCATTGGGTATTCCTATCTGAAAACATGTGTAATGATACTTTGAATCTATTATAATTATTTTTTTATGAATAATGTGTTTATATGTATTTATTAAACCATGATAATGATGGTTTAAGGTGAGTTTGGATACATTAGGTTCACCGAGAGTGGCATCTCATTATTGAATAATGCAATGGACATTTTTCCCCTTCCATTGGAAGTGAATATATCAGGATCATTGATGAATTAGAATTTCTAGATTATGTCCATATCTATAGAGGTCAATCGAAATGGTAAGTTATATATAGGCAATGAAATAGAGTTGAACATATAGGTTGATGAAATAATCAATGAAAACTATTTGATGAGAGATATTAAGACAAATGGGTTATGTTGCATGACAAGAGTTTATAGGTTTTTGAATGTCATTGCGCCTTTAACTATTTTATAAATGGGTTTCTTAGTATGTTTCTAGACTTTGTCCATGTAATTTTGATCATTTAGTATAAATCCACTTAGAAAAGGTCCTAGAGCGTCAAACACTATGTGAATACATGAACCATGGTTAAATTTCATATGAATTTAACTAGTATATTAGAATTTTATTTTTCTATTCCAATTAATAATATTATGTTGGGTTTATTGGTTGGTGGAAAGTATTTATTTATCAATGTATAATGCAGTTAAATTATTTTATTTAATTAAATAAATAATCATTTTACTTGTTATAGAAAATTACAAGGAGAATGATAAAACTATGTTCTGGAGAGGTGCGATTGGTATAAAATTTAAATAAATATTATTTTATTTAGGTAAAATAATAATTAATTTTTCTGTAGTTTACGTTCATGTCAAGTATATAATAGTATTCTTATTGTTATTTTTATATATGTTATTCTTGGGGTAAAGATAATATTAAAGGTTCTTGGTGAAAATAATATTCAAACACAATCTCTATAAATATATGACTATAAAATTCTATAATAGAATGGAAAAGGTATTTCTATTTGTTGAAAAATTGGTTGTGCACAACATTTATCTCTTTAGAGAATTATCTCAGCCTAGAGATATTCTTAAGAACACTCCAAGTACCACAAGAGATTGTTATCCCTCTCCAATATCTTTTTATTTGAGAGAACCAAGAGAACCCAACATTCCTCAATGGGATTTTAATGGAATATTCAACGCTGAACGATGCCGAGTATAGGGATATATGCAGTAGCTTCCAGTGAACCCTATTAAGATGTTCATAGTAACTAAGTGCATGTGCAGATCATCACTATATAAAATCTACCTTTTATTTTTCCATCATAATTATGGTTTGATAATGAGGTTCAACCACATCTAACAAAAAATAAATAATTACAAGGCAATATTATTTCGGATCAATATAATGTAATTATAAATTAAATGTGAGATCCACTCTTTATGGACAATGGGAACAAATTTCTATAAAAATCTAAGGATGAATCTAAATAAATTTTTGATATTTATGGGTGCCACTTAACATGATTCTAATAGACCCTGGAACCTTGAAGATGTATTTGAGAGGTCACATAATATTTTTTATTTTTTATTATTCATTGATAAATTATATGTAATTGCCGTTAGTTTTTCCACTTATATTTTATTTGTTATTCAAACCAAAAATTTTATTAAATTTTTTTAACATATTAATTTTTTCATCTGTGTTTCATATTTTTTTAAATGATAAGGAATATATTAATAATGATCAATGTTTCTATCGGGAAATTATAAGGATTATGGATGATAGACACTGATACAAATTGTGTGTCCAAAAGTACGCATCACATACGAAAGTTAAATACACCTAAAAATATCATGGGATATATGAAGCACCAAGCATCAATAGTTAAGGTTAATTTAATGAACGTCATGTATTGACTATTCCATCCTAGCATATATTTTTTTAGTCTACGTGATGTGTATCTAGTGTATGTGGTGTGCAGTATACACTGGTAAGTAATGAAATTATTACTAACCATGTGGTCAAATACAAGAAATAACATCATGCGGTATAGTAAAAATGAATCATTAATAATACTCAAGGAATTTAGCTACCATATATTTAATTTGAATAATTATTTCCAATATCCAATGATCATGATGAGTTCACAGGCCCGTGACATAGACACATGGTTAGTGAAACACATAACATGTAGCTCATTAGTATATGATGTTCAGCTCATTGAGAAGTATGTCATTCCCCTAAGATGTTTATCTTGGATACATTACAAGTGGTGAAAAATGCATGTATCTCCTCAATACATAGTGTGTAGTAACCCAGAAAAAAAACTAAGTTACAGAGAGAATAATTTTTCAAAACATTTAAAAACATAATTACATCATTGAAAAATTATGTGTTGATTATGTAATAATCGTTTGAACAATTAATAAATGGATGATTAATTCCATTAAATTTTCTAAAATATATAGTCAAGCCATTTATTTTCTATACTTTATTATTTAGAGGTGTCTTTAAGAGACTTTAGATGGTCATTAAGATAATGGGAATTAATTAATTAATTAGTCAATCACAATATTTCAAGCACATGTATCTTAATAATAAAGCTCAAATTAAATTAAATGATAGATAGTGTACATATATGTTTATTTATTTTTTGTGTAAAATCATGGTCCTAGATCAACCTATTTATTATTGGTATATTTTAATTTAATTTATTTAAAGAGTTTTTTCAATCATTGTTATGATATTAAAATAAATTATTGCACATCATCCCATCAAATTTAGTATGTATGGAATGTGTGTCCATGATTTATTTAATATAACCCCCTTTAACCAATATTTTGGTTCCTGTCAACTATGTGTGAGTAAATAAAAATGTAATAGATAGAGATCCTAGGCTGGTGGAGGTGGTACAAGTTCAACGTTCAGGCCAAAACAATCATGTATATACAAAGTAGGATTGGTGGAATTCTGTATCTCGACACAAGAACTGGGTCAAGGTGGATTTTTCCTCTAGGGTATTTAGTTGTTTTATCATCCACTGGATAAAAAACTATTAGATACATATCATGATCATACATCATTATTAATTTATTTTTGATTGTTTCAAGGTTAATTGTTTATTTTGAATATATGGTGATCTCATTAAATACATTAACAAGAATGCAAGATAGATCTAATTAAATTAAATTATGCATAATGTTTTTATAGATATGGTTAATCACTTAAGTGAATTATTATTATTATTAACAAGAATGTGGAATGATAAATTGGAATTATTTTAAAAATAATATAAAAGATAAAATCCTTAAAATAAAATATTAGGTTGGTATAACCTTCCATTACTTCATTTAGATTTGAACTTATAGTTTCATAGTTCTTAACCAACCCTCAATGGGGTGCTATAATCTAATTGGGAGTTTTAAATAATTTTTTAGATAAACTTATCCACAATTATATGAGGTTGAATCACCCACTCAAGGATTAATAAAAATATAAAGGTAAGGGTTAATGAAATCCAAGTCTAGGATTTTGGGATTGGGGATTCCACCCATGAAATCAAGGAGGTGGATCTTTATAGTTGGAATTGAACTATGAACCTAAAAAGCATCTAGAAGCTTGACCAACACTTTTTGGTGTAATGAGAATTGAAATATAGATCCTATCCACATGATTATCCATGTAACATGATAAATCTAGTTTGATGGTGAGGGTTATTTATACTTGATAAAATAGGGGGATACTAATAATTAAAAATTATGACTTCATACCAATTGTAATCAATGAGAGTACTAATATATATATATATATATTAGTTATAGAAATATAAAATCAATCCTGATAATCATTACCACTATGATCTATTCACATGCAGGACAACATTCTCCCCAAAATGAATTTCCAGGAATGGTACTAAGAGTTGTATATTTTACCAAGAAAAGAGAGGAAGTAATATTTGATATATTCTGTAGTATCTGATCCACCTAGATAAGATACAACTAATGATGAATTATCTCACTATGAAAATCACATGGAAGTTTTGTTGGATGTCTAGTGCTTGATGTTTTTATATATATTTGTTGAGATACATAAGCTTCAGGAAGGCATGTATGTATTTATCACGTTTTATCATCTCTAATATATTTTCTAGGAGAATATAAGAAAATATAGATTTTAAATCTCCAAGTGACTATTCATGTGACATATTAGAGAATCAGTGCCATTTGGACCCCATGTTGTCAACATGATTGATCACATGAAGGGATTATATATACTAGTATTTATGATACTAGATGAGTTTCACACAATTCTCATTTTTTCTATACTAACCTTCAGGTAATCGAGTTTCATTATTAATTATAATATGATAAATTTGGGTAAGAAACTTACAGAATAGATTATTTTTATTCACTATGTTTAAAAGAGAATATGGAACAAAAAAAATCATTATGGTGAATAATGATAAGAATAAGGAAATTTTCCCAAAGACTCACTCTGTGTCTTTGGATTTTGAGTAGTGACCATTCAAGTAAAGGAATTTACAAAGGAAAGAAAGGGAAAAAACACAATCTGTTTTTCATGTGGTATGATCTTCCAATGGAAGAAGAATTATATGAACAAGAAGTATGGTTAAGATTTAGGTATATTCGTTATCAAGTGAAACTTATAAATATATATGATTTACGTACCAGGTTCTTCGTACAATTCTCACATCAATGTAAAAATATGGAAAACAGGTAGATTTGGGAGGGATTATAGAGGGGTGAGGGATCTTATGTTTTCTTTTCGGGATCATTTTTCTTTAAAGGATATTGGAGACTACTATCTCAGGATACCAATATGAGTTATATTGGTTTTATTGAGTTGTTATTATATTAACATTGTTACTAAGAACATCATATCAGTTTATTGTCTTTATATGAATGGTTTTGTTTTCGTGTTAAAAAACAATGCATGTTATTTTTATAAAGATAGAATTTGTTATGGTGTGGAATGACTAAATCACAATATTTATGTTTTAGATTACTAAATCCAAGTGTTGAAAATTGATAAAAAATTATATTCTCGTAACTCATATAACACGTAGTTTTGAAATCACAATATAGGTCATGGAAACTTAGATCATATGTAAAAGCTATGAAATAAGTGTATTTGGAATATTTTTAGAAACAATCACTTCGTAGATGTCTCATATGTTAACACAAAAAAAATATTGAAAGCACTATTTAGTGGTATAGGTGAACGGGCTATATACTTCTATAATTATTATACACTAATGTGTCTAAATCAATTTTTGTAGAATCTAGATGTGAATTGTCATAGTTTATTTCTTTTTTTGATGAATCTTATAGATATGGATTTCTCTACGTAATGAGGTACAAGTCCTGATCCATAGAGAAATTCATAGAATTCAAGAATTAAATGGAGATCCATATTGTAATAAAGATAAAGAATAATTGATTGGATTAAGGTGGATAATATCTTTGACAAGACTTTATAAACATTTTAGAGGAGTGTACGGTTATATTTCAACTCACTCCTATTTATTTACAATAGTGAAATATTGTTTGTGAAAGGGGGAACCACACCTTTTTTGAAAAAGTTAGGTTGATGATGTGTCATTATAATCTTACATTATAATTTTGATAATATTAATTATAAAGTATTGTATACACAGTAAACTATGTGTAAACTAAAGTGATCGATGACATACCATACGAGTTAATTTATAGAAAGAAGTCTGTGATTTCAAACAGACATTTTTTGTGTTTTGAGGAATTTTTAAGACTATTTTATGAAATAATAATACCCCCACCCCTAACCCAAAGTGTCTCTTTATAGGCTACCTTAGGAAAACTAAGGGATATTACTTATATTAACACTTATAAAAAATATTATACTTTCTCGTAAGGAAATATTCCTAGAGAGGGAAAACATCATCAAAAAGGATAGTGGGATCGAGATCTAATTTGATTAAGAAAATTCTCAAGATATAAAATGGTTTATATTAGAATAGAATCCAAAAACTATATGGAATTAAATGTTCCTGAGGAATATGTGCTACATAAGAAAACATAAATGCTTAGAAAACTAGTTCTTTAATGGTTTCTAGTCATCGAATATAGTGAAAATTTATTGTTGGAAAATAATGTTATTATATCCTACAGGGATGTAATAGTGTTATTTTTGATGCTCCTAAATGGAATGATTCAATGAATTTTTTGTTATATCAAATATATCAGAACCATATATGAGTTTTGGTCGATCCTCTAGTTAATAGAAATCTTATTGGGTATAAATGGGTAAAAAATAGGAAAATAAAATTGGAATTTAAATCCATTACCTAGAAAACACAAATTGTGGCTAATGTGTTTAATTAGTGTTAAGGAATTAACTATGAAGAAAATTTTCCCATGATTTCTAAATCCATCACAATTCTAGTTTATATAGAAACATTCCACAACAATGATATTTTATAGTTGGGTGTCAAAATAGAATTCCCTAATAATAACCTTTATAAAGACTTTTATATGATATAACCTGAAGGGTTTTTCAATCAATGTAATTCCAAATAGGTATGATAGTTTTATAAATCCTTTTATATATTAATGAAATATCTATTTCATGGAATATTCATTTTGATGAATATATATGAGAGTTTGGTTTCATAACAAATGAATGTGATCAGTGTCTCTATTGATGGTTTAGTGGGAGTGTGGTTTTTTATATAGTATATGTCATTGACATATTATATTAGGGAAATAAGGTTCTAGACATACATTTAGTTATGGAGTAGTTGAAAGATGTTCCTCTATGAAAGAATTAGTTGAAGAAACCTACATAATCATGATTATGATTTTTGAAAATAGATGAATGTTGATTATTATACAAAGGTAGAGTATATTCATTAACGAGCCACTGATGATATTTGGTACAAAACAATTAATGAGTGGATTGGTTATAGTGTTAGATGGAATTTATTTCTCTATGAAAATGGATCACAAGACAGAATGAGAGTGAAATAGTATAAGTATGATCCATTATAAATCTATGATTGGATTTATTATGTATTGCATGTTATGTATTGAAAAGTTCCAATCTTTGGGTGTGATGAGAAAAAATATTTTCTATGGTAAAAATGCATTATAGTGGTTAACCTAGGTTGAATCCAGAGAGAAGAACAAAACAATCTCAATTTTCACCTATATTTGAAAAAGAAGTATATGTTTTTTTTGAAATTGTTTCAATTTAAAAATAAAGAAGTCTATTAAAAATAAGGTTGAAACAAAAGTGGATGAAGAGAGTGATAATTTCAAGGTAGGATAAACTTTTGAAATTACATCATAATCCTAAAGATCATTCCACCTCTCTTCCTATTGAATGATAAGTTTAAGACTCCTCGATGGAGTTATTAATCACCCTTGGTTGAAGAAAGTAATAGAAACAACTCCTATGTGCATGAAAATTCCTAAACCATTCATAAATAAATAAGGAATGTCTATTTATGTAATTTTTTATCCTTATAAATCTAGAAAAAGTTCACTTATTCAAAAAATGTGCCAATAATCTCTTGACACTCACCACCTAACACAATATGGTCAATTGGAAAAAACTACACTATGCAGAGAGAGTTTAAAGTTATTCAACCAAATATATAGACAATGAATGAAATGAAAACATAAAAAAATCACATTAATATAATTTTACACCATTAAAAATAGAAATCACTCATTATAAATATAGGGTTTCAAATTAAAGTGCAATAATCTAACATTACAAAATTGAAACTCAACCTTCCCCGATTAGTCAAAAGTTTTACCCCTCCATGTGAAGGGTAAGAGAGTTGAAAAGGGAAGAATTGAAGATTATGAAACTAAGAAAATAGAAAATAGAAAATAAAAATCTCTTCATGTCTTTAATCCTATAGCATATCCTCGTTTTCATATTCTTCAACACCTTTGAATGGGAGTGGACACTCATATATATATATATATATATATATATATATATATGGTTGAGAGGTGAAATTTTTTTCCTCTAGATTCATTCCATCAAAATTTTGAGTTAAATTATTGGAATATATATACATATCATTAGATGTTTCCTTCAAAGAAGTTGTTCCCCTCTATCTTCTACATCTTCCCATTGAATCTTAGCTTATTTAGAAAAGTGAAAAAAACATTATGATAAAATTAGTGAAGGATACTCTTTCTAGAGGAGAATAATTCTCAACTTCCTCCACTTTTGCGCATTAAATAGATGACTTAAAGATCTCATTTCTATATTAAATTTAATTTCAAAATTTTAATGGGATTGTTATTTCTAATCATTCTATAATTACTTAATCTGGATATTTCAAGAAATATATATTCTAGAATTAATAATGTGGTGTCCATTATATCATCCTGCTAAATTTCTACAATTGATTGATTTTTCTAGGATAATATGTTTTTAATTTGATATGGGTTCAAAGGAAAATGTTTAATTACACGAACAAATAAATCCTAAAATAATAAATACTTTAATTGGATCAAAATTTTAATCAATATTCTTGAAATACCAAAAATCTTGAAAACTTTTAAATTTCTAGTATTAAGCAATTTTCAGCATTAAGCCCATAATTCACAAAAAATACTTGAATTATACAAACCAGGTCAAATTGGTTAATATGAAGGGATTAAATAATGGAAAAATTATGAAAAATTATGAAAATATTATCTCTATAATTTCCCCCACACTTTGTACATGGACTCCTAGACAATTAAGCATCAAAATCAAATCAAAGCAAACTATAAACGCATAACCTTAAAATACAAAAATTCTACACCAAGAAACAGAAGATATCATGCATCATTAAAAATAATCATTTCATGTTTACTATTCAAAAACATTAAAATATTTTCAAATTGTTTCTCTTAAGTATCTCACAAAACACCTACCTCAAGTAATTTTTTTCTCATCACACAAATGTCAATTTTCAATAATACCTTTCTCCTCCAAACTCATGAAATGGTCACCATAATCTTGATAAATTCTGAAATCTACACTATATGTGAATGAAGGACATGTTCTTATCAAGAATAATTTTCAGGGTTGTTTTATGGGTTTTTGTTGGTAGTATTTGATTTCAAAAAAATTCTAAGGTAGGTTGAGGAGGGCTTGGCTCTTTTTGAAGAAAAATTGCATGATTATAATTTTCACTAATGTATGGTATCCTACTAACTCCACATAGTAGAAAATAAAATCCATAATCATGAAAAATCAAAGAAATTTCATGCCATCCATCATATTAGACAAAAAAATCAATCTTCTCAAACATAATTTTTTTAGGTCCATGTTGATAAAAAAGAGTATTATTTTCAAGTAATGTCTTTGGCTGTCAAGGGAGTTTGAGAAGAAAGGAAATTAACTCACTTTATATAAGTGGATGATCGGACTGATCTTTATAGTCAGGATATTAGGTTCACAATTCTTAATAAATTCCATTGAATTTGGAAGGAATGATATTTATAGAAGATAGGGAGTAACAATATTCATTACTAAATCAGATGATGCTTTATTGGTTTGTATTTAAAAAATATCGTAAATTTTTAAGAGAACTTGTGATACAATACTTATGAATATAATGGGGATAATAGGGACTACCAATCATTTTCTAATTTGGTTAGAAAAAAATATATTACTGGATGGGTATGAATCAACATAGTTGGTTCTTCCGAAGCATATTTTATGGTGGCGTGGTTTCCCAATGTATGCTCAATTTTTGGGGTCCAAAATTTTGAGGATGGTGAGCATTATAAAATATGGATTTCTGTGAAGATCTCAAGATAATGGGGAAAGATATTAGTTTCTTGAATATGGGCTTCATAAATGGTTTTTCACGAAGGTAAGAAGATTATAAGGGAGATCATCGAAATTACAAGAAATGGGAATCTTGAGCGTGCAATGATTTGATAGAGAACTCTATGACAACATAAAATATCAAAAGAGCATCGTAAATGGAGGATCACTATGAAGATATTTTTGAACAATCTGAAATATAAAATTGAGGTGGTGGATCATCTAAAATGGGAGAGCCTATAAATATAAAGAGACACCACTTCATTTCATGTGAGAAAAATTAGAGAAATCTGAAATCTCCTTGATTTACTAAAGGTAGAGGAGCTCTCTGAAGAATGATTTCTATGTAAGCTTGAGAATTCTGAAAAGACTTATAAATTCTAGACTGATTCCAATACTTCTAAGTAATGGGTTTTTTTAACGATGATTGTATATTTTACACTGACTCAGTGAACTTTGCAAAGGCGACTGGTTCTATGAATACAGTGTTCTTCATGAAGGTTGTGAGCTTCGTGAAGGGATCTTCATAAGAGAGCTTCAAAAAAAGTAGTTTTGAATATCCAGTTTAAGTGAATATATCTTTCAAAGAGAACCAACTGAAGTCTATGAGAAATTTAAAATAATAATTGGGTGTCATACTAAGTATCATTACAAATTATAGGAAGTTATTACCAACTTCTGGGTAGGAAGGATGGGAATTATTTTCAAAGATCAAATTTGTGTAGGTGGATAAAGAAGCACCATAATATTTTATTACATCATTTTGTTCTAGAATAAGCGCACACAAACTATTATATTGTTTTCAAAGTTCTACATCAGTTTATGGTAACATCCTACTCATTTTATTCGACAAAAAGGATTATTTTCTAGTGGAATGTGTGGTATTGGATTGTTTCCAAACCATACCAAGGACATAACTACTGTTGTTGAATAGATAACCTTGTAAATTATTATATTCCTACGGATGTGTGTTTGATTTTTTTTCATCATGGAAAGAAATATTTAACATGAGGTGAATTTTGTTTCAAAATTATGGAAACATAGAAGAAAAATATATCATTGATTCACCCATCCCCCTATTAGTGATACATGAATCCTGACTTGGAAACATCAAATTTATATTGAAAAATATGCATAGGAAAAACATTATTTATCCATTGGAAGTGCTAGAAAGCAACATATTCTCTTATCATGATTGATATAGAAAGGCACAACTTTCAACAGAATCAGTTTTATTTTTTTGTAAAAAACACATCACTTCAACAATTTTTTTTCCACAAAAAGATTCGCAAAATGAGGTATCAAAATAAAAGTCATCTTCCTATAAACTAAATTTCAACTAGATCAAATAATTTCTCTTTAGTATATGGTTGGATATGGAATATTCGTTTCTAATGTGTCTAATATATCATTTTTTCATGGATTCGAAGTACTATAGGGATTAAATGTAAAAGGAAAACCATAATGAAAAGGATTACTTTGAAGAAGAGGCTTTAAAACCAAATAAATGACTCAATCATTTAAAAAACAAGTACATTAAACCCTAATGTCTTGATAGGAATAAATAATTTTTTTTGATTAAACAAGACATGGTTTGTTTCTCTCAAGAAATGAGGTTAATGAAAAGAATATAGAAAAAAATGGTTGAGAAGCCTCATAGGAATTTAATTTCAAAGATAAATACAATGATACGTAGAATGGGATTCAAAAATCAAAGTAACTTTAATGAAATTAAAAAAATATTTTTACTTGAAAGAAAGTCATTTTCAGTATTTTCTTAAGACCAGTTTCATAGAATAAATTGTTTCACTCAATAACAGGTGCTTAAAAAATGGAACTTAAAATTATTTCATCCCTAAAGATTCAAAAACACACAAAAACTAAAAAAATAATTTCAAAAAATATTGAACACTATTTTATTATTTTTATTTTCTATTTTTGAATACAAGAAAAAAACAACAAATTAATATCCTAGAAAACAAATGTTACCTCACCCACACATAAATGATCCACTATAGTCAATGAATTCTAAAAGATCTTAACATTTAAGAAGATATAAAAATGAATAATATTAAGAAAGAAAGTGTAACAAAGAGATATGACCAGATCAATTTTATTGATAAACAGGTTGTAGGAGTGTGATCTACTCAACTAGATCTTATGGAATGGTCTTATGGAATTTCTTAAACCTATGTCTATTTAATGTGAATGGATCATATCTTCTATCCATCAGAATCTTTCTAGCACCGAAAGGGTATACCTGACTAACTATAAATGTAACTTCCCATCTAGAACTAAGTTTACCTAGCATCATCTTGATACTTGATTTGAATTTAAAAAACTTTTCACTAGGATATAAGTCTTTTGGTTGGATCATATTTTGATTAAACACTCTTGTTCTATCTTTGTAAATCCTATAATTTTTCTAACACTTACCTTATAATTTTCTTTAGCTCTAACGGCTTCAATATTCTCTCTTTTCCAAAATTTTCAATGTCCATATTTATCTTCTGCACTACCCAATACTCCTTAAACTCCAATTCCATAGGTAGGTTAAAGCATTTCCCATAAATTTGCCTATATAGACTCAATAAAATCTAGTTCTTATAGGAAATCCTATAATCCGATAATGTATTTCCAACCATATTCTCTAATCCTTCTGATTTGGTTTAATATTATTATTCAAATTTCCTTTGATTTCCCAATAGGACACTTCAACGTGACCATTAATCTATGGATGATTGGGAATTTATGTTTTATGATTCAACCCATACATCTTCAACAAGTCCATTATTATCCAATTGAAAAAGTGAGTCACCTGATCATTGATGATGTCTCTAGGTACTCTGAAGCTACAAAATATGTTAGCCCTCACATAATCACATACAACTTTTTCATCTTCAATCCTAGTGGCTTTTTCTTCCACCAATTTGAAAACATAATAATCATTAAGAAAGATATGAGAGTTTAAAAATGAAATGTAGAATGTTTCTTTAAAATATATTCCCAAGAATTCAAAAAACGCACAAAAGTTAAGAGGATGTTGTTAAATTTCTTGTCTTTTTGAAATGTTTCTAGAAAACTGATAATTTTTAAACCTTTTTCAAAATTCATTAAAATATTTAAAAAGGGTGGGCTAATAATTTCTAGATTATAAAACCTTCCTTGTTATCCTTTGTGGTCCAAAGTGACCTCCATAAGCTAATGTTTGACAAAAATTAAATACACAACCAATTTCACTCCCATGAAAACATCTTCTTATCACTTAGTCATTGCAAATATTCCAATGAAATGGATAATTTAAAATATAATATCTATATTTAGATTTTGTGAATTTGGTGAAAATTTAAATGATATGGGACCTATGATTTTATTCTATAATTTACCATTTAATCAAACTAAGGTACAAATCCTTTAATAATGTATAAATTGTCTCCTATAAGGTTATCATTCAATATTTCTTTCTTTTGAATTTCAGGTTAAGAAATGTTGTGAAATATTCATAAATGATCAGACACATAGTTATAATCTCCCTTAAAATTATTGATTTATACGTTAAACTCTTATAGTAGTAACATCTATCTCACTATCATTTATTCAGCTTCATCCTTATTCATTAAGTACCTAATAGCCTCAATTCTATGAGAAATGACTGCTCTAACTATTTGGTTGGAGGCATCTTAATGTAGCTCAAAAGGTTCTTCCAGGTTTGGTTGTTGTATTATTGGTGGAGTAATCAATATTTTATTCAGATCATCAAAGGATTCCCTACATGAACCATTTATATAAAAATAATCATCGTTTAATCTAGAGAGAGGGAGATAAATCTTACTAAAATATCAGATAAACCATCTTTAGAATCTGGAATATCATAAAATGATCTAACAAGTTTCACTAAATTTGGGAATAGAAATGAATTTATCACTCCAATTTTTTATTTATCCATTTTAATTAATTTTTTTAAATTTCATGCCCGAGGAAAATTCCACTCTCAACTATGAAATGACTGTTTTCAAAAAGTAAAACAAAAGTTTGTTCAATGTAGGATTTCAAATTTTTTTACATATTTCTCAAACAATGATCAAAGGAATTTCCAGAAACGTTAAAATCTACTAAAAACCCTCTTTGAAATATTTAACATGATAAAAAAACACTTTAAATGAACATTTTAAATGAACCTATAAAATTACTTAATACAAATGGAATCCTTTTATATTCAAAAGTGCGGAAGGGAAAAATAAAGGTTGTCTTCTCTTGATCCTCAAGTGAAATAGGTAACTTAAAGAAACCTGAAAATCTATTCAAAAATAAATAATGATTTCTCCCTATAAATCACTCTAAAATATGTTCAATGGAGGGGGTGCAGAATTTATTTTTCCAAGTGACCTGATTCAACTTTCTAAAATCAATTCACACACTCTAGCTATTCTGAAATCCAACAGGATTAATTCATTCTTTTCATTCCTCACAATGTTTATATATGTTTTTTTGAACTACTTGAATGTGGATAATGTATTTTTAATTTAATATTTTATAGATGATCCACAAATCCAATATATTATTGATCTAATTCTTCACAACCACTATCAATGTGGGATTTATCCTCCTTTGGGACTATCAGACATGTTTAAAATATCCCTCAAGAAGAATTCTATGTGAGAACATTTTTTGGTATATTTTTGGGATATCACCTAATCTCCACCCTATTTCTTGGAAATTTTATCTCAAAATAAAAATCAAATATTTTTCTTGGGTTTCATATAGATTAGCATCAATTATTACTAGTAATTTCTCTCCCTCCCTACATCACGCATATTTCATATAAGTGGGGAGTGGTCTTAATTCTAGATTAGTGGATGATAAAGGGATGAAATTAGACCAATGTTCCCCTATACTAATGGATGGAACTCCTTTATAGAAGAAACTATATCATCTTCGTCATAATCTTTAAAATCATTTGATAAATCATATTTTACATCTTCTTCCCATATGAAATAAAAATCTCTAGTGTTTGGGGAATCCATATGTTCAGTTATATTTTCATTGAAAAAATTCCATAATAAGGCTAAAAATTCATGGAACATAATTGATTATTCAATTTCATTAGTAACAACATCATGGGAGAGTGAAAAGAGCGAGTGATCATCTAATGGGTACCTCATGGATTCAAAAATATTAAAGTGGATAGTGTTGTCTCCAAACACCACTGTGGGTGTCCCTTCATGTACATTGATGATGGTTTTGGTCATAATTAATAATGGTCTCCCCAAAATTATGGATTATTATGATGAGATCATATGTTCTTTCATATTTAACACATAGAATTCACTTCAGAATAATAGATCTTTGACTTTTACCTAGACATCCAAAAAAAATCATACTGGGAAGACTGTGGATCTATTTTCAAACTAGACAACCACTAAGGTGGGATTTATGTCTCCCATCTACAAATAAGTGTATAAAAAGTGAGAAAATACATTAATTGAAGAACCTATATCACACAAATCATTAGATAATTGTAATGAACCAATTGTGCATGGAATTAGAAATGTCTATGGATCTTGACATTTGGTTAGATACTATGGTGTTATATGGGTTGAGGAAAATATTCCCAATTTGATCATCTCACTACCCTGATGTCTTATATTCTTGGTGAATATATCCTTAAAATTTTTATCATACTTTAGATTTTTTTTCAGTTCTTCAATAATAGGGATATTAATTTCCATTTTGTGGAAGTTGTCTATAATTTCTTTTTGAAGTGCTTTTTCCTACAATCTCTTTGATTCAATCATCCTTGATGGAAATGGTGAGGGTAAGTGTTTATTTTTCCTTTTTTTTAATTTTAAATGGTGTTTAATGTATTTTCCTCCTCATCCTATCTTTATCCTCCTCCCCTTTCTTTTATTCTTCTTTTTTTATTTTCTATGAATTGTTAGAATTTAAGACTTTATTATACCTAAGATTAGGTGGTATTGATTTTGGTTCCTGGGATGTTGGTGGTGTTATTTGTTTTCTACGTCTTATTTGTATCATATTGGAATTCTATTTTGTGTTTGGAATTGTTTTGGAAAGGAGTTTTCTGGGAGTTTAGGTTTGGAGTCCAAGAGACTTTCGAACTTGTTGGAAAATATTTTACAATGTCTTTCAACCCCTAAATCTCATATATTTTATTTTGGTTATGAATTTAGGGTTATGTACTAGTGGATTGATTCTCATAGTGTCTTTGGGAAGTGGGTAGTTGGTGGAATAAAGTATGGATGTAGGATTTATTTTGTTTAAGTGATTATGGGTTTTAGAATTTTTGTTGGAATGAGGGCTGAGTTTGGAACATGTTTTGGTATGGGGGTCTATCTTGATTTTTATAATTTGAAAATCCACATAGAACATGGTAAAGATATATCCTTCCATGTTATTTTTGGAATTTCATCAGATGAAATCTACCACATATGTTTCCATTCCATGTATTTGAGCACATTGGTCAGTGAACTGGTCAGGTGGTTAGCATAAACCAAAAACCTTAGATGGTTATTGTTTGTCACCCATTTGTTTAAAGGACATCTATATAAAAATATTGGTAAAGTCATCAATATTAGTTTCCCATAAATTTGGTAGATAATATGTTCTTACCTCGTGAATACGTATTGATCCAATACCTCTTTCACTAAACTGTTGTGAGTTCTAATAGATCTTCTCAATCAAGACCTTAGATTTTTCTGGTTCTTTTCAATCAATGTTCCACATGATGATGCATCCAAAATGTTTCTACCATTTTATTGTAATCATTTAGTAAAATAAGACATGAATGATATTTTGCTAAATTTCGTGATTAGGAAATCTAGCACAACGATATTTAAAACATTCCTTGTACTCATAAAGGGTTTCTCCATATGACTATTTGATGGCATATATGTCCTTAATGGTAGCGCTTATAAAGGTGGGGAAGAATCATAGCATGGAGAATCTCACAAAGTCATTTAAATCATTCACATACCCTAGTTTTTTCCATACAACCATTCTTTGTCAGCTCATTCTAATGAAAATGGGAACAACACCCACTTTACCTACTCCTCAACTATTCTTTGGGGTCTGAAAGTAGAGAAGTCATGTGTAAACTCATTAATATGTTTTTTGGGACTTCTACTTCAAAAAAATAATATTTTGGGAGAAATTAAATCATGTTAGGTTTCATCTCAAAATAATTTTTTTCACTTTAATGGAAAGATGAATTTTTTTATTAAGGAATTCTTGTGCATGGAGGTCTCTAAGGGATGGGTTCTGATTTCCAACCATGATAAAAGGATTGGATTGATCAGTTGATGTTTCAGTAGATTATGCAAGAGAAATTTCCACAAATTTATATTTCAAATTTAGGTTGATAATTCCATTCAACATGGTTGTTTTGATTTCTGTATCTAGGGGGACAGGTTCAGTGCTTCCAGTTCTAGTCATGCAATTTTGAAAAGAAAAGAAGAAAATAAGAAAAGAAAATAAATGATTAATAGAAGCACCTCCCCAGTAAAGGAGCCAAGTTTGGACACATGCCTGTCATGGGGTGTGGAAAAAAATATTTACTCTGCTAAAGAAGAATTATAGTGGTTGACTTAGGTTTTATCTAGAGAGGAGAACATAATAATCACATTTGTTGCCTAAATTTGAGAATGTTGTGGAGTTTGTTTTTGAAATTATTTGGCTTTAGAAATAAAGAAGGAAATTAAAAATAAATTTTGAAAATAGGTGAAGAATAGATTTATGGGGTCCATGCAGGATTACCTTTTTAAATTTCATCATAGTCTTAAAGATCATTCCCCATATATTCTTGTTGAATAACAAGTGAATGACTCCTTGATTGAGTTGCCAATAACCCTTGGTTGATAGAAGTAATGGAAACCACTTCTATGGGAATGAAAATTCATAAACTATTCTGAAATAAATAAGTCAGGTCCTAATCATGAATTATTTCTCCTTTTAAATCGTTACAAAGTTATCTTATTACACAAACATGCCAATGATCACTAGACACTCACCACCTGTCACAACTTGCTAGATCGAGACAAATTGCACTAGGTGGAGGGAGTTTAATGTTCTTCAACCAAATATATAAACATTTAATGAAACCAAAAACCAATCTTAAATAACATTATGAGAATTGGAGACCACTAAAAATAGAAACAATTCAATAAAAAATATAGTATTAAATAAAATCATAAGACTCTAACATTACAAAAGTGAAACTCCCCCTTCCCCAATCACTCAACGATTTTACCCTTATGTAAAGGGTAAGATAATTGAAAGGGGAATATAGGATAATTATGAATCTAAGAAAATAGATAAGAAATAATACATAACTATTGAAGTCTCTAATAGTTTATCACAGCCCCACTTTCACCATTTTCAATTACCTTGAGTGGAAGTGGACACTCATATATATAGGGTTGAGAGGTTGAAAATTTTCCCTCCAGATTCATTGCACCTAAAGTTTGAGTTAAATTATCATAGTAAATGGCCTCATATCTTGTCTTTTTCTTCATAAATTTTTTACCCTACTACTTTTTCATGTGCCCACAAAATATCATTTTATTTGGACAAGTGGGAAAAATGTTAATGTCAAATTACTAAAGGCTTTATTTTCTAGTTGATAAGACTTCTCATGTTACTCCACTTTGGTGCATTAAATAGATGACTTAATGAGTGAATTTATTCATGAACATTAATGTGGATATTTTTATAGGATTATTATTTCTAATACATATATAATCACTTAATTTCTATGTATCTAGACTGAGATATGTCCCAATTATTGATGTGGGGTCCATTCTTCTAGCCATAAAAATTTATCCACTTGATTAAAATTTATGGGCCAATGTGTTTTGAATTGGATCTAGGTCCAGCAGAAACAATTGAATCACACGAACAAATAAATCATATAAAAATGAAAAACTAGAATTTAATCACAATTTTAAAATACATTCTCAATATAATGAAGATCCAGAAGACTATTAAATTTCAAGAATTAAAAAAACACTCACAATTAAGAAAAAAATTCACCAAAAAAACAAAAATGACACAAACCAGGTCTAATTGATTAATTTGAAGGGATTAAATCTTTTAATAACATATTATGACTATGATAATATTATCTATATCATGTATTATGCTAGGTGTTTCTTATAGGTTGATCATGTCGGGAATATATCACAAAAATTTAAGAGAAAAACATCGAGCTTAAATTAAGATTAACCTTAAGATTTTGAGGTTTACTAATGAAATGTTCCCAGTACATAGAGAAAATAATAAGATATTAATTATTTGATACATTGATTCTAGTTTTTTTACTACTTAGATTGCATGGGATTGCAACCACGATATTTCATTACACTCAACTGAGGAGATATGATCTAGAAGAGCTCAAAATAGCTAGTTGTAGCTGATTATATAAAAAAGATCAGTTATTTGGTCCTTATGATGGAGATAAGAAACTATGTTGGATTTTAAACTCTATACATTAACTTGGTGTGGTTCCTATTATTATAAAATACATCATCATGTTTTGTGATAATAACATAGTGGTGGATCTCACAAAGGATCCAAATTCTCACCATAGGATGAAACAAATACTCTGAATGTTTCATTTATTGATGGTTTTTTTTCAAAGTGGTGATGTCATAGTGAAAATGGTATCCAAAAATTAGGATTTGGTATACCCTTTTACTAAATCTCTATCAATGTAGAAGAATGAAAATAGTGTGAGATATAGCTAATTTAAAATTTTTATTAGTTCACTTAAGTGTAAGGGGGAGTCTGTTGTAGTTCATGGTTCCCAAAAACTATCTACCCTTATGCTATAAATTACACTTTATATTCCAAGTATTTGAATATAATGTAATATAAATCATTATCACATCCAAAATATTCTTATTTGTGATAGTTTATGTGATAATGTACTTAGATACCTGCATGGTCCAATGTATATAACAGTTCCCCACAATGAATATATACATTAAATTAAATGATAGTATTCCATAAAATTGTGTTCTATGACTAAATGATATTATATAATAATAAAAACACGATAAATGATATTATTAATATAAGGATCATGGTTCATTGAAACTCATTTTCATGGTTTTAACCCATGGTAATCTCTGAGAATTGAGGTTATGAGAAAATATCCTACAATAAGAATTCCAAATGTCTCATATTTCATTGGAAATTCCAATATACAGACCGGGGTAATGATACATTGAATCTAAGATTATTCTTCATGTGTTTTATGAATCATGTGATTATATTTATTTTGTAAAATTTGACAATGATAGTTCTAAATTTAGTTGGATACATTGGGTGAGTCATGAGTAGAGTTGAATCAATGAATAATGTAAGCAAGAATTTTTCCACACTTTTATATGTGAATATCTTATTCTGTTTTAAGGAATTGAATAACAGTAGTTGGTATATTTCCATGATATACTATGACTTATAACATTCTATACTGTCAAAGAAAGATACTCGGACATATAAGATAATTCCATAAGCTATACAACCCGTTTGATGAGAGATATGGAGATAATGGGATTACATTACAATTTAAGGGTTCATGGGAGGATAAATATCATTATGAAATTAAAATTTATATCTATGGGTTCCATATAATTTTCCTCGATAATAAACATGTACATTAGGTGGATTAGGCTAACACCACTTAAAAACAGCCCTAATGGGTTATACACTAATTGTATACAAGAACCATAGTTGAATTCTATTGTGTTTAATAAGTAAATTGAAATATTATTATAAGGCATGAGGGATAATATTTAATTAGGTTTATTGGTTGATCATGTGTATTTATTTATCAGTATATAACATAGTGAAAAGTATTTATTTAATAAAATAAATTGTTTTTATAATTGGTCTAATTAATACTGAGGAGGATGAGTAGAATGAGTTACGGCCTGGTGAGAATGGAATTTTATTTTAATAAATGTTAATTTGTTTAAGAGAAATGTTTTTTAATTAGTGTATAGGTTATTCACATGTCAAATATATATTATTGTTATTATTATTATTATTATTATGTACACATGGGGTATTCTTGATATTGATATAATTTTAAAAGATAATTTTGTAAATAATATTGTATCCTTTGATCTAAAAATAACTAGATTTGAAATTTTATAAAGGAATAGAAAATGGATTTCCATTTGATAAAAATTTGGTTATTTGAATAATTTGGATCTTCAAAAATTATCTCAACAAATAGATATTCAGAAGAATGCACAATGTACCATGAGTGTTAGTGATCCTCATCTGCTCTCTTCGATTGTGAAAGAACCATGAGAACCCAACATGCCTCATTGTTATTCTAGAGGCATGAGAAACGATAAATGATACAAGGTGTAGGTACATCTAGATCTGTATTTAAATAAATTTATCACAATGTTCAATGTTTCTTAGTACACATGTAGATCACCACTAAAGAGATTCTAACCGTGATTCCCCCATCACAACAATGGTTCAAATAGAAGGGTCAACCAAATTATACAATAAAAAAGAATTTAAATACTGTGTAATTCTTGATCTCTCTAAATAAATTATAAATTACATTTGAGATCCTATCTTCATGTGAATTATTATATACAGTAGTGTTTAGTTACCTATTTTATCTCTATGAACTCTAACAATCATAATTCTCTCTCTTCTCACTATACTTAGAACACAACCTTCTTCAAGATCATGAAAATTGATAGGTCCTACTTGATAATTAGTTGATTCTTGTGATTCATAGATGTAGGTACTGGGGAAGAAAAGAAAGTTGATTAGATAATGATTATAAAAATATTCATCTTCAGGATGATGAGACATTCCATATTTAATGATCTAAGCCCCATTACGGTCTACGGAGCTCACCTAAATTAAATAGAGCACAAAAACGTAAACTGAAAACATACCTTTTTTTATCTGAATCAACTTTTGAAATATTATCATTTCCAGTGATCACTGATTGGAGAATCCAACGTAGGATCCCTTTAGATCATCCACACGTAGTTCAAAAAAACAAAGGAGTGTCAATCATCGATATAATGATCAATACTTTACATAGATTGTTAATACTTCAAAATTGAAGTACACTTATTAAAACATATAACAAAACCATGAAAAGACCGTATAATTATAGTGTCTTTAGAAACTGGGAAACATAAAAAACTGGTTCATAAATCATCTACGTTGTCTCCCATTTATTTCATCATATCTAGAGTCCCTTTTTGGCATATCCTACTTAATATCCTTCTTCCTGACCTGGGGAAAATAAAACATACAAAAGGGTGAGCACAAATGCTCAGTAAGGGTAAACGAAAGAAATATCAATTACATCATATTCATAAGAACATATCATTTTGGAAATATTAACCTGCAAAAGAGATCATAATTTCATAACATGGGATAAATCATAGTAGTGAAATGTAATCCAAATAATCATAACTTAAAACACGATACTTTATGGAATACACACATAATCATAGAGAATAATTTCTTAGTAGTCAAGACTCATTGACAAGACTATCTTAGCAAACAAAGTCCATTTCTGGACCGAGTTCACTCCTCGTTTCAGTCTTGTTTCACTGAACCAGATTAACCTGCCGTTCTATCCATGACTATCTCATGAGATATAAATCATTACCCAATGCATTGGAGGGATATATAGGTCCCAAACATCTCATAATGAAACCATTATTATGTGTTCCACAAAATCATAAATCATACATCATAGGATAACCCATGTAATAAAAATAGGATTCTTATGCCATCATAACACAATACATATAAGATAAAAGGACATCATAAAAATAATTCCATCATAACATAATGAAAACAATGTAACAATAGGGATATAAAAATAAACCTATATTATATTATATGGAAAATAATTTTGATAAAACACTTGAACTCCATTGTTGAGGAAAATATCCTCTCTACTTCAAAAACATTTTTCCTTTCTTAACATGTCATAAAATTTTAAACTAAAAGAAGTTGATTAAAAATAAAACTGAAAAATTGTAAAGGAAGCTTCATGGAAATAATGTTATAAAATCCATTCAGGCCATATAAGTTAAAAAAGAACACTCTTCTCATACTTTGGCGAGAAAAGTCAAAAAGTACCTTGTACAAAAAATGACAAAAGATTCCTTTCTTATATTTTACTAAAAACTCACCAAAGGGTATAATTGGATTTAAACAATTGTAGGAGGATATAAATAATATTACATATTGAGGAAACATGGATGTGTATGATAATTATTCCCTAGTAAATTTTGCAGTATAAATAATCTCGGATAAAAATTGAGATTGCCAGATTTTCCCTTACCTTAGGTCCAATTTTCTTCATAAGTGTCCGATCCTCCTATATAATGATTTAAATAATGTAATTTACTTATTCCCGAATCATAATTCTTTTTGTGATATCATATATGGTCATATTCTTAGCTTCTTATTAGTAATATTTCATTGTTACTTGTTATTCGGGTGTTTATTACATTGTGTTCCTATGCGTGTTTTGTCGAATAAATTCATATTATTATTTTTAGGTTATAGATACCTCATTTCCATAATGGTATTAGTGTAATACATATAATATTTATTCACTCAATTCATTTATGTAATCATTATGCAATGAAAATCATGTAGAACGAGTCGCATCACATCGTGGAGACGGTATTCTGTACGTACGCACGAGCGATGATATCGTTCCCATGATCGTGGAATAGTATTGGAGTGTATGTATACTATTTAAGAATCAATAACACTTTACAATAATCATATATTGTTATTATGTAAACCATTATACCCATCCAAGTAAGGTGGTGGTGGAAAATAGATTACACCATGGCGTGGAGACGGTATTCCGTACGTATGCACGCGCGATGATTTCATTTTCCGTAGGATGGATAGATGGTTAAATAGGGATGTTTCATACTTATAATAAAATATCAGTATATGATGGATACAGATTTTTTTACTTCATAATTAATCAACTAAAGAAGAAGAAATGGAATAAGAAATAAAGTTGATAGAATCGGTAACAGACATTACCTCTTCTTTGAAGCGCCTCTTTCAGACCTCCACTTAGGGCACTAAAATTGTTCTTTGAAGAAGACCAGGACCTATAGGATGTTTCTAGGGAAGTGGATATAATAATTTGGTAGCGGTTTGCGGATCTTGAATGCTTAAAGTGGTGTGAGGAATAGATGGAGGAGGTGCCCTTTTATAAGGGAGGAGAGAGGCACCTTTGGAAAAACTAAAAATATTATTTTATTATAAAGTTATATTCGGTTTTTAGTAGCTCCAAATTGATTTATTTCGAAGCTAAGGTGGGTATGGGTCTATGTCCTCTCATCCAATAGAATTTAGACAAGTTTAGTTATCTATTTTAACCTTATCATTTAGATTTGACTTTATGTTAGATAATTTAACATTTACCGTGTCTTCTCGTTTTCATACACTATAAGGTTAATAAACATACTATAACTAGCCAAAAGAACCAAAAGTTGTTTATTATTAATATATATAACCTTATATAAGTCATTTTGCCTAAACATAGATTTTTAGGAATAAAATAACAATTAATAATATAATATTTGTTTTAAAAACTATTTTATGTCAATTTTGACACTATTTGGTAATTGATTTTTGTGAAAATCATAACAGAAAGATTAGTTCAAAAAAAGTTAATTAAATCACTAATAACATGTCCTATTAACATATAAAATTATCTTAATTCATAAAAAGTCTCAAATTACATTTATTTGGGTATTTATAACATCAATTATGTCAATATTTCATTAATAATATAATTACTGCATCATCATTGTGTCATAAATAAATTAAATTATTTAAAGTATAAATAATACAAATAAAATACAATTATGTAGGAAATATTTTTATATTTCTTATTAATATTTATAGACGAATTTATCTTATGTATAACCCTATATTAAAAATGATTTAGTTATTAAACATTGATTTTTAACTATTTTAACCCTTATTTAAATAAATTAATATTAAATGTCCTAATCTAATCCATGTGGGCCTAAATGGTCATATTTTATTCCTAAGGTTTCTTTTGGTCTAATTAAACTTATAAAATAGAATTAGGACTTGTGTTAGGGTAATAATAATATCATTTTTACCCTTAATTATCCTATTTACTTTGAACCGTGGTAAAAGAATGTAAAAAATTACTATTCACAAAAAATTATTTTTATCTCATTGAACCACATTTTAGTCCTTGATTTTAACCGTGTCTCTCGGATTTTAGAAATTCCACTCATAGAAGCGGTAAAATTAAGTTTTATGTGAATTTGGATATTCTCATAAGAGGTGGGTAAAACACGGTGAAAAGTTCAATAAAATTTTTATATATCTAAAATTATTATAAAATGACTCCAATGAATTATATTGAACTTATATAGGTATTATGTATCAATTTTGACCTAAAATAAATTTAAATAAAGTCAATAATTATTTAAATAAAAAGTCGGTTTTTAAATAGTAACCTAGTGTTTTCACTATTCATCAAAAATTGAATGTTTTCAGAAAAATACGAAAATTTCACCCTAGGCTAATTTCGATATTCCAAATCCAAAAATGAATTCCATTTTGAAAAATAAAATTTAAAATTTTTAAAAAAGTGGGTATTACTATTCATAATGGTTAGTTTTAATAATATTTTAATAGCTTATCATTGTCTAGTGAAACTTAGTATTGAGTACGACGCAAGCTATCGAGAAAGTTCACGATTGCGTGTATAGAAATCCAAGCTAGTGTTGTGTGTAGTGAAAGATTACTTTGATGATGTATATAACCTAAAAACAAAATATTTCTCATAAAAGTCTCGGGTGTTACATTCTACCCTCCTTAAAATGAATTTCTCCCTCGATATTCGTCACATTGTAACAAACAAATGAGGATACCTCTCACTCATCATATCTTCAAGCTCCCATGTAGCTTCTTCTAATTGGTGGTTCCTCCATAAAACATTCTCCAAGCGAGTGGTCTTGTTCCGTAGGACTTTTTCACTGGGATCCAGAATCTCTATCGGCTGTTCTTCATAAGAAAGATCTTTCTCCAATGGTACAACTTCTGAGATGAGTACATGTGAAGGATCAGGTATGTACATTCTTAGGAGAGATACATGGAACAAATCATGAACTTGGGAGAGATTCGGTGGAAGCGCCAATCGGTAAGCTACCTTCCCAACACGATCTAGTATTTCGAAAGGACCGATATATCAAGGACTCAGCTTTCCCTTCTTTTCAAATCTCATTACTCTCTTCCAAGGAGATATTCGTAAGAACAATTTATCACCCACTTCAAACTCTAGGTCTTTTCTTCGGTTATCGGAATAACATTTTTTCGACTCTGAGCAGCTCTAATGTGTTGTTGAATTGATCTGACCTTTTCTGCCATCTCATCAACAAGTTCAGGTCCTTATAGCTTTCTTTCCCCAACTTCATCCCAGCAAGTTGGAGTCCTGCATTTCTTTTCGTAGAGAGCTTCATAAGGATCCATCTGAATACTAGAGTGAATGATATTATTATAATAAAAATTCACCAGTGGTAGGTGTTGATCCCAACCACCTTTTAAATCCATAAAGCAAGCTCTCAACATAACTTTTAGAGTTTAAATTTTCCTCTCAGACTAACCGTCTGTCTGAGGATGATAAGCATTACTGAAACTCCGCTCTCTATCTAGAGTATGCTGAAGACGTCGCCAGAACATTGAGGTATACCTCGGATCCTGATCTGATATAATAGAAAGTGGTACTCCATGAGATATTACCACTTCCTTCACATATATCCTGGAAAGATGATCCCAAGAGAAATCCACTCTAATAGCGATGAAGTGTTCCGACTTTGTAAGACGGTCAACTGTGACCCATATAACATTATTGCCTTTGGATGTTTTAGGAAGTCTAGTTAAAAAGTTCATAGTGATGTTTCCCATTTCCATTCTTGTATGGGTAATGGTTGTAACATCCCCTTAGACTTCTGTCTGTCAGCTTTAACATTCTAACAAACCAAGCATCGAGAGACATATTCAGCAACATCTTTTTCATGCTATCCCACCAGAAGTACTTTTTCAGGTCCCTATACATCTTTGTGATTCCAGGATGAATAGAGAATGATGTACTATGAGCCTCATCCAGCAACTCCTTCTTTAATTCTGGGATGGGAGGAACACAAACCCGATTCCTAAACCTTATTATCCCATCACAATCAAGGATGAATTCAGGAACATTTCTCACCTTATTTTGTAACTCTAAATCGTCTATCTATTCCACTTTAATCTTCACATGTATAGATGGATGAACATTCATTTGAGAAAGATAAGATTTATCCCCTTCCATTATAATTCCTAGATCCATCCTTTGTAAATCCATAAATATTTGATCTTTTGTGATCCTCATCATTGATAAGCTAGGATGGTCTTGTCGACTTAATGCGTCTGCTACCTTTTTTGCTTTCCCACGGTAGTAATGAATTGAGAAGTTGTAATCATTAATCAGCTACAACCATATTATTTGACACATATTCAGCTCCTTTTTTGTGAAAATATAATTTAAACATTTATGATTAGTATAAATATCACACCTCTCACCATAAAGGTAATGCCTCCAAATCTTTAATGAAAATATTACCGCAGCTAACTCCAAATCATTAGTTGGGTAATTTTTCTCATTGATTTTCAACTGTCCTGAGGCATAAGATATCACCATATCATTTTTCATAAGAATACACCCCAGCCCCTTCTTGGATGCATCACTATAGATCACAAACCTTTCTCCACTACAAGGAAGTGTGAGTACAGGTGCACTGTATAACCTTCTTTTCCACTCCTTGAAATTCTCTTCACATTTCTCCGTCCAAAAAAACATAACTCTTTTCCAAGACAACATGGTGATTGGATTTGATAATCGTGAAAAATCACTCACAAAACGTCGATAATATCCATCCAAATGAAGAAAGGTTTGTATCTCAGTTACTATTGTTGGTCTCAACCATCTTTAGATAACCTCTGTTTTTGCTGGATCCACAGATATCCCCTCTTTTGAGATTATTTTACCCAAAGATGAATCCTTTTGAATCCAAAATTCACACTTGGTAAATTTATCCTAATGATTCTCATTTCTCAAGGACTGCAATACAATTCTCAAGTGATCTTCGTGTTCTCCCTTTCTCTTTGAATAGACAAGAATATCGTCTATGAAGACTACCAAAAACTGATAATGATATTCTCTAAAGACTCTATTCATCAGATCCATGAAGATAGTAGGGGAATAAGTAAGACCAAATGGAATTACTATAAATTATTAGTGTACATACATTTTACGGAAAGCCATCTTTGGTATATCCTCCCTTTTGACCCTTAGTTGATGATACCGTGAACGAATATCAATCTTGGAAAAGTATTGAGCTTCACGTAGTTGGTCAAATAAGTCATCAATGTGTGGGAGAAGATATTTGTTTTTGAAAGTGATCTTGTTAAGTTCTCAATAATCAGTGCAGTGTCTCATTGATCCATCTTTATTCTTAACAAACAGAACTGGTGCTCCCCAAGGTGACGCACTTGGGAATATGAAACCCTTATCATAATTATCTTGGAGTTTCTTCTTCAATTCCTACAAATCAATTGGAGCCATTCTATAAGGTGTCTTTGAAATAGGCAAATCACCCGGTACGAGTTCTATTGAAAAATCTACTTCACGATTTGGTGGAAGACCCGACAATTCCTTTAGAAATACATCGTCAAACTCCCGTACAATGGGTATATTCTTTATCGTGAGTTTCTCACCAACCCTTTGAGATAAATTACCTTCATTTAGTGGAATCAAGACCCATAAGATGGAAGAAATTTCCACTGGAAGTTTATGTTCATCCTTGCATCGATAGATGATCATAGATTGATCTGGAATACGAAATGTGACTTCCCTTCTTTGGAAATTGATATGATATCTATATAGAGAAATCCAATCCATGCCAATAATCACATCAAATTCCACTATAGGAAGGATCAAAGATTTACAGGAAGCACTTTGCCGCAAACTTCAATCAGAAAAGAATTGTAAACTTTTGATGCGACTGTTGTGACTTTAGGAGTTGTCACAGCCAACTAAACATCTAATTGTTTAGGTAATACAGAGATACCCTTTTAAATTATTCATAAATAAGAGTGGGTGGATCCAGAATCAAATAAAACATTTTCTACTTTAGAGTGGATGGTAAGTGTACCTTTCATCACATTGTTATCGTACTCTACATCGCTGATAGAAATTGAATTTGATTTCCTTTGTCTTTAGCCTTAAGAGTTTGTTGACGTTGATCATCATAAAAAACCCTTGGATTAGGGAAATGATTGGAATAATGACCCATTTCCTTTCACTTGTAACATTGAAGTGTAGGAGGTGCACTCTGTGTAGCCTTTTCTTTGTGCGCATCACTAGACATCTTATTCCCATCATTGAGGCATTAAAATGCCCGATGACCATCCATTCCACATTTGAAACATTTACTTGTCCCTTTAAGAAAACTCCCTCCATGTTTCATTCCACACGTTGAGCATAAGGGAAAGCTCATCTTCTTTTCAGTGTGCTCTTTATATTTTCCTTTGAATTCCATTTTCCTATTCTTATCAAACCCATATGACTAACGGTTTACTCCAATCTCCATGTCAACCTTGAGAGCACATCGAACAATTTCCTCATAGAAATTAAAGTCCCTTATGGCTAATTCCCTTCGACAACTTGGTTTTAAGCCACTAAATAATCGATTGATCTTACTCTCAGGTTGGATAATAATACTAGAAGCGTACCTTGAATGTCTTGTAAAATTTGATTCATAGGTACCAAAATATTCATCATATTTTTGCTTCATTTCAAGAAACTCATACTCCATCTTTGTTCGAAGAATATGAGGGAAGTACTTATTGAAAAATAAGTTCTTGAACTCGTCCAATTCCATGGACTCAATTTCATACCTTTTCCTTGTATTCTTAATTAGATTCCACCATTGATCACCATCACCTTCCAAAGGATATACTGCTAAGATGACTTAATCATGTTCAGAACATTGAAGAACTGAAAATATCTTTTCAGTGGTACTGATCCATTGTTCAGCCACTAATGGATCAGAAGACCCGCTGAATGAAGGTGGACGCTACCTCATGAAGGATTCAACAGAATTTTGCTCCTTCCTTTGCTCGTTTGGAAGTCTTGCATGATTCATATCTTGAGAAAGTTGTGTGATCATGGCTATAAGATTTTTCATTATAGCTCCCATAACGTTTGGTTGCTCAGGGGGACTATCATTGCATTTCCCCTCACATTCTGCATTAACACGGTTCCTTCAGGTTCCATCCATTGACTAAAACCAAGAAGAATAGTGTGAGTAGCACTAATTATAATAGGAAAACCAAATAATCAAGAATAAAATTTCACACTTAAGGTCTTATCATAGGTTGTTCATGGCCATTTCTAAAACACTAAGATTGTGTTCTATGGTTAGACATATCCTTAGGTTTCTTACTAAGGCTTTCAAATCCTAGTTTCCAAAGGTTGACTATACCTTTCCTCTAATACCAACTATAAAGACTCATACTTTGCAGACATTGTTAATACATCAAAATTGAAGTACACTTATTACAACATATAACAAAACCATGAAAGGACCATATAGGTATAGTGTGTTTAGAAACTTGGAAACATAAACAACTGGTTCATAAATCATCTATGTTGTCTCCCATTTATTTCATCATATATAGAGTCCCTTTTTGGCATATCCTACTTAATATCCTTCTTCATGACCTGGGGAAAATAAAACATAAAAAAGGGTGAGCACAAATGTTCTGTATGGGTAATCAAAAGAAATATCAATCACATCATTTTCATACGAACCTATCATTTTGGAAATATTAACCTGAAAAAGAGATCACAATTTCATAAAAAGGGATAAATCATAGTAGTGAAATCTAATCCCAATAATCATAACTTGAAACATGAAACTTTTTGGAATACACAGGTAATCATAGATAATCATTTCTTAGTAGTCAAGACTCATTTCCAAGACTATCTTAGTGGAAAACGTCCATTTCTGAACCGAGTTCACTCCTCGTTTCAGTCCTGTTTCACTGAACCAGATTAACCTACAATTCCATCCATGTCTTTCTCATGAGATATAAATCATTACCCAATGAATTTGAGGGAGATATAGGTCCCACCCATCTCATAATGAAACCATTCTTATGTGTGCCACAAAATCATAAATCATACATCATAGCATAACCCATGTAATAAAAATGGGATTTTTATGCCATCATAACACAATCCATATAAGATAAAAGGACATCATAAAATAATTCCATCATAACATAATCAAAAAAATGTAAAAATAGGGATAGAAACAGAAACCTATATTATATTAGATGGAAAATAATTGTGATAAAACACATGAACTCCATTCTTGAGAAAAATATCCTTCCTACTTCAAAAACATTTTACCTTTATTAACATGTCATTTAATTTTAAACTAAAATAAGTTGATTAAACATAAACATGAAAACTTGTAAAGGAAGCTTCATGGAAATAATGTTCTAAAATCCATTCAGGCCGTATAAGTTAAAAAAGAACATTATTCTCGTACTTTGCCCGAAAAGGACAAAAAGTACCTCGTACGAAAAACGACAAAAGATTCATTTCTTATCATTTACTAAAAACTCACCAAAGGGTAAAATTGGATTTAAACAATTGTAGGAGGATATAAATAATATTACATATTGAGGAAACATAGATGTGGATGATAATTATTCCCCAGTAAACTTTGAAGTATATACAATCTCGGATAAAAATTAAGATTGCGAGATTTTCCATTACCTTAGATCCAATTTACTTCGTATGTGTCCGAAACTCCTATATAATGATTTAAATAATGTCATTGACTTATTCCAGAATCATACTTAATTTTATGATATCGTATATGGTCATATTATAACTTGTTATTGGTAATATTTCAGTGTTACTTGTTTTTCGGGTGTTTATTGCTTTTTGTTCTCAAGCATGTTTTGTCGAATAAATTCTTATTATTATTTTTAGGTTATAGATACTTGATTTCTAGAATGGTATTAGTGTAATACATATCATATTTATTCACTCAATTCATTTATGTAATCATTATGCAATGAAAATCATGTAGAATGAGTCACATCACATCGTGGAGATGGTATTTCGTACGTACGCACAAGCGATGATATCGTTCCCCTGATCGTGGAATTGTATTGGAGTGTATGTACACTATTTAAAAATAAATATCACTTTAAAATAATCATATATAGTTATTATTTACACCATTATACTCATCCATGTAAGGTGGTGGTGGAAAATAGAATACACCACGGCGTGGAGACGGTATTCCATACGTATGCACGCGCGGTGATTTCATTTTCCATAGGATTGATAGATGTTGAAATAAGGTTGTTTCATACTTATAAAAACATATAAATATATGAGTGATAATGATGTTATTACTTCATAATGAAACAACTAAATAAGAATAAGTGGAGGAAAAATAAAGTTGAAAGAATCGGTAACGGACATTACCTTTTCGTTGAAGCGACTCTTTGAGACCTCCTCCTAGGGCACTAAAATTGGTCTTTGAAGAAAACCTGGACCTCTAAGATTACTCTAGGGAAGTGGAAAAGATAATTTGGCAGTGGTTTTCCGAGCTTGAAGGCTCAAAGTAGTGTGAGGAAGAGAGGGAGGAGGTGCTCTTTTATAAGGGAGGAGAGGGGAACCTTTGGAAAAACTAATTATATTATTTTATTTTAAAGTCATATTCAGATTTTAATAGCCCCAAATTGATTTATTTCGAAGATAAGGTGTGGATGGGTCGAAATAATCTCGTCCAATATAATTTAGACAAGTTTAGGTATCTATTTTAACATTATCATTTAGATTTAACTTTAAGTTAGATAATTTAACTTTTACCGTGTCTTCTTGTTTTCTTATAGTATAAGGTTAATAAACATACAATAACAAGCCAAACGAACCCCAAGTTGTTTATTATTAATATATATAACCTTATATAAGTCATTTTTCCGAACCTTGGATTTTTATGAATAAAATAGAAATTAATAATATAATATTTGTTTAAAAAACTATTTTATGTCAATTTTGACCCTATTGGGTAATTGATTTTTTTGAAACTCATAAAAGAAATATTATTTCGAAAAAAAATAATTAAATAAATAATAACAAGCAATATTAACATATAAAATTATTGGAATTCATAAAAAGTATCAAATTACATTTATTTGGGTATTTCTAACATCAATTATGTCAATATTTCATTAATAATATAATTACTGCATCATCATTGTTTCATAAATAAATTAAATTATTTAAAGTCTAAAAATTACAAATAAAAGAAAATTATGTAGGAAATAGTTTTATATTTATAAGGATTATTTATAGTCGAATTTATGTTATGTATAACCCTATATTAAAAATTATTTAGTTATTAAACTTTGATTCTTAACTATTTTAACACTGATTTAAATAAATTAATATTAAATGTCCTAATCTAATCCATGTGGGCCTAAATGGTCATATTTTATTCCTAAGGTTGTTTTTGGTCGAATTAAACTTATACAATAGAATTAGGACATGTGCTAGGTGAATAATAATATCATTTTTACCCTTAATTACCATATTTACTTTTAACCATGGAAAAAAAGTAAAAAGTTACTATTCACCAAAAATTGTTTTTATCTCTTTGAACCACATTTTAGTCCTTGATATTAACCGTGTGTCTCAGATTTTTGAAATTCCACTCACATAAGTGGTAAAATTTAGTTTTATGTGAATTTGGAAATTCTCCGAAGAGGTGGGTAAAAGGCGGTGAAAAGTTCAATAAACTTTTTATATATCTAAAATTATTATAAAATGACTCCAATGAATTTCATTGATAATATATAGGTATTATGTATCAATTTTCACATAAAATAAATTTAAATAAAATAAATAATTATTTAAATAAAAATTCGATTTTTAAATAGTAACCCAGTGTTTTCACTATTCATCAAAAATTGAAAGTTTTCAGAAAAATACCAAAATTTCACGGTAGGCTAATTTCGATATTCCAAATCAAAATATGAAGTCCATTTTGAAAAATAAAATCTAAAAAATTTCAAAAAGTGGCTATTACTATTCATAACGGCTAGTTTTAATAATATTTTAATAGCATATCGTTGTCTAGTGAAACTCGGTATTGCGTATGACGCAAGCTATCGAGGAAGGTTGTGATTGCGTGTAAAGCAAGACAAGCTAGTTTTGTGTGTAGTGAAATAATCCTTTGATGATGTATATAACATAATAATAAAATATTTCTCATAAAAGTCTCAGGTGTTACTATCGAATTCCTTTTGCTGGCGCAGAGATCTAACAAACCCTTTGACATCCCGATGATCCCCACATCGAAGTACCTTTGATGTATAGAGTTAAATATTATTTATATTTTATCACAAACCTATAATATATATTAAATATATTCCATGATAAAACTTATTCATTAAATATATACATAATCCCCTCTTAATATTAAACAAACCCAGAATATTAAAATAATATTCAATCGATTAATATTATTTATCATATTTAGTTAACTTTTAATTACTCTTAATAAATAGATTCATCCAGATTATTCTTTACGTGAATAATGATGATTTTTTTTTTCTTTAGTGATCAATAACTTAGACCTCAATCAAACCCCATGGTGGGGCCCACCTAGTCCAATATACCTATCCAACTGAATAGAGAAGATTCTTGAATTCACTATTGTGTGTGACCCTCTAAGACCTTATCTTGGTAGAATTTAATAACATCCACAGACCAACAGTGGAGTCTAAAAACCCATGAAGGATCCTTAAGAGATAAGGATTTTCATAGCATTGAAAACCAACATATGAACATGTATCGTGTAATATAATCTCTTTGTCTTTAAAAATTCCAAAAATAAGGACACAAACATGGGTCATCATCCTTTTATTTATTGTTTGTTTGTTGATCAAACAATATTGATTTACCTTCCAACTACCTTGGACAAGGATTTATGAACGTACTACTATCCTGATCAACCATGACTGAGATATATTACTTCCTTAACATAGAAGTGAAAATTGCATTCTTGACCATTCAACCAATGCCATACCACCAATGAAAAACCTAACACAATCTACCTCTTCATGATTTCACAATCACTGTTTCTTCCTTGCATTAATGTATGTGATCAAATGGAACACACTGGTAAGGATCTCACGTGAGAAGACCATTACACATGTTTTTAGATAAGAACATCCAATGACACCTGAATCATGCAGTGTTCCTATTGGTGGTTCTGTCTTCATGATCTCACTACTAGAGATCACCATGTATGAACTTCATGGGACGAAGTCACAATGATTATGACCCCCCAACCCCTAATAGTCAGACACAAACTATTTCAAGTTATTATGACTTATCTAGACCATGATACTTTTGTTTATGATTAATTTCATAGTATCTCTAGGTTTTCATTTATAGTATGGGATCTTGAAAAACCTATTGATGTGAAAATTTATCAATGTAAATTATGATTAAATTATGGTTGTAGAAATATATAACCTATAATGGTAAGAATATATCATGTTATGTAACTGTATACAACATATAATAATCAAAATTATTTTTCATTTTAGGTGTAAGGAACCCACTATTATAACACTCCCACTTCCACTAGACCCAACATGCTAATTAACCTTGTTAGCTCTCACATGATAAAGATCATGTTTCTGCTGAGTGATGACATAAGCTACTAGGTTTTCTAAATTTCTACCATGTGTTAATTCTGATATATTCAACCTAATATCCTTGAGTAAAACTTCTCAAGATATGATATCCCCGAGTATATCCATTTTTTATACTTTTAAAACATGACATCATTTCTAATACTAGTAATAAAATCATCTTTAAGATAAAAAATTACTTGGTAGGTGTGATTATAAGAACTAGAACTAATAATTGTATTTAATAACTTCTTCTTAGATACCCCAGATGATACAAATTAATCAGTATTTATAGTTAGGGATACCATTGGATATTATGATCTTGTATCCCTCAACACCTTAGCTTAACTATGATGTTATATCATATTGATCTAAGGAAGGCTAGTTTGTGTCCCCTTACAACCAGTATCTCTTACTCTCCACATACCATGTACATATATTTTTTACTCACCCAAGTAAAATTAGATTGTTCTGTCTTCTTCACTTGTATTTCTCAATATATAACTAATATTTTCCTACATCAAATTTTAGGTTATAAATATCATGTCTTAATCATATCATGGCCTATTTGATTAATTCATCACTAATGTCTATGGAATTCAACTTACCACATTAATCATTTCATATTACCATACATTACTTTTTGTACGGATTTAGGAAATGTGACATTGGTAAAAATTATCTCTGGAGTTGTTACAGCTTGTATTTTTCAACACCTTGTCATTATATGTGCGATTGACTAGGTCCAAAAAACCATTAGATCTACCATAGTAAATATCACACCTTAGAACTTAGGCTGTTACTTGATGTTAATCTCTGTAGATTTTTTTTCATCGTAGTCTCTAATAATTATAAGACCAATAAATATTTTCCATATGTTTCCAAACATTTTATAATTGGAAAACAATGGTGTTTCAACTAACCGCTAGTAGACACATGACATCAATTCATTCCAAATGAATATTCACTTATCTTATTTATTAATTTAATACTGAATTGGATTTTAGTAACTTACAACCCTTATTGGAATTCTATGAGGTCACCATCCCTTTGTGGTTTCATTTAATAGACACCGTCTATGAGAAATGGTTGTGATGTCGAATTCAAAAGAAAATTATCATTGAAAATAGCTATGATATGTAAAATTATAATGGATTTAGGCATAATGAATTGGTATAACCAATAAAGCCTCATTGGTACCACACATATACCACACATGTATCATCTCACTTGAATACCCAACATAGTATTTAAAATATTGACCATATATTCACTTTGATACATGGAATAAATTATAGAATTTTAATTGATATTGTCATTGTTAGATGATTTTTAAATGCTGAAATTTTTTTGGAAATATTATTCTCAATGAATAATTTTTCACCAAAAACGGTGAATAAAAAACCATTACTATGGGTTTATCCTTCCTACATGGTATGTGACTCTAGAACATTCCTCTTCTACAGCTCTTATAGAACCTATTTCTATACCAACTATATGTGCATATCTAGCATTGACTAAACCCAGGTTGATCTGGCTCCCACTTTCCCAAAATAAATGTTCACCCTTATATATAAATATAGTCTATAACTTGAATATATCTATATATAATAGGGATTTATTTAATATCCTAATAAAATTTTAGTATTATTACTTTAGAAACACATTCTTTTTCTTATTGAATGTTTTTTCCCAACAAAATTTTTCATATAAACATATGTTTTTATTACACAAGGTATTTTCACAATATGTTGACTCATATTATATCCAATTTTCATTATAGTTGGAATATGTTTATGGGATTCTTTTTTTATTTGAAAATCAAGTCTTGAAATATAATGGACATTTCTGTAAGTTGCAACATTAATACTACTTACATCATGACTCTGAGGTATAAGTTGTGCATTTTGGAATTTTTCCATGATACATTTTATTGGTCAATGTTAACATGTAAGATTTAACATTGATCCTCCAAATTAACATCAATGGTGTGATGTATATATGGTAATGTGCATTTGGGAATTACTCCGTGATATATTAAATTGATTGATAATCTGTTGGTAAAGACATTATTAGGCATGTTGTCTTGAAGTAACTCATATATTCTGACCATTCATATATCATAATTCACTTTATCATTTATTAAATAATTAAATTAATATTATGAAGTATATTTACCACTATATTTTATTTAGAATATTCAATACTCTCTTTCTGAACTAATTCTAAAAACATTGTGGCATAACTTTATTTCTGAAGGATTCTTTATCCAAAATAAATATGTATATATGTCACTAAAACCTAATGTGTATAACTATACTAATTATAAACACCAAACTTTGTATATCTGTGACATTTACTTTTCATTTTACGTGAAAAATAATTATCTTTTCGCAATAGTTTAAATAAGTCTTACATTTTATATTTATCAAGTATTGTCTAGGGTTCAAGTATCACTAAACTATTTCTTGAGTATGTGACACAAAAAAACATTCATTCTTGAACTTGGAATAATGTCTCCTTATTTCAAATGGACGCATGAGATAATTTTTTTGGTTATACTCAATAATTTTTTAACTTAAATCATTAACATAGAAATCATAAGTTATGTGTTTCTCACCGCTGACATAGGAATCACCCTTTCTCATCATCTTAAAGAATTCACCTTAAATCTTGTGTTTTTTCTATTATATACATAGTTACTATATTTGGATACACATATGAATAGTAATATTGTATTTAATACCAAATTATATCAGAAAAAATACCTATAATTGATGAATATTCACTTAAATAAAGTGGGTTCTTTCATATTAAATTTAGTTCATTTTGTTTCAACTTCCATAAATTAATATCATAATATGAAAAGAAAGTAACTTTCTATTTATTAACTCTTTCTTAGAAGGAAGTTTTGAAGGTACCTTTTTCATTGGACCTTCCATTGACCTTGTCGCCTTGTTTTTCAACTTATTCACCTTAAGAATTAGTGATCAGTATGTCTTTAATATTCTAATTATTTGGAGAATTTTACCGAAAATGGTGATGATGTGTTTACTCCATCATGTTCGCATTTTATTATTAAACGAAACTGTATTAATTGAGTGAAAATGATTTTGGAAAGGGATCCATTGAAATATTATGATGTATCTTTAAATTTATAAATGTACAGTGTAATATCATACATTCATATCATGCTTCACTTTCACATAAAAACATCGAGGTAATGAGACAACGTGTAATAGGGTTCTTGTACTAATATAGTATCCACAACTGACATCAGATGTTTATGATATAAATGTGATATAACCATCATATTCTTCCTATATGAGTCTCCTTAAAGAATTTTTACACATTTTCTTCAAGAGTTTTCTTAATAGGTATAGGGACTCCAGCACCTTGAAATTCTTGAATCATAGTATTGTGTCCAAGTTCCTATAATACACATAGATATTTGTGTTAGTTTGTAAATTTACCTTTTTAAATATTATCACAGTGTATTTTTGTGGAATTACATCCCATTTTCTACAAAAATAAATTCTAGAAAATTGTGCTTTTATCGTAATTATTGATTTAGAAGTTATTGAATAATTAATTAAATAATTAAATGTCTCCACTATTTGATCTAATTCTAGGAACCCTCTGTACTAAAATTAGAATAATATGACACTTGAGTATTCAAAGAGAATTGGTACTTGAACCTCCCCTTATAGCCTACAATATTTGACTACACCACAACTCAGAGGGTTCAAGGTAGACGTTTGACTGGTCAAACACATTAATTCACAGTTCATTGATATGTTGAGTGATGTCTCAGCTTCTAAAATCATAAACTTGATTTTATCCATTCTTGCCTCTAAAATTACAAAAATATTGATCTGGGTACTTTTTTGTTTCAACAATAGTTTATTCTACTAATCACTCTCATAACAACTCCTCTGTATTAAGAATCACTCTCAACTTGGCCTGATGAGCACCCTGAACACAAGGTTGTGTTCAAATTCAAATTATGGAAGACGTTTTAAATAATTAATATTTTTTGAGGGTTTTGTTATTTTTCTTAAAGAATATAATAAATTCTTATTAATCTTGTTCGTCTATATTGTCATGCTCACAAATAAACATTAATAGAAAAATTCATTATAAATTTTGTTGTTTATTATTTAATGTATTGTCTCACTGTTATAAAATGCATATAAAAATAAAAAAAATCATAAAGTAAATAAAATACTAAACTATTGTTGATTATCTTTTATTATTTTATACATTTTTGTCTTAATGGATCAACCATGACCTAGGGTTATCATACCTGAATCATAGCTTTAGTCTTGATGCAACTCCTCTTCCATCTAATTAAAATAACATGGGTTCCAACACTGAGCATAGGGTCTATACGGGTCGGGTCGAATCCGTGCAATCTAGTTCGAGGCCGTGCAAGGCCCGTGGAGAGCCATTCTGATCATACCCGTACTTGGTGGGGGAAGAACTGAAAAAATATAATTAGGGACTAGGAAGGTCCAACATTACCTACAATACTATTACCTTAGGCTGGGAGACCCACGCCAGTAATCTGGGGTCTACCGAATGGCCAGCTCACGAGATCTGGAGGTCACCGATGGAGGAGTAGCGACAAGTAGTTGCCAAAAAATGTTAGATCTAGGGTCTCGGTGATGAACTTCCATGAGTGGTGCGACAACCAAAAAGTTTGGGTGATGAAAGTATATCTCACAACTCAGAGTCGCAGATGGGGAACCCCAGCCACATGATGCACATGGATGCATGACGATTGATGGTGAGAGGTCGTGCTTGGGTTGAGGGAGTCGAGGCATTAGGGTTTTTCACCAGGGGTCCCACAAACATGACTACCATTTTTTAATGTTTTAATAATAAAATTGTTATTATAAAATAGAAAAATAATTCCTTTATTAATTTGGTGGATGAACCTGCCATATTTTAAATACTTTCAACAACCACCCCCATTTTTTATTCAAGTGTGTATTTTTCTAGATCAGACCAACAAATAATCTAAAGGATACCAAAAAACCTTTCAAAATTATAATAATAAATATTATTAAAATAAAATAATATTTATTTTTATTTTAATAATTTTTTTTTCCACCGTTAACCAAATGGGGGCCATAAAACACTATTGCAGCCACCATCCCACCATTGGAGTAGGTTAATTGATATAAAAACACTACTATCCTACCTTATTTGTGCATAATAAACATATAATACATGTTTATTAAAATTTAATACCCAAAACACCACCCATATTTATTCTATATTAAAACATTTGAATTTATATAACTTGTTCGTCTGAACATGGATCGACATGCAGTTTATTTCATTAAGGATGAAATAAAAATATCTACATTATTTTAATTCAACTTAATTTTTATTAGATCAGATAATTTACGTGGTATCTATGATACAAATTATAGGTATCGCGGTAGAAGTAGAAGTCGATGAGTTGGATATTCAAAAAAGTTTCATCATTGGGATGATGAGTCTTGTACTCTATGACGATCCAAGCCCCAGTATAGTCTAAGGGTCTCACATAAAATAAATAGAGCATAAAAAACATAAACTAGAAACATAAATTTTTCAATATGATACCACACTCGACGTCTTCTTGTCACAAGTGATAACTGCTTGAAGAATTCAAAGAGAGATCCCTCTAGATCTTCCACACGTACGTAAAAAATCAACATGAGTGTTGATAATTGAATTACATGTGATATCATAGAGATATGAAAAGGTATTAAACTTCCCAGAAATCACCACATCCACGTACCTTTGATGCATGGAGATGAACTCGATCAAATCTCCTTGATCGAGATATTCTATCTCTATAGAGTGGAAGAAGATAGAGAGGTTCTTGAATTATCACAATTAATAGTTGTTTTGTAGGAACCTCCCTAATCTATTTATGGTGGATTCTTAAATACTCATATTGGGTTCTTCGACCCATGTTTATCAAAAATCCACTGAGAAAATAATTTTTTTAAACTAATCAAAATCATAAATAATGTGTATATATTATCACATACTTGTAATATATATTTAATATATCACGTAATAAAACCAAGTCATTAAATCAAATCGAAATTCCCTCTTAATATTAAATGAACATGGAATTTTAAAATAAAATTTGTTCGATTAATTTTATTCCTTATATTTAGTTAACTTGTATATACTCTTAATAAATAAATTCAGAACTATTATTGTTTACTTGAATAATAATCAGTGTATTTATTATTTTGTGATCATTAACTTGGACATCACTTGAGCCCTATGGTGTGGCCCACCAAGTACAATATACATATTCCACTGAATAAAAAAGATTCTTGAATGCTCTATTTTTCATGTCTCTCTAGGCCCTTATCTCGATATTAGAGAATAATATCCACTGACTAAGAGCAGAGTCTAGGAAAACATAAGGCCCCTAAAGAGAGAAGGATAATCATAATAGTAATAGCCAACCTACGAACACACATTGTTTAATATAATCTCTTTGTATTTAAATATCTCATAAAGTGAGATCCACACTTATGTCATCACCCTTTTATTGATTTAATTTTTTTTGATCTAACTAGATGGATTTACATTCCAAAAACATTATCCAAGGATTTATAATAGTTCTACATCCTAATCAACCAGTCCTTAGATATATTATTTCCTTAACATAGAAGTGAAAAATCCTTTGTTGAACATTTAAGAAATTTTATACCACCAATGACACACCTAAGAAAAGTTACCTCACAATGATTTCATTATCATGGTTATTTCCTTTTATCATAGTACATGATCAAATGATACACACTAGTGATGATCTCATGTCGGGATACAAATACACATGTCTATAGACAGTAACAACCAATGACAACTGAACTATGTTTTAAAGACCCGAATTTCACCAACTATTTTTTTAATTATATAGAAATATTACGAGTCCACGAAAATTGACGACACATGATTCCGAGACTCGGAGTGCCTGTAATGAATATCAGAACTTTTGTTCTATACGTTTAGTAAACTTTCGAGTGGGTTTTTGTAACATTTTAACTGGTGCTCAGAATTGAAATATGAGGGTATCGTTGAACTCGCAGTGCCGATATTCACTTAAGGATACCTTCACATCGACTGCACTAGGTCGAGGGTGAAAGTTATTTTTCGTGTTTTTTCATGGGAGAGTAAAAATAATAAAAATAAAATAAAGAAAAACTTTTATTTTATTTTTAAAACCTACCATTTGAATGTTTAGTGGTGGGAACCACCCGAGCTTGAAACCTCCTTTTTGAATATAGTGGTGAGGACCACCCAACCATTGAACTCCCTTCATAATATGAGTTAACCCTTTGAATTACCCAAATTAAGTGTGCCCAAATTAATTGGTTTGATAAACTTAATCTTATTTAATTTGGAACCTCACCTCTTGTGGGAAAACGTTTTTGAAAAGGAGGGGAGAGCTTTGGAGAGTTGAGAAGAACTTTCTCCAACAAAGGAGATCCTCCAACAAAGAACTACTTCCTGAACCAACCTTGGAGCATCTTGTAAGAGTGATGAACATTGACGTCAATTCTCAACAACTTCGTCTTCTTCCTTACTCCGTCTCCAATATACAAGGTGGGGGTTTAAATATGTGTGAATATTTTTTCCCATGTTATTCTCTTCTAAACGAAGAATGTAGATCAACTCACTAACTAGTTGATTTGTGGATGATTTCTTCTTGCAGTTTTGGGAATAAATACTATAGGATGATGTAGGGGATTTATTTTGAATTATGATTGAATTTATTTGATAATTCTTCATACTTTGGATTTACAACGACGATGGCCAAACTAACATGGCCATCATCCCGCAAATATACTTTTCCCATTTTTCTTTTTATTCTTCATGCGTTCTTTGAAGCCATATATTTAATGAAACTAGAAACAAAACGTTTTGTCGAGCGCGACATATGGATGTGGAGCCCTCGACCCGGGGATCGTCAGTATAGGAATGATAAAATTTTTGGATTTGGAACAAAACCACAATGGATCACAGAAGAAGGTGGTGGTCAGCACCCGACTGTCCATGATGACGGAATGGCAGCACGCGTCCGCGCCGTCGGATAATGAGGAGGTCACGACTCGTCAGCTGTGACGGGGTAGGGTGGTGGCCGGAATTCGGCCAGCCGCCTGGTAAAGCGGCGGTGCATGTCCGCACCACCGGTGGAGCAGGAGGTCGTTGCCACTTGTCCATGATGCAGGCTGTAGAGTGGCAGGGTTTTCCAGCCGCGGTGGAGCAGCGGCACGCAACTGCGTCGCTGGGAGGAGGATCGGCTGGAACACCGGTCAGCCATTGCAGTTCGGCCAGACCCTCTCGGGTACCGCATTGGTTTGGCATCGCCTAAAGGTGCTTCTCATTACCATTGCGAATTGAAGGGGGATGCTCCCCCTTCAGTGCCAGCTCAGGCGGACCACACGCAGTTCGGGCCGGGCTGGGCCATCCCCTTCGCCACTGGGCCGGACCACGGCCCAGCGGGCCTGGCCCACCGAGGCCCAGGCCATCCGGGCCGGATCCATGTCGGGATGAGTCGGTCTGACATGGTCAAACATATCCTAGCCACTTCCAAACTGATTTTATCCTTTATGGCCATATGTTGAGAACCAAGCATCTGTTTTACAAACCGTTTCCAGTGCCGTAATCCTTGGATCGAGATGATACTTTTTGTATACTCTACTTGAGTTTTGGATAAAGATGGAGTATGGCCAGGTTGGATCGAACCCCAAATCCAACCGGGCCCTCGGAGCGGAAACACTAGTAACTTACAGACTGAGCATTTTATTGATGTGATCTGTTGCGTTAAGTCCCTTATGATGTGACAGACCGTTTGGATACTTCTTCATTGAACTTCATGGCAGTTGAAGTATCGACTAATGTCTTGAGGAGTGTATCCTCCCAGAATCAAGAATTCTTAGTGTGGGAACCCAGTGGCTGATAGTGAGGCATGGGTTGAAGATAGATTTTATGGAGGATCGTTACCTATCGACTCTGGGCGAGTCGAATCATTGTGTGGGTCATTTTCGGTGGTTTTCACCTATCGATCTTGTGTGGGTCAGTGCTGAGCGATCCTGTGTAGGTCAGCGCATACCGATCATATGTGGGTTAGTGCTCATCGATCCTACATGGGTCATCACATACCAATACTGTGTGGGTCAGATCCTATGTGGGTAAGCACTCAGTGATCCTATGTGGTTCAGATCTCGTGTGGATCATTGTGGGGGGTTAGTTCCTATCGATCTTGTGTGGGTCAGACTCCGTATAATCAGTAGTAGTGCTTCTTGATAGAATAAGATGATATGGCATCGCAAAAAATCATATGTACTTTTACACTTCACTTATACCTGGTGTCAGCTAAGTCTTTACCTTTGTGGTAATCTTCTGTGTGACGTACCTTGGTGGTACGTACCTTCATGGTGATACCTTTTTGGTATTCTTCTATGTGGAATACCTGTGTGGTACATACTTTTGTGGTGTTACCATCGTGGTATTCATTCCTTCGTCGAACAATTGGGATTTGGGCTAATGAGTTGGGCCTTGTGTTTCCTCATGAATGATATGGGTATTCATGATAACATAGGTATATGTATGGGAAAATACCAAAGTAGGATTGACTGTTCTTTCCATGATTTTTGGCTTATCCTTTGTGGATATTGAGAGACCTTATGGGGTATTAGGGTCCCTACTGAGTATTTTTATACTCTCCTCTGCACGGGCTATGCCCGCACCTTATGGTGTCTCGTGCTGACGACAGATAGCCCAGACTAAGGACGGGGGTACATGGACCGGAGGCTGCTTGGAGGCAGACCCTAGACGAGGCATACCGTAGATACGACCATTCTTGAGTTGTACTAAATCTTCAGGTAGGATCCTTGGTGGGTGTTCGCATGAGTTTTTTTTTCAGTTTTACTTGTACTTTTTTGTTTTCCTTTTTAATTTCCAATTGGGTTGGTATTTCATCCCCTTTACATACTATACTCACTCTGTTTACTATATAGATTACTTTGTGATTGTATCTTGTTGTGTGCTTGGTTGTGTGAGTTTATAGGTTATAAAGGTAATGTCTTCCAGGTTTTAGGGATATGCCTTTCTAGTGCTAGTATCCAGCCTCTGGCCTTTGGATGGAGGGCTTGGGTTAGTCACGGCACGAGCCCCGAGGGATGGGTTTTGAAAAATTGGTATCAGAGGAGTTCGGTTCTATCGAAGAAATAGAACCCCGATCTCTTAATTTAGAAATAGTGTTAAGTGTGACGAGTGTGGTTTTCAGTTTAGAGAGTCCAGTGTTGGTGCGACGACTGACGTATCCATACACTAGGACCCTAAGTTCTAATTTTTGACTCAGTGCGAAAAAAACACTGATTGTATGTGTGTCTTCGAAAAGTTTTCTTTGTGAACTCTTTGAGTCAGATCACCATATATAACTTATTGACTGTGGTGCACCTATTTTATTTTAGGATGCCTCCACGTAGATAGCCAACCAGGGTTCCAGGTAGAGTATGTGATGAGAACCCACCAAGCGACAAGGTCTCATTGCAGGGACCCCTTACTGCAGTTGTACCATCGGGTGGTGTACCAGCAGCACCACCACTCGTTGGGAAGCCGATACCACCAGCCCTAGTACTAGAGAGTGTACACCACTTGACCTCATTGCACGAGTTCCAGCACCAGAGGCCAGCAAGGTTCTAGGATGATTTGGACCCACAGGCGGCTGAGGATTAGCCAGAGGGCATGGATAGAGCATTTCAACAGGTAGGGACACTAGTTGATTTCATTGTGATCCTTACCACCAGTATTCTTCAGGCAGTAGCAGGTAGATGGTGGAGCCTAATTCGGTAGGTCCACAACGTGGTAACTCTCCTATGGGCGGACTTCGAGAGCCTTTTTAGGGCATAGTTCCTCCCAGCGACTCTACGCCCTGTGCGTATACAGGATCTTCTCCACTTGCAGTAGGGTAAAATTATTGTGGCCGAGTATTCAGCGAGGTTCACTGACCTCTCGCGCTACTCCACTAACATTGGGCGGGACCCTTTCTTCAGGTCTCAGACCTTCGAGCAGGGGCTCAGAAAAGATATTAGAGCTTCGATGATTTCTCTCAGTGTCCTGAAATAGGCGGGGGTGTTTGAGCGAGCACTCTTGGTGGAGAGTTTCCTTGTTGAGCATTCAACAGCAGCGAGACCCACCACTGAATGTCACATTGCAGAGTCATCTACAACGGGTGGCAGATAGATGAACAAAGGTCCAAGAGGACCAGACCTATTGTTGGATGACCGTAGGATACAAGTTTGGTTGTGTGTGTCTCTCGAGACATAGTAGGACGAGCGAGGAACAAGCAGTGTTAAACGTGTGGCGGGCAGGGTCACATAGCTCGCGACTGCCCAACCTTCCATACGGATGATAAGAAGATGGTTGAAGGACCATCTGGATAGATGAAATGATTTAATCGAAGAGGTCCATAGGTAGTAGGTAGTCATGGAAGAGGAGCCGGTCGTGAAACATGTGGTGGGTGGTGATTTCAGGCTCTACCGCCACCACCTCCAGGTGGTCCACCCCGACCACAGGGAGCAGGTGGACAAGGGTGAGCTCAGTTACATGAAGTTGAGGCATATGACCACAGTTCTATGGAGATGATATGAGGTAAGATCTATGTCTATTCCACCATAGAATCAGTAATTATAGTCACATGTTCCCGTCCATCTTTTACAGACAGTACCCTCGTTCAGATCTCTGAGATAACAGTGGAGTTGTTGGCTCGATTCTTATGGATAGAGTCTCCTACGGGAGTGGATTCGATGATTACACATTGTTGTCGAATGTGTGATATTACTCTAAGAGGAGATAGATTCGGCTGGGATCTACTAGTTGTGGTGTCATGGCCTTATGATGCCATCTTCGGTATGGACTGGTTATCTACAGTCCATGCTTAGATTGATTTTATTAGGCGTAAAGAGCAGTGTGTCCGCATGGATGAGACCATGTTTTCCTTCTCCGGTGCAAAGGGAACCTTTGCATCACAAGATATACTTTCCCAAAGGTTGGTGAATTCAATCCCACATTAGATGGATAGAATTACCCTAGGAAAGGTTGATGATGAGTGTCCGAGCTATCATGTAGTGGTGGACCAATACCCTGATGTATTTCCAGTCAATGTTACGAATCTACCTCCTCGTAGATAGGTGGACTTTTATATCAACGTGTACCCTGGGAAGACACTGGTATCTACGCCAGCATATCGGATGGCTCCCGTGGAGCTTCAAGATCTGCGAGGACAACTAGTGGACTTACAGAGCACATGGTTCATTAGGCTCAGTGTTTCTCCTTGGGCAACTCTGATTTTGTTTTCCAAGAAGGTGGATGGGAGTTTGAGACTGTGTGTGGAATATTAGTGCCTAAACCAAGTGACCGTGAAGAACAAGTACACAATCTTGAGTATTGACGATCTATTTGATCATCTGAAGGGAGCACGATGGTTTTTGAAGATATATCTCAGGTCAGACTATCACCAGCTCAGCGTACAATATGAGGATGTGCAAAAATGACCTTTAGATGTCGGTATGGTCATTATGAGTTACTGTTTATTCAATTTGGCATGACCAACACCCTATCAGTGTTAGTAGGACTCATGAACATGATCTTCCAGCAATACCTCAATTTCTTTGTGGTAGTCTTCATCGACGACATCCTGATATACTCAAGTACGAAGGAGGAGCATACCTATCATCAGTAGATAGTTCTGGACACACTCCGAGCGAAACAGCTTTATGGTAAGATCTCGAAGTTCCGGTTCTGGATATGAGAGGTCCACTTCTTGGGACATGTCATCTCAGAGGCTAGTGTTGTGGTAGATCCGACAAAGATTGAGGTTGTGCTAGCTTGGGAGCCACCTAGGAGTGTGACAGAGGTGAGGACTTTTTTGGGTTTGGCTAGTTACTACCGGAGGTCTCTGCTTGACTTTTCTGGAGTTTTAGAACCCTTATCATTGTTGACGAAGAAGGGAAAACCATTCATGTGGTTAGATAGATGCTAGCGGAGTTTCTAGGAGCTGAGGAAGAGACTGACAAGTGACCCCATATTGAGGTTACCAGAGAGGGCGTTGGGTACGTTGTCCACTCTGACGCATCAGGGTAAAGGCTTGGATGTGTGCTGATATATGAGTGAGAAGTGATCACCTATGTTTTTCGATAGCTGAGACAACATGAGCCAATTTACACTACCCATGACATGGAGTTGGCAACATTGTTCTTCACCTAGAAGATGTGGCGACATTACAGGATGGGAGAACATTTTACAGTCTACTCTGATCAAAAGAGTATCAGGTATATCTACTATCAGAAGGACATGAACCTAAGACAACAGTGAAGGCTACAGATCCTCGAGGACTATGACTTTGAGATAGTCTATACTCCTTGGAAGGGGAACGTAGTAGCAGATGAACTCAGTAGGAGATATGGTATATAGTTACTGAGTGAGGTGACAAAGTAGCTAGCCACTATGAAAATATTCTACGTGGATTGAGATAGAGGAGCTTATCTATAGTCTTTGACAGTCACTCCCCCACTCCTTCACCGAGTCAGGGAGATACATCTTGGCGAAACTGACTGCGAGGCTCGACGTGCTCAAGTATCCACAGGACATGCACCTGTTGGATTTTATGAAGGTGGGGAGTACTTCATCCTCTTCAAATGACGTAATATGGTACTAGTGGCTCTTATAGATGAAGTTTTGAGGGATTTACATATGTCCTCTCTTGAGGTACATCTAGAAGTGACAAAGATGTACTAGGACCTCCGACGTCTGCATTGGTGGCCGGGAATAAAAAAGTAGGAGCATAGTTTGTCTCTGGGTGCCACACTTGTGAGAAAGTGAAGGAAGTGCACCAGGTTCCAGCAGGCTTAGTTCAGCTATTAGAGGAGCCATAGTAAAACTGGGATTGAATTTCCATAGACATCATGATGGGACTTCCACACATGTCTATGGGACATGATTCTATCTGGGTGATCTTTGACCGACTCACCAAGTCAGCCCGCTTCCTACCTATCAGAGAGCAAGGTCCAACAGAGAGATTGGGACACTTGTACGTGCAGGAGATTGTACGGATTCATGGAGTTCCATCTACGATTGTCTCTGATCCTGATTCATGTTTTACTTCCTGGATATGGAAGGGGATTTAGGAAGCGTTCAAGACATAGCTTCGGTTGAGTACTGCCTTCCATCCTCAAACGGATGATCAGACATCGTGAACTATACAGACCAATGAGGACATGTTGCGTGCTTGGATCCTTGATTTTGGCCGCAGCTTGGAGGATCACCTGCCCTTAGTGGAGTTCACATAAAACAAAAATTATCACTCCACTATCGGTATGGCACCATTTGAGGTGTTGTACTAACGGCCTTGCAGATCACCTTTGTACTGTACAGACCTAGGGGACTCAGCACTGATGAGGCCAGAGATGGTATGAGCTACCCCAGAGAGGGTGCAGATCATACAAGAGCGGATGAAGAATGTACAGAGCCGAAATAAGTCTTATTCTTAAAAGATATGGAGACCTCTAGAGTTCGAGGACGGTGACCATGTATTTCTACGGGTCTCACCTCAATGAGGTTTGCTGAGATTTGGCTGAGGCAGCAAGTTATCTCCTTGGTTCATCAGACCCTTTCAGGTCCTTAACAGAGTTGGCTAGCTGGAATACCACCTAGCCCTTCCACCATATATGGTGAAGGTTCACAACATCTTCCACGTATGCCAACTGAGCAGATAAATGCATGACCCATGTCACGTCATCGACCACGGCGAGATGGACATCGACGATGAGGCGATGTTTACAGAGGTTATAATAGAGATTGATGATCGAAAAGAGAGAGTAATTCATGGGCAGTTGATACCTCTGGTGTGTGTTCGTTGGTAGCATGGGAACCTCCAGGAGAGAACATGGGAGCAGGAGTCTCAGATTCGTGCTCAATACCCCCACCTGTTTCCCTGGTTTTTATTGTAGATTTCGGGGACGCAAAGCCCTGAGGTGGGGAGTATGTAAAGACCCGAATTTTTCCATGTAATATTTTTAATTATATGGAAATATTATGATTCCTTGAAAATTTATGGCCCATGATTTCGAGGCCCAGAGTGTCCAGAATGAATTTTGGAACCTTTTTTTAGAGACGTTCAGTAAACGTGTGAGCGGGTTTTTGTAACATTTGAACCAGTTCTCTAAATTCAAATATGAGGGCACCATTGAACTCGCAACGCTCATATTCTCTTATGGAGACCTTCACCTCGACCGCAGTAGGTCAAGGGTGAAATTTAGCTTTCATGTTTTTGCGTGGGAGAGTTATAAGAATAAAAATAAAATTAAGAACAAATTTTCTTATATTTTTAAAACCATCCATTTGAATGTTTAGGTTGGGGACCACCGGAGCTTGAAAACTCCCATTTCAATTTAGTTATGGGAACTACCCGAACCTTGAACTACTTACCTAATGTGATTTAACCTTTGTAATTCCCCCAATTAAGTGTTCCAACATTAATTGGTTTAATGAAATGAAGCTTATTTAATTTGGAACCTCACCTCTTGCAGGAAAATGGTTCGGAAAAGGAGGGGAGAGGTTTAGAGTGTTAGGAAGATCTTTCTCCAACAAAGGAGATCCTCCAACGAAGAATGATTTCCGGAACCAACATTGGAGCATCTTGCAGGAGGGATGAATGCCAACGTCAATATTCAACAACTTCTTCTCCTTCCTGGCGCCATCTCTAAGAAATGAGGTAGGGGTGTAAATATGTGAGATTATTATTTCCCATGTTCTTCTCTTCTAAACGAAGAATGCAGATCAACTCACTAACTAGTTGATCCATGGATGATTTCTTCATGAGGGTTTGGGAATAAATATTGAAGGTTGATGTAGCAGATTTATTTTGAATTATGATTGCAATTATTTGATAATTCATCATACTATGGATTTACAATGACGATGGCCAAACTAACATGGCCATCGTCCCGCACATATACTTTGCCCATTTTTCCTTTTATTCTTTGTGCATTCTTAAACCCCATATATTTAATGATGCTGGAAACAAAATGTTTTTCTGAGTGCGACATATGGATGCAGATCCCTCGACCTAAGGATCATGAATTTGCAAGCATCATAATTTTCGTGCTTGAAATGAATATGCAATGGCTTGTGGAAGAAGGCGGCGACCGATACCCGGCTGCCCATGAGGAAGGAAGGGTGGTGTATGTCTACGCTGCTAGATGATGAGGAAGTTAGGGCCCATCGCCTCTAGTGGGGTAGGGTGTCGGCCGACATCCGGCCGTCCGCGTGGCAGAGTGGCGGTGCGCGTTCGCGCTACCGGTGGAGCAGGAGGGCATGACCACTGGGCCACGACTGAGGCCGAAGAGCGGCCAGCCGTGCCGGTTGTGGAGGAGAATCTATGTGCGACTGCGCCGCTATGAGGAGGAATGGACGGAACACCATCTGACCGTTGTGGTTTAGCGGGACCCGCTCAGGTCCCGTGGTGACTTGGCAGTGCATAAAGGCCATGTTTGTTGCCATTCTGAATTGAAAGGGGGATGCCCCCCCTTCAGCGCCAGCTCGGGCGGACCATGCCAGTGGGACATGACCAGTGGGCCATGCCACCAGGCTGTGACCAGTGGGACATGACCAACTGGCTACCACACCGGGTCGCGCCCAGCGGGCTGCCCCAGCAGCCCGCGCTACCGGGTCGCGCCCAGCACGGGCCTGGTCGGGTCGTCCCCTTCGCAATCATTCCAGAACACAACCCAGCGGACTGGGCCTGCCACGACATAGGACATCTGGGTCAGACCCATTTCGGACCGGGTCGGACTGGACACAGGCCCGTCTAGACCCATTTTCTCTTTTATGGCCATATCTTGGGAACCAGACATCCGTTTAAAAAACCATCTGTGGCGTCAGAATCCTTGGATCTAGATGGTCTATTTTTATACTCCACATGAGTTTTGTATTAATATGGAGTATGTTTGGGTTGGATTGAACCCCGAATTCTATCAATCCCTCATAGCAGAAACACCAATAACTTACAGACCGGGAATCATATTGACGTGCAATCTATTGCATTAGGTCCCTTATGATGTGACATAACTTTGATATACTTATTTGTGGAAATTCATGGCAGTTGAATTTTCGACCGATGGATTTAGGAGAAGACCCTACCTAAATCAAGAAAGCTTAGTGTGGGAACCCAGTTGCTAGGAGTGAGGCTGAGGTTGTAGAAATATTATGCAGAGGTTGGTTGCCTATCGAATCTTGGGTGGGTCAGATCCTGGGTAGGTCATTGCGGGGATTTGCACCTATCTATACTGTGTGGGTCAGTGCTCAACGATCCTGTGTGGTTCAGCGCATAGCGATCCTGTGTTGTTTAGATCATGTGTGAGTCATATCATGTCTGGATCAGATCCTATGTGGGTCAACGCTCAGGGATCCTCTCTGGGTTAGCACATACTGATCCTATGTGGGTCAGATCAAGTGTTGGTCATGTAGGGGGTTATTACCTATCGATCCTGTGTGGGTCAGACTCTATAAAATCATTAATAGTGCCTCTTGACAGAATATATAGGTCTAGATTCGCGACTAATCATATGTACTTCTATACTTCACTTATACCTGGTGTGAGCTAGGTCTTTAACTTTGGGGTAATATTTTGTGTGGTGTAACTTGGTGGTACTTTTCTTCGTGTTGATACCTTTGTGGTATTCTTCTATGTGGCCTAAAAATGTGGTACTTACCTTTGTGGTTCTAGCTTCATGGTATTCTTTTCTTCTTGGAATAGTTTAGCTTTGAGATAATGAGTTAGGCCTTGTGTTTCCCCATGAAAGAGATGGGTATACTTGAAAAATTAGGTATATGTATGGGTATATACCTAAGAAGCGTTGAATATTGTTTCCATGCTTTTTAGTTTATATTTTTAGGATTTTTAGAGACCTTCAGGGGTCTTGGGGTCCCTATTGAGTATTGTTATACTCACCCTTGCATGGTCTATGCCGAAACATTGTTATGTCTTGTGAAGATGACATACAGTGTTGACTGAGGACGAGGGTACATGGACTGGAGGATGCTCGAAGGCAGACCATAGATGAGGCATACCGTAGAGACTACAATTCAAGATCTGTACCTACCCTTCAGGTAGGATGCTTGGCATGTGTTCACCGGAGCTGTTTTTTCAGTTTTACTTGTACTTTTCAGTTTTCCTTGTAGTTTCCAGTTGGGCTTGTATTATGTCTCCTTTACTTAATGTACTCACACTGTATACTATATATTTTACTTTGTGATTGTATCCTTATGTGTTCTTTGTTTTGTGAGTTTAAAGTTTATAAATACAATGCCTTTCTAGTTTTAGGGATATTCCTTTCTAGTGCTACTCCCCAGCCCTTGGCCTATAGAAGGCCGACTTCGGGTAGTCACAACACGGGCCCTTAGGTACGGGTCTTGACACATTTGGTGTCCCTATTGGAGGGTTTATCCTCATGTATTCACTAATAGAGATCATCACGTTTGAACTTCATGAGAATCCGTCTCAATGGTTAGGAACCCCCACCACCTGATTGTCCAACAACACCTGTGTCCAGTTATTATGATGTATCTAGACTACATGAAATTAATTTAAGATTAATATCATAGTATCTCAATGTTCTCATTATATATTAGTATCATCTATAACCTTTTGATAAGATAATTAATTTATGGACATTACCATTAAATAGTGGAGTCAGAAATATCTACACTATAATGGGAAGAATACATCATGTATATCTAACTGTATACCTAATATGGTAATAAAAATTACTTTTCAAGTTGGGTCTAGGGTACCCACTATTAAGAAAATGGGTACCATCATAATATTGTGTCTTTTAGTTTCTTCTAAGTGTTCTTGATCAGATACATATGAGGATTTTCAATAGGTCAGAGCAACTGTAGTAATGTATGACATTATTTTTGTTCTTATTTTACATTCATTCAAAATATATAAATAGATTCTCGATATAATTGGGTTTTTTAGTGTTCCACTATTTAATTTTATATGTGAAATATCTCTTTGAAATGGACTACTATCTCCAATAACTCCCATAAAAAACCAAGATTCACTACGCCATCTTTATTCTAAGGCCATGACATAGTAAACCTTAGCTTTAGCCTAAAATTTTATACTCTATGAAAATTTCTAGGTGATTATGTTTGGAATTTTCCTCTAATTTGTGAAATAATATGAATTATAAAACACAATATAGGATGTGAAATCCATATTTTTTTTGATATATTTTCAATAGTTACAACTCAACTCATCCCTAGATTCTTTAATTAGGAAACTAAAGTGTCAATACAATTAAGATCTAGATATTTCATATTCAGGTCATGATATATGGGAACATATAAAATAACCATTTTCGGATGATCTGTTATCTTCCCTATAAGCTCTGTGAGATAGAAACATCTCATGGGTTTGTTTCACCTTATCCAAGTTGTGGTACAAGATCTATAAAATGGAATTGGATTTTAAAATCATTGTTACCCACGGAATCCATTACAATCTATTTTGGGAATTTGGAATCACCCATTTTCATAGTCACTATGGAATACTTAGTGATCAATCCAAAATTCATCCATTCAATTGAAAGTAAATTAACATAAAACAACCTATCAATATTCAATGATCATGTTTTTAATAAATAAAAAGAGTACCTTCATAACCTATGAATAAATTACATTAATTATAAATTAATATTATTCCTATAATATGAAGGTCATATAAATACTACACATAGGGTATAATTTTGATTCTAATAATTATACAATATCTTAGTATAAATGAAAATATTGTAGTGACCATTTATCATTTGTGAATAACTCATATCCCACCCTTTATTAATTAACTTTCTGAGGGTTATTGAATACACATCAATCTACCCCATAGAGCTCTTAAATTACCCCTTTGTATTTTTTTGGAATCATGGGAATAATCCCAAGATACCTCTCTATGATCATTTACAAGCTTCTCATGTATCACCTTACATTAATTATTACAAAAGAAACAAAATCCCACCCCCTTTTCAAGAAGATCCCATATGTATTCTCCCCATATTTTAAAAAATCAAAAGAAATGAAATACTGAAAATAATCTATAAAAATATGTGTATTTTGGAAGAGAAGGTACTCTAAATAGAACACTATATTATTGAGAGGAATCCTTAATTTGAGTATTAATTATGATATCAATAAAATGGTCACTGGTTGATATATATTTTAATGAAACCTCTCCATGTTCCACCATATCCTTTATGAAGTTATGTTTGAATTCAATAGGTTCTAACATCGAATGTGGATTCATATTCTTTATCAAATTTATTTCACTTGGATAATCTCACCAAAACATCAATATTTGTTAAATATTCACCCTCATCTCATTATGATACAACTTCATCCTCCTAATTTTATTTTCATACTGTTATTCGACCACATAATCAACATAAATTGACTTTAGAGTTATTACACATTTCTTTTTGGAGTTCCATGTAACCCATCATACTCTAATAAGGAATAAAACTTCGGAATTAGCCTCCCAATCTATAATTTCATCTTCTCATTACATATCAGAATATTCATAATGAAAAATTGATGTGTTTTATTCATAACTCAATCCATCTTTTAGAATCCCTCTAACCTAGTGAAAGACCAATTTAGCATCCATAATAACTAATACATTTGGATTGGTTTAGATTCATTCCAAATGTGTAAAAAAACGTTATCAATTCTATATGTTTTCAAGTAGAAGAGGTTACCAATAAGTCTATGAAACTTGACTTATTCCACACTCTTTAATTTTTCATCTAATGTCATCTTGATCATAAATTTTATAGTTTTTGATGAAAATTTTTATTCTTCTATTATAAAATTATTTAAATATTTATTAACACATTCTATTTACATAGAATGAGAAAAAACTGTATTTGTGACTTAAAAAAATCCAAAAAAATGTAATCTAAAAAATAATTGAAATCTATAAATATTTTATCTTTTGAGTGTAATGTTCTCCATAATTTTAATCCTGGTTTATTGAAAAAATATTGTCACGTACCTACCCAATAATAACGAGTGAGCTCTTTCATCTACCTTGACATAACTATTACAATAAACCATGCATTTCATGATCTCACTTCTCAGTAAGTTACTTTTATGATTTGAATTCCATTCTCAAGATTCCTTTTTATACCCATATAAATCATTATTCTGCTTATAAACTCAAGAAATTGTAATTCTAATTATAATACATTGTAGGCATTTAATTTATAACTCTTTCACTTGTTCTAATTTGAGAAATGTTTCTCATCAATTTAAGAAAATTTTTAATTCCATTAAAAAAATCATTTGAATAATTTAAAATTTTTAAGTCTATGTGACTTGAGAAAATGACTCAACAAAATATATATCCACTATTTGAGAGTATCCAATCCATATAGGATGTTATTTTTTTTATGCCACTTCTCCCAATTCATTGATATTTTTCTAAAAAACACCATGTTATAATCGGATTCCTATCTTTAGAATATAACATGAGTTACCATGTGTCATTATTCTTAGTCTAATTTTTCTCTTCTCCCATTCTTGTAATATAATCCCCAAATTATAATTCCTCTAAAAAAATTTAAATTTCAACATGGTATTGAAATATTTTATGATTGGAAATTTCAAGGATTATATAGATTTTCAAACATTTTCATTGTCTCCATGGATACTTTCATGCTAATTTACTTGTAATACATTGGAACTTTGATACTTCCCACTCTAGGATTTACTCATAATTGGAAATCATAGAATTAATGTGAGAACTTTGAAAATATAATATAACATTCATGTCCATCTCAAAACTTTCAATGCTTTATCCTCAATAATATTTAATATCATTATTTATCAGTAATGATGTCTATAAGTAATTTTTACTTTCCAAAACAATTTCATCATAATTATCATTGACTTTTCTCAGTTTTTTATAAAACATGCATCTATTTCTACAATGTGTATATCTATGGAATATTCCCTAAGAATATCTCTCAGAAAACATTTCCAAATTCATTATTTTGATCTTCATGTGACATAGGTTTCCAAAAACCTATGGAATCATAAATTCTATCATATTTCCAAACCACCTATCATAATGTGAAATATCTGAATTTATTCAAAGTAAATAATAATTGAGAACGTAGACAAAAAAATCAATTTCATGACTCCAAAAGTTCTATAAGGTATCATGCTATGATAACATAGTTCTACCTACGGAGAAATATAGTAATTAATTATTCCATGCTTCTCAAGATATGACATGAAGTATTTATTCTTATTTATCAATCCATTACTATACTGAAACCATTTTATAGAACAATCATTTAGATTTTTATCACACCTTTGAAAATTATTAAACATCATAACATCTTTTTATTTAACTGATAAAAAATAGTTATAAGTCATATGTGTAAAATTTTATATCAAAATTGTTAAATATACATCTTTAATGGTTAACTTCAAGACCATTATACCATAGAAATTTTAGTGTATCAATTTAGGAGGTCTCTTTATTTTGATCTCCACCACCTTATGACCCTTATTCACTATTTTCTTATTGTGAAATGTGTCCCATATATTTAGGATTTCTTGATTTTTAATTGATAGATTAACTACTTTATATTTGATAAAACTTTATATTTTTGATTACTCAAAATGGATAAGTATTATATTCCAAATAAAATTATCCTATTTCATGATAACACTACATGTACTTTGTACATTGGAAATATGAAATTGGTTACTTTTAGTTAACTATAGTGTCATATTGATTATTCCATCCTTCAATATTCTTATTTCTCATCTGTTATTATTAAATATCATATCATTCAAATTATAAAAAATATATGAAACAATCAAGAGGTTTTCTCTCATCCCATCCTTAAAGGGAACATTATTGGATTAAAATTTATTCACTCTAATTTTAGAACTGATAAATCCTTTTAAATTAAGAGATTAATAATTTATGAATGTGGTATATTCTCTATAATACCTTTGTATAACCTCCAAGAGTTTCTTATTTATAGTTGGGTGTAATGATAAACTATTATTAAATATCCATGATTTTCCCTCATTCTCTATTTTTGAGACACTTAAACAACCAATGTTTTTTATTAACACTCATACTCTAAACACTTTTTTAATTATCATTCTCTAATAATTTCTATAGTAGTAATCATAGTCATATTTTATCATTGATCCCATGTTAATCAGAACTTCTACAAGTTTGCTTAATATAATCAAAGGAGTTATGAAATTGTACTTTTTATAATAAATGTTGTCTTATATAGCTGTTTCGAACTTTAGGGTAACCCCCCTTAACATATGTTTTCCCTTCAATTGATGGAGTCTGAGATTATACCTTCACACATTGTATTTATGTTTATAGACACTCTAGAAAAAAACACTTTCCGTAAAAGAGGAATATCCTAAGGTAATTAATGGATTCATCAAAATCATCATATATATTTTCCTTCTATGTTTTAATCTACTAATCCAATTAAATCTTCTCATTATTAGGAGTTTATTCCATTGTATTTACTTTTTCAAAAAAACCTATCCTATAAACTCGTCTTCTTTAACAAATCACTAAATTTAGTATTATTAGAATCACGACTACAACTACCAATAGTTTTTTCTTTATTTTAAGTGAATATATCACATTTTTCTATTTATTATCACTAGTTAAAAATTTTAAGTAACATTGGTACGTGTCTAAGACAATAGTTTGTAGTACCATAAAATAATATCTCTGTTTCATGATTAATTAAAAAACCTTTTCATAAGATTTTGAAATTTCACCCACTTCCATGATAGACTTCTTAAACTCAATTCAAGTGTCATTTATTGAATTATTATCATCAAAAAAATTTTGTTAAATAAATTTTATTTTCTTATTTTTACGGAATATATTTGTAGTAGTAATATCAAAAATCATATCCCATTAATCAAGGATTTAATTAGGATCCAATATATTTTACATTATCTAAATTTCCATCTCAGTAATGTCTTGGATTTTGATTCATCATGTTAGTTATTTAATAAATCATTCCCATTCACAAATTTCATATTCACTCTTTCATAAATCATGATATGTTTTATAAAAAATGAATGGTTTAATATTAATTATATTTCAATTTTTTTCTTACCATCGTTTATTTCATGTCCTGCAGTTCGGTCTCCCCTATTACCTTTTTCTTCACCACATGAACTATCTTTTAGATGGATTTATATTTATAAATAAGATATTATCAATTCATCCTATAAGACTTGTTGATCTCTATCACTCTCCAAATCGTAATATATTTCATTAAGTTTTCATATATGGTTTGTTTTTATGATATGTTTTTCTTTCCATTGTATTCGAATAATTTTCCCTTATTGTGTCCACTTTCTAACTTATTTTTACAGTATAATCATTTAAAATAATATAAAATTAAATTTCAATTATAATTCTTATAGATACAAGAAAAAAGTAATATTTTATAATAGTAAAATTAAAAAATATGTTCAACATACATTTCAGTTTTATTTATTTCATTCCTTTTTAATAAAACAGAATGAGTTTCTCATAGTACATGATAGATTCTTTTTCATCTGAATATTCACCATGAGACTTCATAGACTCAGTGCGTATATAACCATTTAAATCCTTGAAATCCATCACATTCTTGAAATTGTATTTTTTCCATAAAGATGGCCCTGTACTCATATTGTAGGCTATCAATAAATTATTGATATTATTGATGGTCCATTCATATATGTTGTGATCCTCTTGGTAAGATATATTTTCATTCAATTTATCTTGGTGAATCCTCATCAATTTATTCACCATGGTAGAATCTTTAGTAATTTCACCCTAATTTCAAATAACACTAAAAATTTCGTTCTCAAAAATAAAGTATTCATCACTTGATTCATATTATCTCATTAAAATATTCTATAAATTGAGCCTGGAATGTTTATAACCAAGACCCCATTCCATTATCATCTTCCTCATTAAGTTTATGGAGTTTAATCCAAATTCCATTCATAGTTTTTATAAGCATAACTCAATTAAAATAATTTATAAATATGTATGAAAGTAAAAAAATTTATTTCATTCCCATTGGATTTTATATTATTCTTGTTAACCAATGTATAATCTTACCCAACCTGGGGAAGATGAACTCAATTTTCAGTGACGATAAGAACCTCCTAATTAATAGTTAGGACATATGGCAGAATCCTCTCCTCCCATTGATGGAATACATTTCCTTCTAATATTGTAAATACAATATTGAGGACATTATTCATACTTTCCATAGAATTCATCATAAAAATGATAGTATCAATAAAAAACATACACATATCTAAGGAATTATACTTGAAACAGTATCAAGAATTCTCTAATACTAAGTAAAATGCCCAGATGAGAATTAACCATCATTTGGAAGGGGTGAATTAGTGTTTACCAGAATTAAAATAATAAAAATAAAATCCCTTCAATTATTATTCAAATTTGATCTAAAATGAAACAATGTATTGATGATAAATAAAATGATAAAAAAATGTACATGGAAGATATGATTCTTTTTAAAAATTAAATCACTCTTATTATTAGATATTTAATGCTCAATGAAAAACAATTGAAATATCACTATGCATTTTATTATTTTATAATCTATAATAATAAGTCACAATGAAGGAAGATGGTCATTAAATTTAATTACAATAAAGAATAATGATAATAAACTATTTGATCAGTATTTTCTTCCCAACCACAAGTGGCACCATAGGTTTTATTTGATATAAACCCCTTTTCCTATCCTTAGTACCTACATAAAACTCAACAGAATTAACCATGGAATGGTAAAATATTTTCCATATAGTTTCATCACTTTTTTGATCCAAATGAAAATGGGAGAAATATATTTTTATAATAATATAAGTTTCATGGAATAGACGAATCAGAAATGGGTGTTGAGGATTTATGACATCATCTTATTCAAAAACCATTCATATCTATTATCATATATCATGTTTTAAAAATATATTTCTATAAAAAGTTAAAAATAAGTATAAATTATCCATTATATAGTCAAAATGTGTCATGACATTCTCCCACTAAATCCTCTATTGGTTAGATAGTAAAAATAGAAGTGACCCCCAATGATTGTCTCAAATAGATCTTGGGTTGGTGACAAGTTGTGAGGATATGAAACACATATATTTAGGTGTTGTTACCCTCACAATTTCATGGAAACAATATATAATCCCCAAATAAACTCTATAATATAATTAAAAAATCCAAATTCATGGAATTTCAAATAAGGACTGACTAAAATAAGAATACAATGGGTAACACCGAAGGTAGAATCACCATGATCACTAGATAACCTTAACAATTTAGGAGTTATTATGTCAAATATCATTACCAAAACTCCCTCTCGTGGACCTATAATATATATATAAACATGTATGTATATTGGTTATCATACAATATTACTTAGTAGGACCCTCCCTAAAAACTCCCATGAAGATGAATAAGAAGCATTATAAAGAATTAAGGAATAAAATCTAAAACCAAGTCATTATTTCAGATGGTTCAACTAAATTACCAATTACACAGAGTCGTAATACACTAATATTTCATTTAAGTAGGTAATATAATATCCAATATCCTAAATATAAAGAAGGTTTCCTATATCCACTTTCCATCTAGACCAGTTGACTAAACCCCATTGTCACACGTCCTAGTTCCCCCATCCCCACCACAAGTCATATAAAATATCCATTTAAACACATGTTAATTATATATTAATAATAAAACCTTAATATCACATCACCATTGTATCCTAATAATTATAAAATGTATACTTGATCTATTACATGTGATGAAAATAAACACAGCACCTTAGGCTATTACATGACGTGCTTATATACACATTTGATAATTGTAATCCATTACAACTCATATGATTAGTAATTATATAATCATAATACATCATATCATGGATAACAAAAATTCATCAAAACATATTATTTCATGAACTATTAGTAGTGAAATACTTCAATTATATAATCTCAATTAAATCGAAAAAATATAAACAATTCTTCTAACAATTTCAGCTATTATCATTTCCATGCTCAATATCCTCAATATCTTACCAGCATTATATTTCATATAAAATTTTTGGATTTACAAGAAAATATTAAGAATTATAAATACAAAAAAATTATTTAAAAATATAATAATCCAATAACACGAAAATAATCATAATCTCATATGTATAAATAACACATATAATTTATGTTTCATTGATTTTAATTGATTATTTTCTTGAAATATTCTTATTATTTACCCAAAAAAACTAAATCAAGATAACATCATATTTTGAAATTATATAGTAAGGGAGATATTCTAAAGCCCCTACCAAAAAATGAATCATTAATGACTAAAAAATAAGAATAGTGGAAGAAACAATGAACACACCACTACAAATCCATACAATAAACCCACAACCTCTTAGAAAATATACTTATCTTGAAAACCACCATGGAATGGTGTGAAGGTAGAAGTTAAGAACAACATAGGAAAATGGATAAGAATATACCTTGGATTCATAGTTGATTATGATATGAGGAAAGAGTCTTAAGATCGATTAGAGAGGATTAGGGTCACCAAGAATTCCCTCACAACTTCTTAGAATTTGAGGAAAGATAGATAAAATGAAATGAATTGATGATGAATATTCAATTTATAATTATAACCTGGAAATAAGGCATAATGTATTAATATATAGAATAATTTTTCAATTGAACTCAAATTTGAGATTTATGAGATGATCTTCTTATATGTTTACTACCATTCTCACTATTAATTACAATTTTGGTCAGTGACATCAAAGGGAATCATAGTACAATACGAGGAATCACACCATAATATCCAAACCCTTGATAACCCTGTAATGTTTCCCTGTATTCGCCCAGGAAACCTAATCAATCTCAGACTAAGATCATTTTAAAATCTTTTCACAATGTAAAAATGATCCCCATAATGCTAGAACCAAGGAATATTAAAACAATATAACCAATATGTAGTAAATCATGTCTGATTTAATATATCTTTAAGTAAAATTAAAACAAAACTCTAATAAGAACCATAATGATAAAATTTATATAACTATACCGTAATATAGTTTTTCATTACCAAAGACATCAAGATGTGTTAAGATTAATTATTAAAAAATTAAATCAAATACAAATGTATTTTTTACCACACCTTGCCACACCCAAACACCAATAAGAACCTTTGAACTGTTAAAAAATTACAAAGTTAGTGTTTGGAAAAAATTAGACTTTACATTGGATACATCTTAAATGATTCTCGTAATAAAAATCAAAACCAATCCTGAGAAAAAATAACAACCACCAAACTAAACATATTGGGAGATACCTCTCAAATTGGAACCTCACATCTAATATAGAATATAGAAAATACTACAACTCAAGGATAAACAAATAAAATCATTATATATATAAGATATCATGATATATCAATCAAAAACTATATTTAATTTGGGAATAACTTAGAAAATTGGGAAAAATTTTAGGACTCTCTTTATAAATTACCATCATTCAACCCATAATTTCTCCATAGCTCATTAATAAAGTGATAAAATTCCATCACTACACCTTCTCACGACAATTAGAAATATTGGAAAGTGACACTATGAATATAACATCACCTTAAACACCATACTCATCCCAATAAATGATATAAGAGTCATAATGAACATATATAGGAATCATTTATACCTAGAAAAAATAATGGATGTGATCTATCTAGGAATGAATCATCAACCAATATTAAACCCAAATAATATACTCCATCACCTCATTATGTCCAACAAACACTACATTAATCTTACTCCCATGGATAAAAAATATATTCTCATGTTGAGGAGAAACACTAAAAACACATAATATCACACCAAATAGTCCAAATTTCTCATCCTATATTCATCATGTGATTTATGATGATCTCAATCTGCCTTCATCTTCCCATGAGTCACCTAAAACTTCATTGTAATAATTTTCACCAGTTATAGTCTAATAATTCATAACTCCACAGACATAGTCTATAATTAAATTTTTTCATGTAAAAACATACAAATCAACAATTAATATATTATAATTGACATGTGATAGATGTTATTATAATAAAAACAAAAAAAGGGAAGGCAATTAACACTGTAACAACTAAAATTTAGAACACTCATAAAAAAGGTCATCCATATTCAAAATGGATAGTTTTTTCAAACGTTACATCTAAAAATAAAAACTAGTTCTATGACATAACTAAGATCAAAAATTATGTTGGATACTACTATATACATGTGAGGTAAAAAAATATTTACTAGATATAATTTTTTAGAACCTTATAAAGATACACAATATCCTACGAACATCTCCTCGATTAAACATCCAACACGATCAAATCCTTGAATATGGTGAAGTGATATGATATCATTAGATAATAAAAAATAACCTATAATTTATCATATTGACCCTGATATCGAGGTAAAATCATAAATAAATCCAAAAAAATTTCTTCTTAATTTTCTTTAGGTAAATTTAATAACTGAATTGAACCACCATGAGCATGATTTTCCATCTATATCTTTTAAAAACTAAATATCAAGAAATGAACTCTAAAAATAAACTTTTCACCCATGTTAACCAAAAATGACTATTCAAGAATAACACATCATAGTTACCAAAGTATTTAATGTGAATGAAAATGTATTAAAATCATGGAGAATCATGTCATACACTACTGATTAAATAATGAGTCTTCCCAAAAAAACATTTATTCATAATCATCCTCATACCACCATTTGTGAAATCTATAAAAATGACATGATTATTCAAAGTTTATATATCAGAATATCCCAAACAATATCCATCCACTTGTTTCACCAGAGAATATTGAACTTTCAAATAATAATGACAAAATCAACCATTTATTTCTTCCATATTAAGTTAAAACACTGAAAGGTCCCCCTACCCTCTCGACAAATATTTATAATCAAAATCAACGTCTCTATGAGATTTCATACTCAAATCATTAGCTAAAATATTACCCTTACTTAATGTATAGGGAACATAAAATTTTAAATCCTATAATAACTCCTTGAAGAATCACTAATTTTTTTTTAATTCAAACTGAGAGAAGATATAACTCAAACTCATATAATGGATAAAACCCACAATGTTCTCAATAATGAGTTTTTTTCAAAAAACATTCAATGAAAAATAAATTTTAGTTTGTGAGAGAACATGGGTAATGTGGTTATATTTTTGATGTTATAACTACCGTGTCCCACAAGAGATAACTAAACATTGTTTCGTTATAAAACCCCCCCAATCCATGAATTAAATTTAAAAAAATTTCCTCAAATATATATTTTTTCTTATGAAATAAAAGAAAAATTGAACTAGTCGACATCCCCTTCAGGTAAAAAAAGTATATTGATACTAGTTGGTCTAAAGGTATGTTTGATCCTTTAAATTATAATTTTTAAGGACAAATAACCCAAAAACCAAACACAAAATCCTCTTGTAATATATTTAAAGTCCGATGATACTTTAAACCACTACAAAATTCTTAAGGGGATACTCATGAAAACACTTCATAAATCATTGAATGATCGAAATATACTCAGAATTGATATAGAACATGCACATAAGATATACATCTCTTTCACAAAATTATCACTTCTATAGTTTTATAAGTTGATTATGATGTTGAAGAACCGCCAAAATAGATTTCAAAATCTCTATATAGTTTTCCACAAAAAAATAAAATTCAAAATATTTTTTTATGAATTAAATATACCAAAACATGATCCCAAAACTCACAATAGCCAATGTTCATCTTCTTATTGAATATTGTTTTTTAAATCATGTTTCCAAAAGGAATTACCAAAAATTCAAAGTATCCATAACAAATCATAAAATAATGATTCAAAATATCTTCATCTTCCAACCATATATGATGATATATAGACCATAAATAAATCTTTGAGAATTACCAAGTTCTATTAAACTAATGGAACACATTAATAATACATAAGAGTTTGTAACAGACCATCACCATTACCCAATTCATTTAAGGGTAGATGATATGCTCTTAGAGAAAACAATCCAAATTCTTTACAAATAAAATTAGTGCACACCAAGGAGACGTAATGGGTCAAATAAAATACTTATAACATAGGTATGGGATATGAATCCTTAGATTACATAAGTTATATGGTGTTTTCCTATATGAGGTCAGTGAAATTGGAGAGAGACTAGGAAATAATGCTTTCTCACACCTGAAATATTCTTGATGGTTTAATTTTTTAAGATTATCTAAGAAGAAATTAAAAGATTATTCAAATAGATTTTTAAATATTCACTATTGAACAAATATTTAGAATAAAATTAACTCATCTATAATATAATATAAGATCTCCACATGTATTTGGTTTATCTAGTGAACTTTCCCAAAAATAATAAGATCATACTTACTATCAATGTCAAAGAATATAATTATCTTATATAATAATTCTATATTATAATATAATGAATATATATAATCCATTATATGAATGAAATCATATGGATGTATATATTAACATAGGAAATTTCCTTATGACCACCTCATATTTAGTTCACACACTGTACAATCAATCCGGATTTGAAAATGGTGCGGTCAAATACATTAATGCTAAAAGCCTATAAAATATTTTTCTTATATCTAAGAAAATGTAAAGTTAAAGAACTGTGTGATAAAATCCTAAATAAAATAAATAATACCCTATTTTAGATGATATAAATATGGTTCATAACATGAAGTATGTTGTGTGAGGTGTTGGAAAGACTCTCTCATGAATATTACTTCATTCCGATCTTCTACCTTACTAAAAATTATCATCTCCATCACTTATAATATTTTTATCCCCATGTCTAAAAATATAAATGGAATAATATGGTTATCCTTGTCCTTTTCTGTATTTTTTTGTAATAAATAATGATCAGTGTACATTTGACAAATCTTTCTTAAAGGAAACTTCTTTAATAGAAAAACCAAAAGAGGGAAATCAGGTCTATGATAAAAAGAAAATTTGGATAGATATAAAATCAACTTTTGTAAAATATTATTTTGTGAAAGTCAAACCACACCTAGTTTCCTATTATAAACATAAAAATTTTCATCTTCAATAAATTTGGATGATGTAAGTTAAGGTTGACTCTCATATATCCAAAACATTGATTTATCACATAGTTGAGAACCTCTCTCCATTTATCTTCTCTATAGAGATTCATAAAAACTACCTTATATTTTTTGTTGATGAATCTTGTTGATAAAATATTGCTAAACTATCACCTGAACAAAAAATTACAACATGAGAGGTGTGAATTAACACTATTTTATTGATTTAGTATCTTTTTAAAATGTCACACTCTAGATTATTAACATAGTAGATGTTTTGAAATCTAAATTAATCGGTTCTTATATCAAATACCAAACTCTAATTAGTTGTAATTACTATATAAAAGGGATAGTATCTCCTTTTAATTTTACACATTCATAGACGATGAAGGTAAATTCACATAGAACTTGTCGTGAAGATTCTCTCATGAAACTACCTACTACTTGTGGTCAGCAAGAATTAAATTAGGAATTTATGATCATCAATAATAAAAAAGAAAAAAAAAATTAAGATTCAATGCTCCTTCATTGAATAGATCAAACTAAAAGTGATCCCAAACTTGTAATAACTGATACCCTATTGTATATGGAAAAACCATATTATGAACTATCACACAATGTACACTCTAAAGATAATTTATTCAAGAGTATATTTAAAAGTTTAATTTATGATTCTCATAGTATTATTTTTTAAAAGATAAAAATCATTTTTTGAATTATTTATAATTTTTTTAGCAGAAGATTAACATTTGGGTATTATCTAAAAAAATTGAGTTTTAGGTTAATAGTGGAAATATGTTTTATTTGTTCAAACCAGAACTTTTATTACATATCAATGATATAAGAATAATCTAAAACTCAAAAAAAATATTATATTGAAAAAAAAATATTTTATAAGTAACATTAAACATATTAATATATTGTTATTAATGTATAATCATATATTTGATATTTTAAACCTTATATCACTTTTTCAATAAAATAATTTATTGAAATATACATTTATAATTTTAATATTAACTCATTTTAATTTTAGAAATTTAATCATATTTAATGGATTTTAAATTTGGACTTATTAGGTCCAAATTATGTAAAAATGGAATATTTTATTTTTTTGGTAAACATTATTGCATTACAAACTTGTAAATTTTTATATTTTATGATTTTATTTTCTTTGGATGTTTTTGTGTATGTTGGGATGAGTCTTTTTTTGAAATTTTATGTTTTTGAGTTTTCAGCTGGCATTTCAGCCTGCACACATTTTGGGTGCATAGTTTGGGAAACCGTGTAACCCAACCCGAGTAACCATGCATTAGGTGTGGGATTTAGGACATAAGCTACCACATATTTTGTGCATGATATATCAAACCACATGATATGGTCGTGCAATAGATTCTCTCTTGGACCGTAGCAACCGCATAGTTGACAAATGGTTTGGTAAATTGTGCAGCTAAACCTTGTGATCTACCAAGATTTTTAAAATCAGAAAATTTATAATCTATCCTCATCTAATTTTACACTAACTCAAGTACCTATCCAAATTGTTCATTTTTAGCGCATCAAGGGGTCCCAAAACCCATCTTACCTTAGCTCAATCTCCGCCTCCATCGATGCTCCTCCAAGTTCCCAAGGTGAGTTTCATAGGGTTTTGGCCTCTTTTTATTCCCATCCACATCTCCTCTCTTGATTTATTTTTTCTTCTTTGGTGTTTTATTGTTTGGATGAATTATAGAGTCTAGGGTTGATTAATTGAGTTGTTTTATGGATATAGGGTGCACATATTTTTCCATGGGGCTTATTCTTCCTTCCCTTTGGGATTTTTCATATTCACACATAATTGAGGTAGGTATTTACATTATTTTCCTTTCTGAATAATTCTATTTATGATATTGAATTTTAAAATAATATAAAAATATGTTTCTCAATATTGTGGTATGATTTTATTACTTGGTATGATGTTTTCATGTAGTAAATAATTACTGTAAGTGTTCTTAAAAGGGTTCATTCATTATGTTACATAGTTATGCACTTGAGGTGTTTTTAAAAAATGTGAATATTTACTTTAAAATGAAATTATGTGTTTTTTGTAGTGTTTAACCCTGGTTATGTTATTATATTTTTGCGGGAGTATGAATTTTACATTGTGGGAGTTATTTTTTGATTTTTATAGAATGACTCATACGTGTGGTTTGTTGTGTTGGTTTGAAAACATGTTGAGTTTCTTTGAAAATTGTTTTCGGTAAACTCGTGGATATTTTTGTTATTCCATTGGATATGGGAACATACATGTGTTCATGGAGTGCACACATGAATGGGAACACAAATGATAGTATCCTATGTAAACATTAGCAATTCAAAACCCTGTTTCAAAAAACATATCTCTCCCCTCCTCCTTTCTTCCTTTAAACAATTGTCACTTTACAAATGGTCCCTTTGATTTAAGTGACACAAATATGATTTTAAAGGTTATCTTTGAATATTATCCAATTTGGCATCCTAATGGTACGTCTTTATGAATTCTTAACATGAAGGACCACTTGGATCTTCAAATACTCTTGGTTACTAAAACGATATAGGGGCCCGTAAGGCATTTGGTAATATATCTTGTTTTCTAATGTGTTTAATGGAATGATTGGGGTTTTTCATTTTAAATTAGTGCTCTATGATGATTTTCGAGAATTATGTGATTTTTTTTTTCAAATTTATTCTTGACTTTGAAATTATAAGACCCATTTGGCACTTGAGATGTATTGGGAGGTGTGTTTCAAAACTTGTATGATGTGAAGTCTATTGGAATTTTAAAATGTTATATGAACATTATTGAATGATTTTATAATATGATGGAACAGTTTGAACTTATTAATGGTTTGTTATATGATGGGAACTTGTATGTAGGATCTCCCTATGTGAGTTATCGTGTGGGTGGTGTCAGTGATTTTGATAGCCAAGTGAGATGGTGGTAGGTATGGCGATTCATGTATGCGAGGGCCTCCAATTTACATAGTGTAATATTACCATGGGACTTATGGGAATATTTTAGAGGTTTGAGTGATGGATTCTTATCAACCCCAACATGATGGTTTCGTATGCCTTGGATTCCTAGAAGCTAGGTGGGGCATGGACCTAGTGAGTCTAGTTTAGAGGTGTCAATTGGTTATTGACTGTGGAGTTGCACTGGACACCAGAAGGTGAGTCTAATTAGAGTATGTACATGGATCACTCTAGGGTTGTTTTGGAAATTTCTCTGGTTTATTATTTTTATTTTTTTGGTTATATTATATTGTAGTTGGTTTATTGTTTATACTACATGTTTATTGTTAGCATAATGTGACATATCATTTGTTTGATTTTTGTTTTGGGTGTTGGTTTTTAAAAAGAACCAATTTTGAAAATGGATATGTTGTGTGTATTGATTTGAAAAAGGTAAAGTTGTGTTAGTTGATTCAAAATGATAAAACCATATTTTATAGATGTGTTTCAAACTAGTGTTAATGGACTTATTTTAGGAAAGGAAATGTATGGATTCATTGGTAATTTCCTACCAATCTATTAAGATCAAACCTAACTTGTACCATTTGGTGTCAGTGGACCTTAGCTATTGTTTAGGTTTAGGTTTCTAGATTGAGTTTCATTTACAGTTTGTTAGTTGGTGGATGGTGGTGACCATGATATCACATTTATATCACATTGGTAGTGGTTAAATTTTGTTTCGTTTGTTTTTTAGTCTTGTTCGGTTGTACTTTTATATAGTTTCTTTGTATATTTATTGAGATTCAGTTATTTTTAGTTCACTTGTTTTTTTTCAGTTTATTTTATTTGATCTTTGTTGTTGGGACAAAAACCATTTACAAAGTGATTACATTGATACCTGACACTAGTTACTAGCCCGTGGGGATCAGGAACACCCTCATGGGCTTGTCTCATCCCGGATAAAATGTCCGGTTGAATGGAATCCAAGATTCATTATTGAAAAAAATGGTATCATAGTAATCCCTTATTATTTGGGATTTTAGGTATATTATACATTATGATTTTTGGGTCTTGGGAAGTAGTCACATGAATAGAATTGTAAACTCATTCTTTTTCTGATCCTCGAGTTGCTAGGTGTAGTACGAGTTTTGAGTCCTTATTTTGGATATTTGATTATCTTGGGTCAGGGGTGAAGATGGAGGTGTGCTGGTGTAATGTTATGATATCACATGAAGTAGTGATCCATGTGGATTCTATGTACACCATTAAAGGTCATCTTAGTGTTGATGCTCACTTTAGGCATGACCCACTACCATGTATCCAGTTTTGGCATAGATACTAGCTTCTCATTACAATGGTTCTGTAGAAGTCATGTTTTGTTTTGGTCTTGAGTGATGTCAGTAAGATTTTAAAATGAAAATGCGTTTTTGAAAATGAAAATAAATTCTTTCAAATGGGATTGGGTGGGTAGAATGGGTTTCAAAGAAGCATGTTTTGGATCGAAAAATTGGTAAGTTATTGGATTTTATTATTGAAATGGTAACTGTGACCCTTTGTATTCTTTATGGAAGTTTACATATTTGATGGTATGTATGGAAAGTGAATTTTAGCACATGTGAATGGATGATTCAAGTAGTAATGGGTGATTATTTGCAATTAATGGTTTGATTTTGGTTTTCTGAAATGGGATTTGAGTGAAAAATGACTTGGTTCTGAGTTTTTCTTGAAAAAGTTGGGTTTTTACCTAATAAAATGGATTTCTATTTTTGGAATGTGGACTTGGAAGTAGGTAGTTTTGAAATTAAAATGGAAGTGGTGATTTTTTATAAGATTGTTTTTGGTTGGGTTTGAATTTCATTGGATTGAGGGCCTATATTTTTGGCTCATGATGTTACTTTTTATTTTTATTTGGATTGATGTTTGTTTTGAATTGGATTTCTTTTTGTTATTTAGAATATACCATAAAAAAGGTCCCTAACGTTTCTAGTGAGTCATGAAAAGTTCTAGATTCTTCTCGAGTATTTCCTATTTATCATGGTTATCAAGTTATTTTTTGGGAAACAAAGTGGCTTTGTGAAGTTGATAATGCCATATTTTTTTGGAACTCCCGAATCTGTTATATTTTGTGATATAATGGGTTTATTTGAGGGAAATGATTTAGAGGAATGGGATCTGTTTTCCCCGTCATCAATTCAATATGGGATGACATGGGATGTGTTTATGTCCATTATTGATAATGGATTATACATTAGTATTTAAAGAGAAAGAGAACAGAAGATCTCATGAATGTTCAGCAAGGCCAGCAGATGGTGAAGGATTTTGTTGAACATTTCATGGAGATGGTTTCTTTCTCTATGAAGATAACATCATTGAATCTGGTGAAATAAATCTTTTTCATTTTGGGTCTTTATCTAGAGATCAAGGAGAATAAACTCTCCTTGAATGAATTCTTTTATATAAATTGGTGCATGGATTTTTTTATCTAAGTTAGCTTTAAAATCGCACATAGTAAATGATCTAGTATCCCTTACCATATAAGAGGATTCCCCCTCCGGTGATATGTGTGTTCAAGAGGAACTATTTCATAAAAATTATCTTTCATTGGGTCTGATCAATAGTTCTTAAAACATTTTGGTTGTATTTCACTTGTGTGGTGAGTTTAGGAATGAAAATATATCTTATCCCAATCCTCAAATGACATTTCATCGTTGTAGATATCTCGGTCATATGGAAAAGTTATGTAGGAAGTGTCAACTGAAGAAAATGTTTTGATCAAGGAATGTCAGTGACTTACTATGAGGTATGGAATGATTTAGTATTCATTGTTCCAACCACATACCTTGGAGTGAAGCTCATGCATAGTCAATAATTTTTGGGTGTGTGGAAGGCCTTGGCCTTGTTTTTGTCTCCAATGTTGGGTTGGATATTCTTGAAGTTTACTATTGTAATTATTACTACTATTGTGAGTTTCTCATTTTTTTAAGAATTTGGGTGGTTATGTTTATAAAAATGCGACACTGTAAATCTTGTGTTCTTTTTTGAGTGTGCATAGCCCTTATGTCTGTTGGTCTCGGTTTGATCTACGCCTGTTTGGAGATACCCGTTATTATGGAAATCGTTGTTTTATAGTTTGTTCTTGTGTTTTATGTTTAGTTGAGTTCCTTTCGTGGGTTTATCCCATTTTGTTGGGGTTTTTGGATGGTTTGGGAAATTATTATTATTGGTGGTATTTTCTTTTAGCTGGTGTATGGAATTTGGATACTGTTCATTTTGGGAGTTCCCATATTAGACAGCCTAGGGTTGAGTGGTTAGAGTCACCTTTTTCATGTAAATGTATTAGGGGTTTGAATTTTCATCATGTTAGTTGAGTTATTATAGTGGTGAGCAACCTCTCATGTTCAACCATTTCTTATTGTATTGTAGTTTCATTTAGATATGGCCGTGTCTGACTTGTGGAGTAAAAGTTAACCCTAAATTTCATGTTTCCTTTGGTTTTTGATCAGGAATGTAATTAAGTTTTGGGAAACATTCGATTGAGTGGAATTTTATGGGTAGAAAGTTTTATTAGTGGGGATATTTTCATATCCTAAACTTGTAAATTCCGTTATTTTATGATTTTCCTGTATTTTTATATTTTGGTAGTGGTTTTCATTGATCCCCATTTCCGGGTTTTTGTTTTTTAGTTTTCATGTGTCATTTTAGCCTACACACTGTTGGGTTCATGGTTGGGGAAACAATGCTGACCAACCCAAGTAACTGTCCAAAAGGTGTTGGATTTGGGAAATAGAATCCCACCTGGTTTTTTCATTATATTTCAAGCCATGTGGGACAACCATACAGTCGATTACCTTTTGTACCATAGCTACCGCACAGTTGGTGCACATTTTGGTAAACTATGCGTCTAAATCATGTGAACTACCTAGATTTTTATAATCATAAAATTCATAACCTTACCTCTAATAATTTTACCTTAACTACATCCCCTACCTCTTGGTCATTTTGGCAGATGATGGTGTCCCAAAATCCCTCTTCCCTTTTCTCCTATTCCACCATGGATGCTTCTCCAAGTTCACAGGGTGAGTTTATTAAGGTTTTGGCCTTATTTTCTCATCCTCTTATCCACTCTTGATTTTCTAGTTATTCCTCAGTGGTTTTTTCCAAACCCTGGAGGCTAGTTTTGATGAATTATGATCTTTTATTTGGATCTAGGGTGTGGAAATTATTTCTTGGGGAATATACTTCATTCTCTTGATATTTCATCATATTTTCACAACATTGATATTAGTGTTTCCATTATTTTCTTTTCTGGATCATTCCATTGAATCTTTTGGGTTTTTAAATAATAAAAAATGTTTTTCACATGATTTTGGTATTATTTCATTGTGCAGCATGATGTTTTCATGTTTTAAAAAATAAGTGGAATTGGTTTTTGAAAGGGTTATTTAATTATGTTACATAGTTATTCTCACGAGGTGTTAATTAAAATTTCAATTGTTATTTTAAAATTATATAATGTGTTTTGGGTATTTTTAAGATCGGTTATGTTATTATATAATTTCTGGAATATGAATTTGACATTTTTTGTGTGAATTGGATATTTTTATGGAATGACTCACACATGTTGTTTGTTGTGTTGGTTTTAAAACACGTGGTGTTTAATTAAAAATGGTTTTCGATAAATTTAGGTGTATTTTTTTTTGTGTTCCATTGGATGGGTTGACATCCATGTGTTCACAGAGTGCACGCATGGTTGGGAAGAAAAATGATAATGGCATTGGATAAAATTACTCAATTCAAAATCCTGGATTTCAAAACACTTGTCCCTCCTCCTCCTTCCGTCCTTCAAGAAATTTTCACTTTACAAATGGTAACTTGGTTTCAAATAACTCAAATGAGACTTCAAATGAGATCTTTGAGTCATAGACCATTTATAATCTTAAAGATACATCTTGATGAGTATTTTCCACAATGTCATGCTTGGATCATCAAACACTCCTGGTAAATAAAATGAAATAGAGTCTCATCTGGAATTTTATGATGTATCTCAACTTATAAAGTGTTTAAAGGTAATTTTTTAATTAGGCCAGTAAAAGTAGTGTTTTATATTAACTTTTGAAAATGATTTGTATGTTTCTTTGAAAACGTGTTCTTAGTTTGGGAAATTGAAGGCCCGTTTGGTACTTAAGATGCAATTGGAGTTTTGTTTGAAAGCTTGTATGAAATGAAGATGGTTGGAATTTTAAAATGTTTTAAGAAATGATTTGAAATATTATCTAATATAATGGTCAAGTTGGAACTTATTAATGGTTTATAATATGACAAGAACCCATATAGAGGATCTCCCCATGTGGGTTATCGGGTGGGTGGTGGCAGTGTTTTGGTTATGCAAGTGTAGTGGCAATAGGTATGGTGAGTCACGCATGCGAGGAACTCCTACTTACACAGTGTACTATTACCATGGAACTCTTGGGCATTATTTATAGATCCTTGTGATGGTTTCTTATTTACCCTGATATGATGGGTTCTTACCTCTTGGATGTATAGAGGTTAGGGGGGACGTGCCACTAGTGAGGATAGTTTAGAGTAGCCAGTTTGTTTTAGACTATAGAGCTTCACCATACACATACAGGTGTGTCTGATTAGAGTATATCCAGGGATCACTCTAAGGATGTTTAGGAAATTCCAATGATTTATTATCTATATATCTTTGGTTATATTTTTTTCACTAGGTTTATTTTTTACAATGTTTATTTTTTCAGCATAGTGTGGTATCTCTTTGCTTGGAGTTTTGGTTTGTGTTTAGTTATTTAAAAGGAATCCATTTTTAAAATAGAGATGTGGTGTGTAATTATTTGAACAATTTAAGTTTTTTTTGTTTTTTAAAAATGGTAAAAACCTATTTTTAATATGTATTTCAAACTACTATTAATGGGTTTTTTTTCATGAAATGAAATGTATGGACTCTTTCGTGGTTTCCTATTCAGCTGTTAATATCACACCCTAATTGTACCATTCAATATATGTAGACATGATTTTTTTGTAGGTTTACGTTTCTGGTTCATGTTTCATTTGAAGTAGGTTTTTTGGTGGATGGTAGTCACCATGAGGTGACATATAGATCATGTTGTTAGAGGATCAATTTTTTTCATGGAGTTTCATTCTTGTTAGGTTGTACATGTATCTTGATTTGTTTTTATATTTATTGAGAGTTAGTTATTTTCAGTTCTTCCACTTGTTTAGTTTATTTTATCTAATCCAGTTTATTTGAAAAAATAATTCCCATAGAGATTACTTTGATGGATAACTATAATTTCCAGCCTATTGGGATTGGAAACACCCTTCAAGACATGTATTAGTCCAGTTTGGATATTTAGTTAGATAGAATCCAGACATTCTTCAAGATTTAAAGGATAAATGAATAAGGTAAATACTAGTTTCTGTTGTAAAAGATAAAATATTAAAAGTTAAAATTCAATGGGTAAATGACTTGAAACCTGATAAAAACATGTGTATAATTGAGTGGATGAGGTATTAATATAGATAATATCTTATATAATCAACAATTATTTAATTTTGGAGCAACTTTACTTGAAAGTGACTTCCCACTACTGAAATGTTTTGGGAATTTTATAAAATACCATATCTCTAAAAATATAAAATAGGAACTCCTCTCCTCACTTCCACTAAAATTGTAACCCCCTTAGTTCATCCTAAACTCTACTTAACCCTATCATAAAAATTATTATACTACTAAAAGTGGTTTATTTCTTCACAAAATACTATTATCTAGTGGCTAAACCCCTGTTGCAAAAAAGATAATCCAATAAGTATGGTATAACTTTCTAACCACTCCTTTCTATATTATATTTATTTATATGAATTTATTCTCCCCCAAATTCAGTTAGAGAATATTAAAATGATAAAATTAGTTTCATAACTAGAATGGTATGTTATTATACTGATTTTTTAATCATTAACCACCTTTCCTTTTTTCCCTTGATGAAAAAAGAAACCATCCTAATCGTGTTTTGCAGATTACCTCTCCCAGGATGCAACATGTTTTTCATTATTTCACAATATTAAAAGTGTGGTCCTAATAGAGAATTTAATATATAAGTATGATATTTATTAAATCTATTATATTATAAAATGATAAATTATATTACTCATTTTCACCATTCAGTGGGAAATGTATTCATTATCCTTGCCTATGTCAGGACTTCCTACTCTTTGGAATGATTGATTTATATTTTACTATTCATCATTGAAAATAATTAATCAATTTAATAATGCCTTCAAAGAAAAAATATTCTTTTTATTTCACTATTATATTTTTATTAATACAAATTGAATAAGCTATTAATTATATAAACAATAAACAAAAGCTTTAAAATCAACAATCTTAAACAATCATACTAAGACTGAAATCTTGTATTCATATTATGTAATATTTTTACATCTAATAATTCTTAATATAATTCCAAAAAATTATGATATATAAAAATAATAAACATTAAATAAGATCATTTTTCTCTTAGTATAATGGCATTAAAATAAAACAACCTTATAATCATTCATTAAATCTAGTTACATTCCTATTTGGTTTGATTTGACCACATACTTGAATAATAATTTGAATTTATATCAAGAATGACTTGAAAAAATTACTCATAAAATATAATATTAATTTATAAATATTTATTTTTTTATATTATAGATTTTATATCATTAATGAAGAAAACACCATTCAATAATTAAGAATCACTAAAATATGCTTATTATCGATTTCATATTAATGGATACATACTAAAACACTCCTGAAAGGAATTTTAGTGATCATAAATAACTATAAATAATCCCTAAATGTATATTTAAAGAAATATTTATGATTTAATTTGGAATAAAAATTAACACATACACCTTTATTATGAAACAAGTATAGAGGATCAATCCCATAAACATTTAAGTTGTAAAATATGAAGAATTTATATGTAGAATGAAAATATATGAAGATTATAAATTAAAATGGATATTATAAATTTTATAAAATGAATTATTATATATATTTATTTTATAATAGGTTAATTTATGTTTTTGGAAGTTAGAAAATTAGGCAAGGTTTTTTTATCTCATATTACCCTCTTTGATAGAGGTTTTTTATTATTCTATTAATTTATTTTATGTGTTTTATATATACTACAAATTTGAGATGTTATATAATTAAATTAATTTATTAATTTTATTAGATGAAAAATTTTAATCCTTCATTTAATTGAGTTTTTTATTGAATTTTTTATAAGACATTAGTGTGTGTTTCCATCTTAATTTTCAGTTTTTAGACTCATCTTATATTCATAACATATCCTTTTGTTTGGGACATAATTTTACTTAGAATACTTTTTACCATACTACTCATTAAAATTATGGGATTTAAAATTTTATATTATTATCCATCCCTCATATTATTTTAATTTTATAGTTAAAAAAACCAATATGAAACACAATATTTTCCATGGGAGAAAACCATTATATGATTTGGAAAAGTAATAGTGCTGGTTGTTTCCTAGAAAATAAACCCCTTTCTCAATACTAGAAAGTGTATGTGGTTCTGTCATATATTCACCTTGGGGTAATCCCTATTGTTATTGCATTAACCATTGACTTAATAATCATTAATATTCTTAAAGAGTGGGCCTAAAGTTGCACTCCTAGCTGGTCACTCTTATGGGATATGATTTTGAATATTCACTCTCTCTAAAAACCATGATTAATAATTTTTATAACCATTTCCTCAATCTATAACCAATAGAAACTATTGATCCCAAATACTATCCTCTATGGATAAACCAAAACATTTAAAATACCCTTTCTAATATCATTCATTGATAATGTTACTTCTCATTACATTGATGACACCAAATATCTTTAATGTTGATTAAGGTACTTACTACTATAAAAAAATTATTCCATTGAATGGGGATGTATTTCTCTTCATTATACTGATATCAATTTTTTTTATAAATCTAGAGGTTCTTTATGGAATGATATAAAATTTATTTTCTAATATAATATGGAATTAATTATAAATAGTTAAGTGATGAGTGGGTCCCAAAAGTATATAGCCTCTTGAGTCATTGAATAGTATCATGAGACATAATAACATGGGTTTTTCTTTATACCTCTCCACATATTAGCATATTGTGTTGGGATAAGTCCTTGGAAACAAGTTTTGATGTCTGACATTATGCACTCTATTAGTATGTTATAATTGATTATTGTTATCCATGTTTTTATTTATTGTCATTGAAATATCATGCCCTCAGTTTCAGTTTATTTTGGATTAATCTTTTATATTTACTCATACCATATCACTTATTCAATGTTTATGTCATGATAGCTTCCATTTTATGCAACTCCTTATTGAGAATATGTGATAACCATTATTTTTCTCATTTCCCTAGTATAACTAGATGATAACTACATATTTTTAGAGACATGATTAAATGTCTAATAATGTTCTCACAATGTGTTCTTGTAGTATACTATGTTTTCAAATATAATGTATGTACCTATCAAGTATTCCAAGAATAATAATATATTGGGTATTATAAGAACTATTTTATCTATTATAATAATTTAATATAATTACTGGATCTAGGTTTCTCACATCAAGTGTGTTACAAATCGTACTTACGAATGTCTAGTACGAACATTAATGAAAATATTTATAAGAAACTACATAGATATCACAAGTACTATGAAGTATACTCATTATTTATAAGGAAAAATGTTTCAAATTTCATATGAATAGTATTTTACAATTCAATATCATGATATAATTAGTCAATGTCTTTGTATACAGATAGAGACTTGATAAAGGAATTTGAACTATATCAACTCCCTTATTCAATACATAGATGTTCCAATAGGACAAGTCAATGAAGTTAAATTTGAGTCTAATCTTATCATTACAATATTATAGTTGTTAAAATATGTTAGAAAAATAATATATTCTATATAGTACTGTATGAATATCCAAAATATGGTGTAACTATGTTATAAAACATCGTAAAAAAACAACCTCCAACATTCAATTTAGTTAATAATCCATTGTTCATTGAATGATGTATCAATTCCCTAGATAATATATTTCTTACTCTGGGATGTTTTGAAGAGGAAAAATTCATCATATTTGTCTATCTTCTGAATGGATATGGGGACCAATGGTTGTCACTAATTAAAAACACTAAAGTTGGAGATGAGATAAATCAAATTTAATTAAGAACTATTAAGGTTGTATTCTAATAAAAATAATTTCAACTTGAGAGAATATTTTAAATAGAAGGGTAGATCCTAAATATTAGATAAAGGGAGTAAAAAAATGTTACTGAGTATAGGGATAACATTAAAATGTTTTTTTAGACATTAGAAAAATATTGTATATAGACCAAACATAAATATTGAATTTTTTAAGGGGTTTAATTCAACCAGTCAAAGGGTGTTGGTATCTCAGTCGTTTTGTTTGTATGATTATATTGTCTTAATCACCATTAATATAGAAAATGATTACTTTTCGATTTATATATTAAATCAATATCGTGATAAGAAGATTTAAGTTAATAATAATGGAAATTATTGTGGGAAAATGGGAAGAAAAGAAGGGCTATGTTGTATACATGTGAAAAATGTGGGAAAAACACCATAAGGATTTTAGGGAGGGAAATGATTTTTTTACAATTGTGAAGTAAAATTCTACCAATATCAAGAATGAAAATAAAATTTAGAACCTTGTGAAGTTAAGTTCATTAACACTTACATACACAGAAATTATGAAAACCAATGCCCCAAACACTAAAGAAATTATCCTTAAAAAAGGACGAGGGAGAAGATCCAAGATTATTTTATAACCATAGTTGATGCTAAATTTCCTAATGATGTTGTGGTGGGTACATTGATTTTATCCTCATAGTTATCTTGTTTTTAGTTGATTCGGGATCTTTTTACACTTTTATATCTTCCATTTTTTTGAAAACATCAAATGTTTCCCTAATACCCTGGTAAGAGAGTTTTCAATTAAGACACTGAGTAAAAATTTTATTATAAAAATGAATCTTTACCGAATTCCAAAAATGGTGCATGTACATAACGTATTTTAAAACATGATTTTCATAATTATGGTTGACTTTTACATGATCCATGGTGTGGAATGGAATTAAATTTATAATGAAAATATTTATTTCTATGATAATGAGATTATAATTCTCAATGGTGATGTAGAATAAATTATCATTTGAGGAGAGAATTAATAATATAAATCATGTTTGGATACCACCCTATTAGATCTATTTAATGAAATTTATGAAATATATAAACATCAATAATGATTTATTGAAAAGGAATATATCTAATAATAAAGGATTTAATCATGGTATAAAAATTCATTAATGGTTTCTAAACGAATTAAATGGTCATACACATGAGAATGAAGATAATTTATCAATTAATACATTACTAATTTAATAATTATTTTTAAAACACCCTATATAATTGAACTAGTGGTTTTTAATAAATAGTTGTTAGAGTAATATGACAAGGGATTTATATTCCCTAGCATTTCATAGTGGGGAACCCCTATTTTATTTAAAAAACATAAATATGGGTCTACGATATTATGCATTGAATATAGGGTAATAAATGTCATTATTATAATTAATATGTATACTTAACCACACATTGATGGAATATTTGATCAAATTCAAGGATCCCAAAACATTTTAGAGATTGATCTTCATTATTGTTATCATTATTAAAGGTTCAAGAAGGATGATATACTAAAGATGAAATTTTGAACAAGTTATGAACATTATGAGTTTTCTATAATTCCTTTTGGATTTAATAATGATCCTTATGTCATTATGGATAAAATGAACAGAGTGTGAAGGATTATCTTGATAAGTTCATGGTGGTATTAATTGTTGACACCTTGATATTTTCTTAGATCTCAGAAGAGAAATGACTTTATCTGAAAAAGAATTCTTGAAACCCCTATAATAAATTTATTGTGTGGAAAATATAGTAAATTTGATTATTTAATCAATTAATATTTTTTTCATGTCTATATTATTTCCATGGATAGAAAATATTTATACCCTAAAATAAAAAAAAATTCCATGAAAGTATTACACCTATGAACAAAAATAAAATCTAATTTTTCTTTGGTTTAATAGGTTACTATCTTTAGTTTTTCAATCTTTTTTATTGGTTGGAAAACTCATTAACCAAGATATTATATAAGGGTGTTAAATTAAAATGTTTTGGAGAATTTGAGTAATGTTTTGAAGAGAAGAATAAGAGATTGATTAATGTATAAATATTAAGATTACCCTTAGGAAATTAAATATTTATAATATATAGTTATATATTATAGAATCGACTTGTATGTACCCTTATATATAATGATATGATGATTTCCCATGTATCAAAGAAATTGAAATTCCCTGAACAAAACTATAAAACTCATGAGATTGATATGGCATCTATAATATTTACATTGAAAACATGGAGGCACAATCTATCTGGTGGAAGATGAGATATATATATATATATGGAAAATAAGAGATTGAAGTATATCTTCTCTCATAATTAACTCAACATAAGGAAAATAAGTTTGTTTGAACTACCCAAGACTATCATTTCTCAATACATTACCATCTTGAGAAGGGAAAAATGTGGTTGATGCATTGAGTAAGTGGGAACATGGAGTTCTGACCTTGATGATGTTTCAAAAGGATTATATACATATAAATATCTATTAATAATGGATATGGTGTTTTTTTAGAATTGGTATCCATCTTTCCTTTTCAAGTAATTTTTAATCCACACATACTAGAAAATAAAATTGCTCCCAAAAATATGAAGTGGACTTAAAATGGAAGATTAAAGTAGTAAATTATCTGAAATTGATAGTGACCATCTATAAATATAGGGATTTTATGTTTTAAAATCATTTATGAGTTCCATAAATACTATAATTGAAGAGGGAACTTCTATATAAATCATATAGATTAAATTTCACTGTACACCATTATAGCATAAATCTTTACATGGATTTAAGAGAATTGATATGGTGGGATGGTATGAAGTCAGAAATTATAAACTATGTGGTAAGATTATTTTTATTCTAGTGGGTAAAAGATGAAGGAAAAACTCCAGATAGATTTATGAAACTTATTCTTATGCCTATATCGAAGTTTCAAAATATTACAGTGGTATTTTTAGTGGATTCTAAAAGAATATGATGAGGAATTACATTATATAGGTCATAATAAATATTCTTACTAGGTATTATCATTTTTATTGATAAGAGAAGGCCAACCAATTGAGATCCTTTCCTAGCCCTATATCAATGCAACGATTAGGCTTCACGGGGAAACTCTATCAATTGTATCTGAGAACAATCCTCAGCTCAGATAAGAATTCTAGATGAGTCTACAAAGGGATCGCAATAGCAAGATATGTTCAAGAACCCCCCATCATCCCCAAACTAACAGGTAGTCAGAAATGATTATATAGATATTAGAATACTTTTTTAAATCGCATTCACTATACTTTCAAGGTATGTAGCATTAGTATCTACATTTGGTGTATTTTTATTATTATAATAGATTCCTTTTAAGAATTTATATGAAAAATTATAAATATTTGTATGAGAAGATGTTTTATACCCCAAATAATTAGTTAGAAGTTTGATAAAGATATCTAGTTATAGTAAATAATATATGATTGTTAATCTTTGAACTATTCTAGATCATATTAAAGCAGCCCAAAGAATAAAAAATTACTATGTTGATAATCCAAAGAAAGAAAAGTAATTTCATATGGGGGTTAGGTATTGTTAAAGCATTCCACATTGAAGGTATTTATGATATTTGGTAAAAGGGGGAAGTTAAATACTTGGTATATTGGTCCATTTGAAATACTATAACAAATTAGAGTTCTACCTTACCAATTGACTATGTTACCCAACCTTTACAAAGTTCACAATGTATTCACTATTCTATTTCAAAGAAAATACATTCTAGACATAATGTAATGTAGTTGGACCGTAACATGTACTATAATGAAGTTCCTATACAAATTCTTGACACCATAGAAGAAGTATTATATAATTTAATATATCGATTGGTGAAAGTAATTTGGAGAAATAACAAACATGAAGAGGAAAATTGAGAGAATAAAGAATATATGATTAAGGATCTTCCATATTCGTTCAATAATTGAAACATATACAAATTTTAAGGATGAAAATATTTACGGGGGAGGGGAGGGAAATAATTTATACCCAAGACCATACTGTAGTAGGTAAACACTATATTCTAAACTATCACACAATGCACAATCTAAAGAGGAAATATTAATGAAAATATTTAATAGTTTAATTTAAGATTGTTTAAATATTATTTTAAGAAAATAAAATTGATTTTTTAATAAATTTTAAATACTTTTTTGAAGAATAATTTTTTTGGTTTTTCCAAAAATATTGTTTTTATGTGAATAGTGTAAATAAGATTTTTGTTAAAATCACGAATTTTATGACATCACTAGGATGTAAGCATAACCTAAAACTCAGGAAAACATTTACTTTAAAAAATATATGTTTTAAAAGTCAAATTATGAATTTTAAAATATCATGATAAATTTATAATCCTATATTTGATAATTAAAAGATTAAATAATAATTTCCACTAAATTTGGTTTAATTAATTGTACATTTATTATTTTAAAATAAAGATAAATAATAGTTTTAAAAATAATCATATTAAATGGATTTAAATTTTGGAATTACTCGGTGTCAATTATTTATGAAGTACCATTTTATTTTTTATGCAGAAAGGATAAATTTATATTGAAAAAAACTTGTTAGCACAAAAAAATCGAAAATGGTAAAAGTAATAATTTAATGGTTTAAGGGATTGAAACATGTTACAGACATGTATATGATTTATTGGATGAGATTTTTCCTGACCTTATATCATCTACACACCATTATTTCATAATTATTCATCAACTATCCTTGATAGTAGCTTCCCATTATTGGTTTTTCTGGTCTTCATAAAAATTCCATCCCTTTTCCCTTATAAAAGGGGAACTCCACTCCTCACAACCAATCACAATAAAACCCACTTAATTAGGAAAATAATCACCCCCGACCTCTTATAAAAATTAAATGACTCCTTTAAGAGGTTTTTATCTTATGAAAATACCATTCCTTAATGGATTAATACCTAATGAAAAGTAGATAATCCAAAAAGTATTCTATAACTTTCAAACCACTAATTTCTCATTTATTTTTCATTATGTGATCTTAATAATTAAAAAATATATTTACAACATATAAAAATTATATCATCAGTATGATTAGTATATAGGTATGTTAATATAATTTTTTATAATCATTAAAAACCTTTACATTTTTCTTTAATAAAAATGAGAACGTCTTTTGTGTGTTGTGCAGACCACCACCTCTTTGAAACAACATGTTTCACTTTCCCCCACAATGCTACAAGGATGGTAATAGTGTAAAATATAATTTTTAATTATGATATTTATGGAAAATTTTTGGATTCCAAAATGATAAACCATATTACTCATCTTCCCCCTTCTATGGATAAATAAATCATCATCCATACATACATGTGGACTATCACCTCTATGGAAAAATTCATTTCTATTTTAATTTTCATAACCTCTTTTCAAAATGGAATTAATAATGGGTTTAAAGGATAAAAAATATGTTTATTTAAATATTATTTTTTTGAAATAAAATTCTAATTACCTATTAATGACATAAATAATAAATAATGGTTATAAAATAAACTATCTTAAACTAGCATACCAAGAGTGAAATATATTATTTATACTATCTAATATTTTAATTATTCTTATAATTACATCCAATTAGGATATATCACAGCAGTAAACATTAAATAAGAGCCTTATACTTAAATTAAAATGATACAATAAAAACTAAAAAATAATCATTCATTAAATCAGAGTATGTTCTTCTTCATGTTGGTTTACCCACATATTTGAAAAATACAATGAAATTTTAAAATAAATGATTATGACAACCAAATTATTGATATAATATAATATATATTTATGAATAATTTATTTTTTATTCTAATGATGTTATATCAATATTTAATTAATTAATTAATAAAACACCATTCGACCTTCAATAATCACAACAACATGCTTGTTATCTATTTCATATTCAAGGGTAAAGACTAAAAAACTCATGAAAGTAAATAAAAACACCATAAATAATTATAAAAAATCATTAAAAATATCATTAATTGGTTTGTAATGATGAAATTTTTAAGAATAGTGAATAAAAACACTTATATTATGAAAATAATACAAATGATCAAAACAATAAACACCCTATGTATAAAATAGATAGAACTCATATAAATAATGGAAATTTTTAAAAATTATAAATTAAAATAGATATTATTAAGGTTTTGGTTCATGTGATTTATATATACATGTTTATGATACATGAATCTAATGTATGTTCCATGAAGTTTGTAATATATGTAAGGTTTTTCCATTTAAAATTCATCTATTTGAGACATGTTTTATATTGTGAACCTAATTTCATTAATATGTTATATATAAAAACTTTTTGAGATTTTTATATCATGAACTATGTTTTTTCTAGGTATTTTTTGGTAAATATTAATCCCTTACTTTCAAAATCATTTTATTTAATTTCTTTCGAAGTCTTAAGTGTTGGTTTTTCGTTGCAATTTTTGTCCATTGATACTAGTTCTTTATTCACCTCCTATTTTTTTGTGGTCAATATTTTTCAAAGGAATATTTTTAATGTATCATTCATGAAATTTAATTGATTTAATGGAATTTATTGGTATCCATACCTAATATTCTTTTTATTCAAGTGTTTCCAATACCATTGTAAAACCAAATATTATCTATAGTGGAAAACCAGCCCTATGTTTTTGTAATATTAAAAGTGTGTATAGTTTGCTATAAAATACTTCACTATGTTAATATTACCATGTGGATAATTTGTGTCATAGATTCACCTATAGGTAATCAACCTAAAACATTTTGGTTGATCATTGAATCAATAATCACTCCTATGAAAAATGAGTGGGATGAAGAATGAAAGCCTAGATAGAAACTCCAAGGGGATATGATTTAAAATATTCACGTGATACTTATGAACCACAATGAAGGGTTTTTTCTAAAATTTCCCTTGTCTCCTACTAATGAAAAATGTTGAACATAAATATTATCTTTTATAGATAATCCAACACATTGAATGCACCCTCACTACAATATTTATTTGATAGGTGGAATTCCTATTACTTTGACAACTCCCCATTATATATAAGTTGATTAATAGATGTTATCTAATATATCCAAAACATTCTATTCAATGGGTAATTATTTGTGTTCTATTTGTTTTCATGTTATATATAAAATAAGGTTTGTTATTTAGGTAGAGGTTTCTTATTGGAATGTTATAAAATGTCTTGTTGACTCCTATGGTGAACACATTGTACATAATCACGTTACTTGTTGGGATAAAAATTATATATCCTCTTTATGCATAAATAATTATCAAGATACATAAAAACTTAGGTTTTAGGGTATAAGTCTTACTGTATTATAACAGTGTCATGAAAAATGACATGAAAATCTGTTTTTATGTATTGAATTATGACTTCAGTCATTATGATATCAATTATTATTTTTATCCATATTTTTATTTATTATCATAGATATAACATTTTCTTAGTATCAGTTGATTATGGATTCATTTAATTTATCTATTCTTACCATATCTCTTATTCTATGATTATGTTATGGTAGATTCCATTTTATGATAATGCTTAAAAATCTTCTGAGATGACCCTTATTTTTTCCTTTCCCCATGAAATAGGGAGGAGATCAATGCGTAATTATGAAGGATATAATAGATGGGATAATATTTTTCTCAATGTTTGGTCATGTTGTTTCTTGTTCTTTTATATGTAATGTATGTAAGTATAATCATATCTAAGACTACTAAGCCATTAGATCCTATGAGAACTCTGGTATTCTGTACTAATTAGGTAATATGGATACAAAATACTAGTTTCTATAGTCTAATATATTATAAGGCTCAAAAAACTATCTCTCGATCTCGTAACCAGAAATAGAGTCATCAAACTTATGTATACTATAAATATATAATTCATTAAATGCATACCTAAAAAAATCGTCATCATCATACTTAAATTTTTTTGATCTATTATTACAACTAGATATATGTTTTTCACCCAATTATCTTAAGGATTCCATTGAGGATCCATCCCTATTTAAAAAAAAATAATTAGTGAATTTTTATCTTATAATATGGGATATTAAATTTTATTTTAATTATAATGAATTTCCTTAATGATTGATGGTATCACACTAAGATGGAGGGTTGAATCATTATATGATTTTTGTAGTTTCCTTTTATTAATATATAATATGTGTATAGTTCTTCTTGATATATTCTCAAACAATAACTCAAACTCAATTGTATGCAAAAATTAAAGAATGAAAACAAAGAACATATTATACTTAGAATATTTTACATTAATATGGGTGAATACATCCTTAAATTGTGAGTGATCCAAACACATCTCTAAATTATTCTTTGTACCAGATCCCTCCAGTTTATAGAATAGATTAAAACTTGTAAAAAAAGATCATAAATAATTTCCACTTTTATGTGAAATGAACAAAAAATCTACTCTAAGACTTTATAATATTCAAAATTAATTCAATATTATTCTTTTTTATGATATTAAAATTCATATTATACAATAAACATAATAGAATATCATCAAACATGAAATCATAATTTTATTCTCATATTCCTTTGATAATTATCTAAGAGTTCTTCTCAATTATCTTGAAATATATCTATATATAGCTCATAATTAATCTCATCTTATTATTTGCTGCTTCGGAGGTGGTGTAGTGGTTCAGGGCCGAGGGCCATAACAAACGGTGTTCGGTGAGGTCTGGGGTTCGATTCCTAGGAGCCCGCTCTTGGGGGAATTTCGGTCTCCCATGTACCACTCATCTTGCTGAGTCACCCAGTGTCTCATCTGGTGGGATGAATGGGTTCAATTCAACTGGAATATGGCTTTCTATGTCGAACCATCGCTGATCGAGGTGTTACCATGTGGGATGCAATGTCATCTTGGCTGGAAACTGCTCTTTCCCAGCTGGGGCTTCTCCGGAAGACCTCTTCGTTGGGAGGGGGGGTCCTCGACTGTGGATGGTTCGAAAATGCCTCTCTCGGGGATTCCCTTTTTTATAAGAAAATCTCATCCTATTATTTTTGAAGCACCATCATATCATGTGAATAATTCAATAATTATGGATGATTGAAATTCTATGAAAACAAAATCCAAATAAAATTATTAAATTTCAAACCTACCAATTGATCCCATGGGTTAGCGATTAAATTGTAAGCTTCCTCATATGGGATAGTGCCCCCAAGACCTTAAAATATCATTAAATTAATCATGTGGGTTTAAACCTCATGATTCTACTTCTTCCATTTATGTTTGGATTATATGATAAGTTTTTAAAAAACATTCCACAAATTCTACTCCATGTGCACATGATCACCTTTGGAATTGTTACCTTTAAATCCCATTCCTTAATTTACTATCTTTTATCATTTCTATATTTAAAAAAAATATGATATTTAAATTCATTAATGTTTATAAGAATCATCATTTGAATAAATATTTCATTTATAGGACTACCCAAATCTATGATTTTTTAATTCTAAAAAATATTTAATTTTTACAAATTAATAACTCTTTTTGGAGATGCATATAAATATCATACAGTTATGATGTTGACATCCAGATCCTCAAGTCATTCAGATTAATATAAAATAACCCTTTATCTTTAATAGCTTATCTTCGAAATCCTATAGATTATTCTAAGATACAAAACTTCTGTAATAAGTCAATCTTACATAACTATTTGTATCGCCCAAGATTAATTAGTTGTTTCTTTGAATATTTTGGATGTAATCATACCCATATATACATATTTTTGATTTAATATTCTATAGAGGTTGTTTCATGTAGATATATTATTATAAATATAGAATTTTTTTATAATTAGTCAACCGTATTATTTTATCCTCTACACATCGTCTTCTATAAAAAACAAATGTTATTATGTACATATATAAGATATTTTGTATTGACTACAAGATATTACGTATCCTTTGGTAATATATAAATTATATTACATATAATCAAATGAATCTTAAATATCTAATATTATTCTTATATATCACTTTAAAGAAATTATGTATTATTGGGTAGATGTTATGTATCCAAGTATAAGTCTTATGCATTGAACACTTATCCAAATTATTTATCACCAGTAATTTATAATTCCAAAACATATAACAAAAAATTTATAGAACTCCAAACTAGACAACTCAAATCATCACAAAACATCTTCATCTATTTATTATTATAAAACAATTCTCAAAAACGTTGCAATACTTCTCAAAATATTTTTACAAAAAATAAAATAATCCATAAATATTTATAAGGGATCTTCATTTCAGGTCATGTTATCTGCCATTAACTATCATATTCAATCAAAGACATAAATATGTATGATGAATGAAACTTAATTTTGTTATATAAAAAATAATAAACACCAACACAATTTTAAGATTTATTAAACATAAGTTACTTGTATTAGATCACAAGAATCCCTAATCACCTATATACTATCCGTTCTCCATCTCTTACATTACATATCAAGTTTAATTGATATCGAATCCCTACCAAACCAATGAATTCCCCATATATGTATATATCCTAAATGTATCCTAAATCTCAAAAAATATATATAACATTTTCATGACCCAACCCCACTGACACCCCTCATGGTTTGGAAGTAAAAGAAAGAGTAACCCTCATATCCCACCTCTAATACAACACAATTTGGATGTAATAAATGAGGGTATAAAACACACATATATAGGATTAGTTATGATCATAATTCTTTGGAAAAGTTAAAAAAATCCTATAAATAATTTCTCAATATAGATAAAACCAATTCATGAAATTTCATACATGGGAAAACTAAAAATGGAATACCATGATCAACCCCTAAACCAGCAATGCCGTGATTATTACATAATCATGATCCTTCATGGGGTTTTAAGGCCCAAATCATTCACAAAACTCCCTCTAATATACCAAATATATATATATATATATATTACCACAACCATATAAGTATACGTATTAGAATCCTCCTTAAAACCTCTCATGAATATATATATGAATCATATTAAATCATCAAGGAATAAATAATGATAAAAACTCATTACCTATGTTAGGTCAACTATGTCATTAACCTCAATAAGACATACTCACTAAATATCACATATATTTATGTAACATAATTTAAAAATGTATAATTTTGAGGAAGGTACCATGTATCCACTCTCTAAAAGAAATAATTTCACTAAAATGTAAAATCACATATCCTAATTACCCATACCCACCATAAAATAACAACACATATTCATCATCTCCATATAATAAAATGTTATATCTTAGGGTGGCCATGAAGGGGTCAGACCACTAAAATGGGTAGGTTGAAACAATGGTGCTTTAAAATATGTTTTTAATTTCTTATTCCAAATATAAAACTCTATGACCAGTAAGTATTTGACCCTTTCAAAATAAACCAGTAATTAGTTCATGATAAAATAAAAAAATTAAGAAAACAAGGCCCATAATAACATTTTATAAGTTTTTCCCATAAAGTGAGTTCTTACACCTTGTTTCAATAGGTGGATATCAAAATCCATATATTATTCACTATAATTATCAATAAAAACCATAGAGGGTAGGTTTTTATCACTATATACCTATAGTTAATAAATAATAATAGTTTAAAATTATTATATGGATTCCCATAAGGTACAGTTGAGAATAAACACCACTAAATGTAAAATATATCTAGTAAGTTTTAGTTACTCAAATATTAACAGAAAAATACCCCTCCTCAATAATAATAATGTATTGAAGAAATATAATATTCACCGAATCAAGAACCTTGACTAAAAGAGATATTGGATGAAATTATATGTTGATTAATTTCGGTCACAACATATAATAATCCTTGATTGTATGGATCTTCTTAGCATTGAATGATTGGGAAAACAATTATTTTAAATCTATACAGCAAAACAGATTCATTCACAACATATTCTTTTTTATATAGATTCAATTTACTTATTTAACTATAAATATCATTGGGTTTATTATTTATCACTGCCAATATCACTTTTTTATATACTCCAATTAAGAATTTTTTTGAGTTATTCTCCAATATAACGAAAATAGAATTACTTCAGGGATTCTTTGTCACAAAAAAAGAATTTTCATGAAATATATACCTCACATGATCTTTCATTTTATTTTATCCACCTGTCCATAATGTGGTCATTAATTTTACAATCTATACAAGTATCCATCAAAAAAATCCCTTTAATTCCACTTGTTTTTGAAAAATTTGAAGGCATAAATTCATGTTTTTCAAGATACTCATTGTATAAATAATCTCATTAGAACTCTATAAAAAACTTTTCCACCATTAATATCTAATTTTGAATAATTAAAAAAGCATTATCATGTTATTACAAAAATATAATTCAACACAACAACATCACACATTCATTATAGATATTTTTCTAGTAGATTATTTAATAATAGAGTAAACTTCAGTTATGTTCTCACTTATTCCTTTTTATCATGGGTGAACATGATATTCATTATATGAAGATCAAAAAACATTCATTAATTTTGAATCATTATTGATGTGTGATATTTTAATCCCTGAATACAATGTTTATAATAATCAATTTTATGTTTATTTAGATATATTTGTTTGGTAATTTATCAGAATCTATAACTTTGAAATTTTTTACTATTAAGACTAATAAATAATACTTCCTAACAATAAGAAATTATCCTTATATTTATGAGTGTTATGTAGTTTATGAACCTTATAATTATTTTATATAGGGTTCATGACTTTATCCAAATCATAAAACATAGCTCATCTCAACCTTATGATGAACCTTATAATGTTACATTGTGCAACCTTACAATGTATGAATGTTTTCAAAGTGTTGAATCTCTAATAGTTGGGGAATTTGATCAAGCACTATATTAAAAAATTTCAAATTCAAGGAATCCATACAAACTATAGGTAACCTTACAATGTTTTTACAATGAACCATATAATAACACATAAGGTTAAGGATTTAACTACTTCTCATAAAACTGTATAGTACTAAACCTTATAAAGATTCTATAGGTCAACCTACAAACTCAGATAACTTTACAGAGCTTCTAGGACAACCTTATGAAGGCCATTGTAAAGATATTTTTTATATTTTTTATATAATTGAATGCTATCTTCAAATAATTAAAAACCCATTTCTAATCATCTCAAGGAATCCCTAACTTCTCATTAAAATTATGAATAGATTGAATACTATTTTAACACCGTAATACGATTCTCAATAATGTTTGATTTTTTTTCAATAATATTATATGGAACTTCAATATCCTCCTTTGAATTTGCTGTAAACCATATTCATCTCTTGTTAGTTATACTAAAATAGTTTTATAGTTCATCAAAATTTATCCAAACCATCCAGTCATAACCTTTCTAAGGTGATAATTTCGCTATAATCACACTAGTATATAAGGTGATATTTTTTAGATAATTTTATTTCTTATTGATAATAAATTATGGTTTATTTAACTAGATGAAATAAACCTCAATTAGTTAATTAATTTATCACATCCATATATCTTCCTCATTTATTAATATTCATATCTTTAGACTGAACCAAATAAGGAAAAACCCATAGACCCAAATTGGACAGAGAACCACTACCACATAGAAAATGAAGATTACCACTAGGTTTACACAAGAGTTGTATACAGTTTTTGGTTTCCCTAACCTTCAGTTGTCAACATCAGAGTTCACAAAAACATCTATGCTTTTTAACCTCACCTTAGTGGCTCAGTTTAAATAGATTCTCCCTTTGGTAGATTTGTTCAACAGGTTTGTCTTCAGCTCATAGAACGTTCAGGAGAGGGTGACAGTGGGCTTTCTTGATATCCACCATATTATGATTCAATTAGCGTCAGAGGAAGATCTCATCATTTCCTAGTCGAGGGCTCTACACTACATCAATGGATATCTGTTCTTCCTCTTTCATTGTTCCTTCAAATTCAACATGAATCAACTATCCTACAGCTTTTGTATGAGTGAGTTTTCCAAATTTAACATTTCCATTACAGAATCATTCAGTCATTAGGATGATTGGAAATCTTGTTGGTAGATTACTCTATTATGATAGTCATACATCATCTTTCTGTCATCCCATCAACCCACGAGTTTGTGTGGAGAGGTACAATTCAAGGATTTGATTCGAGTATTTCGGGGTAATAGTTGGTGAAGAGTACAGGTATAATCAACGTGTTCTCTACAAGTCTTGGGTGGATTTTTGTTCTACCTGCAATCAGTTGGTCCATTATTCGGATAATTTTAGTTCAGGAGAGCATGTTTCTGTTAAGTTTAGAGGTTACGACAAGTTCCCAGAGAGCTAAGAAGAAGCTCGATCATCGAAGCAATTTTCTAGGGGTATGAATAGTAGAGGGAACTGTTTCAGTAGAAAAAACTTGGGGAACAAGTGGTATGTGGCTCAGCCGCTGCTGCTTGTGGAAGAGAAGCGGCCTGAATGTATCAAGATGGTTTTGAATGTGTCATTGGAGGTAAGTCTTGATTTGGGATTGGGGAATAAGGTAATGAATCAGTGGTTAATATGAAGGTTTCTGATGTTTTTAATATGTTGAAGCATGATATTTTCAGTCAATAAATTGGAAATGAGCTGATCCCTCTTGAGGGGAAAAGGGTGGGGGATAGTATGGTTGAGTATGAGGCTACCCATGAGGAAAGTCCTATGGATGGGGGATCAGTGACTATGGAACAAAGGGAATGTGGCTAGGTTGATGTAGCGACCGTGTCTTATGAGAAGGTGTTGAGATCAGGTAAGGATGATTTTGGTAACGGGAGACCAGAATTGGGTAGCCAATCCAGTTCTGGAAAACCAGGAGATTCTATGTCAAGGTCTCGTAACCCAATCCATTTATGAATTAGTTTTTTAGGTCTTTCATTGGTTGGGTTGGGTTCTAATCTTAGTATTCCAATTGGTGCAGATGGGGAACATGTGATAGTAACCAATGGAACTAATCATAGTATTTCAGATGTTTGCCCAAGGGGTGGCAGGAGTAATTGGTGGATGAAGTGTAGGAAGGATTACTCCTCTCTTTCCCCTCATGTTGAGAGTTGATCCTCTAAAAAGATAAATACAAAGAAAACCAACGGTTTGGTTTTAGGTAATTAGACCCAGGAATTAATGTTAAGTTCTGAAGAAGATGTGGTCAACCAGGTTATATTTATTAATTCATCTGAAGATGAGGAATATACGATGATGTGGAGGCCCCTATGGTAGACTCTTAATGAGGAAAAATACTCATGTCTTGATAAACAAGATCTAATTCTTGTGGGGTGTTTCAATAAATGGAAGATAATCCTAGAAGAGTACATACAGACTTGTGATCTGCTTGATTTTGAATTTGAAATTTTAATGTTGACTATTCCAAACAATCAGGTAACTTCAATCTCTTGGAAGTTTTATAAGGAATTGTACATTGGTAATCCTAAATTGTTTTTCAATGTTTCTTATTATATCGGTAAAATCTGTTGAAGCGGTTGGGATGTATGATGGACCAGGTTGCGTTGACATTCAGAATAAATTTTTATTCATTTTGAAGTGTTTCTTGGTGATACTTTTCCAGTATTTTATATGGGTATACTCTAGATGGGGATCAGACTATTAAAACTTCACCAGTTCTTTCCATTTGGAATTGTTTGTTTGAGAGGAAATGGGTATGCCATCGGTTCCGGGCCCATGAAATTTAGCACGGGACAAATTGCTGAGTGGTCAGACAATGGTGATGGTTTATCATCTTGATAGAGTGGCTAGGGAGGGGTGGTCCATATAGATTATTTCAGGTTTTATGGTTTTAATCTTTATAATTTGGATCGGTTGGATTCTTACTTTTCCTTAAAAGTGTGTCGATAAAATAATAATTTGAAATCAGTAAGAGGGGTGTTATGAATAGAAAGTTTCAACCTTAAATATTCAAACATATAAATTACCATTTATTTATTAATAATTTTTATAATATAATATTTGATCAAACTATATTCCCATTTCACATAACCATTATCCATCTTTTCATTGGTGAAGTTAAATGTAATGTCAATTTTCATTTCTATTGAGTCTTAAAGTAGATTCTTTTAAAGATTTGGGGTATTTTATATATCATAATAAATACATAGTGGTTTCTCAATATCAACTCTCAAATCATCACGATGAACTTGTATCAATATTATTTCTCTATATTCATGCATGGTTGATATATATTTTGTATTATTTTTTTAATTATAGAAAATTTATTTGTCTTCTTATTATGTAAACATAGACATCTATATATTATATTAAATGGTCAACCTAAATTAGACTTTCTATTATAAAAATAACCAACCAAGGGAGTATTTTAATATCCCTAGAACAAAAAATTTTATATGTTTTTGTAAAGGTATACACATTTTATTTTTCTATAAATGTATCTTCAGATTATTTTAGATGCATGATAGTGTGAATCTTTAGGATCACTCTAAAAATATTCACATAGAGTGAAAAAATGATATTATCTATAGAAGTGGTTAAATAAATAAATATATCAATTATTTTTTCAAATATTTTTGATAAATACTTTTTCATGTCTCCTCCTTTGACATTTTTTCAAAAGGTAATTATAGTGGATATTTCATGACAATATTCCATTCCAGAAACATTTCACAATTCCCAAAAACATGTAGTTTGGCTAGGAAAATGTAATTATTATTTTCAAGGTATAAAATCCGAAAAAAGTCATCTCAACCAACTATAACATCTCAAAATGTATGACCATATCCTTAGAAACATGTTTAAATAGACACTTTTTGTCTTTTATAAAATTTATTTCATCAAAATATATAATAACTATTACCATATATATGGATAAACACTTTATATAATGGTTCAAATCAACCATTCCCATTGATAATTTAATGTTTCTTAAATGACCATAGTGTATGAAATACCAGGATTTAGTGGTTTTTTTGAAGTCATTTAATCTTTCATAAGGCATCATACGATGTATCTATATTTAGAAAAGATAATTTAAAAAAACAGGAAAAATTCCAATTATTGATCACCATTGAAGAAAGAAATTTTACATAAATTTCAATGATATTTTAATGACTACATTCTTTCACATAAATGAAAAAAATTATAGTCTAATTTCATTATATTGGTGAAAATGATTAATTAAAATAAACTCATTACATTTTAGAGTAGTATTTGAAAACCAACCTAGATTTGTTTCATATTAGTTCTCCACTTTCATTGAGTTTGTTTCTAACAAACCACTTTGTTCTAATGATATTTTTGTGATAAGTTCTTGTAAAAAAATCCCATATGAAGTTATTCCCAATTTACTCACGTTCATAATTCATATAATTTTTCCATTCTTTATGACCAACTTCATCTTAAACTATTAGTTGTTCAACATTCGAGATTAGTGTAGTCTGATTTTCCAATCTCAATCCCCTCCTTGTTTCAAAAGGAGTATCTTTATTTCAAATAATTTTTTTAGAATAAATATTATATTTCAATTTTTAAAAAATATATATTTGATTCATATTAGTATCATCTTCATCACTAGTATGAATTTATCTATATTTTTCACATTTTTATCATCACCATCAATATGTTTTTTTTTGAAATTTTCCATGATAATGGATCTAGTTATTTCATCCTCTACCTCAATTAACACTTATATTTTTAATTAATTTTATGATTTACACATACCAAAATTTATAAAAAAAATTATCCTTTTATTTGAAAAATGTATTGCCCAATATATTTTAATGGTAGCCCATGACGGTGTGTTATTCTATTATTTATTTAAACTTTCCAATATTTGTGCCTTTTATCTTCATGAAACAATGATATCAAAACACATTAATGTATTTAACATCCAAATTTATCTTATAACATGTCTAATGTTGTTTTATATGAATCTCATGTGCTAAAAAACACCTTTTTTAAACGTTCACATTAGTGAGTATATATTTTCTATAGAAATATTTATAAAATTTATGCTTAATTTCATTATCCTTCACATCTAAATAATACACATATATGTTGAGATACACTATTTTATTAGGTTGGTGGGGTGTATGATGTGTTATATTGATGTTTTATTCAATTCATATTAAGATAACTCTTGGTAGAATTGATGAGTATTCCTTTTCATTATCTACCTTCATTTTAATTGTATATACCCCCATCTTATTACCAATCAACGTTATTGATATTTCAATCATTTTTATGACTTTTAAAATTTATAACATGAATAATTTATTTTTCATCTAGATGTAATAATTAATGTAGGTAAGGTGATTAAGATATATCTTGGTTGAATTGTGTCTCATAGGACCACACACATATGAACAGATGGGATCAAATGCTCCAATGGACGAGATTTACAATATTTTATATGTATGTTGAACCATTTTACACATTTGTAAAGAGGTGAAAAAATTGTTTTTTATCTCTCTAGAGATGGGGATGGTCTCTAACCTCTTTATGTTTTTATATTTGGATATATTTTCCTTGGCTAGAATGGCCAAGTCTTCAAATCCAGTGAATATTTTTCCATTTGGTACTCAATTAACTTGAATTGGATGGGTTGTTTATTTTTTAACATTTTCATTTATTCTAAATCCCTAGCAATAACCCTTTCATAGTTTAGGTTCATGATGAGTGATGAGTTTTTAAAAAGGATTCTCATTAAAATTATCACATAAATGGCTCACACATAGAAGATTTTGTTTCAAAACTTCCATTATTTATACAACATTACATTCAAACTTGTTTATCTCAATTTTACTAATTTAAATGCCTTTAATTTTTTTAGAAAAATCATTTAATTTTCTTCTTCTCCTCCTTCATTTTATTTTATATTTTTCTTGATGTATTATCATTAAAATTGTATAAGGAACATCCACATTGAAGGATCAATGTATTTCATCTCTTACTAGCTTTTTATGTAACCTCAAAAATTATATATATATCTTCTTCATTTTTCTTTTAAGATACTTCCTCAGTTTATTTATAGAAATATTAACCATTAAAATTTGAAATACACTTCTCGTCATAATGTCCAAACTTGTTAGATCTTCAATAAACTTCCTTTTAGGAACTAAAATCTATTTTGTTTTGATGGATTTGGTGTTTTTATTCTCAAATAGTTATTTCTTTGAGAATATTTTATCATCTTATTAGAGAATCCATTCCATGATTCATACAATTTTCTACCTAATGGACTGTTATACTGAAAAGTGTATACCTTCTATCCAAACCATTCATAACACATGCAACAACCATTTAGCCATTATCTTCTAAAATATTTTAAATTCTATATGAAAAAATTATATCCAAAATTAAATCTTTTATACACATTTTTATCTAAAATTTGTTATGTCTGGGTGTAGATTAACCATGTATTTTTTCATTCTATTCCATATATGTGGCAGTGGGACTCTTTAAAATTTTCTTATCCCACAATTTTATTGATTTATAATTTAAACCTAGAATATAATTGAACAAATATTTATAGTTATAATTTTATGTAACAAATGTTACCTAATTTTTTATCAGGTTTTCCTTAGCTTCTTGATATATTTCATCCCTGAAATCAATACATTTTTAAAGTATTATTTGATTTTTTTAATTTAACATCCACTAAAAAATAATTTGAATTTATATTTTTCTTTTATTATTATTTTATAACCAATTTTTATTTAAGATCATTCATTATCTTCTCTTTCTCATCATATTTATCTTGGATTTATTATTCCCTTCAAAAAGTTTAGCTTCTCTTTTGAGGAACACATTTTCTAATTTTTTTCTTACATAAAATTTATTCATCAATTTAATTTCCTTATAGAGGTTTATGATTTTATCAATATACACCTCCATCTTTATATTTAAACATGTGTTACATGTATTCAATCACATGGTAGTTTCCTTTAATTCCTGAGGAAGTATCATACTTCTCATCATGTTCCATGAAACTAGTGAATTTATTAAAAGTTTTATTCTATGATTAGATACTAGATGAAGTATCTTCATCCTCTTATATGATAATTAATATTCATCTTTTATTTATTTTTAAGTTATTCTAACTATCACTATCTTTATTAAATATTTTTGATAGTTTTCACAATTTTCTATTTTCTGGGATTTCATTATCTTCATTTGACTCACAATCCACAATATAATTCATTGGAAATTTTACTACAAAGTTTCCACTCCATCCAAACTTAAGTAATTTTAATGGATGTTTACCGTCATATTTACTTTCTATTTTATTTATATTTTTGGATATATAGGATACATTAATATATTTTTTTATCGTATACCTCATCTTCACCATCATAGTAACTAAATGTTTGAGGATTATTTTATATTTACTTGAGTATTGAAAGAGCACTTTAATGGGTGCCCTCATATTATTAGTGTGATTTTGTGGTATTTAGGTGCAGTAGAGTGGCTGACGAAGGTCATCTCTCAAAGGAGGAAGTGAATTAAAACAAATTTTTAGGGGTATTATAGAAATAAAATAAAAGTGAATAAAAACACTACTTTAAAGGATGGGGAAGGTTTTTTATAGTTTATAAAATTTGAATAAGTTTGTTGGATGAAGATTTCATTTTTTTGTTTTTAATTTTGAAATGAAGTTTGATTAAAAAGGCACAACAAGAAGATGTTTTTTTTGAAAATATTTTAAAAGGCGTAATCGATCTAACTCTACCTTGTCAATATATTATTAAAAATTATCATTTAAATTAACATTCACTTAATTATTAACCCTTAACTTGTTAACCCCCAAGCCCTATGAGAATTAACCTTACCAAAAAGATGAAGTTAATTAAACCCTAGGTTATCATCAGAACATGTAATCGTAGCACCCTACTTTGATTGATGTTCTAAGGAAAGATTATGGTCAGTGGTAAATCAAGGAACATATCCATTCTAGAAATGAGGATGAATTTTTTTTAGGGATTATATTTTAACTCTAAAAATTTATCCCGTATGGTCTTGTATTACCGATTAAGATCGTGCTCTCACAATTTACACAAAATTTCGACCTCGCGTGTTTTTGTGTTAATTGATCAATTACTTTCTTAGTTTCTTAAAATTTAAAAACACAATTCATGGATCATATTATGTTAATTAACGTAGATCAATGATTCAATATAATTAAATGATGAGGGTAGAAGATAGATTGATTACTAAAAGGCTACTCTTCCATGGGCGGCGTAATCATCGTAGAAGCGTTTTTCATGTGCAAAGATTTATAATGGGTATAACTCAATAACACTTCTACTCAAGAATTCCAACCCAATTAGGATGTTTAGGAGAAGAAGAAATTTAAACAAAACAGAATAAAATATGAGTAATAAGAGAATATCAAAGAACTTTATTACACAAATGAAAACATTAAAAAATGAAGAAGAGAAGGAGGCTTTGATGAGGGGATCCTTGCTTCAAGAGCAACCCCACTTACAATGGTTGTAGAATTTGGGTGAAAAAAATTATCCTTTTACTCCAATATCTTAATTCACGTACCCACCCCACCAAATGGGAAAAACACCAATTTATAGAGTGGTGGGGAGGCTAGGTTCAAAGTGGTTTCAAATGTGAATGGGGAATCTCGACCAAATATTTTATGCCAACTCTCACTGCCCTTTTGACCACCACAACGCGTGAATTTTCCAGACTTACAGAAGACTCATATGTGCGGATATTGATCCTCTATCTCCTCTAAATATTTTAGCTCAATGCAATCCTATATGAAGGAGTTATGGCCAAAATACAGAAGTTTATCCATTCTGGCGTGTCCATCCCACCTTTGACTTTATGGCCTAATTACTCCATCTAGATGCATTCTTTGTATCAAGTTTCCTGAATTGATGTAGTATACAATGAAGTTAGTAACACATTTACATAATATTAAGTTTAAATAATTTAAATAAAAATATTTATGATTGAAATTCTACAGTGATTTTGAAAGGGTAAAACTGGAATTTTCATCAAATATTCAAATGAATGATCTAATCCCAAATACTTTCAAATTGAACATATTTAACACAATTTGAGGAAATTATATCATTTATTATCAATAAAATATTCAATAAAATCGTGTTTTTTCAACTCCCCCACACTAACCCTTTTGCACTTCTGATCAAATCTCATATCAAGTAAACATCAATATCAGATCAAAACCAATTTTAAAACACATATCCTTGAGATCAAAAATTACACACCCAAAAAAAAATATCTTGCCTCATAAAAAAACCATTACTTCAAGTTATTAATTTATATCATTCAATATATTTCCACTTTATTTATCCTCCCATGAACAAAACACTTACCTCTGAATTTTCTCTTATCACACAAATATCAATTTTATTGCAATGTGTTTCTCATCCAAACTCATACAAGGGTCACCATAGGCTTGATAAATTCCAACATCTCCACCTGATGTGAGTCAAGGACGTATATTAGTCATGAGGACCTTTCAGGGTTTTTCTATGGCTTTCGGTTGGTAGGATTTAGATGTGAAAAATTCTGAGGCTAAATGAGGAGGGCTTGAATCTTTTTGAAGCAAAATTGCATTAATCTAATTTTCACTTAAATATGGTCTTCTCCTCAATCCCCATAGTATCAATTCAACTACATCATCATGGAAAGTCCTGAAAAGTTTACACCATTCATCATTTCAGAATCAAAAATGTCAATCTTCTCAATCATGATTTTCTTCAAAGCTCTAGATAGACAGAGCGTTCCACCTCAATTAGAATCTCTAGAAAAGGAACTGCTTCACTTGTTAGGAAACCTCCAGAAAAAGAACAGCTTTATATATAATTATTTTATTCAGCAGCAAACACATCTCTTCAGAATTTAATTTTCCACCCAAAGTATCACAGAATGTGGTAGCACAACACAAGATATATTCCTCCACACTATAGCTCAACTAGATTATGCAATTTCACATCAAGAGTTGGTTGGATAGGGAAAATTGGCATGTAATGTGGATAACCTAACAGGCTGTGCATGGATTCTAAGGGATACAAGGATTAAATCTTCATGGGAGGCCATTATAAAAAGAATTATTTTATATAGGGGCTTTAATACCAAATAAATGCCTCAATCATTTAAACATAAGTACCTCAAACCCTCAAGTTTTGACAAGAATAGATCAAATTCTGTTTAAATAAAGCATGGTTTGGTTCTCTCAAGAAGTGATTTGAATGTAAAGAATATGAAAATAATGGTTTAGAAGCCTCACAGGAATGTGATTTCAAATATAAAGATAGTGAGATGTTGTATGGGATTCAAAATTCAGTGTACTTTTCATGAAATTACTAAATATTTGAACTGGAAACAAAGTCATTTCAGCATTCATTTAAGCTTAGTTTCAAGGGATAAATTTTTTTAGTCATTGATATGCGTTTTGAAATTTTGATGAGAATCATTTCATCTCAAAACTTTAAAAAACACAAAGAAAACTGAAAAATAAACACACAAAATTTGAAAAACACAACTTTTTTTTAACAGTAAAACAATTGAAATTACTAAACTAAAAGGTTCCCTCTCCCACACTTAAAATATTGCAATGTCCTTAATTTAAACCCATGAGATGATATATGCACATGAAATGCAGAATTTTTAAATAGAACAAATAATATAAAAGTGAAAGGGTTAGGAACAGTCTGATGTGCTCAAGTGATGACGGGGTCATGCAGTGTGATAAAATCCACTGCATTAGTAGGAAGTCCCTCAACGTATCTCTTCAGTAGTTTCCCATTGACTATAAATCTCCTTCCAATGTCCTCTTGTGTGATCTCCACTACACCATAAGGAAAAAAATTAGATACAATATAAGGACCTAACCATCTGGAACACTACTTACCATGCATCAACTTCAGTCATTAACAATATAGTATGACTTTCTCTCCAACATGAAACTGTCTTTTCTGGATCATTTTATCATGAAATGCTTTTGATATTTCCTTTTAGAGCCTTGAGTTCACATATGATGACAGTAGAATCTCCTCAAGCTCTTGAATTTGCAACTTCCTTTGAATTCTAGACTGGGCCAAATCCATATTGCATTTCTTTATATCCCAATAATCCCGATGCTCAACTTCCACGAACAGATGACACGCTTTCCCAAAAACAATCCAAAATGGGGAAATTCCAATTGGTGTCTTGTATTTTGTCCTATAAGCCTACAATGCATCATCCAAGTGCTTTCTCCAATCCTTCCTATTTGGCTGCACGGTTTTCTCCAATATTTGTTTAAACTCACGATATGAAACCTCAGCCTTGAAATTTGTTTGGGGTGGTATGGTGTTGATATTTTGTGTGTCACCCCATACTTTTGACGGAGGGAAGAAAAATTCCTATTGAAAAAGTTTTTCCCTTGGTCACTGATGATGGCCGTTGGTACTCCAAACTTGCAAGAAATTTTAGCCTTGGCAAAATCCACTACAACATGAGAATCATCAGTCCTGGTGGCCTTGGCCTCCACCCATTTACTCACATAATCAACATAAACAAAAATATACAAAAATCAAAATGAACTAGGAAAAGGACCCATAAAATCAATGCCCCATACATCAAAAATATAACCAAATAGTATGGGTTATTGGGGCATCTCATGTCTCCTAGAAATGTTCCCAGTGTGTTGGCAACGAGAGCATGACTTACAAAAGACATGGGCATCCTGGAATATGCTAGGTCAATATAATCTAGAGTCCAAAACCTTCTTAGCTGTCCATTGGGGTCCCAAATGTCCACCACAAGCAAGTGTATGATATAAATGAAAAACAGACTCAAACTCATGATCGGGAACACACCTCCTAATGACTTGGTCACTGCACATGCACCAGCGGTAAGGATCATCCCACACATAGAACCTAGACTCACTTTTTATTTTTTGGACTTCATGCTTCTTCAAATTTGCTGAGATTTCAGAGGAAATAATGTAATTAACTAAATCATCATACCAAGGATGCGTACCTGAGATGGTATAGTGATGCTCATCAGGGAAAGTGTCCCGAAGTGGGACCTGGTCCAAGGTGTCACCCTCTGGTGTGTGATTAACCCTACTCATGTGGTCTTCCACGAAATGATATAACACCTTCTTGTCCTTTATCTCGATGTCAAACTATTGAAGAAGGAGCATCCAATGGATAAGTCGTGGATTTGCATATAGATTCTTTAGGAGGTACCTCAAACCTGCATGGTCAGAAAAAACAGCCAATTTAGTTCCACATAAATATGAATGAAATTTATCTAAACCAAATAGAAAAGAAAGAAACTCCTTTTCTGTTGAGGTGTAGTTTGATTGGGAAGAATCCAACATCTTCGATGCATACGAAATCACATGTGAACGTCCCTCCTCCCTATGAGATACGACAGCTCCAACCGCTAAGTTGGACGCATCACACATAAGCTCAAATGAAAGGTCCCACCGCGGGGGCTGTATGATCGGTGGAGTGGTTAGAAACTTCATTAGCTCATCAAATGATACCCTGCATGAATCATCAAAATTTAAGTCAATATATTTTCTAAGCAATGAAGATAAGGGTAGATCGATCTTACTAAAATCTCTGATGAAGCGTTGATAAAATCCAGCATGTCCAAGGAATGATCGAACATCATGCACACATGTAGGATATGACAGGGGTGAAATAATGTCTACCCTAGATTTATCAACTTCAATGCCATGTTGTGAGACTATATGACCTTAGACAATTCCCATTTCGACCATGAAATGACATTTTTCAAAATTTAAGACCATATTATTCTCAATAGAACCATGCAAAACATCACCCAAACTAGAGAGACATTCATCAAATGATGATCCATAAACTGTGACATCATCCATAAATACCTCCATGCCGGTCTTAATGAAATCTGAGAAAATAATCACCATTTATCTCTGGAATGTACCTAGGGCATTGAAAAGTCCAAATGGAATCCTTCAGTAAGCAGAGGTACCGAATGGGCAGGTGAATGTCGTCTTCTACTGGTCCTCTACTGCAATGGGAACTTGAAATTAGGTAGAAAATCCATCCAAGAATCAATAATGTGTCCTACCTGCAATTCTATCAAGCATTTGGTCAATGAATGAAAGTGGGAAATGGTCCTTATGATTGGATTGATTCAGTTTCCTATAATCAATACACACTCGCCAACTATTTTGTACTCTCACAGGAACGAACTCATCATTTTCATTTTTTATAACAGTGAAACCTCTTTTCTTCGGTACAACCTGGATAGGGCTAACACATTGTGATTCAGAAATAGGGTAAATGATACCTACCTCAAGTAAATTTTCAACTTCATTCTTAACAAATTCCAAAAGTGTTGGATTAAGTCTCCTTTGTAGCTGCCGAGTAGGTTTAGCCCCATACTCCAAGAGAATCCTATGCATTAAAATGGAGGGGATAATACCTAATATATCTGCCAATGTCCATCGAATTTCCCTAATGTTATCTCTCAATAGATTCAAAAGTTTTTCTTCATGTTCAAAAGAGGGATTGTTGGAAATGATAACAGGTAATCTATCACCAATCAGCAAGTATGCATATTTATGATTTGGGGTAAATGGCTTGAGATCGAATGTAGTGGGTGATGTATGGATGCATAAATTGATGCAACAGACATATCTACACAATAAACATCAGTATCAGAATAAAAACCATCAAAATTAGAAAATAATGCATCAAATCCATCAGCATACTCAACAACCATGTCATAATCAGAGTTTATATGATCATAATTTGAATCCACATCAAAATCAAATCCAAGATAGGTTTTTCCATCATAAAAAGGTGTGTAAGTACTCTTATACATCATACTAGAACCAATACTCATAATCTCTTTAAACATAGGACAATCCAATTCCATGGTGTTTTTACTTGGTGGTAAAAAATGGAAGATATCAACTGCAGAATGATACTCTAATGGGTACATCATGGAATCCATAACAATAAATATCACAACTTCATCACCAAATTCCATGTAAAGTGTACCCTTATTGACATTTGTGATAGTTTTTGCAGTTTTGAGGAAGGTTCTACCTAAGATAATGGGGGCATGGTAACTTACCTGATCATCCTCCATGATAAGCATGTTGAAATATGCTAGAAAGATCATGTCTCTTACTCGGACAAGTACATCCTCAAGGACTCCCACTGGATATGTCGTAGCTCTATTCGCTAATTGCACCACTACTCGCATCGGCGTCAACTCACCAACCTATAAAAAAGAGAATACAGAGTGAGGAATCACATTTATGGAAGCTCCTAAATCACAAAGAGAATTAGAGAAGTGAAACTATCCTATGGTACTTGGGATGGTGAATGTCCCTAGATCCTTGCACTTTGTCGGAATTTCTAGAGTTGGTGTAATGAGTGCTGACACATTCCTTCCAAGATTGATCCTCTCATTTCCATTGAGCTCCTCTTCAATTGGTACAAATTTCTTTTAAGAATTTCTCATACCTTGGAAATTTCTTAATGGCTTCATGTAGAGGAATGCTAATCTCCACACACTTGAATGTGTCCAAAACCTCCATTATCATTGCATCTTCAGCCATATTCTTGGTTTGAACAACCCTTTTTGGAAAAAGAATGGGGTTTAGGAGGAACATCATCTATATTTTTCTTACCTTTATCTTTCTCCTTGTATTTCAAATCAGTTGGTATGGAATGTGGCTTCTATTGAGTTGAGGTGAATCGCGGTGGAATGGTAGGTATAGATGTATCATTCATTTGCTTCCCACTTCTCAATGTGATGTCACAAACATTACCCTTTGGTTTTGGAGTGGGTTGGGAAGGTATATTTCTATAATTATTACTTACAAGTTAATGGAGGGCGGTGGAAATCTATCTCATTTGAGTCTTCAACTCCCTCAACTCCGAACATTGTCTCTTCAGCTCATTCTATTGATTAAAAAAAATTGGTTTCAAAAGATCATCAGTGTTAGAGTATAACTTGTGATGGAGATTCCATTGTTGCTGACTTGTTGATGTTTGAGCTTCAAATCTCCTTTGGGGTTGTTGAAAACCCTGTCTGTAAGGTGGAGGCCGCTGGAAGTTTGGTTGAAAAGGGGTCCTTTATTGTTTCCCAGAGACATACCTCATATCTGATTAATCCTTCCACCCTTGGTTGAATGTTGGTGCAAAGGAGTCATACTTCTTTTGGGGATGTGGTTGTTGTTGTTGATATGGTCTCCCAAGGAATACTGCTGCACAATCCTCTATTTCTTGTAGTTTGGGGCAACATTCAGTTGGGTGGCTTGTCTCAGTTCAAATACCACAAGGCCTTGAAAGCGGGGGTTGTGATGTCTTTTGAGCCAAATTAATCTGCCTCACCATAGTGGTCAATTCATCCAACTTGTGATCAATCAACGTAATTTGAAGAGAATAAGGACTTACTTGATGTACTCCCCTGACATGTGGTGTACCTCTATCGCCAACTTGTTGGGAGTTTTGGACCATCTTGTCGATAAATGCACGTGCAGCTACTGGTGTCTTGTCCACCAATGCCCCTTCTACTGTGGCATCCACCATGCTCCTCTCCATAGGTGTGAGTCCTTCATAGAAGTACTGGATGAAGAGTTTCTCACTAATTTGGTGATGTGGAAAGCTTTCACACAACTTCTTGAATTGCTCCCAGTACTCATACATTTACATCCCTTGTGATTTCTTGATCCCTGAGATCTTCTTACAAATAGAAGTGGTCCTCAATGTTGGAAAATATTTCTGCAAGAAAAGACATTTCAAATTGTTCCAACATGTTACATCTTCTTGTTGTAAATAGTACATCCAATCCTTTGTAGTTCCATCAAGTAAAAATGGTAATGCTCTTAATTTGATTTGATCTTAAGAGACATTTATAGGTTTTAGGGTTGATCAAACAACATTAAATTCTTTCAAATGTTTATTGGAATCCTCACCAGAGAGGCCATGAAAATTTGGATGTAAGTGAATTAACCCATATTTTAGTTCAAATTCCGATTCGAGATTTTGGTATTCAATACAATTTGGTTGATAGTTAATATCAGGTGAAACGAATTCTTGAATGGTTCTATTTAGCTCATTTCCATTACTGTCAGCCATTGGTTCTTCTTTTATGGTTGAATTTGAATTACATCCAATTTCAATGTTCTTATATTTGAGTAATTCTCCAACTGGTTGAATGTTTAAACATCCCATAGACTGAGAATGTCTGATTCGTGCCCTAATGTTGTGTTCAATCTCAGGGTCAAGATCTAAGAGATACATGGGATTAGTTCATGTCATAAATCAATTAAAGATGAAAAGAAGGAAAGTTGACCATATTAAAATAAAAATTAGAAGTTTGTGTTGATGTTCCACAAAGAAGTAGAAGAAAATAAAAGAATAAGAAAAGAAAATTCAGATTGGGTAAAGAAGGAATAAAGAAGAGAGGAAGAGAATAAAATGTAAAATAAAATAAATACCTCTAATTGGATGAAATAATTACTTGCCTCCCTAGAAATGGAGCCAATTTAAAAGGGCACTGTCATGGGTTCCCCCAAATGATTAATGTGATTTTCGGGTACTTAGGTGCAGCAGAGTGGCTGACCAAGGTCATCTCTCAAAGGAGGAAGTGAATTAAATCAACTTTTTAGAGGTATTATAGAAATAAAATAAAAGAGAATAAAAACACTACATGAAAGGATGGGGGTGGTTTTTATAGTTTATAAAACTTGAAGAAGTTTGCTGGAATAAGATTTCATTTTTTTGTTTTTAATTTTGAAATGACTTTTGATTAAAAAGACACAACAAGAAGATATTTTTTTGGAAAATATTGTAAAAGGTGTAATTGATCTAACTATACCTATTAAATCTATTATTAATCATTATCATTTAAATTAACAAACACTTAATTATTAACCCTTAACTTGTTAACCCTCGAGCCCTATGATAATTAACCTTACCACAAAGATGAAGTTAATTAAACCATAGGTTATCTTCGGAACATGTAATCGCAACACCCTTCTATGATTAATGTTCTAAGGATAGATTATGGTCAGTGGTAAATCAAGGAAAATATCCATTCTAGAAATGAGGATGAATTGTGTTTGGGGATTATATTTGAACTCTACAAATTTTTCCTGTATGGTCTTGTATTACGGATTAAGATCGCGCTCTAACAATTTACACAAAATCCTGACCTCACTGGTTTTTGTGTTAACTGTTCAATTGCTTTCTTAGTTTCTTACAATTTAGAAACACAATTCATGGATCATATTAAGTGAATTACAGTAGCTCAATGATTAAAACAAATTAAATTAATAGGTTTGATAATAGATCGATTACTAAAAGGGTACTCTTCCATGGGTGGCGTAATCATCGTAGAAGCATTTTGCATGTGCAACGGTTTATAATGGGTATAACCCAATAACGCTTCTACTCAAGAATTCCAAACCAATTAGGAATATTAAGAGAAGAAGTAATTTAAACAAAAAAGTAGAAAAGATGAGTAATATTAGATGATCAAATAAGTTTATTACACAAATGAAAACATTACAAAATGAAGAAGAGAAGGTGGCTTTGATGAGGGGATCCTTTTTTCAAGAGCTACCCCACATAAAATGGTTGGATAATTTGGGTGAAACAAATTGTCCTCTGACTCTAATATCTTAATGCACGTCCCTACCACAAAAATGAGAAAAAAAATCAATTTATAGAGTGGTGGGGAGTCTAGGTTCAAAGTGGTTTCAAGTGTGAATGGGGAATATCAGCAAAATATTTTATGCCAAGTTGTACCTCCCATTTTACAACCAAAACTCGTGAATTGGACGACTTTCCAGAAGGAACATATGTGCGGATATGGGTGCTCTATCTACGCTAAATTTTGGGCTCAATCCAAGCCCATATGAAGGAGTTATGGTCAAAATACAGAAGCTTCTCCATTCTGTCCTATCCATCCCACCTTTGACTTTATGGCCCAATTACTCCATGTTGATGCATTATTTGTATCACATTTCTTGAATAAAAGTTGTATCCAATGAAGTAAGTAACACATTTACAAAATATTAAGTTTAAATAATTCAAATAAAAATATTTATGATTGAAATACTACAGTGATTTTGAAAGGGTAAAACTGGAATTTCATCAAATATTCCAATGAATGATCTAATCCCAAATACATTCTAATTGAACATATTTAACACAATGTGAGGAAATTATATCATTTATTATCAATAAAATATTCAATAAAATAGTGTTTTATCAAGTATTTTCATGGATTTAAAATCTATCACTTTATTTTATTTCCTTTTAATGTAATGTGACTTTCTCATTTCTTATAAAATGAGAATGTTATGGATATCATGTTTTTAAAAAACTTCTTTATGCTATAATTTAGATATTTTTTATCAAACCTATAAGGGGAAATCATTATAATATAATTCACAATAGTGGAATATTCATTATTTTCTTTATATACTCTAATTTTTCTCCTAATTTCATTAAATATATAGAAATAAGCATCAATATTCTCCTCTATAACAATTTTTCATATTCATAAATATAATTCTCAAGATTATTAACATTTTTTCTTAGACTATTACATTTCTTTCATAGAAGTTTTTAGGGATATCTTAGACGTAATTTTTAATTTGGTGTCTCATATTTTTTGTGAAGATTTTTTTACAAAGATACATGAGTATGGAGTTTCAAAATTTTACATCAAAATAATGATTTATTTTGTTAAAAAATTAAATCCTTTCACCCCTTTTAATTGTTTGAAATCTCATAGTAGTTTAATTCAACACTTCAAGAAAAATAGACAAAACATATGGTTTAATTTTTTATCATGAAATATAAATTCATTCAATTGAACGAAAGAACACAAATAATATTCATTGAATTGATATTTTCTGTCTTGTATATAAAGAGGATCTAACCGAGAGAACCCAATGCTTTGATACCACTGAATAGTGACATAGGAAACTTAGTACCACTTTGAGGAAGGGGATGAATCTATAGTACATTAAAATATTTTGAATATTTTGAATGTTAAAATATACCTCTACAATTAATTAATATATGATCCTATCACAATAAAACAATCATCCTTGCATAATTTATGTTGAAAATAATGAACACACGATACATATTGTTTTTTAGAAGTTTCAACCCTATAGTAAGAACCTAATTCTTGTTATAGACAGTTGTTATATCGGTCAATATATATTACACTATAATTATAAAAAAAATATAGTGAGTAGTTTGATGTCACCATACAAGTATTGTTCCAAATATCCCGTTGGTTTTAAATTATTTTATAGGTTAACATGAGTTATAATGGATAAAAAACAACATATTGAAAATTATCTCTTGCAATATTGATTACTCCAATAATAAAAATACTTTCTACTATTTGATCTTTGAATGGAATATAAGAATGATAATAATTACTTTTTCATGAACAATGACTATATACAATAGTGGTTGAAGATATATATAGAATTTATTCTTTCTCACAACATATAGATCCTTAAATGTATGATTTATCTTAATATTGAAACCAAGGGATATTTTTTAAATATTAATATTAAAATAATATTTTTTCCCACTTTATATGGACCTAGAACCTCTTATGGAATCACATACGGATAGTTAATTTCCCCCAGACCCCATTATAGCTTTAAATAGTAGAGTTCTAAAAGGTGGAGGTAGGGAATAATTTCATTTTTCAATAGTCCATGTGCTTGTCCTCCACTATAAATAATAGATTCTCAAGGTTTATATCATGATCAATATTTCAAAATAGGATTGTCATAGAATTTTTGAAAGACCACTTCATATTGTATTTAATAAAGGAAAAACTAATTGTATTGATAAATAGAATTATATATTGATACATGGCATTGACGAGGGGAAAATGAGATTAGAGGAACACATAAAGTCCTGAGAATATATTCCATTCCTTCTCAAGGATCTCATCAAAGATAATATAGACATGAAGGATACATCCATTGAAAATAAGTTTTATTAGGTAAATATTTTCAATTATCTTTTTTTTTGGAAAGACATGGATTTATCAATTTTGGTTTGATGTTTTTTAATCTATATATTTTATTAGTTTTCCACTTTTTCCTTAAGAGTGATTCTTGAAATAAGAATATTTACTTAGTATTAGTAGTTATTTTTCTTGTTTCACCATACTTCTAACAATATATATTTTTTTCTCTCTAAATAATAATTTTATACATGAAGTAGTTAAGATATTTTTTGGAGTTGTTTTTCAATATAAAAAATGTAAAAATACTTGAGGTACATTTTGGAAAATAAATCATTTTCATGAAATATTTTAATTCCATGGCATCCCATTTAATTTTCTCTAGAAACACATTGTGTGGGTATTTCTATAACAATATTTAAAAGTATCCATCCATTAATACCCTTTACATTGAGGTGGAAAGAATACATTCAAGTATAACCCATGTCTTCAACCTAGTAAAACATTAAACTGTCTATTATAACTTACAAATTTTTTTAATCACTCTCCAAATATCATATTTATTAAATGTGATAAATTTTTTATGATTAAATTATTACCAAAATATCACAAATCACCTTACATTCATATTAGAAATATTTCTAAGATATTATTCTGAAAAAAATATACATAATTTATTATCTCCCATATTCAGTTGTTATCATACGTGGTCTTGATCATCATGATGTGATGATCAAAACCCCTTCATTATCATTAAATCATAATATATTTGTGATTTTAAATCAATAAAATAAATCTTTATCATCACCAATATTCTTTCCCTTATGGAATATTTATTTTGGAATTTATCAAAACATAAAAGGTTGGTATTTTATAGTGTTAAAATATAAAAATTGGATTGATCAAACATATTAAAAGAAAAATTATGTTGATGAACCTTACATATTTAATGAACATTACGTAGTCTTAATTTAGGGTTCAATTATTTTTTTCAAAAAAAACATGAAATTAGCTAAAATTATGATGAACCATATGAAGTTCTACAATGTATCCTTAGAGAGTTTGATTTTTTACAAATTATTGAACCATAAAAAGTTAGATAATCATACAATAGATTTTATATAAACCTTATGAACCTTGGGGAACAAGAAGAATTCCATTTATTATTTTAAATTTATTATAATAAACTTTACGAAAACACATCAGGTTAAGGACATAACAAATTTTTAGTTTACTACACAGTTATAAACATTATAAACTTGCTACAAATCAACCATATTAACTAAAAAATAATTTTTAAATATGCCATGAAAGCCGTAAAAATTTAGGTCATAGACGTTTTTTTTATTTTATATAGAATTATATATTCTTTACAAATAATCAAAAAACCGTTTGAATTAATCTTAGGGATGCTCAAAAATTATAAGAAAAGTCTAAAAATCTAAAACCACATCTCAAAAACCCCAAACAATTATGAATGATGGTTGATTGAAAATACAATCATTCCATAATTTCATACGTCCCTTTAATAAATTTGAGTTATCATAACTCATGTAATTACACACCATAGCTTAATCCATTAGAAAAATTTTCTTATATACACAAGTTATATTTGTAAGGCATTATATCCAATATGTGGCTGAATCTTATAAATGTTAGACACTATTTCCTAGATATTACACAGACTATGATATGCCTAGAGGAGAGAGTAGGGTATGGTAAATAGTTATCCATATGTTCCTATACAACCTTGATCTTGGGAAGACACCAAGAACCCATGGCCGTGTATATTAGTCTTGTAATATAATTTTGGTTGTGGATTATAATAAATATCAATACCATAATTAATAATAAATAAAAAACAAACCATTCTAATTGAAACTTTCTAAATCACAGTTGTTATTTTTAAGAAATTCCTTCTATGAAAACCCGAAATCCAACACTAACCACTAGGGAAATAATACTTTCCTATATCTAAATAAAAAATATCGATTCTTAAATATCTCTTATCTTTTTCGTTTACCAATTTCAAACTTTTATAAAACATTACATCATCAATTTTAAATTAATGTTTATGAAATTATTTTTATGTTCAAGTATTTTTATTCATAATTATAAATATAATTACCAAAGTTTTAGATTAATAGTTCCTTAATAATTACCAATATTTTATACTAATCCTTCTACCATTTATTATATTTATTTAATTATTTATTCACTCTAGGGAGACTTTATATTAACATATAATTATACTATTACATCTGTTAGTCATAAATTCTAATTTTTTTTTTATTTTTTCAATTATTAAATCCTCATAAATCATCCATTGTAATTAATATATAAATTATTAACTATTTCATAAATCATGGGAATAACGAAATATTTATCCTACATCAAGACAGATAATAAAAAAAAGATGTAATAAAATTTCAACAAACATCACCTCCAACACAATCCAAAAATCCTAAAAAGACTCATTTCACCTTCCCAAATTGACCACACTATCCCAGCATCAACTACATCAATTCGTTACATCCACTATCTCAAATCACCCATACCTTAACATATAATACAATTTTATAATGTTTTAATTTAGAACACAATATGTTAACAATGATAATAGAAACTATGAAATCAAACAATAATTCCAGGAATATTGGATATCAATATCCCTAAAACATAGACATAACTAACGAAAACAAGAATATAAAAAACAATAATTATAAAACATATCCCTAAGAATTAATTCCATAGTTATTCTGAATCATATATTATTGTCCCTAATTACCAATAAAATAAGAAAATGTTTAAGCATCCCTCAAAATTTAACATTTAGCAAAACTAAATTTAGTGAAATAATTCAATTTAAAAATATAATGTTTTTGTCAAATCATATAAAATAATTCTTATAAGATTTACTACTATTATCATTTCCATACTCAAAATCCTTGTTATCATACCAACATAGTATTATCCACAAAATTATGGGCATGACCATCATCCATTAATAACTATAATCCTAATTTAATGATTCCGTATAATCAAGGAAAATATCATAAACCAATAAATAGAATATAAGTATAATTTTATGTCAGTTAATAACACCACCCTTTTTGATTTATTTAATTTTGAATAATTATCTTATTAGTCCAATGAAATTATATTTACCCATTTAAAACCAAAACAGGATATTCCCATATTTACTCATAATATTAAAAAAGCAATGTATTGAATCCATTACATTGTAACATAACTTTAGTGATCAAAAAGAAAGTAAAAAAGATGTAATGAGACAAATCACACCACAAATCATTACAAAAATCTCATGAACAATTAGTGAACCACACCCTCATAAAATCCTCAATAAATCATGGAGTCTGGAAACATATAAATTGAGTGAACCTGGTTTCCATGGCATAGATTGTAATGAACCCGACCCTAGTTTCTTGGAGTCGGTACATTAATTTATTACATTGTTATAGATACAAGATTTGTAGGACCCCGGGACACCCTGAGAGGGGAGGGGTGAATCAGGGTGGCAACTTTGTCTTCTTTTAGTTGTGGATCTTGTTCCCACGTTGGTAGGAACTACTTAAACCTGTATGATGGATATGATCAGCAATTAAACATTCACATGCAGAGACAGATGACACAACTATTTTTACTTGGTTCACCACTAAGGGCTACGTCCAAGGAGTATACGCCGACAGGTTGCCAGTCGTACCTAAATCCACTATGCTTCACTAGCTGCGGATACAAATGTTCGGGTACAGACACTCTGTCCCAGGCTCACTGCCTTTACAATTGTTTAGGGATAGCTCACTGCGTCCCTCGGGTCACTCCCGTTGACTCCCCCTTGCTCACTGCCGGTGGAGAGGATCACCTTCTTCCTCTTCCTAAGCTCACTGCTCTTGGAAGGGATTCAGTCACAGTTTATAGACCTATAGGTCTCTTCATTTTCATGAAGGAATGCATCTTCCTCTGTATGTAGATGCTCTGTTGAAGTCCAACTTTCACCCGCAGATGAATCTCACTTTGCACCGGATGTATCGGGCAACCTCAATTTTTACGCGCAACCCTTACGGTGTCTTGCGCGCAATTTCTATGGTTTGCGCGAAATACCTTTTTCGCGCAACTTCCAAATATTACGCGCAGCCTGGAAACTGCCTTGCGCGCAATTCACTACTCTTGCGCGAAATCCACTTTTCGCGCAATCTTCCTTTTACGCGCCAATCACCAACTTTCTGCGCAGCCTTTGCTTTTCGCGCAATCTAACTTTACGCGCAAATTTTAAGTTTACGTGCAACACCCTTTCTAACTTCAATTTCGCGCACCAGAGCTCGGGTATTTTCTATGTCTTGAACTCTGTTGAATGGAGGAGGGTCACTTCATATTTATAGGCAAAATCGACCCCGCGCGAAAAACCCTCCTTGAGCGCGTAATCCGCTTTGATCGCGAAATAAAAATCTTCCGCGCACAACCATTTTCCGTGCACTGCTCCATAATTTTGCGCACCTCATGCCTTTTCCATTTTCCGAACTTCGGACCTCGAAACATCTTTTGCGCAAAATACTTCATCCGCTATTTCGCGCGCCACTTCAATTTTTCGTGCACGCCTCCAAAATTTTGCGCGCCTCATGCCTTTACCGATTTTCAAGCTTTCGGCCTTGAAACATCTTTTGCGCGAAATACAATTTCGCGCAACCCGCTGTTTTGCGCGCCACACTTCAAGATTTCGTGCAACCTGCTAATTTTGCGCGCCCAGCTCAAGTATTTCGCGCAAGCCTCTTATATTTCGCGCACCACTTCCTTTTTGTGCGAACCTCCTTTTGAAGACAATCCATGTCTTCATTTTCCGATTTTGAGGCCCAAAAATTTGGCAAACACTGGGAAACAGCGCCACCTTGTATCTACTCTTTTTGTACCGCCTCCAGATCATCCATTCCTCTGTCGAAGTTCATGAATCAAACATAGATCGTTGACCACAACCCTTGAACTCGACATGTCACCATGGAATCTCCTTTGTCCACATATTTGTATGTCGTTTGTTTGCTTTGTCAACAAGCACGATCACCTCAACAGCACTTCTTCCTGGTGATCTGTATCCTTCAGCAACTCTTTGGCTTTTATCACAAACTCCACTATTGTGATATGTATTCTTTGAAGGAACAACTTTAGTACCATTATCTTCTGATACAATGTGATGTGCATGGCCATCTCATAATTTCAATCTCCGCATGGCCATCTCAGAAGTCAACTCATTGGCACATTGTCTTCTTCATCAACTGTCATGATCAACTTCATGCAAAGCATGTGATTCAATCCGTCAAGAAGTCTCTAGCATGGCTGTCATGATCAAATTCATGCAAAACATGTGATTCAATCCATCAAGAAGTCTCTAGCATGGTTCTCATGCAATCATGAGTAATTGCATGGTCTTCATCCAAAAACCTCATTCTTCTTTAATCATCCTCGAATGGATTACTCCTCACATTCTTCATTATTGTAAACAATGTATCACCTTTGACACATGTTATTTGAACTTAAGATCAGCACAACAATCATCTGAATCACCACTCCTCTACTTCATCGGAGTATTTCATGATCACCTTCATTTTGATCTGCATTGACAACTATTGACAACAAATACAACCTTATACACAAAGTGGTTCCAACAAGATTCACATCCAAAATTACCAAACAACTTATTAGTTTTTGAATAATAGATTATATTCATGTTACCAATTTTACTATAGGAAAATAAAATTAAAAATAATATATAATAAATGGTAATAAACATCAGCCTTTGAAAATCATTCTAGGATTTCTTCTTTATAACTTGGGGAAAGGAAACAAAATAAGGGTGAGATCAAGTGGTCAGTAAAGGTTAAGTAGATTTGATGATATGATTAATAGATAATGAATAACCAATATTGGAAGGTAAATAAAAAATAAAATATACAATATAAATAAATAGATAAGGTATAATCAACACAGTAAAGAAAATAAATGAAAACACATTCCATTTAATCAATTAGTAGAGAATGAAATGCATCCAAATATTTTTTCATAGTTAAAATCTCATGGATAGTAATAAATTAAAAGTAAATACAAGTAATTCTTAATTACTGGATTCCATTTTTATGATGTACAAGTAGCCTTTATAATTAATATCTATTCTCATGAAAGTTTAAAACAACTAGGTAAAAACCTTTTTGATTTGGCTAATTGATTCTTATCACAAGACTATTGACGCATCACGGGGATATAATTAACCAGCCCCACCAATTACTTCAGGTCCAAATAATTCCTAAAATATTGAATAATATATTTAATAATATTATTTATCATTAAATATTCATATTAAGTTAATAATACTGTTTTATCAACATTTCCCTAGATTTAAAAAATAACATTCAAAATATACATCGTATGTAAAAATAGTAAACAGTTTATGAAATAATAATATCCATTGTATAATAATATTGATAATTATTAGAAATAAAATTTATAATGAATAATTATTGAAATAAAGTTATTTTTTCAAAGGAATGTTAACAATCGCAAGGAAATTGAGATTGCAATGATAACTTTTACCACTGAGTGATTATCAAGAAAAAACCCCTTGGATGCGATAATTTAATGTGAAACTTAAAATATCATGAATTATTAGTGAATTATCAGTGAATTAGGATATTAAATTACAAATGGTAAGTTTACACACCACATTGATGTGATTTAGTTCATAATAACAATTAAGTTTCAATGTAATGTAAATTGATATGAAAACCTTTACCTTACTCTCCCTTTTGATTAGACACCATTGAACATCATGTATGATGGTGTTATAAAAGTTATTTACTTATAAAATAATTATATTAATATTTATATTATCATATATGATCCTTTTATACCATATTATATCCCATTTGTTATTAATCTTGTATTATTTTCATAGTTATGGTTGTTAATTATCTTGTTTTACAAGTATTATTTGACTTGTTATTTTTGTTCCTTTTACTTAGATCTTTTTTTAATAATCTAAAGAATTTAAAACATGATTAATATATAACATATATTCTATATATATGTATTTATGGTAATCCATAAAATTTGGGGATTTGAAATGAAATGAACCATTCATAGGCATAATAGGCTTTACGTATGCATGAATGTTATTCCCATTTTCTTATCATATCAATGAAGGAAAAGTGAATCTTATAAATGTATATTATCATTCAATTGTCATATTTTTGTAATATTTGTTAAATATTTTTATTAAACCCATCCATAATACATTCCATATAAATTTTGAATTAACTACATCGCTTCGCAAGGTGGTAGTCCACCAAACACATGAACGATGTTATCGTATTCACAAAAAATAGATGGTTTGAAGTTATGTGTTATATATAAATTAAAAAATAATAAAACCCTTATTAATATCATATAATAATATATAAAAAAACATATATAATTATTTACAACCTTTAATGGTGGTAATGGAATAACGAATGAAATCAGTTCATGGGGCTGTAGTTTGCAGCACAGACGACCTATGATTACGAATCCCATTTGACAGAAGAATGTGAGGATATTTCTCATAAAAATAACATAAGAAAAAAAATATTATATTTAATATACCGTGATTATTATATAAACATTTTATAATAATAATTGGAGGAGTTTGAGAAGGAAATAAAATAAAAAAACTATTAGAAAAACATTACCTCTTCTTTGATTATCCTCTTTAGGATTGCACTAATTACTTACTTAGATGTATTTATTCCCAAGATAAGCCTTATAAGAGTAGGTTATGGGATTTTGGGAGTTATTTCGTAAGCTATTGGCATATCTAATGTTTTTTGAGTGGTCTGAATATGGGGGAGATGGGCTGCCTTTTATAAGTGTGGGACATGACACACTTGGTATTTTAGAAAGGTTGTTAGGTGTACCCACTTTTTTTATATACCAAAAATAGGCTTTAATAATACAAAAAAATTATATACTAGATGGGTAATAGTATATATATGGACTTTTAATGGGTATTGTAAATGTGTTAGGTCATTTTTACACCTTATATTATATATTTAACCACTAAGTAAGCTTATGTTTCTAATAATAATTGTAATTGGTTTCAAATTATTTTACTAACAATTTTAAAAAAATTGAACTTATTAGAAATTATAAATTATTTGGATTAAAAATATGGAATCCATTTTTCCATATTAAAATCACATAATTGGTATAAATTAATTTAAAATTAATACCACAGACGAGATGAGAAACCATGTTTTTAATGTGAAAATGTTCAAAAGTTTACTATGTTTTTATATCTAATTTCAATATAAATTTTTTAAAATTTCCTAAATTGGATTAATATATGTGTAATTTATCTAATTTTTCTTTAAAAAAAATTAAAATTCCATTTTACATTACAAATTATTTAGATGAAATGTTATTTTTCAATTAAAATTTAGTATTTTTCACTATTCATTAAAAATGAAACTTCCTAAAAAATACAAAAAATTTACACTAAGTTAATTTTTACATTTATATTACAAAAATTATTTTAGTTTTTTTCATATAAAATTTATAAAAGTGTCAATTTTTTTATAATATGTGTTCCATTAAATGGATGAAAATATTCCTTTAGAAAAATACAACTTTGTAAGCATAAAATTGGATTTGTTCTTTCATTATTTCTATCAGTTCATTTGGATGTAGGTAAAAAAAATTTATTAATATATATAAATTTGATTAATATAATTTACTACTATTAATTAATAAAATTTATTAGGATAAAATTCCTTTGGTATGTAATAATTTTTTTTAATAAAAGTTCTGTTATATTCAGTTGGTTTTTATATTCATTTAAAATTAATTAGAAACTAATGAATTAAACCATATATTTCATAAATATGTCAATAATAATTACAACCAAAAATTTGATGTTGATGTTGTAATTTTCATTTTAAATTATAATATTTATAATATTTAGTAAAACATGGTCTTATATGTAACGCAAACCTTCGAAGAAAGTCATTATTGCAAGTAATTCGAGCTTACATAGTATTATATGCATTGAAAGATATAGAATAGATTGGATAATTTTAAAATATAAAATATAATATAAATTATTAGGATATTATATTCTCATTTACCCTTGGTGTTTCATTTCATACATACTAATGAATACAATTTTATTAGTTTCAAATTTAAAGGTGTGACACAAAAAAATCAAAAATAAAAGAAGTATATTCAAACAGAGAAAATAAGACACTATTTATTGATAGGAGATTACCATATAAAAAATATAGTCTTAGTATCTATAATAGAGTCTTATAATCACTAGTAATTCTCTTAAATCCTCGTATTTTTTAAAAAATAAATGATGAAATTGAATTAATTTGGAAGACAAATCGAATTTATAGGAAAAAACTAAAAATTATACAGCATAACATGATGTATAGAATCACATCATAGTTCAACATAGATCTAGAATTCATGGGGTGGTGCTCTAATATGATTTTACTATTTATCATGTTAATGACTATCAAGTTCAATGATATCAGATGGAATCATGGTGAAATAAATATAATAAGGATATAATTCCCAAATCCATAAGAATTGCATTGTAATTTCTCACCTTTTCCCTCAAACAGGATTAGCCCCTAAGAAATATCTTGATGAAAATTATAAAATTGAAACAATTTTCAATATAATGATAGAATCACGGAATTTAACAACTATAGATCTATATCATATTTATTGGAAAATTCAAATAATCATTCATATATTAATATTAAACAAAAACCCTAATAAGACACTTCATTCTATAATACATAATTTCATGTCATAATAAAATCATTTACAAAACAACATAATAAGATACAACCTGATAAATAGTGTAAACTAAAAGTTAATTTTTAAACTCCTTCATCCTCCCTTCAATCCAAAACCAAACACCCTCGGACACCTTATACACTAGAAAAATTAAAAATTTAGTTTCTTTAAATGATTTTGGGAATATAAGATGGCAATTCCAAAATTGAATTGAAAATAAATTTTGAAATGGTTATTTTAGTTTTTGATCATTGTAATATATATCCAAAAGGTCCCCATAGAAACCCATATTCACTATGTCACATTCACTCCTAGGAGAAATCATAATATTCATTAGAGTAATCCTAAATCTATTTTATCTATAAATATTTTCCTCAAAGAATGGAACAGATCTAATATTTTAGCGAAAACTAATGTGGATGATACCTATTCCCAAATCGATCCCCCTTAGTAAATACTCATCTAATCACTCGATTCTTTAACTAGAAAACCCATGTGTTAGGATAAGACAACTAAATCTACTTTAACTTCCATACATGGCATATGTGAACTTCTAAAATTACAATTTTGTGATCCCTCATGGGGTAATATCAGGGATACATTAGAAAATGAATTCTTTCTTGGTTAATCCAATCAATATTACCTATGACACATGATACATATAATTTAAAAAATTAATTAAATGTTCATTGAATATAGAATTCATCACCATATTTTTCTCTTATCAAATTTTTTTTTTGCAAAAACCGTGGAATTTTTAGTGAAACCTCAAAACTTTGTTCATTCTTTTTCAACCAACCAGCTTTAAATTTCCTCTTCATCAATCCTGATATTGTTGTTAATAAATGTAACATGAATACACCTTCATAGCTGATGAATGAATTTCCTTAATAAACAAGACATAATGTGTCCCTAATATAAAGGTTATCTAAACACCACACTATATGGTAGTATATTGTTTTTGAGATTACTAAAACCTATTGGTGTAAATTCCAATGTTATAGTGATCATGTCTTAAATGGAAATAACCCACATATCCCCCATTATCAATTCACGTATTGAGGGCTCTACTAGAATAATCAATCTCTCTCTAGGGGCCCCTTATCTATTTAAAATGGTTGAATTGAATTATTCAATATATTTTTAGTATAATTTTAGATTTTATATAAATATTTAAATATTATAATAGTGTTTTTAGATAAATATAAGAGTTTTATTGATATTAAAACATTCAGTTTCAGTTATATCTTCCATTAAAGGCTAGTATATTTTTTTCTTATTTAGAAGGTATTTGAGGTAATCTATGGCTTTTTATAGGATTGAGATGTATGGTGGATACATGAGGCCACCATCTAGTCATTAGGCTAGAAGTTAGACACTTTACTATTATATTGTTCACCATCTCACTAGTGTTAGCCACCAAGTAGCTTTTGGTTTTGGGAATGGTCGGAGGAGTAAGGGTCTAATTATAAATAAATTCCAATAATCCCTTAATTAACATTATAATACCTCTTTTAAAAACCTAATACAACTAGTTCATCTGAAGAGGATCTATTATAGTGTTCTAGGATCTTTTGAACTTATCCACTTTCTATTTCAATCCTGGTTCAATCAGTAGTCAATGAATAAGTATGTTTTGTTAATTCCCTCTCATTATTTATTGGTTCATATATTTCTTATGGAAAAAGTAGATGCATAGGGTAGTTGTTATTCTATCTATTTATTAAGTTATGAGTTTTATCCAATATATTCTAGATATAGTTTTCAATTTCATTATGAATATTGGTTTTCTTGTCAAATATGAAGGAGCCGCTATGATTCATGATGTATGTGGCAATTTACCCTCTATACTGACTTTTTTTGTACGGAAACATGATTTTAATTTATAAGAATCATTCTTTAGGACCTCTTATCTATTTATCATAATTAATAATTCCATATGGGGTATGGTTCCCATCATGGGTGGTGTGTGACCTGAGTTTAAAGTAGGTGGTTCTATCTTCAGAATTAGTTTGGTGATAAATAATACTCTTTATTTCATAAGTGGGTTTTAAAAAATTCTTAAATATCCTTAAATTGAATGTTATTCATGATTAAAATGGGTTTTTGAGAAAATACAATGATTTCCCCATTTTGGTAAAATAAATGTTTTCTAAAAGCATTGTGGAAGTTATTTTGAAAGAATATTTTTGATGAAAATAAGTAGTTTAGAATGGTTTTTAAAATGTATTATTCCCTTTGACAATTAAATTATTTTTTATAACATGGGATCCTTTGGTACCTTGTAGGATGGTTTAGTATTTTAATTTATCCATTGAATGTTTAAGGGGGTTCACTTTCTGGGTAGCTCCTATATATCTAGATCGTGGAAACATTAGGACTATGAAATTGATCTTGACATTATTGGGGGTTCACTTTTTAGGGTTTTCCTATATCCCTATTTCATAGATATGATGTTTCTAGGTACTTGGGTGTTCAATATTGATTAATTTTTATTTAGATGTGAGTAACCAAGATGGACTAACATTTTCTATAATAGGGGTGATTACCATTATGATTTGGATTTTTAATGTTTTTCCAATGATATGATATGACACATTACTTTAGAAATGTAAATATTTTATTTAAATTATTGTTTTAGATTTTATAACCTATATTTTGTTTTGGAACTATGAAAAAGGGGAACTGCTTACCATTCCATTGAGATAAATCTATTTAATTGTTCATCATGCCATGTTTTCTTTAAAATTGATCATATTGGGATTATTTTTTGAGAATTTCTATGAAACTCATGGGTGGGATCCCATTGTGCCTATTTATATCACACCCTTCACACTCCCATGGGTGTTTATAGACATTATTTTATCTGATGTAGTATATATAAATGTCCCATAGTGAGTTGGCGAGGTTTTTAGTTAACTGGGATTGGGTTGGTGGTGGTGAGATGGTGTGATATTTCCCATGTATTACATTTATTATCTCTGGATAGTTTTGGGTTTCCGTCTATTTTTCTTTTTAGCACATGTAACATGGTTCTATATTTATTCCTTATTTTGTATCACTATCATTGCACTATTTATGGAATATTACATTACATTATATCTATCTAAATATATTCCATGTAACTTGCTTTAGGTTGGGAAAATAATTCACTATGGTTGTTTCTAGTTACCCTGGTGTTAATCTCCAGATCATGGGGATTGGTTATGCCCTTAGTGTCTTGCAGTAGTCTGGTTCAGTGCTTAGTTGGATGGGTTGTATGGGATGTGATAAAAAAATTTAATATTAGGACTTGGTTATACTCATTCTTGGTATGTTAATAGATAATAGGAAGTATTTACAAGACTCTATAGGTAGGTTTTTACTAGTTCCTTTCCTTCTCCTTTCGTGATGATCCTCAAGTCACCAAAAAATGTTGGGTTGTGTGTCTCCTGTATTGGGTTTCATATAGGGAGATTATGATCGATATTGAGATTTTCTATGTGAAAATCCCATATCCTTTATGGGTAAGAATGAAACCCAATTTAAATATGACTTGATGGAAAATACTGATTGGGTCTTTAAATTCCTAGAGACACCCAATTATTTCAATGTGAAATGAACAATGTTCAATATAAATGTTCTTAAAATGTTGTGGTGTGGTTTTTTGGTTTAGGAAAAGTGGAATGCGGTATTGGAGTATAATAGATGGAAGACCTATTTATTTCAGTAAAAATTACTAGAATCTCTAATGATAGTTATGTCTTTATATTTCCTATCTTTATAGTATTGATAGAGTTCAATTTTAGTGTACAAAAATCATTTTGAGGAGCCGATTCATTTTTTCCGTAGGTGGTGATAAATGATCAACTAAGATTTCAGAAATAATTGCATGGTTTGAGACCTATAATTTTAATATAGTTATATATGAAACATCTCACCACCTATACTGACATAGTGGGCATGGCGATGATGGAAGAAATGGATATGGCTAGAAATAAGGGATCATATATATATATTCTGTTTTACCTAGTGGAAGTTTCAGAACCTCATAGAGAATGAAAAGGTAGTTCCACAATAGTTTTTAGGTTGGTGGAGGTGGTTCTCAGTTGTAGGAATCCTATACACCTTTATTCAAATCTAGTAGTGTTACCATGACTTTCTATCATTATGTAGAGGTGGGGAACAACAAAAGATATATTCCCTCACAGGTGTTAAATTAAAGTTCTTGTGGTTGTTGATGACATCTACAAAGTTTCTACTAGTATTTTCTATCCCCCATTATGGAAAGTAATATTCAACTCTAATGTCCAATTTAGAATCAATATAATATTTAAAGTGTATATGACCCTATATATAGGCCTCTAGAGTAAATCAATTTAACAAAGTGGATGAGTGTATGGGGAGGTTTATGTGGGTCCAACTATAGTGAGAGGTACCATCCTTGTTTCTTATTCTATTGAAACTAATCTATTTAATACAAGTGCCTCACAATATTTCATTTCTACCTATTTTATTGATGCGAAAAAGCTTTTGATGAAACTCATGTACTTTTTAATGGACATTATGATTCCTCTTGGAAATTGTGAAGAGAATAGGGTTCATTATAATTAATGCTCTATTTGATAGATGACATAGAGTCATTCTAGATTTTTCTTGTTCTTGATCTAGATTTTTTTAATTCAACCATCAAGATGAATTTGATACTCACTCAATTAAGTAACGGTGATTTTTATCATTGTGTTATTTCAGTATTTAGTACCGATGGGATATTTTTTTGTGTTCTTAGGATAGTAGAACCTATGTTATGGTTTGCAGGACCATTTCTCCTAGAGTTAAGGATTTTTTGTCTACTATTTTGGTTTATCATGGTGATTTTCCATATCTTATTGATCTTCCATTATTTATTTAGGATTCACCAATTATTTTCCAATATGACATATATAGTGTTCTTTTATAAAGGGAGGTAGAGTCCTTGATTGATCTGGGGAAAGGTACACAGTATAAGGATTATTTTTGGGACTTGGAGCTGAGAAGAAGTGAGATTCTGATGCCTAGTGTTCCCAATGTTAGTTTCCAGAAAACATTAAATATATCAATACCATGAACTAATTTTTTTTGAAAAAATTTAAATATATTCTAAATATATTCTCAAATTAGTAATCTGGGACTATTGTTGAATCTGAGATATAGAAACTACCCTAGGAAATACTTAAGGTTGGTCAGTATCTGATGCCCGGTAGAGGTTGCTGTTGGTTAGTGCATTTAATTAAAATAAATAAATATATTTTTTTACTTTAGTAAGCAACCAAATTAAATTCTTCTAAATAAAAAATCTTATATTTATATGACCTGTATAATACATGTAACCCTTGAATGATATGAGAGGAGAAGGATATCATTCTTTATTGGTGGATCGACATCAAATGATGAATAATGACCACATCAATGTAGATCGAGGGGCACTAAACATATTGGGTCTTATTCATCACATTAAAATTCATTATTCCCCAAATATTGATTCATAATTGAGGTAGGGTTCATCAATTATAGTTTTTCCCCTTGATCTAAAGTTTGAGCATCTATATTTGTTTATTTCTGTATGATCTATGATGTTCTTTCCTTCACGTGGGCCTGATTATTGGACTAAATTAATATATTCAATTAATATTCTTATTTTGATCATACCTTATACCCTGGATATACCAATTTTGCAATGAGTAGACAATTAATCATGAAAAACGGTTGTTTTACCCAGGTCTTGTGATTTTCCTCCAAGAATTCTTCTGTTATTTTCTATTATCCTGTGTATCAATGGTTTGAATTTATAGTTCATTCATGATTGAACCCCCATATACATTATGGTGGTGTTAATAACAATTTAATTTGGGTTTTGTGGATGTATCTTAGTTGAATCATGAGTTGTGGGTGATGGATTAGTGTTTTGTAACTCCATATAGTGGTAATTCATATGACCAGAACCCAATGATCATTTTGGATCTTATTTCTGGCCATTATGGGCTAGTAATCAACAACCAAAGATTACCCCTACCAATTTAGGTAAATCAACAAGTTCTAAAAGTGGTGTTGAAGGCAGAGGCACATATTTTGTGAAGCCTTTTTCTAATTCTAAAAAATATTGATATACACATTGTGTACAAAGATGAACACATTATTAGTTTTCTCTGTTTTAGAATTGGATAGGGTTTCAGGTTTGAGTTAAATTTAATATTCCATTTGGAGGGACAAAATTCCATGCAACATCTAGCTATATGAATCTTCAGGTATAGAGAGTACATGTACAGGGGGCCTTGTGGCCCCACACACTATGTTTAGCAGTTCATACATCATGTTATTCAAATAGTACATAGACCTGGGAGGACAATACATATTGAGTGTCATCCTACCACTGGCATTCCATGTGTTTCATGGGAGATTCCATGTACTATAACATGTCTTGTGGATATGGTCACATGTTCAGTTTTACATGAGTATAACCTGGGGCACAGAAAGGACCTAGAGTGGATATACATGCAATATTCAAGATGTATACATCATGTATGATGACATGAATTATGAGCCATATCTATAGGAGAAGCAAATAGTTTAAGAGGTGGGTTCACATGCTAATAGGACCCCCATACACTCTATGTATTTCCCCATACAACTTCTTTATATTGTATCTCCTTCTTTTATACTCAAGTTTTGTCCCATGAGTAGCATATCCTGATAATTTTTCTATGTATAAAGTAATGGTAGGCTTCAGAGTTGATTTTTATATATGATGTGTGCTATTCTGAGTTTGACTTTTCTTAAACTTATTTTTAAAGATGGTACCAATCATGTGTGATCATTAGTGTGTTATCGATGGTGGAACTTCTCTATCAAATTATGTAATAGATCACACAAACATTTTATTCCTTGTAGAGATGATAATCCCCTATCACATCCTTGCATGGGTCCTATATCAATGAGGTTGGTACTCCTATTTCACACCAGGTGGTGAGTCCCCCATAATCATTTTAAAGGAAGAGGTTACACTCCACTGTCGCACCAGGGTGTGGGTCCTCTATCTAGGGGGAGGACACTACCCTATAGCACTAGGTTGTATCTCCCCCATAATATTTATACATATAGAGATGATACGCCCATACTATATAAGGTGAATGTAAAATATCTAAAAGAGTGGTACTCCACCATATTTTAAAGTTATAGTGGTGATTAGGTCCTCCATGGGAGATATGGATCCCAAAGTTATGGAGTATTGTTGTAGTGGCAGGACCCTCCACTCTTTTCTTAGTTAGGATATCTGAGATGCGTGGTTCTGAGTCATGGGTCCCTTATTTTTGGTGCATAGGAATGTTAGGATGTGGGCCCATTTCCATGGTTTCTTATGTGGTTGTGCATGATGCTAGGCATCATAGATGGAACATTAAAGTTGTGGGAAGTCTCATTATCCTTATCAATGTAATGAGATAAAGATCCCCTTTCTCTGTTGTTCATATTTCTTATATGAATTCATTTATTTGTTGTTGGGTTTCATTCCCCTCATAGTTTGTTTGAACCAACTACTCCTATTGTGCCTTATATTTCTCCCACTTGTATTTTTAAGGTCACCTTTTGGGTATGTATATACTCACCTCTTCAGGGGTTAGTCCCACATGTGTTGTATATTTTGTTGATGAAAGACATTTCAATGATGTCATTGGTGTAAGTTAGGGATTATTGGATTTATATGATGACGTATGGTGGTCGGGGCATGGAAACATGGATTTAATATCACTCAAATTTCATTGTTTTTATTTTCCACCTACTTGGGACATCATTTGTGGTTGGGTGTGTATATTTCTTCATTACTATTCATATTACACTATCGTACTCTTTTTTATTCACTAGAGGTTATTTCATGAATGGTTTTTACTCTATGTTTTACTATCCTTTATTATTATTCCTCTACACATCTACATAGGGATATTTTTGTCTATTCATTCAGGTATTTTTGGAAAGGACTCCCATTTTACTTATTCTTTACAGATGCATGTTGACATCACCTGGACTATAGTGGACAACTTTTAGTTGTGTAATCCTGGTCTTCCGCTAGCCAATCAGGCCCTGTTGGGTTGAGTCATTACAAAGTGGTAGCATAGACTATTATACCTCGGGATTTTATTTGATGTTTTTACTCTTATGAGGTTTGTTTGAAAATTTTTCACAATGGTTTTTGAGTGTCTCGAGTGCATATATCAGGCAAGGGAACAAAATGTTAGTGTTGCAGCAGATGTATCCAGACTCTGGGACTCTAACATCCTATTTTCCAACTTGGAATATGAAGGCATCATTTATAGGTAAATTGGTACATGCATAATATAATATCAAGTCTTTTTACTATCCTTATTGAGTCATATCCCCAAATTTATATTCTCATATAATTATGGTATATTATTTTTCAGCTTTCAGGATGTCTCTGCAATGACAGTGATCTTAGATAAAGTAACCTAGTTGTGACAATGTCTAGTTGAATGAGGATTCTCCAATTCATGGTCATCGTGAAAGGAAACATAATATTGTGGCACCAGTGAGGATATTGTTCTTGAGGTAATTACATTATATAGGAAGTAAGTGGGGATTCCCCTCATTGATCTTTAGAGGGACTCGATTCCAGTGGGTCAGCTTACTCTTTCACATGAGATGCAACAGAAATGCATCTTAGATGACTTAGAAGACTATATTTATATAATTTGGTTTATTATTGAGTTCTAGGATAAATGACCACTCAAACTCTAGGGTGACAGAAACATTTAGGTGCAAGAGGCTTAATTGGAGTTATTAGATCTCATTTTACATTTTATGGAGGATCCACCTATGTTAATTCTACCTTTTATGACTAGCCTTTTCTGCAGTCTAGAAAGGGGTTGGTGCAGTTTGGTTACCCATTCATATGATGAGAAGAAACTATCTTTTTTAGAGTTTGAGTATCTATTTCACAGTGATATTTATCCCCCTACTACACCCTCTGTGTAGGAACTAGTGCTTCATGATAATTCTTAGACTATGGAGAGCTGCGTTGGAAGGGAGAATTGAGAAGCTATAGTTGGTACTCCTCATCATAGAACTATGATATCTTTGAATCTAGTAGGTGGAAGTCCATAGGGGATCGATTCTTGAGACATCATTATGCATGGGCTCAGAAACGTAGGCATGTAGTAAATTTTGAGTGTAGTGTACTTGGTCCTCTTGGTGGTTATTTGGATAAGAATCCAAATAGAAGATTCATATGACAAAATATTGGATAATTATTCTTATATGGAAGGCAATGTCTTCATGTATGGGATTTCCCAACCCATCATTATAGTGTTGGAGGGAAGAAAATGGGGAATTTTGATCTAGGTACTTCTACCATAGTAAAAGGTATGACCTATATTCATTTTACCCTTCTATTTTTGTACTTTTCCTTAAAAACCACTCCCCTTTGTTTTAGGTTTTTCTTATTTAGGTGTTACACGATCTGGAATTGGGATTTCATGGGAGAGATAGTCTTCCACCACTAAGATACATCCTCATAACATGATCCAAAACCATGAAGGCGAGACAATGCAACCCAAAGAGGATAATATCAAGGTGTGGAGGGTGAGTTTAGTAGACATGTGTATTTGAGTAAGTTTTTTTGTGATCGGTGTCAGATAAGGCATTAGTTAAGAAGGTAATTCTAGCAATTTTAATGATGGTTTCATCATGACCCCAATGTTCTAAGTGTGTTAGTGGTATGACATATGTCTTCTATTCTTTAGTTAATGTTTTGGAATGTGGTCATAATCTACCTTACCAAATACATATCTCTATTTAAGATATTGTGATTCAAGTATATGTTTTTTTCTAAACCATTTGTGTTCAAATGCTCCCATAGATTGGACCAGTTATTTACCACTTTGGAAAGTGTAACATGGCTTTGGGAGGAGTGAGGGCCTCACATTGGATCATTCTGTAGCTGTTTTTGAGGCCCTATGATATTTTTACTTATTATAAATAGGTTTCCTACTACTAAAGCCCTAATGAATATCACCTATGAGGGTTATAGTATACATGAGTAATTGGTTCATAGTTTTCCCTTATTTGGTGAGGAGGGATATTATATTGAATAGGCTAGGCTCATGTGTATGAGGATATATATGATTCTATTTATTTCTTTACAAGACCCTTGGAGAAGAATATGTTATGAACAGTTAGTTCCTATGATTTTTTAGAAGTGGATATCCTTCTTGAGTTTTTTCTAGGTTTTCTTCTCATCAAGGATTTTCTTTCCCTATGATATTTCACCAGTGATGGATCAATATTTGTGATAGTATATCATATGAACTCAAGTAGCTACAAAAGAAAAAGTTGAAGTCAGAGGAGACTACCAAGCAATTTATTGTTAGACCCAGTGCACCAACCTTGGTAGCATAGTGTTTCTCACCTATGAGGTAGATGAGAGAATGTGGTTAGGTATAGATTGACATCACCTAGACAAGGTGACTATATAGAGAAAGTATCCACCCTTGGGAACTGATGACTTGTTTTACTAGTGTTTTGGGGATAATTTTTACTTATAATTTTACCTCTGGGTGGGTTATCTTCATCTATGGGTTTGATATGGTGATGTACCATAGATACCTTTATAAATATGCTTCGAATTCCTTTATTTTTTTTGGTGATTCCAATTTTCATGTTGAAAATCCCCAAAATAATTCATGACACTTATAAATAGGATCATTATCCCATCATGGACAAGATTTTTAGTGGTCTAATTGCATTGGAATTATTTTATATTTGGTATCATAAGTGGATCACACTATTGGATTGAGATTGGATTAAAACATACCCAAAGAGTACCATCTTTATAGAGATCTCACATAGATTCAGTACTAGATTCAAGAGGTCCACTTCTTGTGATATTTCATCTTAGTAATTGGATTGATAGTGGACCCATAAATGGTTGAGGCAGTCCTAGATTGGGAATCCCTTATTTGCATGGTTGTTAAAAAAATTTATCACAAAAAAGTTTCTCATCCACTATTGTATGGAGGGGTGATGGAGAAGATAAATTATTTGTGGCTGAGACTAGAAGTGGTGAGGGGTGTAGTTTATCTTCAGTATATGTTATTGACTCCTCTAATTCTCTATCGTGCAAGGGAGGAAAAGTTAAGAGACATCAATAGTGAGGTCTAGTGTGACTAGATATCCGCAAGATATTCACCAGATGAATTCTATGATGGAGGGAATTAATTCAACGTTTTCTAGGGATGCATGGTGTTTACATTCACATTGTTAGAGGAGGTGGTAAGGTAGTTCATAATTCTCTTTTTGTTGTACAAAACAATGTAATAAATATTTATAAAGACCTAAAGTGGTATTTTTGGTGTTTTGGCATAAGACAGAGTCTGGATGAGTTCCCCTCTTAGTGTCTCAAATTTCTATAGGTGGAGGATAACACTTGGTTATGACATTGTTGTTTTGGCCTTTTGAGATCCTAGAGTTGAAATGGGATGGAATATTCCTGGATGTTGTGATAAGACTTCCATAGAAAATAAGAGGGTAAGATGCCATCACAGTGATACTTGACAGACTTAGAGGGCCATCACACTTACTTTTTTATTATGGATTATATTTTGATGAAGTGTTTAGGGAAGTTGTACATGGAGGAGATCATTCTACTTCATGGGATGTCCTCAATAATTTTCACTAACCGTGATGCATTTTTCATATAATGGCTCTGAAGACTCTTCTAGGAAATATTTGGGACCTAGTTGAGGGTCAGTACAAATTTTCACCCCAATAAGAATGGAAAAACTTATCGCACTATCCAGGTGTTAGAGGATGTGATGAGGGTTGTTTTTTTGTCTTTTCTTGGAGCAAGGAGTATCAATTACTTTATGAATAGTTTAGTTATAATAATAGGTATCAATCTGCTATCATCTTGATGTCATTCAAGTCCCTCTATGGGATACCCTCCATGTCACCCCAATATAGTGTTGAGTTCTCTGAGGCATCTCTTTTTGGCACAAAGATAATGCATGTGATAATAGAGAAGGTCTAGGTGATCCATGAGTAGATGAGGATAACCATGACCAGACATTAATATTATACTAATAAACATCATTGGCCATTAGAGTTAGAGAAGGGAGACCATGTTTTCTTTCATGTATCCCCATAATGAGGATTACAAAGATTCTACTAGGTAGGAAATCGATCCCTGAGCTTTGTCAAGTTGTTCAAGATCATGTAAAGGGCTAGTGAGGTTTCTTACCGCTTAGCCGTACCACTGTAGTTGGACCGACAACATGAAATAATTCATGTATAAAACTGAGTATATACGTGCATGATAAGATACACATTATTTATTGGGGTGGGATAGAAATTGAGGATAGAATAACTATTGAAAAGTACCTAGTGGTGATTGAGGATCGATAGGAGAGGATCCTATATAGATGGACTATTCCCATGGATCTTTTTTTTCTGGCATCATGAGAGCATGGAAGAGAGGTATCGGGTGTTGGAGAGTCAGATGATGGTTTAGTATCTCTATATTTATTTATAGTTTTTGAATTTGGGTGATGAAAATTACTTGAAGGAGGGAATAATGTAGAGAGTCTATTTTCATATTTTAAGAATTGGAAATATATTAATTAGTATTTTTGGAGCCATATACTGAGAAGAAATGAGATTACAAGTCCCAATGAGCTCTGAATTGATTTTATAAAATATAAAATATATTTATATCACACTCACATATTTTTTTAATAAAAACTACAATATATTCTGAATAGTGTCTTTATTCAGAAATCTAAGACTACAGTTGAATATAAGACGTGGAGATTTATATAGGTGTGACCTAATGTTGTTGGGAATTGAACATACAGTAGAGGAAACCAATGGTGGCTAAGTTTAATTAAAATATTTAGTTAATTAAACTATTTTTATTATTAAATTAAATAATTAAATTTCTCCATAAATAAAAACTATAAATTTTTTCCAAGGGTTATTCACATAACCTTTTTTTTGATCTTGTAGGAGGAGGAGTGCGTTCTTTGTTGGCTGATCGACATCGAACATCGAACAACGATCAAATCAAGGTGGATCAAAAGGTAGTGGAAGTAGTACATATTCTCCATCGCATGAAAACAAATTCTTCACCAATGATTTATCTATAATTTATTTATGTCACATAAATTTTTGTTTCCAACCTTGATTGAAAGTTTTATTATGTATATTTCTTTATTTTATTTTGATCTGCATTCTTCTACCATATGCATGAGCTTGATTATTGGAGAAAATTATTCTACTCAATTTAAAATAATTTTTTCTTCATGTTATCTCTCTTAGACATCTCCGTTTTGTAATCATTGGAAGAAAACTTGGATGATGATTGTATTACACGAATCTTGATCTTCCCCTATAATTCTTCATGTTCTATGTCATTGTCCTGGATTTTAGTGGTTCCACTTACTGGGATGGATTTAAGCGTGATTGAAAACCCAAATACGTGACTATGATGTGAATGTTGGGTAGATTAGAGGTTTGGGTATGGATCATAGTTGATTTGATATTTCAAGTTATGGATTCAGGTTCTAATACCTAGAATGATGGTGGTTTGTTTGGCGAGACCCTATAATCATTATAACATCAATTTTATATCATCAAAGGCTGTAAATCAATGATAAGAGATGAAACCCATTGATTTTAGGTGGTCAATAAGTGCAAGAAGTGGAATAGAAGGTGGTGATGTAGACTGCATGAAACCTAATGCGGCTTATTTAAAATCTTGATATAGATAGTTCATAGTATGATTAATAAATTCCATGCAGTTTGGGTTTCAACAGCCTATAGGTTTTCATGTTTGAGTGAAATATCCCTAGCTACGTAGAGGGACCACACACCATGTGACACCTAGCTATCTGAATCAGTGTGTATATATGGTACACTCCCAGGATCCCATGTGGACCAAATGACTTATATGGTGGATCATATTCCATTTACTTTGGAGAGTGTGTGTTCTTAGGAAGATGGTGCACACTGATTTTCTTACTTACCCTAACGCACCGTGTGTTTTATGGGATACATTGTGTACTAGAGCATGGCCATTATACATGAGAATGTTTTTAATTTTATAGGATCATGGTCTAGAGTGTAGGAAGGACCCTATGTGACTAGACACATCATGTATCAGACGTAAAAAACATGTATGAATACATAGATTTTGAGTTATGTCCATAGGAGACACAACCAAGCGATGAGGTGGGGTAACACATTGTGTAGACCCCTATACACTCTGTGTTCTTACCTATAGAATGTTTTTCTTGTATATTCTTCATTTGTACATGGATTAAGGCATGTGAGTCTCCAATAATGTTTTTTATGAATATAACATGATAGTATCCTTCATAGTGTCTTTTGATAAAAAACAAAAGATGTTCCAAGTGTGATACTTGTTCAGGCAATGTTTGATGATGGGTTTGATTAGGTGTGATCATTAGGACACAATTCGGGAAGGAACTCCCATATCTCATCGGTGTGATAGTTCCAAAAGCTCACTGTTCCATTTAGATGAAGTACTCCATATTTAATGGGTGTGAAAACCCACTTATCTTTCGTATAGTACTCCCCTGTACCACTAGTGTGCAGGTCTCTCAAAATATTTTTATAGGAAGAGACAATACTCCTCCATCGCACCATTATATGAGTCCTTCATCTATGGGTATGGTAGTCTCCTTTCATATAAGGTTTTGGGTCCCCATACTCTTTATACTCATAGAGATAATAATCCAAAATATTACAAAGGGTGAGGGTCCTCTATCTATCAGAGTGGATATCCCATATATTTTTGAGCTTTGGTAGTGCATAGGTTATCCACGAGATTTTTTCCTCCTTTGTCTATGGGGAACAATTTTGAGGTTCATATCCCTCAACTATTTTCCTAGTTTTCTTACATGATATTCATGGTTCAAAGTTAGGGATCCCTCGACTATGTTGTGTAGAAGTGACGGGGTGCGATGCCCCTTACCAGGTTTTCTTATATGGGTGTACATATGGTTGGGCATTATAGATGGACCCTTGGAGATGTGAAAAAAATAATTATTCTTATATGGGTTGGGAGATAGAGATCCCATTTCTCTATCATCCATATTTCTTATATAAGAATATATTAATTTGGTTTTGTTTACCTCTTACACTAGTTGAGATGACTAATCATATTACGTCTTTTATTTCTACTTCTTGATCTTTCAGTGTGCTACAAGGTATCTATATTATAACCCCTTCATTGGATTTTCCTACACATGTTGTTTCTTATATAGATGATAGATAGGTCAGTGGTGGCATTGGTTGATATTTGTGATACTTGGGTGTATTTGGCCGAGTATGGTGGTTGCAGATTGAAGATCAGGATCCAGAATCTATAAGGTTTACTTATTTTCATTTTGTGTCTAGTTGGGACATCATTTCCAGTTGGGTGCTTATTTTCCACTTTAAATTTCATATTATGTAGTTGTATGTATTTTTATTCCATAGAGCTTATTACATGAATGGTTACTATTATAGGTGGCACTATATTTTATTATTATTTCTCTTCACTTATGTATAGATATAGTAGTATGCATGTGTATTGATAATTTAGAAAAATGTATCCCATTTTAGTTAATACATTTTGAATCTTTTTTCCAACCCCTGGCCTATGGAGGTGGGATTGAGGTTGTGGCAGCCCAGTCTTCTACTAGTCAGATAGGCCCTAGTGGGTCAGGTCATTAAAGTGAACCCCATGCAAGTTATCTAAGAAGTTTTATTACACTATTAGTCTTTTAAATAGACTATTAGAGGCTGAATTTGGTAACGATTAAGAATAAGTACCCTTTTCAACATGTTAATTTCCTATTTTATCCCTTAAAGGGGGTGAAGAAGTTTTCAAAAATATATATTTAGTCAACGTATCATCAGATCATTTTTTGGATGTCAGATATATCAAAGAATACTTTCAGGAAAGGGTATAATATTTATGGATATATTTTAATGATTTTTGGACTAGATAATTCCAATACATTGTTTATTGTTTTGAATTTTTTTTATTAAATCCACATTTAAACAAATTTTTCATGGTATTTCTTAATGATATCCTATTTTATTTGAGATCTAAACATGAGAAATAGTACAATTTAAATTGAGTTCTATAAATATTAAGCATTCAATGAATTTATGGGAAGCTATTGAAATGAAATTCTTAGATCCAAGAGGTGATGTTCTTATGGAATGTGATTTCATAATATAGTGTATCATTTGATCTTGAAAAATAATTGTTCGATTATCATGGAAGTAACCCTGAAATTCATTTGAGATATGGAGCTTCCTTATCTATAAGGATATTATCCGGTGTTTTTTAGGAATTTTTAAAATATATCATGAACTTTTACTACTATTACCAAGAAAGGGGTGAAATTTTCTGGGGATACTAAATTTTAATCTTCTTTTGATGAGTTGAACGATGCTAGACATTAGTTGTTATATTGATCTTTTTAGGAACCTGGTAAGGGATACATATTATATTATAATGATTAATGTTCTATTATGAGGTGTGTGATTATATAGAATGATCATGTGGTGGTATATAGGTCTCATTGTCATTTTACACTTGAGAAGAATTACCCAACTCATGACTTCGATATCACTTATGTTATTCATATTCTTAAGTGATTTTGACACTTACTCTTTATGGTGAGGTTCATGAAATTTTTTTATTATAAGATCCTAAATTACATATTTTCTTGTAAGGTCTAAAGACTAAGACAAAGATGATGGGTGGAATACCTTCTTACATTGTTCATAAACATCATCTACACCTCATTTAATGGGGATTCCATTAAATATTATCTTAGAAAGAAAATACCGATCTCATGTTATCATGGGGTAAGAATAAGAGTGTAAATTTGTAGAGGATTTTGACAAAATTTCATCTATATACACAACCGGATAAGTTAGGTATGTCTCTGACTGGTGTTCAGTTTCTATCAACTCTCTTTGAGTTTATTGTATAGTACTTGAGAAATAATGATGAGTTTAGAGGAGTCATAAAGTCTATATATGGTGGGGAGAATATTTTTCTTTGTCTCTCACTTTTGATTTAATTATTCAATACATGAATTTGTTTTACATCCCATTATATGTCAGGAACTCAGTGGTTCATGATTGTCAAAATCTATCATAGTTCATTCACCCTGAAAAAATGAATATGAATTATGAAATGATGCAATATTTTTATTGTCTTAGTACGAAGTGTGATATCGGTGATTTTGTGTCCCACTGTTACACCAACAAGAAGATATATGTAAAGGAACAAAATCCATCAGGTTATCTCCAACATCTTCCAGTTCCAGTTTGTAAATGGGATAAGTTTTCCATATACTTAATTGTTGATTTATCATGGACTCTATAGGAAATAATGATATCTTAAAGGCGATCGATTATTTGAAGAAATCATATCATTTTATTCCATTAAGGGATAAAACTAATGTTGAAGATCTAGGTAAACCATAGATGTTCAATATTATGATGTTACATGGGGTCCTTACATCCATTGACTCTAACATGGATCCCTAGTTTTTCTCTAGGTCCTGTAATTATATCCAAGAGGTGATATTGAAACATATAAGGTTGAGTAAACCTTACCACCGACAAAAGTATGGTCATATAGAACCACATATACTAATATGGAAGGATATAATCCATAACCACGTCATTTATTTAGATGAATCGTGGGTCATATATCTAGAAATACTTGAATATTATTATAATAATAGTTACTAGTCATTCATCATAATGGATCCCTTTGAGGCTTTTTATTTTCACCCATGTAGGTCTATCATTTTTTAGGCATGAGAATGATAGGTCTCTCTGACTAGACCAAGTCTTGTTTTAGAGAAATTGGTGAGAATTTAGGATATACATTGATGCTAGGTTATATTTCCAATCTATCAAAAATCATATACATATCATCAACATCATCCTTTGGAGTTTTTTATTTTCGATCATGTCTTCTTGAATGTGTAACCTCAGTTGGATCATCCTCAACTTAAGAAACATGGAACGATGGATCAGATATATATTGGTCTGTTTGAGATCACTGAGTGTCTTAGTTATGTTTCTTATTGGATTAAATTACATGATTTGTTTAGAGGTATTCAAGAATTTTTGTACATATATCATCTCAATAAGTACTATCCAGATCCATCCCATGTTCTTTTTTATGAGGAGATTCAGTTGGGGCTTGATATTTTAGTTGTGGAGAATGAAGTGGAGATAGTTTTTTCATAGATGAAAGTCTTACATGGGATGTTTATTTCATTGGTCAATGTTTGGAGGTGGCATAGATCATATTCTAATGAGACTTGGGAGTATGAATCTTCAGTGAGGGATCAATGGCCTCACTAATTTTTGGTGCATCATTATTCCATGTGACATTCTATGGAAAAGACGTCTAATATTTGGGAGAATTTTACAGTATTGATTTATGTATGTAATTTTATGTTTACAAAATTGTGTTTTTGGTTTGGGATGTTTCATATTTTATCTAGGGGGTTTATTAGGCTAAAAAGTGTCTACACTGATCCACCAATAAGACAGTGGGTTTAGAAAGAATCTATGTATCACTTATTATTCCATAAAAAAAAACTATGATTCCATCGATCTGCCAGTGGGCGAGTCAACAAACACTACACTTTTATAGTGGCCACCAGAAATAAGGTGGTGTGAGGCTAGTCCAAATTATTAAAGGGCCTAATTTAAAATTAATTCCCAAGAAACCCTTAATTAACCTACTAATATATCGTTATAAAACATAATTCAACTTGTAGTCCTTGAGAGGCTCTACCTTAGTGTTTTATGGCACCTCAATACTCTCCCCATATCATTTAAATACAAGTTTGATTGGTGTTCAATGAATTAGTGTGTTTTGTTAATTCCATTTTATTATTGCTCAGTTCCATAATTTCTCATTGAATTATTAGGGGTTCTAAACAATTTTTTAGGATCTATTGGTGATGTGATGAGTATTATCAAATATCTTTTAGATACATTATGTGATTTTCTTCTAAAGGATAGTTTTATTTTTAGTTGGGGTGAGACATGTGAAATTTTTGAGGAATGTAAAAATTCATCCTCTTTTTCCAACCCTTTTTATAGAGAAGAGATTCTAAGTTGTGGGAATATTTTATTAAGGGATAATATCATTTTCTATTGATTTCATCACCCTTCCCTTATGTGGATTCCATCATGGGTGGTATGAAACTTGAGTTTGAGGTAGGTGGTTCCATCTATAGCCAATTTTTGTTGAACTGTTAATGATATTTATTTCATAAATAGGGTTTTAAATGAATTGGAATGATCCTTGATTTTTTTACTATTCATGTGTAAAAAGATTCTTTTAGAAAACAAGATTTTCCAATAGTTTTGGTAAATGAAATGTTTTTTAAATCATTTTGAAATTGATTTTGTAATTTGGATTCAATGCTTATTTTGGAGGAAAATGTTTTATTTGGATTTTTTTGTGAAATTTTAATATCCCATTAAAATTTATTTGATATATTACACGTATATGATCCTTGGGTACCTGGTTGGTGTATTTAGTATTTGGCCTTGGCCACTAAAATTTTAAGAATTTACACTTTATAGGTTTATCCTACACTCCTTGGTCATGGATAAATTAGTTATAGGAACATGATCTTGAAATTTTGGGGGCAATTTCAATTATGCTTCTTCATCCATATTTCATATATTTATAGGATACATAGATTGAGTTCACACTAGTTGTTTTTTTATGTGGGTATGAGTAACCCAGCTAGCCTGATCATTATTAACCAAGGCATGATTATCCTTATGTTTTTTATTTTTTACTATTTTGGATTTTATAAGATATGATATATTTCCTCAAAAATGTAAATACTTTATAGAATTTATTCATTGAGAGTTTATAACCTATATGTTTTAAAACTATGAAAAAAGGGGAATTGTGTAAAATTATTTTTATATAAAATGGTGTAACTATGTATCATTCCATTTTTATTCTAATTTGGGAATATTTGTATTTATTTAAAGAGATTTTTTATGGAACACTTGATTATGATCCTACTGAGCGTGTTTAGATCACTATTTTCCCACTACCACATGGGTCTAATATAGAAAAGGGAAAGGAGTCATAGTGAGGAAATATGGTTATTGGTTAGTTTGGATTGGGTAGATAGTAATGAGATTGTAGGATGTTTCCCAAATATAATATTGAGTATCAGAGGGTTGTTTTTGGTGTCCTTTCTCTTGTATATTTTATTGACATATACCATGGTTCAATCTTTCTTCCTTTGGTTGTATTTCTTCTTCTCTAACTCTTTTATTTACAACATATTCTTTTACTAGTTATCATTATGTATATATTAAATGTATATTTTTTATCTAGGAAAATAATTCACAAAGGTTAATTTGTCTTCTCAAGTGAAAGTTTCCAGTTGGTAGGGGTCAAAAATTCCTTCCATGCTTCACCAAGTTTGTGTTATGAGCCTTGTGTGGTGGGTTATATGGGTTGAGGTGTGATAGAGATCATTTCACACCCAATTCCAACATATATTGATTAAAATATTTTCTTATATTTTTAACATGATTGTAATTATATATTATGGAATTCAAAATTGTAATCAATTTTATAATGTAATGTATTGTAATATAGTGAATCTATTAAATAATTATTTAATTTTGGAAAAATGTTTTTGTCGAAAAGTGAGAGTTTTATAAAGGTAATCATTTAAAAAAGTTTTTGGATATATTCAATAATATTATTAATTATTTTCATTAATTCTATGATGATTTATTTCAAGTGTGATATTATTGAATATTCACTAAAACATAACATATACAAGGAATATGGGAGTTCATTACGAGTATTATAAGCTATAATTCATATAGTGAAGTAGAAATTTTACTATATTTGTTAAAAAATTTATATTGGGTATAATTAAATTTTTAATTTTCAATTCTTCTATATACAATTCTCATAATATTTGTCCAATAAAACATCAGGAGATGACTTATTTTTGGTAATGTAATATTTTATATAATTTAACAATTAAATACATAAATCTAAGATTTATAAGTTCAATAACATTTTTATAATCAATTTGTTTCTTAAAAATTATAAAAATTTAATGCTTCATAATTAAATAAAGAAATAATATATAACCAATTTTTTGTTAATTTTCTAAATTCTTGGGATAGATAAGGTCAATCTAAATCACACTTGGTTATTTTTCTCTTCATAACAGGTAAATTATTAAAGTATATCATTAAAGTTACATGTGGTTGTAAATTTTTTTTTGATGATTAAATAGTATAGATAATATATTTTTTGAAAACTCAAGTAATTTTAATAATAAATATATTCCATGACATATTAATATTCATTCATATATTTTATGGAATTGTATTCACTACAATAAATTTAAGTAACATTTTAATAAAAATTAAATAGTTTTATTATAACTAAATTATCTTCCATGAATTATATAGTTTTATTTAAAAATTAAATTAATTAATTATATATATATAATTTAATTAAATTTACTTCCTATTTTATATCATTATATAAAAATTATGTTAGAGTATTTTTTTTGAATTTTCATAAAATAGTTTACTTTTAGGTGAATAGTGAAAAATACCAATGTTATAAATTATATCATTTTTAAAACATTATAATGATACAATAATGAATTGAAAGGTTATAATATTGTTTTTATAAAATAAATATTTATTTAACAAGAAATACAATTCATTTTAGAATATATTATTGAACTTAGACAGTTATTTTTTCCATTTTGGAAATCTAATTAATTTTTTTTCAAGTAAATATAATTTCTTTCTATTATAATAATGTTTTAAAATGAATCCTTTTGTTTTTTATTTGATTTCTAAAATAATATTACCCTCTAAAATTATGAGTGTATTTTAGGCCATTATGAGTGTATTTTGGCCTAAAATTTTATAATAATAAAAATTAATTTAAATTGGCCCTAATTTCAATGAGAAAGTTATATTTCCTATTTTAATGTTATTAATAATTACAAGTGTGACACTCCTCTCATTTATAAAATGTAACCTTCTATACATAATTATAAAAACACATTAACCACTATATATGAACCAATATCTACCCAAATTCCTCTAAAACTTTTATACACATGTCCTTGAGGTTATTTTATCACTGATAGAGGATTCCTTAAAGGCTTAAGATGTAATCTAGAAGAAGAAATTCAATCAAGAGGTATAATTCATAACTTAATTCATTCATGTTTATTTATTATTCTACATTATTAAAATATTTTATAGATATCCTAATATAATTAAATCATTATATTTATAATAAATAATTGTTATTATGTTTATGTAACAATTGTTTTTTCCCTGATTTCCATCTAATGGTAGATCGAGACATCACTTGGGTTTAAGTGAAGACTACCACCTCTACGAAGTGATGTATTTTTTTCATCACTACCTCACATAGAATGTAATAAATATGGATTTTATGGATATATATTATTTTTATGACATAATTATTACTTTATAATGATAAAATATTTTTAACCTTCTTAAAAACCCATTCACGGAAAAGTGAAAACATTTCTTCTGTGTACGTACACATTACTACATCAAAGATGTGATGTATTTATTTTATCATTACTAACTAACCTGAATGGTAATAATTATTTACCTAATGAATTAATATAAAAGAAATAAAATTATGTTAATAGATAATAAATTTTCTAAATAAGGTTTATAATTATTATCATTTTATTATTTAGGAATGTAAAAGACGCATGTGGTGATTTGGGGAACGAGGTATGAGGTTTTTTATCTCAACATCCTTTTATGAAGAAATATTTCATTGTCACTACTATTGTTAATTTTTTTTGTAGTATAATGTTCTATATATTTTCCTTTCTCATTAATTTCATAAAATAAGTTTGGGTTCTAATTACATTTCATCCTCTCTCCATCAATGTTATTTTGAATTTTTTTTTTGACCAAAGAAGACGGATCCATTAATGATGGAGATCAGCAGAAATACAGGAGCATAACCACGAGGGAAAATGATTGAACCACAGCAAATCCTCGTAAGGAGGGCCAATGCCTGCCATCTTGTGAGCGGCTTCATTCGCTTCCCTTCTAATAAATGAGAAATTGCAGAAATTGAAGCCTTGTCTCCGCGAGTGAATACACCGGATAATGGGGCCGAAAGGTTGAAGCCCGCCTTCAGTGAGATTGATGGCATTGATAACAGTGAGACAGTCGGATTCGATGTGAATGGAATCCCAACCGCGATCTTTTGCAAAGTCTAACCCAGCAAGGATGGCGGCGGCCTCCGCGACTGAGGGCTCCCAAAGTGCATAACGTGCTTCGTATTTGGAAGCGATGAGATTTCCCAGGTTGTCTCGGGCCAGTAAACCAAGTCCAACTGGGCCATCCTTAGGGAGAGAGGCATCCACATTGATTTTAACTATCCCTTCCGGTGGGGGGCACCAATGTTGGGGAAGAGGAGGGGGGTGAAAATTCTTTGTTGTTCAGGGTGGTTCTGCCAGACCGCAATCCATGACAATGCCCGGTCAATCCAAAATCTGGGGGGCCTCCGGAAATAGTTGAAAATGGCCTCGTTCCGCCTATTCCAGATAATCCAAGTCAAAATGCACAGGGCGCCTGCTTTAGCTGGTGAAAAGGAGGAACACCATCGCATCAGGAGAGATGTAAGATCTGAGGCGGCGTCCAGGCACAGCTCTAAAGTTGATCCCCAGCAATTCCAAACCTCCTGAGCCCCGGGACATTGAAAAAGGGCATGGAGAGGGGATTCAATCACAGAGGGGCAGAAAGGGCATGAGTTGTCGTTTGAAAAGTGTCTATAGACAAGGAGGCTCTTAGTTGGGAGGATACCAGTACACACCTGCCACCAGAAAAAGCGAACTTTAGGGGGAACATTAAGCTTCCAGATTGATGTCCAGGGCCTCGCATATCCTTCTGTAATTTTAGAAGTAAGAGCTCGTCGGTAGCCAGCTTTCACTGTATACTCTCCTGAGCTGTCATTTGTCCAGAAGAGATGATCTGGCCCTGCGTCTGACACACAGGGAATACTCAGAATGATTCTCCTATCCCTCTCATTAAACCAGTAGAAGAGTTTTTCCAGACACCATCCCGCCCCTTGATCATCAAAAAGACAACAGACTGTGGCATGTTCGGATCCTGGGAAAATAGGGGATGACGCCTTCGTGCCTATCTGATCAATAAGCCAGGGATCAGTCCAAATCTTGACCGTAAAACCATTCCCAATTCTCCAGCCTAGTCCTTTCCTCAGCAGATTACGACCACCCCAAATGCTTCTCCAGAGAAAACTGGGCCGATAGCCAAGATGGGAATCCAAGAAATCCTTATGTGGGAAATATTTAGCCCGGAGAACTCGTGTGCATAGGGATGAAGGGTTATTAATTATACGCCAACCTTGTTTAGCCAGCAAAGCATCATTAAACAGAGAAAGGTCTCGGAAACCCATTCCGCCTTCAGATTTTGGTTGATAGAGAGCAGACCATGCGATCCAATGGACTTTATTTTTTCCGTCCTTTCGTCCCCACCAGAAGTTAGATGTGCTGGATTGAATCTTTGAGAGCACCACATCAGGAAGTTTAAAAATAGACATCAAATAGCTGTGGATAGATTGAAGTGTCGCCTTGATGAGGATTTCCTTCCCGGCCTTGGAGATTTTTTTAGGGGTCCAACCTTGTATTTCTCTTTCAATTCGATCCACAATAGCTGAACAGATTTCTTTCTTTGACCGTCCACCCACCGTCGGGAGCCCAAGATACTTGTGGTGCTTATCGACCCCAGGAATGCGTGCTAAAGAGCAGAGATCTTCTCTTTTCGGCTGGGGAACTCCAGAGCTGAAAGAAATTTCTGATTTACTCTGATTGATCATTTGTCCTGAAGCCCGTTCATACTGTTGTATCGCCTGGCAGATTGCAGTACACTCATTAAGGGTAGCTCGAGAAAAAATATGGCAATCATCAGCGAAGAAGAGGTGGGATATCGGAGGGCCTTTGCGACACGCTTTCGCCCCATAAATTATGGAAAGCGAAGCTTCCCTGGAAAGGAGGTTAGAAAACACATCAGCCACTAAAATAAAGAGGAAGGGTGAAAGAGGATCTCCCTGACGAAGCCCACGGGCTGGGGAAAAACCTCGGTTGAGCGCCCCGTTGACATTAATACAGAAGGAAACTGACGAAACGCATTGCATGATCATGTCAATCCATTTGGTACAGAAACCCATCTTGAGCATCACAAATTCGAGGAAGTTCCATTCCACTCTATCATAGGCCTCAGCCATATCCAATTTCCACGCCATAATCCCTCTCTTCGCTCGTGTACGTGTTTTCATGGAATGGAAAATTTCATGAGCAATAATGGAATTATCAGTGATTAACCTTTTTTCTACAGAAGCGCTTTGGTTCTCTGAAATGACGTCGGATAGCCAAGGACGCAGCCGATTCGCCAGGATCTTCGAAAAGATCTTATACGAAACATTGCACAGACTGATAGGTCGAAAGTCCGACACCCCTTGCGGATTTTTCATCTTGGGAATGAGTGTAAGAATAGTTTCATTAAGAGAAGACAGATCCTTTTTCCCTGCCCAAATATCCCGCATCAGATTGCAAATGTCTGGACCAATGATGTGCCAGTAATTCTTGAAAAAGAGGGCGTGGAATCCGTCTGGTCCCGGGGCTTTCGTAGAGTGGATTTTCTTCAAGGCCTTAAGAGTCTCGTCATTCGTCACATCTTTAGAAAGCTGTCTATTCATATCTTCAGAAATCACAGGTTTGATGCAGTCCTCAATCTCAGGAGAAATGTAAGAATGGCCTGCAGAGAAGAGTTTCTGAAAATAGCTCAGGAATGCTTCTTGGATTCCTCCTGTGTCAGACACTTTACTACCGTCTGAATTTAGAATGCCAGAAATAAAGTTTTTTCGGCGTCTTGCTGAAGCCTTCTGGTTGAAATAACGGGTATTAGCATACCCTTCTACTATATAAATATCACGCGCTCTCATAGCCCAAAAGCCTTCCTTATTGCGCAGGGCAACATCCAGCTCTCGTTGGGTTTCACTTATTTTGGAGAGAATGCTGCTAGACGGGGGTTTGCTAAGAAGATAGCCAATCTTCCTTTCAAGGAAATTGCATTGCCGGTCCGGATGAAGAAATTTAGAGTAGCTCCAAGTATTCAGATCAGATGCCACTCGGAGAAGGTTGGTTCTCAGATCAGCTTGCCCATTCTTCCAGCCTGAACGGATAACCGCCTCGCACTCGGGATCCTTTGACCAGAAGCTTTCGAATCTGAATGGTTTCCTGGAATTAGAAACGTGCGCATTATGGGTGAAGATAATGACAATTGGGCAGTGATCCGAGCAGTTGAACATGAGATGTCTGATATGGTACATTTTGAAGAGGCTCATCCAGTCCAGTGAGCCAAAGAATCTATCCAGACGTTCAGCGATTCGATTTCCATCATATCTGCCTCGGAACCATGTGAAGGGATTACCCGTGAAACCCAGGTCCATCAGCTTTGCCTTAAGGATAACATCATTAAAAGAAGACATAGACGTGGAGGAGCACATATCTCCACCTATTTTCTCCTTCTGGAAAAGGATCTTGTTAAAGTTCCCTACAAACAGAATGGGGCTTGGCAGATCATGAAGGAGTTTGCAAAGAAGATCCCAAGATTTCCATTTTTCAGTCTGGGAGGCCCAGCCATAGAAGCCCACAAAAGTCCAGGTGGGATTATGGGAATCACAAATGGATGCAGCCACGTGGCGCTGGGAAAAAGACAGGAGCCTCACATCGACATTCTCCTTCCAGAGAAGACATAATCCCCCTGAATGACCCTGTCGGGAAACCGAGAAACAACCCTGGAAACCGCATTTTAGGGCAAGATTTGTGATGTACTTGTTATCCAATATGGTTTCGGACAGGAAAACCATATCAGGGCGACTTTGAGCGCAAAGGCGCTGGAACATGCGAACCGTTCATGGGTTGCCAAGCCCACGGCAGTTCTAGCATAAAGCAATCATTGCTCTAGGCAGAGCCGGGCCTGACCCGCCTCTGCCTTTGTCTCTTGTGGGGTTAATGACGTTCCTGATGCTTTCCTCCTTTTGGGAGTACTGGTGTGAATACCACTGGACTCGCTTTGTCGTTTCAGGTCTCCTGGTTTGGGATTCCCTAGGCAATCGCCTTTACCACCGTCACGTGCCCTTCTCCATGTTCTACGAGTAACATGTCTTGAAGGTGAGGCTTCGGTCATCCCAGAATCGGCTAGCAGAAGGGCACCAGTTGGGATCCGATTTGGACTCTGCTCAGCTTCAGGCGGATCCAGAGAAACATGTTTCTGCCTCGGCAATTTCTCTGGAGGTTCTTTTGGTTTAGGTAGCGGCCCAGTTGAAGTAAGGAACGTTAAATTCGGTGCAGTTAGAGCGAAGTTGGATTTTGTGATACCCTGAATCAGGTGACTGTCATGCCGGGCCCCATCATTGCATCTGACGATAATCTCTTGGGAGGCGTTTCCATTTCCCCTAAGCTAAGCCGGGGGTTCTTTAGGGAAGACAGGTGGTCCCATCCTTATGATAGAAGGTTGTTCAGATTCCGGTCGCCTTAGATGAGCTGCAATGAGACGGTCCCGATCAATTTGTCTCTCCACCTCAGGGATAAATGCCTCTCTGTGTTTTGGCCCGGAGCCACGGACCGTATTGTAGGGTAATATTGTCAGCGAAATTCTCTGGCTTTGCCCCACACGCTTTCTCCATGTGGCCGATACGTCCGCAAAGGAAGCAGAAGATTGGTAGTTTTTCGAATTCGAACGAGATCCAGGTGTTGGAATCATCAATTTTCAGGAACATACCTCGCATTAAGGGTTCAGACACATCGATCTCAGTCTTTATTCGAACACAGGGGCCCCATTGTATTGGGTCCGAGCAATCCCACTCTAGGAAGTGCCAGATCCGGTCTCCAATTTCTTTCATCACATGTGTTGATCTCCCATGGAACGGTATTCCTCTAATTCTTATCCAGAACGGGGATCGGGTAAGTGTGCAATTCTTAATCTCGTCTCCCCCTTTAAATTCCTCCATCAAGATGAGATGATTGTCAAAGGACCAAGGTCGTCCTCTGAGGACTTTATCTTTGTCTTTATCACTGAAGAACTCAAAAACAAGGAGTTTGTTCTCAATTTCCCGGATGGCTACTCCAGCTTCCAATTTCCAAAGATTTTGAAGAGTGGTCCTGAGGGCCTTTAGATTAAAAGGTGCCTCGGTCGCCAGTCTTCCGACAAACAATAAAGCCATACGTTTTGTCAAAGTATTGTCTTCGTTTCTACAGGTTGCAAGTGGTTCTTTTTCATTGTCAGTCAAAGTGAGGTTCTTCCATTGGTTCAGCAGATCCGTCTCCATGTTGAGAGCCACGAAGTCTCCTAGGGAGGGATTGACCTGTCAGAGGTCCCCTATCCAAGGGGTGTCAAGCCCAGAGGGAGTCCCCGACCCAGGGATTCGGGCCCAATCTGCACCACCGCACGCAAGTTCTTCACGACCGAAGCTTCGCGGTCAGGAAGAGCACAATTTTTACCAAGCCACTAGGAATCTACAAAAAGTATCACAGACCGGATTTGAACGACAATTTACACAGGTCAGGCCCAACCCAACGATTTCTCTGTTCAGGCACAACCCGATAAAAGTCCTCCAATCAGGTGTGGCCCGGAAGCTCCGTGCCACTGTTTCTTTCCGTGCCATCCCTACACGGCCCGCTCCTTCAAGCTGGGGAAGATCATGGGCCGCGCCAAGACCTGCACGGCCAAAGCAGCGCGCTGGGAGCAATCACACTTCACAACCAGCCCTGCGCGAAGATTTCCTTCGCACAAAACCCCTCGCGCAAGTCCCCTCGCATAAGTCCCCTATCCAAGTGGTGCGCTAGGAAACACAGTCAGGTATCACGCAGGTCCCCTCGTGCTTCGAGAAAACGTCCAGGCTGCGAGGCACTCCCATTTGCGCGCCGAAGGATTCTACTTCACAACCACGTCCTCCGCGCCCCGGGGAACCACCGCACCTTCGGAAATCGGGGAACTCTTCGCGAAATGTACTTCACGATTCACCGCGTTTCCGTGAGAGCTTCGGAATTGCCTTACCCTTCCCAAATCTGGCACAGATGTAGAACCAAGGGGACGTGAAAAGCTTCTGGGTAGCGTTGAAGACCCAGATCGGCATCAAAAGATGAAATCGAGGGGATAAATCCCAAATCCCTATGGAACGCCGGAAACGGAGTCCGGAAGCTGACGCGGGGAATCAAAGGGAAGAGGCGCAGGGAACAAAAAGGAAAGGGGGATCCCAATCCCCTGTCACTGGAACCGAAGACGAAGAGGAAGCAAACCAGAAACAGAACCGGTGACGTCGAGGCCGCCGAAGCCGATCGGGCGAGAAAACTCAAACCCTAGGAATCCCGAGCCCCTGTCACTGGAACCGAAGACGATGAGGAAGAAAAAATAGAAACTGAACCGGTGGAGACGTAGCCGCCGAAGCCGATCATGCGAGGAAACTCGAACCCTAGGAATCCCTAGGAGGATAAACTCTCAAGCGGGAGAGACAACGAAACTCTCTTGTTTTTTATTTTTCCTTTCCACTACATACAATCCATATCCAAGTTCATCAATATATTCCAATAATGTTCGAATTTATACTAAAAATCTTGTTAAAGTCCATTTTCTACAAATTCATCATTTCTTTACAATGGTTTTCATAATAACCCTTTTAATGCCTTAAATACAAGTCACTTTTTATACTGTTTTCAAAAGACAAAAATTAATTTTTTTACATTTACTGTATGATCAACATTTAAAACTATTATAAACATTATATATTATCATTCTTCCACAATTATTTTTTATGTTCTTTCAATGAATATCCTCTTCCAATTGGTTTAGTATGTTATAGTTTTTTCTAATAGAAAACAATATTTATCTCTATTTCGTAATATAATTGAAAGTGATTTTGATTGTGGGTTCAAATGAATGTTATTAGAGAAAAATAAAATTTCTTACATGTTTTTTGGTTTAATGGTTGTGATGCTCCAGACTAACACACTTGGGTCTTATGATCATAAATACCTTTTTTATAAATAAACTTTAAAATTAACATAAGCAACCCAATTTTAGTCATCATTAAATAAAGTAGCACCCAAAAAATATTGATTCACATACATTTTAAGGACCTCTTATGTTTAGAGTTTTATAGAGTTATGATTTATTTTCAAAAAAATTTAATGATTATCTCATCAAATATGAGTTTTTTTTAAAATATATGAGTGTATATTTAATAAATAATAGGAAATATCTCAAAAAAAATCTTCACAGAAGATATTCTATTAGACACATCTTGTGTAATTTATTTCATCATAACTTGTGGAAATTTAAACTTAAGAAGGGCTAATCTTAAATGATTAGTAAGAGAAAACATAAGTGATAACCACAAAAGACCACAAGTAATCATATGATGAGTATAGATAATATGGTAGGAATAGATAACCAAAAATAATTATATCATATAATTAATCTGAAAAAATAATATTTATTTTGAGAATAATTTAAATAAAAATATGACATGGGTAATGTATCATCCTAACACAAAACATCGGGTCTCATCCGAAGTACAACATGAACTCATGAATCCCTCCATATATGGAAGAGGATAACAAATAACAACAAGGGTATATGTATATCAATGGGGTGACTATAGTTTCATTATCATGTCATCCAATAGATAAAAATAACAAAAATAAAATTATAATAATAAATCAAATGTCATAGTACCTATGTAAATCTAAGGATTGAAAACAAAGAAAATAGATAAACATACTCCCATAGTGCAAATAAAAAACATAATAACAATTGAAGATGAATAAGTAAATGATCAGTGGGTCCTATAGAATCTCTCCTAGTATACTACCAGCTCTTTTCTCCATTTCTTAGTCATCCAGCTTGGGGAATTTTCCCTTTACCAGATCTCTAGTAATGAAATCTATAATCACACTGATATTACTGTGTAAGGTGTGAGTACAAGACTCAATAAGAATCCATTACAGCATCCTCAACTAAGTTTTTTCAATTATAATAGGTGTGTGGAATGATATATTAGTTACATAATAATCATAATAATATAAAATCTGAAAGAAAGGAGTCATGATTGAATAAAGATTCCGAAAAACCCATGAGTGCCTACTTTATATCCATACCAGATTAATGATACAAAATCATCAGAATGGTTTTTACTCTATCCATATGATTTTTGGCATTCCACTTGAAATAAAAAAAGTATTTAAGGGTCTTTCTACTTGAAATAATGATATGTACATATGGTATATGACATTCCACTCAGAATCCATGAGGAATCAACTATCTGCACATACTTCAAAATCGTCAAGGAATAATGGTATATCTGACCCCCTAAAGATATCATGATCCAGCACCACCATCATCTTACATGAAGAACATTATCCCTCCAAGTATTAATCATATAGCGATTTCTACATTTCAGATACAGCAATCATAAAACCTCCCAAGGGTAGTCGATACACAACTAGTTATAGTATGATAATAATAAGAGCATGAAATCATGTGATAAATAACCGAATCAAGTGGACTTGTGAATCAAAATAAAATATGGAGTCCATATACTCTAACACATCTTGATGAAACAATATCATAATAGGTCTCATGGGTTACACATAGACTCATATGCAATCTCAAGTAAAGCATATATATCAATTATTCATAATCATAAACCATAATAAGTATTCTTGTGTAGAATATCACCCAAAAAGGTAAGAAACAACCCACCCTCATAGCTCTCAAAGTCATTATCAAGGTTCATCGAAGACATTATCACTAAAACTAGATTTGTACACCAATAAATGATCGCACATCAAGGAATCCTAAAACTGGGTCGAAAGCAACATTTTATGTGTTCTGGAGTAAAAAAAGGAGATAAAATTCAATAGGGGTAGAGCCAATATTATCCATTGTCTTTTGTTTGGAAAATACACATGGTTAAGATAATTTGGGAGGCGCTGTAGTGCATGAAATGTACCTTAATGTGGAGGTGAACCAAAAAACACCTATAAAGAATAGGGTCATACACCACAACATAATGGAACACTATTGGAACCACTAAAATGCTAGGGGGATGGATTTATCATATGACCAAAATGTATTATGAACATCTATGATGTAGGGTGTGGACTATATCATGGTTTCTTCTCTATAGGCCTTCATAAATCCAAGATTCCCAGTCGAAAGTGGAGGATGATTGGTGTTTTTAGGGGGTCATTATAAGTTCAATCTTCATGAGAAATAGCTTTTAAAGAATAATCAAACTCCCTATTCAATTTCAAAATTCATTCCAAAATAAATTCAAAAATCCCTATTGAATATTTTATCAACCAAATACTAATAATATGGACTCTATGTCAGCAACTGATTCTTAAAAACCACTGAGTTGTGGCCAAATCCATTATAGTACAACCTCTAAAATACATCCCTTACATGACACATGCTAAATAGAAAACTCATTTGAGAAGAACCACTGTGGGACAACACTTTAACTCTACTGTGTAGTCATAGATCACTTTTAGGACTATGGTGCAACCACAACTACTATAATGAATCATACTTCTCAAAAGTGTGTTCATGAGTTTAATAATATATACAACCATGATTTGGCTATTAATCTTAAGAAACATTGGAAAAATATTCCTTAATATCCTCAAATTACTTATTCCTGTATCTAAACATGGATCAAATAAAAAATAGGGCAATGAAGAAAGACAAGGATTTTATAAAATGAAAAAATATGAGGTTTTTATTATTATCCCTCTCCTAATAATTATCATCCTTAAAAAGATTCTCTAAAGTTATAATTGAAACAACTTGTTCCACAAAGTTCAAACATATCCCCTTCACTCCATAGTGTCTACCTAAATCCTCCTATACTACAAGCAAATATTAAAAATTGGGACCATATTCCCTGGAAGGAATTTCACACTCTAGTCTAAAAGAAGTTCTAGAGACTCCTCATAAGATGAACTAGGATCAAAATCAATGTCCACACAATCGATGACTTGCATTGGGTGAACTATATACCTATAAATCTATGATATATGAAACACATCATGCATACCTCAGTAATGATAATTAAGATATAGATGGTACACCACAATCATAACATGTTCACCTAAATCATATAGTCTATGAAAACATGGAGATTCCTTTCATTACTTTCTCAAATATTTATTCCCTAATAGAGGAGTCACTCGAAATCACATTTGGTCACCTATATTGAACTCCAAAGGTATCCTACAAAAATAAACATATGATCTTTTTACACTCTAAGTAGGGAAAAACCTATCATAAATTACTTGTACTCTCCTTGAGGTCTCCTAAACCAAACTGGGGTCTGAAAATGATTCCTCACTTAAATCATACCAATTAAGTGGTTAAAAAAATGAACTCCCATACAGAGCCTCATAAGGTTCCATCTAAATTGAATCATATGAAAAATTATTTTTTGTGAACTCAAACAAGGATCATCCAAATATCTATCAAAGTCAATGATGCAAGCTCAAATCATATCCTCTAATTTGTGTATAGTTTTCTAGCACATTCCATATTTCTATATATGGTACACCCTAAAAAATCTCAGTCTGGTCCCTAGAGATTTCTATAATCCATACAAAAAATGTGATCTAAAAAAGTAATATATGTCCAAATCAATTATTAATGGTACTCTATGTAAGCCTACAATCTTATAAACATAGAGCATTCATAGATAATCCACAATGTGAGTCTCTTGAGTTGGTTAAAATTTTTAAGGCTTCATAATCTGACCAACTATCACATAGAAATCATTAAGAATCCTCAGGTTCATGGGTTACCCCATCACAATGACCATTATGATGTTATACAACATCTATACAGGCATAAAAATTGGCTATAAAAAACCTCCAAGATGTTGGTTCTCGTCCATTACCCTCTAGAAGGTAATGTATCGATAGAAGAACCCTGAAATATCACTATACATCTTGGCCACCATAATTTTCACCAGATGTCAGGGTATATCTTCACCACTCTAGGATTTAATGGCCATATTGATTTCTGGTAAACCCTCCTCAGATTTGATTTGATAGAATAATGGATTGGTAGTCTCCAATGTACCATGACCACATAATCATCACCATCAACCACCTAGGTATTGGGTCCCCTCCAGCTAGATTTTTCAACATGATAGTACACTCACGTTATGAATATTGTCCTTAATTTACCAAATAAATAGAATAGTATTTGATTATAAGGGTTCATAAGTCATCAATAACTGATACTATGAATCCTCAACCATTCAGTTATCCAACAAGCTCATCAAGAATCACTACTCATTTAATGGCCTCCCACCAAGCTCCGATTGGGCCTGAATCTTATGAGTAAGAGAATCCTCAATGATATTACCTCTCCATGGTGAATAATCCATCTCATTTTTTAATTTATATAGATTCTAAACCTAGTGAATATATCTGAAATTCAAGTTCTTCTACATGGATATACAGTGAAGGCTCCTATGTTCTGTGTGAAAAATAAATTTATTACTAAAGAGATAGTGTTTCTAGCACTTTAAAAAATAGACTATGTTATCTAGATTAGGGTTTTCAGTTGGTTAGTTATGCATTTGGGGTCTTAGCTGATGCGACCCATTATACACCACCAACTTCTAATATATCCATAATACACCCAAACTAATGCCTAATTCATCACAATATATAGAATATTCGATCCATGGTTTTGGTAGTATCAACAAAAGAGTTGTAGTAAACCTCCACATCAATTTAAGAAATTATTATTCACTCTAATACATCCAATGAAACTCTAATCCTTTATTTTCCATAATATTTTTGGGAACTAATAATAGGGATAAATTGATGATAAATTACTGATAATATCCTTAAAAACCCAAAAAAACCTAATCGTGAACAAATTTGGAGGATGTGTCCCAGAATTGACAGCCAATAATTTTTCTGGATCCATGAATATACCCATCTCATACACCACATGTCTTAATAACTTCTGCTCCCACATCCAATAACCACACTTTGATAGATTGGCATAAGGCTGATGTTCTCAAAGCATACCTCATACAATCAAGTGGTTCCCAACAAGCTTCTCTATGTTAGTGAGTTGATGAAGATGTTGTTGATGAAAACCATGAATAATGAGTTTATGAATGGGTTTAAGATCTTGTTCATGAGATCCATGAACATTCCTGGTGCATGCGTAATTCCAAACTACATCACCAAGTACTTGTTCAACTCATACCTAACTCGCAACATTGTCTTCAGAATTTCCTCCACTCTAACTCACAACTTATGATAGGCCAATCTAACATAAATATTAGAGAAGAACCAGTATCCCCTTAACAGATTAAAAAATTCATCAATATTATGAATAATAAATCAGTTCTTCACCATCACTTGGTTCAATATCCAATAATTAATATATATTTGAAGACTACAATACACAATCTTGGTGAATAGTAGAGTTTCACCCCTTAGTTAAGCACATAACCTAGTATGTATCTTTTACTCTAATTCATGAAGATTCACTATGAACTCCTTCATTTCGGTTAAAACCATATGATAATGAGGTATTAAATTGGGATGCATACATTACATGAGCTAAATTTTAAATTCAACATCTATATTAGGAGGGAATCCAATGATACCATCAAGAAAGACATCCTGAAAGAAATCCATGACTTGAGGAAGCAATCAATAGTCCTAATAAAAGGCCTAGGACATCTACATATGTTGTGATTATCCCAATCTGACTCATATCTATTTGAACTCTTCCACTCCCTCATTCCCAACAACTAGTCATCACATATATCTCTCCATTTAGGGAAGTAAAAGAAAACCATCTATTATAGAAATCAGTGTGAGATCAAAATCTAGTCATCCAATCCATACTTATAATCACATTGAAGATCATCATATTTGGAATCATGAACTCCCATTGATTTCTATAACTAACAATTTTTATCAAATATGTTATGCAACATTAAGGATGAAAATCTTTATTTCCCAATGTTGTATCATGGTAAAATAACTTAGCAGATAACATGACAGACATGATATGTTTGGTAACTAATTTCGAAGATATGAAAGAAAAAAAGGCACCATTATCAAATAGGGATATAGATAATGTATATGTAATAAGGATTGTACCTCAAATAGTAGATGAACTAACTCTACCATCTGCTGAAGTCTAATCCTCCACATACATGCTACTTGAATCATGTCCTCTTCTACACCCCTAAGGTGTATATCTAGTATGAGTTTTTTCTGAGGAATTAACAAATACCTAAGTAGAAGATCATTTTGAATTCATACCTCTGCCGAAACCATCCTCGAAACTCTTGGAAAAAACATCTAAATAATCCTCTTATTACTGTACTATTGAATATTTCTTTGAGGCATGGTACATAACCTATGATAATGTTTGATCTTTCCATAGTTGAATCACTGTTGAACTCCTTGTGATAATTTTAAACTCAACTCATCTCATAAGAAACTACTTTGATGTGAGTAATCTACCTTCCTCTTCCCACTTCGAGAAGATACCCCATTTTAGTGATAGAAATATCAATCATTGTACCACTAAAAGTTGGTTGTAATCTTTCTTACCTTTAAACTTATACCCCCTTATCAAAGGTTGAGGCCTTTTAAAGATCTTTTGAATATGTCAACATATCAATTCCCCGAAGATGACATCTTATATCCGTCATAGGCCTATCTCAATCATTTATGATTATGTTTTGTATTACTATATAATAGGGGAGAATAGTTAAGTAAATCCCAAAATTGAGTAAAACATAAAGTGAACGTGATAGAACCTTAACTCAACTATATAATATCCTACGCATGGTCTATTGTCATATTGTTAGGAAATTATTTTCGGAGTAACAGATCCTTGAAGGTAAAACATTTATTCCCCACTCATCTCCTATATTGAATCATTTTAGTCCACCATATCTTTGTGGGAATTTAAAACAAAAAGGTTTCCAGAATCCCATGCCCCTCCTTAGGAGCCTGTACCATCTTGAATATAACCTTGACAAAGTCTATCCAGTCCTTCATATCCTACAAGAAACATATACCCCCAAATGTCATAGGATACTACAACTGAATATACTAAATATGATTGGTCATGAATATGTGAAAGGATCATCCTTGGATAAGAACTATCTGAATAATTCATGGCTGGATAGTCTCTACATCTTGGATCACCAATGCCGGTATTGAACCATGATGGGGTATTTGACCTCATGTGTTCCTCCCTATATGCAAGAGGACACCAACTAGTAGTGAGGGTCAACATCCATCATTGGGGATATTACACAGCCATATCATGTCATAAAGTATATATTAATAAAGAATTATAATAAAAATAATAAATTAATAATCCGAGTACATGTGGAAATATATTTATGGGATACATGACATTATAATAAACATGCTCCCAAAGTGGAAATCTAAGATATAGTAATATGAGTAAATAAATAAATAAATTGTCAGTGGGATCCTCTCGAATCCATCCTAGTATGCTACATGCTCCTAGTCCTTCTATTTATCTATCATATACATGGCCCACTCCCTTCACCATATCTATAATATTAAATTCTATAGACACATAAATATTCCTAATAAGTGTTTGGGTATAAAATAGGTAGGGAACCACAAATGAGTCCTTAACCATGTTTTCTAAAGTACAACAAGTAAATTCTATGATATAATACTTTAATTATAATATTAATAACATAATATCCAAAATTTGAGTGGTTATACACTAACCAAGCCACCAAAAAACCCATACCCCTACCTAATTTTGTTCCATATTGGAATGATGATCATGAGTCATAAAAAATAATTGTAATATAGACACAAGGATATCTATATACCACAAAAAATCCAAAAGGAAATTAGTTTTTGTGAAACTAGATGTCATGAGTTAGAAACAAGTAAATCGACATGTGACTCATAATCCACATGGCATCGATTGGGAATGCAACTCTGAATAAAAAAGGCATCAAGTCCAGGGCCACTTGAAATGCATAGGGCATCGAGTATGGACACATATCCTTAGAATTCTAAACTCATCAAGGTATTTCTGACCCATAAGGATATCATTATCCAATTTCTACATCATCATACAAAAAGATAAAGCTCCCTGAAAGGGTTAATCATATAGTAATGGTCACCTATCACATAAAACTAACACAAAACCAGTAATGGAATGATTATACCCAACCAAGTATAACATGATAATAATCATTTCCTGACATCATGTGATACATAATATCACCAAATAAACATATGAATCAACAAGAAACATGTAATATACCTATTATAACATATCTCATGACACAAATATCATAACAGGTCTCAGAGGCTACACACATAACCACATGTGATCACAAGTTAAGAATGGATATCAATTACTCTATCACATAAATCATAACATGGAAACATGTGTAAATGAGATCCCAAAAATATGAGTGACATCCTATCTCATGATTTTTGATGTCAATATCATGGTTCATTGAAGGAATCATCACCGGAACCACATTATTGCACTAAACGGAAACGATCACATGTTAAGGAATCCTATAACTAGTTCTAATCCAATATTTAATGGGTTCTAGTGTAAAGTGAGGGGATAAAATTCAAAGGGGTAGAGCCAATCTTACCCAAGGTCAATCGTTAGGGAAAACCATATGGTTTTCGTAAATTTGGGAGTCTCCATGATATAAAAATTGTGGTGTGGTGTGGAGGTGCACTAAATGTAAAACCCCGATATTTTGAAATATGAACATCATATGAGATATTGTGTATAACATGAAACACCTAGCATCTGTTGGAATATAACATCCTAAAAAGTAACGATTTATTTAATATCTAAAATAAATTAAATAGATTATATATCTTGAAATTTATGAAACTTTGAGTTTATATTGTATAACACAAAACAATTACTTTCTTCTATGTCTTTCATTACACAGAAAACCGGGTTTTACCGAACAAGAATATACTATTATTATTATTATATAAAATGAAAATGATCGCATAGCCTTTAAATTAGTGATTATTAATATGATTAAATAAATTATGAAAATATATAGTTTACATAAATATAAAATGAATTCATTGGTAACAAATTAATTAAATATTCAAATAAAATCCAATAGAATATATAAGAAATGATTTTTAGAAAAATAATATTTTTATATGCCCAAAACAATTTAAAAAAAAAGTTTTTATTATAATATGATATTAATGATATTTACATATTATATATTCAATAAAATGTTTTCAAATTTATTCATTAGTTTGATAGGAATAAGGGAAGTCAAAAAATATAATTTTGTGTATAAAAAGATATATTTTACTAGAGATAGTTTTCTCACCATTTAGTAGAGAAGTTATTTTAAAACTAAATTTTGACACTTTTAAAAATTATATTTAAAAAATTATACATAATTATTTAAATTTAAATTTTATAATTAGATTAGGGTGATTTTTTGTTATTTTTCTTAAATGTTTCATTTTTAGATGAATAGTTAAAAATTGTCGATTTCAATTTAAAATTGAATATTTATCTAGATAATTTATAATGTTAAAATATAATTAAAATTAGTCTTAATTTAAAATTAGATGAATTATCCATTTACTAATCCAATTTAGTTATTTTTAATCATTTTTATGTTGAATTTATATATAAAAACTTAGTAAACTTTTGGACATTTTCACATTAAAAATGAACTTTTTTATCGCTTCAATGGGATTAATTTTAAATTAAATTATTAGACTTCTATCAATACATTATGAAAAAATGGATTTAATATTTGGAATAATAATATTTATTTTATATATTACATTTAATTTAATTTTTGATCATAATTATTACTAAAATTATTTATGGTTAATTAACATGATTAATTTAAAAATGAGGTTTTCTGTACTACATGCATTTTTATTGAAATTAATTTTACACACATGTAGATTTTTTTATTAAATTATAATTAATATTTTCAATAATTGGGTCTAATTTATTTAATAATTATCTTTTTAATTTTAATATTAATGGATAATTAACCTATTTAAATAAAAAGATACATGTTACCTTAATAAAAACTATAAATATAAAACTGAGTAAATTGAAAGACTAAGGTATAAATTGATAAAAAAATGTATTTATTTGTTCTTTTGGTGGTATTTATAGTCTAATATTTCCATAAAATCAATTATTTTTCTATATTGGAGTCACATTAGGTAAGGGAGACCTCCCAATAGTGAATTCTTTTGGTTATTTACAATAATTTCCCTCCTCTATTATAAAAGGGAACTCACTCTCTCCAATTCTTCGCACCTAGAAATCCATTTAGATAAAAAAAGAAACATCAATAATAAATTTTAAAATTCTCTCCCATCATCCTAGAATCCTTTATTTGGGCATAAATCAGACCAAGTAATTCATTTTGTGGAAACCAAAATGAGATACTCGAATAAGATGTTGCGTTTATTAACAAATGTTTTAGTTTTATTTCTTTCTAAAACCCCTTGAATTATTTTTATATCATTATTAAATAATAACATAAATATATTAAATAGTATAATTTGTTATAATATTACATTTATTACCTAAAAACACCCATAACTACATAAAATGGGTAATAAAATCATTATTCATTTGTACAACCGACTACCGCCTCGGGAATCAATGTCATTCAATTTTCTATTAACATCCTTAATGGTTGGGAATAATGATATAAATAATTTTTATATATATTATATATATGATGTATATTATTTAGTTATACTTTCTAAATTGTAATATAACATAAAAATTTGTGATTTCCATTTTGTGGGAATCTAATAACTTCGTTCACGTGTCGGACGGACTACCAGCTTGCGAAGCGATTTTATTCATTCACACTTTAAATAGAATGTATTAAGGATGAGTTTAATAAATAAATTTGAGATATATGAAGTAAAAATGATAAAAAAAATTAATGTATATATAGAATTTATGTTTATTTAATCGAATATGGTAATAAAATAGAAACAACGTTCATGCATACTCGCGGCCTACCATCTTCACCAATAGTGCATTTCATTCCCTATCACCAAATTTTATGTATTACAATAAATAAATATTTACTAAATATATATGATATTTAAATCACATATTATGATTTTGAGATGACTAAATCATTATCTATGTAAGAATTACAAAACAAATAAGTCAAAACATACTAAAAAATAATGTTATTAACTCCTGAAACAGTGCAAATAATAAAAGAATATTGACAAAATGGGTGATAAAATGTTATAAAAGAAAAAAATATGATCTTATAAATATTAATATTAATATTTTATAATTTAATAACATGACTAAAAACATTATATAGGATGTTAAAGGGTATTCAACTGAATGGAAGTGCGAGGAAAGTGATTTCATATCAATTTACCTTCAATTGAAATAATTTTCTATTATGCTCCAATTAAATTTTAATTGGAGTACATACTTACAAATTTACATGTAATATCATTATTAATTAATAATTATTGGTATTTTAATTTTCAATTTGAATTATATTATCAAATGTGATTTGAATTGAAAATTACCAAGCGGTAAATGATATTGTGTAATATCACTTTCTTTTGTGATTGTGAATTTTCTCTTGAATAAATCACTTAATTGTGATCATTTTTCGTGGAAAATTTAATTTTTATTAAATATACATATTATTTCATGATGTATGAGATTATTTTCTATGAAATATATAGTTTTTTACATATGGTTTTTAATTTTCAAGTAATTTGATTGACTATGGAAATATTGATAAATATGTATTCTTTACTCATATTTTTCATGATGATAAGGAATATTTTCCATAAATTAAAATGATTATTCAAAAAATGAATGATTAAGACATTAAAACATTGGTGGGTGCCAATATATTATATCCCTTATATGCTTTTGTTGTCTCATGACATGAAGGAGTTGGCAAAATTAAATGAGTTTCCACTCATTAATCTAAAACTGTTTAGAGAATAGATATTGAATGTAAAGATATCATTTGATTGGGAAACATGACATCCAATAATTAATAATTAGCTTAATTTATAATTCAGTTATTATTTCCACGAGATTATTACTACATCAAAATATTCGGATGCTTTAAATTCTCATTTTATTGATTACATGGATTGTGTGTTCAGTTATTTACATAACTATATTGATTATTACTTTTCCAAATTTTTAAATGATAGGGGAGTTTAGTTATTTACCATAAAAAATTTAGTATTAAATATTTATTGATGATATATTCTATTATACATTACCATTACTGACCATTTTACCTCCCCCTTATTTTGTTTCATTTCCCCAAGCTATGAATAAGTGACAATTAAATGAGTGTCAAGGTTACATTTTATTAGATTTTTTATATACGATGTTTTATTTTACCAATGTAATATGGGAACCATGTATGTAATATAGTTTTCAAAACTACAAAATTGTTCATTCCTTTGGTATTTGAATTATTTATCTATGATAATGTAATATAGTAGGGCACCAACTCTACGCTAATGGGGTCAGGGTCATTACAATTAGTATCACAGAAATTTTAGTAGAAACCTTGGGAATTAGATTTAAAAAAATATAGGTTAGGTAACATAAACCTATGAGATAATTTGAGGACTACTATAGAAGATAATCAAAATGTTTTGTTAGGGTAGATATTTTGTGGCTTTTATGATCAATACATTCTTATATGTATACTACATGGGGAAGTGGTTATGTAATAGATGTATCCAGGGGTAATAACTCCGAAAAGGGAATGTTGGGACAGACTAAAGGGTAACATAATACATAATAATGGGCCTTACTTCAAACCTACTTTGACACTACTGGGGGATATGGTAAATATAAATCACAATTGTTTTATAATCCATTATGAATGATTTGAAAATAGACATATCCCAAAAGAACCCAAGTTCATGATTATGAGATTATATTATGTTGAGTTATAAACTACTTTTGGGAGTATACATTATGTTTCCGAATGATATTACATGATCTACAATATTCTATCATTTATAAATAATGAATAGAAAAAGTATTGGAAACCACATTGATGCATGTAATCCAAGAAGTAAGAATGATCATTTCTTTAATAGTTTTAAGACAATATCCTGAAGGTAAGAATTATCCCAAATAGTGTTATAATATTATTTCATAGTATCATGTTATAAACATATAGATAAATAATTATCAAATTCTTATAGATTTAAAGGGAAGAAAGAGAAGAATAAGATGGCATATAACAATATGAATATTAGGGAAAGGTAAACAATGATTTTCTCACAAGTCATAATTGTTGATGGAAACACAGAGGTTTATTTTTAATAAGAAAAAGAGTTTTCTTTAAGTGTAAAGAAAAGTCCACCATACCTATGATTTCAATGGAAAGGAATAATTTTCAAATATTAAATGTTGTAATTGTAATGGTATAAGAAACTATGAAAATGAATGCCTAAAGATAGAGTGCAATATAACTTAAATGAAGATAATTAATCATGGTAAAGATTATTTTATTAACACAGAAGAAGATGAATGATTTTTTTTGAATTTTTTGGATCCCAGAATTATGAAATTTTAGTAATTTATCAATTTTTTCCCAGTTATGATAATCATTAAATGTATGAGGAATTAATTACAATACATTAATTTAATAGAATATGTTTAATAGTACTAATAAAAGTGATTTAATATCATGTTAAGATTTTTGGAAAACACATGGTTGTGAGAATGGTAACCCTTAATATTTTCTAAATGTCAAGATAATGTTTTTGGATAAATATATGATTAATTGGGATAATGTAAATTGGATAGTACTAAAAACCTTTGAATTTATTGATTATTTGTTAAAAAAATTGGTTTTTGAATTATGGGGTTAATTTTTTTATTTAAGGAATATATCCAATAATATATGTTTTTTAACCAATAAATAAGAATTCATGTTTTTTATAAGGTTTTATAGAAATTAAAGTTATTTCCACATATAAAAAATAGTACATGATAAAGGTATTCACATGTTTGTTGTAAGATGATTAAGATATAATTCATATTGTTTGAGAGATTAATGGTACAATCATTTTAGAAATTCAGGGTCCTTATAATGTCTTGTACCATCATAATTTATAAGGTACATATGGTTAACCATTTATAAAATTATTTACGCTGATCTTTTTAATTTTTTTTAAGATTAATGTATTGTTTCACAATATGATACTGATCATGCTAAGATATGAAAGTATAAATGGATCAAGGAATAACCAAAGTATGATACTGTGATTATGAAATAGGAACATATTAATTAAGTTTATCTCCTTATATTCTTAGGAAGTAAAATAATTCATATCCTTTCAAAAAATTATCTTGATACAATAATTCTATCCTATTACATTCATATCCAATGAATCAAATATTATATTATATCATCAAAAATTTATTTCTTTGGGGCCATGATATTTCCATTGATCATACACTTTATTATAATAAATGGCCTCAATCACTCTTTATAATTATTTACAGTTTTTATATAAGTCCATATCTTCCAATTCCAAAAATATTTTCCTACTTAGAAACTGATTTATATGTTAGTCTATGTGAGATTTGTATTTATATTTCTCTCATATTAAGAGGATATTTTATTAACCCTTTTATGACATGTGTTTTTAAAAAAGGAATTTTCAAATATAAATCTTTTAATTATGAAGAAATTTTTTAAATTGTGAGTTTTTAATTTATTTAAGGTGGTAATAATGTAACACCTCGAGATTTTTAAATATAAACATCACATCTGATTGCATTTATAACACACAACACTAAGTATAGAAGAAAATATAAATTCCTAAGACATTTTGTTATATTTAATATATTAAATAAATTAAATCTAGGGTATATAATAAAATTCACACAAAACTATGTTTATATTACGTTACACACAGAAAATTCCTTCTTTGATGTCTTATGTTACATGCAATACCATGTTTTAGAGAACAACAATATACTATTAATATTATTAATTAAAATGAGAGTTATCTCCTAGACATAAAATTGATGGTCATCAAAAAGATTATATAAATTATGACAATATATGGTTTAGACAAATATACAATGAATTCACTAGTTTCAAATTAATTATAAATGAAAATAAAACCCAATTAAATATAAAAGAAGAGTTTTTTATAAAAAAGTATTTTTATTCCCCTAAAAGAATTTTAAATAAATAGATTAAATTAATTAATATAATTTGATTATAATAATGAAATTTACATATTATATATTAACTATTTTTTTTATTCATAGAATAGATTGAATAGACATAAGATAATAAAAAAATAAAATTTTACCCATAAAAAGATTCATTTTTCTGATAGCAATTATACCATCTTTTAATGGAACATTTTTTAAAACTAAATTTTGAAATTTGTATCAATATTATTTTAAAAAATAAAATTAATTTTGGAAATATGTATAATCTAATTATATTTGGTTTAATTTTTGGTATTTTTCTAAGAAGTTTTAATTTATGATTATTAGTGAAAAATACTGAATTTTAATTGAAAATTGACTTTTCATCTAAATAATTTATATTGTTAAGTTATATGTTAATTTTTTTTGAAGTAATATTTGATAATTTATACATATATTAATCTAATTTATACGAGATTAATTTTGAATTAAATTATTCCACTAATCCAAATGAAATATAGAAAAATTTATTCCATATTCGGAAGATGAAAATTTAATATTATCTAGTAAGTTTAAATTAACTTTTTACAATAATTATTAATTATAAAAATTAAAATAATTAATGCAATTAAGGTTAAAATAAGGTTTTTTCGCATTACACATGTTTGTATTAAAATTAATTGTAAACACACATATGATATTATTTATATAATTGGAAAAATATATATAATAATATATTCTAAATTATATATTTAATTTATATTTAATTTTGATATTAATGGATAAATTACCTAGGTAAAAAATAAGATACAAGTTACCCAGGTAAACACTATAATGAAAAATTTGAGCAAACATAAAGACTAAGGAATAAATTTATAAAAAATGTATTTATTTTTTATGGTAGAGGTATTTATTGGAAAATTAATATCTAAAATCCATTATTGTTCTATTTTAAGGCAAATTTTTAAGTGTATCTCTCCTAATAGTGAAAAATTAGGGTATATACAAGAATGTCACTCCTCCTCCAATATAAACAATAATTCACACTCCCTACTTCTTCACACCACCCAAGCCATTTGATTCAACTAAAACAAACTGAAATCAATTCCCAAATTCCATACCCTCATCCTATAATCGATAATTTGGTTATATATCCATCCAAATAAGTCCATTAGTGAAAACCAAAAATAGATACCGAAACAAGATGTAGTGTTTTTCAACATACATTTATATTTTATTTCCTATTAAAACACCATAAATTATTATTATATCATGATTATATAATAATTAAATTATAAAAAACATAAATATATGTTTATATGTTATGGTTATGACATAAAACCACACAAAATTCCATCAAATGGGTTATGAAATCATTATTTGTGCGTACGGAAGACTACCACCTCACGAACCAATGACATTCATTTTTTACTTAATATCTATTCAAGTTTTGTTTTAATGATCTATATACAATTTATATATGATATCATTGATATTTATGATTTATTTATTCTTATATAGTTATTATATAACACATAATTTAATGACTTCCATTATTTTGGAGTAAGTATAACTTCATTCGTGGGTATGATGGACTACCGCCTCACGAAGCGATGTGATTCGTTCATTCTTTACATGGAAGGTATTAAAGATGAGTTTAATAAAATCCAGTGATATATATGATTTAAAATTTATACTAAAATTAATATATATATATATATAATCTACTTTAATTTCTTTCAATATTTCCAGAAAACAGAAATAGGATTCATGCATATGTACGACCTACTATCTCCATAAACGATGTATTTTATTATCTATCACCAAAATTTATGGTTTAATCTAAAAACATATGTTCTTAATATATATTATATTTACATCTTTTTTATATAATTTATGTTATTAAATCATTATATATTTAATAAGAATAAAAAATAACAAGTCAAAACATACTCGAAAAACAATGCAGTTAACACACAAACCAATACAAATAATGAAATATTAATAACATAATGGGTGATATAATGTTATAAAAGGATCATATATGATATTATAAAAATTAAAATGGTTTTATTATATGCTAAATAGATTATTAAGACTATTATATAAGATTTTAAAGAGAGTTAAACCAAAATAAAGTATATGTAAGATATTTCATCTCAATTTACATTCCATTGATAATTATTTTTCATTATGCACCAATTCACTTTTAAAAGTTGAATATACTACCCCATTAACATTTAATATCATGATTTATTTATAATTCATGGAATTTTATGTTTAAAATTTAATTATATGACCCAAAGGTATTTTACATGAAAATTTCCAAGTGTTAAAAGTTATTGTGAAATCTCTCTTTCTTTTGTGATTTTTAACATTCTCTTTAAAACAATCACTTCCATGTGATTATTTTTATCTGAAAATTTCATTTATATTAAATATAAATTTTCTTGTTTTATGGATATTATTATTTATTAAATTTTATACCATTTTTACTTTAAGTGTTTAAATTTTATTTCATTTGATTAACTAGGGAGATATGGATAAATATATATCCTTTCTGAATATAGTTATTTCATGATAAGGAATATTTTTACATGAATTAAATAAATTATTAAATATTTTGGAATTATTTGGACCTATATACATTAGTGGATCTTGGTTATTGAAAACCCATTGATGTATTAGTAGTCTCATGAGATGAATTATCCAAATTAGTTTTTTACCCACTAGTTTTAAACTGTGTTGAGAATAGATATGTATGGTAAAGGTATAATATGTTTGAGAAAAATGAAATTAAATAATTAAACATTTACAATATTTATAATTTATTTATTATTTTCCAATATATATTAACTGTGATAATATATATGGAATCATTTAATTCACTTATTATTGATTAAATAGATTGTGTGTTCAGTTATTTATGTAACGATATTGATTATGCCTTATCTGGTTATTTAAATGGTATGAATGTTCAGTTATTTACCTTTCCATTTTCATTATTCATAATTTATTCATGATATATTCCATTTTACTTAATCCTTACTAATAATTTTATCTCACCCTTTTTTTATTTTGTTTCCCTAGTATAGGAAAAAGAGATATTTGAATAACTTTTAACGATGTAGTTTAATGGATTTTGTTGTATTCTATGTTTTTTTCTTTTGTCAATATGATATGGGTAACTTATATGTCCTCTGGTCATCCGAAACTAATACAATATTCAGTATTTTGGGATTTTAATTTTATATCACTGACAATGTAAAAAGTTAAGGCACATGCTCCAAGCAACGTGAGTCAAGGTGGTTACACTTAAAACTACCATCATGGACCAGGGTCATACACCACTACCAAATAATGAGCAATAAGAAACCAATACATCAAAATAATGTATATTGTGGCATAATACCATGCTATATTCCGAAATTCAGTGGAATCAGATGAGGAATACATAATCATGTCCTTTCTACAGCCCTTCTAAGATCGTCAAATCCCATTAAAAAAAGGAGGAATATTGGTAATTGTAGGGGTATTAGGAGGTTCAATACAGATGAGAAACACCTCATAAATCATTCTTCAACTACCAATTAAATTTCTAAATTCATTCACACATCAATTTTTAATATAATATTAATGGATTTATCATAATAATACTAATATGGTGGAATTTATTTCTATAACTGATGTGTAAATGGCATTAGGATATGGTCTAATATTTTTTGAAATGACTTTCAATAAATAACCCTTCCGCAATGTATGTAACATTATGCTACAAATTTAGGTATTCATACAACCCTATTATTAATCTTTCTTTGGTTTGGATTTTTTTGGGGATGAATTGGGTGATATTATAAATTTTTTAAGTTTTTGGGCTAGTGTACAGTTGAAGTACAATTGACACACAGTTTTCATAACCGTGCACCCTACTACAACAAAATGAAAAAATTTGGACAATGTGATTTATGAATATTGTGCATGGTTTAGGAATATGTTCACCCTTTATAGATAAACCATACAACACATTTATAATAGGTTTATTACATTTTAAAAAATTGTCTAAACCGTTTTCCTCTTCCACAAAAATTTTGTGTATGAATTTTTCCTTAATATAAATTTTAATTAAAAATTCCTAAACCATATTTTTTAGGTCCTAGATGGACTTCCATCAAGAAAAACTCAATTATCCCTTACTCAGAGTTCCCATGGAAAATTATTAGATGCTTAGATCCTTTTATAAAGAACTCTGAATCTAGAGGAACACATGTTGATCTGCTTGCGGTTAGTTTCCTCATCCCATTCTTGATCTCCCATAATATCTCTCATTCTCCTTATGTAACCATGGAACCTTTTGTTTAATTTTGGATCTAATACCCATTGTTTTGGTGTTATAATCACAGGTTCCTTATCATCATTTCCCCAGATCATGTTATTATTGTTCTTCTATGGAAAATCTTGATTAGTGTTTGACGGTTTTCAATCTAGAATCTACGAGGAAGGTCGTTCCATTACGATACTCGATTTTGATTAACCCTAAATCATTATTTAATTTTATTATTTTTCAATTAAATGAAAATATTAAATTTTTATCAAAATTATTTCAATTATTTTGTTGGATAAAATCCCAATTCCATTAAATTAGTGGGTTTTGGAAAAATAGGTTTTTGGCATGAAATTAGAAAAAATCCAATTCCCTTGAATTGGGGTGTGTTTATGGAAATAGTGGTAATTTAAATTGTTAAATATAATTTCTAGTTTTTATGTAAATTTATTCAATTAAACTATCGGATTTAATTTTCAAAATGGGTTTTAAGGAAAAATTGTTGAAAACCCCAATTCCATTGAATTGTGGGTTTTTATGTAATTGATAGAATTTGTTTGAAAATTATATTATTGAATTTAATTGTAAAATAAGATTTTGAAATTTTATGGTGAATTAACATCTAATCCCTATTTTTGAAAAATGGATTAAAAAGTATTCTGATGGAATCCCAGTTGTTTCATCTTTGTGAAATGTTATGTTTTTTTATTAAAAACACGTTATATGTTTTAAAGGGAAAATGTTCATATTTAAAATGGAGAATGGGATTTTTTTTTAAGTAGTCTTAAAATAAATTTCCCATCATTGTATTGTATTAAATAACATGAAAACCTTATATAGTTAATGAGTTTTTTGGGTGGCACTTCATGACTTATAATGTTCTAAAATATCATATCAATACACCACATCTCTTAGGCGATAGCGATGGCCCCCATTTTCATTAGGCTCAAAGGGGATTATGTACATATTTTTCATTTCACAGTATCGAGTCCATACATCCTAGAACTATTGTACCTATTTGGAACATGACCATGTTTCTCACTTATTTGTATTTCAAATATATATATTCCATTATTATAAACTTTTTTACATGCATTGTAAATTTATATATACTATTTAATATAACAGTTTTTAATTAATAAATTTTATGGAAAATTTAATTTGTATAGAAAAACTATTTTGTAATGGTAACTCCATCATATGGAATGTATTCTCCATCATTTGAAATGTTAAGAATGAATTGATAAATTTATTTCCATATTTTAAATAGTAGATCATGATTTTTAAAATATGATTTTATAAATTAAAAACTTATTTACTTTAAAATTGAATGAACTATGATTGGATTATTTAATATTGGCATCTATTATGGAATCCTTGGTGAGACCATAATAGGATTTCTATCTCACAGCCTACTTGAGAATTTGGGTGTGTAAATATTATATCCTTCAAAGATTGATTAGGGGTAATGCACTACTTGGTAGTGGATATATCTATTGATCTATGGATTTGGTGAGTTGTGACCTTTTGGACTTGAGAGGATTTCTTGTTTTGGCACTTTGTTTCAGTACTTTGGGTTGTTATACCTTGTTAGTTTCTAGTACAGTTCTCTAAGTGAAGTTTCTTTCATATACATTACTAACTTTCCTCTTTTAATTACACATTTTTAGTGAAAAAATCATTCCAAATTTCATTTTGTATGATGTCAGTTTATACTTTGCAACCTGTGGGGATCATAAATGACCTTCAGGCTATGTCAGGGAAGACTCGGTTATTGAGAAAATAGGTTACCAAAGCTAGTTCCTGAAAAAGTGGTATTAAATGGAGGTTGAGCTTGTTTTGAAGTTAGTATGTTGTTATGAAATATTGTAAAAGAATATGAAGAAGTTGTTCTTGAGTTCCTGGACAACTATCACCATAAAGAACCTTCAGTTACAAAGAGTGGTAATGGAAATACATATTGAGGATTAGTTCTAGTCTTTTCCCCACTATTTATTTGTATAAGATGAAATACAAATCATCGTTGTCTATCTATAAGGAATAATTTTCTCTGTGGCTCTATTTGAGTGTTAATAAGACATATTCTTTTTTTTATAATGATGTTGTATAGAATAACACCCTGAAAAGACATGATAATCAGATCTAGGAGGAAAATACTATCGAACCACAGTCAAAGAATCCTTTAGTGGAATGGAGTCAAGTTAAGGTGATTATGTGCACTTTCCATGCACTAGGACATGCAACACCTCCAGTTCCCATTCAGGATCCTACTGTAAAACTTCATTGGTACATTCTAAAATTTTTTCTCAAGATTTCCTTCAGTATAATCCAAAACGGTTTTGGGGTTCACATGATCCTCATGGTTTTGAGGAGTGATTGAGCAGAATAGAGTGTTTGTTTAGGTTTTTTGACACACCCAAGGAAATCAACAAAATGTGTGTCACCTTCACACTGGAAAGACTGAGCAAGAGCTAGTAGGAAATAATGGTGAAGGAGAAGAATAATGAGGGATTAGTGTGGAATGACTTCATAGTACCTTTCACCGACAAGTTCTATCTAGAGTCGATGTTGTTGGCCAAGTCTAATGTGTTTTTCAAACATGAGTAGGCTGACATGACTATGATAGAATATGCCAATCATTTTTCTGAGTTCATGTATTTATCACCTAATATAGTATCGAATGAGATAATGAAGGCTTCAAGGTTCATGTAGTAACTTTAACCATATATTCATTCCCCTGTTTTCTTGCTAAAACTTCCATCTTATGTTAATTTTATGGATAGAATGCCAGTGGTCGAGATGGACCTGGCATGAAAGTAATGGGTATGAGGAGTTTCTTTCTCTCTTAGTAATACTGTTCATTCATCTAATGGAAATAGGATGTGTAATGACTCTCGTAATGGTTATCAACATCAGTTTTTTTTCTAAACCATATGTACTTTCTAGTATATTCCCTTTAGATTGTTTCTAGTATGGAAGTCTGGGACATTGAAAGAGGGTTTTCACTAAGGAACCCCTGAATTGTTGCTCATATGGACACATAGGTCACTTATAGATGTTTTCCCATGTTTATTACACTCTGCATAGAGGTATGTGATCATCATCACCTTCTAAAATTATGGTGAAATTTGATACTTCACATGAAAAAGGGTTGCAGCCACAAGAATTTGGAACGAAGCTTCTTCACACATTGGAAGAGTCTATAGAGGAAGTATATATAGTTCCAGTGACTATGAGAGGTACTATTACAATTGATTTTTCATTATTTATTTCTCTATTTGATACTAGTGTATCCCATTCATTTATTTCAACCTGTACTGTAAATCTGTTAAATATTTCTATGTAGCAATTGTCATTTACAATGGATATTACTACACCCCTTGGTTTGAAGAGAGAGCATGGTCTCAATAGTCATGCTTGTGTTTTCTCTCTATTATATTTTGAGCTTTCTTGGAGTTTTATAGTTCTCTACAATAAATCTATTAACATAATTTTTGGGAGGGATTATATTATTTCCAATATATCATGTATTGACTGTTATCTTTAATGAGTCTCCTTTACTACACCCAATATCATGTGATGTGTCTTTCAAGTAGAATGAGACCTAATGTCGAGCAGAGTGAGACCATATTATTTAGAGTTATATAAAGTAATATCTATGTTTTCCTTTAATATAGTAATGGAATCCTTGAGTGGTGATCTTCTTCCAGAGGTTGTCGAGTTTCTTGACATGTTTCCTTCTAACTTCTATGAATTTCCATTGGAAAGTGAGGTTGAGTTTTCCATTTACATGATCCCTGATACTTAACTAGTTTTTATTGCATCTTAATATTTGGCACAAGATGAACTAAAAGATATAAAGTCCCAATTGGAGGATATTCCTTAGTAAGTCTTTATATGCTTGAGCGTGTCACATTGGGTGGTGCAAGTTCTTTTTTCTAAGAAAGTTGAGGTTTCACATTTCCTAGTTGTTGATTTGTAAAAGTTTAATCGGCTGATTCTATATAACAAGTATTTGTTTCCACAGATTGATGATCTATTTGATCTATTGAAGGGGGATAATTGGTTCTCGAAGATTAATCTATGCTCTGGTTCCCATCAGTTGAGGATAAAATAATATGAAATTATAAAAACTAACTTTCAGAGAAGGTATGTTCATTATAAGTACCTTTTTATGTTTTTTTATAACCAATGAACATGTAGTATTTATAGAGTTAATGATTTTTTTTCACGAGTACCTGGATACCATTGGGGTATTATTTGTAGATGAAATCCACATTTACTCTAAGTCTTTAGAGGATCATGTCCATCATCTAAAAATACTTCTTAGTTTACTGAGGAATCAAAAAAATTAATCCATGCTTTCGAAATGTGATTTTTGGATTCATGAAGTGAATTAATTAGGACATGTTGTTTTAAAACAAGGAAGATCAGTCGTTTCTATGAAGTTGAAGGCTGTTATGACTAGGGATAAACTAGAAAATTTCTTCTAGATCCAAATATTATTATGATTAGTTAGGTAGTATCATCGGTTCTTGAAGGAATTCTCAATGTTGGATTCTCTTATGACTGCACCAACATGGAAGGGAGTAAATATATATTTGGATTAAGTATTTCATAATTAATCTGTTGAGCTGAAGCATATTTTGACTACTACACTACTGTAGAATATTCTAGTGACTGGGCAGGGCTATGTGGTCTTTTGTGATGAATTGAGTTCAGGCATGGGTAGTATCTTCATATAGGGTGATCGTTTAATTACTTATGGATATCTTTATTTTGGGATACATGAGAATAATTATCTGACCCATGACCATGATCTTGTAGTTTTGATGCATGAACATAAACATTTACGGAATTACCTTTATGATGAAGGGTTTACTGGTTTTTATGACCACAAGAGATTGGGTTATATATTATCTCAAAAAGTTTTAAATCTCATCCAGAGGTTTTTGGTGGAATACCTATAGTTTGTAGACTTCGACATTGCCTATACCCAGGGAAAAGGGAATTTTATTATAGATTCTATGAGCCAGAAACATCCGACCCAGGAAGTGAAAGAATCATCATATGGTTTAAACGTCATGTATCTCTTTGCATGGTTGCATGTTTGAGTTTAGGAGAAAGAGGATGAGGTTTCCTATGACAGTTTTCAGTTGAAATCCACTCTTCTCAAATTTATTCTTCAGGTGCATCAACTTGAAGATGGGTTATGTAGCCTTATAAAATCTCTTAATGGTGGGGAGACTATTCTTTCTTGGTTGTTCTCTAAAGAGAGAATTATATTCTTTTAGAAATATTTTGCGGTACCACATTCAAAAAGGAAATATGATATGAGGGATTTCCATAGTTTTTAATGGGATGTGAATCCATGATATAAGATTATTTTTTTGACATCGAACAAAAATTATAGTGTCTAGGTATGAGGTTGGGAATAAATGATTTTGTTTCATTTATTATATATGAAAATAGGTAATGGTCGTGAAACAGAAACATTCAATTTTGATTCAACAACTTACAGTTCATACATTTATGTGGGATGAGTTATCTATAGACAATATGGTTGGGTTTCTTTATATCTAGATAAAGAATAATGTGATGTGGTCTAGGATCAATAGGCTAATTAAATTGTTTTACTTATTTCCTATTCAAGATAAAACTAAATTTCAGGAGTTGAGAAATCTATATGTGAATGATATTGTTCATTTTCATGGATTTTTATATTCTAAAGTCTTTGATAGGGATCCTTGGTTCACTTCTCATTTTGGGAGAGGCCTTCATGAGGAATTGGGATCTCATGTCCGTTTGAGTACGAACTACCATCCTATATTAGATTTACAAACAAAAAGAGATATATATATTATTGAGGATAAGATTTGGGCTTGTGTTCTCTACTTTGATGGATTTTGGGATGATCACTTGGGTTTTTTGTGTTTTATTATAATAATAGTTACCAGTATGTGATCAGAATGGATCCTTTTGAGTCCATTTATGGATAAACATATAAATATACATTGTGTTGGTTAGAGAATGGTGAATGTTCCTTGCTTGGATGGAGCATGGTGTAAGATACGACAATAGAGATCCAGTTGATTCATTAAAAGATGGCTATACCACAGAGCTAATATAATACATATGTTTATAATTATCATAGTGCATAGGAGTTATCAGTTGGTGACTAGGTGTTCTTGAAGGTTTCACCCCAGTTGGGACATTGGTCGTTGGGAGGTAAGGAAAGATTAATCCTCATTTTGTGGTACCTTAAATTTTTTTAAAGAACGTGCGTACCATTTTTGACTACCACCATAGCTAATGTTGATACATAACAAGTTCCATGTACCACGTCCTCTTAAATATAATGTTTTGAGTAAAAGTGATATTGACGTTAAACCAGAATTATACATGAATGAATAGAGAGTTAATACAAATGATTCTAAAAAGAAGGCACTTCATGGTATGATGATTCATTTTGTTCATGTGCTATAAAAACATGATTCTGATTAACATGAGACGTGTTCGAGAGAGGAATTGATGAGAGAGTAGTGACCTCATCATTTTGGCATGAAAGATTTGCTTTATACTTAATAGGGACATATTGTTTATGTAGTGGGGTGGTTGTAACATTCCATTACTATTTTGAGGAATTACTAAAACCCTATTTTTGATCTTTATTTGGTTGGGTTTTGTTTGGGGTTGAATCAAGAAAAATTCTAAATTTTTGGATGTTTTTGGTATAGTGCACAGTATTCCCAACCACACACGCTTTGATAGAAAAATGAAAACATTTGAAAAGAGGGATTTTCATGGCTTATGTATCATTTACCAAATAGTGTACCCTATTTAGAGATACTATACAACCCATTTATAACTGGTGTATAGTTTGCACATGGTTTTTCTAAACCATGAACGTGTTCCTATGAAACCATGTGGATGAATTTTTCTTTAATCCAAATTTTTCTTTAAAATTATGGAACACTATTTTTAGGTCCCGTGAGGACCTCCTTCATCCCAAGACCATTTATCCCTTCCTCATAGCTCCCAAGGATGATTCTTGTCCTCATGGATCTCTATTTTAATTGATCTGAATCTAGAGTAATGTCCTTCAATCTTTTCACAGTTAGTTTCCTCTTGTTCCTGATCTCCCATGATGTATCTCTTTCTCCTTAGGGTTCTGTGGATCCTTTTGTTTAATTTTTAATTTAATATAACTTTTTGGTGTTATATACCTATGTCATGATCCATATTTCCTTGGATCTCATTGTTTTTGTTCTTCCTCGATAAATCCCGATTAGGGTTGGACACTTCGATATCTAGCTGCTCTGAGGTAGGTGGTTCTGTTATGATGCTTAATATTTATTAATCATAAATTACATTATTTAATTACAGAAGTTTATAATTAAATTAAATTGTTTAATTTTGATCAAAAGAATTTTCGTTATTTTTTTTTGGTTAAAAACCCAATTCCATTGAGTTTTTTTTGGGAAAATATATTTTTGGCATGAAATTGGAAAAAAATTCCATTGAATTGTGGTGTGTTTATGGAAATTGTGATGATTTAAATTGTCAAATTTATATTCTGGTTTTGATGGAAATTTATTCAATTAAATTGTTGGATTTAATTGTGAAAATGTTTTTGATGGAAAATTATGAAAAACCCAAAATTATATTGAATTGGTGGTTTTTTATGTAATTAATGGGATTCTCTTGAAAATTAAATTATTAAATGAAATTGTAAATAATTATTTTGAAATTTCATGGTCAATTGATTTCAAATTCCCATTTGTGAAAAATATCTTAAAATGGTTTTGATGGAAACCCGGTGGTTTCAACATTGTGAAAGGCATGTTTGAACCCCTTTATGGGGTTTAAAGTGAAAATTGGAATATTTAAAATGGGGAATATTGTTTAATTGTATTTTAATAAATATTAAAATAATTTTCCCTTCATTGTTCTGTATTTGAGCACATTCAAGACTTTGGTAGTTTGAGAGCTATTTTTCTTGACACTTCATGACGTACAATTTTTTTAAAATCTCATATGAGCACATCACATCTCTTAGATGATGTTAACTATTCCCCTTTTACTTAGGCCAAAAGGGGTGTATGTACTTATTTTTTCTTTCATAGTGTCACGTCACTATATTCTTGAAGTATTATACCAACATGGAACATGACCATGTTACATACTCCTTTTTATTTCAAATGTATATATGCAGGGTTTTTAAACTATTTTATAATCCTTTTTAATTTATATAAATCATTTAATATAAAATTGTTTATTTAATCTAAATTTTGAAAAGTAACATTTGAGTAAATCATCCTTGGTTTAACAGAAATTCTATCATTTTAAATGTATTTTACATTATCATAAATTTGAAGCATGAATTGAAAAATGTATTTCTATATTTTAAATTTTAGATAATCTTTTGTTTAAATAAGATTTTGTAAATAGAATATTTACTTATTTTAAAACTAAAATCATTTTTGGTAATTTTATTATTGGAATCTATTTTGGAATGCTTGGTGACACCCTATTAATATTTTTATCTCACACCCTACCTATGCCTTTGAGTGTATATAGATTATATCCTTCAAGGATTGAGTAGGGTTATAACACTACTCAGTGGTGGATCTAGCTATTTATCCATGGAATTGGTGAATATTTTCTTTTGGGACTTGGGTAGTTTTTTTGTACATTGTTTTAGTACTTTGGGCGGTTATACCTGGTTATTTACTACTATAGTTCTCCTTGTGGATTTTATTTCATATATATTACAGACTTGTCACCTTTACATCTGAATTTTTAGTAGAAAAACCATCCCTTATTTTCTTTAGTATGATTCCATGTGCTAGTTTCCGACCCATGGGGATCAGGAATTCCCTTCGGGCTATGTCAGGGACAACATGGTTATAGGGTTACTAGGGTTCCCAAGCTGGTTCATGACAATATAGGCTATGGTAAAAAATAATTCAAGAAGTTTGACTGAAATATAAATATTTTCCTATATGGAATGGACTTAAATCCACAGTAGAACTATGGTGAAACCACATCATTTACGACATAGTTTCATCTTCTACGATGGGGTTATGAGGTCTATGGTGAATCTTCCCCTGATTTAGCTAGAAATCTTACCAAACACACATGAACGATTCGTAAATATTCTAAAATATCTGAGGAATTTTACCAAACATGGATCAACTCAAAACTATGAAGATATTGAGGAAATACAAGACTTTTATTAATGGAACTCAATTTTAGGGTTTTTCCTATTCTTCTTCTTAAAACTTATTTTCCTCTAGAATAGTTAAAAGAATTACTAATAAGAAAAATCAATCCACTAAACTCAAATTTAATCCTCTCACTCTTAAGTCTCCTTCTAGGTCCTTTCATGCTACCACTGAATCAATATAAGTGGTATTGTCTTCCCTCCTAGTACATTCTCACTCTGGTGTATAATCATCCCCAAACGCTCCTCATAATATGCAATAGGATCCACCTCAACATCCTCACAATCAATGACATGTTTTGGATCATTGATGTACCTTTGTAGATTTAACATAAAAAACATGTCATGAAGACCTCGATAATAAGAAGGATTATATGGGAGGTATAAAACTGTCCCAACCACTTAATGATATCAAAGGTTCCAATAAAACATTTAAGTATATTGAATTTCTAAATTCGACATTGATTTTAAAATAATGAGTCACTTTGATGAAAACTTGGTCACCTATGTGACCTCATGCATGCCTCCCCAAGTAGAAGAGGCTGCTGACTAGTAGTGATGGTGTATGTCTATTAAGGTGTAGAATATGAAGGTGTATATTATAATTGAACATATAACAATAATAATAGAAAATAACAACAATATTTAAATAATTACATTAAATTAAAAATATTTAAACATAGGATAAATGATATACTGATAAATGAGATCCTAAAGTACTGTGAAAACCCATATCAACAAGTGAAGATAACTAAATATATTATCAATGGTGTCCTTTAGAATCCATCCTGGTATAATATCACCACCATTCTCCTATAATAGGGACTTTTCCATTCTCTGAATCTCTAGCCATGAAGTCTAGAAGTGAAAAAAATTTAATAAGTATGGTGTTACTACATGACTCAAAAGAAAACCACCAATGTGTCCTCATCCAAGTTTTCTCAATTAAAATAGGTACATTCCATGATATAATTAATGTATAAGAAGAATAATAAAATATAAACCAAAACAAATTTGATGTGCACTAATAAAACCATCAAAAACCCCCAATAATACCTACCACATCTATATAACTGAATATTGATCACATGTCATTAAAAAGATCATAACCAATATTAAACGATTATATCATTGCACTGATAATACATAAGGAATCAAATAGACATGCTAATAAGAATCATGTTCGACCCAAAAGGTGGTTTACATGACCCTCATAATCTAAAAGGCATCGAGTGGGCAGAAAACACATAATCCAATAGAAATCCAGCCGAGGAATACTCATAATGTTGAAGGCATCGTGTGTCCACGTTTTTCATTATAATCCTCAAGGAATCGGCATACATCCAATCAACAAGCCTATCATGAACCATTTTTGTAATCATTTTATATTAAGCACACACACCCTCCACGAGTTAATCAAACCGAAAATTTCATCCATCATGCATTCCAAAAAAGAAAACTTCAAAAAAAGATGATAAAAACTAAGTAGAGAATGATACCAAACATAGATGTATATCATCTGATAAATAATATCACGAATTCAATATGAGAATCAATATGAAACATTGAATATATTCTACCATATCTAATGTAAATGGTATCATAACAAGTCTCATTATCCACACACACACTCCCACATGAGATAATAAGTCAATAAAACATTTCAGTTACGTGAAAACATATATAATGACTTGGAAACATGTATAAATGATCACCCAAAAGATAAGTAACTCCCAAACTCATGGTTTTCAACATCAAAATCAGTGTACATTAAAGGCATCATAACCTAAAGAACATTCACACAAAAAATATAAATGACCTCAAGTTAAGGAATCCTAGAAGTAGTTCCAAACTAATATGTCTTGGGTTATAAAGTAAAAAAGAAGATACAATTCAAACGGGTAGATCCAATCTTACCCATGGTTGATCAGTAGAAATAAACCACAAGTTTCGGGAAATTTGGGAGGATCCATAGTATAATAAATGTGCTATGATGTATAAGTGCACTAAAAAACAACACCACAATATAGGGTCATACACCATGGAAATATAGTGTAATAAAATAAACCACTATGGTTCTTGGAGGAAAATTATAACGTAGGACCACACAGTAGTCCAAATTACTATGAGGTCAGGTGAGGGTAACAACATGGTATCTTATCTACAACTCTTCGAAGATCGTGGAATCCCAATGGAATGATGATGAAGAATGGTATTTGTAGGGGTTCTTTAGAGGTAAAATCCATGTCAGAAACCCCTCATAAAGCCTCATAAAACACCCTCTTAAATTTTTAAATGCATTCTAGAATCAATTCGTAAGATCCTATTAAAGGATTTATCCTAAAAAACTAATATTTAAGACTCACTTTCTATAACTATCATATAATAGTCATCCTGGTGTGGTCTAAGCATCCATGGCACAAACTCCAATGAACATCCCTTCCACACTGCAGTCTAGACCACACATGTATTCTGAAGGCACCACTACAATGCAACGCCTTTACTCTATGTCTTAGACTCAGACCCACATTTGGACAATGTGACAACCGATTCCACTACATTATTGTTTCCTTCTCTAAAGCATGGTCATCATGAATTTGGTACAACCGACCCTAATTATGTTACAAATATCACTAAACACACATCAAATATTCCTTAGGATTCTGAAATATCACAGGCCTTTAAGTAAACACATATAAACAAAAAATAAATAAAAGAAGGAGTAAATAAAAAACATTTATTAGAGGAATAAAATTTCAAGTTTTTATAGATAACAATAACAAGTTCTTTAATAATGAAACTCATAACGACAAAATTTTAATTTAATTCCCTAATCTACGAAATCACGATCCTATACATCATTATTTTACCATCGAAGCCCTGTGTTTTGGGAATTTTATATCTATGTAAGTATACTCAAAATTACCCAATCTTGTTCGTCTCATAATATGAAATGATGCATCCAAGGGAATTATAATAGTACGCCCCAACCATAACTACTTTAATTACAATAAATTCAGTATATGTAAGATATTAATAACAATTCAGTTCCCAATAATCTTTCCTTAAGAACTAACAAACAATGATATCATGATACCAATATATAGAACATAAATCTATTCCAAGTCATAAAATTGAATAACATTGGAATAATATATCTTAAGAAATGAGTTATATATTTAAAAAAATACAAAAATAACATTCCTTATCAATCCATTAAATTCATATTGGAATATAATATATATTTATTTTCAATATTTCCCCAATAACAAATGGAATAACAATTTACAAAATCAGAACATAAAATAATACTATATAAAATAATGGGTATATGGTTTAGTTAATAATTTATTGACATATTACATCTATATGAAAACCTTGAATAAAAGGAATGAAATATAGTGTGTTCATAGAGTAAAGACATTAGAATAAAAATTATTCTTGGAATAGAGTATAATTTGACATGAAAAAGTTAGAGGTGAATTTATTTGAGTTTATTTACCAAAAATAAAATAGTATAACTTGATTTTTAAGGTAATACATGACAAATATATACACCATAGAAGGGAAACAGTTGGTGAGTATGAATCATATCCTAATGAATAAAAATTGAGAATAAAAACCCTCATATATTGTAAATTTTAGAATAAAAATAACAAGAGAGGGATACCATGAAATGGATAATATAATTAAATGAAATATATTAATTATGATAAATATAAATTGGATAGTGAATACACCATGTTCAATGAAATGATGGTGTTCAATATCAAACATGTCTCATGGAGTTGAAAAGGAGGAAAAAACCCCTTTTATATTAGAAATGTTCAAACCAAAACCCCTTAAAGGATATTATTTCAAATGAAACATTAAATATAACAAATAGTGAAATTATCATAATAGAAAAAAATATTAAATATGAAATAGATTCAACATTCCAAATAAAATATTTTGTATAATAAATTATGTCTCTAGGGGGGGTGAAAATTGAGACAAGAAACCCCTTTCATGCGACATATTTTTTTTGGCATGGTTCATTTTAAATTTATTTTAAAATAAAGAACTATAGAACCCCATGAAAGTTGGAAATAAAATACATAGTTTTAATTTTATAGAATAATTCTAGCTTAGAATTGTTTATTTTTAATAAGTATGTTTTTAACTAGATGTAAGAAAATAATGTTTACACAAACCCTTACCCTGTTCTTGGTTTTCCTTACACATGTGCATAACTGAGTTAATATTAAACTCTTTTTATTATATAAGATATTAGGATCCTTATTTATATATATTTAATTTAATAGAGTCGATTTATTATAAAATTCTATTTATTTATTATATTTTTTTCATGTTTGATAAAAATTTGAATCATTATTAGATAATTTTAGAAATTGTAGAAATAAAAGATGTAATTTTAATAACATAATAAATATCTAATTTAACATTTATATAATGATAAAACAATTGTTATATTCTAATTATATTTTGATAAAAACAATAGTTGGGGTCTATCCTCATGGTAAGGCACCTTCTAATCCTGCGCCAAATCCAAGGATCAAATCCTGGATATACCCCAATAGTCATGTAAGATTGATTTTAGTCACACTATAGGTAATCATGTTGGAATAGTGTTTTATAATGGTGGTTTTCCATGATAGAGGTCAGTAGGTCTTGTTGGTGTAGGATTGGGACAACTGTTCTTGGGTGGGCATTGGTTGGTGGTGTTCCTTAACAGTGAAGGAGTGGAAACAAATGGGGTGTCAGCAGTGGTTTGTTGAGCTTCAATGTAAATCATCATGGAAAAGATTTTGATGGAAGATAGAAGCACTATATAGTAGAGTGAAAGTACTCAGTGGAGGTAGTAGTTACGTCAACAATGATTTTTTTCGGCTCAACTAGATGGTGAATTGAATGTAGTCACTGGTTGGTTAGAGTAGTAAGTGGCGATGAAGAGAAAGAAATCAGTCCTCATATGTATAGAATCATATGGGGATTCAGAGCAGAACATCCAGTTATAGAGGGCCAATATATTAAAAGAATTCGAGGTTATCACATCTTCCATTGGTACTAGGAACCATGACACTCTAAAAAGTTAAATGTTTTTTGTGTAACCATATAAGTTATGGGGTTGTTTAATTGTACCGAACAATCTTATAATGGGTTTGTTCTATATGAAGTAAGGACATTGGGGAATTCGTGATCATTTTTTAGTAAAAAATATAAAAAAATTTAAAACCATTATGATTTTAGGTCATTCCATAGCATTGTTATTTAATGTTCCATTATCATTTATGATATATTTTTATAACAATATTTAAGTATGTGGTTAAACCTACGTAAACATGAATATACCATAATTAAATGGGAGTGTAAGCTAAATAAATTATTTATTTTAGAAAAAAAATTATAAAAAAATTATAATTAATTTTTAATTTTTAACATTTTTATTATGAATTTAAAAAGGTTAGATATATAATTAAAATAATTATGAAAAACATTAATTTGTGGAGGTGGTAGTCTGCACTATGCATGATTAAAGTTTTCATTTCCTGATGAATGACTAGAAATAAAAGTAAATTATAATTTTTTACTTCATGTTCATAATTATATCAAGTATATATTTATTTTTCCATTTTATCCTTCTAACTAGTGAAGATAAGGAGTTTTTATAAACCAAAGATGTCATTTCATAGAGGTGGTAGTCCGTACAACACATGATCTAGATTATTTAATTTTTATAAGCAGATAGAGAGGAATAAATAATTTATGTTCCATTTATATAATAATACATAAGTAATTTTATGATATTGATATCATTATATAACTTTTCATAGGATAGGTTTGGAGGGTAAGCAATAATAATAAACCAATAAGGATTAAATAATTATCACATTGGGACATTAGATATTATATTAAATATATCCTTAGAAATTAATGTATTTGGATAACTAATTTTGACCAAAGGATTCTGAACATGAGATATTTTTCAATGAGTATAAAACATGAAGTGATTTTAGAATAATTTTTAAGGTATATTATTAGAATGAATGGGTGGAAGATTCCTCTTTTATAGGTGAAGAAACATGCACTTTTGTTAACACCCATTATTTTTCCTCAATGGAATGACACTATTAAAGGGAAAATTGTTCCAAAAGTGAGAAATTATGGAGTTTTGGGTGATTTTTGGTTGATAAATCCTCAAACATGTTTTAAACACATGCCTTTAACATGTTGAAAGTCCTATGTTCTTATATTTTTACATTTACCATTATATTTTTTTAAATTGGGTAACTAGTTGTACACAAGTAACTTATATTTTAATAAACATAAAAAATAAATCCACTTACCAAATTTTAGTGGGATAAACATAACTTCCATCTATATTTAACATAATTCAATTTATAATTAATAGAAAATTATCTTTTAAATTAAAACATTTTATAAATTTAAAACCCAATTTTAATGATGTTCTTTTTCAACATTATGTGTTCTTAATTTTGTTTAGTATTAATTACCAGTTAAATTTTTGATAGTTTATTTTAATATATCCGTAATTATTATATTAATCTCACTTTTTGAATATATTAATTTATTTTATTACATAAAAATTAAACAATATTAATAAGACAATTCTTTAAAAATAACAATTTTCCATTATCATGGCCATTATCTTCAATGTTATAAATAATTAATTTATATGAAAAATGAAATTGAAGATATTACATAGCATGATTAATTCAATAAAAAATATAAAAAACATTTTTTGGATTTAGCTTTGAAAATTTATCAAAAGTAAAATTTGAATATATGATAATAAATTATTTTTAGAGTAAATTATTATTTATGTCACCAATACAATATATGATGGATCTATATGTACAGAATTTTAACTTTAAATTATTTGTTTGTTATAAATATATATATATGTAATATAATATTTTTTAAAAAATATTTATGTTATTCTTGAATAATGATAATGTTATAAAGGTGATAGTTTAACAATGTATTTATTTTATCAATATTAACCTAAATAATAAATTATTATAAAAAAATAAATAATATTCCCCCTATGTAATTATTAACATGTTTAATTAAAAAATTAATTTTTTTCTCAATTTCTAATTATAACTTTTTTAATTTAACTTTTAAATAAAACATAAAGATACAATTAAAACTAAATTCATAGGATATTTTTTCAAAATATTAAATATTAATTTTCTTATTTCCTATCACTTAATATTAAAATTTTGTAAATATATGATTCATATATAATAAATATTTCATCCAAATTATATTTATATTATTAAGAAGATTTATAAAAGTGTATATTTTGAAATTTTACATTTTAAATAATCAATTAGTTATAATAATTATTTCGAAACACTAAGTGAATTTTCATGAATGACTTAGTATTATTAATTAATTTTAATTTTATTTCAATATATATTTCATAATTTGGTTACATATAATTTTACCATCAATTTCGATGGCTATATTTTTACGATTTTATAATGTTCTCCTATTCATTTTAGTTCAATGTTGCTTGTAAAACAAGATATTGAAAAAAATTCAGTTTTTAATGAAAATAAAATTTAAGATCTCACGGCATTACATTTTTTCTTGTACATTATTGATTATGACTGGTCGCATGAGTTATAGACCACTAATTCATTGGGTAATGACCCATTCACAAGAGATATTATAATAGGAATTGAATGGTTATGAGTTATACTATATGGGTGAAACACTGCTGTAATGTCCTAGTGCGTCTATATTTTTTTCTCTACATTATATGAGGTTTATATAAAAATATTTTGATTTGAAAAATATGTTATATATTATTTTAAAATTTAAGGGTTTATTTTTAAGAACAAAGTTTTTCATGGGTTGTTATGCTTTATCTGTATTTGTTCATGGGTTTTTATATTGATATGGGTTTTAATTGTTTTCTATTATAAAGGGTTGAGTTTCACAAGTGGTTTTGATTTAGTTATATGCTTAGTGTTTATTATGTAATGTTTTTTATGGGTTTCATTTTTATTTATTATACTAAAAAGTTTCCTTTATTTTTATGTCCTTTAATATTATTTTTATGTTCATCCCATGTTTTAAAATGTATATCATGGGATCTAAGGCTGTGTAAGAATTATAGTAATAAAACAAAATTATTATATGACGACCCATCGTAAAATAAGAAAGAGTATATTGAATGAAACCTGGGTGTAAATTTAAGGAACTTTTTCTGTGGAAAAAGTATATTATATATAGATGTTTTAACTTTCTTATGTAATGATTTTTTATTATTCAATAAAAATTTAAACCTAAAAGATCATGGGAATGTAAAAAATTGTAATACATCTTATTAAACACATTATTATGGGTTTTTTATGTTACATGGTTTTATATATTTTTATTATAGACATGGTTTAGATAATATTAGAGGTTATTATAAGTTAAATAAAACACTTTTGAGAGATTTAAATTTATGGTAATATTATCAAGAGATATATTTGAGGGGTTTTATATTGAATCATCAGATCCATTTATTTAGAATAGTTTTGCACTGAGGAAACATAGATAATTATGTAAGGATGGATCATGAGAAATAATTAGAAAGAAAAAATTATGGGGGTTAGATCTGAGTATTGTTTTGTCGTGCTAACTCAGTTAACATAAGAAATAAATGATGGAACCCCTAAAAGAGATCAACCAAATTTTCTATAGTGGAATGCATCAATTTTAAAGAATTTTATTAAATAAAACTGTCCATCATTTGGTGAATATTTAGAAATAATGAATCTCTATGAATGGATCAAATCTTTGGAAATGATATTTGATGTTTTGGGCTATTCAGAGAATAATTACGAGACTCTTTCAATATACCATTTTAATGGTGAATGAAAACAATGTTGGACATTAAATAAGAATAAAAAGGAGAAACATAAAACTGATACGATGGAGTGTATGGTCATTAATGATATTTTTATTAGGAAATATTTAACTAAATTTATATAAATTAGAAAGAAAAGACAATTTAATGAATTGAAGAAAATGTAAGTGAAGTCAATCTCCACATATAAAGAAAATGTAACAAGGCCATCTGGGTGTGTAACAAATTCAATTTTAGACCCTAACAGTAAAATTGATAGATTTTACATATCTTCAAATCCAATTTTACAATGATCTATTGCCTCTTGTGAATTTAAAATCTATGGAGAGGTTTTCATAAGTGTTGAAAATGCTTAGATTGAATTTTCACAGACTTATTTATTTCACGATAATAAGAGTAAGAAGTGGAAATGGTGTAAAGAAATAAAATAACATACAATAATTAAATATATAATAAAAACTCTATGATATACAAAATTTGTAAAAATGAAATTTAAAATAATTTTTGATTGGATACGGGATGTGAAACTATTGTGGAAAGTTTAGAAAATTGGATATTAAATAAAAAAAGATAAACTATAATGGTCAGATATATAATTATAAACTAATATTAAAGAGTTAAAAATTTAAATTAAATAGCTCACTACACTGATATGTGTCTTAATATTATGCCAATTTTAAAACCCCCTATCAATTAGATTAAAAAAACAATTTGATTTGAAGAAATATTTAAAAGTATTGGTTGATAAAGTTTTATTATACCCTATAACTTCAATTTAGGGTGAACCTATTTTATTAAAATAATTATAGTTTTTAAGGAATTATATTGATTATATATTACTCAATATGATTAATGATAAACACAAGTATTTTTTTCTTCATATCGATGAATTTTTTAAGAAGATCTATAGTGCATTGTATTTTTCCATGATCTAAATCAAATCTAGGAACCCACAGTTTATAGTGATGGAAGCGGGAAATTATGAGGATAATCTTTTAAATAATTTATTATAATTATGATTTTTTGGATATTAATTTTTTTTAACAAATAAATTTATTGTTTTTATGGATGTTTTGAATATTTTTTTTCATGGGTATTTGAATAAATTGTTAGTGATATTATTTAATGAAATAATAGTATATTCCAAATGATATCAATATTATTATATGTATCTATGTATTATTTATAGTCCATGAAAGAAATAATGTTTTATAGAAAATTTAGAAAATGTGAATTTGGGTTCGATAAATTTCATTCCATAGAAATATTATTTTTAAATAAGGAATAGATTTTTATCCTCCTAACAAAACAGTTTTAGAAGAGTTTCCATGACCTGAACATGTCATTGAAAGTCTAATTTTTCTTGGATTAGTGGGTTACAACTAATTTTTTTTCAAAAAAAATTGTTATTTTGTATCATATAGTAACCAAGTTAAGTTGAAAGGGATTTAAATGCATTTGAAAAAAGTATTGTGATTAATATTTACTGGAATAAAAAATTATATTGGATAATTGTTAATAGTTATATTTTCTATCATTAAATGAGAAATTTTTCATTTATAGTGATACCTCATTTAGGGTTCTTGGTTTTGTTTTTAAGTAAAATGAATAGGTAATTGAAAATGTGTCAGAAAAATTGAAACTTACCTGAATTATCAAATGCATGATCATGATCTTATAATAGTTGCTTTTTTACTTTAAAGATAAATAATGTACACTATGTTTAGATAAATTTAAAATATATTTTGATCATAAAATATTGAGTTATATATTTACTCAAAAATAGTTAAACAAGAGGTTGATAATATTTTTGGAATTGTTAAATAATTTTAATTATGTGATTCATTATCATCTTTGTAAAGAAAATGAGGTATCTAATTCCTTGAGTCAAAAATATTATAAATCTTTTAAAATGTTATATTTGGAAAATTATCTGTTATTTAATGATTTAATGAATGTTATAATGGAGGTTATATATATAGAAACACCTTCTATTTTTGGTTCATGAGAGATTATTTGTCATGTTTTTCTGAAATAATTAAGCAAACATAGAAGGAAGAACATGATTTGAATAGAATTATCTAATTGGTTAAAAATGATATGATTACTGAGTTTAATATTATAAAATAAGGTGTTAAAAGTTTTTTTAATGAAGTTATATTTAACTAATGATTTTCATTTGAAGTAATAATTATTGGTTGAGGCTCGTAACTATCCAGTTTCTATTCATCTTGAAAAAATTAAGATGTATAGAAACCATTAGAATTATAATTGGTAGGATTGAATAAAAAAAAGATATTTCTATTTTCACCATGAAATATATTACATTTGAATATGTTAAATCTGAATGGAAACTAATAAAGATTATTATTCATCCACTATTAGTTTCTTAATGAAAATGGGATAATATATCTCTAGATTTCAAGTTTGGATTTTCGATGACATATCGAGGTAAAAATATTATTGGGTTTTTATTGGTCAATTTACTAAATATATGTATTTTCATATTATCAAATATATTATGTTCTCTATAAATATTCAAGACTTTATTTCATAGATATAGTTATTTTAAATAGATTCTCTGTCTCTATTGTATCTAATAATGTCCATGAATTTCATCTTATTTTTCAAAGGACATTATAATTATTTGGGTATTGAGTTAAATTTTAGAACAAAAAAATCATGCTTAATCAGATGGGAAGTCAGAGAAAAAAATATATTACAGAAGATATGCTTTTTCATTTCTCATTGTATTATAAGGGATGTTGGAATTAACATATTTAATTAGTGGAATTTTATTATAATAACCCTTTTCGTTTCATTATACAGATGGAATAATTTTAGGTGTTATATTAAAAGAGGGGTTTCACTATAGTATGTTGGTAAGAATTTGGTGAAATAATGTTCTTGGGACCTGAAAATTAGGATGATAGGTTGAATATATAATGGTAACTCAACACCATATGAATTCGGCTCCGAGAAAGTAAAAATGTTTTGTAGATAACTGGAGGAAGGATCACTCTTTTATGTTAGGGTACTATATTTTCCTTAATGTTAATCCATTGAAAGGTTTTATTTTTTTTGTAGGAATGGAAAATTAATTCCATTGAGTATTGGTTTATATGAAAATATAGAGAATGTGGAATCAATTTCTTATCTATTTTTTTTCTATGATGTTATCTCATATATATGATGTGTTTTAGGATTCATTTTTAAAGAAATATATACCTTATGTGTCTCATGTTTGCAGTTCCGAATTAATATAATTAGAAAATAATTATTCCTATGAGTAAATTCCAGTTAAAATTTAAGATTACATAGATATGGTATTTTGGAAAATTTTGAATCTCATGGTTGTGGTTTTGTGTAATAATCATCTGATAAAAGAGTAAACAATAGAATATGAAAAATTTATGAGGGAAAAATATCCTCACATTTTTAAGTAAGGAATATATCTTCAAGTATTTAATTTAATAAAGTGGGAAAGAATATTAAATCATATTTAATATTAATAATAAATAAATTTAATATATTATTTAAATTCATGAATATTTTTTATTGAATCAAACTCACTATAATAATTTAATGTAATTGTTCAATAAAAAAATAGTTTTAGTCTAATTTTTTTAATGAATTATATAGTTTTATTTAAAAGTTATATATTTTGAGTTTCAAAATTGTCATTTTATTTAATATACATAATTTTTCATGTCATATTAATAATATCATTGAGTCAATTTTATAATTTTTTAAAATGGTATATTTTTTGGGAATAGTGAAAAATAAAAATTATATATATATTATCACTTATATGAAACTATATGTATATAATAATCAATTGATTGTTTATAAATAACTTATAATTTCAAAAATATATATTTAAAATTTAAGGAAATTAATTTAAAATTATAATCTTCTACTTAAAAATATACATTTTAAAATTTAGAAATCAAAGTAATGTTTTTATTACAATTTTTTTTCCTTTCTTCACTTTTAATAATGCATTAAACTAGTAAAATGAGATTTAAGTTTAGTTTTAATGTCAAATAAATATCAATTTTTTAGCATAATCCAAACAATTCCATTTAAATAATCTATTTACATGATTTCAGTGTAAAAACATTTCTATTCTTAAGAAATAATTTTTCTAAAAGCAGGGTTTCTATGGGGTTTTAAAACATATAGTAAAGTTGTTTTTAACACTTTTAGTATTGGAGTCCCTGAAATTTGATTTTATATTTTAAATTCAATTGTTTCAATTTTATTATGAGGTTAATTTTTTTTTCATAATGAATAGTTACTGTGCTAAAATTATTTCACCACAATAAGGGATTAAACTATTAAATAGTGGGGTTAAACTAATAGATATATCTGAAAATATCTCTAAAAAATATCTAAATATCATCATATGAGTGGATTATAATCTTAAATTTTCCTATATATTCCCTATGAAATTTATCTCTTAGATTATAATGTTCTTAATATTTAAAGCAGTGTAACTCATTTCACTTATAAAAGGAAACCTACTCTCCTCTCTTATATATACACTCTTATTACTCTATATCAACAAATAACAGCCCAAATCCAAAAAAACACTCATATTTGTGTCCAATAGGTCATAGTCACACCAAAACACCAATATTATAAGGCTTAAGGTGTAATTCAAAGGTAGATATCCATATAGGATGTGTAATCATTAACATAATTCTTTAAAGTTTATATCTTCTTCTAACACCTTAAAATCAATTTTAAACATTATAATATAATGAAATAATATTATTTACAATACTAAAATTTTATTTTATTTATTTTAAAACTATTTTATGAATTCTTCCATCTAATTGAATATGAAAATGGTTCCCATGTCTATATGCAGGCTACTGAAAGCATGAGGCTATGTATTTCGGTTTTCATCAATATGCACATGGATAGATATGAACTATATTTAATGGATATATATGGTTTTTATGAAATAATTTTATTCTTTAAAATACAATTTTATCCACCTTTGTACTCTACAATCTACTAGAAATTGGAAGAATTACTCATTTCTACAAGTGGAAAACCACCTCTACGAAGAGATTTTACTCATTTTTCATTATCTACTAATATTGATTGTCAAAAGGATGGATAAAATGAATTAAGATAATATTTATAGTAGTAATATTATTTTCTAAATGAATTTTTCTTCTAATTTATTTATTTCCCATCTATTAAAGATGTGAGAAATCACACAAGAGTACATTCAGACTTCAGTCTCCATGATACGATGGGTTTCATGACTGTCATATATGTATAGTTATAAAATTATATTTATTGTATTAAAATTATAATTATATCATGTTTAAGAATATTAAGAAAGTGTAATGATGACCCTTTTTTGACCACAATCAATACTCTTAACCTGTTTTAAAGGTTAAAGACTAAATGACCTAAAAACAACAGATGTGAAAATAACAAATTTCATAAATAAATATAACATAGTTAAAGGTGAGAGAAGTAGTAATAATGAAGAAATAATGATTATCATGGTTCTAAATAATATAAATAGTTAAAATAATTTTATTATTTATAAAATTAATAAAGATATGTGGGGATTCTGTAAATAAGGTAAGTGATTTGTCATTTTAATTTCCATTATTCAAGACTTTTTCTATTTTAGCCACATATTTTTTGGTGTTTAAATTGAGATATATTTTTTTTATTAATTTTAAAAAACTCAAGTTGGTTTTGAACCCATTTCTTGTTATCAAATCCAGATTTCTATTGTTTTAAAACTTATGAAAGATGGAAAATATTATTCATTAATACGTTGTCCTAAATTTTTCCCTTTCAAATATTTTCCAATGTATTAATATTCAATAAAACATTTCAATAATTTTAATTTTTATATATACATAAGATTATTTAAATCTATTTTAACAAATTTTTAATTTCATTAAAAATGATTAAAATGTAATCTTTGGAATTTTTTTGTATTGGTCACTTTTGAGTCTTTGATACATGTTTAAAAATAATATTTTGTATTAATTACCATATGACTCCCTATTCATTTTTACCATATATTTTATTCATTATAAATATTCATATACAATTCTATACTGGGTTTTGAATAATATTATATTCTAATTGTTCTTTTAAATTTTAGTTTTTAAAAAAAATTAAATTTATGCATATTTTTATGAGATTATTGAAAGTGATTTTGATTTCGCATTCAAATAATAGTCATTGTGGATAAATATAAGTTCCTATATTTTATTCATATAATATATCTTTATGATTATATATGTTAACTAGTGAGATAGAGATATATCCCTCCAATACATGAGGTAATGATTTATTACCTTGTAAAATGATGATTGGAATTAAATAAATATGAGTTATTCCATATGAGTAATACATAAGTAAACCTGGTTGATAAATAAATACCCCGAGGATCCTATATGTGTTTTCAATACGTTTTATGATTTTTAAATAGAATTATGTTTATTTTAATAAGAAGATATATTATCATTTAAATATAATATATTTGTTTTCATAAAAACTAATTTTCATGGGCTATAATATTTTCTAAATAATAATTTATGTATTTAGATTATATTAATGTGTTTTATTGATTTTATTTGAGAGTAGGTTGATTTTATCAGGTTTATATGATTTATTTTAGGCTTAATGTTTATTGTTAAAATGATAAAAATTTTTAAGTATTTTCATGTAGTTTACAAGACTATTGTGTTTCCTTAAATAAAATATCCCCTACCATTAAATTTATCATCAAACTATATTTTCAAATATTTTTCATGAGATATATGGATGCGTAGGAACTATAGAAAGATCAATATTTTGGCTGTAGTAAATCATATTAAAATAAGAAAAGAGTCTGAAATGAAATAGTGGTGTAATTTCAATAACCTATTTTTGTGGAAAATATATACATAGTGTTAAAGTGTCCACTATATTTTTGTAATATTTTTTACCTAATTATATAAAATTCTAGACCTAAATTGTTTTTAAAATTTAATAATGTGAAATACTAAACATTAAACTCCAAATTATGTATTTTATGATAAAGGTTGACATAATTAAAGAGGAAATGGTTGAATGATTATCATTGAGATATATTGATTAGACTTAATATTATAAAAGCTAATATTATATTGTGAGTTACATATTTTATGTAATTTTATTTATCTATTTAAATAATTTCATAGTTGGAGATCCGAGGTAATTTTTAATTGATGTTTTTAATTGTGTGATTGTGATTTCATTGAAAACCAAACAGACTTATACACTATATATTAAAAATATATTTGTTTTTTTTGAGTTATGAAAGACCTTTCATGACTTAAGCGTTTAGTGAAATAACTATAATAGTAATATTATAAAAAAATTATTTATTCTAATAACTACAGTACTCTTTATTTATTTAAATATAATATTTACCATTATTGTTTTAATGAAATTTTATATTAAGATTCATTTATTTATAAAAATAATAACTACCACATAGGTTTAAATGAGTGCAATAGATATGATTAAAATAATACTTATATAATGACTAAATATTTACCTAATAATAATTTTATCATTTTCCATAATTATATATATATGTTAAAGTGAAATCAATTCCCACATTAAAGATTATTGGAGAAAATCAATGAAAATCAATGTATATATAAATTGAAAATATATTAATGATTTACTTACATGGGTTTTATTTTTAAAAAAGTTTACATTATTATTTTTCATTTGGTATTATACCTTACAAAAGTCATGGGTGTAATATTTTCTGTAAAAATGCAGTGAATGGTTTTATGTTTTTGTGGTGACAGGTTACTCAAAATGGATGTGAAAAATTTTTATCCTAAAAATTGTATTTATTTAATGTATCATAAAATTTTTAAATTTAGTGATGGAGTTATAGAAAGAACAAATAGAGTTTCTTAATATAATTATAGAGATATTCAATGTAATTAAAAATTAATTAAGTATAACTAAAATATCTTTAAACTATTGGAATATTTTTTTGAAACGATAGAGCCTATTAATATAAGAATTTTTTATAATAAAAAATATGTTTTCTCTATATAGTTATATAATGAAAAAACTTTTTGTTTGGAGTTCAAAACAATGCATTAATGAAGTACTCAACACTAAGATTTAGTTATATTTTCTATAAGAGTTATTTTGGATCTGAAATCAATAAATCTTGTTTATAGAAAAAATGTTTTTAGAAATTCATGGGCCATAAAAGTTGTTTATGACCATTATATACTAAATTTAGTATAAATATATTATTTAGGTTGTTTTTTCTACATAAAAACCAAATATTTTTATTAAAATATATATTTTATTCACTAATGGTTGAGATTAAATAACTATTGTCATGTTTCTTAATAATTTAGTTTATTTATTTACTTATCTATGTAATAGTAAAAATTATTAATATCTATAGAATTATTAGATATTAAAGAAATGATAAATATGTGATGGAGGAGATAAAGAATAGATATTTGAGGAATAATTACAAGAGAGTACATAAGACTTTATTGTTTTTTGAGGTTTATAATCATTTAATGAAAAAATATATTGAAGATAGAATCCATAGGACAAAGATGATATAGGATGAATTATAATAATGGATAAATGGGGACATCGATACACTTCATAGTATTATATTGCATTAGAAGATCTATGATCTTAGAGGAATATCAAGGCTTGATGAGATATTTCTTATTACCATTTATTATTTATTTTTTAATATTGTACCTAATCTCTTTCATTTATAACATCAATTTTATAGATTTTAATTAATGTATTTTAATATTATATTATTTTATTAATTTATTTTTCATGGTAAAATTGAGTTATCCATATATATAAATATTATTCAGTTATGTAATAATTTTTACTCTTGTGAAAAAATGAAGTAATTATAGGTTTTTTAAAATTATAGGATAGTTAAATGTGACATCTAATAGTGTTAATATGATTATTTGATGGAAATTGACATCTAATAATTTAATATTGATCAAATAGTAGGATTTTTGTATATTTTTTGGATTTTTTTACCTAGAACCAAATTTATCATGTACTTTTGATTACCATGTTTTATTATTTTACATATTTAATTTAAATATATATAAATTAATTGATAATTTACATATAATTGTTCTTACCATAATAAATTATAATATATCCACTCTATAATTAGACAATAGTAATTTCATGACCATATCCTTAAAACCAATATCCAATTGTGAAAATACATAATACTGATAAGGCATAGATGATGTTAAACTATATAGTTCTAGGTGATCATAATTATACATACACAAATTAAAGTTTTAAATGGTGATATCTATGAAGGGATATCATAAATATAGTCTTGATGATAGGAAATTTAGTGTGTATATATATATGATTGGAATTTCTATTTATTGGCATGTTTTATATTCCATTGTCTTGATATCATTATTAATGTATATCATGAATCAAAAAATTTGTTTTATTGATGAAAATTGAGTTGAAATATACTCATAGATAAGTATATAAATATATATAATGTAACACAGTAATATTTTATTTTATATCTCTTTTGAAATAAATTTAATCTCTTCGATATACTGCATTGCACACATGACTGAGTTTGAACAGAATGCAATCAATTATTATATCATAGTTATAACGTAGACATTAAATTTGATGAATATAAATTGGAATAGCCAAAATTTTAAAAAATATATGATTTATATATTTATAAAAAAATTCTTTGGTTATCAATTAAGTAGAATAGAAAAATCCAAAAATTAAAAGAAGTGTTTTTAAAAAAAATTATTTTTATTCATGAAATATATTTATTTCATAATAAATTAAATTATAGACTACTAGTTAATGATTTTAATTAATTTTATATGTTGTATATTAAATAATTTATTTTATTATTCATGTAATCTTTTTATTATGCATGGGATACGAATAAATCATATTTTATTCTTAAAAATTTCATTTTCCAAAAAGCTGGTTTTATCAGATTTTGTGGACTTATTGTAAAATTATTTTTTAACCTATGAATATTTAATTTGATAAAATTATTTAAATATTTGGAATATGAGGTCCAAATTTTGTAATTATTCCCCTTTTATTTTTTATTCGAAATGAATAGTATTTTTTGTCAAATTTATCACCTTGGTAAAGGGAAAACGTGGAAAAGTTAGGTTAAAAATATTTTATAAGACTAGAATTATTCATCCTAATTCTTATTGGGTGAATATTATATGAAACAAATCATATTGGTCTCTAATTTTATACATTTAACAGAATATTGTCAATGAAAAGGTCTTATATGTTATTCAAATCCAATATAGTTTCATAATGTCACTATCATTGTTTTTAATATATTTTATGATTCCATATAGGGTCAAAAGAAATATATGAATTAAAAAAATGTCTATATTTATTTTATGATATTATTTATTATATAATTTTTTTTAATATTTTATATATTATGTAATTATATTAAATTATTGGGCAATGCTAATAAAATATTTATTTAATACATAGAAATATAAAATAAATGATTTAAAAAAAATTAATTTTTATATAATTTGAATAATTTAATATGTCTATTGAATTTTATAAACCTATATTTCATATTATAGAGGTTTGTATGAATTATATTATAATTCCCAATTTTTCATAATGTATTAGAATTAAATTTAAATAAACAATGTCATTATTGGAAATAATTATATTTTATCAAAATAGTATTTTATGAAATTATTTTAAAAGAATATAATATTGTAATAAGATAAGTTGGATATGATATGTTTTAAGATATTCTAAATTTTCCATTTATGATCAAATATTAACCTTATAATTACAAATTATATAAATTTAATATGTGATAATTTTTTACCCTACCAATAATTAAAATTGAATAATTAAGTGCTAATCAAAATGATAATGTTTAAAATGACACCAAAGCTTGTCTAAATTTTATTTATTGATTATATTAAAACCATATACTACCTTATATTTTATTCCCATTTAATTTGGAGTCATTTATCACGATAATGAAATTTTTATAGTTTAATCTTTTGAAAAAAATAAAAAGTACCCCTCAACTAAATTATAAAGGGGAACCACCTCCCTCACTTATTACCACGACATTGGGATATCTATTAGGACTAATATCTTCCCATTTTACTTATAATATTTTTAATCCAAATTATAGAGGTTGTGTTATCCCTAAAATACTTACATTAAGACCCTTAATATAGGATCTAATGAATGTATATTAAAGAAGACATAATTGTCTTACATGAATTATTTCAATTTTTTCCATATTATACCTCTTATAAATATCTGGATGTTATCATAAAATAATAAGTTTAGTATCGAAAATATATTGAAATTTTATAACGAATATGGAACCACCATTACCTACACTTATAAGGACCCAAGATTAACATCCATGGACATTACATTTTTTTAAAGAATATTTAATACATTACAAAAATATACTCTCAAAGACTATGTTAGTTTAGTGTCATTGGAAACATGAAATATGATATTCTAACTTGGTGAAAGATCTTCAACATCTCCAATAATGATCTTCCCCTTTTTTCCTACCTAAAACATTTTATTATAACACGGGGAAAAGAAAACATAAAATGGGTGAGCTCAAATTATCATTAAGGATAAACATGAAGAATATCATGAAAAAAATAAAAACATAAGGATGTAAAAATAAGAAAATAAATTTTTAATATCAAAATTACGAGTCATGAAATAAATATTGGTATTATGTAGGGCATAGATCATAAATAAACATTAACCATGATAAAATAACATTGGAATAAAACACAGAATTTTGGAAAAAAAATAATCACATAATATGATTTCCATATTATCTAAGGAATTTATTCTAAGACCATCATAGTGGACAGAGTGCATTACTGAACCCGGTTTACTTATCGTTTCATCCATGTATTGCAGCACCTGATTTACTTGCCATTCCAACCCTATATCACTTAAATAGATATAAATTCTATTCTAGTCATGTTTATCTCATAAGATATAAATCATTAACCATTTCATTGGAGGGAAATATGGGTCCCACCCATATTATAATTAAATCATTCTGAAATGTGCTGCAAAACATAAATCATTCTTCATAGCATAAACCAAGAAATAAAATTGGATTCTTAAACATCATTCCTTCATAACATAATACATATAAAATATCATTCCATCATTAACTCAATAAAATAATAGTCATAATAGGTATAGAAACATAACCCTATTTAAATAGCCTCATCTTAGATGGAAAACAATTTTGATAAAACACTTGAACTTAATTCTTTAGGAAAATATCCTTTCTTCTACAAAATGTTTTTTAAAAAAAATTGATGAAATTTTAAAAGATAATAATTTAGTTTAAAATAAACATGAAATCATGTAGATGATTCTTCATGTAAATAAGGTTTTAATAATATATAAAAATTTGTTCATGTCGTATAAGTTAAAAAGAAACATTCTTTTAGCACTCTTGCTGGGATATTCTAAACGTACCTCGTATGGTAAACGAAACCAAGATTCCTTCATTACCTTAGGTCTGATTTCTCTTGTATGTTTCTAAAACTCATATATAGTGCGTTTAAAATATTATTAACTTGTAAAATAACCATAATAATATTTATGATATCAGATATTATTCACTTATTATGTTATATTACATGTTTATTTATGAATTCCATGTTAAAACAACATTTTGTGTAATAATTGTTTTATTAATCAAATGTATTTTGACGTGTGATTATTCTTATTATTACTCATATTATGAATTACCTATATATAAAATGAATATAATTATTTATATATCATAAATATTCAGTATATAAATTTATATAATAGATATATATATGAAATTGAATACTCCATTAATGGTGACGGTACGCCGTATGTATGCATGAACGCTATTTCTGTTTCCTTATTCAATGGAACGAAAGAAATTAAATGAAATATATATCTGTAAATAAATATAGTAACATTATTATTTCATATTTTTCATTATTATTCATTATACATTCTTTATAATCGTTCTTGAATGCTTAACGTGGATAATGAATCTCATCGCGTCGTGGAGACGGTAAGCTGTAAGTATGCACAAGCGACAATATCATTCCCTTAATTGTTAAACGATATAATATTGGTTAGTATATAAGTCATACAGAATAATTATTATGTTATATTAATCATTTAAATTTATTATACTCTTCATTATAATCATCCAAATTAGTTATTTTTGAATTATAAATTACACAACACTGTGGAGATGGTAAGTCGTATGAACGCATACATAGTGATATTGATATTTCTAGGATGAATAAAATGATGTATAAGGTCTTCCCATAATTATAATAACATCTAATCATGTATAATATACTATATTTATTTATTAATTAGGTAAACAACATAATAATAGGAAATAGATGAAGATTTTTTTGAAATATGTGATAAAACAATTACCTTTTTTCAAGTGTCTCCTTTTGATTTGCACAAATGGTATCACTGTGATTGATTTATGCTAAAATTGTGGACTATAGGAGTAAAGTAGGGATTTGGGAGCTTATTTTGGCAGAATATGGAAAATCCAATGGGTTTTAATTGTGAGAGTAAGTAGTTAGAGTTGGTGGCCTTTTTAATGTGGAAGGAGGGGCACATTAAGAATTTATTGAAATATTATTTTATTATAAATTTATTTTCAAATTATAATTGTTCAAAAGTGAAATATTTAAAGGCTAAGACGAGGATGAGTCTAAATCCTCTCAACCAATTGGTTTTATACAAGTTTAGGTCACAAAAATAACATTATCTTGTAGCTTTAACCCTTTATTAAAAACATTAACTCTTACTATATCTTCTTGTGTTTTCATAATATATGGTCACTATATTTTCTATAAAATGAAAAGAGAACCTCATGTAGATCATTAATGAAATTTATAACATTTTCTATGTCAGTTTTCATAATCATAGATTTTTAGGACGATTATATCCTTTATTAAAATAGTATTTGTTTTAAAAACTCATTGAAGTCATTTTTGACACCATTTAGCAATTGATTTTTTTAATGTCATAAAAAATATATTACTTAAGAATAAAATGAATTAAATCATAACTAAAATGTCAATTCTATCCAAAAAATTATTCAATGTCATCAAAATATTCGAATTACATTTAATTTAATATTTATAATACCATTTATTGGAATATTTCATTAATAAGGTAATAAATCCATCATCATTGTATCATAAAATATGTATTTATTTAATGTATAAAAATTATAAATAAAATAAATGATATATTAAATATTTATATATTTATAATGCCTATTTATAGTTTAATAGATCATTTATAAAAACAAAAATAAAATTGTTTTATTTAAAATATACAATTTTATGTTTTGTTTCCCTTTTCATTAAATTAAAAATTATAAAAGTTAATTATTAGAGCCAAGTGGATTCATGGGATCAGAAAATCGACCCAATAATTATTATGGCCATCCATATCTCACACAATAAGATTGTGACATGTGTTAGGGTAGGTTTATATTATTATAAGATTGTTTTTTACCTTTATTTACCCAATTTACCCTTTAAACACGGTAAATAAAAATAATTACAAAAGTTACTATTAATAATGTCCAAAAAAAGTTACCTATTGAAACGATTTTTAAAATTTGATTCAAAATATAGAATCCATTTTTATTAATTCAAAATATCGAATTGGCAGAAATTAATTCCATTGTCAAAACAAGAAAGCTGGTTTTTAAGAAATAAAAACTATCAAATGATTGACATGTGTTTATATCCAATTTAAATTTGAAATTACATCCATTTAAAAAAAATATATAAAATGATAAAAATATATTCCAATTAAACCATAAAATAAATTAAAAAGACAATCTACTTATATAAATAAATTAGATGAAAAGACAGTTTTGAATTAAAATGTAGTTTTTTTCAATATTAATTAAAATATAAAGTTCATCAGAAAAATTACTAAATTTAAACCAAGGTAAATTTTAATGTCTATATTCTAAATAAGAAGCATATTATGACAAATACTTCTTCTAAAATTTTTAAAACAGTAGATTTAAAAATAGTTCTCCATCAAAAAGAGGTAAAACTATTTTTTTAAAAAAATACTTCTTTTCTCTAGAAAATTGATTTTATTCTTAAATCATATATCAAAAAAATTTAAGATGAATATATAACATTACATTGAATATATTATATATATATTTCACTAATAAAATCTATAAACAGTGATTTTATTATTTTTATTGACTCACTTATTTTCTTTCAAATAATTTTTTTGATGAAAGTTAATTCTATTCATACCTACCATTATAATGACTAGGTTATAATATTTAGTTATCACTTATACTAGGTCTTACATGAAATGAATTATATCAATATAACATGTAATTGTGTGTCAATCAAGCCAAGAATATTATTGCATATACTGCAATCTAATACGGTGTTGCATATAACGCAAGCCAATCTTAGTGTAGTGTAAAACACAAGACATAAAATAAATTAAAAAGAAAATATCTCAAAAATTCTCAGGGTGATACATTATACCCCCTTAAAATGAATTTCTCCCTCAATATTCAACAAGTTTATAAATGTTTTACTACTTGAATGTTTATTTTATAGTAACCCACATAGCAAAGAAAGAAATACTAAAACTAAATTTAAAAAGTGAATGTTAGAGACAAAATGGTTACCCAAAGTCACTCATCACTGGGTTTCCAAATAGGATAACATGGGTTTCAAGTGAAAACATGAATATGGAAGAAAAATATTACCGTCACATCCTGATGGATAGTGATAGTGAACAAGTTTTGGAGAAATTTAACAACCAAAAATCTATAAATCTATGATGATTTGAGGGACCATATGATTAATCAGATAAAAAGGTACTAAGATAGCATTTTTGGTTTTCAAGATCCTTTCCCTAAATTTGATGAACATTAGAATAAATACTTGGTTTTAGTATAATCTCACCATTGTTAATGCCTTGAACAATTTCCAATTCATCTCTTATTCGAAGAAATGAAGTTGAATTTTTAATTCAAGAAGTGTTGGAAGATCATGCGATCAATGAATTGAACGATAGATAATTCCATTTGTCATTATAAAATAAAGTTTATCACAAGTTATCAAATATGTATAAGTCCACATATGGTGAGATAATACGTTATTCTAACAAACTTCATCAGATGCTCAAAATTTCCCAAAATTTGATAACCTTACAATCCTTCGGAAAGATGAAAATCCAAAACAATAAAAAAATTCAAAGAATCGTCTAAACATTTTTTCCAAATATATAATAAGATATCTCTAGTTTGTAAAATTCCAATAATGTGAATAACTTCATGGTGTTTTCTCTTGAGTCATGGTAACAAACTGAATAATCAGACATCCTTATTGAAAGAATGCATGTTTACTTATTCTAAAAGTAATTAGATTTTTTTCTTAAGTACCAAAAATTTGTATACTTAATCCATTATAGAATAACCATATTTTCAATAACTCTATAATTAGATCTCAAGAAACTAGCATCATCCAAATTTCTTATTCAAATCCAACATATCTTTAGCCAAGCATCATTATCTTAACATATGGTGCATATTAAGGGTTATCTTCCCATTAATCACGTTTTCTCTAAGTATATCACCTTAACCTTAAATAAATTTTATGTATCCTTATAAATATTCAATATATCCTTTACAACCCTTAATTAAAAACTTATATTGAAAAAATTATATATTTCATGATTCATATAACATAATTTTTAAATCCGAAACAAATACACCTCAATCATCAAAATTTATTCTTAAACCATTACTCATGATCCATCATCATCAAATTTCCTAAAATATGAATCATTTATTAAGGTTTATAAACCTCAATATTCTTAGGTTTAATGTAAAAAAACTAGAAGAAAATGACATAACATTTACACGTCATTTACAATCTCTTTATCGTCACTAGTATGACCAATACTCGTACTATCATCATGATTATCTTCATGATATTTCCACTTATGAAATTTATCGTCATCATTTCTATAATTTTCACGTATGAAACATTAAATGGTTAAACATGTTCATTTTTGTTTTGGCTATTGACTAAGTCCAAAAAGAATATTGGCAGAAATATATATCAGATATTAAAAACACATAAGTAAGATAAATTACTTATAAAATTTCAATATATGATATCTTTGGTTTAATCCTTTGTGATTATTGATTGTTACCATAATTCTAGGACTATAATATATATTTATACTTACCCATAGGGGCATCCCTATACATACCACATAAATATCTATATGGATCCCTCTAATGTTTTCACATCCTATTTTCCAAAGGTTAACTAAAGCTTCGATCTAATACCAAAACTAACAACCCAATCTTGACCTATATAGAGAGATCATTTATTTTTAGGAATAATTAATACATTACCAAATTATATTCCCAAAGACGGTATTAGTTTAGTGTCTTTGGAAGCATGGAATATAATCTTCTAACTCGGTGAATGATCATCAACATCTTTCACAAAGATCTTCCCCTTTTTTTCCTACCTAAAACCATTATTTATATCCTGAGGAAAAGAAAACATAAAATGGGTGAACTCACATTCTCAGTAATGGTAAACATGAAGAACATAAAACAAAGCATAAATATAAGAATGTAAAAATATGAACATATATTTTGAATATCAAGATTTTGAGTCCTAATAAAATTCTTGGCAGTACGTAAGGCATAGATCATAAAGGAACATTAACTATGATAAAATAAAATTCAAATAAAACATAGAATTATTGAAAACCAACAATCACATAATATGATATCCACATTTACCAAGGCATTTCTTCCATGACCATAATAGTGTACAAAGTCCATTACTGAACCATGTTTACTTGCTGATCTAGCCATGTATTACTGAACCAGATTTACTTTTCATTCTATCCATCTATAATTGAACCAAATTTACTTTCCATTAAAAAATATATATCTTATGAGTTATAAATATTTATCCAACACATTATAGGGAGATATAGGTCCCACCAATATCATGAGATATAAATATTTCATGTGTGATAAAAACCAAAAATCATTAATCATAGCATAACCCAAGAAATAAAATGGGTTTCTTAAAAAGCATTTAATCATAACAAAATCCATATAAAATAACATTCCATCATTAACACAATATAATATTATTAATAATAGGGATAGAAACATAACCCTCTTAAAATTGTGTCATCTTATATAGAAGATAATTTTGATAAAACACTTGAACATAATCTTGGAGGAAAATATCATTTCTTCTTCAAAACTATTTTATTTTTTCAAAATGTCATGAAATTGTTAAAAAATAATTGAGTTTAAAATAAACATGAATTAATGTAGAGGAAGATTCATGTAAATAAAGTGTTTAGAAGACATAAAAATCCATTCATCCTGAATAATATAAAAAAAATTCTTCTCGTACTTTTGTTGGAAAAGTTAGAAGGTACCTCGTATAGAAAATGGAAGAAATATTCCTTCCATACCACATAGTAAAAGTCAAAAAAGGTAAAAATTACATTAAACATAAATATAATGATAATAAATATTTTATGAAAACATTTTTAGAAAAATGGGCATGGATGATAAATATACCCTTAATAAATACTTATGTATAAACAATCTTGGATGAAAATGAGATTTGAAACATTATCCCTTGCCTTATGTCTGATTTCGTCCTTATGTGTCAAAAAATCTTTATAATGGGTTTAAACATATTATTAAATTGTAACAGAACCATAATAATATTTATGATGTCATATATGAATTACTTATGACTTTATATTTCCTGTTTATTTATCAATTCCATGTTAATACATCATTCTAAGTAATGATTATTTTATTTATCATATATGTTTTGAATTTATATTCCAAATATTATTACTTAGATCATGATTTACTTACTTCTTGTAATGGACCGGACCTCTTCGGTCTATTACTTTGCCGATGTTTTTTCAGAGGTGTTCTGGGAGGTTAATGTGACTTATTCCGAACAACAGGTTATTCCCAACAGCAGGTAGTTCGCAAAATCATTCTTATAACATCCGCCTTCCAACATTAGCCTTCCCACAACAGCCTTCCAAACAAAGCCTTAAAACATTTGACTTAAAACAGAAACCTTCCAACAACAGCCTTCAATAATAGCCTATTCCCTTTTCCAAATTTCTAGTTAATGAAAAATGATTCCAGACCAGTAAGGTTTCTAGACCGATGAGGTTTCTAGACCAGTGTGGTTTCTAGACCAGTGAGGTTCTATAGTGTTTCCAGACTAGTGATGTTTCCATATGAGTGAGGTTTCCAGACCAGTGGGGTTTCCAGACCAGTGAGGTTTACAGACCATTGAGTTTTCTATACCAGTGAGGTTTTATAGTGTTTGAAGACCATTGAGGTTCTACAGTGTTTCCAGACCAGGGATGTTTCCAAAACAGCGAGGTTGTACAGATTTTCCCACATCCTATTGTTTCTCCCCTGTGATGTTTCATACGACATAAAATGAATTTAAGACCTTGTTTGAACAGATTTATGGCCGAATAAAATCCCAGAACTCTTATATATATTTTCCTAAGGTTTGTGATGGTTTTACTTGGTCAAACCATGTAGTTTAATGTGACCTCTTTTAATGTAAAATCCAGTGTATCTTAAACTACTAATCCATTAAATCTTATTAAGGGACAAGATATATTAATTCCTTATTCTTATTTCCTGTTCCCTAGTTTGAGATGCTCAAACCATTCCTTTTTCCCTTAGGGGAAGTGTGATTGAACCTTAATCCTTGGATTTTTTTTCCCATGATGTTTCTTCTTGCTGCATGCGCACCCCCTTTTTGGTGCATGTAGTAAGTGTCAATAATTCATCAATAGAAGGTTTGATTGAACTCTATTCTTGTGTATTCTTCAATCCTTCTCTTATTTCTCCTTACCATGCAATGGCATGTGATCTACATGCTTCTAATGAAGTTTTATTGGCTGTCAGATGGTGTGGTCGTGCCACAAAATCCTCGTGTGGACAGAGTTGTCACGGGGGAGGAGATTGCAATCTGTTGTGTGGCTTGTTCTCGTATAAAGAATGTCAAGAACCATTTTAGGTAGGTGATTCATCACTTATCTTTTCTTTTACGTCAAAATGAAGAGTTATAATGTTTTAGCCTAGTGGATCATAATGGAATTGACATATTAAATATTTGAACTAGATAAATAAATTGATATCAATCATATGTTATTGCCTCTTGTTTTGCAAGATAGTGTGACATATTCGGTTGGTTTTTTTATGTTTTCATTCTTCATAGAAATTTGAAATGAACAAAAATATGAAATTAATTGATAATTGTTTGGCTAAAAATAAAGAGGCATATAAATGAATCTGGTTGTTGTTGTTGTAATTTGATTTTAATAAAATTGATACGGTAAGCATGTTTATTCAATTCATGATAAGTTAATTTTTATTTTCCCTATTGTTAGAACCAATAAATAATAAATTGGTTATTTATATATGGATTAAATGATTGGTTGTTTGATAATAGATAATTCCTCGTAGGGTTCAGTGTTACCATCTTTCTTGCATAAGGGTTAAGAGCCTATTTGATATGATGTTTTTTTCCTACTTGTGTTGTGATATGTGGGGGTAGGGAGCCCTATGGGTTGTGGCAGTAGTTGGCGCCTAGAGTGGAGAGATACATAAGTTTATAAGTGTTGGTGTTAGGAAGGACCCCAGGTATGATGAAATGGGTTGGATGTGAATGTTCGGATGTTTTCAATTTCATATTGGTTGTTTATATTCTTTACCTTCCCCAATGCTCAAGTTAGCTATTTTTCTTAACCTCATTCCAAAAGGGGCAAAGACACAAAGGGTATGCCACGTGATTTCCATGTTTAGCTTCCCGAGGGAGGATGGGTATACGATATTAATATAGGTGGAAAAGACTTTATGTGTAGTTCATCTACTCACCGCATTGATCCCACTTGTTTTCAGTAGCTTAGAATGTATTTCAATAATTCATGGGAATATGAGAATGTAATAATTATGTAAATAAATTATTGAATAATTGATATTAACCCACAAGGTTGATTCTTTCTGGGTCACAATGTTGAGGTTGCGATTTAATGGAATATTTGACGTTGGGTGTGATGCTAATGAAACATAATGTGGAAACTGTAAATAGTTAATTAATGTTTAAAGAATTAATGAACGTGTAGTGAAACTGATGAAAATGGAATGATTTAATGTAATCAAGATCTTTAAATGGATTTGTGCTTATAGGATACATAGTCTAAGAAGTGGCAGCTAGGAATCTTATAGACATTAGATATATTGGAGTCTATGATTAGGTTATGCCCATATTATGGTTGTGACCTATAATATATTCGGTACTTTTTTCATTCTACTAGCTACTATTCCCCATCAGTTTGGCAAACTAACACCCCTGAGATTCTAAGCCCCGATAGTGTGTTTTCCCCAATATCCTGGTGGGAGGATTGATGACTGACAACCCCGTTTGACCCCACTCTCTTCTCTTATTAGTTACTTGTGCTGGTAGGCACATTAGTTAGTTTTCCCCATATATGTGTAGAGGTCTATAATGGCTTGTGGTTATTCACACACATATATTCTGAATATTGTTCCTTAGGGACTACAATTGGTGTAACGTGTATAGGATGTGATGTCTTGGGGATCATTACTCAGTGTATGGGTTGTAATGGCTTGAGGTATAATTCTCGATGTATGATACACATTATGTGAGATGTGGTGGCTCCTAGAAACTACCTGGTTACTTTTCTTATGGGAATGTGGTGGCTCTTTTTTATGAGTTGCATGTTGTGGTGCTTCACCCTGGTGTCTGCAGGCAAGCCTTTTTTGAGAGAGATGTTTAGGACGTGCGACGTTGGGGAAAAGAGGAAACCACTGGGGATGTGTTAGCAGGGTACCCTTGATATTATTTATTATATTATATACTCTTGTATGAGATACATGGGGATATTATACATGGTGAGGCTGGGAACATAGTTTATAAATTTAGGTGATGAGTTAGTTCCACTTGTTGTTCACTGTGATTTAGCATGTTCTCTTTACTTTTGCACGAAAGGCTCCGGGGAGGATCCTACTAAGTATATTGTTATACTCACCCTATCTATATAAACTATTTTACAGGTCACATGGATTAGATTGGTGATCAGGTTGTTAACTACTATCTTTGCGTTGTATAAGCTATTCAGGATTTTTGGTTGTTGTCATTTTTAAGTTGTTTTGGTACTTGCAGTTTTTCTGTTCATTTGTAGTAGTTTTGTATGAAATTGCTTATGTGTACTTTAGATTTTCTTTAATATTTCTATCTATGATGGATTTTTATGGTGTCTTTATTATCTATCTCTTTCAAATTTTTTCTCATAGAGTTTAATTTCTCCCATTTGTGTGTGTACTATACCCTCAATGCTAGTCCCCAACCTAGGATTTGCAAGAGGCGAGACTCGGGGGTTATTATCTCTCTCTCACATTGCTGGACCAGGAGGGGTAAAAATTGTGGGGAGGGAATCGTGATACATTGAGGACATAAACCAATATTTATATATCATAAATATTCAGTGTATAAATATATATAATATATAGATAAATGAAAAGGAATACACTGTTCTTATATATGGTATGCCATATGTACGCATGAATACTATTTCCATTTCTTTATTGGATTCAATAAAAAAAAGTAAATGAAATATATATATATATATATATATTCATAAATCCTATATAATTATTATGTCATATGTTTCATGCTTATTTATTATATATACTTTATAACCATTATTGAATGGTTAACTTGGAGAATGAATCTAATCGCGTCGTGGAGATGGTAAACCGTACGTACGCACAAGGGACGCTATGATTTACTAAATAGTTAAATGGTATATAATTTGATGATATATTAGTTATAAAGAACAATTATGATGTTATATTACATATTTATATACATTATAATCATCATTATACCCATCCAAAGTGTTGTTCAATAAAAAATTACACCATGACGTGAAGACGATAAGCCGTACATACACACACATGGTAATATTGTTATTTTTATGATGGATAAGAGGTATATGATTTTCCAATGACTATAATAAAAAAATGAATATTATACTAGATTTTTTACTTTAGTATGAATATAACATAAGAAGAGAATGTTTAAGAATAAAATAATTTTGAAAGAGATGATAAAATAATTACCTCGTTTTCGAGTATCTCCTTTTGATTTCCACAAAAGGCATACGTAGAATAGATTTCTTCCCAATATTTGGACTATAGTAGGAAGAGATGGAATTTGGGAGATTTTGTAAACAGAATTTGGATGACCCAAGAGGGTTTAATGGTTTGAGTTAGTGGGTAGATATGGTGACCCTTTACAAATGGAGGAGGGGTACTTTCAGAAAGTATTGATATATTATTTCATTATAAATTGATTTTGAAATTATAATATTTCCATAGTGCTAAATATTGAGTATATGATGATTATGGTTAGAAATACTGTCATTTAATATGTTTTAGACTTGTTTAGGACACAAAAGTAACCTTATCTTTTAGCTTTAACACATAGTTAAAAACATTAACTCTTCCCATGTTTTCTTTTATTTTCATAATATTTAATTTCTATTGTTACTATAAAATGAAAAAGAACCTAAAGTGGATTATTAATTAAATTTATGAAATTTTATAAGTCATATTGATAAGTCTAATATTTTTAGGACTATTATATCATTTAATAAAATAGTTTTTGTTTTAAAAACTCATTTATGTCAATTTTGACACTATTAAGTAATTGATTTTTTAAAGACATAAAAACATTATTCCTCATAAAAAAGGAATTTCATCATCCCTAACATGTCAATGTCATCCAAAAAATTCGTTTATTACATAAAAATGTTCAAATTACATTTATTATAATATTTATAATATCATTCGTTTGAATATTTCATTAATAAGACAATCACAACATCATCATTGTGTCATAAATAAATTTATGTCTTTAATGTATAAAAATTATAAATATAATACCATAATATAGGAAATATTTCTATATTTAAAATTAATATTTATAATCCACGAGATCATTTATATAAACAAAAATAAAATTGTTTTAGTTACAAGATGCAAGTTTATATTATATTTCCCTTTTCTTTAAATTAAAAATTATAAATTGTCATTATCACATCCAAGTGGCTCCATGGGGACCTAAAATAGACCCAATAATGATTATGGTCAGAAATTTCTCATAAAATATTATTATGACAAGTTTTATGTTAGTTTTAAATTATTATAATAATATTTGGTACCCTTGTTTACCTGATTTACCCTTTAACAATGGTAAATTAAAATAATTACTCAAGTTACTATTCATGATGTCAAAAAATAAGAGTAACGTATTTAAATAAATTATTCATTATGATTCCAAATATGGAAACCATTTTTATAAATTTAAAACTGAGAATTGGTATAAATTAATTAAAATTTAATTCCAATTGTCAAAACCAGAAATATGGTTTTTAAAAATAAAAACTTTCAAAAGATTAACATGTGTTAATGAACAATTTAAATTTAAAATTACTTCCAATGACAAAAATTTAATTAAATGATAAAAAAATTATTCCAATTAATCATTAAAACCAATTAGAAAAAATCTATTTATATAAATAAATTAGATGAAAAGGTAGTTTTGAATTAAAATGCAGTATTTTTCACTATTCATTAAAATATGAATTTCATTAGAAAAATTACAAAATTACAACCGAGGTATATTTTGATGTGTCACATCCAAAGAAGAATTTTATTATGACAAATAGAACTTAGAAAATTTTTTAGAAACTATATTTAAACCAAGTTCTCTTTCAAAAGGCAGAAAAACTGTTTTTTTTAATACTTCTTTTCTTCGAAAAATTTTATTTGTTCTTATATCATACCTAGAAAACATATAAGATAAATTTATAAAACTATATTGACTATATTACATATATATTTTACTAATAAAATCTATAAAGATTGATTTTATTATTTTTATAGACTCACTTATTTTCATTCAAATAGTTTTTTTAGAGGAAAGTTAATATTATTCATACATTTCATTATAATGAATATGTTATAATATTTAGTTATCATTATACTCAGTCTTGAGTGAAATAAATTATATCAAAAGAACATGATATTGTGTGTAAAACAAGTCAAGCATAGTGTTGCATATACTGGCAGCTAATAGGGTGTTGGGTATAATACAAGTTAATCTTGATGTAGTGTAAAACAAAAGACATCAATGAAATTAAAATGAATTTATCACCTAAAATATAAGTGTGTTACAACACCCTTTCGCATCAAATGAGAAGTGAACGTATCACTTGTGCAAACATACAACTTGTCTTCTCCATGCGACGATACAAATCAATTTTCATTACCAAAATATATAGATAGAAATTATAAGGATTTTAATGTTTATATATGATATTTATAACATAATTATAATTCCAAAATAATAATATAATATCTACATTCTTAATTTCCAGGATGTTATTAAATGATAACATCGTTCGTATGTATGTGTGGACTACCACCTCCAAAAGGTGATGCAATTTTTTTTTCATTTATATTTTAATAGGATGGTTATAAGGATGAATTTTATGAATATATATTATTTTTAAGATATAATATATTTTATCTAAAATATAATTATTATTTTAAATTATTTCATTTCATCTGTCGTACAACTAAAACAACGTTTATGCGTACGTATGATATACCGTCTCCATTAATGGTAAATTTCATATTTCATATCTACCTTTAAATGATTAATTTAAATAAATATATAATAAATATATATGATAATTATATCATTGTTAAAATTATTTATATTATAGACGACTATTCAATTTATGTAAACCAAAAATAATGAACCAAAATAACATAAAAAACAATGTTACCATGTACCAAAATAGTTATATTTGATAATAAAGTTTTAGAGAACAGATGATAAAAGATTATAATTATTTGATAAACTATGTGATAAATATTATTATGGTAATGTAATATAATTATAATAAATATATAATTATTATAAAGTGTATTTTATGAAGGAACTAAAATAAGATGCACGAGATTATTTCACAATATCTATATTATCGAGGATTATTTATTTTTTTGCCTCAATTGGAGGATATATCTCTTTCATATCCATGATTTAAAAAAATAATTTCAGAAAATAATTTAATATTATTATATGATTTCTTAAATTCATTTATAACCATTTTTGAGTTTTTGCAAAACTGTTTGAAAGGAATCTTCTTGCCATTTTTGAATGAGGTACTTTTCAACCTTTCCGACATAAATATGAAAGGAATGTTTTTTAACTAAAATAACATGAAAGAATTTTTTATTCACCATATCAAATATATTAATTGATGTTTCCTTCAATAGTTTGTATATTTATTTTAAAAGAAATTTTTTTCTTTTATATGTGCATAGTTTTTTAAAAATAACTTATTTTAAAGTGAAAAGAGAATTTTCATTAAAAATCTTCCAATGATATATTTTTTTCTTCTATTTAAAATAATGATTATATTTTATGGTTTAATGGTTTTATTATATTATTGTAAAATTTACCCATTTTATTGGAAGGTTTATGATTATTTTGATCAGATATGTTCTATTTTAATTCAATTAAATCTATAAATTTGGACAGGTTATGGTTATGTTTATTGACTGTGGTGATTTTTTGGAACAACTGGGTCCCGGGGACTGCACAAACACCCTCCCATAACATGGAAGTCAGGTCCTGGCCCTCCAAGTACCACCAATTGCCTCGCAGACACATGTTCCCCACCTAAGGGTCCACCCACATGCCTGAACGGGTCATCTGACTAATGATTATCCCCACAGGCCAACACATGTCATTTCTAGTGTGCATTTTCCTCACTCACACACAACCTGGAAAACTTCCCAGAAGTTCACCCATACTGATCATTACTTCAATCCAAGCACACTTAACTGTGGACTTATAATCAGTTAGGCTATTAGAAAAGGTGTTTCACCTTGTTTTCATGAGTCATATCATTTATCCTTTTAACCCTTTATCATTTGGGGATGTTACAATCACCCCCCCCCCCCCTTAGAGCACAATGCCCTCGTTGTGGGCCCTACATCTCAACCCTAGAAGTGCACCACAATTAAGTCTGGGTGCCACCTCTGACACCAAATGTAACAACTGGTTCTCAGTGACAGCACAAACACCCTACCATTACATGGTCGTCGGGTCCTGGCCCGCCAGGTTCCACCAGTTTCCCCGCAGTCACATGGTCCCCACCCAAAGGTCCACTCACATGACTGAACGAGTTATCTGACTAATGATTATCCCCACAAGCGAACACATGTCCTTTCCACTATGCTTTTTCTTCACTCACACAGACTTTAGGAAACTTCCCAGAAGGCCACCCATCCTGATCACTACTCCAGGCCAATCACGCTTAACTGTGGAGTTCTAATCAGGTAGGATTCTGAAATGAAAGGTGCACCTTGTTGACATGAGTCATATCATTTAGCCATTTAACCCTTTATCAATTGGAGATGTTACATTTTTATCTTTTCATATGTTAGTTTCAATAATAATTTTTATGTTGATTACATCTCACCCCTATTATATGGGGAATGAATTAGACTTAGTAAGTAAGGGGAGGGGCTTTCTATATAACCTCGATGCATCACTTGGTATCATGTGGTAAAATAACTTGGGTATTGATTGATGGATTATCCATTTATGTAATTTGACTTCTCATAAGTCCCAAAAAATACGTTTATTATGTACAATAATATGATTTTAAATAATTATGAGATTATTTATTTATTTCCATGTGATTATTTGATCAGTTATAATATACATGTATAGTTCTTATCTCATGTGATTATTTATATGGAATTATTAGATTTCCATTTATTTCCTACCACATTTTCTATGACTTATATATTTTTTGATGTATTCACAGCTTTATTCAGCATTTGAGCTCACCCTTTTTCATATGTTTCTTTTTTCCCTGGATTCCAAGGTTTATTATGATTGATATTCATAGATAATCTTAGAGAATAATAGTATTCCCAAAGAAATTACTATGTTTTAAATTATAATGTATGATTCAAGTATGTATTTAGTTTTAGAAAAATATTAAAAATATTTATTCCTTTAGGATATAATTATTTTTAGATAATGTCAACTTTATAAAGTAACCACTAACTTCGGGCTATTGGGGTTGTTATAATACCGAAATATTCTAAAAGAATAACATTTTATTCCATATCGTTTATGGCACACATCAAAAAGTGTGGAAGGGAAAATAAAATGATGAGACATTATGATATATTTAATATTATAAGTAAATTTAATCTATTATATTTCTTTAAATTCAGGAAATACCGAGTTAGCATGTGTTTAATACAACAACTGGTTCCTTCAATACATTGAGTTACACACAAGATAGAGTTTTACTGAATACAATTAATATTTATATTAATGATAACTATTATCTCATAGTCAGTAAATTAGAGGTTATGAATAGTTTTAAATAAATTATAAAAATTTATGGTTGAATTAATTGGTTACTAATTAATTAGAAATGAATATAAAAATCAAATGAATTTAAAAATATAATTTAATTATTACGATCAAAAGGAATTTTAATCTAAATAAACTAAATTACATAATATTATTGAATTATATTAATGAAATTTATATATTTTATATTCAATAATTTTTTTTAATTCAAAAAATTTATTTTATGGGTATAAAATAAGAACAAATATAATTTTACTCATAAATGTTAATTTTTTCTAAAGATATTTTATTCCACATTATAATGGATCTCCTATTTTAAATGTAAATCTTTAGAATTATATAATTTTAATTTCTAAAAATAAATTCTTTTTTGAAACATGAAATTAAAATTTATCTTAGGGTGAATTTATGTTATTTTTAAGTAAAGTTTTGTTGTTTCAATGAATAGTGGAAAATGCTGAATCGTAATTGGAAAATAACTTTTCATGTAAATAATTTAAAATTTAAAATTATATATTGAATTTTTTTTAACGTATAATTATACAAATTTTACATTTATTAACTTTTTATGTATAATTGATATCATTATTTCATAAAAAATATTCCATTTTTACATAATGTTTTTAATTTTATATTTATATGCTTTATTGGGGGAAATATTGATACATTGTTATCCTTTACCCAACATACATATTAGGTAGGGCACATTGTTTATGATTTAGATTGATCATTCAATATACGAGGAATATTTTTATATGAAATATAAGGATTAATTAATGGTTAATGAAATGCCCTATATGAATTGGTAGTCTCATGAAAAAACCCTTCATATTTTCTTAAAGTATATTAAATTTCCATAGAGGATATATCTTGACAATAACTATCTTGAAGACATATATTGATAGTTTATACAGGATTATACCCATAATCATGATAGTTTAGACATGTTTCTACCCATAGGCATAACTTTTTTGAGGATAGATATTCATAGTCACTATATTGAGGATAAATCTTTATAGTTTAGACATCCAAGATTATGAATAACATCATTATTGTTATTAAAAATAATTATTTGATTTATTAGAATATATATATTCAAGTTTCAAGATCATTTGTTTAATTATATAATTATTCGATCATATTTCAATATATCCATATTTATTTTCCATTATAAATTTATTTAATGGTATGTTTACTCATTTATTTACATTTCGTTGTTAATTATACACATTTATTCATAATTTATTCCACTTAACTTAAACCCTACTAATCATTTGAGATAAACCTTATTAAGGTTCATTTCACCAGGACTCCATGATAGTTAAAATGACTAATATGAAGTGACACACTAGTGATATTTTATTTATCCTCAAAAGAAAATAATTGTGCTATAATTTCTGTATTCAATAGTAATACAACAGTCATATATGTACATAGTTTACCAGGACTTCTAAAATATTAAGTCCTTTGGGATGCAACTTACATGTATCTTATTCCAATTAAATTGTTTTAGAAACCTACTCTGGGATACTGGGGTTTGGTCATTGTTGTTTATATCAGATATAGTTTAGAAGAAATCAAGGAAACTAGATATATGAAAAAATATATTAGGGAACCTAACCCAAAGATTGTATTTAAAAAATATCATATAAGAACATATAACTTAATTAACTTATGAGTAATGAAAACCATTATTTGTTTATGAGATTAAGGTTTATCATAAGTTCTAAGACTTAAATATCTATTTTTAGTTTTTATGTAATGTGATATTACCATGATTAAAAACATTTTAGAGAAACATATTAAAAGTATATATTTTAGTGAAAATACATTATTCAACAGATGATACCTTTTTATTTTATTGAAATATTTTTATGGGTACTAATAACCATTAGGTGTAGTATTATTATTAATTAAAATGTAATAATACTCAAATAAAAGATTTATAGTTTGTTAAAAAATTTATTTTGTTGAAAACCATAGTAAAAAAGGTTATTTAATGATTAATTTCATCTTAAGGATATCTATATTATTATTGGAAAAATTATAGGAGTACGGTTTAGAAAAAGGAAAAAATGTATGCCTAGTAACAAACCATCATATCTATTGAGGTAGTGAGGCTTAGACCCCTGACCAAATAATGATAATGGTTTCATAACTACTAATTACCTATATGTTATCCTAGTTAGTATTTAATTATTTTTTGTTAAACAATTTAATGAAAAAATATTAATGAAGACACAATAGTATTTATTTTTTTGAGGATAAAGATTAATGAATTAACAATATTTTCTTTAGAAAATTGGTATAGAGAGATATAAAGACTTGTTTATGGATCTTATAATCCCTTAAAAGTGAATTTTAGTGCTTCAGGCATAAAAATTAGTTTATGGATATTAATTTAATTAAGTAATAGATGTATTGTAAATTGATTGAAGCACAACCAAATGATGAAACTATGTGTATAGAAAAATATCATGTAAGTATATTTTCTTATAATTTAGGGAAGGTAAATAATTACTTATAATTAGGAAAAACATATAGAAATAAAATTTTATCCTAATATCTTTGTTTTTGTTGAACTGATTATCTTTTAAATCATCAAATATTTATAGTTTGGAGCCCCTTAAATTTCAATTGACCATTAAATTGTTTTTTTCAATGACCTCAATCACTCTATATAATTATTTACATTTTACCTCCAAGTCCATATTTACACTTTCCATTAATGTTCTCATACTTGGAAACATATCTATGTGTTGTTCCCCATGACCATGGTACTTCCCATTATCTCTTTTTAATAGGATTTTTTACCAACCCATATCACAATGTTGGATTTAAAAAAATATTTTAAAATTTAATATTTTTTATTACAAGTATTCAATAAAAAGTTTGAGGACATAACTTATTTTAGGTATAGAGAATGTCACACCACAAAATTATAAAACAATTACATTTTATTCAATATCGTGTATATCACACAACACCATACATAAAAAGGGAATATAAAATCTTGATAATTTTTGTAATAAATATTATTTTAAATAAATTTATTCTATTTTATAACTTTTAATGAAAAAAAACAAAGTTGTCTTCTTTCATATTCAATAATGAGTTTATTCGGAATCATTTATTTCACACAGGACAATGTTTTACCAAATACAATTAATATTATTTTTTAAAATGAAATTTATCATCTTTCTATTAAATTAATTATGATTAATGACTTAAAATTAATTTTTTGATTTTCAAAAATGCCTCTTTATGGTTGAGTGGGAACCAAAATACCAGGTGTGAGATAAAAATTCAAAGATGGAAAATACAAAGATCAAAATTCAAAAACACATAATGATAACATAAACCACGGAGAACTCAATAAAAGGTTTACCCACATAATCTAAAGTCACACCAATTATCCTACCATCATCATAATGAGACACAATTGTCATCATTGTCATCATGTCACCACTGTCGTCATCACTATCTAATCAACACTCTAGTCGCTAGAGAAACTGACTACCGGAGTCCATCATCACCAACATAAAACACAAAAATGATTCATCACAAACCTTCATAATCACAAGTAGAATATTTTTCACAATCACTATGAATAATAAGTCCAACAAGAACTAATGGATAGAGATTAATCTACAATAGGAGACACGTCATGTAATGCCCTTGACTGTTTGAAATGCGCATCCCAAAACACCTTAAAAACCATTGCGTAGGTCTAACTGGAAGATGTGTGTTGTAATACAGGAGAAAGAGACAAGTATGAATTGGTATTGGGACTCAACAGTGATCTAAAACATAACCTTTACCACCAAGTAATTAGAAATTAATATAAAAACCAATTGAATATAAAGTAAATATTTTTATTATTATGCACCAAATGAATTTTATTCTAAATAAATTAAATTAATTACTATTGGTGAATGATATTAATGAAATTTAAATTTTATATATTCAATAAAAATTTCCGAAATTCATAAAATGGATTTTATGGGAATTATATAAGAAAAAATCCAATTTTAGTCATAAAAGGATATATTTTTTCAAAGATGGTTTCGTCACCTTTTAATAAAACACCTAATTTAAAAATAAATATTGAAACATTTATAAATAGTTATAAAAAAATAAAATTATTTTCTAAAATTGTAATTTCAAAATTTTCTCAGGGTTAATTTTTTTATTTTTATTAAGAGTTTCAATTTTTGATGAATAGTAAAAAATAATGAATTGTAATGGAAACATGCCTTTTTTCTAAATAATTTAAAATGATAAATTATATTATGAATTTTTTTTGAAGTATAATTAGACAAATTTTACATATATTATTCCAATTTATGTCATTTGGATCAATTTGATATAAACGAATTCCATCTTTTGAACATTTTCTCTTAAAAAACTCAGTGTTTCATCCATTCTATGAGATAAATTTTAAATAAATTTGTTCCACTATTGTAATGTGAATTTGGGAAAATGTATTAAATATTTTGAATCATCTTAATTAATAATATATATTATTTTAAACTTTGGTTTTGACCAAAAATATTAGTGAAAAAATATTGATTAAGGTAAAAACAAGTTTACTTAGTGGTTAAACTTCGAGTATATGGTGTTCAAATGACAATAAAATTGATCAACAACCATTTTATAGACATATTTATACCATATAAACAAATAATATAATAGTCTTTGTTATGTATTCCTCCTGTTAGGTTAAAAATTTATTACAACTAACTTTCTTTTTCAAAATACCTAGCTTGTCCTTTCCCTCACTTATAAAAGCACAACACATATCCCCTTCTCTTAAAACCCATCAAGTATTTTGTAACATCCAAAAGCTACCCAAAAAAACTCCAATATTCCATATGCATATCATATAATAGTTTTTTGGACATCATTCAAATCAAGAATGGATTTTGGTATAAACCAAAAGTAGTTACCCGAAGAAGAGGTAACATTCATCAAGAAGAACCTTTGTTATATTTCTATCTCAACTCCTTTAATTATTCTTATATATTGATAATATAATAAACTCAGTATCATATTTATAATGATATATTTTTATATTAATGGTACAACCAACACCCACACACATGTCCATCAAAATGGATACACAATATTCATTTGTGTGTACGGAAAATTACCGCCTCACGAACCTATGGGATTCGTTCATCTAATACCACCTTTCAAGGATGGAAATAATGATGTATTTAGAGTTTATATATTATATATATATGATATTTTTAATTATATTATTCTTTTTTAATTATTATATGTCAGATACCTTCATTATTTCTAACTTGGGGGAATATGATAACATCATTTGTGAATGCATGGACTACCACCTCTTCAAAGCAATGTGTTTAATTCACAATTTACATGGAATGAATTACTGATGGGTTTAAAAAAAATATTATATATATATAATAATAATAATAAATTAATGAAAAAGATATAAATATATGGAATTAACTTTTCATTCTTTTAATTCGACAAGAAAATAGAAAGAAGGTTCATGCGTACCTATGACCTACTATCTCCATAAACAGTGTATTCAATTTCATATTACCAAATCATATAGATTACTATATATAAATATTTTATTAATAAATATGAAATCTAAATTATTTTTACATTATAGATATGATTATATCATGATTTATGTAACAAGGACAATAAACATTATGTCAAAACATACTCGAAAAGCAACATAATTAACACCTGAAACTATATTAACAAAGAAACATTATTAATTAACGGGTGATAATATATTAAAAATGTATCACATATTATATAAAAAATATTAATATGTTTCTAAAATAAGTTATTTACATTATTAAAACTATTATACATGAGGTTAAAGGGTGTTCAATGAACATAGATTGTATGGTAATGGGATTTTTAGTCTATCCTTTATTTCTGTGAGAATTGTTTCATATTAACCACTCACTTATTCTGTGTTGTGTATATAATACCCTATGAAATATTATATCATTAATGTAATTTATTTAATTATATTAAAATTTTCAATTTATTTTAGTCTTTCATGGATCTAATGTTTCAAAAGTAACTTAACTAGTAAGGGATTTCCTCCCGATTCTCATTCCATTGAGACATATTTGTTCCTACACAAAAATTCACTATTATGTGGTGTATGTACTGTCACATTGAAATTTAATATCATGATTAATTCATATTTTAGGGTATTTTTTGTTCAACTTTTAGTTATCTCATCCATGGGGATTTGACTATAAAATTACCCAGTTGTAAAAGTTGTTGTACAATATAAATTCCTTTATGATTATTAACATTATCTTGAAAAAAAAACATTATTATATTTATCTTAATATCTATAGTCTGTTATAATCTATATGACTATTTCTTAATCAAAATTTCATTATTAAATAGAATGTTTACTTTGAATGTTATATGATTTATTGGGGAAAATCATGATAAATTTGTATCCTTTACTCCATAAAAATATTTGACAAGGAACATTTTCATGATTTGAATTGACTATTCAATACATGAGGAATTATTTTTACCTGAAACACAAAATTTTGGGTATAGTTATTGGAATCCCATCAATTCATTGGTAGTCTCATGGGATGAAATTAATTGGTGACAAACCCTTATCATTTGATTCCATGAAATTTATATCCATCTGAAGGATAAATCATGACAGTAACTATATTAAGGATATACCTTGATATATTAGATGGATTTTTACCAGCATAATTGATAGTTTGGAAGTTTTATAAACATATTCTTAATGTATATTGAGAATATATCTTGATAGTAACTCTCATGGGGATAAGTATTGATTGTCTATACATCTAACATTGTGAATTACATCATAATTATTATTCCTTATGATTATTTGAATAGTTATAACATCCATGCTATAGTTTAATGCTAATGTGATTATTTATATAGAATTATTCAATTATATTTCATTTTTTTACATAATTATTTTTTATATCTAGTAATTTATAGGAATTTGTACTCATTTATTTTACTTCCCAAGTTGATTATGATCATTTTTTATTATTTCGTCCATTGTACCGAATGGTTAAGGGAATTGGAGCTCACCCTTATTTTTTTTCTTTCCGTAGGATTCCATTAATTTTTCAAGGACTGATATGTAGGTATATGATAGAGAAAATAATGTTTTCCTCAAAAGAAAAAAATTGTGTTGTAATTTTTCTATTCTATTATAAAACAACATGCAATTATGCATATAGTTTACCAAGACTAATAAACTTTTTATTCATTTTGAAAGCGATTTCATTTCATCTTATTCCATTGTAATGGTAGTAGTAAATGGATCCATGCTACTGGGGTTGGGTTACTACAATTGTTTTTATTTATAGTTGGTATTAGATGATGTTTGGAATAAACCATCAGAACTAGATTTTAGAAACATAAAGAAACAAAAAACATTGATAATATTCACAAATAAACCAGGTTTATGATTTTGATATTAGTTATAAATAAATTTTAAATTTATGTTAAGTATTTCAATTCTTTTGAAATTATATATTATGATTCATAATCTAATGTAGTGTGTTACATTTTTTTGATATTGTTACTAGTGGATGGAATAAAAACTTTATCAAAGAAAATAATTCATATATGGATTTAATTCATAGGAAAGATAATTTTATTGCAGATGAAGCAGTAGTTAGATACGAACAACATAAAACTATATTGGTATAGATGACTCAGGTTATAGGTAATAACCTTACCTGTATGGAGGATCCTTCATATCCACAACATGGTGTAATAATGTTAGACCACCTCATGTATTAGAAACGTTCATCATTCAAAGGGACAATAAATCCATTTAAATAAAAGGAATCGTTAAGTTCATTAGAGAAGATATTTCTTACTTTGAAAATTAATGAAATCTAGAAAGTTGTCATGACAATTTATCTTATCTCCAAATATTTTGATCAAGGGTAGAAATTGATTCAAAACACTAGAGGTAGATAAAATAAAAAACATTGGAGTAATGTATTCTAGGGTTGTTTTCATAGAAAAATATTTTCCTCAAGAATAGAAAGTAGAAATGGTGATATAATTTAGGATTATAAGACAAACAGAGGATGAGAATGTAGCTAAGTATGAATACAACATGACATGGTTAGAAAGGAATGTCGTAGACTATGTTTCTAATCCAAAGAGAAATATTGACCATTTATTTCATTGAATTAATCCAATTATTCAAAGGTAATTAATATCGAAAACATTCTCATCAAATGAGGATATAATATCATGTTCTATATATAATTTGAAATAATTATCCATGCCTTTTGGATTCCAAGGGAAGTACGATAAGAATAGGGATGTTAAGTACTCTAAAAAAGGAATTAAATAAATGGGGATGAAGGGAATGTTTTAATTCCTAACCTAAAATAAATTAGGAAAAAAAATTCATGGAACATTCCTAATGGGAATTGGAGTTTTCTACATGTGTGGAGAAAAAGGCCACTGGGCCCGTTATTGAAAGGGTAATAAAAATGTTGACAATGTAAAATGCTTCAACTATAACGATATGGGAAACTATTTGAATAAATGTCCTAAGGAAAAATGGAATGTGCCCTAAAAATTACAAGGGATAAATCCCAATCTTATGTGATCACAACAGTTAAGGTTAAAGATCCTAATGAGGTAGTGCCTTGTACATTAACCGTAACCTCGAAATTATCTAATTATTAATTTGATTCTGAGGCATTTTTTTTATCTTGTATGTTTTTTAATAAATTATACATTTACCATTAACCTTAATAAGTGAGTTTTAAATTAAAACTCTTAGTGGAAACCTCACTTCTAGAAATATGTGTCAAGTAGTTCCTATTACGCCACATAAATATGCTCTATTTTCTAATTTTTTTATCATACCCATAGTTTTATTTGATATAATCCTTGGTATGGAATTAAATTAGAAATATAATTAAATTATTTGATTCAAAGGAAAGTAATTTATGATTTATGATGAATATATGGATTTTTTTATATTTATAGGGGAGACGTCATCATCTGAGTCATGTTTGGATCCACGTACAGAAGCTCTTCTAAATGAGATTCTTGGAGACAAAGAGTGGACCCAATATCCCACTAAAAAGGAAATAATTAATTCAGGATGTAAATATTATACATGAATAAATTGATGTATTTTTTGAGGAACAACCTGGATATACATCCGAGTGGGAAGTTTATTTTATATTGATTTAGTCTCTGGTACAAGACATATATCAAATATTCCCTATAGAATGGATACTATGGAGTTAGTGATTTTAAGGAAAAAACTTTACGATTTGAGTGTTAATGGATTAATATAACCTAGTGTTTATCCTTGGGGTTCCCCCATTCATTTTGTTAAGAATAAAGACATTTCTATGAGCATATGCATTGATTATAGGGTAATCAATGCTTCTACGATAAAGAATAGAAATCCACTACCACACAATGAATACTTATTCAACCAACTTCACTAAGTTCAAAATTTTTAGGAGGCTAAAATTTATTATGTATGTCATCAATTACATGTAAATATGGATGATATACTAAAGAAAATGTTTTCAATGAATTATAAATAATGAGTTTAATGTAATTTCCTTTGGATTGACTAATGTACCATGTATGTTTTTGGATATAATGAAAAAATTACTCAATAAATATATATATAATTTTGTTATGGTATTTATTGATGACATTTTGGTATACTCCAAGAACTATAAAGACTATGATATGCACTTTTTGATCATTCTTGTGGCTCATAAAAGAAAATAGTTGTCTATTAATTTAGAAAGTGTGAATTATAGTTTCATAAAGTTTATTTTATTTTCAATATTTTATCTATGTATGAAATCTCATTTGATCCCTCATGTAAATATGAATTCCATGAGTGACCAATACTAATAAATATAATCAAGGTAAGTAGTTTCATTATTTTTAATGTTACTATTAATGATTTTTTTCAAAAAAATCCTGATTTTCAAACCCATTAATGATGCTTACTCATAAGGTGGTTATGTTTATTCAGAAAGAGGAAGTTGAAGAATGTTTTGAATAATTGAATAAAATATTGATGAATTCAATGATCTTTACACTACCCTTGAGAAATGGTGTATTTGATATATATAGTGAATAATCAAGGAGGGGACTTGGTTGTGTCATTATGCATAATGATAGAGGAATTTACTATACATAAAGGTAGTTAAAAATTATTAAAAGAACTATTCATCTCATGATCTTGAGATTTTAGTCATAATGTTTGTTCTGAAGATGTGGAGACACTATCTCTATAGTGAAACATGTGATATATATACAATTAATATGGTTTTGAAATACACATTATCATAGAAATAACTCAACACAAGGAAAAGGTGATGTCTTTAACGACTAAAGGATTAGGATTTCTCAATACACTACCAACCACAGATGTAAAATAAGGTAGAATATCCACTTAGAATGAAGGATCTTAGATTTATGAAAAAATGATGATTGATAATGATCATATGTTCATAGATCTATTAAATATAGATATGGTAATTATTAACTAAGGGGAAAAAATACTTTCTTAATTGATTTCAACACCATCATTATTAGAAAACCATCAATAAATTTTTAGTTGATTTCAAAACCGTAATTATTAGAAAATATAAAACGTTATTATTCTAATGATGAGTATTTTCAAAAGAAAATCAATGTTTTAAATTATGATAAACTTGTTGAATTTGAATATGATGATTCTGTTCTAAAATATGGAAAGGGTCTTTGATTTCCCTCTATACCCTAGCTAAAAGTGAATTAATAGATGATTCTCAGAGCTCAAATTTCAGTATACACCCTAAAAATTCCAAGATACATAGGTATTTAATGAAACATTTTTTCTATAATAATAAGAAGTTCGAAATTGTTACTTATTTGTCTAGATGTTTAGTTTATCAACAAGTGAAGGTAGGGAGACAACAACCTAGAGGATTCACGTATCCTCTACCTATTACTACATGGTAATGTGATGAAATTACTATGTAATTTTTCACTGGATGACCAAATACTCCAAGAAATAATGATATGATATCGGTTATTATTGATTAACGTACCAAATATTTACATTTACTCGCTACAAGAGAAGACTTTCCATTGGAGTTAGCTATACGACTCTCTATTAGTAATTTTTTAAAACATTATGGTGCACATCTATCAATTGTGTATGATTATGATCCATTATTTACATCGAGATTATAAAAAATTACTCAAAAGGATCTTGATATTGATATTCACTTGAGGACCAATTATCACCCTCAAATTGATGCGTAGTTTGAATGAACTATCCAAAATTTATAATATCTATTAACATCCAGATCACTTAAATTTCTAGGTATGTGGGATCAATAATTTCCATTTATAGAATTAAAATATAATAATAACTTTCATTAATGTATTGTAACATCACCATGTGAAGAACAATATGGAAAAAGATATGGTACACCAACTTGTTGGGATAATGTTGGTGAAAATAATTTTCTAGGTATAGAACATTTGGTTGAAAAAATAGAAAAGGTAACAAAAATTCAAACCTGAATCAAATTTTCCCAAATTAAGAATTAGGGATTTTCTATTAACCAGTGAAAATATTTGGAACTTCGAGTGGTAGATCATAATTTCTTGAAGGTGAGTTCATGGAATGGGCTTATTAGATTTGGTACAAAATGAAAACTGATCCCCAAGTGCATCATACCATTTGAAATCCTTGAAATAATTGGATTTTTGTCTAACCATTTTTAAAATCTATCTAGCCTTTTTAAATCACACTATCTATTCCATATATCTTTGTATAGAATGTACATAATGAACCTAATACATGTTCTCACTTTTGATGAAATATAATTGGAAGGTAATTTATCATTCTATGAAGAGACAATCTATATTATAGACACTATAGAATATGTTTTGAGGAATTGGATTAATTTTTTGGAAAATGCATTTAAAAAATCATAAGATAGAATAGGCAATGTGGGTACTTGAGAAAATTATGATAAAGAACCGCCAAAATATATTTATGGGTTGATTTAATGGTAATTGAAGGTTTTATTTCTTTTAAATGAGTAAAGAATATAATACCCCAAAATTTTATGTTACGTCTCTTTTTAAATTAATTTAATCTATTCGATAGCTTGTGTAGCATGAAAAACTGAGATAACAATAACTACGATCTATGATTTTGAGATAGCTATAACCAAGCCATTTGATTAAAGGGTATGAATGAAACTAAATAAATTTTTCAAAACATACAGTTCATTATTTTATAAAATATATTCATTGGTAATCAATTCATAAAAAGAGTGTTTTTTCTGAAAAACTAGATTTATGCGCCCAATATATTTATATCATAATAAATTGATTTAGTTAATATTAATGATTAATTTTAGTTTAATTTATATATATTATATATTAATTTAAATGTTTTAAAATTCGGATAATATTTTTATTTTACATGGGTTAAAAAAAATCCAGTTTTTTTTTATTGAAAACAACATTTTATAAAAAGTAGTTTCTGTCATGTTTTGCGCACTTATATGGAAATTAAATTTGGACACTTATAGGTATTGAATATACACAATTAACTAAATATTTAAAATAATGAGGTTCATATTTGATAATTTTCTCCTATTAATTTTTTGTCAAAATGAACAGAAAATGTGGTAAACTTTATCGCCTCAATAAAGAGTAAATTGGGTTAATATAGGCTGAAACACAGTGATAAGTCCATAATTACTCATCATAATTGTTATAGGATGAAGATTATTCAACACTTGTCACCTTAGGAACAACTTTTTGTTTTTGTATAGACACTTTTCAATGACATTAACTTATATATTATTTAAATCAAAGATAGTTACAAAATTTCACTCTCAATGTTCTTAGTATATTTTATGTGTACACATAGGGAAAAAAGAAATATATGAATGAAAATAAATGTCTAAATTGATATGAATGAAATTTTTTTGGTTATATAAATTAATTTTTAATTTTATTAAATTATATAATTATTTTAAATTCCAATGTAATGCTTATACAATATTTAATTAATTAAGATAAAAATGAAATAAATGATTTTAAAAATATTATTTTTGACATAATTTGTATGATTTAATGTCTCTGATGAATTTTTTTGATCTATGTTAAATATTGGAGAGGTTTAAATCTTTGTATTCTAATTCCCCCTTTTTCTGTATGAATTTGATGTAAAATTAAATGAATAGCTTCAAAAATAAAAAAAATTATATTTTATCAAAATAATAATTTATTAAATTATTTTTAAAAAATAAAATAATTAAATAAGACAATGCGGATATGATATGGTCTAAAATTTTATTTCTTGTCCATTTATTGGCTAATTCTAACATTATATGTAAAAATTATAACTCTTTAATATGTAAACATTTGTTACCGTAGTTAAAATTAAAATTTGAATAGGTAAGGGTTAATCAAAGTGATAAGATTTGAAATGTTACAAAACATGTCTAAATTATTTTATATAATGATATTAAAACCCTTTGAAACCATATATTTGAAACTCTTTTAATTTTTATGAAATTATCTTGATAATTAATATATAATAACTATGTATTTTGTGAAATTCCAAAAGTTCCCCTCACCTCGATTTTAAATAGAAACTTCCTCCTTCACTTCTTCACGCCTCATTGATCCATATAGATTTAAAAATAACAAAAAAAAATATTTTAAAGAGTCTTATAAAACTTATTTATCTGTTTTCTCCCTAAAAGAACTACCTTAATTACCTAATAAAATAATCTAAATAAGATATTCTGAAGGAGTGGTAATTATCTTACATGACTTCTTTCAGCTTATTCTCTCTACCACTTAGAAATATAATGAAGTTATAATAAAAAAACAATTTAGGTATCATGATTATATTAAAATGTTTATATGATTATTATACCACCATTACCCACCCTCATTCCCATCAACTGAGATGTGAATGTATCACTGATGTGTACGTATGTATTACCATCTCAACATGGATATAAAATTACTTTTTCATTAAAATCATTTATATATAAGAATTATAATGTTTAAAATTTTAATATATGAAAGTAATAACATTATTATACATATTGAAAAATTATTTTATATTTACCTTCTTACTTTCTGACTTGTTGTTAAACGATAACATCACTCATCTGTATGTGTGGACTACCACCTCCACAAAGTGATGTGATTCAGTTTTAATTTAGATTTTACATTGATGGAAAGAAATATGGAGTAAATTTATATATATTATTTTTATTATATAATAATTATTAGATAAATTATAATTACAATTTACCTTTCATTCATCCTATCCGTAGAGTATTAAGACAACATTCATTTGAATGTTCGACCTATTATCCCCTTGAATGATATTTTTTTTCTATATCGATCTTTAATGATTTAAATTGAAAATAAATATCATGAATATGTATGATATTAATGACATTATTAAATTATTTTGATGATTTAACCATTATCAATGTATAAATATGGAAACTACTGAAAAAAACATACGTGAAAAGAGAATCAGTTATTACTCAAAACAATAATTTTTAACAAATAATTGTTAGGAAAATGGTGATCAAATATTATAAGTTTGTAATAAATGGTATTATATATATTATTATTGTTATTTAGTTTATTTATAATAAATATATATTTAATATATATGTGTTTTTAACACGTATGATGGAAGTTGACCCTAAAGTAAGGGTTTACTTCATTCTCATAATTATTTCGGATTATTTATGTTTAAGTCTCAACAGGGGGATATTTCAATTACAAATAATATTTTTCTAAAAATATTTTTAAACATTTATTTAATATTATCCTATCATTTCTAAAATTCATTATTACCCATGTTTCGTTCTTTAAAAATGGTTTAAAAGTAATATTCTTTTCGTCTTTCGAAAAAGGTACTTTTCATCCCTTCTAAAAAAACATGAATGGAATCACTTTTACTAGTACATAACTGATGGAGTTTTTCACCATAATGACTAATATACTCACTGAATCTTCCTTAATTTTATTCAAGGTTATTTTCATTGTTTTTTTAAATTAATATACCGTAATTTTTTAAAAAAATTATTAATTTCAACGTGAAAAGTGAATTTTCATAAAATATCATCCAATAAGATTTTTAATGTATTTTTAACTATGTCTGTATAATTTTTTAAAGGTTTATGTTTTTTTTTTAATTTATTATTTTATGGTTTTATATACCATATTTTATTAGATGGATTGTGATTATTTTTATTTTATTTTTGATTTTTTTAATAACATTCTCCATATTACTTTAGATGGGTTATGATTATGTTAATTGAGTTGGGTAATTATTAACATTTCATATATATGTTCCAACAAAAATGTTTATATTGATTGTATTTTATCCATTTCTTATGAGGAATGAATTTCACTTATTAAGTGATGAGCCTGGCTTGCTTTCTTTTGTCATTTGATGAATACATATGTCTCATTAGAGAAACAATTTTGGGTATTGGCTAATACCTTATATAGTTATATAATATTTTATAGTACAATCCCTCAATTGAATTGTTTATTTTGTCTGGAATTATGAATTTCTATCAATATAATATAATTCATTGATTTTTATGTGATTATTTGATAATTTATGATATGCATGGATAGTTTTTAACTTGTGTGATTTTTTATATGAAATTATTAGATTTCTAATTATTTTCTTCCATATTATTCATGCCTTATTTAGTTCTCTATATATTCATTCCCTTACTGAGCATCTTACCTCACAATTTTTCTTATGTTATTTTCTTCATGATTCAAATAAGTATATTATTATTGATATTAAGGGATAATCTAGGAGGATATTTTTTTTCAAAGGAATTACTATATTTTATTTTATATTTTCAATTATAATGTAACATTCAATTGCGTATATAATCTTCCAATACTACTAAACAATTTGGGCCATTGGATGTGATTATTTATATTTAATTCCAATTTGATAATGTATCCACCAACTCTAGGATACTAGGGTTATTGTGTTAGATTATATGATATAAATGATATAAAATTAATTGAATATTACTATTGAATTTTGACCTTTTTAGTTAATGAAAGAAGATATATAGGTCCCTTTGATTAAATGAAAGGGTAAAACTATATTCATTATCTGTGATGACCTTAGAAAATTCTTTTAAATAATTTTAAAAGAGTTATGAATTTTTTTTAGAATTTTTAGATGTTTATCAATCCTTTTTATCAATATATCAATTGATAAGGCTATGAAATTACATAGTATCATTCATAGAAGGGTTTCCATTTTAATTTTTATAAGTTATTTTTTCTTTTTTATAGGCCATTATGTGTTGAAACATAGTGCAATTTTTCTGTGGGATAGTATTTTTTCAACTAAGAAGGGATCCTATTAGGTCACACACTATGTGTATCAATTATATCATTAGATTCCATTGAATTTATGGTTTATAGTAAATTTATCCCATGTAATTGAATAATATTTTTTGAAGTTATATATATTGTAAATTTAATCATAAGGATATTCATGTCCAAAATAATTGATCTTAATTTTATAATTTTTTTTAGAATAAAAATTAAAATAATGTTTATTTATTCATTATATGATAGAATATGAAATTTATTTATGTATTTCTATGTTAAAAGAATAAAATAAGTATTTAATTAGAAGTTATGTTAGAATAATATTTATATTATTTAATACATATTACTTTGTAATCTATGTTTTTATAATATATATGGGTTGATTATATCGAGTTAATGATTCAATAAATATATTTTAATAACATTTATATAAATATTTATTTATTTATTTAAGAACTAGAATAAATCAATCCATCTTAAATAATAACTTATTTATTATTATATTTTTATGTGAGTTGACATGGATTTTTTTTTGTAATTAAATTAAATGATAGGTTCTTATGTGAATTTGTTAACACAAGTATAATAAAAACAATAATCACTTCTTTTGACACTTTAACCACATTTCATCTTACTATTCCCTTAATATCTATAGAAATAATTACAGATAATACCCCCTCTTCTTTAATATTTCTTGAGATAAAATGTAATATATTTTTATATAAAACCAAGAATTAACGATTTAAATAACTTGATCCACAAAATCTAGCCTTTAAGATATCAAAAATGGCTATCTTTGCATAATGGAACACCTGTAGATATTTCTTGATTAAATATTGTTTGGAATAATTAAATAGTCACCCTATAAACATGATTGAAAATCAGAGCGATGATTTCTACAACAAGAGAGAGATGGTAAAATGCAACATAAAATAATATGTTATTTAATTGAATTAAATAATAAATTATAAATTATGTTTTTTAAAAGGTTGGGGTCGAAGCCTCATTTATTATTGAAGAAAAGAAAACACCTCCTTAATAGGGTATAGGGAGACCCTTTACATTTCCCGAAGGCCCAGTGGGAATTTAGCCCATTACATTGCTCGTATGCCCATTTTTTTGGCCTAAGACCCATTCAATGAATAGTACGTCTACATTACCCGCGCTCCTATACTACCACACAGTACTCGCCACTACTACAGTACCCTACCGCTACTACAGTACCCTACCACCACTATATTACCTGTCGTTGTTACAGTGCCACCACTACTATAGTATGCTATAGTACTGCTACAGTCCTACGCCCAGTCGGTTTTGAACCCCCATTTTTCATTTAGAATTAAGGGGTGCTTACCAATAATTCAAACCCCAACTACTAATAATAAATTATGTTTGATTATCCTATGTGGGGATTCTGGAATATTTTCATGACTTTTAATGATTTCAGTTAAATGGGAATCTGGCCTTGCTACTTTTGTTATGCCAGGATCTTTCATATTTTACCATGTCAATGCTAGAGAGAATGCACACACACACACAAATATATATTAAGGCGAGTTATTGATAGAGGAATATAATAAAATTTACTCACACATATAACAAGGGACAAAATAATTTGATATCTCTCCCCACCATCATATGTAATACATGGACATAACCACTGAACTATCCCCCATTGGGGAGAAAATGATAGAGGGGTGAAAAGTATATTTTAAATAATTAGGGTGTAAGTTATAAATTGTTAATTTATATAATATTAGTGATCAATAAGAGTTATAAAAAGAGAGGTTACTTCTTGTTATCTCCACATTGATATCTTTCCATTTTTATCTAACTGTTCGTGTGTAAATATTAGTGGAATGTGATCACTGAATAATGGTTTGGATTAATTATTTATAGATTATCATGTCTAAATAGAAATTTATATTATATTGTTATATAAAATATTAAATTATATGATAATATTTCCTTAGGCCCTAACCATTCTATTTTCACCTTTATCTCTCTAGACTATATTGTTAAGGGATTTAATACTTTGGGTATGGTGTCACGCAAAATGGGATGGGGGCCATTCCACTTACTGGTATCTCTATGATTCAATATTGATAGTCACATGGGTTATGTACCAAAATGACATAGGTATTATTAATATGTGACAGGGACTGTTATTTATTTACACATTTTATGAAAAACGCCATTAAATGGATATTTTAGTTATTTTAGATAAATGGTTATGGTTTTTGGGAATTTTTATTGTGGGAAAATATAGATTTTTCTATTGATGTTATATTCTCGTGAACATAAAAAAATTTATAAGAATGAATATATGGTTCTTGAATTTAATTATTTTAATGATTGATTATGTTTTCTTTCTATATGATTAATATGATTTTTATAATCTTTATTTAGATTGAGAATATTATCAAATAATCTTAAATAATTGATATGATAATGTTATAGTTTTTTGGATTACGGTCAATGAATAAATTTTTTAATATAAATAATGAGTATAAAATTTTCACAATAATAGGATTTGATTATTTTAAAAAGAATATTTTAATCGTAAATTGGAATTTCAATTTAAGATTTGTTTGTTAAGCAAATTTGGAATGAAAATCATTTTAGAAAAAAATGGTTATTATCATGATAAATATGGTTCTATATGTTAGTAGAAACTATGAACGTATAATTGAATTAATGATGTAGCATGATTCAATAATGACTATGGTTAGGTGGCAGGACACAAAAGAACCATTTTGTTTTTTTGGGTTTGTATCATATTTTCATGATATTTTTATTTTTCATGGTCCATGAAATATGGTATTATTTATTCTTTTGAACAAAATTCTAGAATTTTTTATTTTTCTTTCTAAAAGTTATTTATAGATTACTAATATAAAAACTTTTTATTTGTTTGATTTAAAATAATATTGGTTGTATTGTAACAACCCAGGTAAATAATGAATAAAACATTTTCATATTTATTAATATTTACGAATTAAATATTAATTTTACTTTAAAAGGGTTTCTATGTTCGATAGCGTACCCGATACGCAACAAATAGTTTCATTGAAATCATTCGTTCCACACTAGTAATAAAATAATATTATTTTAAATGGTAGTTAACACATAGCCATTGTATTGGTGGGAATGGATATAAATAACTGAAATATGATTATATATGTTTTTAAATGTTTTTACATTTATCCAATACAAGATAAAGGCTTAAAATACGAAAAGAATTCAATTTTAGGCGTATATGCCCTAGTTTTCACTAAAGGTTCACTTATCGCCTTTTGATGGAGAACCATCATTAAATATAGTTTTGTTTACTCTTATACATTCTATTGGACCAAATAAAACTCTTCTTTAGAATTGGGACATCAAAATTTACTTTGTGTAATTTTTTGGTGTTTTTCCGATAAAGATCATTTTTTTAATGAATAGTGTAAAATGTTGTATTTTAATTCAAAACCACTTTTGAATCTAATTTATTTATATGATTATATTATCTTTTGAATTGGTATTATAGTGAAATTAGAATATATTTTTACCATTAAATCCAATAGTGGTCGTTGGAATTAATTTCACTTTGAAATCGGACTTAAACTACTGTCAATCTTTTGATACTTATTGTTTCATAAAAACACGCTATTTGCTCTGACAGCAAGAATAAATTATTAAATAAATTAATGCAACTTATATGTTTTCAATTTTGTAAAATGGACTTCATTTTTGAATTCAGAATATCAAATATAGCTTAGGGTGAATTTTTGATATTTTTCTGAAAAACTTCAATTTTTGATGAATAGTGAAACCACTAAAGGGTACTTAAAAAACTGATTTTTCGTTTAAATGAAATTTTACCACCTCTGGGATTTGAATTTCAATAATCAGACATACATTGTTGTCATTAAGAAGTAAAATGTGGTTCAATGGGATTAAAATAATTTTTTTTGGTGAATAGTAACTTTTAAGTTTTTAAATGCGATTAGAGGTAATTAGTGTAGCTTAAGGTAAAAATAATGTTTTAATAATATAGATGAGATTTACACATGTCCTACCCTCATTGGATTTTTCATGGATGACCAAGACAATCCATGGGTCAACTTGGGGACCCCATTGAGCCACATTGGTTGGGAAATGAAATAAATAACTTTTTATTTAATGTTAAAGTAAAAAATGACACAAACATGAGTTATTTTACTCAAACAATTTTTACATGGGGTTATACAGTTCAGATTTTTGACTATAAATATTAATTGTAAATATAACAAGATTTCATTCATCATAGTATTTCTTTTATAATTTTTAGACATTAACCAGATTAAATTATTTATGACATCATGAAGATGCAGCGATTACCTCATTATTTAACGATTTAAATAAAATGGAAAGATAATGTAAAATATAAGATCGAAACATGTCAAAAACCAATTGGATGGGTGGATTTTGAACCCTTATCAAATTATCCTAGAAACACATCAATGTGGGACCATTAAAATCCGAAACTCATTCTAAAATAAAGTAACATGTCCTTACATTCCAAGAGTGCCCCTCCTCTCCTCTTATAAAAGGCCCCCACCTCTACCACCTTACCCACACTTCCAAAGCCTTTGGCTCGGACAACCCCTGCCCATTTTGTCTCTCCACATCCCTCTCTTACTCCTTGAAGACTCACATTGGGCAGAAGTCTTCCCAAGGAAGTCTTTCAGCTCAAATCTAAGAGAGTTACCCGATTTTAAGGTGATGTCTTCACTTGTGTTATTTTGTTTTATTTTGCTTCTCCAACCCCCTAAAATCTTTTTATTCATTTCTTTTGTAACAACTCCAGTATCTTAAATATACTAGGATTTTGTTATAAGAAGTTTTCTAGCTACACTTACACTCATCAACATCTAATTGTTAAAGAACATACTGTTTCTGTGGTTGGTGAATTTCGAAACGACGATTGTTCAATATTCTTTTAAACACCTTTAATGGTGGCCATTAAGATGTCAAACAATTTATATATGATATATGTTATGTTTATGTTTTCCTTATGCTTCATTATTTTTCATTTGTGGTATACCATTATGGTTTCCATTGTTGGTAAACACGATAATTTCATTTTAGGATGTGCGGACTACCGCCCCCTCAAAGTGATGTGATTCGTTAATGCCATATGTGGGACGTATAAAGGATGGATTTATAGTTATTATATATGATGTTATAATGGAATTATAATTTACCTATATATCATTATTATTTCCTTCCATTAATGTATGAGATAGAAATTAAAGTAGCGTTCATGCGTACGTATGGCTTACCGTCTCCATGAACAGTGCATTTCATTTCTTATCTTCAAATGTAATGTACAATTATAAGTACATGTATATAATGGATATGTATGATGAATGATACATCTAAATGATGAATATAATTCTGGAATTAAAATATACATACCTCTCATTTAGTTTTAATTCCATTAATATGACATTGAAATGAAAGTAGCATTCATGCGTACGTATGACTTATCGTCTCCATGAACGGTGCATTTCATTTATTTCCTCTAAATGATTATGTGATATTATAAATACATTTATATTCTAGATATATATGATATATATGATATCCAAATCAGGAATGTCATTCTAGATATAAAGAACCTTTGCCCACACGAATAACATGTGATTGTAAGAAGTCCACTTTCGACATAAGAACCAAATATCGTCAAAACAAACATTATTAACATAAATGATTACATAATGTTTATAACATGGAAATAAGTGATATACAAGGAATAATTAACTTGAAAAAGGTTGTTATGAAAATATAAATTAACTCAAGTTTATTATTCAGGATGTTAAAGAATGATCGAGTCATGTCGGACCCGAGGTAAGGGACTTTGTCTCAATCTCCTTTCATTGAGGCATATTTCATTTTATACACAAATTTATTTTATACGGTGCATAAACCCCTTTTACTTTTACTTTGATACAAAAGGAATCTGTTTCTACAAAGCATTTTACAAAATGACAAAAAGGAATATTTCTTTTAACGTACGCGGTGATAACGACCTTTTCCGCCGCCACAAGTATTATTTGGTCTTTACTTCCTGAACAAGTGGTAATGTTTTTTTAAATGAAATAAATACCATATACTCTTTTATGTATTTTGGTATTAAAAATGGTTTTTTATAATGGATTTGTTATGTCAATATATTTATGTGATATATTGTGATCAAAGTGTGGAAATGTTTTCTTTCGATTATATTTGGTTTATATTTTATGATTTTTATAATGGTACTTGAACATTTGACAGGTGGTTACGTGATAAACCATGTGACAGGTGGTGCTGTGAATACCAGGACGGGTGGTTACGTTATAATCACCTATGCATTGGGTATGGAAGTCGGCCGTTTGGCTATACCATTAAGTATGTATGGAAGTTGTCCGTGTGGCTATTCCATTAAGTGATATGTGTGGAAGTTGACCATATGGTTATTCCACTTAAGTATGTTTATGTCACAATTTACCTTTATATGTTATGTGTTCTTCATATGGGTTTTATGGTAATACATTGGTTACAAAAGGGTAAGTAATGATATTTTATTCAGTGAAGAGTTTTTACCACTTCATGAAGGTGAAGGTATTACTTTGATATAGTATACATGGTTTACTTGATGTTTGAAGAAATAACAATTTTCATTCTTTGTGTATCCCTTACTGAGATTTTTATGCTCACTCCATGTTTTTTTGAAATGTTTTTCACAGGGCATAATGTGGAATAGGTTCATGGATGGGATCAAGGGAAACAAATTCTATCTAAAACATAGAACTAGACATGTTTCTTTTTTTTGTGTTTTTTTATTCTAAGGAAACATAGTAGAAGTGTCTACTTTGTAGTCTTTTGAGATGTAATAGTTATGTTCTAATTCACTAAAACTCTAAACCTGAAAAGATCCTCAATGGTAATTATTCATTTAATTCAATATTAAGTAAGGTTTAAGGTCGTGGCCTTATAGTTGGTATCAGAGGTCGGTTTAGACAACTTTAGGAGTTATAAAATTGTAGAATTATAAATTAATTTACGGTATGATTGAAATGATATAGAATTTAAAGATTACCATGTTGCTTCACCTAAGTTATTTCTGTGATAAGAATGGTTTTCCATAGAGGAAACAAAGAATCTTTTCTGGGAAGGAATACAGAGGGAAATGACCTTTCAAGTCAGTATCCTGACATGGTTAGAATCAAAACTAAACAGTTTGTTGCAGTGATGGCTCAGTTGACTCATGTGATAAATCATGGTTGTGTTTACTGATGATATTTTGGTGTTTTCTAAAAGTAAAGAGGAGCATGAAAGTCATTTAAGGGTCATCTTTCAAACCTTAAAAAAAAGAAACTGTATGGAAAATTCTTCAAGTCTGAGTTTTGGTTACAACAAATTTCATTCCTGGGTCACATTGTTTCAAAAGATGGAATAACTATTGATCCTGCTAAAACAAAAGTTGTTTAATAATGGCCAAGACCCACAAATGTAACTGATATCCGTAGTTTTCTTGGTTTGGCAGGTTACTACTGAAGGTTTGTTGAAAATTTTTCACGGTTATCTAGTCCAATGACTAAGCTAACTCGGAAGGGTGTTAAGTTTATCTGGATAAAAGAATGTGATGATTGTTTTCAGGAGTTGAAAAGAAGATTGGTGAATGCTCTAGTTTTGGCACTTCCTTCCATGAATGGTGAGTTTTTTGTCTACAGTGATGCTTCGTTGAAGGGACTTGGCTGTGTCCTTATGCAAAATGATCAGGTAATTGCTTATGCTTCATGTCATTGTAAAACTCATGAGGTAAATTACCCTACACATGATTTGTAATTAGATGCTGTTATTTTTGCTCTAAAAATTTGGAGGCATCATTAGTATAGAGTAAAGTGTGAAATATATACTGATCAAAAAAGTTTAAATTATATATTTACTCAGAAAGAACTGAACATGAGACAGAGGAGATGGCTAGAATTAATCAAGGATTATGACTGTACAAATCATTACCATCCGGGAAAAGAAAATAAAGTGGCTGATGCTTTGAGTCGAAAAAGTAATTCTTCATTAACCATGCTATGATTGGAACGGGATCCTTTGTTTTTTGATTTGATGAACTTTGGCATGGATGTTTTTTGTGTAGGAGGTCCTTCTATTTTGTTTCAGGTATCAGTGACATCTTCTCTATTAGACAGAATCAAGAAAGCATAGAAGCAAGACAGTGAGTTGCAGAAAAAGGTAGAGATGGTTCAGAAGGGTAAGTTTCCTGAATTCAACATTGATAATGATTTTGTTTTGAGGTTTGGGAAGAGATTATGTGTGCCTTGTGATTCACAGTTGAAGAATGAGTTGTTATGTGAGGCTCATAGTTCCCCGTTTTCAGTTCATCCTGGAAGTACTAAGATGTACAGAGATCTGCAGGAGTATTACTGGTGGGATGGAATGAAAAGGGATATTTCTGATTTTACTGTGAAGTGTTTTACTTGTCAGTAGGTGAAATCAGAGCGGCAGTTACCGAATGGGATGCTTCAGCCTTTACCAGTGCCAGAGTGGAAATGGGAGAATATATCCATGGACTTCCTTGTGGGATTGTCGAAGACACCTCTAGGTAATAATGCAATCTGGGTTATTGTTGATCGCTTGACTAAATCTGCTCATTTCCTTTCCATACGAGATAATTTTTCCCTAGATCAACTTTCCCGTTTATATCTTAAAGTGATAGTTAGGTTACATGGATTTCCTCTCTCCATTGTGTCTGACCGTGATCGCAGGTTTACTTCTAACTTTTGGAAAGGCCTTCAGAATTCGTTGGGTACTGAATAAAATTTCAGTACAGCTATTCATCTACAATCAGATGGGTAGTCAAAACAAACAATTTAGACCTTGGAGGATATGATACGATCTTGATCAATGGATTATCAGGGATGTTGGGACCAACATTTTTCTTTTGTTATGTTTTCTTATAATACCGGTTTTCATTCCAGTATACAGATGGCACCATTTGAGGCATTATATGGAAAGCGGTTTCGAACTCCAGCATTTTGGGATGAAGTGGGTGAAAGGAAGCTGATGGGACCAGAATTGGTAGAAGAGATGGCAGAAAAAGTTCAGTTGATTCAGAAACACATGAGAACAGCTCAGATCATACAGAAGAGTTATGCGGATAACCAGAGGAAGGATCAGTTGAGGCCGCATGAGCAGAACTACGCCACTCATGACCTGGAGTTAGCAGCAGTGGTCTTCGCTCTGAAGACTTGGCGGCACTATCTGATGGGCGAGCGCTTCACAGTCTTTTCTGACCACCAGAGTCTCAGGTATATCTTCTCTCAGAAGGACCTGAACCTGAGACAGCGGAGATGGCTTGAGTTCCTCCAGGACTATGACTTTGAGATAGTCTATACTCCTGGGAAGGGGAACGTGGTAGCCGATGCCCTCAGCAGGAGGACGGGCATTCAGCTACTTGAGGAGGCGACGGAGCAGCTATCCTCCTTACAGATATCCTTCGTGGATAGAGACGGAGCAGCCTTTCTTCAGTCTCTCACAGTCTCTCCTCCACTTCTACAGCGGGTCAGAGAGGCTCAGCGTGGGGACGCTGACTGTGAGACCCGGCGTGCACTGATATCCTCAGGTCAGGCGCCTGATGGCTTCTCCCTTGGAGCAGAGCATGACATCCTTTTCAGAGGGCGTACCTTCGTACCAGTCGCTTTACGAGAGGAGGTGCTGAGAGAGTTTCACACTTCTCCCTTGGCGGTGCATCCCGGAGTGGCGAAGATGTACCAGGATCTCAGGCGACAGCACTGGTGGCCGAGCATGAAGAAAGCTGTGGCAGAGTTCGTTTCACGATGCCTCACCTGCCAGCAGGTGAAGGCAGAGCATCAGGTACCAGCAGGCTTGGTACAGCCCTTGGAGGTCCCGGAGTGGAAGTGGGACGGCATATCTATGGACTTCGTGACTGGACTTCCACGCACTTCCAGAGGTCACGACTCCATTTGGGTGATTGTCGACCGACTCACCAAGTCGGCACACTTCTTACCCATCAGAGAGCAGGGCTCAGTGGAGAGCTTGGGACGTCTTTACGTCCAGGAGATCGTACGGCTTCACGGTGTGCCATCGTCTATCGTCTCCGATCGAGATGCTCGTTTCACTTCCCGGCTTTGGAAGGGGTTGCAGGAGGCGTTCGGGACGCGGCTCCATCTGAGCACAGCCTTCCACCCTCAGACGGATGGTCAGACTGAGAGGACCATACAGACACTCGAGGACATGCCCCGTGCATGTGTTCTCGACTTTGGTCGCAGCTGGGAGGACCACCTACCCTTGGTGGAGTTTGCGTACAACAACAGCTACCACTCCACCATCGGGATGGCACCATACGAGGCGTTGTACGGCAGACCCTGCAGATCACCGTTGTGCTGGACAGACCCTGGGGAGTCAGCACTCGTGGGACCAGAGATGGTCCGAGCCACGACAGAGAAGGTCGAGATCATCCAGGAGAGGATGAGGACAGCTCAGAGCCGGCAGAAGTCATATGCTGACAGGAGGCGGAGGCCACTAGAGTTCGAGGATGGCGACCATGTCTTTTTGCGTGTCTCACCTCGACGTGGTTTACGGAGATTTGGCCAAGGCGGCAAGTTGTCTCCACGCTTCATCGGGCCTTTCCAGGTCCTCAGCAGGATAGGAGCGGTGGCTTATCGCCTGGCTCTAACACCTCAGTTGCACCGGGTGCACGACGTCTTCCATGTGTCTCAGCTGAGGAGATACGTGCACGACCCGACACACATCATCGACTTTGGGGAGCTGGACGTGGACGATGGGGCGACTTTTGCAGAGGTCCCAGTGGAGATCGAGGATCGACAGGAGCGGGTCCTACGTGGGTGGTCGATTCCTCTTGTGCGCGTCAGATGGCAGCACGGGAACCTCCAGGAGAGCACTTGGGAGCGGGAGGCTCAGATGCGTGCTCAGTACCCCCATTTGTTCCCCTAGTTTTTGATGTATCTTTATGGGGACGTAAAGCCCTGAGGTGGGAGTAATGTAAAGACCCGAAAATTTCAAGGAAATTTTTTTCTTAATTTTTTTTGGAATTTTACAAGAGCGCAGCTTCAGACGGCACCTGATTCCGAGGCCCGGTGTGCCCGGAATCAATTTCCGAAGTTTGGCTCGGGTACGTTCAGTGAACGGACGAGCGGGTTTTTCTATCTTTTGAACCGGTGCCCGGAATCGAATTCTGAGGGCACCGATGAAATCGTAGCACCGGTTTTTGCTTAGAAACGCCTCTTCCGGAGTTGCGTTTGCTCAGACGTGGTTTTAAAATTTTGGGGCTTAAAGTCAGAAATAAAATAAAATTTGTGCGACAACTTTATTTTATTTCACTTAAGCTGCTTGGAAGCCACTTGAAGCCACTTAAAGGCGGCTTGATCTGAGTTGAACTGGATAGGATGCTATCCAGAAATATCCTACCCCCTTGGTAGGATATTTGTGAGGTGGGGCCCGCAGGAGCCCCGCCGTTTCTTTCGCTAAGTAACGCACCCGCGAAAACCCGTCAAAGTAACTGAAAAGTCAACCGACGCGTTTTCTTAAATTCTTAACAGACCATTTAATTGAGCGGTTTATTTCGTGAATTAAATGGGATGTTTCACTCGTTGAATTAATTCAACGAACTGATGGGTCGTTACTTACGCTTTTGCGTTTGTTGGCATGTTTATAAAATAAGACCAACCTAAAAATCCTTTGAAAGGATTTGAGAGGACCTTTGTTTCTTCATCTCTCCTCCTCGCGAAGAACGCGAAGAACACGAAGAACGCGAAGAACGAAAAGAACGCCGGCGACCGGAATTCGACGACGCACACCGTGATCTGCGACGTCGACGAGCTCTACCCGCGACGTTCTTCGACGACGCCTCTTCTTCCGCGGCCGATCCTCGTTCGGCAATTAAGGTGAGAAACGAATCATTTATTTCTCCCTTTTTAATTTCAATAATAACGGATTTAAGTTAATTAAATCCGTTTGATCTTGATCCGGAGATTGGCGACGCGACGCCGGATACCGCGACGACGTGACGATCCCCCTTCTTCTGCGACGAGCAATCCCGCGACGATCCCTCGTTCGGCAACGACAGCTGTGAGGTAGGGGTTTATTTCCTTGATGATTCTTTCCCGTGTTTAATCTTTTAAAATAAAGAACCTGATCTCCGAACAATTTTAATTTATTTAAAATTGTTGTTGATTATTTTCTTTTCCTCCCGTTGTTTATGACTAACGCGAAGGGTGCGGGTCTAACGAACAAGACCCGACAACCCTCCGCCGATCTTTTGTTGTGCGGATTTGGAGGACGACGACGAACCATGCGGCAAGG